>OW443310.2:10012500-12412500 GCA_937001585.2 Brachylomia viminalis | reverse complement strand
AATAAACTAGTATTTATTTACTAATCTACTGGCACCAAATATGTATGTGTCAAATCGAATTGTCGATGTAAGTCAAACTGTCAATGTTACGTCAAATTTTGACAGCTACAAGTAATAATTGCCATCGTCGTCGTATCGATGATTCCCTACGATGCATGATTCCATAAAAATATCCTAAATTCTACCTGCCTAAATCTGCAATTCAATTGAAGTAAAACTGTAAATTATATTTTATTTTGTTTGTAGGATATTATGTTGTTATCTATATTAATTAATGATATTTATGTTGCTAAAGATAGTACACACGGCTACACATCGAGCTATACATTTCCAGTTTACACTGACCTCTCATTGTAAGGAAATCCTACTCAATGCAAGATCAGTTATACTGGAAATATACCTATAGGTTGATCTGTAGTAGTACATTTCATTTTAAAATTGGGTAAACTGAAAGCTCGTCATAGGTGGCCGCACTGTTGTCCGTCCACAAACCACCATTACTGTGTATCTGTTCACTGTTGTGTCGATCACAAATTAAACGAAAATTAGATAAAAATGTATGCAATTTTTGGAGTGTAGCACAGGTTATAAGACGAGCTAAGGAAAAGGGAAGCGTCTACCACTGTAAAGCAAGCAGCCTTAGTGGAAAGGTCAATAAATGAACAATTTATAATTTAAAGGTTATTTTTTGTTCATTAACTTTAGACTGGACACGTACGGGAATAACCTAATTAGAATTGGAAATCAACTCGAGGATGATCTACCTGACTGAAAAACAACAGAGTTGCTAATTCTAGCACTGATCTAATATGATAATATACACACACACACACACACCTTTAATCTAGTTCATCGTACAGGATCTTTCAAAATTGTTCAATAACAAATTCTCCTCCGTTATCGCTTAAGATTTCTTTTACATTGTGATTGTGACCTATAGCTTTGACTTCAACTAGCATTTGTTTGAGCTATCCATGCTTCAGAGTTCTGTTTCAGGAAATGAGTTAAGTCATCCTTGACATTAGGAAAAACCTAACTTTTGCATTGAATATGCAAAAGGTCTACTATGTCGGTATGGATCAGCTCACCTGGTTGAGTTCCACATATCTTTGTACCAAACAAATTTTATCTTGTATCTTATCTTTCCTTAATTAAACACAGCCGTCGCACAGATCTGTTTGAGTGCCTTCCACTTCCAATCAGTTTTCTCTAGGATCTCTTTCACGTGTCTCTTATTTTGATGAGCGAGCGTCTCGTGCTAAACTAGTAGAGGATTAGTAATTGCCATGTTAACTTCAAGTTTCGGAACGACTAACAGTCGATCACTTACTCGGAGCATCTTGAAAGAGGTCCCGGACAAGAGAAGTTCCCGATGGCCAATCCACAGGCTCAGGGTAACCTATGTACCCGTCCCCTTTTTCCAATGTATGTACCAATCGGCTAAACAAGCTATATCCACAGATCCTGTCGATCCCAAATCTCTAGGCCAAATCCCAGACCTAGGCTGATCCAAAAAACCTATACGCTTTTATCAAATGCCTTTCCCTCCTATCGGTCCCAGAGGAGGGGTAACCTTGATTCCAAAAAAGCCCACCCCAAAACCCAGACGGATAAAATTATTACCCTGGTGGGTCCCGGCCAAGCCGGGGAATCCCACACCGCTACGGTGGACAGCCCTCAACGTAATCTGGGGGGGCAACCAATTGCACCTCGTCGCCGCGCTCTTCAGCGCACCCGGCAGCTGACACAGCGTCCACAACCCAGGCAGCGACTTACGCGTCGAAAGACCCAACACCAGCTGCGACCAACGAGCCTACAAACACAACTCCGGCCACGACCCACGCGCCTATACCCACTACGCAGTGTACGCCTCCCACGAGCATCTGGCAACAGAGCATCGTGCGGAACAGCATCACCAACCCAGACAACGACCAAGACCGACACAGACAGAGAGGGATGGGGAAGGATGACTGGCCTGGCAGCTCTACCACTCTCCCGGTTGATGGAGTACGTCTGCTGAAGAAGCTCGGAAAAATCATGGCCCAGGAGAGGAGAGTAGGCGACCGAAAGCACAACACCTGCGAAGGCACTAGCCAGCGCGAAGCGCGATCGGACGCCGAAGGGGTAATCCAACGCAAAAAGCGGCCGGATCCGGAACCACGCGACCAGCCGCCAGTACAACATAATCAGCATATAACTATACTACTACAGCTACTACTACTATAGCTTCTCTGTGAGCGGGAAGTAGGCCGGAATCTGCCACGCGGGCCCAGTGCGGGTTGGTGGATGTCACATGTCTTCGAACTTTAGGTTCTAGGACAGACCAGTTTCCTCACGATGTTTTCCTTCATGGTTTTTAAGAGCAGTGGCGATGAAATAATTTACACAAAGTAAAGTGCCTGTAAGTGGGATCGATCCTCCGACCTACAACTCGTAAGTCGTAGCCGTTACCACTGGGCCATCACTGCTCTTGCCGTAAGTACGCGAAAGGGTAACCCAGCGTGAAAAGCGGCCGGAAGCGGTACCACGCGGGCAGGGGCAAGTACGCGAAGGGGAAACCCAGCGCTAAAAGCCTCCGAATGGGACAGAGTCTGCCGGGACCACCAGTCAACCTCAAAACTCCGACAGAACCCACGACCGACCTTGACCTAGACAGCACAGGGGTAGGTGTTCTAGAGCCTCATACGCACAGGCGCCACCGGCAAACAGCACCCTGCCAGGCGTCTCCATACCGCAGCCTGGACCAAGCGGTACAGGGCTGGCGAAGAGGGAGCGCCGTGACGACTGCTGCGACGGCTTCATCGAGCGCGCTCCAGGGGGGCGCCAAATGTGTGAGGGCCCACTCAGAGAGAGCAGAGAACCTACGCGCGGGCCACGAAGGATATTGCTGCACGGCAGGCCGTAGCAATCTGCTTCAATCCCCCGTCTAGAGACCTGACGACGGAAGAGGCCGAATACACTCAATAAAGATCCATTCACACACGTTTAGGTCTGTCTAAAGACAGACCTAGAATGCCTGCTAATGGATATAGACTCTACGACACCACTCCCCGCCTTCTGCGGATACCCACGGGTAGCGGATGGCACCGTGCAGATGTGGTATGAGGACGACAATGCCCTGACCTGGCTGACCCAGAACGTACCCCACATAAGACTCCCAAACACTGACCTCACACTAACGGTACTGAGACAAACCGACGTGCCCACCCGTGTCGCTTTCGCGTTTCGTCGCTCGTTACAAAGGCGACGCAGCCTGGCTCCAAAGTATTCTGATCCTTCAGAATAGTTGGTACGACATTGCCCGGTGGTCACTGTACAGGACAACTACCGTCGGTGGCGACAGCTGCGGGACTTATTTGACCCTGGGTGTGTCACCGGAGGAAGCTGAAAAAGTACCGGCCCGGGAGCGACGGGTATCGTACCTTCCTGAGTCGATATACGTACGCTTCTGTGCGACAAACAATCGTAGACCTAACGCTTGCTACAGAAAACGTGACAAATCTCATCTTAAACTGGCACGTATCGAACGAGCCTTCTTGCTCCGACCATAGAAGGATCCGCTTCACACTAACTACTAAAACCCGTACCAAGGCGAAATGCGCGGTGCACCAATGTGCCGGGTATAAACGCCTCCTAGGCACAAGCCTCCTATCACAAGTAACTGTAAAAGAACCTGCACAACTGGAATACACCATACACAACAACAACAAAACCTAACAAAACTATCAGAATACCTAACCGAAGCATATACCATGCATGCTGCAAATGAAGGGCGCCAAAATCAACAGCGAAAGGAACCCGCTCAGCACTGGCCGCCTTCATTGACAATCGAGGGCGCCTTTGAGAAAACCATGTATAATAGCATCAACGCCAATCATCACCAATATGCTCAAACTGAAAGCTGTGCCAGTCACAGTAAACGACATTTCAAGGACCATAAGAGGCGAAAGACTGTCCGCAAGGGGGCGTACTCTCGCCGCTTCTATGGAACCTGGTTGTAGACAGCCTCATCAATACACTCAACGACAAGACACTACTTCACCGTACGCTACGCAGATGACACAACTATAATAATAAATGGCACCCACGAAAATACCATTTATGCAACCTCATGCGCCAAGCCTTGAAAATAGTAGAAGACTGTTGCAATAAACACCAGCTATCAGGGAACCCTACAAAAAACGAACTGAATCTATTTACAAAACAAGAAGAAACTGGCGACACTACAACTTTGGAACTACCCTAAGCCCATCAACCGAAACCAAATACCTGGGCATCTATTTGGACAAACAGTTAAATTGAGCAAAACACGCCAACTAAATCACTATAAAAGCCAGCATATCCCTGTGGCAGTGCAAGCGAATGCTTGGCAGGAATTGAGGGATTAGCCCCAAGGTCACTTACTGGCTTAACACCACAGTCATCCAACCAATTATCACATACTGCTCGCTAGTCTGGTGGCCCAGGACTGACTTGAGCACAGCCCGAAGAGATCTCGAAAATCTGCAGCGGTTCGCTTGTGTTGCAATCACTAGCTGTATGAGAACTACCTATACCCACTGCTGCCCTACAGGCAATGCTTGGACTGAGACAAAGACTGAGTCAAGCACATACGCACAAACATAAAGGAAGATACGATCAAACGACAACCAATGATGGCATAAAGCATAATACACTACTTTCAAAAGCATTATGTACAGCGCAAATTTCTCAAAGCTGTAAGTTACCGATGCCACCATAGTTTGAGTTCTAATGGCCCCTGTAGGGATTTTAAGTTGATGGACTTGAAGTCTAGATGCCTTCTCTTAGAGATAATGTTTCTATTATGACATATGTAGCAGCAGATATGACTGTTCAGATTTGGTAATTAATTTAAGTTATGTTGTACCTAGAACTGTTGTAAGACGCGAGGTGCGCGCACGCCCTCTATTTGCCATTCCATCTTGCCGCACCAATGCTGGAGTTCGTGCACCTCTACGTCGCATGGCAAATAATTATAACACAATTTTCTCGGACATAGACCTATTTACATTAACACCTAACAAATTTCGAAACAATGTAATCAAAAAATTAACAAATTAAATTTATTTATTAACTGTAATGTAAATAAATTAATTAAGGTAATGTAAAATCACTCGCATGCCTACTTAGTTCTTATAAATAATATTCAATAGGTAACATGTGGATAACGTTGTGAGTTACACATAAACCACTAACATTAGATACTAAGGTTTTATTAATTAAGAAACTTTGTGTAATTGTTTGTTTTCCCAAAGAAATAAATAAATTAGCACATAATACTCACAGAAGAACAGTATGACTACTCCGGCCCGAAAGAGTTGAGAGTATACAGCGATGGATCAAAGACCGACTCCGGAACCGAGTCGGAGTTTCCTCGCACGACCTCAACATAAACATATCCAGCCAGCTGGGAATGTTCAACACCGTCTACCAGGCGGAGTGTGTGGGCATCATACGTTGTATGCCATAGAAGCCGGGAGAGTTACGGACACCCATATACGGACAGCGCCTCAGTCCTCCAATCCTTGGGGAGGAAATATATAACCTAGAGTCTAACACTAGAATATCACAATGCACTAGAACAAGTAACGGTATCTAACCGCAACACTTTTTTTTTGTGGGTGGGAAATCATCAAGTAACTTATCCCGCTCTGGGCAGAGCGGGAGGGCGTGTCAGACTCTTACTGACTAAAACCCACCCGTGTTCCTTCTGTTGCCGGTGCCAGGGGCCACGGTATCCCTCTCGGACTTTCCCGCAACCCTGGCAGGCATCGGCCCTAGCGGACCCCTTCATTGATGCTGACATCTCTTTGAGTCGCGCGTGGAACACAACGCGCCATCGACCCAGGCCTGGTCCTTATCGAACGGCGAGCTGCCCATTGCTCGCCGTTCGCAAGCCCGCGCCTACGATGGCCGGGAATCAGCTTGCGATTCCCGACGCCCAGGGCGTCTCCTGCGGCGGCTAGGGGCATGAGGCCGCGAATTTTGCCTCTCCCTCACGCGTTCCGCCTCCTCCTTCGCGAGCGTTACTGCTTCGCAGAAGGAGGTGACGGCTTCCCAAGCCCTCTCGCTTCGTACCATGGCCTGGACCAGGGCCGGACGCGAGAGATTGCCACTGCCATTCGCCTGCATGAGGACACGGTGGTGCTCGGCAGACCTCCACCGTATGCTCCACCGTATCCTCCGGGCAATCCAGACAATGGTGACACCCGGGCGTTTCCTCCCGCCTTATCCGGAACAGGAAACAACCGTGTGCGGTGAGGACCTGCGTCAGGCGGAAGGTGAGGACGCCGTGGCGCCTCTCTAGCCACTCCTCAAAGAGGAGAAACACAGTGACACTGCAATGGATAAAAGGACACAATGGATCACCGGGTAACGACGCAGCTGATGCACTGGCTAGAAAAGTATTTAGCGCGTCAGTCTGTAGACCCGAACCCATCGTTCCCATACCTTTCAACCAGCTACGCATGTGGCTACAGGAATTCACCCACACGCAAGCGGAGAACTGGTGAACTTCGACACCGGGCTGTAGGCAATCCAGGGAACCTATGCCATCCTTAGATGGTAGCCTAACCAGACGTTAATTGCGCCTGCACAGGAAAGGCCTGCGCCTGGTGACGGGGACCATCACGGGACACTGCTCGCTAAACAAACACATCCTCACAATAGGCATAACGGACAGTCCTCTATACAGGGCTTGCATGGTGGCTGAGGAAACCGTTGCGCATGTGTTTTTTGTATGCATAGGCGTCACGCAGATTAGGAAAGGAACCTTTGGGGCATCCAGATCCTACACAGAGAGTCTTAGCAGACCAGGAGACATCTGGAGGGAGGCGGGCTGGTTGGAATAACCAGCAACGGCCGCCATGGCCCACATACGATGGTCTATCTGAAGGACTAAGTACGGAAACCAAACCCGTAAAGAATAAGAAGAAAATGACAGTTGTTTTTACACCACAGTTTTGCACACATTCGGGAACTGCTCTTTATGATAGGCATAGATGAGATATTAGTATGAAGTGAGTGTGCAAATGTAGGCAGTTCTGACGCCTTGTGATAGGCAGAATTGTATGGAAAAATGTGACGCATTTTAAATTCCCGTCTTTTTAGTTTCGCCTATGTCCAGCACTCTAGAAGGGGACGCCTCGAAGGAGTACGGCGTAGGTAGAGAAAACGAGTACGGTAAGTAGGTACCATAACTCTCAATTTTATATTTTGCTGTCACAATAGGTACAGCAAATGTGTCAAGAAATGGAAATGTGTTAATAAAATAGCATTTTGATTGATTTTGATTTCCTCGATTCCCGTGTTCGGAAACAAACATTTTTAGCATAATGTGTACCATACCCACAGGGCATACCATTACCTACCTATCCGTACGTAGTACATATTACCTCAATGCTATATTGATAGAACATTATAATGCAAAACGAGCCTCACAATTTATCCAATATCTGGAAAGCAAAAATTCATGAAATACTAAAAAGTTCGCATTTGTCAGTGGCGAAGAAAATTCTCGCGTATAAAATCTTTTTGAGACCAATGTTGATTTTCGAGTGGTTCGAAGGACGCGACAATGACATGAAAAATCTAGAAATTCAAGCCCTCAAACGTATATTTCTTACAAATAATGAGCGTAGTCTGTACAAGCGATACACGGACATAGATGTGACTAGATACATGAAGTTACAGGAGATACGATGGAAGCGCGCAACTGGATCTGATTTTGGAAATCTTCGGAGAATGCTTCAAGAACTGTCCAGGATGGGTGATCCTTCACCGTATTTCACCAGAGCTGGGCGTGATAATAAAGTTAATAAACATCACTTTCGATTTCGATGTTGTCGATGTCGACAGTGTCCTTGTAACCCGCATCATCGTCATACTCACAGTATGTCAACCTGTTCGGAATCTGTCTCTTCAAAAAGACCTGTGCCAAGAAGAAGCACACGTTTATCTCATACAAAACCAACATAGCAGACGTTAATTATTCTTATCTCAATATAATATAGTTTCATTATGTTCGAATACGTATTTAATTTGAAGATAACATTACATTTTACAAATTTTCCCATTTTGGTGGTTAACAGAAACTACAAAATGCCACGTGAGCTACAACCCTACCCTTGTAATAAATTACTTAGATAGGTCTAAGCTAGCAATTAATCGCAAATAATGGTCTCTCATTAGCTCACTACTCTTGCTGAGGGCAAAGCTACTAGATACATGCAGAAATAATAACAGATAAAATGCCACATCACGTCGTCTTTATTTGGTACCTAATTTGTTCCCTATGTCGAATTACTTAACAAGTAGGTTTATGTAGGTACCTTTTTTTGTCCAAACAACTTGGTAGCTTTCAAGAAGTAGGATTGCTGCATTGAATTTGATTATGATTGTTTTACTATTTCGCCAATAATTCATAATATCTAATCTTATTGATATTTGATTTAAAAATCAATGATTCACTTGCATAATTGTGCTGGAAACTTAATTTTCTATAGCCGTCGTCTCTGACAAAATAATATTTTACTGTTGCAGTGAGTAGATCACCCTAGGGCGTCATTCGTACTCCAATTGCTTGAGAAGTTACCCCCTTACGGGGAAAGGCTGCTTGACCATTTTTTTTGAATTGGCAGGTCAACTTTGTCTAGGATTGTCCCAAAAATGTATACAGGGATGCCGACGACGTCTTCTTAGAGCTACCTCTTCTTTTTTTAACAACATTGACCAACGTAGCCGTTCGTTCTTTACGTATTCTACAACGTTGCTTGTTCCGAATTTAGTATAAACGGTCCTGATATTAGGCTTAAGTCTATTAGGATGCCTTTGCGGATATTTTGATTTATATATTTCTACTAAGAGGCTTATTTCAAAGCGTTGTAGTTTATTACAGTTATATTTATCTAAGTCCCAAAGCTCGCAACCATATGTGAGGATAGGTCGCACAAAGAACTTGTATAGTTGAAACTTAGACCGGCAGCGTAGGTCAGGATTGCACAACACCTTCCAGAAACGTTGGCACCACAGTTTCGCGCATCTCAGTCGTTCTATTATTTCAAGACTCATCCGTTTTCTGGATAACTGCGGTATACCTAAACTGTTATCATTAGGACTTTGCATTGCAGATAAAATGTAAAGCTGCTCCTACCTAGGAACCATAATTTTTGTTCCAAAAATGGACTAGAAGTACTTCAAAACCAAAAGACCTAGTAATGTCAATAATAGCAAACTGTCAGCTGTCATACCACTCATAGCCAATATACCTACAGATACAAATTAAGGAAGCGACTGAACTACCTCTAGATAAAAGATTTTATGTTTTTTTGAAAGCCTGATGTGTCTTCAAGTAACATATAAAAACGTACAGTTACATTACGATGTTATAACATCTGAGTCCGCTTGTTTTCGTAATACTGAACAGCAATGTTATCGGGTCCATTGTTAGAGAATTCACCGTTTTGTTTAAAAACAAGCTTCCAGCACAAGTGCAACATCTAATCTTAGCTTTAATACTGTTAACAGTTATACATTCAGTTACTCTGGGCTGTTCACATCGACTAGATTTAAAATGATCAACAAATGTCTGGCCTTTGTTATAATGTGGAGAGTGGTATACGGCGGGGCTTCTCAGTGCACGGTGACTGAAGTGAAGACTCTTCTCGAAGGGTGTGACCGACTTGTGGGGTTGAATGTGACCAGCGTCGGGGGTACCATGGTTAACGACCACAATTGCGACGTTCTTCTCCCAAAACAAGTCTTTATTGAAGAACCGCTGTTCCAGTACCCTTTGGCTGATTCTGTATTTTTTTTTTTGTTTTCTAGTCTTAAGAATTTATGTAGATATACAGGGTTACTTGTAATTCGACGTATAACCGTCAGGAGCTGATAGGGGGGCCAAAATGCAACAAATTGAACCCCCCATGTGTATGGCCGAATTTCAATAGTTTTCGAGATATTTGAATTTTAAAGGTTTTTTGATATATTTAGACCCAAAATTTTACATTTAATTCCAAAAAAATAAATACAACGAATGGGTAGTATTAAAAAATGATATTGTAGCTGTTGAAATTTTTATGGTGTACATAATAAAGAGTATTCTATTCCATTATAGAATAGAATAGAATACTCTTTATTATGTACAACATAAAAACACTTGTAATTAGATTGTCTATACAATATAATTACAAGTAGCCCTGTATGTAGGGCGCAAATTCCACGATGTTTACATAAGTTGGGCATTCAGTCCAAAGCTGAAACCAATGTCCAACGTGTTTTGGTTATTCTTATCACAAGCCGAACCAATGTCCTGTCGCTTATACAACCTTGTTCTTATTCTAGCTGACTTTCGCATACGACAGAAACACAGAAAGTGGTCCGTTTGACAGATATTTTACCTCTGACAGCAGCAACCTTATTGTGACGGGAATAAATATCAATGTGATTTTGACAGACTAGTCATTGGCAACAGTCCAACAGCAACCTTATTTTCATGAGAATAAACATGACTTTGATTTTGACAGTGATGCAAATTGAGAGGTAAAATTACTGTGAATGGACTATAGCCAGCTGTTGGCGAGACTGACTGCCCAACTTAAACATCGTGGATTTTTTGCAAAATTCAAAACAAAACTCGCTGAGAGTACTTCTCAACTAACTTTAGATTTTCTTTGTTTGTTTTAGAAAAAGTTCTACACGTTAATTATGGTGGATCCAGATGCTCCGCCACAGTTGGAAGGCGAATTTTACCTTCATATGGTCAAATCTAATATACCAGTAAGTAATGTCGATCACTTTTTTAGTAGAGTAGGTAAAAGTTTCATTTTTTTTCACTCGTGGATTAGGAGTTTTAGAGATAGAGAGATTAGGTACCAATTTTACTTGTGAGCTGACTATCACTTTGCATGGAGAGATTAGAATTAGAACGGCCACTATGAAGATGAATGAAAATATTGTACACACGGTTACACATCAAGCTATAAATTTCCAGTTTACACTGACCTCTCATTGTAAGAAATCCTATACAATGCGAGATCAGCT
This sequence comes from Brachylomia viminalis, assembly GCA_937001585.2. Classification (NCBI taxonomy): domain Eukaryota; kingdom Metazoa; phylum Arthropoda; class Insecta; order Lepidoptera; family Noctuidae; genus Brachylomia; species Brachylomia viminalis. The sequence continues at coordinate 12,401,439 of OW443310.2, read as the reverse complement.
TATACTGGAAATTTATAGCTTGATCTGTAGGCGTGCGTACCTTTAAAAGATGAAATGGATATGAAAATTGAAATTCAAAACGAGGACTTGATACGAGAGAAGGCGAGATAAAATAGGAAACCATTTGAGATATATGGTTATATTGCATAAAAAAATACAGATGGTATGACAACTGTGACAGAAAGTAATTGTCTACTTTCTTTTAATAAACTATAAGGTAAACATAAACAATAGCAAATAGTATTTACACCACATTCACCCCCCCCGCGTCAGAGAACGTAATCCTGAAGACGAGCTGGAGCTCTCTTCTCTCTTGTGGAGCACCGAGTTGCTGTAGTTTCGTGTCGCTGAGAGTTCTCGGCTGTTGTTAATTCTTGAACCTGTACAGCAGGTATCTCCGCTTTTTATTTATTTTTATCTATTCACCCTCGGCATCCTCATAGTAATCTTCAGATTCAGATTGATCACTCTCTAGTGAGGGCAGAGGAAGAGGTGCTAGCTGTCTGTTCGATATGGTAGTTTCACGGCCATCCGGTAATCTTACGTGAGAATAAGATGGATTAGCTTCCAAGAGTTCCACTTCTTCCACCTCGGAATCGTATTTTGACGTTCTATGATTTTTACGCATCAATACAGGTCCTGGCTCCAAAAGCCAAGTTGGCGTCGATTCCCCATTTGCGGAACGTCGTGTATGTCTAAAAAAATTTTCATGGGGTGTAGCGTTAGTGGCCGTGCACAGCAATGAGCGGATTGAATGGAGAGCATATGGTAAGACTTGCTCCCAGCTAGCTGTTTCAAGTTCTTTGGTTCTCAAGCATAGCTTTATTGTTTTCCATAAAGTACCGTTTAAACGCTCAACTTGACCATTTCCTTGTGGATTATATGGCGTGGTTCGACTACATGCAATTCCATTTGTTACTAAATAGTTCCTTAATTCGGTACACATGAAGGCTGATCCACGATCCGAATGAATATATTGTGGAACACCATAAGTATAAAATAAGTCCTTCAGGCATTTAATGACGGTGCCAGCAGACACATCTTTGGATGGGTAAGCAAATGGGAATCTTGAATATTCATCTATGATTGTCAAGATGTAGCGATTTTGAGTGTTGGTAGGTAGAGGTCCTTTAAAGTCGATGTTGAGTCTTTCGAATGGAGAGGTTGCTTTTATGAGCGTTCCTTGCTTTTTAACAAACCTAGGTTTGATTTCTGCGCAAATACGACACTTAGATATCATCTTCTTGATATCGTCTAGAGAGTACGGCAGATTTTTAGACCGTACCCAGTGAAACATTCGTACAATACCGGGATGTCCCAAGATATTGTGTAACTCATTTAGTCTATCCGTGGTCATACTTGAGCACACACGGGAGAGGGTATCAGCCGTAATATTATCTTTACCCGGACGGTACATTATATCATATTTATAATTTGATAGCTCTAGACGCCATCTCTCTATCTTCTCATTTTTGATCTTACTATTATGGGATTGGTTGAACATGAAAGAGACAGATCGTTGGTCAGTTATTACTAAAAAATGTCTACCAATGAGGTAGTGCCGCCATTTTCTTAAAGATTCAACAATAGCGCTTGCTTCTTTTTCTATTGAGGAATGTCGGCGTTCGGAAATGTTGAGTGAACGTGAGAAAAAAGCTACTGGGCGGCCGTTCTGAGACAGGGAAGCTGCAATAGAGTGTTCCGAAGCATCAGTTTCAACGGTGAATATCTCATTCTGATTGATGACGGCTAAGGCTGATTCCATTATATCTGCTTTTAGTTTTTGAAAAGAATCGACAGCGTCCTTTTCAAGAGGAAATTCAGAAACTTTAGTTAAGGGGCTGATCTTTTCAGAGAAATTTCGAATCCATTTTGAATAATGGGCGAACATGCCTAGTGTCCTTTTAAGTGATCGCGAGTCAGTTGGAATAGGCAAGTTCAACAGAGGACTAAGGCGGTCATCATCTGGTCGAATGGTATTCTTTTCAATTTTGTAACCCAACAATTTTATAGACTCTTGCCCGTATACACACTTTTCCTCATTAAGAGTGAGACTGTATTTTGCTACAACCTCCCTGAATCGAGACAAATTCTGATTATGTTCCGCTGCTGTTTTGCCGCAAATTGTGACGTCATCCAAATACGAATAGGTACCTGTCAGTTTTTCTTTATTGATAATATAATGAAGTGTTCTTTGGAATGCAGCGACTCCGTTTGTTACTCCAAATGGTATACGCGTAAATTGGTATAAGTTACCGCAAGCTTCAAAAGCTGTATACTTTTTCTCAGTCGGCAATATAGGTACTTGATGATATGCACTTCGTAGATCAATTTGGCTGAAGAAGTTGTACTGTGCTACCTTCGATACAATTGATTCTATTTTTGGCAAAGGGTAAGCGTCCAGTTCAGTAAATTTGTTGATTGTTAGCGAGTAATCAATGACGAGACGTTTGCGGTGTGTTGTGCCTCCAGTGACCAAGACTTGAGCTCGCCATGGCGAGTTACTAGGTTCGATAACCTGATCTTTTAAGAGTTTACTGATTTCGCCTCTTATGAATTGATTATCAGCTTCAGAATGTTTTCTTGACTTTATAGCGATGGGTTTAATATTATTTGAAAGATTACTGAAAAGTGACACAGGAGGCACCATAGCTTCCATGACGTTACATATCTTAAGAGGTTTTGCCGTGCCTCCGAATTTGATTTCTACTGATGAATGGTCGCTTAGAATGTCATGACCAATTATCACATCAGCACAAAGATCTTGCAAAGCGTAAAGAGGCTTCTCCTTGTAGATGTGCTCGCTTAGCTTAATTGTAGCGTAGTAAAATCCATCTACGAGTGAAGTCCGTTTATTTGAAGCTAGTGTTACCGTTTCTTTCCATGGATGGCGTTTCAAGTTTAGCAATAGAGCAAACTTCTTGTCAATAAAGCTTGTAGAACTTCCACTGTCAATCAAGGCATCAGCTTTATGGTTGTTGACAGTGATTGAAACTGTAGTCCTATGTAAACTAGCCGGAGACGCTGCTGATATTGCTGACACATCTGGTTGCGCTACAGCGTTGCTAACTGGCTTGTCTGTGGCGTTTCCACTTCTGCATACTTTGGCGAAATGGCCTTTCTTTCTGCAGTTTTGACAAGTTGAGTGAAAAGCCGGGCATTTTATTCTCTGATGAACATTTCCCCCGCAGAAGAAGCAGCGTCTACGCGATAGTGCTGCGGCAAAATTTGAATTATTTTCCGCATCATCTGTGTTTTCTATTTGGTAGAGTTCCTTTGTAGTTTGGAACTCATTAGAACACTTTTCAGCCATTTCCAGCGACATGGCTTGATTGCACGCTTCTTCCAGGCTTATTTCTAAATTTTCAAGTAGCCTTTGACGAATTTTTTGAGAACTTAAGCCTGCAATGAAAGCGTCACGGACATATTCATTTCGATATTCTTCAGCAGTAACTGATTTGAAAGAGCAATCAAACGCTAGTTGTTGTAACGTGCGTATATAGTCTGCCACTGTTTCTTCAGGCTTTTGTTTGGTTGAAGATAGTACATACCGAGCGTGGATTTCATTCTTCGATTTCAGGTAACTTTTATCTAAGATTCGTAAGGCGTTCGCATATTCTTTTGTATGTCTGATGAACGAATAAACATTAGGAGACACATTATTGAAAAGAATTTTTAGCTTTGTTCCATCTGAAATCTTGACTTCCTCCGTTTCTTCTGAGAGATAGTTAAAAAATGTTTCTTTCCAATGCCGATATTTTAGTTCGGCGGTTGGAGTACCCGGATCCACGTCGAACTTTTCAGGCCTGAGTAGTCGTGCAATAGAAGCCATTGCTTTTCTTCACTGCGTTTATTTTTATGCAATAAATTGATACGAGAGAAGGCGAGATAAAATAGGAAACCATTTGAGATATATGGTTTTATTGCATAAAAAAATACAGATGGTATGACAACTGTGACAGAAAGTAATTGTCTACTTTCTTTTAATAAACTATAAGGTAAACATAAACAATAGCAAATAGTATTTACACCACAGGACTGAAATAGATGAATGAGACCGATAGAGATGAATGAGGGAAAATACTGTGACGACTGGGCTGAAAGCCTTTGAAAATGGTAGGTATAAAGTGAAAAAAAAATAGTAGGATGAAACCCGTTGAAAAAGGAAGAGAGTATAATTATCAAAAATGAAAGGAAAAATAATTTACGGGCGATCTGAGGTCGGAAAGTGGATGGGGGTGAGTTTTTAAGGATAAAAACGTTTTCCTCGATTTCCGGCAAAACTACAAGTCCTATGGAAAACAAATCAATAACAAAGTTGTAGGTGATATAAAGATTTACAACTTTTGCTTTTACACTTTTTTCACATAACCTCAAAATTTATGTGAAAAATTCAAATAACCCAGTTTTTCGTTTTTTATTTTTATCTTATGCAAAAATATTTTTTTTTCACAAAATTTTAGTGTAAACGTACCTTTTTTTGTCCCAAACACACTGTAATTTCTTTGATTTAAAATATTTATTTGTTTACCTTATTTTGACTTAAATATTGAAAAAGCACCCTAATTTTCAATCGAAAATTCTCGCATCAAAATATAAGCTTTTTTAAAAAAGTCGGTAGGCTTTTTGTTTGCTAAAATCTCTTCTTTCTGATAATGTAAAAAAAATATACATTACTATGGTAAATGTTCTCAGAAAATGCAAAGAAAAGAAGAAAACTCGATTTTTTTATTCATTATGTACAATTTCGAGCTATTTAGTAATATTTACACTTCAATTAGGTACTTGAAAAACGTAAGATTCCATGTTACATTGATAAACAAAAAAAAATGCAAATCGAAATATACTACTCTAACAACCAAATAAGTTAATAAAGTTAATATTTAATAAGACATCTACAATATTTTGAGAAAGTTGTAGAATATTCTTTAAATTATATGCATAGATGCTTATTTATTGCTATTTTAAGATAACTTTTAACCTAAGTTACCTACGGATAATATTTTAGATTGAAAATTAGGGTGCTTTTTCGATATTAAGTCAAAATAAGGTGAACAAATAAATATTAAAATAAAAAAAAATACAAAGTGTTTGGGACATAAAACCAGCAGCATTTAGTACCACGATTAACTGGTTCAATACCTACCTAATTACGTACGTAGGTACATATTAATCAAAATACTTATTCGTGGTTTCGCTAAACCGTGTTTTATTTTCAGGGACTGGCTTTGAAAGCGAAAGAGAGCGTTAAAACCGTTGGAATAGATTACAGAGGTAAGTTGGGTTTAGGGAAATATGTATATTTTCTGCTTTAATTTCTCAATATAATTTGAAGGCTTAAAATTATTAATGAATGAACCACTCTCTCTAGGTTACAAGCCACCAGCGCCACCTCGCGCCACCGGCCCACATCGCTACGTCATCGTGCTCTATGAACAGGCAGACGGCAACAATTTCCTGCCCACTGTGCCTTCCACACGACACCGGTTCTCGCTCGCCAAGTGGCTCGTCGGTAAAAACCTCTGTGGACCAGTCGCGGGAATTGAATTCAAGACTGAATTCTAGATGGCGTTGGTAGTTTCGAATGCGATTCTACTTTGAAATGGGATGGAGTTTTCTCTGAATTTGAGTAGGTAAAGCCTACGTTAAAAGTTGTGTCTTTAAAAAATAATTGAGTAGGTAGTTATTTAATTTAGTGTTGTCTAATGACATAAATTTAAGCAGTATCATTACTTTATTATTAAATATCGTCATAATCATCATCTGAATAGCCTTTTCCCAACTATATTGGTGTCGGCTTCCAGTCTAACCGGATGCAGCTGAATACCAGTACTTTACATGGACCGACTGCTTATCTAACCTCCACAACCCAGTTACAGGGTAATACGATATCCCTTGGTAAGACTGGTTGTCAGACTTTCGGGCTTCTGACGACCCGTAACGAGTGTCAAAGATTCACGAATGACAGCCTACAGCTATTAAATAGTATATTGTTTCAAATAAATGGCCGGTAATTTCCATTAATTTAATGTAGACGTACTTAGGTACTTTACGATCTTCTTAGCTTCTTAAAGGAAAAACTGTTGAAATATAAATAAACGCGCCTATAACCTATAACAAACGCTGAGGTAGATTAGAAATAAATGAGATTCATGAGTAGGTACCTGCTACCTAATTTTAATGTTGGAATTTGACAATAAATTCTTAAAACCGAACTAAAGCATGGCATCTAATGAAAATTTAAAATACGAATAAATAACACATTAATTCCTTCATATACTCTCACAGATGGTGTAAGACCTGTTGGACAATTTTTGAAGAAGTTATATACAAAATAACCATCAGTTTTACGACCTTAGATTATATTCTTACAATAAGTAAATATCATAAAACCTCCAAAATATAAAGTATTCTTATTTTGGAGGTTTTATGATATTTACTTATTGTTTAATGGTTTAATACTTTCTATTAAATTAGACTCAAACTGTTCAGCCGAATTATTCTGTAACAATCTCACCGTGCTAACTTAGGTGAAGTGAAGTTGAAGTGAGTTGTCGATAGTGTCAATCCCTAGCATCAGCCGGTCGGTTCTGTAAAAATCTCACCGTGAAGTGAACACTTAGGTGAAGTGAGCGTGGAGTGAGCTGCCAGTGTCATCCCATTGATTGTAAAATGTATTGACCAAGCATTACATTTACAATCATAATCGAGATTTTAATTATATTTTTTTAATGTTAGTTCTGTTTATCATTTTATATTATTTCAAGTCTAGTATTTAAGTGGCTAAAGATTATCTAAGCTAAAGAGATCTTTCTTTCTCTTCTTTAAGTTCTTTTTTCTTTTTCTTGAACTAACTACAAAAAAAATGCGCATGACAGAAAATGATGCGCATGATATAAAATGCGCATCGACATTGTTTGTTATTAGGAACCTATTGTTTAATATGACTATTGTTGTCGTTTTCATGGTTTTCGAGGTTGCTAAAGCCGAAAGTGAGGTCAAAATGAAAATCAAAGTTGGCTTACCGTCATCTTTGATTTTCATTTAAAAAGAAACGAAATTAACTTTCTGTGTTGCTGTTTTATAAAATAAAATAAAAACTCTCGTAAATAATAATATTTAGACACTTAAATACTAGCTTTGAAAATATATAAAATGATCAACAGCAATAACTAAAATTAAAAAATATAATTATAATCTCGATTAATGTAATGCTTGGTAAATCCCTAGCATCAGTGGGATTACACTGACAGCTCACTCCACGCTCACTTCACCTAAGTTTTCACGGTGAGATTATTGCAGAATCGACCGGCAGTTTAACGAAGCTAGTAAAGTAACAAAAAAGAAATAAATGTATGTTCAGCTGTATTTACAATTGAATACAAATACTAAGGGTTAATTAAAACAACGCCTATACTCTTCGTGCTAAAACACATTTCTTTTGTTTCATTTCAACGGACAAGTTGAAAAATAATGGCGGCACGAGCTGAGCGTAGGCTGCGCGCGCGCACGCGACACTTCCCTCTCACCTCGCGACCCACGCGCCACCACCGTGCACCGCGCCTAATTTATATCAACAAATTATTTTCTCATCTCTAACTACTGGTTTTATCCAAAGTGATTTATTGTTGACGACCTAATGATTTAAATTTTTTTACATTTACTTTTCGTTGGCGAATGTTGTTACGGGTTACCAAAATAATGCGAATGTCACGTGGTGTGACAGTTCTCGGAATAAACACCATGGTCCATGACCCGGGTGGTCCCTTGCAGTTTTATAGTGGTACTTAATATGTCAATGTATTATAGCCGCTGTTGTTTTCGGACACTTTTATAAAGTATCACAAGGTTTAATTGTGTTTATAAAAGTTCATTCAATTTCAGCTGAGTGTCGTTTTAAACTTGACGTTAAAAAATGTCTTCGTCTTCGAACATTTATTACGGGTTTGTTGTTTTAGTTTTTTCGGAATTATTTAGGAAGTTGTACGATTTAGGAATTGTTATGTTTTGAGCACAACCCAATCAATTCTATAACACCAGTAGCCTTAAGTTTTTGCCACAGATTTAAGGTTATAGCGTAATAAAATTTGACTTATAGCTGCGAGGCTTTTATGGCCCTTATGAAAGCAACATTATCTTGATGCCTCACGTAGAAACTTATAGTTTCACTTGTCAATGGGTTTCGACTGCGTTTTTCACATGAATCTTGAATGTTCGATTACCAAGTAATTGCACTTTAGAGTGCTCTGTTAGAAATCGTGATACATAATCTAGTAAGTTTCCAGAAACCATACAAAGACTTTCTTCACAGAAATACTTTTCCGGAATATTCTATGTTCTTAACGGGAGTTTCACAGGGCTCGATACTTAGCCCGTTCCATTTTAACAAATAAAATCATCACTAACCAGTAGCAGTCGATATTTGTTTTCCATAAGCATGTTTTTTTTTGTATCTTTTATGAACTAGGGAAATGTACTACAAGACGCCACGCCGCGCTGGCGTAGATAGTCTTAAATTGGTCTAGCTAGAAGTAGAAAAGATTCCAAGAGTACACCTATAGGTTCAAAACAAACCTTGAATTCCACTTAACATAATATTGTATGAGTTTATTTTTATTTGAAGGGACTTATTTTTGAGTAATCCCCTGTAAGAGCAATTAGAGTAAAGAAAATGTATGGATATTTCGTCTAAAAAACATCGGTTTATCAGAAACATGAAGCTTTCAGTTAGGTGCATGCGTCATGTCTGGCAAATGATTGTGAAATAGTGTCTTCAATTAGCAGAGGACCAATAATTTATTCAGTTTACATTTAGAAAATGAACAACCAATAAATTATTAACAAGATTTGGTTTCAAAACAAGCAATAACGTTTTGAAATGGATTTATTTTACAGAAAGAAGAAAAGAAAGAAAGAAAGAATAAATGTTTATTCTGCACAAACAAAACGCACATTACAAATAAAAAAAAATAAAAAAAGAGACTTAAAAGTATACACGTCCAACGTCGTACGGGTTTCTTTGTTTATGATTTTATTGCATGAAACAATACAATATAGTATTGTCATCAGCGTTTACTGAATATTAACATGTCTTAATAAAATCAATAATTGGTTGCACAAATATCATTTTAGATAAATTAATTGTATGTACCTAACATAATAGTTAAAAATAAAATAATTACGTACCCAATGTTATATGCACGAAAATAAATTGTGATGCGAATTAATTTTATTTTGTAATAAACAAACATAAGTTCCTAGAAGTGTCCCATAATCATACAAATGTTGAATGAATGATTAATTCCGGTTAACCACAGAATTTAATGACACAGGGAGTGATCGGTGCTCTTATTAATTCTAGGAACATAATATACCTATTTGTTACAACTTTGTTTTTTGTTCCTTCTGAGGTGGTTTTGTTACTGTTGAAACTGGTAGGTACCGGTGACGTAATGCACCAAAATATTATCTCTATATTATCCATTGAATAATAAATTAATAATACCTACAGGTAGGTAGGTACTTGGTAATAGTGTTAATCGCTGTGATAGAGACAAGACACAACAAACAAAACGAGAATAATGAGAAAAGGATAGATGTATAGTTAATGTCTATATTCTTTGATGAACAGTCAGGTAGAGAAGGTAGGTACCTACCTACATAAGAATAAATTGACTGAATGGGGTTAAAAACTGAAAACTCGTCATAGGTGGCAGCAATGTTTAACGTCTACAATCCGCCATTGTTTTGTTTATGTTTACATTTGTGTCGATCACAAATTAAACGAAAATTAGATAAATATATAAGAGACTTGGAGTGTAGCACTATTAAATGACACTGGTAAAAAAGCAGCTTTAGCAGAAAAGACAATAAATTATTAAGTTTGTATAATTTATAGGTTATCTTGTGTTTGTTAACTTGAAGTCATTTTTTTGTGAAGACTGGAGACGTACGACAGAGATAACTGAACGGAGTTGAAAACTAGTTGGAGGATGCACTTCCTGACTGAAAAACTTCAGAGATGTTAATTAATAGATAGCACTGTTCTAATATGATAATATAAGCACACACACACACCTTTACTATAATTTAAGTAATATCACACAAACGGACTAAGATAGTTATCGTGGGTGGATCACCTGTATAAGAATTTCTGCCATAATAGTCTTCAGGTATAAAAAGGATAGCACATAGTCTCGAGTTCTCGACGAAATGTCGAGTAGCCAATTTTTTTTCGGGGATCTTTCTCCCACAAGTTCCGTCTTTTAACACCCTTAGCAACATAGGTCCCCGTATTGTGGCTGTCAACAGCTGCGCAACGGGGAATATTAATTAATTATGCGTAAAAGAAGACGCTTGTTTACAAAAAAAAAATGGATAGTGACAGCTAGCTCTCAAATTCTTGGACGTTGGATAGCAGCGACATCTGAAGTGAGCAAGTAGCAGTTTTTATACCCATTGTGACAACAACTACCTACTATTCAGCAGCAGATCCATATCTTGCTCAATTATTCAACTACATATAATCCACTCTATAGATTACTAAACGTTATTAGAATCTATTCACAGATGACATGACCAAATCAAGTGCAGGTTCCGTCAAGCTATCCTCCTAATTAACAATTATGTTGAAAGTTTAAAAAAGAAACAAAACGCTCTGATAGATATCTAATGGTTGAGTTGTCATATCACGGAGTTGAATGTCGCATCTTTTTTGACAGGAAGCTCGTCTATCGTAAATTAATGGACATGGCTCTCCAGAAACACCAAATTACTGAACCGGTTTGGCGTGTGCGCGGGCGCTGACCCGCCGGAAATACTTGCGACGCAACACCCATAGAGAAACTCGCCACGTTTTTCTTAATATTCAAATGGGGGACATTACGGTGCATGATTTCGAACCCTCGATGTCATCAATATTCTACATGGTATTGAAATTTTTAAGTTGCAGGAACTCTTTTTTTGTCTGGGTCAGTTAAATTTTGTAGAGCAGTGTTGTGCTTTTTGTTAAGTCAGCCTCGTTTATCAATCTTGAGGTGAAATGTCACTTGCACATCATATAACGACAAGGTCATTTTGTATAGGTGACTTCTAGATAATTTCAATAAGTTTTAATGTACTGGGAATTATTGTCAAAAAGTAAGTAGACCGTACCTACTTACGAGGTCGACTAGGTATCTAAACGGACATAAATAAACTGTAGGAAAGTACTGATTAACGGTTTAAAAACGATACTATGTATTCTAGAATATTATTGCACTAGACCTTTTGAAAATTAATGTCTTATGACATTTTTTGATACCTACACAAATAAACAGCCCAAACAGTTAAAACTTTACAGTACCTATAATACTCACACGCGATAAGTGGATAGGTAGGTACTGTTTACCTAATCATACGAGAAATAAGTAAGTAAGTAATCATTTAAGTATCATACGAGTAATAAACTTATTGTCCCATAGATTTTGTCAAATCTATATTTAAAGATAAGTAGGTAGAAAGACTAAATAAATTATAATTGGAGTCTATAATGAGAGCAATGAACAGTTAGGTACCTACTACAACACAATGAACAGCTCCACCAGAGTATTATTAAAGATAATAGGTACCTATGTTTATTTCGAGAGTTGTCTAGACGTGAAAATATATTCCAGCGCCTAGGTAGGTACCTACCTAAAGTCAGGATAATTAATTGTTATGCAAATTAACTCCGTATATTCAAATCACAACTGTCAATCTTTGTCAATCTTTGACGGTTGTATGAAATGGCTATAACACGGCAAATTGACGCAAGGTGTCAATTTGCTTTAAAATTAATTTCCCTGACTGTACGGAGCCTACTTCAATTTATTTTCATATCAAACCACTTGATCTTTTTTAACTTAGTTTGACTGAGCCTGCCATTTTCGTAAAAGTACAATAATAGTCGGGCATAATATTATGTATTAAGTGGGTACCTAGTGTTTCCACTCAACTTGTATTTCATAAGTAATACATTTGAGTGAGCTTACGGACGATGCAAAAAATAAACACATTATTTAATTTTAAGATACATTATAAGTAAGGAACAGCAAAAAACATTGACCGACTAACACTGGCCTAGCAAGTCACGCTGCGGGCGATACCTAGTGTCGAACAAGTCAAGCCATGGCATTGCTCGCTATCTTCCTTATTACCTATGATTACATTCTACGACCAAAACGTTTGGTTATTGAATTACATACATTTGATAAACGTGTAATTGACTTAATAAAATCATTATAGGTACATACTTAAAGAAGTTTGTCTTGGGGACATGACCACAAGCAAGATTATACATATTATAATTCTTGATAATGTAGATCGTATACACGATCTACATTTATGGTAAAATGCTTTTATTAGACATTCAATTTGAGTGATATCAGATTTATGTAACTGGATTTTTGATAAGGAAAAATAATTTTGGTTCCCCTTGGACGTGCAGAAGGCAATGCAAAGCAAAATGCTTTCACTGGTGATCCCAGAGCTTGTGGTTTGAGATGAAGAAAGGATGCGCTGAAGTGTGAGATTATCTTTGCATTGTATAAACTCAATCTCCTTTGTGTTATAGAATTACATAGCAGGTGTGATTACTATGTACTACATAATAGAGCTACTATTTACCGGGTAATATATTTCATTGACTGAATGTGCCCTGGCGGCTGATAGATGTCATGCTCATTGAATTGTCTCGCTGATGGTGGCGCATGTGTTGGATTATTTAGTTCCCTTTAAAATGGGTGAACTGAATGGTGCTGACCCATACGTTATGTTCGCGAACAGGCGCTATCAATTGAGACTGTTCATAATGGTAATTTTTTGCTGTACTCTGCATGCTTTTAACGTCGCGTCTTTTTTACATCGTTCTCATATATATAATAATAAATTCAAAATTAATGATGTAACTAATATTTAGTAACAATATACCCAATATTTATAAAATTTGCTTACAGTTAAGTAGTGATTGGCGACTGTTTAACCATACATTGTTGACGTCTTAACTTTAAGCAGCGTTAATAAATAAACCCCATAATATATAAGAGTGTCAGTGGAGATTCTTCTCCGTTCTTCTCCTACCTGATAGGTAACCTATGTACCTACTACGGTTTGGAATGGGCAACTAACTTCATATGTCTGATTGACCTACTCCTTGACAATTCAAAAGTTCCTGTAAATGGTTTAATTGAAATAAACGGTTTGAGTGAGATGTATGAGAAACTTTCGAGTCTAAGATGAAAGTGATGATGATGTCTGGAGTTCTGGACATACACACATCAAAAGTGTCTAGGGATCAAGCATTTTTATGCGGATTTCTTGAGATTAAGATGTGGCTTTGTAATAAATTTATGATTTTATAAATTTATATGGATCCTTTTTGGTGCATTTCATAATTTGAATCAGGAACTGTGAATCAAATTCGAGTAAAAGATGAAAATCAGCTGTCAATATTTTCCCTATAAAAACATACAACGCATTGAAGACATTATTAGTGCTACTGTTTCCCTACTACTGATTAAAACCAACGTTATTATGGAGCGGCGACGTCATTTAAGCAGGGAAGAAATGCTCAGAGCCGTGGGAATGATAGAAGCTGGTTCCCGGCAACGTACTGTGGCTTTAGCTCTGAATACAAGTCAGAGTGTTATCAGTCGACTTTGGACACGTTACCGAAGCACTGGTACCGTGGCTGAGCGCCATGGAGGACGGTATCGCTGCACCACACGGAGACAAGACCGATACATTCAAATCTTAACTCGAAGAGCTCCAACAATAACCGCCATGATGTTAGCCGTGAGGCTTCATCACTCTTCAGGGAACTTAATTAGCGACCAAACAGTCAGAAACCGCTTGCATGAAGTGAACCTTCATTCCCGAAGACCGCTACGGGTACCACCTATAGCAATGCACAATCGTAGGATTCGATATCAATGGGCTCTTGAACACAGAAATTGGGCAGAAGAACAATGGCGTTTCGTGTGCTTTTCTGATGAGTCTCGTTTTGGTATGAGACCGGATACAAGACGTATACGACACTGGAGAACCCCTGGACGCCAACAGCGATTAAAATCCTGCCAGGAAGTCCATCCTTATAGTGGTGGAACCATCATGGTATGGGCGGGTATTTGGATCGGCGGAAGAACTGAGTTGATTTGGATCAGAGGCAACCTCAACGCTCAAATTTATGCTGAGACGATTGTATCAGACGTCATCGTTCCTCTACAAGTGCAAATCGGTCCCTTATTTCAGTTAATGCATGATAATGCACGACCGCACACCGCAAGAGTTGTAAGACAGACTCTCGCCGCAGCTAACATCAATGTCCTGCCCTGGCCTGCTCAGTCGCCAGACTTGAACCCGATTGAGCATGCATGGGATATGCTACAGAGAAGAGCTCTGCCGAATATGGAGGGTATCCAGTCGCAAGAAGACCTTTTTTTGTTGTTGCAACGAACATGGGCGGCCATTCCACAGCGTGATTTGGATGAACTCATTTTGAGTATGCCAAACCGATGTTCTTGTGTTGTTAGTGTTCGCGGTAGAAACACGGATTATTAATTGTTTAAGTTACCCAATAAAATTTTAAAGAAAACTGTTATTTCAGTCTTTTTTTCGAACTTTTGTGTTAGTGGTTCAAATGTCAAAAATCCCTTTATTAGGAAAATGGCAAATTTCTTTATTAATGCAAAGGTGACTTGGTTTATCGTTACTGTGACAAACGAAAACACTTTATTTTATGAATCCTTAAAGAAAATTTTAATTAATATCAATCAGGAGAAAAGTTATTGCAAAAATATATGTTGATCCCTAGACACTTTTGATGTGTGTATTAAGTTAGGACAGACTATGGGCACAGATATGGAAATCATATTTACATGTGTATGACTGTTTCTATTGGCTCTTCTGTACCTACACCTACGCCAAATACATAGATGCTATGCTTCTCCCTGCATTCCAGAAAATATCACGAGAATCAATCTGCTAGCGAACTTCCAATGGCGGAAAGTGGTAATTGGAACTTCTTTCAGTGCCATGTTTTAGTCTTTGATAACTGAATAAAAGCTCGTTGGTCACCAAACGCCCTTAAAGCTGTCCCTGGACTAAATGATTTATTCAGCAACATCATTCAGGTGTCGCAAGCGCTGTTATATGTGAAAAGTCAAAAGCTACGGCTTCCTTCCGGTCGCCCACGCCCTGCCCACGCTTGGCCATCCCACGCCAAAGTATAATATCAATCAATTCGGCTAAATCCACTTCTATGATAATGCAATAGTTTCAAGTTTATATTGCAACATGGAGTGTAGAACTTCGACGCAAACTTGTTTGCTTTTTGGCTATTGTGGTCTTCTAACAGAAGGTGCTGGTCGTAGACTTTAAGATTTAAAGCATTAGTGTACTATTATTAAAGAATTTGCACTGATATGGAGCTTGTTTTATAAATGGCATGTGTGTGATGTGGCTAATCGTAAGGCCACCCTTCTGGTCTCGCAGAGGTATCTAAGATATGGCGAAGACGTGTCGCATAAACATCCTTGTGTGCGTGTTACTATCTGCAACTATACACAGCATAACAACGATAAACAACAACACAAGCTAATCATCCACAATTCTGCATCTTTCTTCTGACAACTGTTTAGAGGACCTAATCCTTAGGTATTAAAACACGTCCATGTTTACCATTGATCGTTTTCTGGTTAAGCAACTTAGGTACTTATCTTGAATTATCTTGTGACTCAAATCAGGAAGTAAAAGGAATCCATATATGGCGGCTGATTTTGATCCCACGCACTCAACTGAGGGAAAGAGTAACAAATAACAATTACATTTCCACAGGATTTACTTAATTTGAATACCTACTGTTAATGGTATAGCAATGTTTGGTACAACGGAGTCCCGTGCCAAACATTGATTCAAGATTCCGAAGTAACTATATGGTGGCTTGGCCCATTCTAAACTGTCTTGATACAACAAGGACTCTTTGCAAATTTTCTATAGATTGCAAGTTTACCATAAATAGGAAAACTTAACAAGTTCCAAGCCGAAGCAAATATTGCCTATTCGACCTTACGGCTTTACATACAAATATGGGTACCGCTCCCGATTACAAACAAAACAATATCTAATAACTCGAAAATAATCAAGTAAACATTATCAACTTGTGCTTTATTGTTAAATAAATAAGGCCAAGTGCGTTAGATAAAGTTACATTAAGAGAGTTTCTAATGCAGTCATCGCCAAATACAGCGCAGCGCAAGCGCGGCCCGTTTCTCAATGGCCGAGATAACTGCGCGAGCGACGTCATGGTTAAATCTGAACGAAGGCTAACTGGAGGCGTTAGCGGTGCCGAAGCAATTAAATTAATTAATTATTTCCTTTCAAATTCGCTTGAATACATCAATAAATATGTAATTTTTTTAAGGGAACGCGCCGTATGGCGGGACGAGTCTGATAATTTTGATTAAATTATTAATTATAACAGTAATTGATTATACGATGTCATGCGTCGTCGTAGTGAAGTCATGATCAATTAATCTCAATTTGTGGTAGAACTGTAATAAATTTGAAGAAATATGTAATTAGTTAACTAATCTTCTTTTACTATTTTTTACTCTAACTGAAAACATGTCGTTTGGCCACACAGATATAATCTATATTTGTGTATGGCCATCTCAAAGACTATCTAGGCATCTACAAAATATTATAGGGCGCTTAAATCTTATTGCTGACATTTAGCAGAAGTCATTGTTACGAATAGTCACGATATTCAGAAATGTACGTAGCTATATGTCATTCGCTTTGATTGACCAGCAGACGCATCGCAATAGCGCTACTGCGGAATCCTGTGCCATCTTAATGAAAGGTTGGGAAGTGAAGTCACGCAACAGTATGTGAGCATGTGTTGACATTCTCCATTAGCAAGGTTGGATGTGCCGGCACCGGCACCGGTGCGCGGTGGTGCGGCTCGATGCGGTGCTATGCGGCGATGCGGCGGCCGTGACACGCGCGATGCCGTCGTGCGTACGCCACAAATTCGTCGTTCATTGATAAAAACCGACGCCCACTCGCGTCGCGGAGGCTCCATTCACCGGCGCCGCTGGTTGCGCAACGCGCATGCGTGGCCCTCTACCGCCCCCCGCACTCCGCTCACCCACCGAAACCTTCGTTCGAAGCACTAACAGCCTTCCGCTTGTCACTATTTCACCAGAAGACGCGAATTCTAGCGTCTCGTGTTCCGTAATGTTCATTCACTAATAAACGCTTTTATGGTACCTGTTTTTACTTAACACATATAATTTTGTAGTTTTAATATTGTATGTCACACGATTAGAGCATTCAATCCAACCCATATAGAAATAGGTAACGCTGAGTAGCATTATCAATTTCAAATTCTACGAAACCAGTACTAGTAGGTAGACGAACCTGCCTTCCTAATATTGATGTCATTCATGTTTGAGCAATCTAGACTAGCCTTACTACTTATATATGATTTACGCCGAAGTATTCTTGTAACTGGATATGAAATTCTGCATGAATGGATAATTTATACCTTTACGTTGACCTCGGTATTGTTATTTTGCGAGCCACTTTGCTCGAGGAAATGGAGGATTATTAAATAATACACAATATACAATTTCACGCTTCCCATCTCTAGTCGCCTCTTTTCTAACAAACGTAACATTTGAAGTTTTCTTAAGAAGCCGTAAACTTCATAAGCCATTGCCGTAAAGATCTAGTAGCTTAGTTGAATATCAAAAGGTATGGAGTATAATATAAGCTCGATTTTAACGACGATTTTACATCGCGAACATTAAGTAGAGCCATAAAAGGGTGAAGGGAATCTGAATTGAGATTATCGGTTTACATATCGTAATATAATATCAGAGGTACCTACTCGTACACAAGTAGAAGTCAGTTCGCTATCACCTTAACGTCTTTGAGAGTTACACAGCGAATATTAATTGATGTCGAATTTATGCAGGTTTACACGCACTTTTTATATATAATCCCGAGCTCGAATTCCAGTAGATCGCAAACTTGGAATATGTCACAAGATGGTCCTGCAACTTGTTATATCGTATCAGAAAAGTTGAATGCGTTTATGATGTAAAAGAAATTCATGCTTCATCAAAAACAACAAATAGAAGATCTGAAATTAAACACGTAACATAATATATTATTATGTACCCAATAACGGTTGGAGACGAGCTTTAAAACTGTTTTTGACTTTAAGCTGCATCTACGGCTTGAGAATGGTTATGTCAAAGTTTTAAAGTCACACGAAGTTGATAACTCCGCTATTTCAACATCATCAGGACACATATTGGACCATAAAAGTCTACTACTGAACACGGAACATGGACCTCTAATCCACCTCATAAATCAATTCTGCCCATAGCAGTCCACTGCTCGACATAGGCCACTCCCAAGTTGCCCGACAATCCTACCCAGCTTTGCACCTTCTGCGCCCAGTCTGTCCTAATCGCCTCGATGATCCATCTAGCTGATAGGTGTCTCACGTTACGTTTACGGATACGTGGTCTCCACTCCAGAACTCGTCTGCTCCAACGGCTTTTGGTCAAAGCATTAATTTCAAATAGGCAGATAAAAGGCACTTTTTAACGTCAACATTTACATTCAAATGGAATTGATTCCAGTCGCCCCTTCCAAAAGGTGCGACGGAGGCACATTCGGTGGCTAAGGGGCGATGGAGAAGAATGGGCAAGAAACTCCACCGTTACTCTTATAAAATGTTTACAATATTTTGTATACAATTAATTATTGTGTTTATAATTATATGTGAAGACGATGAACCTAGAATAAAATTACTGTAGCACAAAAGGTAAAAATAATTTAAATTGAAGCAATGACAGATAAATGAATTAGGTGATAGATAGGTACATGATGTATACGATTTTCCTAAAAAAATAACAAGTGATAATATCAGTATGTGAGTGAAAGTAATCACAGAATTTAAATCAATGTCATAAAAATAATAAATTAAACAGTTAAATTAGCAACCAGTTAAATTTCGTCTAGACTCTAGATTGTCTTATGGAGCTGGACCAGCATGTTTCCAAGCATTCTTATCTTGGATATAATCCTCTAATATTGTGGTTCCTTGTTTACAAAGTGAACTTTCAGTTAATTGTAATTTTTCCCAAGGTATTTTGTTGTAACATTTGACACAGTACCCCATAAAAGATGTATGTACTAATATGTTATTTCTAGTGTTATAATGATGTCTATCACTTAATTTCTTTAAAACGTCGATTTTTATACATACATACAATTTTCATAAATTAATTGGCAAGGTACTGTCATAATATTCATCTTTTTAAATAGTTCCCTGAGAGATTCGCGGTGACGTAGATTATAAATGGCCCTGACAGCTCTCTTTTGCAAAATAAAGATGGATTCAATGTCAGCAGCCTGACACCACAGTTAAATGCCATATTACATAATGCTGTGGAAGTACCTAAAATAGACCAAACGCGTGGTTTTCATATCTGAGGGGTAATTCCCGTAATTTTAAGAACGTTCACAGTCTGATCTCAGTCTCAATCTGTCAAAAACACAATCAATTTACATACATTTTTGACAAGTTTTTGACATTAATTATCGCTGAGATGAGACTGCGACTTGAATTTGAACGTTTTTTAAGTACGAGAATTGCCCCTCTGTTAACTGTCTTATCTATCTAACAGCATAAGCGGCCGAGCTTAGCCACCCCGCAAGAGATGTTATATGAGGTATCCGTTGTTTTCAATTTCTCGTCTAGCGTGAGTCCTAGGAAAACCGTGTGATTAATAAATACCACATATTCTCCATTCAATATGATGTCACATTTGCTACTTGTAACATTAGGTAAGTTTTTCTCATTTATTACTAAATTATTTACCGTAAACCAATCTTGGACCTGAAGAACAGAGCAATTCGCATCGGCTAGATTTTGTAGCCGTCGGTCTATTTTGAAGATCAATGATGTTATCTGCAAATAACACCATCTTTGGTTGATTTTGATGCAATTGGGGTAAACCATTAATGTAAACTAAAAAGAGGAATGGCCCAAATATTGAACCTTGAGGAACGCCCATTGCCATTTCAGACTCTAGTGAGTTTATGCGGTTTACTTGAACTTTAACCTTTCTATCTTTCACGTATGATCTTAGTAAATCAAAGCTGTATTCTTAATCCCATAGCGCTCTAGTTTCGGCAGAAGTGTCTCATGCTTTACGCAATCGAACGCCTAAGAGAGGTTGCAAAAGATTCCAATGGCACCTGATGCTTCTTCCCAGGCATTAAAATTGTTCTTTATTAGGGTGACACCAGCGTCAATAATGTCCTTAGTCGGTATAACGCCCTTTGGTGAAACCGTACTGTTGTTCATGAAAGATGGGATTTTTTATTCAAGTGACGTAACATTTTATTGAGCATTAACTTTTCAAACACCTTACTTAGAAAGGTAGAATTGACACAGCCCTATTGGGTTGGGTTCTTTACTATCACCGGATTTGAAAAAAATTACTACTTTACTATGTTTCTTGAGATCCAGAAAGACTCCTTGGACTACGCTGTGTGGTGTTAAATAAGAATGCTAAATAGGGCGCAGTGGTGTCGACGAAAGATCTACAGACTTTTACAGAAATTAGACGTCGATTTAATTTTAAGATCTTTAAAAGCTTTCATAACAGCCTGTGGGTTAGTTTGTAGTAGCCCCAAGGGCATGCCTTACCATTATTTTTAAGAAAGGCAGCAGAAAGCGCAGGTGAGGATTTTAAAGCTTCAGTGGGTTTAGGGGGTATATTACCAAAAAAAAAAACAAATTCCTGAGCAATTTCTACATCTGAGCTGGTGGGATGAGCAGTCTCTAAACTAAATTCAGTATTACGCTGTTTTTTCCTACCTGTTTCATTATTCATTATTTGCCAGGTATAGTACATTACTGCAGCGGCCAGCAAAAGATTCATTGATGGACGAACGTGTAAAAACGAACGAACGAACGTGTAAGTCCATCAATGCCTAGTTGTGTCCAAGGCTTGTATAGTACTTTTCGCAAACAATGCGCGGAAATTAAAATACAATTACTTTTCAAAATCAATGACGAACAACGAACAACAATAACTTTTCCCGCGTTAAAGTGTTATATTTTTTTTTTCAATAAACAGCTTTCTATTTGCAAGCCAGTTCGAAATTTAAATAAAACCTTTGATAAGTTACCTCCTTGGTTGCCATGTTTCGGTGTAAATTTTTAAATTACACGATAGATATGAGTTTACTATGCAATTCATTTGGCCGCTAAACCACGACAGATATAGATTTTCATACAAATTTTGCCGGCCGGTGTATTTGACCAGTACACAGCAATTTCGATTTATCTCGAAGAAGGTTGTCAAAATAATCCTCAAATTTCCAAGCTTGTTTGAGCTTGTTTGTTTGTTTGTTTTATTTTATCATCAGCTGATTTTATTTTATTGCTAATTTATAGAGCTTCAGCTAAATGCATATTTTGCAACATAGTGTTCAAAGCTTGCATTATTCATATGTTGCTTCAGGCCATAAAGTTCAACAAGGTTTTCCCTGCTTTTACGAATACCTGGAGTCACCCAATCACTAAATAAGAACTTCCTATAAATACTTTTAGTCTTTAGTGGAAAAGTGTCATTAAATTGCGTGTTTAATAGTGAAAAGAACTCGGCGTAGAATTCATTTGGCTCACATATATTGTTAAAACTCTGAACAGATAAATTACTGCCAAAGAAAATATTAATTTCTCTGAATTTTTACATTTAATTGACCTAAACCTTTTTGATTTTTTTGTAAATGCATGTAGGAGCAAAATGTTATTGTTTATCCACTGTGATCAGGTGGCAACTTATTTACAATTTGTTTGTGTAAGTAATCACAGTTACAAAAAATATTATCTATAAGTACAAGTGGCAGAAGAAGCTGTCGCTCGTGTTGGTTCAATAAAAGCATTTTACAAATCAAATGACCTAAAAAGACTTAATAATCTGACAGTATTCGAGTTATTTTCTAATAAATGAATATTAAAGTCACCACATACGATTATTGAATTACCACTAGCACTAAGTTTCTTTAGCACACCTTCCATTACAGAATCAAACACACATAGATTCTGGTATCGTGGAGGTTTTGTATAAGCATGATAGAACATGCTTATCAAGCTCCACACAGGACAATTCAATGTTCTGATTAACAGACAGTCCGGTGATGTATTTTCTTAGTGTTTTGAATAGGTTTTTTAACTAATATTAAAGACCCGCCATGTATCATACGTTTTCGGCTGAAATGGCTAACTACACAATAATTTCCATAGTTAATTGACATTATTTGATGACCTTTTAACCAATGCGCAATGTTCTGTTAAACAATTTACATCAAACTTGGTATTTTTTTAAAACAATTATATTTTCAGTAATTTGGAGGAGCAACTTTGGTTATTTTGATTAAATAATTTTGAACTTTCTTGCACTTCCTTTGGTTTTTATTGTTATGATTAAATGCCAGAATATACCTTTTTATTATTCTCTAATTATAATATGCAATCGGTTATTTGAAGGGGTTACTTCGGTTTAAAGAGTAACTAGTTTAATGAGTTATCCGGGGTGACGTCCACGACCTTCGATAGATATGATCGACTGATTGCCACTTCAGCTTGAAACTCAGCAAGCTATGTCAGTTATTTCAGTTCTTTTCCGGGTATTCTCCTTAAAAACTCATCATCTCTAAAGAAACCCCGAGCATAGCTCTCTCCATAGCACGCTGAGCAATCTTGAATTTGTGGATCAACCCAACCGTCAGTGTTTCGGCACCGTATATCATAACGGACGGACGGACGGACGGTCAGTTGTTAAAGACCTAGTCCTCCATCATTGCAATATACCTAGACGAAGAGAAGACAAGACGCAGATTTCCAAATGCCGATGATGTCGGGCAGACCTTCGGTCGTAGCTTATTAATAATAACAAAGTAAAGTGTCGTTTCTTATTAATTTATAAGCAGGTATATCGGCAGCGGAAGTCTCAATAATAACAATAAATTGTATGACCCTTGTTTTAAGCTGTATGTTGTATGCGAAAATCAGCTTGTTAACTATCTCAGATTTTAATAAATTCATAGTTAACGAAATTAGAATTGGAAAAACCCATTTTTTATTAATGATGCGCTTAAAATCTCTCCCCATATAATGGTTTTACAATGTAGTCGTTTGAAATGGCTGGAATAAACATTTTTTTAGGAGCATAATATTCCTAAGCTTTTATTCCTTTATGGATTCTGCTTGTTGCACGTGAAATTCCTCGACTACATTTTTAATTATAGAACGAATTGCATTACTAAATTGGTTTTTCCTACAGATTGTATAACATTATTTTCTAAGTATTTTTTAATATATTTAACCTCTGGGAGACGTACAAATAATTCAAGTACGTATCTTTGAAACGAGCTTGGTTTTTAAGTTTCTAATTAATTGACCGAATGCAAAGTCGTTTTGGAAAACGATAAGTAGAGTCCGCGTCAAATACGATATAGGTACGTGCCCTAAATGGGGGTTAACGCACCTGAACCAGTTTATAATTAAGAATACATTTAAATTCATTAAAAAGCATTAAAACTTTCCTCTGCCGATACACATTCAATAAACGACACTCTAAGTGGCCCCACCAGTACCTAAGTAGCCGAACCTAATTATGTTGTGAGGGGTCCATGCTGTCGGTACCACAGAACTAACTATGGTGGAACTAAATATATAGTTTATAGCGCAATATAATCAATATCAAATTATGCAGACCACATATTTTTATAACCCTTTAGCACTTGATATTATTTAAATTATCTAGAAAAGCTTACATGCTCAATTTATATGATGGAATAAATATTTTATGTACAAAGCTCGTTTTATTGCAGTGTTGAAACGAAAACAATAATTGTATAATTATTGTTTTTTATACATTATGTAAACGGTTACGGATCGACACTATAAATTATGATTACCCACCATAATTACCATAAATTATATAAATCCGACTTTCAAGTACCTCGGATAAATATTTTGGTATTTTCTCTTTAGGGTATCTGCCAGGGTTGCGGGAAAGTCCGAGAGGGATACCGTGGCCCCTGGCACAAGCAACTGAAGGAACACGGGTGGGTTATAGTCAGTAAGAGTCTGACACGCCCTCCCGCTCTGCCCAGAGCGGGAGAAGTTATTTGATGACTTCACACACTCAAAAAAAAAAAAGGTGTCTATAAGTATAATAGGTACTTATAAACCAATAATCCCACCGTGCCTAATCAGGAATTAGATTCTATTTAAGTCGAACCATAAATTTTATGTCGAATTTGCATTGAATTATTAAAATTAGCTCTTATAAAAGTATTTCAGCATTAATTCTTGGGTTTTATGTTGAAGAGAATGGCAAATGACCCGAAGTATAATTAAGCATGGTCATTTACTAAAAGATGTCAGAAAGAACGGTAGATTTTTTATGAACTCCTCAAAGTAATGGATAGTGTCCTTCTGTGTTGCGACGTTCTCAAAGTGTCGATTAAAATGTGCTGACAAAAAGCTCAGTGTCGCGTCAAGTGTCACGACTTCACTCACAAGTTCACGCGAACTCACCACGACGAAGAGGTCAAGGCACCATTTTGTTGATATAGTGTTTCAATATAAAGTGATTGTTGTCGAAGCCTCAAGTCAGGGTTATGAAATACACAAACTAAACTAGACAAGCCATACAGTAAGAGGCGATCATTAACCGAACTTTAACGTCTCATTTAAAATTTCACGACTCAAGATTCAAACGGGAAATCGACATTCAATGCAATAGTCTCATATATAATTAAAAGGTATTAGCACTCGGTATCTGGATAAGACAGTAATGATAGTGAGGTACGAGCATAGAATGAGCGTTATCGCTGGCAGGAAGTGAGAGGTTGATGGTGCAAATGAAAGACAATACGGCTGTATTGGCAAATAATGCATTTGTTTAGATAGGCACGTGCGGCGCGCGGAGGCGGCGCGGCTTGAATGGACGCGCGTGATTCACTGCGGCCCATTCATAACCGACGCGCGCGCATCACACGCCACGAAAATCAATTCAATGCCACTTTATACCGTGCTGCAATCCGTTTACGAATTAACGAATCTATTCTAAACCAAGTGGGTCGTCACGTCGGTGTGTCGCTCTCGATTTTGTTAGGCGACAACTGAATCTACACACCGGGAAACTGAAATATGCACGACATCACGATAACAGCACTATATTAAAGTTACACTGAAAAACTACAGAAGTCAAAACCACTACGCAGGTAGTGGTTTTGTTAAATTATTTAAAGTAACTTTATGTAAGGCAACGTATTGAAAACAATTAAAGTTGAACATATAAGTAGAAAGTACATCTTCAAATTATTGACTAGCACACAATACTTCAGGTCTGATGTCTAATTTTTGTTTCCTAATGTGGAATTCCCGACAATTTAGCTTAGGAACACGCTAATTACATAATTTAATAATCAAATAAGTACCATACTGCCTATAAGGCATCTTTAACATTATTTTAGGAAATAATTTTGCGATAAGTGTAAACGCTCTCTTCTCTCGATCCGCCGTAGGCTCGTGAAATATAAACATAAGTACGTATCTACCTACAGTTGGTTTGACTCGAAGGCAAAAGGTTATGAGATTTCAACCCATAGATTTGCTGATAGCATTTAACCGGACGGGTAATTGTTTGGTGAACGGGCTATTAATTTTATATAATGGCTTCAAGTCCACATTTAAGTTACCTAACGAAAATTATGGCTACGGACCTCATGAGACGCTATTGAAAAACTTTAGCTGGACACAAAGAGGCTGGATGAGTTATAGTAAGTCTTGCGCTTGTATTGTTACAGAATATTTTATGATTATATTTGTTTTCCTGTTCTAATGTTATCTTGTATTTGATCTTCAATTCCTAAAGTGTGGACTGCCTGCCTGAGTCTGTCTTGATGAATGCATTGTTGTTTTGTCTTCATAATAAACTAGCTGTTGCCCGTGACTTCGTCTGCGATCCAGGATAATAATTAGACTATGTCCTTATCCAGGTCATGGTCTATCTGTGTAGCAAATTTCATCCAAATTCGTCCAGCCGTTTTGGCGTGAAAGCGTAACAAACTTACCTTGGCATTTATAACATTAGTTAGGATTAGGATTGTATTAGAGGATAAAAGTGTCTCCTCGAACAGAGGAGGCCTGAGTCGCTGCAGTAGGAACATTATAGATGGATTATGTTTATGCATCCCGACATGCAGGCAATGGTTTTATATGGTTTTCATGATGGAGATTTGTACGGTGATAACATCGCACTAGTCGCCTGTCTGAAGCTGAATATAGTCCCCAATATATATTCTTTAAATCCAAATTAAACTCAAGAGTTTAATATCAAACTTTAACTGTAACTGAATGATTCAATAAATCTATTTAGATTCAATGTTAGCACATGTCTGATTTGAAATCATTCTGAAATCTCAGCACACAAAGTCACAAATCGCTTGAACAATCTATTCATGGTTCTAATACTTCATTGTTCTGTAACGTCAATGAATAAGACCTGTTTTAGATCGTAATGGTAGCGACATACAAGTAAAATATATTACACAATAAACAACTAGTGACTCCATAAAAGTTCACAAGTGTGACGATAAATGGAAATAGTATCAGATATGTGACCATACGACGATATATTTACAACATACAATTTGCATGGAAAACAATCACACACGGCACAAATGGGAAATGTTCTACAGAAATGAACCTAACAAGGGCATGTGTAGCATTTAGTTAGGAATAGGTAAACAATAAATATGTAGTAGAACAAGGCGTTCCAATGTGTGTAGAGTTTAAGAGCGTTTATACCTTATGAGTGGCAACGTCGCAATTTAGTGTCATATTTCGTGGTTTTCAATTATTATCATTTAATCGGAGCTATATGTAAAAAATCTGTTTAATTAACTTTTTAGAATTACGTGAAATTGTTTAAAAAGTAAGTAACCGTAATGCTTACAGTTATTTTACAATGAAAATAACGCCCTGCAAGTTTCCAATGTATTATTTGCATATAAATAGAACTGTAAACGCAACGATTTCTTACCTTTTACACAGTTTTCACATAATTCTAAAAAGTTAATTAAACAGATTTTTAAAATATAGCTCCGATTTAATGATAAAAATTGAAAACCATGAAATATGACACTAAATTGCGACGTTGCCACTCATAAGGTATAAACGCTCTTAAGTGGTCTGCAGATACGGGGTGTCATACACTTGGAGCCGTTCGCGATGTAAACATGATCCGATTAGAGCAGTCCGTGAATTACCTGGCTTTATTTATTATCACCTGTTTGACTTACACAATATCCGAACAAATTATAGGAACTCGGAAAGGAAATAATTACAGCACATTTGAATCGAACTTGTGTTTCCACTTGTATCTTGCACTGATCTATCATGCGATGTTAGATGATATGATGATGATGATAATAAGGCACACTTTGTAACGGCAAAATTTTGCAACATTTCTACAACTGCCCTTGCAAACGCTGGTCCACAAAAAGTAACGTCGTTGTGGATGCATCTATACATGTACATGTACCTACTTGTGATGTCATTGTAATTCAATACAATATGATGTTGGATTTATATACATATATACAACGTGTCGTTTTGCATCCTCGTCAAATTTCAGGAGACTGTTATGAAAGACATAAATAATCAAATAAAATTACGATCATGTTCAATAATTAATACATACTTGTGTTTTTAGATATTTAAGTTTGACGGTATTTCAGAATACTCTACTTTTAAAAGAACAGAATCGCCCCGTTGCGTATACGGTAGGCAGTGTCGTAAGACTATGTCGCTGTGTGCATGCGTTACAGTTACAGCGCAGTTATAGGGCGATATCACACGGTAATTTTGTAATTATCGGAAATCGGCATGTGTAGGGTACACATGCCGATTTCCGATAATTACAAAATTTAGAAATAAATACCTACTTATTTTATTATTGATTCGTGTCGAGAATCATTAGCATAGTTACCTCCTCGAATTTGACGAGGATGCAAAACAACACCTTGTATAAGGTTATTTTTAATTCGTCGGTAATCAATTAAGAGGATGTAGGGGAGGTCATTTGCAACCAAATGACCCCTTTATGACCCTAATGCAAATGTCAACCATTTTCCAGTAATTTGATATTTTATATTTTTTTGAATATATTTGGTATCTTATTGTATCTCGTTGGATAGCTGAGAAGTTGTAGAATGTTCTGTCGATAAAGTATATCCATGTTTTTTTTGCAGAAATCAACCATTTTAGTCAAATGGTATGAAAAATGTAATGCTCAAAATTATGAAAATTTTGTGCTCTGATTAAAAAAATATTAAAGATAAATGTCCTTTTATGGTTAATTATTGTGTGTTGACGTAGAAGCTAATAATAATAATTTAAAAAATCAAGCATCGTTTTTTTTATAAATTTTTAAAGTTGTATACCGCCAAAAAATATAAAATGTCAAATTACTCGGAAATGGTTGACATTTGCATAGGGGCCAGGGGTCATTTGACTGCAAATGACCTCCTCTACATCCTCTTAATGGATTGCCGATGTAGGTATTACAAATAACGCTGTTTACATATGTATAAAAGATGATTTTTAACATTATTACACTAAGTAAAAAATAAACACATTCATTCCCTCGTACCTGTAATTAACTTTACCGAACACCTATTAACAAGCGACGTGATGGCAGTTTCACATACGCGTGTAACCTCTGGCTCTGATGGCCAAGTTCATATCTGTTTTCGGTCACGATCGCAACGAAGGCTAGCCACACAATAAAGATCCATAATTTACATCGCATTATTGCCCACGGCTTTACGCAGTTCCTTGTGAAATGACCAACTAGGCTAAATTGGTTTGATGCCTATCTTACATCGTGCGTTTAAAGTAAGGAGCCGTAAAGAACTCGCGTCTAGTCAGCGATGCTATCGGCTAACTAGCTGTCGCTATATCGCCAGGTATCGCGTTAAACTGTAACATCTAATAGAATTTCTATTAATTTGCGGTTTTATTTATAATATTCTGGCATTACTATGTTACCTGAAGTTATAGATGCTGATTATAAAGTTTCTTCTTCCAATAGGTAAAAAGAGTTTGTCAAAATAATCATGCTCGAAAGCAAAGAATGGCACACGAAACTCGAATACATAAAGATATTGCTTTTGTAGTTCTTACTCACTAAGAACTACAAAAGCAATATCTATGCTGCTGTGGCTTAGTAAAAAAGCTTTTAAATATAAATTAAGCCCAATCCGAAGTAATTCCAATACGTCTTTTTTTTTTCCAATACGTCTGCGGTTGTAGTGCGAGTCCCCAATGCCAACGGTGCGCCGAACGGTTTCATGTATTGTTTACATATTTGTTTGTGCGTGTATGGCGTTCAAATATTTGCTATTTTTGAAATGCTGGCGACATTAGGCAACAGTCGCGTAACATTCCAAGTCCATTTGAATGAAAAGTGTGTCAGTGGTAGTTGCATGAATTGTTATAAAACGGGTGTTGCGTACGCCCACCATCGCACCGTTGGGTTTGTGAATGGAGCGTCGGTCGGCAGCAGCCCGAACTGAGCTGCTCTGCAGCGCTTGCAACAGCAGTCGCCTACGTGCGTTTCGAGGTCGCCAACTTTCATTCATAGGCACGACGGTCACATTTGCAACGTGAAAAATCTGCAATCTAATCGCAACTGAAGTAACTGAGGTAATAATGTTGCGCGACATTTTCCTTGTCTGATGTAATGTTGTTTGTAGGTAGGTATAGAAGTCGGTGGTCGAGCTTTATGACTTCCTGTCCGCTTAAGATCGAAAGTTATACATCGTCGGAAAAATTTACTGCAAAATAACAAATGTAGGTAGGTATACATAAAATTACAGTTTCTTTAGCATGAGATGTAGTGTAGAGCTTGTTGATTAGGTTACGATACCTACCTACGATTCTTTACTCTTGGCAAATTATTCGTAATTTACAGAGTCAACAAGTTTCTAATTTTTACAAGTTGCTTGACAGTATAAGTAGATACAGTTCTTCTCAATTAACATTCAATAGCCACTTATTCTACTTGGTTGAGTATTTTAACTCCGATACCTATGCTTTGTTAAGTAAAAAAACATGAAACGGTACAAAACTGCAAACGTGCTAGTATGGATGATCAAACAATCATACAAATTTAACACCTGGAAGCTCAGTGTTATTCCGATCGAAATAACTGTTATTCTAATTATACAGTGAATTTTACTAAATGCTATAAAGTAAGAGATCTCAATAATATTGAATTAATATACAGCTTTTATGAGTACTAATATAATTCAAATATGACAGCAACAAAATAGTATGATTGGCTGTCGCCAGAAATCGTTATAATATAAATTGATATAAACCTACTATTCAAACGAGCGTCTATTAAACAGTTTAAATCATGTAACTTGAGAACTCCGAGTCTTCTATGGCGTCTAAAATATTCCCGTCGTTCATTGACACGTGCCAAACCAGTTTTCGGGCAAGTTTTTCTGAATGGTCGCTTCCTTTGTGAGAGTAAACATATTCAAATGTTGCGATTAATTCATAGTTAGATAGTGCCATGGTTTTATGAATGGAAGCCAATGTTGGTGTGTGGGTGTGAGGCCGTGTAGCCTGCGCGGGCACACATACTCGCGTGGATTTGCATACTGGCTTAGCGAGCCACGTGTTCCTCTCAAGCACAGTTACCTCTTCAATATTCGAGAAGTTAATTTTAAATGTAAATGATATTTGAAAGTCAACAGTTTATAATGCACCCAGGAAATGAGATCTTTCAATGTTTGCAAACCGATCTCCTTCCGGGTGCGTGTTAGCAGAATCAACAGCTTCAGGGAACCGTTCCTGAGCTCGTGCGCCGACAATTCGTAACTAACAAAATGTTGTATTTATTTTGTAAGTACTACAACTTATTATGTTCTGGGTACCTATAAGGAATAATGCGTAGGTACCTAATGTGTGAGCTTGAGGCGAGAAAACGGAATTTGTTTCACAGTGTTGGAGCATTTTTCATTAGGTACGTGGATTTAACGGTGTAAAATTGTCTATATCTGTCTCTGAAAAAAGGCTCTATCTAGTCTAATATGGTCTCGAAGTAACGGTTTAAGAAATTTATTTCGCTCAAAAAGAATACAATTATTCACTCCTAGGAGGCAAACCATAATAATTGAGGTAAGCGACGGTTTCGCTTGGTAGTCTAAAATTAAGTTTTTTAAAACGGTAAAAACTTACAATTCTCACATTATTCAGGTGATGTTTTAATAGCCTTTTAAGTATCTTACAATATCACACGATACATTATGTTTGTGTGGTTTTAACATGAAATTGATGATAGAACCTACATTGTGTATTATATAACTCAAGGTGTGAATGTGTAGTCCAACATTGCTAATGTTTTTACAAAGCATAACTGCAAATAAAAGTACTTTATATGAATGGTGCCAGTGCGAGTGAAGTCTTCAGGAGAGGGTTCCGTATAGTAACAAAGTGAAAGCCTAAATATACCCAATACCGTGGCTCGGAACCTTTTACTGGACCAGCCATTCAAGTCCCAGTGCACAGTGGCAAGAAATCAATGCCTTATGCTCAGCAGGGGAATGCTAATAAATGCTGATTCTGATAATGATGAACTGACAAACTGACTGATAGATGACAGAATCGAAACCAATAAGGTTTCCTTCAGAATCATTTTGTTACTTGTTACTGTATTGGAAACTGCAAATCTGATATACATTGAATTATACCTTCCACCATGTATCAGGGCCTTAAGTAGGCTTCTTTAATAGTTCGTTAGGCACAGTCATTAGGAGCGATATCGCGAGGCACGCATTGTATTCATCTTCCACAAAGGATGAGCGTTGGTACCACAAGCGCCTAGTTAGCATGATTTATAGCGAATGCGGTATCCGCCAGCTTCAATACTTGATTCCATATATGTTTGGTCCTACTTGTACTATTGTTGGTGATAGATAGCTTTTTTATGTTTTTTGGTTAGGTAATCAAGAGTGTTTTTTTCACCAAGTAGGGAAGTGCTTGATTACTTCACCCTGAAACTTTTGTTGGCAAATATGGCCGATTACCTACTTGGCTTTTACATGTGGGAACCAATGAATGGATGGTTTAATGAAAAACAAATCAACTGTCTTGTAGGTACAAAAGAAGAACAAAATTCGTCATACCTATACACTTTGAAATTGAATAGAGCCAAAATATAATTCAAGTTACATGAATACTTTTTGAAAGAACACAACACAATACATATTTTCAATAACACAGTAAATAAGACAGCCAATTAATATGCCTTTCAATATACAGTGAAGACAATAGAAACACGCAGATAGTTAAAGCTCAATAGACGATCGCGTGCTCGAGTCAAGGGCCTTCGATGAGCAAGGCACGAGTCATTTCCGGCGCTAAGGCTCGTGTCGTCGGCGCGGGCGCAACGTCGCCGATGTTGCAACCGAGAAGAATCGCTGCTAATAAATAATCGTCACTTTCATAAACACTGAGTCATATAGAAAACAAGGTTGCCAGTTGCTTCTTCGTGTTGGTGGGCTGAAGTTTGTAAAGACTCTTGCGCAATCCTCGACCTCATCCCTGATTACTGATTTATGTGGGTAATAATTATTTTTATCGCCTACGCTTAGCTTTGTCTAAGCAAGTGTTAATACAGTAAGCTGACAAATGCAACTTTCAACTTCAGTTGATTTAGCCAAATGCCAACGCTTTGATGTAATGTAGCTAATCGAGTTAACGCATTTTTTGCGCTACTTGATAATTCAGTACATGGTCAATCCAACCTGTTAGTACCTAGTAAGACTTAGATTTATGTTGCTGCTCTAGAAGACCTTGTACGATTTTGACATTTAAAGGGCAAGGGTACCTATTGCTTCTAATGCCTATGAACTACCTTTGGGTATCAGTGAATATTTTTAGTTCTGAAACTGAAATTTGATCTTGTTGACGAATTTTTTTCTGTGTTTTTTCCGTACTGAGGTCGACTTTCCAAAGAAGTAAAAAGTATAATAGTATCATTGTTTATTTATATAACGGGCACATTTACAATAAAAAAAAATTAAATACAGTTCAGTTGCTTATTTCCCTGAACTAGGTACAACATGTGCTTCTGACTAGGAAGTGGATAAATATAAAATATAATAAATTAACAATAAAATTGACTATGTCGAAATACTATTGGCTAGTACCACCGATTTCATATTAGGTACTTACTTATTTCTACAAAAATAACACTGTCAAATAAATAATTCGGCGCAGTAAACGCATTACTTACCTAACCGTTACGAAATATTTATTTAGCAAATTTATATTTAAATATTAAGCGGTCAAATGTCCAAAAATTATACGAGTATGTATATTCTTAATATAAAGTGTTACCAAGAAATGCATCGCAACATGGACATAATATCTAATTATGTAAATGTGTGGCGGTATTGTGTCGCCTGTCACTATGTATTGGTGGCTACAATATATGCGTGTAGTGGCCACTCGAGCGGTCCCCGGCCGCGCCGGCGCCAACGTCGAAAGCTAGAACCATCCCAATTTTTCCGTTTCCATCATTAGTAGGTTAAATTCGATATAAAATTTATTTATACCTGTTTTATTATGTATTTATGCAAATTATACTGACAGTGAACTAGACTTAATCGCAGCGTCCAATCGTAATTGATTTCGATATCGAAATATGCGTCCGACCGATGCATGTTTCCAATAATCTAGAAAACATTACTCGGTTATTTTCATTTATTATGTACACATGGATTCACACTCTCCATATGGGTATACCCTACTAGATATTTGAGTTCTTTACCTTGAGCAATAGGTACCTTCCCAATCTTCAGTGAATATAGTTTCATTTATTTTTGACTGGACACAGACAACTGTTATTTAGTCTAGGGTTGTACATGGATATTCCAACACCTGTTGCTTTATATTGGGTACAGACGCTTCCATTAATAAAACATATTTGAAAATGAGGTACTTAACCAAATAAAGCTGCCACCGTCAAAACACGGGATCCAAGCAGCCTACCATCTACAAGTTTAAATCTAACCCGCTATTCACAGCTACTTTTGACAGCAGCTTTTAATATTACTAAAACAAACAAGTAATTTGTATAGCAGAACTGAAGGGTCGAGTAGTTCGACGAAGCTCATCGCGCCTCGTGGGCGGTTAACGGGACTGCGAGGCGCCAGTCGTTACTCTGCGGTGTGTGGTGGTATACTGTTCCGAGCTTCGGATTTGTAGGAATCTACAGCAGCACAGCTGATATTGAACGCAGCAGGATCCGTCCAGAGAACAATCAGTAAATATCTCTAGGTAATAACATCAGCTAATGATCTTAAACCGGATCAGAACTTTATAGCCCATGTGGTTTTGTAGGTAATCTTCATTCATCATGATCGTTAATGGAAACGGTTTTTGTGGTTGCAGTTTTAGACTTTATACTTGGGTACCTATTAAAAATATGCTAATTTTGTATACCTACTTACGGAGCTATCGCTAATCTAAGCTACGGCTAGAAGCTTTTTTGGGTAGTGTTGGAACAACGATGAACTAAGGCCAGTTCATTGGGGTTTCTACTATTTGCCTAGAGTCACTAAAGAGTCTTGCTTGAAGTCGTCTTTCTTTCTTTTGGCTTATAATATAGTCATAAAATACGTCATTGTCGTCGTATCGGCTCGAAAACTTGTATTTCCCTGAGCATGGATCTTGAACAATGCACATGTCGCTGCCACAGCCATATTTTTATCATCAAACGTTTTATTATTTTCCAATTGTTGAACAAACATTGCGCAACCGCAGCTATACAATAAAGTGCTACTGTGTTCCGTTCCGTGTATCGTATGACGCAACAACATGAAATCAATCCGTGTGGCGGTTGTGTTGTTGATATATGGCCGGCGCCCACACTGGCTCCGCCGCAGATGAACCCATCAACCGTACATTGTCCACGGTAATAGCCGATTATGAATATAGGTTATACTAACTCAGGCTTGAGGCAGTACCCTTGGATATCCATACAAGGATATCCACTGCTTAAGTGGTTTGTGAAACACGCAAACTAAGGACCTGCGTCTCTCTCCTTAGTTATTTGTGCTTAGTTTAGTCTTCCAAAATAGACGAATCTATCTTTCGTAAATATTGGTTTGTGACATACATGTACATACACGATAATTGTATAAACAAAAAATGGTTTATTAATTCAGCGACTGGCTTTTAAGGATAGTTAGGTAGGTAAAATCAAACAAAATGAAGTGGAAATTGGCGTCTAACATCACATGTAATCGAACAACAGTTGGTGTAATAAGCGGGGGCGTTACGTAAACAAAGAGTTGGGCGGACCTGCCACCGGGCGCCACCTCCCCGCCCCTCCCCCACCCTCGCACCTGCGCATGGGCACATTTTCGCAATCAACACCAAATTGAATAGCGCGAGGCGACGTGACGCGACGGCCTAACGCCTGGCGCCACACAACATAAAGATTTGGTGATGCGGCGCAATTAATTTGTTTACTTTCGAAGTGGGCTTTCTTCACGTTAGTAAACTGCATTTTCATTGTAGTTTGCCAAGCTACATGTTTTTGATGAGTTGATGAAGTATTTGAGCATTCAATGACATAAGCAGCAGTCGTGTTTTGCTGAAAATGCATAAAATGACTCCTGCCAGATCAGCATTAAGGAGTTAGTCATGTAGTACTACTTTCCACTCGAAGATCACTAGAGTTTCGCAGGTAAGTAGATCTAATAAAGTATTACCTTCCACCAAATACCTAACAATACACCCAAAAAATGGATGAATCTTGGGTTTTCAGAACTACGGAGCTTAGAAAGGTACTGCTGACAAGACGGGAGGTCGGCCTTATCAATACAGACTGATGTTGAATAAAGAATATGATGAGCAAGAGTAGGTATAGGAGGACGTAGCCCATGTTTAGTCATCACTGGCAGGATATCACGAAACAAGTCAAAAAGAAAAATTGGTCAGAATATTCTTGAAAACACCATAAAGTCTGCCTCATGTGCCACCTAAATACATAAAAGTATCGATACAATATTTAGGTATGGTATATTACACTTCCTTGTTAATTTTGGTACATACAATATACAATCCGGATTTCGGTAGCTCAGCTTATCTGGCCGAGCGACTAAACCGAACTTCCTACCATAAAAGGCTACCGTAGGAAATTGAAGAAGCAAACATTAATGATTTTCCTTCATTTACATTTTACATAAACAAAAAATATTCTTTAAAAGTCGACGCTAACTACGACCACATATGGCGTCTATTCGCCGCCACCTACTAATTGAGAGCGACACTAGACAAATATATCGCCTTTTATGGTCGCGGCGGGTATTAACTACACTGATTGGTAAATAAACTGAATAAAGGATCGTAAGGCCGAGATGAATCAGCTCTCGATCGAGCCGTGATTAGAGGCGATTAGCATGCGCCCGCGCACCGCGTTCGCAGCGCGTCTAGCTGAGCGCGGCGTACCACGTGGGAGGTGGGACGGCCCTGCGCAGCCATTGTCTTACAACGCGTTATAGCATTATAATAGCACTGCTATTGCACACTATTTATGTAAATCTATTTGAGAATTCAATTTGTCTATTGTAATGTATTCATGAACGGATATTAGTAACTGTGAGACAAAGTGATTCTCGTCAACAACCTGTCAACTAGCGAAGGACTGTTCGCTCGATATGATTTTGTTTCAGAATTAGGTAAAGGTGAGCAACCATAACTGAAGCATTATTCATGTTGGAACTTACCTAATATTGTAACAACTAAATGTACACGTGAATGCAATAAACAGTTTTGAGTTTGAGTTTGAACTAGATTTGTTTGTTCAAAAGCATCCTCTATACTGCATACTCGGGCAAGGTTTCATTTATAGTTTATTGTGAAATGTGAAACTATCATAGCAAATAATAAGTCATGCTACATTGCCTATCGT
Organism: Brachylomia viminalis; assembly: GCA_937001585.2. NCBI lineage: Eukaryota > Metazoa > Arthropoda > Insecta > Lepidoptera > Noctuidae > Brachylomia > Brachylomia viminalis. The sequence continues at coordinate 12,364,312 of OW443310.2, read as the reverse complement.
GACATAGCCCATCTCATCCAACGATAAGCTGCCAACAACCCCGTGAAAACCTCATCCTACTGTAACTACTGAAGTAGGTACCTGGTACCTACATGTAAGTCCAGGCGTAAGACAGGCTTTTTGTCAAGTCTGGGCAGTGGGTACCAGGTGACCACTGCATTTTCATAAATGGAAGAGAACCTACTGGTATTCATCTGCCTAGCCTTTTCCCAACTAGGTATGTTGGGGTCGGCTTCCAGTCTAACCGGATGCAGCTGAATACCAGTATTTTACATGGAGCGACTGCCTATCTGACCTCCACAACCCAGTTACTGGGTAATACAATACCCCTTGGTAAGACTGGTTGTCAGACTTTCGGGCTTCTGACGACCCGTAACGACTGTCAAAGATCCACGAATGACAGCCGGGACCAACGGCTTAACGTGCTTTCCGAGGCACGGAGCAGTGGTGATGAAATAATTTACACAAAGTAAAGCGCCTGTCGGGGTTCGAACCTACGACCTACAACTCGTAAGTCGCGGCCGTTACCACTGGGCCACCACTGCTCTAGAGAACCTACTGGTATTATCTCTTAAAAATGTGTCTAAGGCCAAATCACATGGATCTAATAAAAATATGTATAACATACAAACTAAATCATTAATCGGTTAGATCAGAACTTAACAGGAATCGCTGAAACAAGTTATGCAACTAAAACGTACATGGACATAAAACATACGGACACAATTCAAAGGCACAGGTGAAATGACGAGTTTACATAGGTCAGAGATCGACTCGCCTTCCATTTGTCTGCACGTACTCTGCGAGCATCGGCGCTAACAGGTACCCAGCTTTATTGTTGCCCTGCCACTATAATGTATGATCCTCGCAGAGCGATATCATCTCGATGCATTTCTCGCACTGATATCAGCATCAAAAACGATAGCCGCATCTGAGTGGCCTGAGAATGTGTGTGAGTTATCGCGCGCAGAACGCCACTAGCAGGTCGCGCGTGCGCACCGCTGCCGCACGTTTTATTGGTGTCGGCGCCATCGACAACTTTCTCGTCTCGCAGACAATAACGCTCAAATTGGAAACCAAAATGATTTTTATAACATGCGTCTACGCATCTATAGACGTTAGCTTGAACTCGATCGCCTGTTACCTACACGTGAAATGTCGTAAATTCCGACAGCGTAGGGCCACTTAACGCAGGAGCGATACTCGGAGTTATTCCGACTGTTTGCTCGTTACGGTGGAGTAGGTACTTCTAACGAAGGCACCCAAAAATATTCCCACAGTCGTCGATCACCGCGGTTGAAAAAACCAAGTGTCTACGAATTAACACGTCCGCGCGTTGTGTGTGTATGAAAACACTCGGTGGCCTCGCGAAGAGCCCTCGTGGTGACGGAGAGCTGTCGGCGTCGCCGAGCCCCGACTCCTGACGCGACGCCACTACAGCCCGGCGCGTAACATACCTGTGCCATGTCTATAATTTACTTTAATTTGAAATGTTCAAGATTACAAGCGCACAGTTTCAAGGGTTCTCGGTAATGATGGCTAGTCAGTGACGCATGCCAGGTGTTGTTTATGCTTGTTAATCTTCAACGTTTACAACAAAAAGCCTCTACTTGAACGAAATACTTTGTATCTGCATGCGAGGTACTTATTTGTATGTATGGTGGAGTGCGTGAGGTAGACTTCATTACCGTGTTGGCGTGTTGTCGTCATCCGCGACAGTTACGCGGGGCCACTAATGCCCTGTACAAACATGAGCAGTGCGTGTGTGAAAACTCAGCCCTGTTCAGATCGGACACACTCGTTAATGCACAAAGTAAACTACACTTAATCTTTCACTTTGTGCCGCTTAGAGAGAAATTAACAAAGAAATGTTACTCAAACACAGGCTATGCTCAACGTATTAGCGCGTTCCTTTGCTGATTGAGGGAATTTACCAATGAGATAGAGACGGTTATTAATTGGTGTTAGTGTGCCGTGTGACTAGTCTTTACTAACCAAAATCATTCGATTCTTGAACTTTGTTGACGGACACATGAACACGTCGTAGTGCGGTAGTCGCTCTTGACCCTGACACTACTCAAAAGTTGGGGTGGGGCAAGATCACTTGTACAGACTAATAAAGTAAATATTCACCAATATAAATGTCAAAGGTGAAACAAATAAGTTTCCAAAAAAATCTACTGACCAAGCGCACCTCTGTTGAAGGAACGGGTATATAGTCTTGTGAATCTTGTATCTATAATATAAATATATATGCTCAACAATTTAGCATAATATAATGGATTAGCCCGCACCTAGTATTACGATAATAATATTAGTTATTACATCTTCCCGACGGCAATACCTCTCTACAGATCATGCGGCAATGTGAAAATAAATAGCCAAGTACATGTAACAGTTACGTTTGTAGTTTATTTTCTATCGCAATCAGCAATAGGTAGGCAATAATAAGTTGCGCGACAGGGACGCGAGCGCGGCCAGAAGGGGCGAATAAATCAGCATTTGCTGGTAGATGAACTGTTTAATTATTGATTTATTGTGCAGTGTTCGGAGCGAGGCGCCAACTAATTGGTGCTGGCGAATGTTCGCGTGACACCGGCCCTACGCTGGAATTATTGAGACAAAATCGTCCAATATTGAACAAAACACGACCGTGCATGACTTCGTTACCTTTATCTATTGCGAGCCCAGAATATATTATGCTTTGGAATTATATTTATTATTTTTATCCTGATTACTGGTCCCCTGGGGTTTGTTTTGTAAGAATTATACCCGTAGAGCGACTGCTTATGGATTAACTTCGATCCCTTGTTGCGTAAACAAAGTTATTGAAAGTTCCCATATTTCCCCGTAAAGTTACCAGGAAGTCGATCATTTGTTTAAGACGGTGGCTGTGCATAGGTAAATCAATAAGTAGTCCTAAACATACGTTATGTAGTCCAATTACTAATTAATAATTACACACAAGAGTTGGTATAGCCTAGTATACCCGAACAGCTGATATTACTAATATAATGACATTTTACCGGTTTAATCACTTTTAGCTGGCAACCCCGCGAGCCATTGGGGTTTGAAATTTTGGGTCAGACCCGACTTTGGCGAATTACTTTGTTCTACCAAAGTTAACGTAGAGCCACCGTTTTTCTACTGACAGGTAGCCTGTATCCTGGTGTCTTATTACATAATTGGATCAAAGAGGGTTGAATTGCACTTTATACACTAACCAAAGGTAGGTACGGCTATATCGATGGTACAGCGTACCGATAAGACCCTGATTGATTGATCCCTATCGCTGTAAAAAATAACCCTTCTTTTTCCCTTCCGTGAAACACTCAAACATGTAAATATTTTGGGAGTGAATCGCTAACTTCCGAAGCGTTAGTTAACTGAAATGCTGTAACCAAAACAGAAACTGGTTGGAAGGCTGGTGATTTCGCAGTGAGCAATGAGCAAGTAGTGAACTTTACCGGACACTGCGCTCCGGTGAACCGTACCATCCGTTGTCGCGCGAACAAACATGCGCGTGAGACTCTCCGATATAGGAATGCGCACACAAAACGGCGTAGCTTGTACCAAGATATCATAACTACCAAATACATACGTCTACGTCAAGGCGTAGCACAGATTGGCTACAATCGGCGTAGCCGTAGCGTCGCCGAGCATCGTAGCAAGTCCTACGGTAACAATGACCAGGCGAATAAATGTTTCTCATTACGGCATTACCAGGCATAGCATGTGGAGATATTGAAGTTCATATTTTCTGGTTACCGCTATGGGAGCAACAAAAAAGGGGCCTTTAGGTATAATATTGACTTCACATTTATTTTATTACACACATTTTTTTTTACCTTTTTTCTTTAATTTTCTTTAGCTTTAATCGTAATAATTTCTTAGTAAAAGTCTCATAGACAAAAAAAGATTGATTTAGATATTTTTATGTTCTCAACAGACGTTTCTTCGATTTATTTATTTTCAAAAGCACCGCACGCATATCTTTAGCTACGACACCAGCCTATCATCGACAAGCACTGTCACAGAGGCAAGCACGCACTCGGTGCTCGTTTCAATATTTTAGTAGCGACACAACTCAAACAGAACTCCTTTGTTGGAGGTCAGACGTGTGTGAAGAGAGTTTCCGTGTCACTCTCCGCGTCTCGGCCTTAGTTACACATTAGCGGACTCGGACAAATATTTTTTGTTCTCCTATGATCACCTTATATTGTTGGTTCGAGTTTCTTGTTTGTTGTTGTGACATTCCGAGGCTGCTCAAGTTTAAAGCAGGTTCTTTGATTGACAATTTGACATTGAGGATAACGCCTCTACTTTTTTGAGACTTGCACTTGTTTGTAGCTGTTAATGAGATAAAAGCATGACAACTGTGGCGTGTTCATAGTTTTGTGTCGGCAATACAGTTAAGTATTTCTGAGCTATGTTGAACAAACGTAAAATGTATAAAATCTTCGCCATTGCAGGCCCCATTATCCATTAGGGTCAGCGCAGACAGAGAGGAATAATCCCCGCGCGGTCTCGGGCATTTTCTTTACGGATCGCGTATGCTTGAGCGTATCTTCGAGGACGCGCGAGCATTTTTTTTCAGGTTCAAGCATTAATGCACTTTATTGTAATCATTTTAAAGTTTGTTTTCAAGTGCGTTAATAAAATCCTCTCCGCTGCGCTCCGTTCTGTCTGCGCTGAGCCTTAAACGTCCATAATGAACTGGACAACCAGATAAAAATCCATAAAAAATCATTTGAATAAACATCAAGAGTAGCCGCGACTTGTCGCACACCGGAACTCTACAAAGACATTCACAAAAGGCTATAAAGTGGCGAAGACTATCCAAGCTATGCTTAAGTGACAAGCCGCAGCTTCAGAGATAAGCTATCGACCGACATGCGAACATTATGAGCTGCGATAAACATCGCGATCGCTCTCCTCGTTGATAAATAAATATTTTGATTAGTCTGCTCGTTACAAATTACCAACGATACCATCTACTGAGGCGTCCGCAATCCCCGACAAAATATCTACACCTAAATTAATAGAACCTTTTATGCCCTCAGACGATATCGAGGATCATGCGGAAAACGTCCTCAAATGTCACCATATCGCATTAATACCCGATTGCGGGGTCTTAGGTTTGTACCAGTTTTATGTCCCCCAGATAACACAGTATCTATAGGTAAGTTATAATGTTGATAATAGACACCGTCGCTATAAAGAAACTTGAGCGTAAACAGCCAATAAATAAACATTAAATTATGTTTCGACCAAGTTATTATCATGTTTTGTGTTTTACAAGGCCATCAAGATAAAAGTCACGCAACTTGCTCGAGTTAACGCTTAATAAACAAAAATTCCTAAGATTGTATTGTACCTTTAATACAATAATAATAATTGCAGTATCTTAACAAATCTACGTATTTGTATTAAAGGTGATATTAGCGCTAACACTGCTAATACAACGCACAATACGATATTTGCAATAAGGATTATTAAAATGCCGCCATGCCGGAAACAACCTATCTACATCGAATAAAACTTTATTTGACTAACTGACGACATTTTGATTATATTATATCTAATAATATCTAGTTTGTAGAGACTCGTAGCTCGTTCATAATATTAACAATTTTGCATAGATAAGCCAAAGGATAAGTTCTTATAGAAAAGCTGTTTCTATCTCAACACCATAAATAATTGATATTTTAATGTCACAAATGATCTGTATGTAACTATGAAATACCGCAATCGGCAAAAAGCCTTAATTAAAATACATCTTTATGATTAAATTGAGGCTTATTTTCATTGATATTGAAACCAAATTGCCTTACTCGTAGCAAGCATCTTATGTTGTTATGGAGGTGGTTAATCGGAGCAACGTGTTTTTCAAGCGAGTGCCGTGCCTAGCCCATAAGTTATCGTATGTAATAAAATTAAATGTAACACATTTCTCTTTTTCATGTAATCTTCATAATTTATACACATTTTTAGTTTGCGACGTGTATCGGCGCCTGCGGCCGCGTCCGGGCGCGGGACGTGCGCCTGTTGCTCACTTTGTACGCACGAGTACCAACTTGTACTGTGTGTATCGCTTTCGGAATATCATTACATGAACATAAATTTACTTTCGACGTCCACAGTAACTTATGCTTGTTTGCGTTCAGTATTGACTAACTTACGTTGATTACGATTGGAATCGTTTACGAAACCAAGAGATTAACCGTTTACCTGTTCATATTATGTTTATTTATCCATTAAGCTTTTATGAATCGTTCGATTTTGATAAATTCATTATCGAGAATGGTTAAAAGTTGATTTATTTTAGGAGGGCTGACCCGATGGCATTGGCTAAGGTCTATGAATAATTTCGTCATAAAAGCATAATCTAATTACGAGAACTGTACGAACGTTAAGTAGAGCGACCACAAATAAGATCCATTCAATCAACTTGCATAATAAAATAATTACTATTCACATAAACATAATTGATCGCTGCCGTGCTCCGGCGCAGTCCAATTACTCGTCTTGTCCTCTAATATCTGCCTACACGAGAATATCGCGGCACTCATCGTTGCGCAACTGAATATTGCTTAATATAATTAGGTTGCCAGCACTAAATGTCACTGAGTCAAGATTTGCTTCTGTACGCTTCATTGATCTATAATCGCGAGCTTTCGTCTTCACATTCTCATCAAATCTAATACAATCCAACTATCTTGAGTATTATAAAACAAAAAACCCTCTTGAATTCGTAGACAATGAAAGAGGCAGGGAGGCAATTTGTACAGATATCAACGCTGAGCATTGAATGGGCGAAATCCATCAACAGTTAATGCTGTTATGTCCGCCGTGATTTATGTAGTGAGGGGCGCGTTCCGCACGCTTGTTCCCGGGAGGGATGCCGCAGCGTTGAGCCTTGGTCACATCGATGAGGATGCAGCGGAGGCGACAGCGACTTGGCTCATGAGTGGTGCGACACAGGCCAATTTAACGTCAATTGCTGGGTAAAAATCTTCACCAGAAGGGATGTGGCGTCCGTAGTCGTTATTTTGTGGTTAGCAATTGCAGACTCAGTCTATAATGTCTTTGCTTACGGTATGCATCTTTTATCGTCCCTTCTCTACTACGCTTGTCTTTAGCCTCCACCACTTTTCCTCTGGATACGGCTGGTTTTCGCTCATTTGTTTTTCTTTATGAAGTATTGCTTTTTCCCGCTCCCGCGTCCACAACACTAAGAAGCGGTCAGGCCCATCCTTGGAAGGCAATAGAGCGCCTCCCGCGGCGGCGGCTACTCGCCGTCTCCATCAGGTGGCGGGCACAAATAACGCAATAAATACACGCTTATCGCAAATCAGCTCGTCTCACCGAGGGGCGATTTATTCATGAGCCCCGCGCATATGCTTAACCCCGCAAACATTTATCATCGGCACGTAGCTCAGTCAATTAAATTAAACCGAACCATCGATGACAGGTCCGCACTAGATACGACGGATTTTAATACATATGTGTTTTTTATTATTGTGTTTTGAATTATTGAATTAAGGTTTGTACTTGCTAGGTACCCGTAATATTACCCGTATGGTACTTTAATCAAATCGACAAACAGTACCTAATCGATATATGAATTAAAATATTTATTTAGTTATGAACTTGCGGCTGGGCATACCAGTTTAATTAAATTTTTATATACCTGCCAACTGTACAAAAACAAACACATATAGTTAGAAGAATAATACAGATCTTAGATTAAGAATAGAAGCGGCCCTCCTACTTTACCCTGCGGTGCGCCAAAATTGTTAATAATAAGTGAGTTCTTAGTAAGATTTCTTCTGGATAGCAATGATACCATTTATTCTAGTTTAATAATAAATGTTACACCAATTTTTGTTTACGCATAAAATGTGTCATGTGGGTCAAAGGCCTTCACCAAGTCGATAAATACATTTGTAAACTTACGGACTCAGAATCATAACGCATTAACAGTATCTCAGGGTTTAGCACACTGTCTTCATTAAAAAGTATATTAAACATACAATGGTTTAAAAAGAAAAGAAAACAAGCTATCCAATCGTCTACAAAACCATAACAATCCATTTTCCGCGGTTTAGGCCTCTGAAGGCTCTTCTAACGGCGTAGAGTCAACATAATATATACTTATGTAAAGTACGTGTTTTTCTTCAATTTTCAATTTACCATGGAGAAGATGAGAATGGTTCACTGAAGTACTTAGGTTACCGTTTTTATTAAATCTTGTAAGATCTTTATTTATTTTCTAAATCTATGTAGGTACTACTGAGAACTAAGTACCTACTACATAGATTTATAAAATAAATAATAAAAACTCTAATTGAACTCTTATTTGTAGTAGGTAACTTCTCGAACACGTACTCCAAAAAATTCGTTCAATTTCGAAATATATATAATGAGTAGATGATCTTAGATATACCTACGAACATACCATAAGTAGCTTTTCATTGTGGCCTTCAATCTGTGATTGTAAACATCGATCAAGTGTCATTGCAACGGTTCCTTTATCCGATCAATTCTCTCATTATGCGAGTCACGTCGCATCTCAATAATAGTACAAATGTTTCATCTAAACATAACGTCAGCAAACAAATTAATATGAATCGATATACCCTATTCCATCGATTATATATGCATAATACATTCATAAACAAGTAAAGATGAAGTGACATTTTCACCTTAACACTAACATTTATCAAATAGGCAAGCGCACATGTGCTCATTGGTACTTTGTTATCGCCGCCGACAAGGCTCCGCTTTTAACGCGCTAAACGTTTTATACGTTCATCACAACATTATCCTTTCGACACGGTAGCACTAATTGGATAAAACATCTAAACAAAAAACGTCTAAGAAACAAACACTTTAATAACACGGACGTTCGTAATTTTGAGGCGCAAAGGGAATTCCATTTAACATGTGAATTGGATGTGTCGGGTCGGCGCGAGGGCTGTCATTAGAGGGCGTTGAAGAGCGGCGGGCTGCGGTCAGCGGCGCGGGCGCACGACGCGACACCCGAAGGCACCGCGTCAACAGCCGCTGATTGATGGGCGGCCGAGCCACGGAGCCAATGATTGTTAGTGTTTAACTAACAGTTACGATTCAACAGAGCTTGATTGATGGACTAATGATATAAAGTAAACACGCGGTCGCGTCGTTAGGTGTGTAGCATCCGTCGCCTCGAGCTGACTTATTCCCATCACTCAAGATTTGTTGCGGACAGAACGGTTTTAATCAAAACTTGCTTTCAATCTAACGAAACATCAATACATTAACTGTTTTATTACGATCTACGCCATAGGTAGTGCCGGTTACGTGCCGAACTTATAACTACACAATAAAAGCCTTCAGCAGAATGTCCGATAATTCGTGTTAGAAACTACGAAACTGATATCAAAAGAGAGCAGTAACATAAAAACAATATTAAAACAATACTCAGATACCCCATTTATGCTAAGGAACATCGAATTGTGTGTAAGCAATTTGAGCAGCTAATCTTGGATAATTCATCGCATTATGATCAAAAAATTTACACTTAACGATTATTTCTGGCCGCACTGACCCGTGAGCCCATAGCCGCACTTCGCTCTGGTCCATCACGTACATTTAATATCATAAGCTAGCTATTAGGCGCCTCGCCAGCCCTCCATTACTGTGTCCATATCATAATACGGAATTGTCTGCTGAACGTTTAGATTTTATACTTTTTACTTTCATTGAGTGTAAAACAAAAAGGCGGGACCGTCGGCGCCGGCCATTGTTCTCCGCGGCCATTCGTCGCACTTCATGCTATTCACATTCAAATTAAATGCCTTGTGTACAAAATTAATTTGTCTTTTGTCTTAGCTGAGGGCTGGACGACCGCTGACATGTCACTGCGCAGCAGGGCGCGCCTGCGTGTCGACTCCACGAGTGCAGTCCGTACCATACATTGACATTTGAACTTCATTGTTTTATAGACCATGCTTGAATTGTTCTTCTGAGTAGTGATAATTTACCTACCCAGCGTTACATTCCGTCCGATAATCCCAGTAGGTACGCATTTGTTATCTTGGGGCCAATCTGTTGAATAAATTCATTTTGTATTCGATAAGAAAGAAAGTGCTTATTTCAAAGAATCGCAGAAGAAAAGTGACTTCAGCAAAGAAATATGACAAGTCAATTTGTTGCAACGTACTTAGCTGTTTCGGACCAAGTAGGTTATAAATATGTTGCACGTATCAGAATTATAATGAAAGATTGATGAGCCTTCGTATTGTCAACAGTTAATTTAATATTTCTTCGTTGTTCAGATAAATCTTTGTTGTTTTATTGTGCTTTCACATCTGTAAATTGTAATGCATTGTTAATCAATGCCCATGTTCGAGAAAAATATTATTTAAATCTATAAGTACCTAACAACATAATTATGTTTTTTTTTCGAATATTTATGTTTGGTACTTATTTGAGTTGCATCATATCAATTCATTTTGTGAGTGCATTTCAACAGCGTAAACACCATCGTTAATACGCCTGTCTAAAATGAACAAGAGCGTACGCATCACATTCGTTGAGAGATAGCCGTGACGAAAACATTGCACCCCGCCTCTCTAATAACACATCTTTAGTTACGTGTAATTAAAAACTCAAACATCGACAACTAACAAATCACGACGGACCACGCCGTCACAATGAACCATCGACCATCAATTAAGCTATTATTAAAGATAAAGAACAGATAGATATTAAAAATCACAATACTATCTTCTACGAAATTAAAGTCACTAGTGAATCACAGCCACACCCGTGACGACTCACTTCTTCTATCTCGATATCTCGCCTCGAAGCTCGAAGGTGGCAAAACAAGTATGACTATCAAAACTCATAAATAACATAATGCAAGTGAAGCCAGCATAATACTGAACAATGTTAGTGATAAATATGTACGAGACGACACAGCAAGCCCGATCGAGATGATATCCCGAATGGTTTGTTGTTAATTAATATTCAATGACTTGGCAACACCGGGATGATTGGTAACAAATGAACGATGACTAGTCCATCAGTGACCACTAATTCGCGTTGATTGTTGATAATTACTTTTTTATACATAAAGGCCGACTGACCAAAAGGAATATACCAGGAACGACAACGTTATCTGTTGCTTACCTTGTCCTAGGACAAAATTGTGAAATCTTGATTAAAAATAACTTCAGAAATGAGTAACAATGCTGCCTGTCGTACATTCACTAGCTATTGCCCGTGGCTTGTGGATGTGGAAAATATCCCAAAAACTTACTACCATTGTAACTCGGCATGATATTTCTAAAATCTTCAACTTTCATCGTCATATTTCAGCCAATTTACACAAAACCTTAATGAATGTATATCTACACCTAAACCGTCATCATGAATTACTCCGTCCGTTGGTGAAAACCCGTATGAAAATATGTTCGATTGTTTTTAAGTATATCGCGTTCACACAGACAGACAGACGCGGCACGACTTTGTTTTTTAATATGTAGTGATGATTGTCTACGTTACTGAAAGTATTACTCATATTCAAAAACAAAAAACTAGTCCAACTAATCATAATAATGAATTAGAACTAAATAAGCTTTAACAAAACCGGAAAGCCAATCAATAATGATTGACACTCGGACGCACGGTCCGTCAGCGGCGCGTTAATGTGCGCGGATGTTGTGAAGTCTCACCGAATCGATACAAAATATCTCGACGATCCCGCGCGTGAGTGAGTGGCGAATTCGCGCGTAATTATATTTTGACACAAGCGCGCTGCCGCCGCCGGCGCAAGAGCATCCGATACAATCGGTGCGTGTAATTGTAAACCGACGACAGGCCCGATACCTGGTCAATTAATATTCGACACACGGCACACGTTTTGGGTACAAAATTATAGGCTTTGCCGAAAATTATACACGGAATATCAAGTTTTCCTATCACCGCATCTTCACAAGGTTCCGCAACTGCAGGTAATACCAAACGCTGCCTAACATTGTTTTAAAACAGCATCAAATGCTATAGATTCTATCAGTTTTGACCTGCGGCTGCAGCTGGATATACATTTTGTAATAAAATTGAATAAGCTAGCAATAAAATAAAGCGTGAGAGACAGAAACATAAGCAAAGCCATGTGATTGTTATTGGTTCAATGTGAAGAGTTAGGTAAGGACATTTCTCGGAACGCTGGGCGAGACACTAAAGGACTCGGCGACGCGACGTTACCTGGCCATCGAACGGCACTTGAAACCTGTCTCGATCAATCCACCTCTTGTTGCTCGTGTTAAATAAAAACCTCTTTTAAAATACCAACCGAATGAGCCCGTTGACACTTGTCATTCCGGTCCTCAATCCTTTATATTTGTCTTTGAAATGTGATGACAGTGGTACAAATTACGAGTACAAATCTGTACGTCGTTCATAACGCGCTATCTGACGCGTGTGATGGATGCGCGTGCGACGTTGCTCCGCTCGGATCACTGCGCTGTAATTAATACGAGCGGTACGGCCTATGGGAATCGCTGTCACTTTATGTCGTTTTCCACTCCGTAAGGTAATACTGTACACTGTCAAGGACTGGTTATTTATTGCTTTCGAATAAGGTACAGAAACAATTATCTGACAGTAAACTTATGTGTATAGAATGCTAGTGCCAAGTATCAACTGTATCATGGAGACCTAGGTGTATAATTTTGTTCTAAACCAGTAAACATAATTTAAAGATAACGAGTGAATCGTAAAACTCTTGTAGTAAATAGGGTCTCGTAGCGGCGCAGGCGCATGCCGCGGACGCGTGCTATTGTTGTGCGCAATTTACCGCCGCTTCAATCGCTGAAATATTTCGTGCAACGGGCATGTCCAATTGCTAACGAGCCGACTGCGACGCACAAATGAATAAGCACCTCATACATAGAGCAAGTGATTGTACTCGTACGTTACTGGCCACTTGAGAGATTTACAGTAAAGCAACTGCCACGAATGATTAAATCAGCCAGGTGGCTTAGCTAAAATTAATAAAATATCAATTTCTTTGCAATTTGTATATTAACACAACAAGTAAATGGACGTAGTTTAAAAAGTTGGTGCACCAACAAATACTATCAATTTTCCAATTTTTTCTGATAAAATCAACGCCATCAAAGTCATTATGTAAAATTTGACCTTGCTTGATAATAAAAACAAAATTTTCATAAAGTAATTGAAAGAAGTAGTTAGACGTAAAAGTCTTTTGCAAGAACCTTCTCAGTTTATGCCTATTTGTACACCCTGTGATGTATATTCTAACGCGTGAACGCAGCCTTCAAGAGTGGGAATTAGCCGCACTTATCCCGTGTAATGGATCGCTGCACGTGTGTGCAGGCCATTGTGTTGCCCCATATCAACTGAGGGCTGGCCCTCGACCACGACACATGCCTTTTTTTAAGGCTCAAGCACGTAATGGTGATTTACCTGTGATGGAGCTTTTGGTACATTCTTTATTTGATTTTTAATTATGATCTTATTTTTTACATTGGCCAGATGTATCAACTCAATTTGATTCGTGTGCTTTTTGATGCAATTCTGTTGATTTTTATTAATTTTGTTAATCATAATTATTTTAGTTTAATATAGTATTAAGGAGCATTAGTGCAGACCATAGGTAAAGCATTTAAAGCACATGTCCGAAGGTTTTCCCATACGAGTTGCTATTGCACCTCGCCTGAGGCGCAAGACCCGCGCCCGTCATTCATATAACATACGCACTTTGTTTAGCCAACATTAACTCAAGACAATTATCTTCACCAGCAATCTACGTCTGCGAACGTATAAGGCCTATCATTCGAAATTACTATCAGTCGACTTAACCGAATTACAATTCAATTTCAAACATGACTGGATGTGGTCATGTTGATTGGAATTGAATTTTCATACTTAGAAAACGTACCCAATTGTTAACCTCTGAACGAGCATGACATTTAAGGATACAAAATGTTTTAAAATGAACACAACTACTAACCAACAGTCTTTAATGAAGTGAATGAGTAGCTATTTGATTTTTAATGAACTCTAATCCTTATGACAATATTAGCTTGGACTCTGATAACACTCTTCTGCCGTAGGGTATTCAATATCTGGGTTGTAAAGAGCCGCAGAATTAGTTTTCGCAACATCTTGTTATTTCATTTCCTTATGTGCACACCATTCTTTACTACAGTCGGTCGTTCAGTCCAGAGTCCCTTTCACAATGAGTCCTAACGGAATGCCCTCCGACCCGTCTCATAGGCCGGCTGGCACGTGAGATCCCATTACACTTGTCTGCTTTATTGTCTATAAAGCCTTAAGTGTCGATGATCTCTCAGCGACATCGCCCGATTCTTATTACATAATACTTTAGTGCACAAAGAGTAACATTACCCAATTTTACACCGATTCCATCTTAAATGACTATTTCAAACATAGTGCTACAATAAATTTAAACCCGAAACTTACCACAAAAGAATGGGTCATTTACGACATCGCGCTCCATTCACGAACTAATAGTAAAATAATATAGTTGCTCGCCGACAGACATGTATTTGTAACAAAGACGTCTAAAATTTCTCAAATGTCAGATTTATACGGCAATCTCCGTCAGTATTTCAGTCGCTGCGACTATTTAGTTGCGTTTAGAACACGTGTGTATAACCGAACCGCTTACAAAAGATTAAAAGGTGGTAATTTGACGTTGATTTAGGAAGACCGAGCCTGCTTTCATCGCTCGGATTGTCTTACCCCAGATCGAGCGAGCCGTTTTGTCTATGGCAGACGTACGTTCAAGCCCTTTATTATGTTTTAATTTATTATTAGTGACGTTAATAAATTTTAAAGAAGTAACTGATTAGATTTCATTTACTTTGAGAGAAGCCTGTGATAGTGATCCTACTCGTACCGTAACACGGTATCGTTTGTTTATATTAAATGCAAAATACTAATTCTCTTTGGCTTAACATCGATCTATAAAGAACTGGATGGGTTAAAACACTATGGGCAAACTACGAAATAATAGAACCATAAGTCACGACTTTGAATCACAAACTCTTTTACTGTTACCGCTAGTTTTATTGCACACTTCCTGTGTCAAAAGGGGAGTGGCACTACACGACGAAATACTTTTAAACAAAAAACAGTATACTTATATATAAGTTATTAACAATTCCGTCATACCCATTACCATTTCCGTAATACAATTATTATTAACATCTTTAGTGAGAATATGCTTATATTTTTATAAGATTTTGATTGCGTGCGCGTGCGCAAGTGCAGCTGCGCGGTAGCGGGCGCGGCGCTCGCGCTGATGTCATCGGCTCAACTTAAATGTTATTTTCCGTCGCTCGCCGTCGCGTGGGTGCGGCAAACACTATCGGCTGTGGTCATACCAAACCCACAAAACCTTATTTTGCACATTATCTTTTTATTGCGCCTTTGTAAAAACGAATTTTATTTCTCATCGCCCCCATTCACTGGGCACTTGCTGTTGAATAAAAATATATTTGCCTGAATGTGAAATTGTTTGTCCAAAACCATCCTTATAAAATGCCTATAAGGTAGCAAAACAACTTTATTGGAACACTATAACATTATTTTTTTAATTTTAATCAACAAATATCTCCAAAACAACCATTAATCTAAATAACATCACCTAATATTGTGCTTCAAAAAGTATTCGTACGTTTTTATGCCAAGTTATTAATTAGCAGTATTGTTTTGAGCTCGGTGTAAACACGGCACGCGCTAAAGTTATGAATGAAATAACGTTTTGCAAGAGCGGATGTTGCGAGGCTGCTTGTGTCGAATTAGGTTTAGAGCCTTATGAAGGCTTGATGAATGAACTGCCGCTCTCCGACCCCCGCACCTCACACCCGCAACTGTACTTATGTTGTTATTGAGATCAAGTGATAATGGTGCATTGCACTTCATTCTAGATTTTACGTTTACCTGGATGAATGGACTGGTTCATGGGCAAATACATTTAATGAGCATACGAGTTTATTGCACTGCTGTTACAATTTCATAGGATCGTTCTCGTGAAGACTCAGTATCGTTCTATAAATCCTGCTAATGTTCATCAAATCTGAGTACAAGGTATGGTAGAGCACCAATTATAACAGCATTGGTCTTTAAGATCAACTCATAAACAGTTATTTCAATGCTCAAATAGTCTTTTCAGAAGATAAAAGGTTTTGTACAAAAAATATTGTATTAACAAGAGGCTCTTCCGACTGAGTTCAAGTTCAAGCTTAGATAGGTACACAATTCTCTTTCACAGGCCTTAGCAACTTGTTTTAAACCATACCCCATTCATTCAACCACGCAGACATATTTGTAATTCAGGAACATTCTGGGAACTATCTGATTGAGCAGTAGTTATGTACCTGACAAATTATTCAGTGAAATATTAGTTCGACTACGACAAAGTTATGCGGTATACATATAGGTATATAGACAAGTTTTGTTTCTCTGCTGTCTACACGATTGAACGGTTTTTCATAAATAAGGTAGTTATCCTTTAAAGTTAAATTCCGCGAGCACATTCGCAAGAAGCTGGCAGTATCATCTCAATGTTAACGTTTTCTCGTTGTTTGACTTATTTGTTTTTAGTCAAACTCAAACTCAAAGCATTTATTTCAATTAAACCATTTACAGGCACTTTTGAATTGTCAAGTGGTCGGTCAGTCAGAAATATGAAGCTAGTTGCCCATTCCAAAGCGTAGTAGGTACCTATGGAGAAGAACGGGCAAGAAACTCCATGGACACTCTTTTAAATTATATTGTTACATAAATATTAGTTACATCATTAATCTTGTATATAGGTATAATTATATGTGAGAACGATGTAAATAAGACGTACACATTGAGTGTCCAGTGTACAGCAAATATAAATTCAAACAAAACAATCCATAATAAAATAATTAAAAATAAGCCGTGGTGGCTAAGAGATGACCAGTCCCAACTGACAGCGCCCGTTCACGAACATGACGCATGGATCAGCACCATTCAGCTCAACCATTTTGAAGGGAGCTAAATGATCCAACACACGCGCCACCGTCAGCGAGACATTTGAGTGAGCATGACATCTATCAGCCGCCAGGACACATTCAAGTCAATGAAAGACATTACCCGGTAAATGATAGCTCGATAGTACATAGTACTCACACTTGTCCTATGCAATTATATAATACAAAGGAGATTGAGTTTATACAAAGCAAAGGTGGTCTTACAATCTTCAGCAGCTCCAACAGTATTTTCAAATGTTAATCAATTAGTTGTGGTTGTGGAGCAGGACCAGCATTGAGCCAGGCATTTTTATCAGCGATATAATCCCCCAACTTATAATATGCCTGGCTGCATAGTGTGCGTTTTATACAAACTTTGAATTTCGTCTCATTCAGTTGAAGTATGTGGGGAGGTATTTTATTGTAACATTTTAAACAGTACCCCATGAAAGATGAGTCAACTTTAGCCAGTCTGAAACCTGGTTGAACTAATAGGTCCCTATTTCTGGTACTATAATTATGTCTATCACCACTATATTCCAGAATGTATGTATATTGATTTATGCTTTTATATATAATTTATGTATTTATTTTATATTATGGTAGCTAGTTGTATATATTATATTTATAATTTTAATAGGTTTATGCATATCTTCATATTTAAGAAAATTTATTCCTCAATTTCCATTATACAGAAAAAAAATCTGCTGTTTATGTTTGCAGAACTCGTCAAAATGTAGGGATAGCTGATTTTTTTTCGCGATTTGATATTTGGTCCCATAGTAAAAGTTGTTCATAATGGTGAGTATAATGACCCTTTAAGGGGTTGATGGTGTTTTACCAAAACCTGGATATTGCACCTACCACTGTTTGTCTCTGCTTCACCCAAAGGTTGACTGGAAGAAAATGCCTGTGGCATTAAGTCCGCCTCTGTATATTTGTGTGCATAAAGTAATAAATAAATAATAAAGGCTGTTCTAGCGCAGCCAGGAAGAGGCCTATGTCAAGCAGTGGACTGCGATAGGCCGAGTTGAACAGAACAGAAATAGCTGGATTCCCTATGATCCATGATATTTCAGGCTACACGACGTCACAAGAAAATTAAGATGGACGACTAATATCTACTATTATGAAAGAACGCTGTCATTTCAACATTGAAATTAAACACTCACAAAAGTTTAGGAGTTGTGTCTGAAATTAACGTGTTCACAGTGATAAACACAGAGATAATAACATCGGATATAATTGCACGGCATTTAAATTACGATTGAGTCGATTAATTTGTTTAATATTCACAATAATATCAATTAGTGGCGGATTGATTTCGTCATTCAGTTAAGTGGAGGGTGTGTACTTGTTTTACGAGCTGAGGTCGAGGTGTACCCCGCGGTGGTTTTACAGGTTAGCTGCGGTTATGTGGTGGTTATAAAATAGATTGAGTATCGTGGCATCAATGTTCTAAATGTCAATTCCCGTTCTCCTTGCATCGCTTGTATAATAAAGGAGTGTGCCACGAAAGAAGAAAATTCGAGTGAGACTTCGGGCTTTTAAAGTAGTTGTTTAATGACAGTAATTTGAACCTGCATAATTAAACACGTGAAGGTGTAATTAATGTTGCAAGGATCAAATGGTTTCGCTCCTCCAATGGAATGGCACACAGTCAGCAACAAAAGTCAATTAATGCTGCTACTTTTACATATCATCTTAATTGATACAAAATTATTTGATACATTGCTTTTCAGTATTTTATGGAAAAGCTAAGAGTTAATACTCTTTAAAATATCTATTCAGATATTATGAATATTTTTCTAAATAATTAAGATTTTAAAAACTGAAGTATTGATTTATTTTTGTTACTGACCGTACCTATACCAGAGAGTTGTTACAACACAGATCTAAGGACAGGTTTCATCTAAAGGTTGAAATGATGCTGAATTCTCTACAAAAATGTTTGTAGGACACATTATTCCGATGGTATGCAACTTCCATACCGTACTCGTATAATATTTTATTAAATTGTTTAGCACTTAATACATATATAGGTATCTCAGTTGTTTTAGATAAGATTACAAATTTTAGCTTAGTTAAAAATATCGCGCAATTAATTATTATTAAGTGAAGGGCGGACGTTTTGGGGCGACTGTCTTATGTGATTTTGACGTTCAAAAAGTGCTGATTTTCAGCCCGGTTTGAGTAAATGACTTTTGATTTTGATAATTTTTATTCAGTGTTTAATAGTAACAAACAGTTATTACTATTAATATTGCATGTCGTGGGTAGTATAATTAATAGCTAGGAGAAATTAACTACCCTGTACCTACTTATAACAATATTATGTTTAGCTTAAAAGCTTGTATCTAATATCTGAAACGAAATAGCTAAGCTAGTCGTGTTGCAACGTAATGCAGTTTAACATATCTGAGTGCAGTACTGTGCCTGATACGTCAATATGTCCTTGCGCATTAATTACGCTCTATCTAAATGTGTGGTGCGCGCGAGTGTCAAAGTCAAGATTGACGCGAGTCAGTGGCGAGTGAAATGTCGCAAACGCATGCGCAGAGCACTCCGTCCCCCCGCCACCCCCGCCACCCCCCGCCTTACCCCTCACAGGCTTAACATAAAACTTCAATTTGCATAATGCATACAGAATATGTAAACTTATCTCCGACACGCCCTAGCGAGTGACACGGCTGAGGTGTGCCGGGATAACATTATTCTCGTTGCGACGATACCCAAGTCTAAATAGATCGCATTTGCAAAGCCACATGTTGTGTGGATTTTATTAGCACCGCAGATGCGACGCACAGATATTATTTTTTATGCGTCGGGAACAATTCGAATAGTCGTATCAGTATTCATAGAGCCATTTTCGTTTCGAAAAAAACATCGATACTTATTCTATTTGTAGCCATTTTATTGAAAATGAACACTAAGTTTTCTTTTATTTTCAGCCGAGTAATAATATCACGTATCTACCGCCAGGCTGCCAGTAATTGTACGAGGTAGGTAGGTAGGCAGACGGTGACCACACTCAGGCCGTGTCTTTTTTGGTAACAACTTATGACGCTCAGAGCAATAAAACGTGATTTCATTTGCCACACGACGCGACGGCGAATATTATCGACGTAAGGGATCGTTAAAGAGCGGCCATCCGTTCCTTATTAGCTTAACACGCGCCACGAGCCCTATTTCGAATGCAAATAAAATTACAAGGCTACCATAAAAAGTGTTTATTAAGACTTTATTCGCGTTTAAAAATTCGTAAAGTCTTATTCAGCTCGGGGTCTGGCCCACTCGCTCGAGTTCCGAAGTTTTAAAATTATAAAATTACTGTCGACTCGGGCTCAGAAATGAGACGTAAATGGGAATTGTCTGCAAAGAGCGGATACAGCGCGACATATTTTCTTTCACGACAGAATCCGATCATTGTTGCATAAAGTATGGGATTAAGGGGTGCATACCCTAGAAGGCGCGGCGAGGGCACCCACCGCGGCGTGCGCCCGCGCCGGTTCTGCCGCAGCTGGTAATCGATTCATCTTTTATTGCCGTTTGATGGCAGCAATATAGCGCATATAAGCGTCTTCGGTATGCATCCGGTCCACGAATATAAACTATATCTCCTATAATGAAAATTGTGACCTGCGAATCTCTGTCCGCACCAACACGGCACATATTATGTAATCTTAATTTAGGAATACCAATATAGTACCAATAACGAAATGTAATAGACATTCCATCGATCAATTAAGTTTATATATCTTAACCTGCTTCAATATATCTTATAATCTTCTCGTTAATGAAAAGAGGTTTACTCTAAAACTCGACAGTTCTCGATATAATCGAATCAGTTCCAAATATTTCGTTGTCATCAGTCGGAAGATATTTGAAGAAACCAGACAAACTGAACGTCTGTCGGCCGATATCAATTACAACAGGTTGAATTACTTAGCCATGTTGAGAACAAGATATAAAGAACATTAGTTTACTTGACTTTTCTATATTACAGATAAAATCGTGTAATAGCCGTCGTCGACTATAATTTGTGGTGACTCAATTGAAAGGTCAGTCTCAGCTAATACACATATTCATATCTGTTATCCGAGCGTCCTCTCTCCGAGACTTTCCAATTAAGCAATTTAGATACGAGGCCCGGTTGTGACACGACGTTACACGAATGTAAAACAACGGCTATCGGAATGATAATTCAGTGATGTAAATAACAATAAAGTTATCAGGGAAGGCAGCGATGGTATGGGTTTTGACAATAAAAAGCGTCGTGGAGAGCGCGACCCGCCGTGCGCCAGCGCCGGCCGGTATTAGGACGAATTTACGAGCGCCCTCGACATTGTCTCCGACAACGCGGTGCATCACGCTCACAACACTGATATTGTGTCTAAGTGCCCGCCAGATGTTCTTTCTCGCTCTCGATCCATATTTACGACATTTCGTACCAGACACATGAAAATTCCACAAATATTTTTTTTCGAATATTTCTTTAAAAAAAAAATTATACAAATAAATAACCCGATTCATAACCGAAAATACTTAAAACTTATTAGCACAAATTCGATAAACCACAAACCTGCACTTACATCAAATGTTTTATTACGATAATTCTATTTGAAGAAGTAAAAACAAAAGCGTTGAAGTCTTTTGTTAGGGCGAACGATCTGCGAGCACAAAAGATTATAATCAAGACTAACAACGGCGTGTCCTGAATAAGAGCTGGTACTAATAAATCAATATTGACAAAATTAACATACAGTGTTAATTATGTTCAATTGTTTATTAACGTTTGGATTGCTGGGTGTAATCTATTGCCATTTAAATAACAGATGGAACAATAATAGCGCAATAAGAAAGCATAGTGGACCGGTCCTGGTGAGGCTGCATTATTCGGAACCTGTTTGTGTTGCTCTAATTAACAATACACAAATCGTAGCTTGTATGCAAATGAGGGGAGTGAGCGCGCCGCGCCGAGGACACAGCATACACTTGAGTTTCATCCGCGATAACAAAGAAAGGTCTATTTTTATTGGGATCAGGTCATTTTAACTGTCATACGAATGTGTTTTTCGATTTAAATTTCATGTAGTCTTGGGACTTGTACCTACTTATGGATGGATGTAAATTTTATTGAGATTAATATTTTGAACGGTTTATAAATTGTAAAGTAATTATAGATTTATAAATGACCGTAGGGAAAAAATTGTAATGGAAAAATGCTCGCCGCTGAGATAAATTCCTCAGTGTAGCTATTTGAATAAATAGTGGTATATTTAATTCTCTATTTTTTTACAGTTCTACAATAATTCACCCAATAAATGCCACACCAAGTCTTCTTTAAGTAGGTAAATGCCTCATTTACTTTTATTAGCCTACAAGTTGTCATTCCAAAGGCAAGTGACCAAGACGCACTGGTCGAAGTGTACGCGAGTTTATCGTAAAATTGAATTAAAAAAGAGAGATAATAAAAGGCGATCGCGTCGTAATTCTGGCTCGCGACAACGCAGCACTTTTATTTGGAGGCGCGCGTGTGGCGGGCGCGGGGCGAGGGGTGGGGGGGACGGTGCGCCTAATCGTGCGAGCTTTAGCAGGCTCCGCTTTGGTCCGGGATATTTTATTTTATTTATTTAAGAATTACCTATGAGATACATTACATTATGTAATACAATAATAATGTTGTATAATAAATACGTTATCCTGTAATGCACACTCAATTACAGCTTACACATTATCGAGTATACATGCTGAATACATAATTAAATTAAGAATACATTAAAAAAAAACATACATGCTTCGTCTCCTTTATATATATTCTCATGTATATAAAGTATTTACATGCTTTTACAAAAATATTAAAACTGCATCAATACAATGCAATAAAACCAAGCATTAACTAGACTTTCAATATTGTGTCTGAATCTGAATGAATGAATTAATATTTTTATTTTTTTATTGTAGGAAAGTAAACTGTTATTTTTTTACAATAAAAAAATATATATTAATTAAAATTATAATATGTTATATATTTTATTATTATTATATAAAAAAATTGTGAACTATCACAAAGTTTTAATATAAATTAAATTAAAGGTGATAAATGACTTTATTTCTGAAGTAGGCTTGTACAATAGTTATTTGTTATACAAGAGTGCAAAGTTGCTTTTTAACCGCGTGTTCAATTTTGATGACCGAGCAAGCGAAGGATTCTAAAATTGAATCACGAGCGCAGCGAGTGATTCAAAATTAGAATTCTGAGCGTTAGCGAGGGAATCAAAAGAGCACGAGGTGAAAAATCTTTGCACTCGAGTGCAACACGTAACTTTTCATTCCACCTCAGCGAGGAAATGACTAAATGCAAAAAAAAAACGTTTACAATCACAAGATAGGTACACTTTTATTTCAGTTTAGGTATTAATTACTACATTATGACAGGTAAGTATTACAGAATAATCTTTAAATTATAACAAAATAATACTAAGGTATAATTAAGAAAATTTTAAAGTAACGTCGCTACAGTTATTTAAATTGAGTGTAATATTTTTGTTTGGTACTGTAATATTGGTGTTAGTCACTTGTGTACTGTTTTTCGGTAAACTATCTGTCATACTTAATAGTTGTACCGATTCATCGGATTCCCTTGGCGTGAATGTTGGAGAGAGAGGGAGATGGTTAGGTGTTTCATAACGGCTTATTTTTGATGTAGAAGGGCCAGTCCAAGGATCCGATTGAGGCTCTTTCAGTGTAATGGCTCCTACGATGCCTTCACATATTTTAGACTTATTTTGGATGGAATCCTCTATGTATCCCTCTACAACTGCATTGGACTTCCAGCCTCCGTGGCGCTTAAGGGACAGGAGATCAGCTCCGGAATCAGCCAAAAGTGTGGCTGAAGTTCGTCGGAAACAATGACCCGTGTACAACAGGGGTTCTGGAAGTTCAAGAAATGTTGCTATTTCTCGTGGGATACTGCCAATTTTATTAGTACCCATAGGCTGTCTAACACACTTTCCATTGCGATACTGTAGAAAAAATCGATTGATTGGAGTGTTAGGCGGGCGTAAGGCTTGATATTTCTCAACAATCGTTACGTATTCCTTGCGAATGACGAAGTTGCGGTCTCTTTTTGTCTTTGTATTAGGTAAATTAATTAATAGTAAGTCATCTGAATGTTTCTCAATGTTTTTGACATTAAGTTGTGTTAGTTCATTAGTTCGACATGCTCCGTTTATTCCAATAATAAGAACAACCTGTAACGTAAAGAGTATTGTAGTAGATAAATGAATAAAATTGATACGAACGCATAATTATGCCTATCAACATCTACTAAGTATACTATTTAATTGAGATTAATATACTTAAGTAGATACTGAATGTGCAACTGACTTACTTTTGCCGCCAAATATACGGAATCGGGTGCTTCGTTAAGAAACTTTTCAATATCAGATACTGTGAAAACCTTCAATTTTTTTGGTTGATGACCAGATGAGGCTCTTTTTAAAAATGCCACTAATTTAGGATAGGTATCGACATGTTTGTCTTTTTTCATCTTTATTGTTGCTTTTAGCATCGAATACGTACTCCATAGAGTGCTTGCTTTCTTGTTCTCGGATAATTCTATAAAATATGCCAGCAAAACGTTTTCTGAGAAAGTTTTGGCTCCTTTTGCTAGTCGCCACGTGTTGAACATATCGTACTGTTTTAAATACTTCTCGCGTGATTGTTGAGGGAGAAAGCTCATTTGCGCATTATTAACAGTTTCAGTCAATTCTGTTGGCGTCAAGCAAACTTCCTCGTCGCTAGAATCACTCATTTTAGTTTTTTCACTTGTTTTCAAGTTTCTTGTTTTTAATATAAGGTTTAACAATGACGTGAAAAAATGCCGCGTAAAGAACCGCGTACAAAGCAAATTGAAAAAAGAACACCAAGAAGGTTCCGAGTCTGAGTTTTTAACAAATTAAAAAAAAGTTGTATGATATATTCGGCACCATAGAGGTAGCAGTAAATAGGTTTAATGTTTTTTTTAATTCACAAACTTAGTGCACACGATGTTCTAAATTCAATTTACTTTATCCTCTAGAGAATAAAAACGGCTTTTCCACTCAGATATTGAAGATTAAAAATACTCTTTCCGAGATGGTGGGATGAAAATACTTTTACACGTCAATCGTATTTTAAAAACAAGATGAGGTCGGCGTTTCCTATCTGACTACTCTGAGAAGAATGGCCGAAACAAACTCAGAGGTCACGGTCTCTTTTAAAGCCCAGACAAAATCTTGGTCAGATCATGTGAAGGCTATGTAGATCGGTGTCTGAAATGGCCTTTTGAGGAAAGAACCACACAGGTTGAGTAGACCTGTGCAGTCAGTGCACGCAATTTTCAGTAATGTGTTGTGTTGTGTGTGTGTTGTGATAAATGAAAGTGTTTGTATAATATATTTTTACAAGTGTTAAGTCTGTCATGATGTAGCACCGAAATGGGTGCAAAGTGTGAACCAAACTCTTGGATGAAATTTGGGATTTACCACCATAATATAGTTCCTGCGAATACCACAAGAAGTGGTACATTTTAAAGTTTGACTTGAGGAGTCATTCGAAATGATGAAATGAAACGATGTTAATTTCAGTAAGCAGATCTTTTAAGCCACTTTTAAACGTTTTTTTTAACTTGTTGTCACCGGCATTTCTTACCCAAAAGCCAGGCCCTGAGATTGTGCTCCGCATAAGTGAAAGCTAAAAAAGATCTGAAGCTTACATCATAGGATAGATTTTTAGAATTTTTAGTGCATTTAACGTAACTATTGACAGGACCAAATTAAATGGCACAATTTGAAGGAGTAGATAATACAAGTACCGAGCACAGGGATACTTTATAATGGGCACGCCACAATTGCGGCGATAAGTAGCCTCTTTGAGGAGTGGCTAGAGTGGCGCCACGGCGTCCTCGCCTTCCGGCTGACGCAGGTCCTCACCGGACACGGTTGTTTCGGGAGGTTCCTGTTCCAGATAAGGCGGGAGGAAACGCCCGGGTGTCACCATTGTGTGGATCGCCCGGAGGACACGGTGGAGCATACGGTGGAGGTCTGCCCTGCCTGGGCGGAGCACCACCGTGTCCTCGGATTGGCGGTGGCGATCTCTCGCTTCGTGCCCTGGTCCAGGCCATGGTACGGTGCGAGAGGGCCTGGGAAGCTGTTACCTCCTTCTGCGAAGCAGTAATACTCGCGACGGAGGAGGCGGAACGCGTGAGGGAGAGGCAAAATTCGCGTCGGGAATCACAAGCCAATTCCCGGCCACCGTAGGCGCAGGCTTGCGGACGGCGAGCAATGGGCAGCTCGCCGTCCGATAAGGACCAGGCCCGGGTCGACGGTGCGTTGTGTTTTACGCGCGCCTCAAAGAGATGTCAGCACCAATAATGGGGTCCGCTAGGGCCGATGCCTGCCAGGGTTACGGGAAAGTCCGAAAGGGTTACCGTGGCCCCTGGCACAGGCAACTGAAGGAACACGGGTAGGTTATAGTCAGCAAGAGATTGACACGCGCTCCCGCTCCGCCCAGAGCGGGAGAGGTTATTGGTAGATTTCCCATCGTCAAAAAAAAACGGTATATTTTATAACAGCATTGAATGATAATAAATAATGACCTACATTAAATAACCTACATATTCATAAAAAAATATATAATGCTGGCACCAAATATAAATTGCAGATCTATGTTTTTCTTTATACAAACTTTTGATAATTCAGAAAAATTACCTACATAGTTTCTACGAACAATTAGCAAGATATGCTTAATGTATTATAGGAATCTGCTGGATGCGAGAAGCATGGAACCGCTTGAAGCGGCTGTGCTTGGGGGAGCCCTATGCCCGGCAGTGGACGTGTTGCGGCTGAAATGACGGCGCGGTTGGCGCAGTGTTTAAGCGATTGACTGCTGCGCTGCGTGTCGCGGGTTCGATTCCCGCACGTAACAAATATTTGTATGACCTACAACTAGTTGTTCCGGGTCTGGCTGTTTGTGTATGTGACTTTAAATGTTTGTAAACGCACCCACAATACAGGAGAAATTCCTAATGTGGGGCAACGTTTTTAGAAAACTAAAAAAAAATATGATGACCATGTACTGATTAGGTTAGTATAAGTGTAGAAAGTGTAGTTTCAACGTTTATATCTGTGATTTTTATGGTGTACATAATAAAGAGTATGCTATTCTATAAGATATTAAAGAAAAAAGAGGCACTATACCGCGGTGCACAGCAGAGCCCGCTGCACATTATGGTCCGCGGTCCTCGGAGACAATCTTCTTTTATTTATATCCGCCGTGTAACATCTCGCACCTCTTGAGCCACTCGCGACTCACTCGAATCCTTGCCAGCTTCAACCAAGTATCTTCACCCTCGTAACGTCAAGGAGTGGACAGAGGTACCTGTCTTTCACATTCAATTCGTAGAAAAGTACTCGATAAAGAAAGAATGGATCTTGTAAAAAATGGCTGAGTAATTAAGCCAGGGTTTTTTATAAGGAATCGGTAGTCAAAAGACAATTTCCGACACTAATCTTCATGGTCGTCACATGATCTGACCAAGAAAATGTCTGAACTTTAAAAGAAAATGTGATGTCTGACTTTGTTTCGGTGTTAATTCTCAGATTAGTTGGATAGGACACTAAGTTTTAAAACATGATTAACGTGTAAAAGTATGTATTTGTACAAACCTATTTACACAAATAAAATCATTAATAACTGAAACCAGATCGGGAAGATTAGATGGGGCAAAGAACTGGTGATTGCAGTTTTGACACCACTCTGCTGAGGCTCCGTCTAAAGTTAGTCAACTTGCTAGTGATTGAGCATCGCGAGATGTTCAATAGGTTGCAGATGCACTGCAGTTTGCTTTGAAGCAGACTACATTTTGGGTTACTTACTTAATGATGTCGGAGTAATCTGCAATTTAACTTATTGTTTTAATTTTAGCAATGAAAGCTTTGAACAACGTTGCAAAACGTAAGCAGTACCTAATGACTAAACAGCAATTTTTCAAGATGATGACTCTACAAATTAAAGGCTTCGAAAATTGATTTTAGTCCTTAAAGTAGAGTATGATGACACACACTATGATGATGTTGTTAATCAATATTAATAAAGATTACACACAGATAAAACAAAAAATACCTCTGCATAGGAAGTATTGAAGTAATAATTTTAATGATAAGCACATTTCAAAATCACTTCTGATTTTATAATCGGAATCACTATAAAAAGCGTGAAGGTTTATTCGTATTATTATGACATAAATGTGAAACATAATCAGATCACAAAAGTCACAATATTTACTTTATCTTTACTTCGTTTTACGATCACTGGCAAAATATTTGAACATCACTGCTACGTGGTGTCGCAAATCTTTACTTTATTTGAATTGTTACCTTTTATTTTCCTTGAGACTTGTTTATTTCAAGCAAAATATTGAATTTTTTAAATCTCCTGTGGAGGTTTTTCATGTGATTTATCCCATTTTGCTTAGTTATGTTAGCGCAACATCATTTTATGATAATATTACGTGTGTGATGTGATGAGGTCGATGACATTAAAAGTATGTATTTAGTGTATATATAAATGGTACATCACTGACTACTTGCAGTATTGTCTCTCCTTCTCCCTTTAATCCATCCAAAGGTTGTCTTAAAGATCGCTTTTAGCGATAAGACCGCCCATTGTGTCACCCTATGTAGAAATTATACATTTATATCTGTAATTTTTATGGTGTACCTATTAAAGAGTATTCTATTCTACTCTATTCTAGTTATGGTCTATAAAAATCTGGACTAAGTTCTTCTGTATGCAAGTAATGACTATAAACTCATTAAGACCCTTACAATGTGCCTCCGTGCATCCAGTTCTGTATACGAAATGTATCATTGCTATGAAATACACAGTTGTGCTCGTGACACATCGAGCTGGCGAGCACCTGGTGCAGTGCCACACATCGCGTGGACACTATTTTTATTTTCATCGAGCGTAACATTGGAAGCGCATTTTTCCGGGTACGGCGCGACGCGAGCCGTTGTCCGTCCGAGCTGACTTGTAATTTCAAGTGTTTACCCTGCGCGCGCGCAGCAGGGCGTCTCACAACAATGCCCATATCCTTTTCACATAAAATATATGAAAAGTCCGGCTACCAGCGAGCCACGGATCGAGCGTCCGATACAGCGACTGCATTATACGCGCTAGCTGCCTACCGAGAACTTTTTATGAGGGATCAAATTGATTGGTTCGGTGATAATATCAGAGTTGCGCGTATTGTGCGGGTCGCCCGACGCGCCGCCTGCTCAGCCTTTAACACGTCGCGCCTCGGCTTCCGTTACCATCGATTACGTATGCAGCTACACTTCTCACACCTTTTAAGAGATGTAATTTAGAGATGCTGAGAGATTGTTGCTTGTAATAGTTATGCACATTTTAATGCGCCGGTGAAAGGTTGTAAGCCCTCAAATAGAGTCGATCACAATAAACATTGCTGCGTACCACAATGTACTCACAAAAGTAATACGAAGTAAAGTTGCATGTTGTGGCGGACGTAATGTCTTTTTCATGGTACCAACCGTTAGGTATCACCGTCGGAATTGAATCGAGTTTAAGATACACTTTAAATTTATTGAACGCTCGCAACGAATCATCTGCGGGCAGGTCGGAGCAGGACGTGCCCCGCGAGCGAGAAACACAAAACCACGAAGATAAAAATATATTACAAAATGAGGACCACTTTGTGTTTTGAAATTACAATCAAATAAATTACTTTTTATTGCTCAATCTTGTTGGGTTTTATTAAGGTATCGGCGCTGAATGCGAGAGAATAAAACATGGCGGGTTTACGCGAGAGACAAGATGTTTCCGTGTGCCTTGTAGCCGCCAGATAAACGAAGGTGCTTTACATGGCCCTCGAGTTTTTGGAGATAAGCCATCACGACGTGTTCATGTCGACATACGGACAATGAAGTAACACGGACACTTTCTCCAACACTCTTTACTTCGGACGCATTGGAAACGTCGTTAATAATGCACGCAGTTCACTCAATAACTTTTATTACTCGAGAAAGTAAAGATTAACGTTTCTATGGTAGGACGTATGAATATGTAGGAAAAGTAGCTCACAAGCTGCAACCTATTCAGAAGAAGGCATTTTAGATGTCTGCATCTGGACTTGATGCTTACAAATAAAACAAGCGAACGTCCAAAGTTCATCTCAAGGTTTTGAACAAGAAAACCACAAGTGCAAATAACTTACTGACTGTTATATCAAACAGCTTGTTGGGGACTACTAAACAGTCTAGGAACAAGAGGAGTAAACCTCAAACAGAACTTAATTGCCCACAAACCATCTCGGCCACAGGTGCTTGTAGTGTTGTGTCTACAATCCGCATTTAAGGCGTGACTATTCTGAAATGTGCAGTCTTATAGGAAACTTACTGCTAAAAGCTTATTTTATTATACACCTATCTAGCAATCAACAATGTGTCAAATTCATTACATTTATCTTTAGCGTTGCCACAACCGAGTAAAAATAAACCATAAAATAATAATCATAACTTCTCGTTGAGTGCTATACTTTACAAGCCTTAACTACTTAACTGGTCCACTCAATAGATCTGTGGTCGTAAAGCGAAACTGGAAGTTAGTCTCAACTCTCAAGCTTGATGACAAACCGTAGTGCCAGTTTGAACACATACAAATCAATAGGGAGACTGCGGAGACAGAGAGCATATCGTGTTGATTAATGCTGATTGCTAAAGTGCGTCGACGCATGTATAAGTAATGTTACAGCCCACCGCGGCGTTTCCGTCTCAACCGGTCCTAGAACAATGTGCCCAAACATTTACTTACTCACCATTCAACATATGGAATCGCCCCCATGACTTAATGGACATTAACAACGACGCATGACTAAACTACCTAGGTATCGCTGGTGCAAATTATACTTAATACAATTACGAATCATTCATCATTGTATCGCTTTCGGAGATAATTGGCAATGATAAACTGGCCGCAGTTGAGACAATATTGAACCGCTCGACCATTGAAGAGGACCTTTAACACTTGAGTGTAAATTCACACAGCTATTACCCATTTAGTGAAGCATGTGCAAAGCTAAAGCTCCGGTTATGTTGGTGTTGTGGAAGCGTGGAAATGTGCACGAGAGCACAATGCGCCGCGTGTGTCCCTTGCCCAAGGAAACACATTTATCATCGTCACCTAGCGACCCGCGACTTGTAATTGTGCGCCATATTGTTGCAAGAGTTATGGGCCCTGTGCGAGAATATGGTCTCTTCCGCTTGACCTGTGCATAAACATTTATCGGGACAGGTTAATTTAATTTAAAAAGATAATTCTGCTTGATAGTGTCGGTTAGACGAGACAGAGTTCCGGAGAGCTTTAAGTGCTTGAGACTTGGGTCCTGGCGAATGAAGCGAAAGTTTTGTTAAAAAAGGTTTTTTATTTAATCCATCAATTAATTAATCTAATGTAAACTTGAACACTTTTATTCAGTTTCTCAATAACAACACCAATGTATGTTGTTGTAAGTTTACCCCACGCAGCGCCACTAGACAAAAATCGCATCGGCTTCCCATATATTTCCCTTGTCAGTGTTCGAGGGACAATACGGTAAAGGATTGTAGAAAAGTGAGCATAAAACACGGCGTACGCGCATCGGGTAGCGTCGATCGAGCGGAACATCAGCATTGTGACGGGGGCGCGGTGCGGGCGCGTCGCGGGCGCGCGATCGAGCCGCGATTTGTCGTTATTTGCGCACGCGGCGGCTGCGACGAGCCGACTTATGACGGCTCTTATCCGCCATCGCAGGAGGCACTCCTCGCCTCCTGACATCCCTCTCCAGATCGTCGCCGTCGCCTACCTGCTGCTAGTATTTCTCACAGAAACAATGAGCTTTAAAGGTTTATTATGACAACAGAACTGCACAATGCGTTTTAATGGTATTTCTCTTTAAAGCTTTCAGGTATAATTGATATCTAATTTTAACCGTGACTTTCCGTTTATTCGTTTTATTGCCCACCACCGATCTTGACTATCATTTTATATCTGAAAAGGTATCAATGGTTATAGATCTGTCAGCCGTTTCCGTTTCAGGGCAGTCCTTTGATTAGTGGAGGTCGTCAGGAACTTCTTCTATGACTTCAACCCATTTTCAGCCCTTGTTGGGTCTCTTCGTGAGATTTAGAAAAGTGTCAATAAATATTCCCATATCGATTGACACGAGACACACATTCAGTATCAGTGCCGGTATCAGATAGTGCGCGATGGTGTGCAGTCGGTGCGCGGCGCCCGAAGCGGTCCGAACCTATAATAATGTAAGATACGACGACGCTATCAAACCGACGATCACAGCCGAAATCAATTTTAAACAAACTCTAGCCACCACCTACAATTATCATTGTACTGAACAATGCGTGCCACTAAATATCGGGCCAGTGTGAGAGGTCAGTGGGGCCCAATGGCCCATCGTCTATCGATAATGGACGGTTCTTTTCGGATCGCACGAGATACCATCGCGATGATTTGTTGATCCTACGCTAGCTTAAATATTGAAATTAACATTCATTTACGATTTTTATCTATCATACAAAGAGTATGTGAATGAGATATTATAAGACAAAGCGATGTTATTATTTGTTTATTCATTGTTTTGTAATAAATATTTTGTATGACCTCAGGAAGGTAAATAAGTATAGAATTAAATGATTAAGTAAAATAAAGTAAATCTGCTTTAAAGCTATAAGATCAATACTTTTTAGGTCAATAATGTTTTCCTCCGCTTGGTCACAAAATATTTGGCCGGTCGGGTTTGGTTTAGATCGGTTTAGTAGGCTACCAGACCTACCCAATTATGTCGATTAAAATTCACTTTTTTTTGACTGCCTAATGAACTTTTCCCGTCGTCCTCATTATTAACAAAACCATTAATAAATTGCTAAAATCTGTGCTTATTATATCGGAATTTGACCATCAATCAGATAGCAGAGACAATTCAATTTTCATACATGATAACATAAACATTTGGAAGATTTATTATGTCTACACTTCATTCTATCTTTGTGTTTATTTGACTGTATTTAAGCACCTGCTGCGCATATTTTATTTGAACACTTTAAAAAAAATGCTGTTGACTCGAGGCGTTCAAAAAGCGTTGCTATTATCATTGGAACACTGAATTATGGCCTTGTTAATATTTATTTAAAGCTTAACTAGTGTTCTAGATATAGGAAACATATAGAGGTGTCGGGAACTGGGTGGTCTGGCGCCTGCGCCTGCGCAAGGCTCGTGCATCCCCAATGAGAGCGCGTTAGTTAACTCTATGCAAATAGAAAAGGTCACATTCGCGGCCGCCCAACAAAAAGTTGTTCATTAACGAACTGCTATGCAATCAATTTGCATTGAATATCGATTCTTAGCTGATATCGAAATAAAATTCGGATTTCTCATCGATCTGAGAAAGAACTTTCCTATGATAAAAAACGTTACTAAATCACTTTGTTAACCTACATTTCCTGACTCGTGCCGAATACGGATCGTTTCTAAGTTTACATAAGTTTTATTACGCTTTGTGAAAACACTTATAAAGTACAAAAAAGCTAACGTAATTGATATATCGACGGGCGGCGTGGCTGCCGGGGGCCGTCTGTCCGCCACAGTAAAATTAAAATTGATGATCATGTAAACTTTATTAGTAGCAGCATAAAAATGTTGGAGTCAATCCAAGACTGCGCTAGTATATTGCATGACGCCGCGTGATCTAGTATCGGGACACCGTTAACACTTTATTGCCGTTCATACTTCTTGCACCATTCCGAGAAAGTCAATTACTCGTGGCGATCGTAAAATTAATGCCACATACGGTAATACGAGTACTTCAGCTTGTCACTGTCAATTTTTATGATGCACTCACTTGATATCGCAACCAGCTGGATTGGAGCCTAGCGCAAAGTGGCGATATTTTTTCCTTGACATCGGTGCAGTAAAACTTCTATTGTAAATAAAAAAGCATGTGAAATACATCTTCATGAATTACTTGAAATAATTGAAGGTTCTACGAAGCGTAATAGGTCGAAGCCCTGATTGGATGCTGAATATTTTAAGCAAAAATGTAAATAAGAAAAAAGAAGGTGTGAGTGAAATGTGAGTACTCGTTGGAAATACGTATGTATTATTAAATTAAATTGCATTTCAACAAAATATTTACGAGAGTAGTCATGTTTCATGGCGGACAGGCCCCGCAGCGAGCCGCTCGGCCTACCCCGGCTCGCCTTTGGACACAAACCACTAGCCTCGTGGCAGCCTGCGCTAATAACTAACTTGTATTTCTAACAATTATGCGCTGATATCAAAAGTGATAATAGAGCATTTCATGCAACATTGTTAATATAAGATCTTTGGGCCGGTATTGGAACCTGTTGTTCACCACCCGGCGAAGACCGGCGAAACCGCGTTGGTTTATCAGTTCATTGCGGTGCGCACTCAGTAGCCATTATTAATTTCTAACTGATTTTGGTTTATCTATCTGCTATAGGTAGCCACTATGGCGACTCTAGCTTGAAGGGAATTGCGAATTTGCGAGAGATTGATATTTATTTACATATTCCTACTTCTCCATAGGATGGTTTTTATGCAAGAGATAAACGAGGTTAGTTACGTAAAATACATGCTTTCATTAAACATCTTAGGCAATTATTATTTAGACTACCTAAGTTTCTAATTTTACCTACTTTGGTATCAAAAAGTGGGTTGAAATCTTATTATTAAGTTGTAATTGATTAGCCAGCTTAAAATGAATGGGAAACACTACAAAATAATTAAAAAGGCAGGCTAACTGACCAGGAGAGCATAAAATAAACGGCAGTGCGCATTGAGTACATTGCTCAGCCGCGCGGAGATTACTTCATGAAAGCTCACGAGGCGATCATTACCGACCCCCGCCGCAATCAATCCGCCTTGCATAATTAAGACACTAAAACACACAGTTTATTCTTAAGATAACTCTTATCTTAAGATATGTTTTTAATCACAAGAGATACTGGTGCCGATTCTCTTGTCACAAAATTCTCTAAACTAGACTAAAAATCACCAAAATTTAGTTTATTCCTGTCAAACGACGATTTCCCATTCTGAAATTGACTAAAGTGACACAACTTAACTAAATTTTAGTTTGACAGCACTAAGATGGCACTGAGATTATAATTTAGTGAAAATGGCAATTTTGCTATTCTGAATTTTACGTTTTTCACCAAAAATTTTGATTGTCTTAACTAAATCTGACTATTTTTAATCGCGATTAAAAAGGTGTGGAATAAAATTAGTTGTCATGAACTAAAATTCACACCAACACCTCGACTTCAGATGCAAAAACAGTAGGTACTGTATCTTTTTTTCTTTTCTTTTGCTTTTATCTCGAAAACGGTGTGTCCTATCGCAAAAATAATGAAAATTTCGACCCCCTTTGCAACCCGTAAACCTATAAAACTCAACATGTTGGTAATATTTTTTTATATTTTCCATACAAAAAGTAAAAAATTCCATACAAAACAAGTCGAGGCCGCACATAATGCGCGCCTACGGCTCTAAAAAAAGATCACGTGGTACGGCAAACAAGTACCACGTGGAGTCGCAATAATTGTCAAATTTGATTTTAGATGTTTCAAAATTATTTTTAAATTTAGACATTTTATTTTGCAGAATAGCGTTAAGATTCTCATAGCCAAAAGTAAGGAATTTTAGTGATAGTTTAGTTAGTTTAGTTCGGTGTACAACAGAATCGGCACCATTAACCATCAATTTAGCTTTTTTTGGAAGTCTTCATTGTTTTTGCACGTTTTAAATTAATGGAATCAATTTTACAATTGAAACACTCAATCAGTTCAGTTTAAGGATTCTTCATAGCTACGAGTTATGAAGAATGCTTAAATTATAATTTAATGGATGAGGTCCATTAAATTATAATTTATATCTTGAGGTCAATTAAACTTATGACCTAATTGATAGCACCGTTTTCTGACAGATAAATCCAAATGTAAAACTTGAGTTATGAATAAGAGTGAGTTACAGGCGATATTTCAATTAGCTATTTAAGAGTCATCATGATATCGATCCGGTGTATCTGTGTTGTAAATATGCAGTACAAGTAGCCTTTGATAAATGTCTCCGGCACGGCGAACAGTACAGCCGGGGGCTCGTGCAAAATAATTAAAACTACTTAACATTCAAACAGAAAGTACCAGTAGCCAGTTTGCGGCTCATTTAGCGAGAGGAGGCCGGTCGGCTGGCACTGACGACCATTACTCTCCAACCCGATTGATATATTCTTGGTGGACATGCGATCGCGACACGTCATCCCGCTTCCACTGTTCACCGCCCCGACCTGCTACCGCTCGCTACCAGCTCTATATAAATAAATAAACCTTACAAAGTAATAAATATCAAGTCCGCCTCTAACAACGTACGTCACTATAAATCGGACACTTCTTTTATTGGTGCACATCTAGACCAATTAAATTGAAATCGTGATTGTCGATAACCGTCAATAAAATTGCTATACGTCGATCTTAGTCAATATTAATCTCTGCTCGGGCAAAATGAATTATTAATTCATTATTTTACGAGGATTTTTAATTAAACGAGTAAATCAATTTTGATTATATTTTAACTTTACAATGTGAAATCTCCTTATACAACGTGAGTTCATGAGCACAAATCATTACAATTCGGCCTTAATCGAGTTCAGTAAATGATCGAACGAATAAGTCGACGTCAGATTAAACACAAATATTTACATGTGTACAAAAGCAGAGAGATAAAAGTTTACGTTTTACAAGCAATTTGAGGTTATTTATTATGTGGAGTGGCGCGCAGGCGCTCCGCCGGCTGCGTTTTGGTGCAGCTTCTTTATACAGAAGCCATTATAAGTATCAGTTTCAGATCATAGATCATAAACGCATTTATTATCCGGAGGTCGGGACCGGGGGGTCCTGTCGCGTGAGCCACTGCGCTCATTGTTGACTTTTTATTGTCGTGCGTATGTCACAATTTTCGTGGACCTCACCAGAGATGGAGGTATAAATATCTAACACAAGAATGTCCCGGTTCGGATCTATGAGTATTTATGTGTAGAGCTGGAATGTATTTAAATCAAACTTGTACGCCGAACTAGCCTAATCTTTACTTTATGATTATCGTAAATTACAATTTGATTTTAATAACTTATTTACTTCTTGTGTGTTACGTATATTTTGGATATTAATCTTGATGATCTTATCAAAGCATAAAGAAATAATTTTCTGGTTTCAAAATATTTCTTCACTGTGACGTAATTCAGTAATGAGGTGCCTACCTATCTACAGAAAGTTTCTCGTTTAGATCAAACTGATATACTAAATAGCATTCTCCTTTTATAATTTATTGGAAGTCTTAGCAAAATGTTCTACGCCATTTAGTGAATGCTATGAACTTTAGTTCATTACCTATCTGCACAGCATGCTTTTCTAGTGAAAATTTCAAAATGATTGTCGATATAAAACCATACCGCTTGAAATTAGAAAAATATAAACATTTTTTTCTGCACTTCGTCTGCATTTTTGTACTTGTTGCTTGCTATATCTACCTACATATATAAAATAAATCAAGAATGCACACAGGCAGAATTGGCATCTCATCTCATGGACAAGAGTAGTACAGGAGCTACACAACTTTCCTTGTTAAACTAAATTACCTCCGAGAAAAAGACTTCACCAAAGGTAATACTGTGGGTACCTAGTGTACGACGGACGATTACTGAGAACTATACAGATGACCTACAGCAACTAATGGGTCAGCAAATGTCGCGGCTTAGAACGGACTACTTTACGAGTACCTACGGTAAAGTATGCAGAATATACCACGGAATAGATAAATAAATCCATTCTGTGGAATATACCGTAGGTAGATAGTGTAGTTAGAAGATAAAGACGAATCCTACAATATGGCGTATAATTTATTTAATTATTATTTCCTTTATTTCATTTACATACATATGAATTACATTTTTAAATATTTTTATAAACAAAAAGATACCAAAAACATTTAAAAATATAAAAAATAGTAGCCCACCGGTATCGGGAACAGGGTCCAAGCTACCGGCGGTCAGGGCTCCAGAGAGAGAAACTTCCTAACAATGCGGGCCGTGTCCAGAAGTACCGCTTTCTGAATCAAGCCCTTGATCCAGCTGCCTAACGAGAGCCTCCTGAGGTGTTGGTCGAGGCTCTTGGGTATTAGCCCATTGGCTGTCACGACTATCGGCACAATGACCGCTGAGTCCACATCCCAAATGTCGACAACCTCGCGAGCCAAGTCAAGATACTTGATTTGTTTATCTTTCTCGGCTTTCACGAGGTTCTCATCATGCGGGATGGTTATGTCAACAATCATTGCGCGTCGCTCCAATCGATCCACCACCACTATATCAGGCTTATTGGCAACAATAGTCCTATCAATGATGATGGATCGATCCCAGTACAATGTGATATTACCATTTCCGAGAACTGGGTCGGGCACATACCTGTAGTACGGTACCTCCGATTCCACAAGGTTGTATTTCAGAGCAAGCTGCTGATGGATTATCCTGGCTACAAGGTTGTGTCTATGCAAGTACTCTCCGTTAGCTAGACGAGAACACCCGGAGATGATATGCCTGATTGATTCTCCCGGCCGGTGGCATGCCCGACAGATGTCAACCGTGCCGTCTTTCACAATAAATCTCCGGTAATTGTTCGTCATCATAACTTCGTCCATAATTGCACAGACAAAACCTTCGGTTTCTCCAAAGAGGTCACCGAAACGCAGCCAGGCAACGGACGCTAGTAGATCTACATCCGGTCCATGTAGGGCCCGGAAAAAGCGTCCGTGGAGCTCCTTACTCTGCCATACCTCCATGCGATCATTAGTGTCAAGCACTACAGGTTTGCGCCAGTTCTCTTTAGCCAAGGAGAGCGGGGTGAGGCCCTTGTCCACCGTGACTACATCTCGATGCATACCCACGTCGGTTTCTAGGAAATATTCCCTGAGACTGCATATCTCGCGATTGTGGAGGGTCTTAGCGTTTAAAAAGCCTCGACCTCCACACTTTCGCGGGATATACAGCCTCATTACCGATGATCGTGGGTGATGCATTCGATTTGCAGTCAGCAGCGTACGGACCCTCCTATCCAGGGCGTCGAGTTCGGTCTGAGTCCATTTGAGTATGGCGAAAGAGTACATCAAAACTGGCATGACCCAACC
Organism: Brachylomia viminalis; assembly: GCA_937001585.2. Classification (NCBI taxonomy): domain Eukaryota; kingdom Metazoa; phylum Arthropoda; class Insecta; order Lepidoptera; family Noctuidae; genus Brachylomia; species Brachylomia viminalis. The sequence goes on along the minus strand of OW443310.2, from coordinate 12,324,959 downwards.
GTTGAAGGCGCGCACCTTGTTTCCGCCTGATAGAAGACTATTAAGTACTTTTTTCAGGCGGCCAAAGAAGCGTTCCCTCAACGACTGCTTCATGTCAGTAACATTGATGCCTAACGCTTCCGACATACCCAAATACTTATAGGTTTCGGATGCGGAGAGGGCTCTAAGGTTTGTGGAATCCGAGAGTTGGGTCCCCACGGATTCAACAATCTCCCCTCGCTTTACATGCATGACCGCACATTTGTCCACACCAAATTCCATCCTGATGGCGCTACTGAAATTTTGAGTTACTTTCAGTAGCTCCATCAGTTGCAAATTGTTGGGGGCAAAGAGTTTTAGGTCATCCATGTAGAGGAGGTGCGATATAACCTGACCACCTCTCCTCAACCGATAGCCTAGACCTGAATCCTCCAGCAATGTGCTTAGAGGATTCAAGGCTAAGCAGAACCAAAGCGGACTTAAACTATCGCCCTGAAATATGCCTCGCTCGATCCTTATCGGTTCGCTATTCCCATGAATATTTCGACATCCTGGATAGTGAAGGACCGTCCTCCATTGCCGCATACATGACATTAGGAAGGTGCGAAGAGTTGTATCTACTTTATACAACTCTAACACCCTCACGAGCCATGTATGCGGCACCGAGTCATAGGCCTTCTTATAATCTATCCAACATGTCGACAGATCCTTTCGGGAACGACGAACCTGTTGGCTAATGGTCATATCAATGAGGAGTAGCTCCTTAGTACCGCGGGACCTATTCCTACATCCATTTTGAGAGGCAGACATGATGGAGTTGGTGTCTATATGTTTGTTAATTTTAGCTCTCAAAATGGATGTAAGAACTTTATAGACCGTCGGTAAACACGTGATCGGCCTATAGTTCTTGGGTTCCGCAGTGCTACCTGATTTATGGAGCAGGTGGGTAATTCCTGTCGTTAGGAATTGGGGTAGCGAACCAGATTCCAAAGTAGTCTGAAACTGAGATGCCAAGCGAGCGTGCGATCTTGTGAACCATTTAATCCAAAAGTTGTGCAGTCCATCCGGCCCTGGAGACTTCCAGTTGGGTAGTGGACGGACTGCTCGAGCTACATCTTGGGGGCAGATGGTAATAGCCCCCATTTCTGGTATCGGATCGCAGGCTCGCTCGACTTCCCGAGTCCAATCACCTTCGGTGTGACTGACAGGTACCGACCAGATGCTGCGCCAGAAGGAACACATGGCATCATCATCCGGTAGGCACGTCTCAGTCACACCATGGTCCGGTCGCTCCCAACCCCTATAAACCCACCTTTCATCGCTCTGGAAGGTGCGATTCTGAGTGTATCGCTCTACTCGCCGCCTATACCGACGAATACGGTTTGCCCATGCATACACTTTCTGCTTCAGGAAGTCGATGCGCTCTGTGACACAAGACATATAGTCTTGGGGACTGATATCAGTCCCTGAGAATGCCCGTCTCACAAAGCGCATCACTCTAGGGCGAGTATTGCCCTCCTTGAAGCAGATTAGTTTGCCGATGAGCGTCCTGGCCCCACCAATACGGCGTTCAATTCTGCACTGCCAAGCTGGTACGTTTGGTTTCGGTCGTGTAGCTCTAGTGTCATTTGCAAATTTGACGTGAGCTACACGACATGCTGCTACTGCCGCGCAGTACAGAATTGAATGAATATCGGTGAGGTCTTCGCAGGTATCAAAATAGTTTGATAACTGCGAATCCAGGACCGCCACCAGCGCCCTATTTTTGTTATGCATGGGCAAACGAGGTAAGCGTGGCCTAAGTTCGGGCGGCATGAAGCGATATTCCTGAATCGCATCCTCCAAAGCACTCCTCAATTGCTCATTGCACTGGCTACTTACATTTGTAGCCCTATCATTACTCCCTTCGTCAGCATGCGTTGTATTGGGCTGCGGATGTACAACAGTCTGCGACTGGGGTGCGATGATATGGCCACTCTGCATTTCACTTCGCAGGCGATCAAGTACAGAGTCATCCAACATATGATTACGCTGGATGACTCGCACCTGATCCGACAGTCGTTGTGCCGAAACGTTGACAGCTGGCTCAAGCACCTGAAAAAGAGAGAGCATCTGAACACGGTACACGGTCAGATTGTTTCCCCCCTCTGTAGCCCCATAGTATGAGCGCATGACATTTTCATTAATGGATCTCGTCCATCTCATGCGCTGCACACTTCCGCCGGGAGCTGGGACCCTATCAGATGCCGTTGGGCCTCGAGGTCCTAAGCCGTCCGGCGGCCGGCGTCCTCCCCGTCGACGAGCAGGTGGTGGCGACGTGGGCGGAGAGAAATACTCGTCGCTCGAGCTCGACGCAACTGCCGCGGCCGGTGTCGTCACAGCGCTCACAGAGGGGCTGGATACCGGCGGCGGCGAGGCGGAGCTGAGCGAAGAGTCCGGAGGTGGTAGTCGTGCTTGACGTGCGGCTTGTCTCGTCAACATCTTCTCATTTTTCAATAATTTATTATTGAGTTATGTAATATCGGAGGTGACATGACAGATGTCACCTCCCGTTCGGCAGTTTTTTTATGAATAATGGTCCATTTTTAGATGCTGATTATATTTATTTGGGTTTTGGTTGGGTTGGGTTTTACACTATATAAGTATAAAAACTGCATCAAAAAAAAGGAAAAATTATTTATCTGAATAATATATGATAAAAATGATATGAAGTGTTGACGTCGGTGTTGCCAGACATTATTATTATTAATTATTATTATTATTAAGGCACATCAACAACACAAACACACACATTTACAAATAAAAGAGAACAGAGACATGGACTAGTATTTACGTCAATTACAGACGTGCACAGCATTCACAACAAAATAGAAGAAAAAAAAAACACAGTATTCACGTTACAAAAATAAATAAAAAAACAAAAACAATATACGAACAAAAGCTCTAGCTAAAATCTCGATAGTAGGGAGAAAGCCCTCATCGACATAAACATTGACCAATTTTTTATTGTGTTGTCTTCAGTCTTCTCCTCGTTTATGATCTTAGATCTAAAACGCTTGGGATGGTCGTGGAAAATATCCAAATCATAAAGATTGCAAAAATTGTTCTACGTCGACGTTAGCTAGCTATATAATAAATATATATACAAGGTGTTGTTTTGCATCCTCGTCAAATTCGAGGAGGTAACTATGCTAATGATACTCGACACGAATCAATAATAAAATAAGTAGGTATTTATTTTTATTTTTTGTATTTTTTGGAAATCGGCATGTGTAGGGCCCGTGTGATACCGCCCTGTAACTGCGCTGTAACTGTAACGCATGCACACAGTGACATAGTCGTACGACACTGCCTACCGCATACGCAACGGGTCGATTTTGTTCTTTGAAAGTGGAGTATTCTGAAATACTGTCAAACTTAAATACCTAAAAAAACAAGTATGTATTAATTATTGAGCAGGATCGTAATTTTATTTGATTATTTATGTCTTTCATAACAGCCTCCTGAAATTTGACGAGGATGCAAACAACACGTTGTATATATAATATAATAAAATCTTCTCACACAAAGTTCATAAAGTTATTAGGTATTAAAATGACTCTGTATTGCATTATTTAGATAACATAACATCACGCCTGTATACCCCAAAGGATTAGGCAGGGGTGTACCTAGAGTACACCCACATTTTGCCCAGTAATGTTTATGTCCTATGCAAGCGCGAGCTTATTGTCATCAACCGGGCACAGATCCATACTCCGGGCAGCTACTGATTAATTCCAGTAACCCAGGACCTCGTGTTCAGCAGTAGTATTTGCAACTCCGAGACCAACGAGGCAGGCATTATTATACAGGGTGTTTTTGACAGCCCTCCGCTAACTGATAGGGTGGCTTCAGTACATCATATTAAGATGACCGGTACATGAAATTCTTTCAGGAACATTAAGGGAATCCAAAAAACCAGATTTGTTTTATGGGGGGACATCGTGATCACTTACCTCACACGCAATGTATCGTTACCGTGGCAAAACGCACGTAGCGGACGGCAGCGCAGCGAACTTGAGCGAGGCTGCCCCCGCCCGCCGCGCGCTCCCCGGCGCACCTGGGCCGCGTCTTTTATTACGTTACGTTACGGCATAATTTTTTTTTTCCTGAGAAAATTTCCAGTGGGATATGATTCAGAATAAAGAGCTGAATCAATCCTGTGTTTTTGTGGAGGGCTATCAAAAACACCCTGTATAGGTATATAATACAAAAATGGTTTGGAACCTAAACAAACTAAGTTCCAAAATGTCTAAATCAGAAAGAACCTCTAGTGAAGCCTGTGTAGCAATGAAAATTTTCCGCGGCAAAATTAAGAATTCCTAAGTACAATGTCAAAGCCAAGCATTCTATGATTGACGTGTAAAAGTGTTTGTAAAAACCTACTTACAGAAATAAAATCATTTATCATTTATCATTTATCATTTATCTAAAAGAGAAATGATGCATTCAAGGCTAAAAATAAACGACAAGAAATAGAAAACCGCATTTCAAAGTTTATTTATAAAACTTTTCTTTTGTTATTCATCCAGTTCAATGATTTCGCTGGACACGTCCGCTAGACGCCAATCTAACTACTTACGAAACTCGTTCAATCGAGTAATAAAATGTTAATAAAGTGCGTAAATCAAGATAACGTCAATAGTTAAGAGTTCGACACAACGAAATAGTCTCAGACGAGGTGAAGAAATTACCTCACCTATGTAGACGACATAACTCTCCACAGCTTTCCACCTCATCGTTGCCACACCATTTTAAACCCTAATCTACTTCAAAATTACGACATATTTTTCTCTACACTTCCCAATAGTCAAAATTTAAACAAACACATCAATTTTAGAGTGTAGATGTTTTTTATTTAATTTCCTATCACAAACCTATATTATCGTGGTTTCGTTAATTGCTCAAATCAAGCCAATAAAGTTTAGGCGACCGCCGGCACGTGCTTCGTGTATATCCGTAAACATATACATTCCGATTAGGGAAATAACTGTATTCGGAAATATAAAAACATGTGCATAACATTTTCATTTATTAAGTTTTCTATTCATGGAAATTCTTTAGAAAAGCTGCAATTCTATTTTGCAGACGACGTATCTGAAATGTATAATTCTAATTAGCCAAAATCAATTCCTATATCTTTTCTGTGGCACTTAACTCACCGACAATTTAATCAATTTAAATGTAGCTGAGTTAGTCACGATAATAAACGACTTACCAGCCAATAATTATGACTATTACCTGTAATAATGGTCATAATTAGCGGTATCTCCTTTGTAATTTTAAGATTTGACCAACAAATAAACATGCGCAAGATAATAACGTTGTCCAACTAAAGGATGCCACACACGAATGGGTCGAGTAAACTCGAGCTCAATACTTATAGTTATGGCAAACGTCGCCTTAGAGTATGAATGAGACAAGCAGATGGCTGGGCGACACATTGCTGGAGAGTTGGATGCGCTACGTCTACTTCAAAGCTCAAAACTGGTGAAGGGTGGTAGGTCATTTTGAGGTACTTGGTTGTTGACCTTCAAAAAGTACTGATTCTCAGAATAGAATAGAATACATTTATCATGCACACCAAAATATTACAGATATGAATGTAGAAATTTTACATAGTGTTACATAATGGGCGGTCTTATCGTTAAAAGCGATCTTTTACAAACAACCTTTGGATGGATTAAAGGGAGAAAGAGAGACAATACTGCAGGTAGTCAGTGGTGTACCAATTACATATGTATACAATAAATACATATATACATAGGACGTATACTGGTCTACATATCTATATATATGTATATATATACAATAATAAACATGAAACAAGAGCAAGGAAACCATATGTAATGATGATGTTTAAGGAGAGACGAAGTGTTTTTTAACCAGAATTTTAAAAGTGGACAAAGATTGAGCACGCCTTATCGACACGGGCAAGGCATTCCATAATCGTACTGCTTAAACTGTAAAAGACTTGTCATAAAAACTGGTGGAATGCATCGGCATCTCTAGTCTTAAGTTTTCCGGTGACCTCAGATATCTATTATGTGAGTCATGAAGGAACTTGAAACGTTCTTAAAGATAAGAAGGGGTTTTAGGGTTGAACAGAATACTGTAGAGCTGAAACAAGATATGAGAAATCCGGCGAAGACGTATAAATAAATAAATAAATATCGTCTGATATTGCACACAGCACCATCTAGTTCCAAGTTAAGCACTTAACACTTAAGGCTTGTGTTATGGATACCAGATGGTTGATACACTACTTAAATACATTTTTTTTTTTTGTAAATACATACATATTATAAATATACATCCATGACTCGGGTACAAATGTCCATATTCATCATACAAACATTTGCCCCTACCGGGATTCGAACCCAGGACCATTTGGTTTCGCTGACTACACTTAGCCACTGTAGCCACTACACCAAACGTGTCGTCAAATAGGAAGCAACTTTAGCTTTATTCAAACATATTAAGCAAGTGACAAAACAAATTATGTATCATATCTTTAATTGAACCATGCGTGCTTTGCATGCTGTAAATGTAAATCAAAATCAAAAGTCATTTATTCAAACTAGGCTGAGAGTCAGCACTTTTTGAACGTCAAATAGTAATTATAAGGTGTGGAACGATAATGTACGATAAGGCTAGTGGATTGGCAGATATCTCGTAGCTAATGTGATGCCAATTAGTTTACTGCTGTTAATTACCTACTATAATATTTACACTGGTTTTAACATAGGTACAGTAGCTCTACTTCTGTATATTCTAAAATTTTTACTACCTATTTCTATTGTTCTTACACTTTATCTTTAAAAAAAGAATAATCTGCCAAGTTTTTTCCCAACTATATCGGGGTCGGCTTTCAGTCTATCCGGATGCAGCTGAATACCAGTATTTTACATGAAGCGTCTGCCTATCTGACGTCCACAACCTAGTTACAGGGTAACACAGTTCCCCTTGGTAAGACTGGTTATCAGACTTAGGCAGCTGACTACCCGTAACGACTGTCTATGAATGATAGCCGGGACTAACGGCTTAACGTGCTTTCCGAGGCACGGAGGGGTCGTACGCTTGCCGCGGTCGGGCCATCGATGGGTGACCATCCACGGACTGACCGCGGCAAGCGTAGTCTAACCTTCAATCGATTTAGCCTCGAGCCCCCTCTATTTCTATTTTATCTTTTAAAATTGAGAATTAATACGTGTATTTATTCAGTAAATATCATAACTTCTAATTTACAATAGGTAACCTCTCTTAAAATATACAAGGTGTAACAGAATAAACGCAAGTCCTGAAAGTAGTTTGCTCATAATTGACGACTGAATCGATTTCAGTAACTATTAATATAGGTATTTTGTTCAAATTTTATGTATTTTGCAATACTGACCGCAAATCGAGCCAAAGAAAATTAAATCTTATTAAAAGGCAACAAGACTCAATTTTAAATGCATAAAGTAATGCTAGGGTCAACACAATTTTCTTAATAATAATAGGTAGCTTTAAAAAAAATTGTATTGGTCCATGTATAATGCCTAACTCAATACTCTAATTGGGGTGTATGAGGTCTTGCGTTAATTATGTTACACGTTGTATAACAACCAGCTTTATTTTATTTTGTTCACACATCTGAAGCTCATCTCATTAATACTGTAAGTGTAGGGCATTAAAAACAGCGAGGTTGGCTATGAGCATGGCGCCTATCGCCTCTCCAGCGAGTGCGTCTAATGCAATTCGATGCGGGACTTTAGTATCGAATATTATCCAATATTATAAACCACACCTTAGACTTAAGCAGATATAATAACCGTTACGTATTTTAGGATAACGCTAGTGTACAATAAACTTGACTTTTGCCTCAAATAATACTAACAGATATTACTATTACTAACCATTTTCATCTGTGATGAAGTAAACAGGTAAGCAGATAGTTTGATGTCAGAATAAAAGGAGTAGATATCATTATGCACGTCGACTATTTATATGAAGAACTTTTACGTGATAAGTTATCACACCATAAATAAAGAAGACGTTAATTTTACTCTCAGTACTGACAGTGACAGGACCAAAATTGTTAAAAAAAACTTTCAATTGGATGAATGAAATCGTAATTTACACATTGAGGTCATTCGTAAATATATTATACACATTTAACAACATGCTGTCATGTGATTGATGTATTTATTTGAACGTCTCAGCGTTTGCGAGACACCTCATAACGCGGACATGAATAAAAACAATGCACTTTGTGTATACTTGCATTACAAAGTATAATAGCTTTTGTTTACGACTGTACCTGTATTTTTGTTATGATTTATTTACGTTTATTTCATGAGTAGTTAAGAAATATTATGAAATTCAATAAAAAAAACTATAATACTTAGGTAATGAGAATTTTGGAGAAAAGAGGAAAATTAAAAATAAGTTGTGCAAGAGCTACAAAGGACATTACTTAGTTTTAAATGCAAATTCATGATAATATAACTTGGTATAATAAATGATAAAATAAATTCTTCAGACTTCTTCAGTAATTGAAACATCATAGAATTAAGCATGCAACCTCATTCGGACTAGACTTTTTTAAAGTTATGGTCCTCGTCTTATATTAGTTCAATTCAAAATATTTAACATTTTTTTATCTTAATATTGCATCTATTGATTGATTTGATTGTTAAAATATTTTTATATCTTTCGTATGTAACGTAAACTCTGTCGTATAAAAGTCGGATCACAATCAAAATCCGAGCATCAATAAAAATTTGATCTTCGATATAATTTCAGACGTAATATATGTTATATTTAAATCTCTCTTATCTTAGTTAGGCACTTATATCGATATACGTATTAAATCACTCATGAATTTAAAACATTTTATTGTCATTTCGAAGTGAAAACAATATAAATGTATTTTATGCCACGCTTGATTTATATTTTATAGGTGAGATGTGATTTACTGTCGGTCGATTTAATATAATCTTGAATCAAGTCTTGCGCCCGCGCCGCCGCCGCCGACGCCCCCCTCCCCGCTCCCCGCCCGCCGCGGTCTGTCATTATGAGTGTCGTCCTTACTATCAGGCTTTATTGAAATACCCCTTACATTCGTTCTTGAAAGCTAAAATATGAACGTAGTAGATTCCTACACTAGCATTTATTCCTAGGTGTCGTTATTACAATCTTTGCAAATCTAGATCGCAACTTATCTTCAATACATGATATATTTTCACAGTTATTTCTTTGGTTAAAACCACTAATATTTTTGGTTGCATAAAAGCTCCCGCAGACAGGCGCAACTCGAGAGCGCGACGCGACTCTAGCTAGTAGAACAATTTCTATTAAAACTTCTTGGAAATTTACCGTCGCGTCGCGCCTGTCTGCGGAAGCCTTAAAACGGTATTTATTATGTTAGTGCAATAAAAGTAACATTAAGAAATTAACGGAAATTCAAGAAACACGAGTTATTCATAATGTTGCAGTTTACAGCGTCGTAATGTGATGTAGGTAATTACTAAGTTATGAGTACCTACTTGACGTTACTTATGAAAAATTATGCGTATGGTGTTGTAAATTATTTTTTGTTTGGTTTTATTAGATAAGTTATTAAATAAGTTAATATAGAAGGACCTACCTACTTCATATATCTATTAGCCAAAAAAAGTTAAAACATTTTCACTAAGTATCTTTGTTATTATTCAAAGTGTTTAAAGAAATTGTAAATACTTGTTTATTACGACACAATGTAAAAAAACGTATGTATACTTATGTACGCTCGTAAGAATATGTATAGGTACTTCTTTGGCGTAGAATATCTATATTGCTACAATTCAGGAATAATTCTATTTCTAAATCTTTGTTCAAAAACTCTTGAATATTTTGATGCACCAGATAGATACTACACACATCAACACGGTCTAGGGATATTTTTAAAAAAGCGAATTACTATCAATGTGTTAATTATTTATATGACATGTATATATTTAAAAGATACGTTATTTAATATTCTACCATTTTTAATAATGGCTAAGGTACTTCGGTTAAAATTTCAGGATTTTATGGAAAAAAAATGAAGCATAGACGGAAACCGTATATGAATTAACTTTTAATTTGTGAGTAAAAACTGAAAAAAATAGAAAAATCATTTAATTTATTTATAAACTTGAACAAGGTTGTCAATGTCTTGCTGCGGAATATTGTCCCATGTCCCTCTGAGGTGCGCAAAAAGTTGATCTTCTGTAGCCAGATTTTCAGGAACTTCCTTCAGAGCTCTTCTTTGCAGCATATCCCACGCATGCTCAATGGGATTTAGATCTGGCGATTGAGCAGGCCAGTCTAAGGCCCTAACATTGTGTGTATGTAACCAAGCTGCTACCGTTCTCGCCGTGTGTGCCCGGGCATTGTCGTGCATGAGCAGGAAATCTTGCCCCATTTGTGTTCTGTGGGGAAAGATTACGGGCCCCAGCACCTGTTGGACGTATCGTTCTGCCGTCATATTGCCCCGCACCCAAACGAGATCCGACCGTCCTCCAAGACGAATTCCTGCCCAAACCATAATTGTTTCTCCTTAGTATAGGTGAACTTCCTGAGGGTTCTGAAGACGGCTCCATCGTCCAGGAACTCGCCAAGCACGCGTCCTTCGTGAATCTGGATGGAAGCCGAACCTGGATTCATCCGTGAACAGCACATTGGACCATTGCTCACGGCCCCAGTCCACGTGGTTCCGAACCCATTCTAATCGTCGTCCACGATTGCCTCTCCGTAAAGGTGGGACCCGGAGTGGTCTACGAGAGCGTAGATTGCTTTCATGCAGTCGCCTTCTTACAGTTTGGTCACTCACAAGCACTTGGTGTTCCACTCGCAGCCTTTGGACCAATAATTGAGTCGCCGTTGCCTTTGGTTGAGCTCGCGCAGTAATTTGCAAAAATCGGTCTTGTCTGGGGGTAGTGATGCGACTGGGCCCCCGGTGCCTCTCCGCTACTTCACCTGTGGCACGATAGCGTGTCCACAATCTTGAAATTACATTTTGATGGGTCCCTATGGCCTCAGCAACATTATGCTGAACAGACCCAGCTTCCAGCATTCCCACAGCTCGTAACATCTCGGCCCTCGTCAAATGTTGGCGTTGCATGGCTACAATACCTCAATTTTAACTTTATCTTTCGTTTAAAAATGAAAAAAAACTGTAACTAAACGTAATTCGTATTGTTTTCTAAATTTCGCACAAATGAAAATTCCCTCTCCTACACATCAAGACATTTTTATGCCACCGAAACAAAAGAATTTTCAAAAATTTGAATTTGAAATTAGTCTGAGATAAATTACAAACAAATCGGTGTATAAAAGATTCCAATGCGGCCAGTACTTTTCGAGTTATTTAATTGAGTATGAAATATCCCTAGACCGTGTTGATGTGTGTACCGTCAAACGGGGTGAATAGGGACGCAGGGGTGAATAGAGACGAAACTTTAGAAGGGATTTTAACCTTGAAATAATATAGTTTATTCCAAAAAGGACTCTTAATGTGTTTATTGTAATATAATTAACGATTAAGTGCTCTTGTTGGGGTCAAACTAAATTATTTCAAGGTTAAAATCCCCTTTAAAGTTTCGTTTCTATTCACCCCTGCATCCCTATTGACCCCGTTTGACTGTATTTAATTTTTTTTTCATTTTCATATGCTTTATTATTTGCCTTAGTTATATTTTTGCAAGCGGCTGACTCTTTTGTTCTAATTTCTAATTTAAATGATGACCATTGTCATTAATTTTGACCTAATTATTGGCAGAATAATTCAAGAAGTCATTGCATTGCTCAAAAGAAACAACTTGTTTAGCCAAATTTTTGGCTGAAATAGAAAAATAATATGATAGTGACACAGCTATCTGTCTTTTGTGATAGTTAGAAAGATAGTACATAACAATATTATGTCTATCTTTTGTCAAATACAAATTATTACTAAGATAATTGTTTGTATCAACTAAATGGAATAGATTATCATTATATATTATGTCAAATTGTGCAATGTCATGTTAATGTCAAATCTTAAGTTATTTTCTTCCTGTGGCAAACTGTTACTTTAAGGGAATGTAAACAACACAATTTTTCTTAAACTAAGGTTGCACAATTTTCTATGAAATTTGAGCAATTCTCCTATGTTCAGATTTCCCCTATTTCCCATAAAATTCAACAATGTTCTTTGCTGCTTAAAGTTATATTTAATCGTTTCATTCATAATAACAATTAAAGAAGAACCAGGCATACAGTAATTTATTATTGAGTGTCCCGCCGGATACTCATTTGTCAACAAGTGGCCTAAGTTCTTTCCAATTTCATCACAAAATAATACAATATCTATATTTACATTTTGTTTACATTGTTTAATGGAACTATTTATAGAAGGAATTGTCAAATCAACACAAGGATGCGGTAAGGTGGTATTGCATATTGACAATGAATGGGCAGGCAGGCAAATGGTAGATACATTGGATGGTGTTTGACAAAGCTCACAGCTGTTCGTTTGTGAGTTTACCAGCTTATTCATTGCCAACACATATTCCCTCATTAGATCTTCATTTTTGTTAGTCATTGAACTAGGTTTCTCTTGCAGATGGTCAAGTTGAGATTGCAAGTCCTGTGTGCCAATGTTGTACTTCCTAGTACTTTGATCCAAATTATAAGAACACATAATTATTATCTAATTTTTCAAGCAAATTTAACCTTTCTCTATTAAATTTAACATTTTTGAAGAACCTTTGTGTTTAAACAATGTATTTATTCATTTTAATGTATTTTTTCAGTTTGCTTCTACTGGTGACTACTCTCACTGAATTACATGATCTTGATTTATCATCACCTGTCAAATCAATAGTGTAAGAGGGGTTTATGGCAGAAACCATTGACGGGGCAATAGGCACCAATTCATTGAACAAACTTTGATTCACGAGGCGGTGATGTTAAGATTGGTAGTCTCAAGTTGTGTAATCTGACTTTGAGCCTCATGTAGCTGCTGTTGAAGTAAATGTTTGTGACTAAGAGCTTGTTCATACTCTATGCTATACTGGCTGAACCCATCCACAACAACTTGGAGCCTATCCCGGGCTTCCATGGCATCAGTGTATTGAATATATAATATATCTGAGCCATTTCAGTTTTTCAAGTTCCTATTCATTTCATGGGCACCAAAGAGCACTTTTTCAATATCATCTATTTCCATATTTAGATGGTCACATACATACTCCTTTGGCGCCTTTAATTCGCTCAAAACCTGATTGAGTTTGAACTCTTCTAGACGAGCACGGGTGCTGCCATTCACAATCATGATTATAACTTTTATAAGGAAGAAAAAATGTAGGTAATTGTGACAGCAGTTGAAAAGATGATTAGTATAGAAGTAAAAATAAAATTTATATGAAAAATAAGAAGTTCTGTCACCAAACCAAACTAAGGTTATGTTACGTTCAAAGGTCATCGGCATCAACAAGTAGCCGTATTAAAAGTGAACAATGTAGTTGCTGGTGTAATTATAGTATGCTATCAAACTGAAAGCATGTAAAATATTAAATATTGTACCTGCTAACAAGATGGCAATGCAAAAATCACTTGAGCCGGCAACTGTGTTCAACTGGCAATGTTCACATTGATAAATAAACACTTATTTGGCACTTGGTATGTGTATCTAATACAAAAACAGATTATTATCCTGTTTACTTGACGAGTAATTGGAAATAGGCTTTAACAACATAGAAATTAAATATTTAAGATTAAAATAACATGAACAAATTCAAATCAGCTGTTAGCTCATTTGATAAACTACTCTGAATATAGTTTAGAGTTTTCACGGAAACTTGAGAAACAGTTATCACCTAAGTTTATCATGTCGCTTTTTGGCTGTCGGTGTGCGCGCGCGCGGTAAAAAATTTACTGTCATATTTTATCCAAACGCGCCAAAATAAGTATAACTCAATAAAAAACGATAAGATCATTTTATTTTAGTACTAAAGTTGTAGGTAGGTATATAGAGTAGGTATGGTGGTAAACAATATTAAATTGGTCAATAAATCCCATTCATAAATAAAATACACATCACCAATACCCACCTATACAATAAGGCAAATTCTATTAGATACGAGTTATATGTATTTACATTTACTACTTCCAGTCATCTCGTGCCACACGACTTAAATCCGAATAATACGAGATCTAAGAATATACACGTGTCGTAAAAATAGAATGCGTCACTGTTGTTCAAGTAATGTCACATAAAAGAGATTACTTGTATTCAAGACTTGATTCCGACATTCCATTCTCCTAAGCTTCGGTGTTCGGCGGCACAGCTGGCGTTTCAATTATTTGACGTATATGCGAATTAGACGTTATCAGATGTAATAAAATGCAAGCATGTCCGGGCGCGGCGGCTAGCCCGATGGCTCGATATCGTCGCCGAGGCTGGGTGGCCGCTACTTGTCTTCGATAAACTTATCTTTACAATCGATCCCTTCGATAAAAATAAAAACACAGATGCCTTTGGATGTCGAATGCTTGACGCGCTGCGAAGCCATAACGTTTCGAGTTTTATCGGAGTAGCTATCCACATTTGCATCTCTATAGGACCCAATACATTTTGTTACCATATTATTAGCATTCCAGCGCCACTTGTGTATTCAGGTAATATAATAATATAAACTAAACCACAGAGAGTTGTGATATGTGGAGTTTACACCTTTGTTATTGAATTTACGTAGAAGTAAACTTTGTAGTTCATACAGCAGCGGGTGAACTAGGTACTGTTACTGGTCAGATTAACTAGATTGAATATCTTAACTTAATGATGGCACAATACTACTTAATCGTACACAAACATTCACAGATATCAAAGTAAGTTCTCGTTTTAAATTATCAACTTATTCTAAAGTGGCGAACACTTAGCACACACGTCTACACACACGTAGCAACAAAGTAGCACCGTTCGAATTTTGCTAAACGTCAACTTTCGAGAGTAATTGAATAGGTACGAGCATTATGAACTATCATAACACTTCGAAAGCTATCCGTGACGTTGACAATACAATATAACATCTTGCTGATTGAAAATCAAGCTTAGAGTTCATTGTCCCTAATCTCAGTGAGCACTCGATGTCATAGAGCCGATGTAAATGTCGTGATTCAGTCGTAAACACACAGATATAATGGTGTATTGTATGAATGGACACTAATGCTCGCTGTAGCGGACGATATGTCCCACATGTTAGCCCAAGTGAGTGCTACGGGTCAATGGTTGGCCTGCGCACGCGCATCGCAAATGTCAAGGCTCGATTGTCGCGAGAAATCAGTTGAGTGTGTTAGGTCGCAGCTAGAATACCACCGCAGTACTTATTACCTTATACATGCAGCTTACCGAAATAACACAACTGCCGTCTACCGGACACACTCGTTATGAAATCTAAGCAAGTCGTAATTTGTCAATTGTAAAAAACGACTACATCGTGTGTGGGAAACTTTAATTTACATATAGTAAAAGTAATTGAAAAGTTGTGTATCTAATTAAGTAACAACGAAACCAAACTAATTATAAGATAACGCGCAACTCGCAATGACTATAGTTTGTATTTTATCCAGAGCAACAAACAAGCTTTTAAATACATGCACTGCTATACGCGCCCGTTTAAGTCTTTCATATCAACCGACAACTGGAACGAATAGAAATACATTTAATATTTAACTCGCATAGAATTTTTATGAGATTTTATCTAGGCCTTAAGACGGCTGTTGTTGATATAAGAAAATTAAATGTCAATAGCGAATAGCCGAAGCAGATAGTTTATTCTACGACACGTAGCATTGTTCGCAATTTGCGCTGCGTCGCTTGTAGCCGAGTTACTCAATGGGCACGACAAGAATGAATGAAGCAATCTTAACAGCAGTAAACGTAATTTATACCGTTTCTCTTCCATAAACGACGTGGCTTTTGAAGCACTCGTTAAGGGGCAGGCGCAGCTTCTGTTCGACAATTAGGCAAGGCCCGCACAAACCATGAAAAAGGCACGTTCTTATCGGCACTCGGTAGTCGACAATCGCGCCACAATCTCACGAAAACGCCATTCTGAGCTGCACCTGTCATAAACGCAAGTTCAACGGCCTGCGAGACTTTCAATTAGTCACAAAATAGAACATTTTAACAAACGTTAGATAAGTAAACAAACGTGGTCCGCAGGCTATTTGGTTATGGCGGGCTCTCATCAATAATGCTTCGGAGGCGATAATATCACGGACGCGTGTCTCGCGTAGAGGAACCTCCATCCAACACCGTTATTAACCTCGCGATAGTCATCGCGACCGAGAGATCATTTAGTGATACGCTTTATATTAAATTACTCGGTCGTGCGTTGATAAAATATTCCCGGTATTCTATTACCGAAAACGAGATAACCGCGCCCGCTATCAACAGGCACATACCTAACATTAGGTATTTCGATAATCTCTACAGAGAAACAAGATGCCAAAAACGTATAAAAACAATTTATACAAATGTCAGTGAGTGTTTACGATGAGAATGTTTATGTTAATGGATGCATTAAGACGTACGCCATGCGTCAAGTTGCGTGTCGATATGGGATCGAGCGTGGCGTGGCGTGTCGCGTGGTGCGCGCTGCGCCTGCGACTATGCTTCCACCACTTGTGCCAGTTAATCCTCCTCACTATGTTCACTTTTTACCACAGACGTGTTTACGCGCCGTCACTTGTTATTTACCGTCACATTCCGTTTTCGCACCTACATCTTCATCACGTCCCTGTTGGATGCGGAGTGACAACTGATATTTATTGACTGTCCAAATAATTTTATTCAAAATAATTTATCACATTATCGTTTTAATGTGTACAGCTTATCGTAAATTCTAGCGATATCTATAACTAGTTTGTTTAGCTTTACATCAAACGCTGGAAACAAATTAGGCGCCCTACTCAAACAAAGAGTTTTCCGGTAATCGTGAAGTCCGTATAGGTGCTGTCACGCGGCAAGCTATTTGATTAAAATTTTTATAGTTTCAAATTTTATAAAATAGGGTGATCCTTTTATATTCGTATCTACATTTAAAGCGCAGAGTAAACACAAAGACAGTCGGTAAAAAATGGCGTGAGATTTGTAAGAAAAGCGTATTTGCGTAATAGACGTGGGGCAGTTGAACGAGAACTGGCGGTGCTCTGTTAGTACCTCAGTAATTTCTCGTTTCATTTCGCATACCGACGATGTTTGTTATACTAACTGGGTTTATTTTTCACGCAAATGAACTGTTTATCGGCTAATACGAGCATTAAAGCCGTAGAATGCGGTCGGGGCCGGCTGCAGGCAACCAGCTCACGCCATTTAGTAATTTAACAGTGTAATGAGCGTCTTTCACTGCTACACTAGTGCTGCACTCGGAAATCATCATTGAAATCTCGGACGACCTTCCAATGAAACCTTAATGTAACCACTTCACCCGCTCCGAGATCTAGTTAAAAACTCTATTAATTTATTATTTACGCTGACACTAACTGAGATACATTGTAAATGTTACACAGTAAGTACCTACACCATGAATAATGGATACCTATACAAAGTCAATTTGTAGCGGCATCTTCAATATATGTAGATGAACCATTAAATCAAATACAGTTAACTGACATTTATTGCTTTTGCGCATTAAAATTAATGTAATCACTATCGAGACATAAAAATTAAACGGCATTAAAATTACTTCCATTAAGGTCTCATTAATTTCCTAATCAACGCTGTAGGGCATGCACCTCGGCGCAGTCGCAGCCGAGTGTCGAACATCAGATACGTGCATGATTTACCGGGAGCCGCTGGATAAAGAGGGCACAGGGACGAACGGCTTCACAAAAGCTTCGTCGAGCATAATTTACTTCTCCCCACAATACTTCTAATTAAGATCATTCGTGAGTCCAATGAAGCCAAGGACTATGTACTCACTGCACAAACTGGACGTTATAAATAACTCAAATCGTAACTCACGCCTTTTCCGAGACACTCTAAATGAAGAAAAAGCTCGTAGAAGCTTTTAAACTTTGGACTCTGTTGTTATTAGACTAAGAGTCAAAATACATACATTGTAGAAGCTCATATGAGTCGAATATCGAAATGCGAGTTGAGTTCACGCCAGGGTATTGTTACACAAACTAAATAAACTAAAACACACGGCACTTATTTGTTCCTCGGGGGTAGGCAGACTCAACTAAATCTTTTAGTAAAAGGCATTCAGAACGTTAACTTATTATCTGGCTTTGTTTAACAGCGATGCTTCTTGGCGAGACGAGTAAGCTTCAAAAGCTAATAGTAATCATTCACAATTGTTTAATATTATTCATAAATAAACAATAATTTTTCATGTCGTTTTTTTTTTTAATCTTTTTCTGACCGTGATGTTGATGGATCTTATTCATGTTCAAGAGTAAGTACCTAGTATTGGTAATTTATGGAAAGACTGAAATATGAAATAGTGTGCACCTAGAACTACAGCAGGTTATAGGAACCTACGTACCTACTTTACGACATACTACCTACGTGTCTCAATACCTAGTTCTATTAATAGCTCTATCATTACACAGATTTCGATATTATTCAAGAGCGAATCACACCAACGTACTTACGGTGACATAGTTACCCTTCAAAGAAAAACAGCTGCAAATTTCTGAAGGCAAGTTAATCGGGGAGTGATATAACTTTATTCCGCATGCGGCAATAAAGCATGGGCTCAGATTATAACGGTGCTGTAAATGGCGACAGTTTGCTGGTTCATTGCCGACAAGCACCACAATAAAGCATTTTCTGATAGCACCTGGGACGTGCTTGAGAAATTATAATGGCACACATCACTTGTCCTGGGTTCTGAGATTGCTGCATAAACTATGAAGACTGCATTTCTTTAATTTATCTTGGTCTTCTTGATCAACTGGTATATCCATTACATAATCTTCATCAACCAGTCTATTCTTGAGACGAAGATGAGATGAAGACGGGGAAATCTCTTCTTCATATCATAAAGAGCAAGACCTCAACAGGTAGCAGGGAGCTGGACCCTCACTTCAGTATATTTTTCGTTCCTTGAGACGAATCCGCCTGTGAGTATTGAAAAATCAATAATTAAGTAAACATAGTGTTCACAAATAAAATTTCGTCATTGTTCACACGCAGGATGGAAGGGACCTACACACGATAGATATGGACCTACATGTAAAGTAGCTGGTCCACTTACCAAATGATTTCGATCCTAGAAAGATATCAATATAATGACCACTGTTTTACTAACTTACTAATGATTTCTAGAACACACTCAGGAACTGTGTTATTGGAATACCATTTACGGTAAACAAATTTCCCTTCGTTCAATTTATGGAAAGGCAATACAAACACTCGCATATTTTCCGAATAATATTGCTTTTAAGAAGGTATTTAGCTCAATGTGTAAGCAATTAACAGTACTATCTAGCCTGATTACTAAACTCGCCGGCTCGCTAAACACTTGTCATGTAAACCTTGCAATGTTCACGGGCTACCGTAGCGGCGCGTCTCGAAAAGATATCCAATCATGTTTTGCCTTTCATTGCATTTTTTATCAAAGTACCTTACCAACAGGCCAGGTAATGCACACGATGTATAACGTAATGATTTAAATACTCTTCCTGTTTGTACACTCGTGGTAGGCTTTATGGAGTAAACATAAGGTGGCTTTATTATGACTAGAGTTACCATTCTGGTGTACGCTGTCACTCCTTAGCGGGTACTTGTTGTAATGATGTCATTTGAATGAGGGTAGTTGTAAATTAGATTTGAATGCACTGGTATGCAACAGAATAACAAAAATAGCCGTGTTACTCGAGGCGAGGTTTATTTTATATCTCCTTAAATGTTGAAATAATTACATCTCTGAAATGCAGAACCTTTGACATAAACTGTTAGGTGCTAAATATTGGTTGGAATCAGCTTTATCTGACATTTGAGACAAAAAACATTAGTTGAGAGCCAATCGCACGTTTAGTCTGGCGCCGGCGCCGGTCAGTGTAATTGACCTATTGTCGTAGGTATTCGAACTTGTGCAACCTCTGATACGTATCGATGCAGTGAGAGGGAATTGGAATAGAGGAAACACATCCGTCGATTAGATTGGCTAAGGACGTAATATAGATTTGCCACATACTGGCCTTAAGATTTTGGTCTTCCGATTTATTGCTGAAAATTGTCAGCAGTAGGTAGATGACCCACTTTCAGAGTTATTCAGAATTAAACAAAGGGCTTTGTATTAAACACATACATATGTTAAAACAGAATATTTTTTTGATTTCCCCTTTTGCCTTCAAAGCAAAAGCGAGTCCATTTTAATATCCAAATGAATACATTCCACCATATTTTAATGAGCAACAATGACAGAATAAATAAACTAGTTGCAGTAAGACGTGCGCCTGCGTCTCTTCGACTGTCAACAGAATCAATAGAGTACAATAAAATTGCTCCTTTCAATGCAACGTAGTTAGGTCTAAATGAGGTTTGAGTAATGCTGTGGGTACACGCAGGGCTCGCGTGGCAACACGCATTACCGTCCCCCGCGCCAAGCGCTAAGCTTCCACTGATTTGACTGCAATCATGTTCATAAACTACTGCCCGCGCTAACAAAGATAAAATTTCCGTATCACAATACAACTAGATACAAAGTTTTCGCCTGTCATTATCGCTGTTGGCGTTTACTGGTTATTTATTTATTAACCCTACCTGTGTTCGGCTGTAAATCATAAAGTGTTGTCAGTGTCTTGCTAGTAAATTGTGTTTTTAAGTGTTCCACTGGTATTTATTCAGATACAAGCGTTAGTAGTTTGTAGCATGCTAAAAACCCTGGAAGTTAGGTCATAAATAAAACAGTTGCATATATATCTTATGACACGGACTCTAAATGAAACTCTTCATGTACTCACATTTACTTATTAAATAATGTGTGTTTAAAAAAATTGTAAATAGTCAATAATACTGCAAGGGATAGGTGAAATCATGTATCGCTATGTTGCTTTAATATAAAACTCTAAAGCGGTAGACTAATTATAGACACCAAGATTTCATTTGTAATCATTACTTTTGAAGAATAAATTCTGTAGTCATCCGTTACGACGCCGACAAAGGCCCGCGCAGCGACCGCTAAGTCAATTTATAATGCGATTAACAGAAAGAATGGCGATCCGACTGATTGCACGGATCCTTATGCTCTGCTCTTCACCAAAATCCTCGCTCGGAATAATGACGGTCGCTTCCTTAATCGTCAAAGCATAAACCGCTGTGTCTGGAAGTTATTTATCGATGCTCATTTGTTTCGCCGTATCGATTTCTTGACAGTAGTTCGAAATGTCTCAATTAATATTTAGCCTAAAGATAGTGTGTAATGAGCCGTTTAATCTAGGAGCGCGTAAGCCAAGTGAGCCTGGTGAAGGTTATTAATATGATGAAGTGGTGCAATCCATCGACGGAGCGCTGCCGGCCGGACCACCGCGGCGCCCAGCGAGCTCGCCGGACCAACCTGGGTATATATATCAATAATAACATTAATTGCTCCGCGTCTTTTCATGAGATTTCACGTGAGAAGGGATTAACGCTTGCTTGTTTGGTTAATCCGAAGCGGCGCAGGCGTCGGTGGGAACTTCCACGATGATCAAGCACCGACGGCCTCCCATGAGAACCATTGACGTTTCTTAATCTTATTAATGCGTCAATTGATACCTATAATTAGTTGTCACACAACCTTGTTTTGATAAAAGTAATGACAGTAAATTCAAAATTGTTATTTTATTTGTTGTAGGTAAGGGAAATAAATTGTGGATTTTATTGATGTACAAGCCTAATATATTCACTCTTAACATGCTACTCGTAAGTATATTACCATCTATCCGAGACACAGTACGCATGACCAAAGCTACATATTCGTGTAGATATAGGTACATAATTCGTATCTTGTGTGAACAGACTTATGTCAGTGAAGACGTAATAACCATAACGAAACATGAGAAAGTAAGCCTATTTGGAGGCGACAAAATCGTATAAGCATTGACAAAATTAGGATCTAATAACACACAGCCAAGTTTCCCTTTACGGCAACGGGACTGAATAAACATACAGTAAGTGATGGGAGTCAAAGAGTCAAAAAAGATATTATCGACACGATTTACCGTCGATCGAATACGGTTACGAGCGTTAGCTTTTCTCACTTCACTAATTTAGACGTTACCAAAGTAGCTCAGCGTTAAATGGAGGATGAGCGGTTACACGGTAAATACGGTCAGTTTATATGGCCTGTAAACAGCGCGACGTGAACTGTACACAAGGTGATTTTTTATTTGTGGTTCTGGCTCAAATACCCGTGAGAAGTGCACGCCTCCCAGCGCGGGCGCTGGACGATGGGACAGAGCGTGACGCCGCGCCACCATAATCTTGAATGACACCACACAGTAATCACACCAATCAGCACATTGCTTATAGATTGACTAATTAATGCTCCGTGTAAGATAATCCGTAGTATATTGTGACTACCTCTGAGACGTTTCGTGACTTACCGCTGTCGCTGGTATTAATAGCTAAGTCGTACTAATATTGCACCAGACAAGCGGACACGAATACATTTGGCTTCGACAGACAATAATCATCATATTTAATATACACACATTTATCCCATTACGTTTATAACCGTTATCTTTGTTTACTTAGAACGATTGCGAGGTCAAAGGTCATCCAATTACAATACAGGTGTAGGTACATGCTTATTTGCTTATCTATGGGGTTTTGACGACCGCACAGTCGTTGACACCATCAATTTAAGATTACGTGAAAATCCGGCGAGTGAGAAATTTCCTGAGACCATAAGCGAATGTCATTTGAATATAAATTGTATCGCGCTTGGGCCGACGCGGGCGCGTCGAGGGCCAGTGTACCTCTCATTGTGCGTATAACAAGATCAGTATCGACTTAATGACAATATATTGGTAATAAAATTAGATAGTCCATGCCGTCATCTGAGCGAACATCACGGGCCGCGCCTCGGACTCTCCGACTCTCATATTTATTGCAAACTAACTAGAAACATTATCGAATGACGGCCACAATCTGCTCCGAATAACCGGGGACATCTCAAATATTAACATTTGACCAAATTAGACCTTATTCCTGGAGGCCACGACTCATATTGTTCCTGCATTTGTATGTCTAGAAAGCGAGCTTAACTTTACGACGGTGGTTCATAAGAAAGCTAAATTATGGTATAAATATTATGACACTTTTATCTATTAGTGAGGTTGAAAACTACATACGGCCGGTGTAGGGCGGCGGCGTGACAGCACTGTTCACAAGCGTAACGTTGCAGTCATATCGACGCACGCGCATCCCTGGGAAATATCGCCATTAGATTGCGAATTATTCTCTCCAAATACAATAAAATCTCCAAGTCATTTAATGCGTCGGATTAGTTTAACAACAAACGGTTTATGTTACAGTTGTTATGGCTATTGAATTTCATTGGCCATATTATCGTATGTTCACAATAACACTGCGGTACTTTCAGCATGAGCAACACACGTGTGAAACAACAGCTAATAATTATAACCTTTCAAAAACTTTTAATTGCTAATGTGCGAGCAACTCATCCCAAAAACTGTGTCATTTGGCCGTCACATCAAAGAGTTGAGATATGAAAGAATGCCCAGATAACCCTCTTAAAAACACGGAAGGTTAAAATGCGCATCTTCTTAATGTTGTGACGAAAATAATACTCAGTCTACATATTCAGCAAATGAGTGAAATGGTAAAAAAGCTTTCAACGAATAAATATTCATACGCATTTTCTGTTGCCGGAGAGTATTAAAATAAATCATTTTCGTATTGGCGTTGAAGAAGCTTTTACACGAATAATGCATTAACGTGTTGTATCACGTATGTGTAAGATATGACATTTTAAAGAAGTCATATTGTGTAACGAGGCAGACGATCATTATTTAATCTGTGGCGGGCGCTGCGCGGGCGCAGTGTTTGCAGTGTACCAAGCCGGGGTGAGGGCCAACACGCGATCATCTCCGATAGCAATCTATAAGATTAACGGCCTAACTTGTGACACCGCCTTAATTACTCACACAATAATCCTTATCGATCGATTTTATGGTGGATTTGAAATGTCTGACGCTACTCAAATATGGAACATTTTTTTGACATCCTTCCACGAGACACAGCGGCAATAAAAGGACTTTTAATCTCGTAAGAGTTTTTAAGTCAAACGGTAGTTGGTACGTCTCGTACGGTTTGGTAACATAAAACAAAAGTTTGAGCAATCGAATCGCCCTAAATTAAATAAATTGAACATCTGTAAAATCAATTAACAATTCCCGTCGCTGTGTGAAAAGTTGTTTTTCAATTGAAACAATTGAGGTTAGCCGAACAGTCATCGAGAAGAGAACTGCTCACACAATCGTACACGTAACAGTACGATGAAAATATCAATTAATGTTTTGTTGTTTTAAGACTCTAAGCTGTTGACGTAAAATTGAAACACTGAAATGTTATTACATTCTTTTCATGAACACTTCATTTTTAATGTATCGTCAAAAAGTTCACCTTTTAAGATTAATCACAGATTCAGACACAGATAACTTCTATATAGGTGACGCTAATGAGCTTCTCGTCTTTATAAAATCAGATATTTAATTTTAAAAAGCTGTAAACAAATGAATACTAATGTAAAGGCATGTCGCCGCATAAATAAGGACGTTGGTACACAGGCAGTGCGGCAGTGGAGACGAAGCCACGCGAGCATACCGATCTGTTAATGAGACGAGCGCGCATTAACCACCCGTTACCTGTTGCTTAACGTAGATTCCACATGGAGCGATCAATTTCAGCCGAAGCTTTTCAACCATTTATTCTAATTATGGTGGCCGTATCGTCCATATCAACGGACCGATCGAGCGTTATCATTAACATTCATAAAAGCGTCGAATCCGTTTAATTCATCAATTATGGTCCCTGAGATGTATACAGTCCTCTCGGCTGCCGTTAAAGAAGCAGACATCTGTAGTCGTATTTAAGGTTTATCTGCTTCATTAATCTGGTAGCGAGCGCGTGCTGATGTAGATTAATGGGGTGGCGCGGGCGCCGGCGATACCATCGTAGGATAGCATTTATTCAGGGACTGATGTGGATCTCTTGCCGAGGTGCCTCCGACGGACGCGACGCTGCACGCGACCTGCGCTAACACAAGCAGAAGTATTGCGTTTCACTGCAACAAACAGGCTCTATTGCCAACCATTATAAAATTATGTCGGCACTAAAAGAGTAAGTAATTAACCGTGTCACGTTACACTGGTAGTTTCAAGATTAGGAAACTGTCTTTATAGATAATATATATGTCGACTAATAAAGATAATACGCACGATACGGGACGTATAAAAGCTTGACAGTGATTAAAGTAGTACTATAACACTATAACAAACACATTGCGTGTCGCTTACACTGGAGAGGCTAGATATTTATTGCGACATCTTGCATCGCTATAAAAGTTACCTGGCCACCGTTAGAAAGTTATCACGCTATCATTCTTTTAGGGAAAGAGTGAAATGAGAGCTGGCTCGATTTAAAAGTACTGAAGCCGCTGTGGTTTGTGTAGGTGTGTAGTGCGGGGCCCTTGGTAAATTTTCAGTGGCAGTCCTCACCACTTCAGGAATTCTTTTAGGCTCCAACACCACCAACAACTGACATTTGACTAATCCTCCCCATTTTAAACTATACAATAATCCACAAATGAATTATAATAAACATTGTGTTACTTATAAAAAAACGGTTAAGTAGTTATTACTAAAGGTGCAGATAGATGCGTGCATACGTTGATAATGTAATAATAATTAACTGTTAGAAATCACATGGTAATAATTCAAAATGGCCTTCTAGCCGTCAAATGGGCACAGTATAATATCGAGGCCGGCGACACAATGCTCCCCTAAGGCGCAAGTTCATCGAAACCAGTGCCACGGGAACAAGAATCCAACATATTTATGAAACCACCATTAATTATCCAAATAATCGATCGCAGTCGTTAGGTGATTTATCTAGCGTCGATAAGATTTTAATGAAGTACTTTGATTGGGCGCACATGGACAGCGCAGACGCAGTTATCGGCTCACCGATAGCGTGCGCACCGTTGCTTCCCTATACCTATCGACGTATTAAGTTATTAAATTAAAAATAAATGTCACATATCGCTCAAACAATATTAGACCTTAAATTGCGATACGTTGGATGCGTTTCCCAATGCAGAAACTAATTAACAAGGTGAATCATTCTGATTAGAAATTGGTAGATATCGGCACGTCGTTCATTGTGGAAACTACTCACGATACTACCGTGCGATAAGATAAATTGAGTTGGAAACTTTTTATTGATAATGTCGAGAAGGCGGGTGGCGTGCGCGCGACCTGCTACAGAAATGAACATCGTTAACGGGGGAAAGGGCTAATCTAGTGACATAGACACGCTAGTCAATATGCGTGACAAACTTTAAGATAATCGTATAAGAGGAAGATAGGTGATTCTGTCACCAATAAAAGAAAGTCTCTGCACAGTTTTGTATGGTCGCAGACTGGTTGTAACACTTGAGTTTATTTAATTATACCAGCACTAAAACACTGATTTTAACAGCGATTCCCAACAATGTTTCAGAACTTCACTTGCCTGCATGCGGGTACAACAAGACAGTACTTTAAAACAATTCCTTTACAATCGTACAAATTAAGAAAACATTGCTTGTACAAAGGGCGTACATAAAGGCTATTATAACGTTAAACCTACTACCTTCTAGTCACAGATCTATAAAATGCTAGAATGTATTAACGTGGACCTCGTGTGTGACCCACGTGATCATTTTCACAATTACACTGCATTTTGTCCGATGTCTTTAGTTGCGTGTGAATAATAATCAAGTATCGGGCCCGTAACGTTAGATCTCGGGATTAATTAACGAAAAGTAACGTTACTAGAACGTGTACAGACTAATGATCGAGAATAGGTTCATTTGCATTAAACAGACGAGGCTGGTCTTAATTACTGGGAAAATTACAAATTAAACAAAAATTAATGGGACACCAGATCGTTGAGCTCGGAGAATAGTTACACAATTGTGATGAAGACCTTATGGATGTGTTAAATATTTTTACGTTATCTATTGATCGATCGATTAAGAGACTCATGAATATTGTGAGCTATTAATAGATCGTTAAGTAGAGTTAAAGCAATCATGACGAGGAATGGGGAGTTAAGTGAAAATAAATAAAACGTTGATTGGTCAGTAGTTCGACGGAGGGACACACGAAGCTGGTCCGTCATAAAATGTATTCATTAGGAAAATGTTAAAGAGCCGTATTCATAAAGTATGGGAAAAATATGGGACAAACCATTTTCGGAAGGCATCCACCTCGGAAAACGGTTTTATTGTTTTATTAGTTACAAGCCGTGCGTCCGATTGTGATTTTACTTCGAAAAAAATTACACTACAATCCTCCATACAAACTTTCAATCCCTATTTAATCCCTTTAGGGGACGAATTTTCAAAAATCATTCCATTCATCATTTTCAATCCGCTTCGTTACATCAGGAACTCTTTACCAGCGATTTAGGCTGCGCTTTGTCTGACTCTGAATTTAATTTATATTAAGTAGATTGCCAGTAGGTACTTAGGTACATAGATTGTGATGGCATTTTGTTATATTTAATAATTATTATCAAAGTTTTGATCTTACTGTGTAATTTTTCAAGTGTACCATACCTATAAACTTAGTGTGTGTACATTAAAAACTTAGAAACAATGTAACTACTTTAGTTGTAGCTACGTTTTAATGTTTACTACTGGTGTACTGTATCTTAGATGTTTAAATAAAAAATTCTAATTATAATTCTCGTCTATTTTGATTCTTTTGTTCAAGATAGATAGATAGATAAACCATTTATTCAGTGCACACAAAAGACGTAGCACAACACGCAAAAGCACAATTAAATTATAACAAATTACATGAATATAAAAACAAGGTGCCAACATACAAAAAATAAAAAAATTCAAACGTTATTAAGAAATTAAGTGACATTGGTGCCGATTCTCTTGTCACAAAATTCTCTAAACTAGACTAAAAATCACCAAAATTTAGTTTATTCCTGTCAAACGACGATTTCCCATTCTGGAATTGACTAAAGTGACACAACTTAACTATATTTTAGTTTGACACCACTAAGATGGCACTGAGATTATAATTTAGTGAAAATGGCAATTTTGCTATTCTGAATTTTACGTTTTTCACCAAAAATTTTGATTGTCTTAACTAAATCTGACTATTTTTAATCGCGATTAAAAAGGTGTGGAATAAAATTAGTTGTCATGAACTAAAATTCACACCAACACCCCGACTTCAGATGCAAAAACAGTACTGTATCTTTTTTTCTTTTCTTTTGCTTATATCTCGAAAACGGTGTGTCCTATCGCAAAAATAATGAAAATTTCGACCCCCTTTGCAGCTCCCAAACCTATAAAACTCAACGTGTTGGTAATATTTTTTTATATTTTCCATACAAAAAGTAAAAAATTCCATACAAAACAAGTCGAGGCCGCACGTAATGCGCGCCTACGGCTCTAAAAAAAGATCACGTGGTACGGCAAACAAGTACCACGTGGAGTCGCAATAATTGTCAAATTTGATTTTAGATGTGTCAAAATTATTTTTAAATTTAGAGATTTTATTTTGCAGAATAGCGTTAAGATTCTCATAGCCAAAAGTAAGGAATTTTAGTGATAGTTTAGTTAGTTTAGTTCGGTGTACAACAGAATCGGCACCACTATGACATAATACAAATAAAAATAACGAATATACAAAGTGCGGTGTGCGTCAAAAGGTCAAGGTTTAAGTTGAAAGCACAGACTTAATTGCTAGACAAGGAAAAAAACTAAAATTGTATATGCTTGATCATGTCCAGTAAAACTGACTCTAAGGACAAACATATTTGGCGTTGAACTAATCCTGATCCGAGACGGATGAGCTTCTGCGTCTGATGATTTAGGCATAGCATGTTCCTCATGCTGTATTCATGAGCTCCTTCTCGGGGTAGAGACCTAAAATGTTATTTTATTCGGTGTTTTTTTTTTCAACCGTCATCATATTTAAGTTTCGAAATAAAAACAAAGAAATTACAGAAAGGATCCATCAAGAAACACAAATCATGAATCCATACAGCACTCATTTTCTTCATCGTGACTTAACTTAATAAGCTACAAAATTGTGCTCACCGTGTAAAGCACAAAGCTTGGTAGTCAATACGTTTCGTACGGAAAGTGTGTTGTCTATATCTATAATATTGTAGTTAGAACTAAAAACACATAAAACATCGGTCGCCCGCTGGTGCAGGGCCAGGGCCCGACTGCCTCTTAAGGACCGATGCAAATCCTTATAACACTAAAGTATTCAGACTACTTTAGTTTACTTAAATCTAAACTGGTAGTTTATAAATAGAGCACCAGTAAAACTGACATTGTAATAAATACACTGCTTTACGATACTCGATCGCTGCAATTTTTTATTTAATTTATAACGTTCGTGTATTTTAGAGCTATTGTAGAGCTTCCAAGCTCAACTCGATTAAACGATAAATATCTTTAACTAGAATAATAAACGTGCATGTTCATAATCTAAAAATATAGATGCATCCACGCAGAATTGATCCTTTGAGATGACAATTGTATAAATCATCTTATCTTCACATTTAATCGGATTTATGTACAAGAATATTGGTTCGAAGCTATAAATTAATCATGTAGGCTGTCGCTAAAATATCGCTTTCCTTAGGTGAGGGCAGTGGCGGCGCGCGCGCATCGTACCGGCGATAGAACACGGGCGCGAGGCGCGCGTGCAACAATAAAACCACATCAAGCGGCCGCCGCGCTCGCCGTCATTTCCTGGCGACAAAATCTACCGATACCATCAAACTCTCTCATGTCCTTCTCTACTCTCCGATATAAATCAATTTTAAAGTATGCTTTATTCAATACGAACCCTTTAAAGTTCATTTAAATAAGCTATCAACACCATGCCCGCACTTAATGAACACGAAACTCCAATAAAGCACAAGAAAATAATAATAGCACACAACTAAAACCACTTACGGACACTTCTCATTTGAATAAAGTAAATTACCTACCTCCATTTCAATTCTAAAAAGTTACCTGCAATTAATTAAACGAGCATTTCTTAATTATCTATTAAAATAATAGTACAGTTTAATTGGAAACTTTTATACGGACACGCAAAATAATTAAGTGATCAATTAACCGTACACGAAGATGTATATATAGCAGCCCTGTTATCAGCTGCATCTACAACATTGTCTGGACATAGATCACGAAACACTGTCCAACACTAGCTCGGTAATGTACCTACGCGGGAAAATTTGCTTCAAGGAGACGTTCGACTACGCCTTTCATCAAATCGAAAGAGTGTTCACTCAGTATTTAGATTATCTTATTAACTTTTCTTGGTGAAAATTACAAAGTAGCGAGGATAATCTGCATGACGTCATTTAGGCATCAAATTGAATAAGATATAAGTTCATGTCTAGCTGTATATTCTTTGGTGCTTTGTCTAGTCACCGACGACAGTGGTGGTTGCGTGTCCACCGAATGTTAACCTATAATGATTGACGACTCTTTCTACCTCTGTTGCCTACTAATTGTCTCATAACCTATGCCTTCAATTAACACTTAAACAAATATCTGTTACTTGTCCCTCTTAATTAGTAACTTTCGTTCTTATGACTATAAATGATTAGATACACACTCGATCACAACAACACTTATACGCAATGATAACTGATCACCAAATAAAATCTTTGACAGTCTATAATAAGCAGTCTATAAAAAGTCAATGGGAAGTCTAAACGTTATTAATAAAAATCGCTGAAATTATAAGGTAAGGGACACACGTCCGTCGTGAGTTATCTCCGTGATTAGTTTAATGGCTGTGCTTTGGAGCCAGCTGCCTGGCGGCTGCGCTAAGTCTCTTGATAACCATGCTTGTAGCTATTTGGGCATATCGCTTTCATTTGTTGTCAGATATGCGTCCGTGTGCACCACCTTAGGTCAACCGCTTCATTTTAAGATATAAGTTCAAAAGTATATAAATGTATTACGTAAAACCAGCTATAAGCAGCAGAATCATGATCAGTGGTGGCCCAGTAGTAACAGCCACGACTTACAAGTTGTAGGTCGTAGGTTCGAACCCAGATAGACGCTTTACTTTGTGTGATTTATTTCATCACTACTGCTCTGAAAACGGCGAAGAAAAACATCGTGAGGAAACTGACATGTCCTAGATCCAAATATTCGAAAACATGTGTAATCTACCAACCCGCACTGGGCCCGCGTGGTGGATTACGGCCCACTACCTCTCACCGAGAGGACGCCTGTGTCCCAGAAGTGGGAATAATATAAGCTGATTATGCTAAAATAAGCTTTGTAGACTCCTGAATAACAGAATTGCAATAATAATATTGCTAAAGAAATAACGTAGAATACAAACATGCTTTTATACTTTTATTCCCACGCATCATACTATAAAATATAGCTATCAAAGTTATTGCACTTAACAAATAATCATAATCACAAGTGTAGCAACGCCGGCTGTTTGAACAGGCTACTTAATAATAAATTGTAGGCAACAAGCTGTACACAAAATAACATCTTGCTAACAAATATTACAAAATTATAACAGACATTAAAGTAAGTTCTTAACATTTAATGGCTGAAAAAATAATCGTCCGTCTGTAAACTAATTATGTCAATAATAGAGTTGTTTATCGTTCCGCCCGATTGCCTGCATCGCGCATAATTGCTTTGAAATATTTTCTCATGCAACCGCCCAAAAGTTAAAACTTAATGTTTATGTTAAACTATACTTATTCGTTGTTAATTTAAAATTACTTGCCAGTTTTATTGCTGCACGTTAGGTATAATATGAGCGGTATTTGATTGGATACGTTAATTTAGGAACCGGACAAACATGAATCAATTTTCTCATAATTAATAGTATTTCGTTCAACACCGTTCACTAAGCAATAAAAGCCGAATAGCAATACTGAACGAAAAAAATAATGCATAAAAAGTTGTGTTACTAAATCATTTTGAGAGACCTCATCATCATTTAACCCTTTAGATGCCAAGTTCATTGTTGCGAAGGATCAAAAGTAATTCAATTAAATAGTCTCTGGGTGGGTTCGTTAGCGGCGCTCGCGCAGGCAGTGTGCGCGCGGCTGCGGCGCATGCGCGAGCTGAGTACTGAAGTCGCGCGCGCTGCCTGTCTCTGCCCGACACTAAATACATATAAACATTGTACCGACTGAAAATCGATGCCGATTTGATTTTGCGGCCTTCATTAGGGATCCGGTTCTTCATTTCAATAAGCTCCCGAGCCTTAATGATTCCGCGGTAACAACGCTTTTAATACAGCATAATGCCGTATTTAGGAAGCGGCCCTTTTGAACTCGCCTTGATGTTAGTCGTTTAGGTTGTTCGAGTTTTATTCTGTTTCATTTTGTTGGTGTCGTTAATTATGCATAATTAAATTTTATGCGCTGTTTATAAAGCGACAGTATTTACGACTTCGTAACTGTCTTTTTAATATGAAATCGTTTTAAGTTGATGGTACAAAAATACAAACATATGTCGCTGACGTTCAAGTATTATATAGGTGCGCAGTTGCATTTTGAAATGGCTTAAAGAGCGCGAATGGCGTGCGCGGTTGCCCGTAGCAGAGAGATAGCGCCTATCCAGCCAATTAATATGCCTAATGCTAACATCATTATTACTAGGCACGGCGCACTTAACATACTATATCCATTTACATTTTGATTTGTGTAGAGCTGGGCTGCGATTAATCGGCGAGCAGCGTGCGCCGGCGCCGCTGATTTATAGGAACGCGCTGCGGCCGCGCGCACGCCACGCGGGGCGACTGGCGAGCCTACCGTAGTCAACACATACACACTACAACACCATGTCAATATACGAGCAATATAAAGTTATGCACCAAACTGTTGTAAAACTCAGTTCTGTATGAACATCAACTACTATTTTGAGTAAGATATCGGCATCATCATCATCATGATTTCAGCTAAAAGACGTCCACTGCTGGACATAGGCCTCCCCCATGCACCGCCACTTGGACGGGTTGTGTGCTTCCCGCATCGAGTGGATTCCTGCGGCCTTCACCAGGTCTTCACCAGAAACTTTCGGCCCCATCAGCCATCGGTTCTTCGAGCTATGTCGGATACCTCCTCCTCCTCCTCTTCGTTTGTGATTCGATCACGTAGGGAAACTCCAAGCATAGCCCTCTCCATTGCCCTTTGAGTGACCGTTACCCTTCTAATGAGGCCCATTGAGAGCGACCACGTTTCAGTACATCACTGGCAACAAGCACTGGTCAAACACTTTCATCTTGAGCCACTGCGGTATGTGGGATGAGAAGAAGTTTCTCGAACGCTGCCCAGCCGAGTCGGATTTGACGATTGACCTCTTTCTTGAAGTTGAACCTACCTAACTGGACAGTGTATCTTAGATACTAATCAGCATCACTGGAATGGAAACCTAGAAGTGATCTGTAGAACACTCATACTTTCAATGTTGTAGATTGAAAATATGCGTGAAAAAAAAATCATTTTGAAGAAGATTATGACATGTCGGTTCTGTTCTTCTTCGTGGCTCTGGAACGACAGTAATTCAGATTTTGTTGGCCTAAATTTCGCCACTTCCAGGGAATTATCTGTAGCAGTGCAAAGGTCACTTTGGCTGCATAGTTTGTGACACAGCTCCACACCCTGCTGATTCTGGGGTTCTGTTGATTCTTTGCGAACCTATTAATAGACCAATTTTAATTTATTACGGTGTACGCGATAAAAATGCTATTTAAAGTTTTTAACGTCCAGAAATCATTAAAAAGCTGTTATGGGCAGTAAAACACGCGGCTACATCCAGGCAAAGTGCTAAATCTTGCTTATTAAGTTATCTGTAAGTAAATATCCCTAATAATCTGTACGTAGATTGAGTTGTTCACTTACCGCTAATTTTCTACACAGAAACGAGCAATTTGTGCGCCACGACATGTAATTTTAGTTTTTATTAACAAAATGCGACTTTAGCGCGGGAAGCACGCTTTACGAGTAATGACAGCGATTACATTAAATTGATCATTGTATGAACAACGTCGTTCACGAGGCTTTGCCTGCGGATTCACCTGTTAAACAGCTACATAAGTATTTTCCACTATTTGCGCTGCTATTTGGAGCAGAAGGTCCAAAAGCGCTTTAAACTTCTAGCCCATGTTATATTTTAATCCATATACACAGATAAAGCTTAATTTATAACTTAACAATATAAGTAATAGAAGAAAGTCATATACCTAAGGTTGTGTTTACTTTGTTATAGTACGGAACCCAATATGATATGCCATTTCCTCATTTTCAAACGGAATTTTTAATTGAATCCAATCAGTTACTAATTAACCAAAGTATTTCATAAATGTCCCCATTCAAATCAGTTTAATAGCTTACCATAAAGCTTGCGCATATAGAGAAAAAAATGTCCGAGAAAATTTTAAAACCGCTAAGAATTTGTGGTTCATAAAGAAAAATCCTTTTAAGGTGGTAGAATTCACTTTTGAGCTTTTTATAATCATAAACAAGGAAGTTTGTTATTGAAAACGGCTTTCATTTGATGTTTATAGTACCTACCGACCTACTTAGTTAAAGAAAATAGTATGACACAATGATTGCAGTCGAAGGAAATGATTATTCCCAAATTGGTTTGAGAATGTATGGAAGCTAAAGACCTTTCCAACAATTTTTATGATTAAAAAATACGAAGCATTTAAATATTTGCTATGACGCCATAGATGTGTGTTTGATCGAAATAATAAAGGTGTTATTTATGTTCTAGACTTCTGTTTTACTAGCAGTATTTCAGTTTTAGTGGCATGACAGAAATATGCATAACGATGTCCAATCACCACATTGGCATTAAAGTCTCTCTCTCGCCTAACAGTGGCTGTAAAATAGTTTATAGTCCAACTAATTGAGGGTAGCCTCTTCTCTCTAATTCATACTAAAACATTACTACCTAGCGCAATCTTGCCTGTAATTACAAGATTGTTCTCAATACGTGTACCTATGTTATTGTGCCTTTTATGAGCAAAGAAATCGTGTTTCCTTCATACGTCCATTCTGAAATCCCTCTGATTTAAGCTCAGACCAAATAATAAAGGTAGACGGAGCACCGCGCTCTCAGAGTGAAGCAGGTTAAAGGAAGCCAAATTTGAAATAGGAAGCCGATCGCGTAGTGCAACGCGTGCAACCGAACACGTTAGACATCATAACACACACAAGGTCACGGCACACAACTCGGTATAAGAGGCTTAATTTATTTGAACGCTTTTGTTGGTGTACGCTCCGTCTACTTTTTTTATTTAGTCTGAGGATTTAAGTAAGTAATTTCAGTGTCTATGAATGCCTAAATGGCAAAAAGACCATTAAGTTTAACAGCTAATCGAATATTTAGTTTTATCATTAAGCTCGCAGGATTATTGTAAAAATAGTAACATCACGTTCGAATATCTGCTTAATATCTGCTGAGCGCTCTTAACAACAAGAGGAACACGATAGACAGGGGAATGTGGTCTGAGGAACATTTATGATATCTACTTAAATTCACGCTGTGTAGTGCTGGAAGCAACATTAAATCAAATATCAGATGATCAGAGGCAGGTAAACGGTAGCAGTTATTTAGCGGGAACAGAGCCGGGAGTCGGCGCGCGCGCAGCCGCCCACTCTCGTGATTTATCCGGCGGCCTGTCGTTGCCTCGCGCGGATTTACTGTCCTGTTGAAATATCAGCAGATCCGTGACGAAATGTGCCTCGATTCTGTCTCGTAATCTGCTATATACGACGGCAAGTCCCCGCCTTGTCAGATGTCGACAACGCTGGCTCTAACGTAAACGCCACTATTTGATGTAATTTGAATAGTCTGTTTACCAAGTACTTGGATTTCATGCAGCATAAAGAATGAACTGTCTGAGCATTACCAAATCAGTGCGGCTACCATGGGCAAAAAGACATTTTGCAAGCATGCAAAATGCCACGGAATGTGAATTTCCCACGCCTTAAAACTATGATATGCATCCATATCATCAGTTTGAAGTATTATTTTAAAAGAATTCTGTTTCAGCAACGAACCCATCATAAAGACCCTACTTCTTAAACCCCAATTGAGTCTGAAAATCAGAATTGGTAAAATGAGCTGTAAAATCGGTAATAAACATCTACATCTCAGTGAGTTCAGCGAGCCACTTTCAGCCAGGTCGTAGCAACTGTCGGTACAAGTCGGGGCATATAACATAGTGAGTGGATACAGTGCCTCTATATTACCATACCCGTCGGTTTATGAGCCCTTGTAGTGTTTAGGCGCCCACTCGAGTAGCTAACCATTTGAATTTATCATTCGCGTGGATTATTGCTTATTGGAACAACAACTGTCTCAGATATGCAAAGATAACACCAGATGGAATTGTGTTGTGTTGGCTTGCCCGAGAAAGGTAAAAAAACAATAGACATGACTTGAATTATGGCATATCGGCTTTGTTTGCAAGTGGGCTAGGCTGCGGAGTGACAGGCGGACTTATTGACTTTAAATTGAAATATCAATATACTTGTCTAGAACAGTGAAACTGGTGCAACTATCTTAGTTTTATCCTTAAAGTGAGGTTTATGTAGGTACTGTAGGACTATATACTTACTGTCCGACCGATTTACCATATAACAAGTATGTATATATACCTACAGATTTAACTGACAAATTATAGGCTGTAGGTATGTAGGTACAGCCTTTAACTAGTCTATTAAATCCATGTCTCAGCACGTTTAATAAGCAAAACCAACTATTAAAATATCATATAAACAATATTACCGCAACAAATGGCCGCACACAATCTTCGATCTCGAAAAAGCTACAAAACATCTTAAGCCATTATCTTTCAATAGTGTTGCACGGGTACTCGACTTATCTGGCAATTAAATCGACATTCAGAAGCACATCGCCTTTAATTCTGTGCATGCCACCGACAAACACTCCACAATGACTCGGATGCATGACAAATAACGTTTTGATTGGACACTCACCTACCAAATGTTGAGATTGTGCATCTCCATTGTACCTACTAATGTTAGGAGAGGCTACGAAGCATTAAATACAATTAACGCTTCTTTACTTTTCACTAGATACGAAAAGTTTCGGGTGTGGATAGGTATTGTCGACCTCGAAATTGCTTTGCCGCATTTACCAACAAGTCCTAGAAAATTCACTAGAGTTTAAACTATCTCACTGTCTCATACACAAATATGCCTTGTCGTTTACTTTGTTAAAGTGTTCTTGAACCTTAGGGTGATAAAGCAATTGCGAGGTTGGCATTACTTACCCTTGATAAAAATACCTACGTCTTTATTTTTAGAGCTGATATATTAGACCTTTTCAGTCACCTTTTAGGACACCCACGGGAAGAAAAGAAAGAGTGACGGCAGTTTATTTTTTGTTCTGAACACCGCTCACAATCCTAAATATACAAGAATATCAAACAGTAATATTATAAAATTCATTAACCTCTAACTAATTACAAACAGTATTTGTCACGTTCCTGATTAGCTCGACATTCCCACGCTAAGACTATGCTTTTCTATGAATAATTTCATTCCAGTTTCGAGCGATCCTAAGAAGGTAATCTCGTATGATAATGGAGAACCGTTTAAGAGATTGATATAGTCATCTGCGTCGTTATTACGTACCATAATGAACATGGTGTGATGAACTTTCATATCGGATCGCTGGTCCCTGACATTTTGAATGGCCTCAGGTTATCCATCGATTATAACGACATTAATGCTACGATTCGGTTAGGAAAATACTTTTGGATGAACTTATGATGTGAGTGAAGTGTACTGTAGACTTTATAATTTAGGATTAGTTTATAATCAAATATTGATTTCGATACTGTATGAGCGTCAATCATAATAAAATTAGATTTTTTTTAAACGTGTGGTCTCCGTGTGAACTTTTTATTGACCCAATTTCGATGTACAGGTACTTACTTTATATATACACAACAGAAGTAGTGGAGATATAAAGTACCTACGTAACGTAACGCCTAACGTAGACATCATTATAATATCTACATAGGAGAACATAAGTATTATAATGTCGTCTACGTTTACATAAAGTTATTTTTGTCAACGGAACAAAACACACTTGCGGACAAAGAATACGGGTCAGTACGAAAAACTAAAATTACTCTTCAAATAATACAGCGGCATGAATGAAGCAGCCATCCAAGAGATCCTTAGAAATGGTGGAAGTATCTACCTGTATAGGTTTCTATATTAAACATATTCCGATTTAAGCTCTTTGATCTCTTGAATTACACTCGCGGTCTATGACGAAAATCCCTGTAACTTGCAAATGAATAATGGTACATGCATGAAACTAACTTTATATTACAGAGAATTTTAATATCGTATGAAAAAATATGCAACAAAAAATAAAACCTTAAATTATCTACAACGTAATTTAAAAAAAATATTAAATTTTAAAAACCTCGAATTTCGAAATAAATTGTATTCGCGGTTGTGTTAATTTTGCTTGATTTCTCACTTTTGCTTTCAATCTGTCAAATCAAAAAGATAAAAGGCGGTCATTGTAGTCTTTCCCCATCATTATTGAATTACTATCATGTCGCTAACACCAGAAAAACCTAAACGTATCGTCACTATGTTAGAAGAAGGCACAAGTCAGCGAAGTACAGCAACAACAATAGGCGTGTCAGTTTTTACAGTGTAGCGAGTCGTCCATCGTTTCCGAGAAACTGGGCGGAAACCCATTTTCTTGGAAACCGTATCTCGGTCTGCCGGTTTCTGGTCTTCTTATGAGAACATAAGAAGACCAGGAACCGGCAGACCGAGATGTTCTACGGTTCGAGAGGATCGATTTATTGTTATGACCATGCTCCGAAATCAGCACCTCACGGCAGTTGAAGCAACAAATAAATTTCGAGAGACGCAACATTACATAACGTCTAGATTTAAGATTTTGAAGTTTGAATTTATTTAGTAAATTCAAACTTCAAAATCTTAAATCTAGACGTATAATGTTGGAATCGATGTTTCTGTTTGATTTTTGTAACAATAAATTTGATTGTATTGATATATCTTGCACTAGTTAGCGTACCATTTTCTATCAGCACTAACTTCGTGCGACTCTCAGAAGAGATTCCGGCCCAAACCATAACAGACCCACCGCTGAACGGCACTTTATCCTCAAAACAAGCTGGAATAAAACGTTCCCCTGGTCGTCGCGTCGGTAGACTCTTGGCCGCCCATCATGTGCATTCAGCATAAATCTAGATTCGTCAGAAAACATAACTCTTGTCATTATTCGTCTCCCATTGTGCGTGTTCGCGAGCGTTATGTAATGTTGCGTCTCCCGAAATTTATTTGTTGCTTCAACTGCCGTGAGGTGCTGATTTCGGAGCATGGTCATAACAATAAATCGATCCTCTCGAACCGTAGTACATCTCGGTCTGCCGGTTCCTGGTCTTCTTATGTTCTCATAAGAAGACCAGAAACCGGCAGACCGAGATACGGTTTCCAAGAAAATGGGTTTCCGCCCAGTTTCTCGGAAACGATGGACGACTCGCTACACTGTAAAAACTGACACGCCTATTGTTGTTGCTGTACTTCGCTGACTTGTGCCTTCTTCTAACATAGTGACGATACGCTTAGGTTTTTCTGGTGTTAGCGACATGATAGTAATTCAATAATGATGGGGAAAGACTACAATGACCGCCTTTTATCTTTTTGATTTGACAGATTGAAAGCAAAAGTGAGTAATCAAGCAAAATTAACACAACCGCGAATACAATTTATTTCGAAATTCGAGGTTTTTAAAATTTAATATTTTTTTTAAATTACGTTGTAGATAATTTAAGGTTTTATTTCATACGATATTAAAATTCTCTGTAATATAAAGTTAGTTTCATGCATGTACCATTATTCATTTGCAAGTTACAGGGATTTTCGTCATAGACCGCGAGTGTAATTCAAGAGATCAAAGAGCTTAAATCGGAATATGTTTAATATAGAAACCTATACAGGTAGATACTTCCACCATTTCTAAGGATCTCTTGGATGGCTGCGTATACCGAAGATCCGGTGCGTGAAATAACGAAGAGGCCGACCTTTAGCAAGATATTAAAAGGTTAATCCCTTCGGCTGGCAACAGACGACACTACAATATATCAGAAGGCCAATTCCCGTTATTAAAAACGTTCAAATTCAAGTCGCAATCTGATCTCAGCGACAGTCAAATGTCGAAAATGTAGGTAAACGCTATACAATTTTTGACAGATTGACACTGAGATTAGAATGCGAACGTTCTTAAAAATACGGGAATTGCCCCTCAGATCAACTTATAAATGCGTAAGTATATAGATTTGTATAGTCCAGCTCCATCAACAACACTCCACCAACAATGCAACAACTCACCCTTCATATAATCGTGACCATTTCTCGGCACATCTTCGCAGCCATGTGCCATTAGGAATTCAGGACAGGGTGCTCCCGGCATAGAGCTGTGTTAATAGGCAGGAGTAGTAAATTCACAGCGACGAAACACTTTACGCTTTTATTTTTATTTAAGTGCGACGTTCATAAATACGCTGTACTGGTATAGCGTCCTAACATTTGTTTGCTCCACCGGACGACGTCATTACGTCAGCGGCGGCTGTCGCTGAAAACCAGCGCTGGGGCTCTGTCTTGCATAGGGTCGCAGCATAATGCGCAGCGGTAGCAATTTTGCGTGGATGTGACGCATGTTTCCCCCAACCTTTTCTTATTTTTTGTGTATGTTATTTTTGCGTCATGTT
Organism: Brachylomia viminalis; assembly: GCA_937001585.2. Taxonomy (NCBI): domain Eukaryota; kingdom Metazoa; phylum Arthropoda; class Insecta; order Lepidoptera; family Noctuidae; genus Brachylomia; species Brachylomia viminalis. The sequence continues at coordinate 12,283,889 of OW443310.2, read as the reverse complement.
TACCGCAAATAAAAGCATTTTATTTCTTTCGTTTGATCGTCGACGCGGCCATCCGACACGCGAGAATATGACGCGCCTCCTTACATCGCGCCTCATCCAAATCACGGCCGCTCCGTCGCGACGGAGCGGTCGTGATTTGGAAGAGGCGCGATGTAAGGAGGCGTCGCCTATGTCCCGCTGACCGTACTCGGTGCACCAACCTTTTAATCGCACTCATTGCACAAGAAACCATTATACAGCCAATTTTTACGGCTTTATTCCGGGACGGCTAATTTTCGTTAAATCTTTCGCGTAATAACTTTAAAGAGTCGTACTGGGCGAATCATGATTATTATGCGAGTGGTCGCTGTCCCCTCGAACGATATTCATGTGTTTAGTTAAGTCGTAGACCGGTACCGCTTTTATAGCCGCATATAAAGTTGCTTATGGTTGTATTTCGTTATTGTTTTACCTTTAAATTCATCACCCAACATCGTAAAATTTTAAACTGTTTTGTATCACATAAATTATTTAATACCTTACTGGACATGTTTATTATTATTTTCATCGATATCTATAAAAGAGCTTGTTTTTTATGATATTTTGTAACACAATACGTCTTTTGACCGATTTTTATGGGAAATATTCATGAAATACAATACAAGTCGAACATACGATTTGACAAAGTGGAGCGCGCTCTCCGCGGCTGCTTTTCCACGCCTCGGGGATCCAATTTCGCTGTTCCCACAACAAATCGTAGAGTCAAAGTTCACCGCCTAATTGTACGGCGTTATCGACAGATCCGACCGCTTCGGGAGAGAATATTTATCAATAACATGTAATTAAAATTATTTAGTCTTGACCGGGCGCGGCGCGTCCCCGAGGCGAATTATTACACATACGCCGCAAGAGGTCCGCGGCCGTCATTAGCCGGGACATTTTTATTCCTTTCTCTTTAATTTCCGTCAGTAGACATAAATGATGGCGCTAGTACCGCTGCGCGCTGCAGCGCCGCAGGGACACAATCACATTGAACAAACGCGGCGCGCGACCAGTCGCCATGATAATGAAATTCGTCAGTGAGTACATGAGACTACAAATAGTAATTACGTTCATTTGCAGCCCACGAAGCCTTGTTTTAACACTTCAATGATTCATGTAAACACTAATGACAGTTGTAAACTTAGTTTTAATGTGTTCATTGGAATGGGTACTTTGAAAACCTACATATTGCAGCAGAAAATTAAGGGTTTTATGAATGTTGAAGATTAAAATGTTTAATATTTTGGTCATCAACTCATTTAAATATCAAGATTTTTTAAGATAAAGTCACATTCATAAAATCGTGCGTCCAGTTAGCGACAACATCTCCAGGGCGGCCGTCATAATACTCCCTGTATCGACATGAACAGATAAACGTTCTCAAAAGCCTCACACAATAGCGGAGTGCATTTACAGCTCCATTGTGACCTACCACGTTCTGATAACGAGCAAGGTATCTGATAACACGCCACTAAGTGGCCCAGCGATCACGACGCACGTACACTTGATGAATTATACAAACACCAATCAGTTAATTATTTTATTCACGTCGCTCAGCCGCCTATCTAACTTTATGTTCTACATAATTGATATGTTAAGTCGATGGAACAATCGGGCCGTCATTCAGTCGATAGGGTTGACTGCGGTTGACGAGACGATGTGACGCGGACGCCTCGCTCGCCCAGCGCCCTACAAACACAAAGCCACGGCCGCTGTCTGTCCGACAATCGAACTACCTAGCGCCCGCGCCTGTGCCGCCGCGGCGGACACAAAGAACCATTTTACCATAATACGACTGAGCCTATTCTTTTGCCATCTATTATGGCATAAACCAAATTATTGTCTTGTAAGCTCGTTGATAACGAGACTACAGTCTACAGCGTTAATCGTATGTAACTTGAATAAATCATGTTCATTGTATCAATTCAGCAAAAACAAGCATCATGGGCATTGTTCGATCGAGGCTGGAGTCTGCTCATTAAATATTTTGCATGGCAAATAAAAACGTAAAGGCAGTACAAATGGTACAGTTGAGCAGAACTAATAACATGCGCACGCGCTGACGCGCCGGCGCACATACCGCCACGGATTTATTCGCCTCCATAAGAAGCGGCAATTAACTCGTTCCCTTTTAAAATGCCAAAGCCGACCGACTTAGCTTATCTGAAATGCATAGCATTGAATTATTAGTAGCAATTAAAGACTTCTCAAAATATGTGTTATCAATATTTTTAATACGGTAGCTGGTAACTACTTATAAATTTAAATTTTATGTACACGTGACTGAGTTTATTATATAAATATTCTGGATGAGATAATGAAGAAATTTGGTTCGATCGCCCGTTGAAGATAGTGTGAGCTTTCGACACGTTTGTTGTTAAATAAAATTGGATTACAATACAATCGAGTAGAAAATATTAACGTCATTATAGTAACTGTCATTAACTTAGTATTTAGATATCGTTAAGTCACCTGACTATTTCGCCAATTAGCATTCCTTAGAATCCACAAAGATGAGCTCAAACCAAACCATCCAACGCGTAAACTGCTCAAAAGATATTAACATTTTCTGTTGCATTCAAAAGATGAGCAGAATAAAAACACTTGTCGGTAATAGCTCATTCACGGGATAATAAAGCTTTGTTAAACGTATGATGATGAAGGTAGAGAAGTGAGTGTTGCCACAAATGGAGTGTCGAGGGCACTCTATTTTCTAATCTTTATAAAGCCTTCAGAGTGACGGCATCGATATCAGAATAATGCGCGTGTGCCCAATGTCGGCCCCACGGCCTATCGGGCAGGAATGCGCTGTACAACCATGAGGGATCAGTGTTGGATTAATAATTTGTAAATATTAAATATTCATGAGCCCCGAGCACGGGTCAAACATTCATTTTTATAAGAGCCCGAGAACTGTACCCGCAATCATATTTATTAAGGAGATGCAGGTAATTATCATAACTGACTTAACGGGACAACTTTCGGCCTAATGGACGCAGCACAGGAACGACGTGGAGATTTAATTTATTAATATTAGTGAAAATCTCCACAGCAATTGGATCATATTTACACTTTTCAACCAATCACAGTAATCTGATCGCTATGATCTATTAATTTAATTTATTATAATTGAACTGTGTTATATGGAACGATCACAAAATTAAAAATGCAGTTCGAAAGAATTGAAATGCAGAGTTATTTCAAATGAAACTTAATCCTTTTAACTGCTCGTAATTCTGTACGTGAGCTTTTAAAGATCTTTTTAATTTTAGTAAACTTGTAATGAGTTAAGTTAACGAGTTAAGCTTGGTTTCTTTAACCGTTTAATTGTTACTTTAGAGTACTAACTGGTCCACTAAATCACTCGATCTTAAAATATTTTTTTTGTTTTTAGCTTGAAGTTGATCCAATTAGTTCTGCTAAGCTTGTAACCGTTCTCTGTCGAGTATATATTTTAAAGTAAAGTTGCTTTAAATAGTATTTATAAAACTAAATGTTTATTTAGTGATAATAAACAAAAATAATTCAAACAAAGCAACTCCACCCCACCGTCCACATGGCACAAAACATGATAACGATTTTTATTTCGTAATCATTTAAATAAATGCAATTACGATGGCAAATTAAACGTCCAACCGTTTTAAATAAAACAAAATAAATCCCTTTCATTTGAGTTTTACAAAATCGAGAACAAGATGATATTTCAGAGATTTTAAGTAACGCCATTAAGTAGAGAGCTGTTAATAATAAATTTGTTGGATTTCACCACATAATAAAGTTTGAAATTTCATGCTTCACGTGCCTTTCAAATATTTAAAACTTTATTATTGCGCTCATTAAAACGTTGTTAAATTTGACTGACCGGTTGGCGCAGTTGGTAGCGACCCTGCCTTCTGAGCCGCTGGTCCCGGGTTCGATCCCCGGACAAGTCAAACATTTGTGTGCATGAACATGTCTGTTTGACCTGTGTCTGGGTGTGTATATGTATATAAGTATGTATATCAGTCATCAGGTTACCGTAGTACAGGCTCTGCCTAGTTCGTGACCTGAAGACCTTGTGTGGATGTTGTCTCATATTATTATTATTATTATACCAGTATTTATTATGAAAAACCTGAGGTATTCAAAAAGTTGATAAATAAGGAAAAAGACTCGTTGATAAAGCTAAAAATAATATATTTAGCTGTATTATCACGGAATATCTGTAGGTATAATAATTTTAATATTGTTTAATAGTTATTAGATGTTTCCCGAAATCTAGCGCAACCTGTTTGCAGGTTTTGATACGACCTTAATAAATAATTTAAAGTATTTTAAATGTAAAACTATGTATTTGTGAAAATTAATTGAATGGGATTTTTATAAAAAAATAATGCAAGCAATTTATTAAGGAAAAGCATACAATGTTTCCATAATTGAGACAAAAATACGTTGCGTCCAGGTTAAATAAATAACAATGAATGAATTTTTCAAAATACACACCTTACTAGAGAAGAAGAGTCATCAAGAGCTGGCCATTACTTCTATATAAGTAATACCAATTGCTTTTGAAGCCAACGTCATAATCAAATAAGTCATGTGGGCAAAAAGAACCACGGGTGTGACTGTTTATTTAATTTATTTCAGCAACGACGAACGGTCGACTTAAATCCATACGTAATTTTCAATGCAATATTTTCCCCAAAAATTAAAAAAAACGCCATAATAATATGTTAAACTTTGGCGACACGAATAAATTGAATATTCAATAGGTATTACAATATTTAATTATCAACGAACCCTCCATACATTGCATTTAACGCACATAATTATTATTATAAAAAATAAACTACAACATTTGACAGGATATTATGCGAACACGTCATGGATTTTCATTTGCAGTGTCAATATGTATTGTTTTGCAGAATATATTAAATTGGTATGAGTGTGTAAGGTTATTTCATACGTGTGTGGGCGGTGGCGCGTGCCGGGCGAAGGCGGCCGGCGAGGGCGCGCCGCCAGTAGCCGCCGCTAGCGCCGCCATTTACACCACAAATTAACAACCTGAACAAACATATCATTACAAAACATCTAAAAGGACTACATTTATTAAACACCTCTCTCATTTAACACTCAAATAAAAATCATACGATGACGACGGTACGCCACTTATCAACATTATGAAAAGTAATGGTCCGTTATAATAATATTTTCATAGTTATGGCAGTTAAATTATGTGTAGACAGAATATAAGACAGTCAGAAAGCGCCATAAAAATCCGAACTCTGGCTGTGTGGACATGTCGCTAGGCGAGGCCGGCGGGACGTTTCCGTGGATGATATACCGAAGACGAGCGCGACATGCGCGCGCGCATCGCGCCCGGCGCCAGCCTGCGCCTGCGCGGCGTTTCATTGACTTATGACACTTGTAATGTATCGCAATGCCTCTATCACTCGTGAATATTTATTGAAAAAAATATATAGATTACAATTTATAATGTCGTCGCGACACAGAATATGAACGTGTTTATGGTAATAAATATATCACTGAGAATGTTACATGTTAACTTTACACGCGTAATTATTTATGTCGAGTAAAAATGAGAGAGAAGGTCTAATATGGGCAGAAGTGGTGCTGTTAACGACAACGAGAATACTCATAATGTGGTTCTTCTGAAGATCACCTGCGCCCTGTAATTTCTAAGCGTTTAACGCACAAAGTAGGATCTCAAAATAATCTGAAAACACATGAGCTTAGTAAAATGTAAAAATTTTAATCGTACTGGTACTCGACAGCTATTCCGTAAATAAATATAGTAAGCTTAAATAAATAGTAAGCTTATGGTGTTCATACTATGCCCTCTGAAAAATAGGGAGCAAGGCTATCGGTATTTACCCATTTGGCAGCATTCTATTACAAAATAATAATAATATTAATAATAAATATAAATATAATAATAAAAAATAATAATAATAATAAATAATAAATATAATTAATTAATTAATATATAAATATAATATTAATAACATTTTTTTTTTTATTAATAATATTATATAATTAATAATAATAATTACTGAGCATTTTTCTTTAACTTTAACTTTGAAATTAAGTCGCATACTGACTAATAATTTTTTTTTTAAATTTGAAAAGTCGTATGTATAGTTTTACAATTTGTAAATATGTGAGCACCATGTATCTATCACATAGTTAACTTATTTGTCATTGCTAATTTTTTTATTATTTTTACTTATTGTGGTATGGTAGTTTTATTAGGTATAGGTGCATCGTCTTCACATAGGTATAATTATATAATTAATGTATACAAAATATTGTAACACATTTTTAAAAGAGCAAGGAACTCCACCATGATGGTGGAGTTTCTTGCCCATTCTTCTCCATACGAAACTACCTTTTGGAAGGGGCGACTAGAATCATTTCTGTTTTAATGTAAATGTTGACATCAAAAGTGCTTTTTATGTGCCTACTTGAAATAAATGCTTTGACTTTGACCTAAGAAGCAGCGAGCTCGGAAACAGAGCAACAATAAGGTTGACGATAAATGAAAAGTAATACAATAGATAACTTATTAGAAACATAATGTTACGAGCGGCTACGATAGTAAAATTCATGAAAAATAACATGGAATGTTAACGTACTCTAAATTATGCTAAAACTCCCTAAACTAATCTCCATTGGGCGCTTTAATTTAAGATGTTACAAGACACATTTATTTCTGACTCATAAACTGCGTCTTGTTTGCGTTCAATTAATTTAAATCTAAAATAAAAATGCTAGAGGCAATAAAAGAAATCGTATGTGTAATTTTTATAATCTGTATCAGGCTGAGGCGAACTCGAACTAGCGGCTCTTCGGCTCTCCGGGTTCCCGTGGTTCATAAAATACATTCAGGGTAGTCATTAAAAGTATATTTTATCGCGTTTTAAATATTTAGATATTCATCTGGTGAAAGTTATCTTAAATTTAGTTCATTACTACGTAGATGTAAGTCGTGAAACTAAATACGCTCGCGGACAAGCCGATACGTAACTGTAATGTCGACTGATAATGGGAGCCGTCGCATTAACTGTCTTCTAATGATACATTATAATATCTATAACATATAAACTCATATCACTGATGGTGGTTTTCAGGGTGATCCACTAAAACCAACGCAACATAACATCACATCACGCCTGTTTATCCTGAAGGGTAAGGCACCCATAGTACACCCACATTTGGCCAGTTATTAATAGGGGCGAGGGGGCGATAATCACATCGATTGGCAAACATTTATAAAAGAAACCTTTTATTCCTACGCTACTATATTGTTAGGTAAAAGGTATCTATTATTTATTAACTACGCAAGAATTTTAAATCTCTTTATAATTAGCAATCTGATTATTTTGTATGGTTTTATGGCCAGGCACGCGTAGCATTTAACCTCTACGGGGTAATATACAAACCTTCAAGTATTTGGGACTTAAAAGTCATAACATTGGAAAACATGAAAAGAATAGATGGCTCGGTCTAAGCTATAAGTACTGTGCAATAAAGAAATAATTGACAATTATTCGAGATGTTAGATTTAATAACTTAAAAATATACATCATTTTAAAACGCCTACTCTACGTATTTCTGTTATATAGATCAGCAATAATAAATTATAGAAAACATCACAAAGCTCTTATGAAATTGGATACACCTTCATACTTATAACAAACTAGCTGTGCCCGCGACTTCGTTCGCGTGGATGTCGGAAAACAATAATGTGTCTCTTTACTGTTTTTTTCTTTTTCTAAAATATCAGTAGCCTTAAAGTTACTCCTTATAATATCAGCTATCTGCCAGTGAAAGTCCCGTCAAAATTGGTCCAGCCGTTTCGGAGATTAGCCTGAACAAACAGACAGACAGACAAAAAAAATTGGTTTCTTGTTATAAGTACCGTATATACTTTCACATGCATTTAATAAAAAGCTGTTATTTTGATATTACAAACAGACACTTCTATTTTATTTATTTGTATGTATGTTTGTATGTATAGATACATTATATCAGACAGATAAAAATAATTAGATGCGGATTGCGCAAACATCTAATTATTTAAAACTCAACGGTAACCCAAGCCCTTTTCACAACATAAGCATCGTGAAGTAAAATAAAAAGTTTAAACTGTCGAATATCGATTAAGAAACCGTGTGTTGGCTCTTAATGAGGTCGATACGTCTTCCCGTAAGTACATTATGAGATCAAACGCTGGGTCAGACGCAACCGCTGAATTATTAATTTACAAGTATACTCAATTAAACACAATTAGGACCTTTGGCTCCTGTTTGATTACGGGATGTTTCCATTTTGGACGAACTTGTGTGAGCTTTATTAAGCTCAAAGGAATTCAAAAGTTGGTGGACAAAAAAACGATGGCTATTGACAATTATTTAGGTACGTTTGCTAAATTCTAATCACAGGCTAGACTAAGGAAACCTTATTGTTAATGAAAATAGGAACATCAAGGGATCATATTTTGATGAGGCTTAACATGTCAAAGGAATTGGTGTATAAATCAAGTTTTTTATATTGTAAAAGAAACTCAAGTTGAGCTCATGTATATTTCTTTTAAACGAACCTCCGGTTTTTAAAACACTAGTCGGTAGTCGATAGCATCATATATCAAGTTGTCGAGTCATCTATCAGCGGACACGTGCATTGTTTGTAAACTACAAGACAACTAGTTTTGGTACTAATTGCGGATCAGAGTGTGTTCACATAAATATAATCCGCCGTGAGCGGCTTCGCTCATTTGTACAGCGGCGGACGGTTGTCATGTACCCGTATTAATATCGATGAATAAGAAATCCGTTATGGATGGGCTACAAGGCTGGCCATTACTGCGCGATCTGCCGCTGACTGCGCGTGTTGGATGGCTACCATTCTATCCTGTCGTTACCCGTTTTTATCTACCTCTATTTATGTTGTGTCTTGTACAGTAATTATTCATTTCGTTTCATCGGGTGCTCGTAGTGAATGTACTACGCACGCTGCTCCGACTGCTGATTTATTGAAATACATATTTTGAATACGTATATTCCTGGTGTGTTTGATATTCACGACTTAGGTTCCTTAAGAAAATGTTTAATAAATGTAATGAATTGCCTTCCCTATCAACGCCGATGTTAGCTTGTGTGTTTAACATCCTTCATGTGAGTTACATTGGGAGAGGTTGTCTCAGCTCTATACATCACGAGGAGGCCTGGGACTGCGAGACAAGCTTCTTAGGTCGGGGAAAGAGTTCTTTCGTATTTTATAAGTATAATCTCGTAGTAAAATCTCTTTGGCTGTACTGTTTGTATCTGGCTGGTTTTGATACCATTAAATAGATGACATTTAAAAAATGAAAAGTAAAAACGATTCCCGCCATTTTTCTATTGTTTTTCTGTCCGCAAAAATGAGGGAATCTAATGAAGAAAATCGACACATTTGGAAATGTTATTACAAAAAAGGGAAAAAAGCGACACTAGCCGCGAAAAAAAGTATGTGACCTTTATGGACATAAAGCAGTGTCAGTAAGAAGAGTAGCACAAAGTTGGTTCAAGCGTTTTTAATTCGGGAATTTTGATGTCAAAGATGCCGCTCGCTCTGTTCGCCCTGTTATGGATAAAGTAGATGCCATTTTTAAAAAAACGGGTGCATGATGCCGCTGCATATTAGTAGCTTTACTATGAAAATCTCTATTACGACATAGCTGAAGCGTTGGGGGTTGACCACAAAACAGTTTTGTCCCAATTGAAAAAGTCTGGGTACACAAATGCTCGATATTAGGGTGCCACGCGAGCTCTTAGTCTTAAGATATGATAATTTATTTGCGTAAAACATGGTATTTATAGGTGTACTTGTGGTGAACTTGTATACTTGTAACTTAATAAATAATGTTTTAAAAAGAACACTTGTTGCACAGTAGAAAATAATATTATCATCTTAAATAGGTACATAATTATATTTATACTACACCTGCATGGAAAGTACCTTGATACTTTATCAAATTTACTGTAGAAAGTACGTCATTGCGTATCGAACAAATATGCGGGGAGAAAACGCATCTGAGCGGGAGAGAAAAGTGTATGAAAATCCATTTATTACGTGGTTTTTCTTTTTTTAATTTTGGGTAAGACTATGCGCCGGTAACCTAAATATCAAAAGCCAAAAAGTTTTTACAGTGAGTTTTTATCTCCAAGTTCAAACGACACCCTCGACGGTAATCGGTCACTTTCTCCTCTCGGTGAACAATGTACTATTATTGCTCTCTGTATCAGCGGCGAGATAAAGATTTTCTTCATGGCTACACGAATTAGATACTGATTATGTTGTACTACTAAACCATTTTTTTTTTTCAACCTTTATTGTTATATTGCTGGGGAGAGATTTTGTAATTATATCATATATTACTTACCCCCTTGTAAGTAATATATGATATAATTACAAATCTCTAATATTTACAAGATATAACAACTAAATCTATAATTTTATTTGATATAATGATCAGGTTAATATAATAAACAATAATAAACGATTGATACAATTTTAAAATAATTAATTTTTTCATGCATAACATACATTGAATATAAAATCTTTAGATAAGCCACTCAAAAGACATAAAACCTATTTAGTCTAATATGATAAAAACGTCTTGAACTGTGTTGTAATTTCATAGTTAGTAACCTGAGTAGACATACCCAGTAACTGATTACCACCTGCCAGGATAGCACCAAAAAAGAGAGGATCTGGCGCTAGGCAACATTCATTTTAATATCGCACTAGCTCATCAAAGTCAAAGTCAAAGCATTTATTTCAAATAGGCACATAAAACGCACTTTTGAACGTCAACATTTACATTTAAATAGAATTGATTCTAGTCGCCCCTTCCAAAAGGTAGTTTCGTATGGAGAAGAATGGGCAAGAAACTCCATCGTTACTCTTTTAAAATGTGTTACAATACTTTGTATACATTAATTATATAATTATATGTGAAGACGATGCACCTATAATAAAAACTACCCTACCAAAATAGGTAAAAAGAATTTAATAAACGTAGCAATGATAAATAAGTTAATTAAATGATAGATACATGGTGTTCACATATTTACAAACATTGTAAAAGTATACGATTTTCCAAATTATGTAACCAATTAATATGTCAGTGTGTGAGTTAAAGTAGTCACAGAATGTAAACCAATGTCATAAAAATAACAAACCATACAATTAAAGTAGCAACAAGTTTTAATTTTGTCAAGACCCTAGATTGTCCTATGGAGCTGGACCAGCATGTTTCCAAGCATTCTTATCTTGGATATAATCCTCTAATTTGTAATATGCTTGTTTACACAGTGAACTTTTTATATGAGTTTTAAATTTTCTTTCATTTAATTGCAAAATATTACAAGGTATTTTGTTGTAGCATTTAACACAGTACCCCATAAAAGATGTATGTACTTTAGCTAATCTGAAAAATGGTTGATCTATTTTATCTTTATTTCTTGTATTAAAATTATGTCTATCACTTATTTTATTAAAAAGATGTAGATTTTTTCTTACGTACATAATATTTTCATAGATGAATTGGCAAGGTACCGTCATAATATTAATCCTTTTAAATAGTTCCCTGAGAGATTCGCGTTGACGTAGATTATAAATGGCTCTGACAGCTCTCTTTTGCAAAATAAAGATGGATTCAATGTCAGCAGCCCGACCCCACAGTAAAATGCCATACGACATAATGCTGTGGAAGTAGCTAAAATAGACCAAACGCGCGGTTTCTACATCTGTTAACTGTCTTATCTTTCTAACAGCATAAGCGGCCGAGCTTAGCCGCCCCGCAAGAGATGTTATATGAGGTCCCCATTGTAATTTCTCGTCTAGCGTGATTCCCAGGAAAACTGTGTGATTAATTAATTCCAGTTTTTCTCCATTCAACATGATGTCACACTCGCTACTTCTTACATTTGGTAATTTAAATTTAATGCATTTGGTTTTTTTACCATTTAGTACCAAATTATTTACCGTAAACCAATCATGGACCTGAAGAATAGAGCTATTCACGTCGTCAAGATTTTGTGACCGTCGGTCTATCTTAAATATCAATGATGTGTCATCTGCAAATAACACCATCTTCGGTTGATTTTGAAGTAATTGGGGTAAATCATTAATATAAACTAAAAAGAGGAATGGACCCAATATCGAACCTTGAGGAACGCCCATTGCCATTTCAGACCCTAATGAGTTTACGCCGTTTACTTGAACTTTAACTTTTCTATCTTTCAGGTATGATCTGAGTAAATCAAGAACTGTATTTCTAATCCCATAGTGCTCTAGTTTCAGCAGAAGTGTCTGATGGTTTACGCAATCGAACGCCTTAGAGAGGTCGCAAAAGATTCCAATGGCATCTTGTACTTCTTCCCAGGCGTTAAAAATGTTCTTTATTATGGTGACACCAGCGTCAGTGGTACAACGCCCTTTGGTGAAACCGTACTGGTGTTCATGAAAGATGGATTTTTTATTAAAGTGACGTAACATTTGATTGAGCATCAACTTTTCAAACACCTTACTGAGAACGGGCAGAATTGACACAGGCCTATAATTGTTGGGTTCTTTACTATCACCGGATTTGAACAAAGGAACTATTTTACTATGTTTCATGAGATCCGGAAAGACTCCTTGGTCTACATTGGTGTTAAATGTGAATGCTAAATAGGGCGCTATGGTTTCAATGATAGGTCTACAGACTTTTACAGACATTCCCCAGAGATCATCAGTGGATTTAATTTTTAGATCTTTAAAGGCTTTTATAACAGCCTGGGGGTTTGTATGCTGAAACCTAAACTCCAAAGGGCATGCCTTTACATTCGTTCTAAGTAAGGCAGCAGAAAGGGCGGGCGAGTATTTTAAAGCTTTAGTTGTTTTGAGGGGAATACTACCAAAAAAGTTTTCAAATTCCTGAGCTATTTCTACATCTGAGCTGATGAGGCCATGTGCAGTCTCTAAATTAATTTCCGTATTACGGTGTTTTTTCCTACCTGTTTCATTATTTATTAATTGGCCAGGTAGTTTTTATTTTATCATCAGCTGATTTTATTTTATTGCTAATATAAAGAGCTTTAGCTATTCGGCACACACTTTTAAAAGTTTTTGAATATTTTGCAACATACTGTTCAAAGCTTGTATTATTCATATGTTGCTTTAGGCCATAAAGTTCAAAAAGTTTCCCATCATCTAGCATAGGCGTCATTTCATCATCTAGCATAGGCGTACACGCTGTTGAGCACTTCGTAGATCGGCGTAGTTTTACGAGTACGTACCTTTGCATAGCTCTGCGTAGGCCTGCCTTGCACAGCGTAGCACTATGAAGCTCTGTGTAGGTCTGTGTACTGTGTAGCTCTACGTAGCGCTGCGTAGCTCTTCGTAGCACAACGTAGCATGGTGTAGTACGGCGTAGCATGACGCAGCATGGCGTAGAATGGCGTAGCATGACATAGCTTTGCAAAGCATGGCGTAGCTCTGCGTAGCACGTCGTAGCTCAGCGTTGCTCTGCGTAGTACGGCGTAGTTCTACATAGCACGGCCCAGCTCTGTGTAGAATGCTATGATAGTTTTGATATAATCATTAACAATATAGACTCCATCGAGGGTATACAACATACTGTTGGCTTCAGAACTTGTTAAATAGTAAGTTATTTCGAAAACGAAAGAAGGTAAACTTTTTATTTATATTCTTTCGATCCCGAAATAGATTTATGTTGGCAAAGGCTAAAATCAATGTTTTAACTTTTGAACATTTGAATAATGACTTCAAGCGGTTTAACCACTGGATTATGAAGCCAATACATACGCAAAGGGTGATCTTAACCATAAATCACCATTTTAAAAGGTGCTTAAACGAGAAAATGGTCTAACACGTAAGTATCTGTGCTAAATTATCAAGTAATAAATGGTACAGTGAAAGGGAGCGGTGTACATCGGCAAGCCTGCATGGCGATCGTCAGTAGATCGTGTGCGCGAGCGCGGGGGGTCCGCGCCGGCGATCCATCACGAACCTCCGAAACACCGAACTATACGATTATTATATTCAATAATCGATGAGCATTAAGTGAAATTAATTTTATTGGGTAATGGCGCGGGTCGTGCCGGCGCGCGCGCAAACGAGCCGTATTAGTAGCGGGCACGCAGCGCCAGCGCAGACTCGCCGGTGTCGTGACCACCGCGCATTGCTGCGAAGTAATAATGCACCAGTAATAGGGCGATTATTGTTCATTAAATTATAAATGTAATATAGCTAAATGTGCCCTCCGTAAAAATTCTTGTTCTTACACCATGACTTTTGTGCTTACACTTAACTTAAAATGCGTTCCCAGCCGTAAGGTAGATCATAACCAAGATTCTTTGTCATAATAGTGTGGAGTAGGGAATATAGTATGATCAACCTGTACCAGGGATAGAATACTGTCAGCGTAGTAATATAACATTACATCACACCCGTCGTGTTCCCTGAAGGGGTGGGCGGAAGGGTCACATGCTGTCAGGGGTATGCCTGTTGCGAACAACCGGACTCAAATCCAGGCTCCGGCCTGCTTCTGAGAATACTGTCATCGGCATAATGTGGTATTACAAAAGTACATCTTTGCCTACTCTTTTGGAGAGTGCAGGGGACCTACTCTCTAAGTTTGCCAACAAAGATACGGGCCCGTCCGAAAACAGTTCGATACTTAGAAGTGAACCCTACTCCCGATTAATTAACTTTTTTGGACGGTCAAAAACACATCGGGTGTAAGGACAACTGTCAAATAGTTTTGTCATTAATTTTTAGTTCGTGGACCGGAATAAAAAAGAAATGTTTATTTCAATTACAATGGGCATTTAGATACATATTTTAGAAGATCTCCTTTTAAGCAAGGATTGCTTGTATTAGGAGTCTCCGCACTTCCACTTATCATTAATTACTTTGCAATTGAAATTGAAGTGTAGACAAAGTAAACAAAGTAAACATGCAAGACTAGATATAAAAATTAAAGCGGTAAATTAACATTATACAAACGGCACTGCAAAAGAATGAACTAAATGGATGAACGGACTAATCTTGTCCGTAAGTGTTACGGAGTAAAAAACATACGTAACTTCGGCCGAAACTGTGTATTTCGTGCTGAGGGAGAAGGCCCCCTGATGTAATGATATTAGTAGGTGAAACTAATGGAACATCTTACCTTTAGCTGGTGAACTACGAAATTTTATTTGACTGTTTAGTGACAATGGATTGGTACCTACTACTGAACTTTAACAAAAATACCGAACAATGGTTTTCTATAATGTATTTCGATATCAGCGGTTCGTGACAATAAATACAGATCATTACGTGAATGTCGGTATTGTATTTTCCCACTCTTCAAGTGTCCAATAAGGTAAGGGCGGTAGCAGACGCAATTTGATTCTCAGCGCTTACACCATTCTATAACAGAGCCTATTACACCGATAATGGTGTTTCCATATTAGTCGACAATTGCCCCAGTTTGCCATGGGCTAGGCGGGCACGAAACAATTTTTGACCATAGAACCCAATCGTTAATCTCTACATATAATTAAACGCAATATCTGTCTGTAGGTTAGCACGTTTAATCTCGAGAACCAATGATCCAATTATATGGTTTTGTTTGTAATCATAGGGGCACGTTATTTACTGTGGTTTTGAGTCTATAATCAGTTACAGTAAGTAAAAAAGTGAAGCTGCAGAAAGCCATGTGGCACAATGCAAAACAAGGTGATACGTTCTCTATTACAAAAATCTTAAAGTAAATAATGGACTTTTATTCATAGAAAACAATCGAATCTTTTAACTAAGTGGAGGTGTTCGTGGTGCGTTATAAATGATGTGTTCCGGTTCAAACATTTGGAACTGAAGTAGGCAGCTCTTATCATGCAGAACAAATAACATAGAGAACAATGAAGCGCTGTAGGTACGCTCGTTGTGTTCAGTTGATCGGTGTTCAAGCTTATTTATAGCATACGATAGCTTTTGGTAAAAAATATACCTCATAAGACGCAGCAGATATTGTTTTGTAAAAAAAAATGCAAAATAATTGGTCTCGTTTTATATATAAAAATCTTTTAAAAAATTGCTTACGTTTACCTGCTAGGAACAGTCATTGCAGCCACTTTCACCTTCTTGAACTGTATACAACTTAACAACAACAACAACATAATACAACTTTTACAGAAATCCAATATAAGAACCTTATAAGGCAAATCTCATTGTGAATGTGTTCAGAAGTCGTGCAGTGTAAAGGGGTTCGACGCCGATGACGCGCGCCGACGAGTGGCTCGCGTGTGGCCACCGTTACTGTCCCACAACAATACCCGCTGATATAAAGAAAATATTATTTATTTAAATTCCATAAAACCCAGCTGTCGTTATGTACCGCCATATTCTTATGTAGGCCACATTACAAAAGGCGACATACAACTTTTATCTACAGTTATTGTTATTTATAACACTTGAAGCCTTTTACGAATCGTATAAAAGGAAAGTTCATCAACAATGTTGTAAGACTTGTAAGGTTTTTACATCAGGTTATTTAGTGTTCAACTTCCTAGTGTCCTCAGTTAATGCTGTTAGCGTGTTCCTGTACGGATCAATATGAGCAAAACCAGTCCACAGATACATAATAAATATATCAACCGACTGATTGTGACTATAAACTATTAAGAATAATAGTAGGAACACCTTGCTTGGCGTAACTTATGAATACGGGATTAAATAGCTTTGGTGATTTTTATTACCAGTTCTATATAATTTTGTCGCGTTTATGGGAGCAGTTTTGTTTAACTTTGTATAATAGGTTAGGCTTTCGTTGAATCTTGAATTCTAGACTAGCTATTTATAAAATGATAAATGATATTTCAACACTATTACAAAAATAAACCAACCATAATATATACTCAGAGCCGAGCAGAGTATCAACAAACAATAATTAAAAATTATTAATGACACGAGCCAAGTGTATCTCGAACAGTTTGTAGCGATATAAATCAGAGCGATGTACCGCCACACTCGGTAGTGTACTCAATTAATTAGAGACTTCAATGGAGAGCCCGATCACGAACAACTATTACAACATTTACCTAAAATAATATATGATAATAAATAAATATAATAAATAATATGTGATTGTCACAATTCACAAAAATTTTATCTGTGCATTATCTGTGAGATAGAAGTGAAGGGCAAGCCTCTCAAAAACTACCTACATTTATTTTCTTTTTTAGCAAAGGCACCTTTGAAACCCATTTTTTTTTGTATCTATTGTAGATGTAAGATCTAGTTGTAAGATGTAGGCAGACATTTAAATATAGTCGTCTTATTTTAGACAATATATTTCATTGTGAAATCTCCCACTTGAACCGATGATCTTTTCCAAGAGCAGGTCGGTCGTTTAAAATATCATACTATGTAGACATCTGAAAAAATAATATGTAGGTGGACGCCATATAATGAGTCGGACAGAATATGATTCGACTTGGAATATTAATTCAATGCCATATTGAAATTAAATTAATTAAGTATAAGACTTGAAAAGTATGAACTTGTCGTGGAACAAAATTGGATTGATGGTTTGATATTAATTTTGAGCAGACAAATTCGCGTGTGGTTCTAGAAAGATAAAATTATATTCATTTTAATTCTAAAAGCTTTGGTTATGTGGCCTGCAGGCTCGAATACTTCATTGGTTTTTGTTGTGAATGTCGAGCACATTTGTCTAAATCGCTGTAAGTAATAGTTTAAGCCGAGCATGACACAAGAGGCGTAATTCTCGTACTTTTAAGAACTTTCACATTCTAATCTCAGTCTAAATCTGTCAAAAATACCTCTAATTTACCTACATTCTTTGCCCAGTTCTTGACACTTATTGTCGCCGAGATGAGACTGCGACTAGATTTTGAACGTGTTTAATTACAAGAATTGGCCTTCTGACATCGGATACCTTTTTTTTTTTTTTTTGTGGGTGGGAAATCATCAAATAATTTCTCCCGCTCTGGGCGGAGCAGGAGGGCGTGTCAGACTCTTACTGACTAAAACCCACCCGTGTTCCTTCAGTTGCCTGTGCCAGGGGCCACGGTAACCCTCTTGGACTTTTCCGCAACCCTAGCAGGCATCTGTCCTAGCAAACCCCGTCATTGGTGCTGACGTCTCTTTGAGGCGCGAGTGGAACACAACGCGCCGTCGACCCGGGCCTGGTCCTTATCGAACGGCGAGCTGCCCATTGCTCGCCGTTCGCAAGCCCGCGCCTACGGTGGCCGGGAATCTGCCTGCGATTCCCGACGCCCAGGGCGTCTCCTGCGGCGGGACATCGGATACCTGCCAACTGGAACTGCTTTTGGTACATTAGACAACTAACAATTATAAAGGGAAGTAAGTACTATGGAGTAGATTTTCTCACGATATGAACCTCTTTCATTATTTGAAGGCTGAGACAAATTCGCATTTATAATATTTAGGTAGGTACTAGGGTTCTGTCCGCGACTTCGTTCGTGTGAAATGTCGGCCCCCGAACCCACCGCGTCACATCCAATCGCCCGCTCACGCTATTACTTATTTCGATTTCGCTTAGCGTTATTTCAGACGATTTTTTTGTTTTTGCTCGGCGCCTAGTCATCGTAGCGTGTTTCCCTCCTTCCTCCGACTTCCTTTCCTTTTTTATATTATTCCACGTAGATATTATCGTTTCCCACGTCAACAGTTGATTATTGCTAAATCAGTTATACTGTGGGATAATTTAGGAACTTTTCATCATGTTATTGGGAACCTTTACTTTAAACTTTATTCATCACAGAATTATTGTATGAAAATTGCGCGAAAAAGAGTTTTTTTTTGTCATTCGTATCTACTAACCAATACCCTGTGTTGATTGCGTCCTTTTTAGAAGTCATATTTATCATGGCACCATTCATTATAACAATCATAGAACTAAGTTTATTTGAGAACACCACTGTTGGCAAATAAAGTTAATAAGTAAAGTAAAGTTAGCCTTGTATCTGCACTGGTTTCAATAATTCCAAAACAGTAAACTGTTTAATCAGCCCAGAAGATCTTTAGCAATTTGGTGCACGCTCGAAATTATAACGCCAGACCTCATGCTTACTTACAGTCAAACTGTGGGCTACGGTTCGCAAAATGAAATTGGAATCAGCATTATCAACATTCCAAAAGTAATTAACCCGATAATGTACTGCTAATTGGAAATAAATACGTACATATATGAATCGGATGTCTTATATTAGTTATTGATAGTTGATACCAAGACTACGCTTTGTGTAATGAGATAAGTAATTAAAGACTGCCTAATTTTTCTAGTAGTCGCAAGCGCAGCTGCCTAACATGAAGCACTATTAGGTTTTCAACCCATGCAATTACTTAAAGCGTAAGAGAGTTCCTAATAAATAACTTAGAGGCGGGACACCTTTATCAACCAGTAACTGAAGTTGTAGAGCAGTGGTGACCCAGTGGTAACGGCTGTGACATACGAGTTGTAGGTCGTAGGCTCGAACCTAGACAGGCGCTTTACTTTGTGTAAATTATTTCATCACCACGGCTCTCAAAACGGTGAAGGAAAACATCGAGAGGAAACCGGCATGTCCTAGAACCAAACATTCGAAAGACATGTGACATCTACCAACCCGCATTGGGCCCGCGTGGTAGATTACGGCCCACTCACTCTCACCGAGAGGAGGCCTGTGTCCCATCAGTGGGGACATTATAGGCTGATGGTGATGAACTGTAGGTGATCAACAGAACCTTCTGTCAGGTGTGAAGCTATAAGACAATTGACGTAAAAAATTTAGCAAGTTCTGTGAGTTGCCATTTATGAGATGTAATCAAACATCTTCACAGCTGCTTTGATAAACGCATGTATGTTCTACGGACAGTGGTCGTGGTAGGTATTAGCATATACCTATCATGCCACTCCATTTGTCACTGCTCTGTGGACTCTGCAACCGGAGTGACTTCGCAATCGCATCATCCTTTTTTAAGTATATTAGAAGTTGATTTACATATCAGTGACCGGTTTAGCTTGTAATGTAGTATCACTGATCAATCAGCGTTTGACGTGTCGTATAATTATCATCTCTCAGTTTCTTCATAAATGGCGTAGGTACTTGTACTGTCGACGACAAAATATTGTGTTTGTTATTAACACGGTTTTCAGCTGTGGAACGAAAGAATCGCTCTCTACTTTAACTGTCACCGAATTCTTTTGATTCATATTAATGGTCCCTAACTTAAATGTCGATGAAGATTTCCAGAAATGATGAGGACATCACAGGCTGCCCTTTAAAGGAACAAATACTCTGAGTTAGCTAGTTACAATAACTAGGAATCTTACTGGAATTAATTTAATGCTTTAATGAGAATTTAAATTATAACAATTTTGTATAATGAAAATGTTTGCATGCCGAATGGTGAAATATGGCAGAACTCTTATTTATACCTAGATACTACTATCTACTTATGTATTACCCATATTTGCAAATAAATGATATTCTATTCTATTCTATTCTAAACTGCTCTACGGTTTCAAGTTCGGTTAAAGTTGGGTCATTTTATTATCAACAATTAATTGAAATGGTTTACATAGCCATAACAGTCACAAAATGCATGAAGCCGGCATAGCCGCTTGGTCTTTGAGATAACTATGCGCAATCACATCATAAGCAAGCACCTGTAACTGCACCCGACTGTACAAATGTTTAAATAAAACGCAAAACATGTAATAACAACGTCGCACAGCGGGCACATGCAATCAAACGCTTGTCGCGGCTGTATTAATAGTGTCGCAGGACGCTATCTAGCAGTTGCGACGGACGGAGTCGCCGACCACTTCTCCGAGACCTGTGCACCTTATAATTACTGGTACAAAACTTTCATAACTCCCCGAGTGCCCGCCAAGCCCGGCCCCGTCAAATAAGAATGAGAGATATTTCAGGCGTTTGTATGCTGTCGCCTAATTACACGGTGCTGTTGTCGCTTTAATAGAATTTAATAGTAGTCCCCGGTTCTAAGTCTTAGCGCTCGGAACTTGTTTCAAGTAAAATTAAACTATTACCCTGGGAAGAACGATATTAATCACCGCGACCGTGCCAGGTGTAACGTTTCTGTTTGTTGCATAACTAAACGTAGAGCCCAAACGAAATGCGACAAGTGACCTTTTCGAAATGCTAACGTAGGCGTTCTTTGAGGAAACTTGTCGTTATAGTACTTTGACGAATTTCTTCAGTTTCTTTTTAAGTACCTAAGTACTCGAATATGTAAATACTTTTGTTGCCCTTTTCGGATCTTATTCTCAGTGAAAACGATTATTTTTTTATCACTTAGAAAACAATGACCAACAAACACAAACGTGAAAACTTAACTCATTCGCCAGACATGTGTATCCTTAGATAACGCAACAAATCCGTCTCCCCACACATAATAAACGTACATTACATCAAAGTATCAATCAATACATTAACTTGCCTGACACAATCCGGCGCACGATATCCTAGGACCAACCGCGCGGTGCATGTGGACTGCCATTACAAAGATGGAGTCAATTGCTCCGGTCTGATTAAATATCGTTATCGCGTGTATCAAAAGCTACTGCACTTACCTACAGATCAAAAACTGCTGAGTTAGAACATCCATCAATGTGAATAAGTGGAAATAATAAAAGATACAATTAAGACCAACGTCACATCAAAAGCTAAGTTGAAAATCTAACGACATGAACGGAACAAAACTTGAGAGAAACTTTTACCGAGAAGATTCTGGGCAAGCAGCAACCAGAGGTAAGATTATTGAGCAAAATTCCAAACAAGTTTTATTAATCATGAAAAGTGTGTAAGTATTTAATAAAACTGAAAAACAAAAGCTCTTGAACATTGAACGAAGAAACTTTCTTACAGATTTTACGACCTTTTCTTTCAGTTCAAATAATTCCTTTCACCTTAAGTCATTACTGGTCGCAAGTGAGAGTTTTCAATTTAGAGCCTAAAGCTAACTTTCGTAGCTTTCAGTGCAGTAGCAGCACTGCGGTTGAAGTAAGACCGCGCTCGTCCAGTTAATGCAGCACACGAGCCGAGCTTGTTACGAGCATTGTACGGCGGTGGCGGCGCGGCCGATGATACATTATTTTTATAACAATAAATCGTTGTAAGTAAAGCACCGCTCTCTGCCGGGTGGTCTCCGTGCCTCAGTGTCTCAGCGTCTGCCCGGCTGCCCCTAGTCACCGCACGCTCGCTCATCATGCCTTGCGACTCTGACTTAAGACTACTCTATACGTTTTACAACACGATACCAAGCATTAATCTCTTTATGAACATCTGTCCATCCGTTTAATTATTTTTTCATTACAATCATTGAGTAATATCAACAGATTTTACGACTGGGAACGAAAACTCTTTAATTTTTTTACAACACCCTATCATTACCAGATAACGGATGAAAAAAGGCGATGGCTTTTCAATAGTTAATTTATTAGTTAACGAACGACCAGATACAATCTATTCGTTGCATACATAAAGATAAATGCTATGAGACACGTTATAAGACTGTGGCCAACTGGCCACTGCATTGGCCGAAGCTGTGATAGCGATCGTAAAAATTAATAGTCCTTGACACGCGGCGTTCAATTTGCTTTTTAATTAGTAGCGCTGCAGTGATATCGTACGTTACCGGAGATAGTGGAGATAACCGCTATTGGGAATCAATAACGATCTCTACTGATACCTACTGTATATCTCTACTTACTGAATTTTAAATAACGCGATTAACTTTGCATTTACATTTTTAAGTTAAGTGTTAAAATAATACAAATGAATATTTATATCGTTGTATGCATCTGAATCTGACCTCAGCTCTCTTTTTATTTTATTGAAATTGGAACCCATACTTTACTTCAGCTACAAGTTGCATCTTTCGCTTTGTGGGACAGATCCAAAACAGAGAAAACCAAAATACCAATCTTACAGTCTTCTTATATAGGTATATAATTCACAAGATAACTAAAGATAAGACTGCCAATATTGTATTGTTCAATGACTAATAAATTCTGTTTTTCTTAATTGAATTTACGACACATAAACAATAAACATCTAAGATAAAATACTGATTAATACCGTGCCAAGTTGTTCAAAGGATTTCAAGGAGGCTTGAAAATATAAACAGAAGGTTTATCGCTGTAAACAAATTGGTTTAATAGTATCTATTTAGTTATGCGCATATTAACTGTGGGGGGAATTGAATTGCGTTAGTTAATAGCTCACGACATGGGACCGACGTGTGCCATATATTTAGTTATGTATTAATATCTAAATTCATTTAAATTGGCTTATTACAAAACCTTTCTTCTCACGCCTCCATGTTTAGGTGTTGGTTAATAATTTACTATTTATGTAACTGAATATGAATACTATTCCCATGGATTGTATAATGTAATGTAATAAATTTTCAATTTACCAAGTCGGCTTTGTCATTTACCTTAAGTCCATCGTTTTGTCATATATTATGTCCACGTTATGGGATGAAAGAACGATTGCAGCACATTCCCGTGCTAGGATGTAAATCGCAATCATAGCATTACGTAAGTGCTATGAAACTTCAGTTAAAAGGCAGTTATTAATTATAATGTATGTTTACAACTCCGAAGAAGATTTTACCAGATAACTATAAATATTGATACAAGAAGTGGTTAACAATATTAATATTTCAACTTATCCTTCAGGGTCCGACCCAAAGAGTGCAGCTTTTTCAACTCCTCAATAAGGATTTAAAACAATCGTTCCACAATATTTCACTGCCTATGTAGAAGTGAAAAGGCAATTGTTCTTGTATTGAATATTAAGTTGTTAATTTTCGTAAGTTCCCCTAAGCCGCTGACCAAAGAAATTGTTTTCAAATTACCTTAGTCAAATATGACAAGTCAATTATAGTACCCTAATTACCATTATACTAACATAAGAACCATTCTTAAAAAGCACCAAAACACAAATTGATTACAAAAAAAGAAGAGCTCAACATTCAATTTAGTACAGAACACCAAAACAAACATATTATTAAGAGAAATTATCAGAACTGCCGTTACGTTCTCTTAATCAAACGTCGGATTTAGTCAATTTAGCTTTAATGATAGTGTTGTGCGCGTTAAGCTCGTTTGATTAATTGTATAGGACTCTAATTTTAAGGAATATGATTCATGTGTATGTGTTTGATACCTCTGTGTGTAAAGCCTCGTATTCATGGGAGCCAAAAGTTGAGCAACTGTTGCTAAACATTGTGTCCGGCATTGACAGCCACATTTAATGTTGCTGGCAACAATGCGGTGGGTAAAAATATTTACTACTGCAATATTTCGTATCCACCGATGTGACCCTTGGTAAATCGTGTCTACCATAATAATAATTTTATCAACATCCTAAAACACACGTAAAATGATTGCAACTCTTTATGCTACAACTTCCTAGAAATACAAAATCATGTTGCTGCAGCAACAGCGCATTTTTTATTTCCCAAAGCTCGAAGGAAAAATGACTGACGTGTACGCGAGTGTATGTTTATGTATGCGGGTGTGCGTGTGTAGTGAGCTGCGCACGCGCGCACCGCACGGAAGCGCTATCGGTCGTCCATCGACGCGTGATTTACGACACGCCATCTCACTACACACTTTTACGTTTCCATAAAATAAGAAAAGAAATTCGAATATCACTGCCTACTGAGTTTTGAGAGGCAATTGCCGACCTGGCGTAGTGATCAAGTATTATACTATTTATTTGAGTAGATACAGAAGTACTTATTATATACCCTACTTGCATGAAAACTTATAGTGCCTAGCTAGCGCCGGAAAAAGTAAGTCTAGTTCTGTAAATTATGAGTTATTCAAATATAGATTCAGTAAAATATAGGTTTTCAGAAACCGGAAGTTCATTTTGGACATGAAAAACATTACACAGTAGGAAAAATGCCGTAGCGACACTATGCGCTACGCAGCGTGCGCTACATATATATTTTCGTATGATTGCCTTATTTTTACTCGTCAAAATAAGTCAAACCTTTGACATACTTTTCACTGAAATATTTAGTAATGATATGTGACGATTAAGCATTTATATAGTTACGTTTAAAAAAAAAATGAAACAATTTACTCATCGCTTAGTTATCTGACTATGATCAGTGTGTGTTTTTCATTACATTTGCCGATGCATTTCTCGTCGTCAGTTTTATATTTTTAACTACCGTGCTTCATAATAATGAGCAATGTAGGGGAAGGTTGCTATGAATGGACCACTTAACTTTACGACAACATATCTCAAAAAATATAAGTGATAAAATGAAAGCAGTTCGTTATTTTTGTTTCGTAGGACTTTTATTTATAATAATCAAACGCACAAACAATTCGGGCTTACACTTTTTGGTATAAACGAAGAAAACTAAATCTTGGGCTGTTACCTTCTTTGGACCATGGGCACCTTCATTGAACCACCAGGTTGCCATCAATGGACTTCGAGAAATTTGTTCTAGAGGTCCAATCAAGGTAATTTATTATCATTATCAATATGATTAAATTATGGCATACGTGGAGTGACAAACAATACTCATACACATACGACAAGCAAACAAACTATAGTTATAGGCTACTTAGTTACTAATAAATTTTACATTTGGCACTAAATGTGCCAAATGTAAAATTGAGATCAACAAGTCATCAAAATTAAGATATAATCTAGTCTCATATTCTATTTATCTATCTATCTACGCCATGTATTCTTGCATAATTTATATATGTATATTTATGTCTGTAGGAGTAATGCCGTAAAAGCAACCTTCCATCGCAAGAACGTGTTCACACAGTTCATTTTCTAATTCTGGAGTGAGGTCACTTTCGGATCCCGGTATTTGGACGTGTTCTTTGGCTTTTTGGTTTACTCCATCTAACCTTCGTTTAAGTGTTGCTTTCGGGACTCCGTATATTCTGCTTGCTTCATTTAAACCAGTTTTTTGTTTCCTTACTGATTCTAAAGCAAGTTTCATACTTGTTTCATTCCATGCAAAGTATTTTCTTTTATTTGGCGACATTCTGAAATTTTAAATTTATAATAATTTATCAAGAGTTTTTTCCATAATTAGTGAAATACTCGGAGCCTATTCCCATAATTATGACCAAAAAAATACAATATAATTATGTAATAAAAAGTGTCTTTGATTGGACCGGTCCAACGGTGGAACTCCCTTGAGGTCCATTGATAGCAACAAGGTACTCGTTAAGAAAAGAAAATCTAAAATATACATGGACATGATTAGACAAAATTGAATAACACACATGGAATCACAATTAAACTGTCTAATATTTCATAACAGTGCACGCAAACAAATATGAATAGAATGATACTTACATCAAATTGTTCCGAGTCAAATAATAAGATTTTGACCGCCGCAAACACAACCACACGCATCACTCCTCGCCACGTGCCGCAGCGTCACTGAGGTAAGAGGGGGGTGCAACTGACTCGGCACGGACTCGTTTCTACTAGTTTGGGTGTTGCTAGCTTGGACAGTTTTGGAAATACCTTGGTGGTCCAATGAAAGAGCTAGTCCAATGATCGCAACTCTCCCCTACGTCGAATCACGAGTAAACAATGTTTTTCATGTTCCTCCTTTCTATTTCATACGACAATTGTACAATGTATGAACTGACGTCCAACTGTCTATTAAGATTCTTGCTAAAAACAAAGGTACAGAACAAACTATGGCACCTACCTAAGTGCTACACCATCAAAGCCAGAGAAAACTTTATTATTTATCTATAGTACGTCCTGCCACTCGCTACCAACGAATAATGATATATCCAAGCATAATAAACTAGATTTCGCTATCTATGTTAATGGTAGAGAATCAATTTGTCATTGTTTATCATTATCCTCCGAGATAATGATATCCGCTCTGATTTCGCTGTTATAAATCACAATAAGATTAGCTCCGGTTAAATTCAACAATCACCCAGGAAGCATTTTAAAGTAAAATCATAATTCATTATTCGGCCATTGAGCGTGCGTACGAGCAGACGAGAAGACGGAGCAACAGCCATTATACGGGATGACGGCGCGCGTGCCGTGCCACGGCCGCCGCCAGCAGGTCCACCCTGGCCCCCGCGCCACGCCCGCACCGCGACCCAAAGGGTTCCCTGCCCAAACTCCACGGGTCAAACTTAAGTGGTAACGCCAAGCCAGCCGTCGCCTTTAAATAGGAAACGACACGTTTATCCAATTAGAAATTCACCATATCTTTGTGATAGTTGAAGAGGAAATTTGAGCAATCAACTTGCAGAGCGCCTCGGCGCGGCGTTCCTATCACAGTTTATTCAATTGAGCTCGTAATGAAGTTATGCGAGCTATGAACAGTACATGAAATAAGCGGTCCGCGTCTACACTGACCGAATATTTGTCTGATGATTCGAAAAAAGTTAATGGTTTGACTTCATTAGATACAAACATTATTAAAATTCATATGACTGTTACAACTTATTCAGTCACTAACAGAAACGCCCAAGGCGCAGGAAAGCCTACCAATTACACTAGAATACACGAAAATGTTTAACCAAAGCGAAACGCTTGTATCGATATCAACTGTTGCATTTAAGGAGTGAATTCTCAATTTAACTCTAACCTTTAAGATTAAAAGATATGCAAAAGTAGTGCCGCTGTCCAAAGACTTATAGTCCGGTAATAAGATAAGTATGACCTCAATACGGATTCCAGAACGAACTGGCCAGTTTGAAATATAGCTAGCATTCTAAATAACGTATAATATATACCCAGGCGGAGTGCACAAAAGCGTGAACTGGGAACAAGTTGTTATTACAAGGTGTTGAACCTGGTTTTCTGATTTATTGTTGAATGGTATTAGCAATGATCAATGTTGTTTTGAGGTGTCTCTTTGCTGCAAGCGTTTTATCTACGTTAATTACGAAACATTCTGAGATAAATCTCATTCAGTCAGGAACTAAACGTGACATGGAATCCATTTATTTTGTCGTTTGATCATAAAATTTATGTCAGTAAATTGACTAGGCTCATATCTTAAACGTGGATTGACCCCAAAGGAAAATACAATACAAGTGATGCCGTCGTTAATTCCATCAATAATGTTAACGTTCTGTGGTTGCTGTGCCGATGTTTATATAATTTTCCTCTTATGAGTCGTGTGTGAATAGCCCTCATTGATGTTGTGTCCGATGCGTTAGCACATGCACACATAAATGAGGAAGTGTTGTAGTGTATCTCGGCCGTTGTTTAAGTGGTGTTAGAAGGCAGAGCAGGCGCGTGTCGTGTGCCGCGCGCGTGTCCCGTGCACCCGCGCCGCGGTCGCCCCAGCGACGCCGATTGATACACCGAGTTAGCCGACCTCACTCACCGGCCACCGCACTGACCTCATTCATAAATCGTCATTTAAACTTATATTCAAAGAGCAAGGGTCCCCGTCCACTATAGATTCTGCCATATCTTGAATTACGGTGTCTTCTGATGATTTGTACGGTTTAAAATGATGGCTGATTTATGGGAGAGCAAGATAATATTTTGGAGATAAAGTTATAAAAGATTGATGTAATTTGTATGATATTTTGTAAAAATAGGATTTAATAACACCGAATATGTCTTAACACATGTTAAATCTATGCTAGATGTAGCCTTACGCGGTTAGCATGATGAATGACAGAAATCTGGAAGAACAAATCATCGTAAGATATGATAAGTACCATGAAGCACATTAACAGAAGTAGACAATTGTCTGAAGGAATGTGGTTATATAATGAGGAAATCTAAGTGGACAATAAAAGTGGTGTGTGACGCGTTGTGACAATCGCGTGGCTTAGTGGTGCGCTCCGTCATGCAGCAACCTCTCCAAATTAATATATCCTGGCTCGCGCCGTGATTCCTAATATTATATTTAGACGTGACACGCGCTCGTTTGTATCAATTGCTCCCGTCTGCTTCACTGATATACGGCCGACGCTACTTTAGAACAATGATGGCATAAATTGCGCTATTACGCGCTTTAGCACTGCCCCGCGACCCTGCGCGACTTCTGACTCTCTAATTGACAAATTAGCCTGCACTGATACGCTTGCATGGACAACCGACGCTACAATCACTGACAGCCACGTTACTCGTTACCTACGAACAACAAATTGTGCCTGCCTACGCTCAATCACTGCAAAGCCGAACTAATTTAATATAACCACAAGTTGTCAAACTGAACGGGGAGGCAACTCGATAAACGAGCACACAAACGATTCCCATGTCGGGGACAAGTGATTACAATGCTCATTAATAACTTCTTGTGCGGCGCCGCTAACTTCACCAATACAAATCAGTCTAATGAGTGGATCCCATGAAAGCCTTTTAATTTCCCATTTGGTCCGGCCACCTCTGATATCGAATGACTGTTATTAATATAGGGCCAGAGCCGGTCGCCGGTGGCGGCCATGGCGGGCACGGCGGCGCTCCCGACAACCTCGATTACGTGCAGCCGTACGGAGGTATCGCAGACGCTCTCCGCGACTTATCTCTCACTATTAATTACGCTCAGATATTCACCGGACAAGTTGTAATGCAACTGCTTCATTTGTTGCACTAAGAGTGCCATATCGGAGACGTTATAGGAGCGATAACTTTGTTGAGCTGCGGCCGTCAGGCGCACTGCGCGGGGCGCGATGTCGCGGTATGACATGTAATTTATAACCTATCAAGTTATTCGTGTAGATGACTGATAGCTCCGGAGCTAGCGTAAAATGTGGTCTTTACACTTAGCACAGATAGACATCTAGGTTTAAATCAGTTATTTTGTAAGAGCTGCACAGTGGCGGCTCCGCGGTACCCGGCTGATGCAATTACTGTTTCTATTCATAAAAGAATTGGAATCAGATCAGGCGCAGCCGCGGGCTGTACCAGCAAGTGGTTAATAACACCCCACTAAGAATATTGACTGCTGTTGCAAATTGAACTAAACTAGTATCGTGCTCTGTTTAAATCGCTATTTATTTCATATTATTTATCGTTGTCCGATAGATACGTACACTTAATGTAAGGCTTTCAATGCCGTGATGTAGAGCGTCGTAAAAATATACGTAATTTACAAAGATGGGCCTAGTGCTTTATATCGCTGGAAGATGGACATGCTGACCGTTATGTCTGCCATCATAATTCACGTAAATCATATTCAGCCGGTAAACGAGTCGGGTAAAAAGAAAATATCCGTTTGAGACGGCGCGGGCGCCTGATAACTGCCACTTTACAAGCAGGTTAATTTATATCGTATCGTAGTTATTTCTACATTTATAGAATACATTTATCATAACTAGAAAAATATTAACTCTCGCTGTCAGCATATAAAAAGATCGTTATTATTTAATTAAAAGATAACAAATAGCAATATTTCTTACTTGAAACAACAACTACGTTCGAAGCTCTATCTCAGCTATGATTTATTGTTTAACATCAAGATAATATTTTAAGCCGGCAATAAACAAAACATGGAACCGGCTAAAGTAGGTGACTTAATTATTCCGTCATTCAGGAGAATTAAAATCAAATTGAATCGAATTTATTGACAGTTAAGATATGTTGTATTATACCATTGCGTTGTTTTGTACTTGAAATTATCGTCGACCTGGAATTCGAGAACAGAAACTATTAATGGCTTAAATCAAAATCACATTACTCAAATCAAAAGCCAAGTTGATAGATACTCCATGAGCTCAACATTCAGAGTACTTATAACATAAGATCCAGTTGACACCTTGTAGCACAGCTGATGTATTTCATGAAGGAGGCGATGAAAAAGTATAAACATTGGTTGAAACTGGTGGGCATTAGTTATTCCGTCACACAGATGATATCGCAGCTTTAAGTGCGGATGGTCAGCAGTGGCCAGGTGTCACTTATCTGTGCAGTGACGGACGCACTGTTGAAACTAGAGAAGAAATGAGGAATCTCCCCGACACGCGTCCGTTGCCATAACTCAGCAAGATAACTCTCTGTCCGGTAAAACTGTTAACGACAAATAACACAGATAACGTAACGGGCGCCTAAACGACCCTATCTACCGTTTCGATAATATTTAATAATTATTTACATATATTTATCAGATGGATAGAACGCGTGCGACGGCCAACGACATCTCGTCGCAGCGGCCCGCGATACTTCTTAAAGTGATTTATTTTGGCATTCGGTTACGACAACTACAAAACTGATATAGAAATGATGAAATATGCTAATAAAATACATATCGTAGTAGTGAAATACAAGAACTATAAACCAATCAAAAATGTAATGAATTTTGTTTGTTTGCATAGATAATTGATATGGCTAGAGGAAACTGTTGGTATTTAACAGCTGATTCTTAGTAGATTAACCAGAATAAAGCAATTATTTATAGAATACACTTTTTATTTATGCTCAAAATGCACGAACACTCTTAACTTGAGCAGACCATAAATGAAGCAAACGAGGGCTGGTACAAAAAAAATACCTGTGCGGTCGGTAGACCCCCGAAAAGAACGAAGATCCTTACGCGATACTTGCACGCAAAAACAGTCATAAATAATAGAAAGAGACAGACAGAGAGAGAGTGTGAATTTAATACGCGTTTTTAATACAGATCCATCTAGTATAAGTTTCGCCATCCCGGATTTCCATTTTGACCCATCGCTGTCTATTTTAGAACCCTCGAAAACCACGAAAACGACACCACTGAAAACAAATTTGAAAACTTTCGAAGCCGCCATCTTGGATTTTCATTTTGACCTCACTATCGACGTTAGCACCCTCGAAAACCACGAAAACGACACCACTGAAAACAAATTTGAAAACTTTCGAAGCCGCCATCTTGGATTTTCATATTGACCTCACTATTAGCATTAGCAGCGTCGAAAAACAGGAAAACGACACGCATGATGAGTATTAAATTCTTTGTAGTATTGAATTTTCATTTTGACCTCACTAGCACCCTCGAAAACCATGAATACTATAGCATGGAGGGCTTTTTCGTTACGTGACGATTTCTTCCAGTTTACTCCTAGCGCAAGCCGCGTTCAAGAACTTCGTTCCCAAAATCCCAGTGTCTCAGTTTCATAAAACTTGTCTTTCAACTCCAATATATTTCTAGACAGCGTAGGTGAAGTTATTTTGAGCCAAGGGGAAAAGTACGGACTGAAGCTATTTTTTGGACTACGTTATTGACTACCCTTTCTAATCTCAATATTGTTGTACTTAATACTTAGGTAGTGGATATACAGAATTAATTTACTGTACTTAAAACAATACCACCTACTAATGTACCTATATAATGTACGAAAATAAAACTTAAATCAATACATATTTAGGGGCAGATGAGCAAAAGCAACTTTCGTAGCTACTACGTTGACGTAGCACTTCAAGGGAACGTTTTCGTTCAAAGTTTTGGTCTAATAACAAAACTTTGGAAAACTGTGGGACTTTTTCACAAACCATTGCAGCAGTACCTACAGTCATCATTCTCTTGGCCTGAAACGAAAGCGTTTGGGTAGCCAGCGAAATTAAAATTTTCTTACGTTTTTTGCTATTGCAGGTCAGTATTAGCTTGTATGTGGATCTAAATATGACTAGCGGCCGTAACAAGTATTTATTTATAGAATTATAATCATAAAAATCATCAACACATCACTCTCAGTTCATATGACCCTATTGAATGACTATTTCGTGTAATAATGATATTTGAGGCCAATTCTAACTTAAGGATTTGTATTGCTGACTCGAATGATTATAATTCTGTAAAGCTATATTTTTATGGTCGCGAATCATGTTTTAATCCACATACAACCTGACACTGACCTGTAATTTTTTTTTTTTTTGGATGAGAAGTCATCAAATGACTCCTCCCGCTCTGGCCCATGCAGGGCAGGCCCCCACCGTATGCTCCACCGTGTCCTCGGGGCGATCATAGCAGTGGTGACACCCGGGCGTTTCCTCCCGCCTGATGATGTGCAGGAACCTCCCGAAACATCCGTGTCCGGTGAGGACCTGCGTCAGGCGGTAGGTGAGGACGCCGTGACGCCTCTCTAGCCACTCCTCAAAGAGGGGTCTTACCGCCGCTATCGTGGCGTGCCCTGTAGCGCATCCCCTTAACCTCATTTATTTGGAGGTTAGTGCGACATGTTTTTTTCTTCCATACTTATACGTCGTACGTCGTACGTACGTCGTATACATATCGTCGTCTCATAATCATTGTCATATCATCTTTCATACAATTCATCTATGATTTCCTCAGGACCTACAGTGAGCTACGTTTCGTAAGTACCTACAAGTTCTGTAGTAAGTACTGCTATTACAACGGAATGATTACTTTTTAGAAGTGTCCAACCTGGTGTAGGTACTGATATAATTAGATAGCGTTGTATATAGAACAGAGAAACATCCGGCTTTGCCTGCGACAAGGCAGTATCTTGTTTCATTAGTGACGTACCAATACTTAAATTAATAAGTATTAAAACATTAATGATTAAGGCGAACACGCCCCAAACGCGACGTTGTAATTTCTCAACGCATAATAATATTGTACTTTGAAACTCAGGCCAATTAATAAAATGCTATCAGTATGAATAAACGAACAGCCCACTAGTTCTTTATTATTTTAATCTTTGGTACCGTGTTGTTGGGCTGTCGTTGGTTATGAATGTATATTTGATAAATAGGTACATATATTGAACGTAATCAAAAAGATATCATGAAAAATGTGTCCGTTAATACAACTTAATAACATTCATATTTCACTTTATTACTCTTTCGTAATTACTTGTTGACTCTTCCATGTCTCGTCAACAACAAAAGCTGCTAAAACTCCATAGCAGCCAAGCTTCTCAAAGTATAAGGTAGTA
Organism: Brachylomia viminalis; assembly: GCA_937001585.2. NCBI lineage: Eukaryota > Metazoa > Arthropoda > Insecta > Lepidoptera > Noctuidae > Brachylomia > Brachylomia viminalis. The sequence goes on along the minus strand of OW443310.2, from coordinate 12,249,916 downwards.
AATAAACATGTTAATATTATATTACCAATAAACAATCCCAATAATAAGTATAGGGATTACAATAGCAACGTAAATATTATTAGTCACCTGAGCTAAGTTTTCCAAACAACTGGCCCTTAACAACTATAATGGCTGTCACAAAAATTAGGCAATATGAAACTCAATACTCCGGCAATGATTGACCTTATCAAGACACGACGTCCCTGTTCCTCTACCTTATTACATCTGACCACTTAATAGCTATGCTTTCTAATTCGTAATAATATATTTTATAATTTATTGAGAACGACATTTCTGATCCGACATAAAGTTTAGGAATGTATCGTCATATTTATCGATGTCGATATTTGTAATGACACTTGTGGTGTTATGCATTAATCTATTGCCTGTAAGTTACGACCTTTTTCTGATTGGCAGGTCGAAGTTGAAAGCAATAACTATCTTAATATATTTATCGTTACACCGTTTGATAGAACTGATAAAATTAGCTAACCCCGAAATAAATCAGGGATTGGTTATACATATAGAGGGTGTAACAAGACCTATCACAGCCGTTATCTACGCATTCACATGAATTATGTAACATGGAGCAAAAATATTGCTGGAAAACGACTTCATTACGCTGTGAAAATTTGCTTTTACGGCAGCGCGCAATGTGATGCACGCAAAACATTGTGCTGAATTGCTGATGGGTGTAAGCAACTGTACGGGGGTCACACTGAATGTTTTTTAGAAAAGCAGCCGATGATAAATGTACTTCAATTTAGAATTAGGAATTCTTTGGGAATATCTAGATGTGTAATGAATTCATATGTCATTTGTTTTTACAAATTGGCGGCAATTTGAAAAGTGTCTGTCGTGCGCCGAAATGGATTTGACTAAAGAAAATTTTCATTCAATGATTTAGGTATTACGACTTTCGTTCCGGTCTTACTCAACAACAATGTTACGATAGACTTCGATTAGTATTTCATGACGATGCCCCATCCCGTGCCACTATTTACAACTGGTTTAATGAGTTTAAACGTGGTAAAAATTCTAAAAATAATAATTCTTCTAAATGATAAATGATTTTATTTCTGTAAGTAGGTTTTTACAAACACTTTTACACGTCTATGGCGACTACTGAAGATAAAGTGAGTGCTGTGCGGCTAATGATAGAAGCTGATAGAAGGGTGTCACGTCACATCCACAGATTCGGGAAGCTTCGGGCATTGGTATGAGTCAAGTACAAAAAGTCTTACATGAACATTTAGGCGTCTGAAAGCTTTGTACTAGATGGATACCTCAAAATTTGACGGAAGATCAAAAACGCCATCGTTTGGATTGGTGCCGCTCAATGCTTAAAAAGTATGACGGAGGACTCGAATGGAGGATGAAAGCTGTATATATTGTTACGATCCCGAAACCAAAAGTCAATTTGCGCAATGGATGTTTCCATTCGACGATTTTCCGACAAAAGTAAAGAAGGGCAGAAGTCAAGGGAAAAAGATGATGCCTCATTCTTTGGATGGACGGGTCATTTCGCAACAGTTGTCGTAGAAGATAAAAAGACTGTTACTGCAGATTGGTATGTCAGTCATTGTTTACCAGTTGTCTTGGAAAATGTTAGACAGCAGCGCCCAAGAAGCAGGATCCTCCTCCATCACGACAACGCTCCAGTTCACTCCGCCAGACGGACTATGGAATATTTTTCTATCGAAAGTGAGGAGTTAGTAAGTCATCCTCCTTACAGTCCTGACCTGGCACCTTAATTGTGACTTTTATATATAATTTCCAAAAATAAAAGATAAACCCAGAGGAATTATTTTTATGAACACTGAAGATGCCGTGGGTGCGCTTGAAAAAGGCGTGGAAGATATCCCTAAAGAAGAGTGGGCCCACTGCTTCACTGAATGGTTTCATCGCATGCGACGGTGCTTAGAAAGGAACGGAGACTACTAGAACTATTAACAGGCTCCTCCATCATACCATTTTTTATTTTCTAAAAACTTTCAGTGTGACCCACGAACAAGAGTTGTGATGGTATTTAAAGTTAAATTATAACATTGAAAACTTGTTTAGCATAAGCATAATCAGCCTATAACGTTCCTACTGCTGGGACTTAGTTTCCTCTCTTTGAGAGGGATTGGGCTATAATCCACCACGCGGACCCAGTGCGGGTTGGTAGATGTCACATATCATCGAATTTTTGGTTCTACGACATGCCGGTTGTTGGTTTCGTGAAAACAAATAAAAAAGGTTGGCACTTTAACCCTCAATATCACCGTACCCAGAAGGATCCCAGGTATGGTCCAGTACAAAAAAAAAACTATATTCTGTTGATTGCGTAGTAGAAAATATTTTATAATTAGAAAAATACTTTATTAATCAGTTAATACCTAATACTTACAATCCTAATGTCTAAGACTTACAATCGCCGACAATGGTTATTTTCATGTTGGACAGAGAAAGCCCGCGGAATGCCGTCACCTCCTTCTGAAAGAAAAAGGAAAAAACTACCTACACAGGAAAAGGGTAGTTAGAGGGACGCCGTATATTATGTCTACAAGATTCTGATTCTGATAGGCCCCTTTCATCAACCCAAAGCGAGAAGAGTCCAAAGGCAAAAATTATTTAAAAAAGACAACTAGCCAATATAATACATTTTTGTATATAATTTGTAGGTATGTATAAAAATGTCACCGTTTACGTATAAGCATGACAATCTTTTTTTCATTTTTTCCACTCTACTCAGGTCCCGGAGGTACGTACCTACCCTATTCATCACGGCAATTTTCTTAGTAAACCTATTTAACTTATATAGATATGTTATTCACACAATTTCATCCGTGTCTAGTAATAGCAGTAATCATACAATTATTCACTGTAGGTATCTCAATTACGAATAAAATGTATGAATAACAGATGTTTTTTTTATAAGACAAATATAGAAATAATGGTGGAAAAAAACACATAGCAATAAATTGAGTTTTGGAACGAATACATATTCCCAAAAACACTACAAAGTAAAAAATAACTTTAATTTCGGAAGTCGGTGTCTTTGGGTCTGTATTTTCGTTATTTGCCACCGACTTCCGAAATTAAAGTTATTTCTCACTTTGTAGTGTTTTTGGGAAGTCGGTTGTTTTTAGTTGTGGTACATTTCAGGGTACCTCTCACACCAATTCCTATCTATACCACTATTTGATACATAGAAACCACAGTGACAGAATTTTTTATAACATCAACATACACCTAGTGCCCAAAAATTACCCAAGCAAAGTTAATATCATTTATATGGGACCATCGCGCAAACTTCCTCTACCGAATGTGAATTTACAAAAACATTATACGACCTTGTTTGGGGTAGGTACCACAACTAAAAAGTGAAAAATAAAAAGTTTTTGATGTTTTAAAAGTGCTGATTCTCAGCCTTATTTGAATAAAATACTTTTGATTTGATTTTGTACGTGATTCTTCACGCACTAAGTACTGTAGTGGCTGTAACCTGACATGGTTGTAGCATGCAACCTCCGCGAGTCCGTTATAAATAGATGACACAAGTACGAGACAAACATTCATTTGTATTAAGAATAGAAAAAAAATCAGTAGGAGCATATAATAATTGGGGGCAATTTAGCTGACAAGCGAAGACACAACATAAAAACATATTATTATGTAAAAATGTATTAAACATAGACCCCATCTTAGGAATAATTATGAAAGTTATTCGACAAACCTTCGTTTAATTTATTCATCCCGGTACCGAGAGCTCGTACAGAGCCCATAGTACCAAACATACCAATAACATAACTGGCAAAATGTGAGTGTTCTGTAGATATCTGCGCACCCCTTTACAGCCTACAGGCGTGAAACTATGTTATGGAATCTTGTCAACAATACAATAGACTTGCGCTAGCAGCAATTGCGGGAGATTTGATGTCGTTTATTGAAGAGTTCCATCGTCTATCTCCAAAGATGTTCATCAATCTTCATCACACACGGGATCTTATCGGGAGAATACTCTTCCAAACAAAAAGAGAGTGATCAAAATCCGTTTAAAATTGGCGGAGATCTCGCTGGACATACAAACAAAACAAAACTGTCGAGTTGATAACCTCCTGATTTTTGAAGTCGGTTAAAATAGATTTAGGTGCGCAGGGCTTCCGCATAAACGAAGACAGACAAGGCTTAAAAGTAGAGGCAGTCCCATCGAAATAACTCTCGAAAATTATTTCGAGAGTTATTTCGATGGGACAGACAGGATTCTCGTGGCTGATCGGATTAGCAATTTAAAAAAAATACTCGAAACATCACACAACACCGACATAGGTAGTTTGGTCACAACCGATCATAATAAACCAGCGTTATAACATTTATCACCCGTTCAACCTCCGAGAGTCCAATATATAAAATGTTTAAGTATTTAAAAAGCAGTAAGTAGCATTCAAGTTCCAGTAGCAATTATAATTAAAGGAGTAAATTATACCACAGTATGATCACTTCACCTCATTAGCTACAAAACCCGCACAACATAAATAAAAACGTCGCTGCAAATCCAAAGGAAACGTCACTGATATTGAGAGCTTATTAGTCCGAGATCGGCGTTCACATCTCAATCAAGGCTCGTTAAAGAAGGACACTACAAATTACATTCCACTTGGCAATTAATTTATGTTTTATAGAGTGACGGTATCGAGACATGGCATGCGATCTGACGGTGGCTGTATCGATATCAATCGCTTGACGTTTGTATTACGTGTATGACAGAGGGCGACACACGGCCGGCGCGCGGCGCAGGCGCAACTCCAGGCGCAGGCGTCGCGGTTTGAATGAAATGAGACCGTATGTGTACATGTTTGTAATTTTTGTATTATCTTCGAAAGTGATACAATATATCTTATTGCTAGACTAAAATAATCATGTAAATATAAGTACTTACTGCATTTATTTAAAGGTTAATGATCGTCCTGGCATTAATTATCATAATTTCTTCAGTAGTCTCTCGGTGATCTAGCTCCTCATATCATGTCTAATATTTTGTACGTGTATTATTAAAAAAATTGTCTTAATGGCCATTTTCAACGCAAAATTATGTTATAGCGTACCACTTTGAAAGTTCACTATGTACGAGTATACTATTAGGCTTGACCCTTTGAAGGTTTTACTTCTAAAACCATAACTCAGAACTGATGTGTCCATAAATAAAAATAGGTACCTACAAAGAAAATAAGTAACGAGCCAAGTGTATTGTCATTTTGCAAATATAGGCAAAATGCTAAACACTAAAAACTGAAGTACGACCAGTAAAATATCGATCAAAATACATTTATGCAAATGAGAACAGCAGTAAAAGTTCTTTTAGTGATATTTTACTTTAATCTCGTCTTAGGTATTGAATGTTCACATGGATAGCTGATGTCTTTTTTTATTAGGGAGTTCTCACATTACTCCGTATTTTCCGGACAACAACACATGGACCGCATGCCAATGATCCCGACGAATGAACCAACATATACTACATAGGTACCAACATTGATTTGAATACCTTTATAAATTGCAATTACTATCGCCAGAATTACCTTAACTTTTGGTAACGAAGTAATAGCATTAGACATTACGATAATAAGTTAGTTAGGATCGCAAGGTTTCATATGGAATCAAGTTGTTTTTATTGCAAGCTTAGAGTAATAGTGTCAATTCCGAGTTCATAATCATTTTGAAAAATCACCAAAAATTATTCATTAGGCATGCATTACGCCCTAACTACCTACATACATATATTGATTTTTTCTGTATCACACGTCTGACGCGTTTACTCACCCATAGCCTCACTCATTAAAAAAATAAGTATTAGACATTTAATTTCAGTATAATGCTATATCAATGACGCGAATCGTACATTGTGCGACAACTATCGTAGCAGACCGCTTGCGAGTTATCTGCGCAAACGCAAAACCCGTCTGACGGCGATACTACGAATGCTCGGTCTCATCCGAGTTTCACTTTCCTACACTCAATCCTCATTTCACTAGAAAAGCTAAACGCATGAAGAATTATCCACGCGAAAACGAGGTGAGTTTTGTGCCAATGGTACCGCCCCCGACGACGGCCCTAGCGGTCACCACTCAGCCCGCTCTCACTTAATGTCATAAATAACTTTGTCAATCTGCTAACTTAATAGCATAATTTATCCGTCGCAGGACAACATAACGAGCAATGCCGATAATAAACCAGAAAAGCCATGAGGTGATAATAGCTGTCCGTAAATAATGATTCCTGATTGCCGGTCCACACCTCATCGGGCAGGTCGCCGGTCGGGACTCAACACCGTTGTGTATGTATCGGTAGTTACGCGATTTCGATAATGCTACACGGCTGAAATATTGCGATATCTCCGAATTATCTGGAGAACAAGAAGTGACCTCTAAAACTAGCATGTGTTCGGCTCACTAGAATGCAATCGGAGTCTAATTAACGCAGGCTCTCGGACACGGCCAGCATCGAGGATGTACCGATTAGACCGGCTCGCCCATTAAGGAGAAACAATCACATCTCAAACAAGGAATAAGCAAGATTAGTTCTCTACAACGACCGCTGACTCAAATGACGCATGATTATCCTAGACCCTTATTTAGTTCTAAATTGGATCGATGTTTCTTGTAACGCGTAAAATACTTGTTAGTATGAATATGGTTCGTCAGGGACAAAGTCAACAAGTATCAAAAATCCATATTTGTAAACAAAATCATTTAAAGACTTCGAGTACGAACCATGTAGTCAGTAGGAGAGCATGAAGTAAACAAGCTCCGGAATCCGTTATTCAGGTGTATTGGCGTGTCAGATTGAATGCAGGTGTGTGTCGCAGGCGCAGCGGCGGTAGCGGCCACGCGGCGACGTCGGCCTCACAACAGGCTGCTGTGTCGATGTGTTGCGCGATAGCCCCCGCTCCAAGCACCGGACCATTTATTCATGGTGCAATAAATTCAAATTACCGGATTAACAATAGTACGGATACCATCTCCCGATCCGATATTTGCCTACCGATACTAAAGACATACGCTACCTTTTGCTCCCGGCGTTATAAGCATCTATGCACTTCTGCAATTAGTTATAATTGGAAAATAAGCAAAATTCAACGATAATGTACATGTACAATATAAAATGGTGGAAATTCTTTAGTTTAACAGCAGGCAGTTAAATTCTAACGACGCGGATGGAGTAATAATCTAGATACCACTTATAATTGAGTTGTAAATTAAACACGTGCTCGTATAAAACGACCTATGTGAAGGGGGTCTAATTTTAATAAGCACGATTTACACAAAAACATTGCTATCAATAAACGTCGCGGCGGTAAGAGCTTGTCGTAAGCACATGAGTCTTGTAGCGCTCGAGGTGGATATAGCGCAATGAAATCCTACACCGCGACGAATCGAACGCTGTCCTGTCCCGTTTGAAATTTCTGCAATATTTCGCCCTTTTCACGCAGATATACTCGGCCCGTGTCTAAACCGCCGGACATGAAACACAATATTGCCGAGTGAACTCCATAATTTATACGCACCGCACAGCTCCAACGCTGTGCAGATTATTACAATACGTGTTACATTAAATTATCCCGCGTAGCCATTCGATACTATCAATAATTACTGCATTATCTGGATGGGAGTAGCGCGAATTACATTGGGAATGGAGGTGCCGTTTTGGTAAAGCAATATTTCGAGAGCACATTCCTTGGGCTCGCCGTGTCACGGCTGTTTACCTAAATAGATTTAAGTTAATGCATGCGATTAGCGCGCTCCGCTCACTGCGCCGGCGCATCTGCGTACATCAGGAGCAACAGAAAGCTGAAACAGGTTTGATGTGGTGCTACGTTTTAATTGGAATCGCTCGACAGCGAGTGACGTGACACCCATAAACAGCGCGTTCTAAACGCGAACAGTCAATTCGAACAAAACTACTCTGTAACGTTATTTCACGTATTTTATTGTGGTGCTGAGCATGTTGCAACGTTTACAGTTCATTGGTTACATTGTTAAAAGGAAAGCTAACTTCTAGATTGTTGATCGGTTTACAAATCGTAGCATATTTACATTGAGAAGACATATTTACTGAGGTACTTTGGCCATTCAATTTTACAGAATCACCACGTCTCAAATAACACCGTTGATTGAAGGCAAGCTTTATAAATAAATATACGAGTATATTATTGATGAAACACTTACCAGAAATGGTGAAAACACGATGAGTTAATAGTCACGTAGCGATTAAACGCCGCGTTGTAACCGTTTGTCTGCGCGGGCCGCGAGCCGGGCTACAGGGCCAATCAATCTAGCGGACATGGTCGCATTGTGTTGCGACAGGCGGGCGACACTCCTGACCGCTGCAGCCATCCATCAACTAACGTCCGCTGCATGCAATACAGACCTACACCCAAACACTAAGAGATTCACCTCGCTACATTCCTATAAAATCTAACCAGATTAAATCACTACATTTAAACGCGAAATAAACGATACTCCTCTCTTTCATTTTGTATAATTCATTACAAAATATGGGGAATTAATACATCACAATTTTATGGTCACCGTTGCTTGTGAGAAATGTATATTTTGTTGATCAAAACAAATTAAAGTATCATATTTTATTGCTGCCAACACTGCTATTATAACAGCTCATTACAACAAGTAGATAGGACGAGACAAGAATAAAGTAGTTTTCCCCAAAGATATTTTATATTAGCCATATACCATAGACAAAATAGCATTAAATACATTTTGTGGAGACAAGACAATTTAGTGAGCATATCCAATGCTGAAACATTGTTGCAATCAAAGTTACGAGGTGATTATTACCTAAAAATACTCAAACGACCACAACACTTGGCTCTGTTCCAACACAAGTAGTAGTTCTGCATACAACGTGATTGTTTTCACGTGTTTCACCGACTCACTCGCCTGATGTTTGTCCACTTGTTTATTAAGAACAAATGTACAAATAATTTGTCCAGTGTCCGACATAGTAAACACATTTTTGAAACGAATGCCAATGTAAATTCGTGAAATGTAAAATTTCCACAAACATCTAATTTCAAGTGCATTCACCACTTTTCAATCTTCATAACCAACTATAAATAAAATTATCGAATGACACGAGGATTAATTTAGACCTCAGCGATAATCAGGAATGACATGCAATAAATTATTGTCCAACTCGAAATCCAATTTTCTATTAACGACTGTATCATAAAACACTAATTTTAATCAAAACTTTTTATTGTTTCTATAATTTATTCAAAAAATGTGTATTTCTTTTTCTCGCCACACTAAATCGGAGGCCTGTTAGCGCATCCTAATAACCAAATTAAATAGTAAATGTCACCAACCACTCATTACTTAAAAAGGTCAAAGGACGTCCACTGCTCTTAGGTAGATAATTAGACTTACATGAAATGTCCATTGGTACACACGGCTACACATCAAGCTATACTTTTCAAGTATAAGCTGATCTCGCATTGTATAGGATTTCCTTACAATGAGAGGTCAGTGTAAACTGGAAATGTATAGCTTGATGTGTAGCCGTGTGTACCACCCTTGAATGAAGTAAATTATAACGGCGGTTGAGACTATGGGAAACTGGAAAATAGATAAGTACAAATATTTTATTGCTACCTCTTATCTGGTTAAGATTTTCTTGGTAAGTTAAAAATGGAAAAGCTGTCTCGTGTTCTTTCGATACTGATAACAAATTGGGCCACCAAAATTTAGTAGCGTTCGCCTTTTATTAATTTGTTGGCTTCAAGCATTAAATGTAACTAACCTTCCACACTTTCAGAGCAAACGCTAAAGTACAGTGCTGAGGTAGCATGCCATGACAAACCAATAGTCAAGAATACTTAGTAAATAGCGACGCATGTCACTTCAGTGCGTGACAGACTCGCATAAAATGATGTTTTCTGGTGAAGCCAAACCGTGGGGAAGTGTTGAGGTGTAAGATGCCCAGTCCAGTCTGTCCACATAAACCTTTACTAGTTTTGTTAATTGTAAGGTACTTCGGACCATTCACGTGAGACATAAATAATCAAATAAAATTACGATCCTGCTCAATAATTATACGTACTTGTTTTTTTCACCCCTTGTTTTTTGTATTTCAGAATACCCACTTTCAAAGAACAGAATCACCCGTTGCGTTTGCAGTGTCGCATGACTATGTCGCTGTGTGCGTGCGTTACGTTACAGCGCAGTTACAGGAGGATATCACACGGACGCTACACATTTCAGAAAAAAAAAAAAACCTACTTATTTTATTATTGATTCGTGTCTTAAATCCTTAGCATAGTCACCTCCTCGAATTTGACGAGGATGCAAAACGACACCTTGTTCAGGTAGTTTAAAATATACAGGATGCCAGGGACATCGACGCGCTACTTATCATGGATCAGTACATGATTCTGAACAGATTGTTAGATTTAATGTTCTTAATTTATTGTTCATTTTTCCTGTGATACATTTATGTGATGGGTGTTTCTGTTTATATTTGGCCATTCTATTTTTCGACTTTCTTGGCACTGTTGACGTCACGTTTTAATAATAAACATAGTACCTTTGTACCTATTTTTCTGTTATTTTATTCTTGTCTGTTTCTATTTGTGTGTAAGTACATGAATGGTTAAATAAATAAATAGTTAGTAAACTTTCCAAAATTATCCTTGTATGATTTATGGATAATTATTTTGGAAATCAGATATTTGTAGATAAGACAAGTGTTATTAGAAACCAATCATAGCTGCTGACAGTCATTTATTTCATTAGCATCAACAATACCTTATCGTATCTAAATGGAAGATTATTAATCCCGCTGAGGAAAAGCTTCCCCAGATCTTTCATTTGTCATTGAAAAATCTTCATATAAGTATAATATGTTCAATCTTACTCATACCGCCATCGTTAGCTCTGTCTACCACGAGGTCGTTTACCACGCCAAATTCAATGAAGCCACAATTGACGACCACCATACAGTTAGCTGATTTCTCTTTGATCACTTCTACGAATATTCTCAATAGTGTATAAGTAACTGTAGTTCGCATGTTGCATGCTTGTTTTTACGTGACGTTGGGATATCCAGCCGGTGGTCGATGCTGCGAGCGATTTATGCACCGGCCACGATAATGGCCGTATTAATGGAAATTGACACCGTACCGGCTCTCGTGGACTCGTGGGAGACCGCACCATCGCCGCATAAGGAAATATAATATTAACGCACCAATCATGATGTAATAATCTCGTCCTCACACGTTGAAACGACCTGTCTTTGCGCCCATCACTACCTTAAGTGACAATAATTAATTCGTCGTCGGCATCGGCTTTCGATTACCCCTTTTATAATTTAAAAGATGGGTCCATCATCACTTTTACTGCTTTCATAAATTGATGGGTTCTATTACAGAATTATAAATAACAAAATAAGACCAATAGGAAAAGAATTTTTAAAGTTTTTATAATATGTACCTAATAACTAAACTACAAAATATAAAACTTGGAACCTACAAAGATACGTCATTAGGATACTTTGATAACGTACATACAAAAAGGCTGTATGATGAAGCTATGTTTGGTTGTCTGGCAACTTGAAAGGGCGAGCACACAGGAAAAGATACCTATTACGGGAGACGGACTGCCAATAAATATAATATATTTTGGTAATTGGTGCTTATGAATCTGGCGATGGAAGCCACACATAATTGCCGCAGCAGAATAAATACAAAATCGACATTGTGAAGGAAGATTTGATACGTTTTGATTCTTATTTTATGTTTGGCTCTAGTGATCTCGTTTTGTTGCTAACACATTATGAAGGATGGTTTGATACGTTTTGACTCTTATTTTATGTGTGGCTCTAGTGATCTCGTTTCGTTGCTAACACATTGTGAAGGAAGATTTGATACGTTTTGGCTCTTATTTTATGTTTGGCTCTAGTGATCTCGTTTCGTTGCTAACACATAACTTACTAGCTATGCTGGCCCTGTCTGTTGTTATTTCTATTATGGGGATCATTACAGTGGTATGAATTACGGCACCGTCTACGGACGAATAGCCCGACTGTCTCCCTTGCATTATTTATTGGCATATAATGGCTTCTAATGGGAGGCTATTCAATCTGCCACCTGCATGTGTTTTATTTTTCGCGGCCGGCGCAGGGCGGATCTCAGCCCTCGTCTCGAGTCTCGACTCAACGCATGTGAATATTCATAACACAAGGAACGTTTCGTTGGTGATTTAATTGATACTTGGCCTGCATCGCACACAACTGCACCGATGGACAAAACGTAATTGCTCGTTAAGCTCGATTCTCGATTGTTTCTTGATTATAAAAATAAAAAGTAATCGTGAACGCTCTGCATGGATTAAAATTTAAAAGATACCTGAATAGCAATTCGTATAAGCAGTTTATTTTCTTTGTTTCATATTAAACTTATGGTCGAATAAACAATGTAACATGCTCTGCATGTAGGTATATCAAACAAGGCTGATGATGATATCGTCAGACGTAAGCAACAAATAAGTACATATTCGAATTTATTTAGACCTTTCGTCGATAACACGCAGTATTCAGGTTCTTTTATTTGCAAAACACGACGGACGCAAGTGCAATTTATTGATACGGTGTTCGATAACCAGTAGGTGCAACCCACGCGGCGGAGCAGGCGCAGCGGCCGCAGAACACAATGATCGCGAGCGCGCCCAACTACATTTACAAGTATTGCGCCCTTCGGAAGGAAATAGTGAAGCGGGCCCATGCTAAATACACTCCATAAATATAGGCGGTTATGGGTGTCGTAAAAACAAAGTCATGCTGCGCGAACAGCCTCCGAGGCTATAAAGAACAAGCGTCATCGCACCTCAGCATACTTAAACGAATTCATTTATTAAGTATGAATATTCTTGGCCAGTTCCACACTGCATTAACTACAATTATTTTTAAGACTTTATGATAAAAATTTGAATATAATTATGTATAACTAAGATAACTACAACTCGTGTAAAAATGACTTCCAAAAATGTGGCAGTGAAGTCCAACTGTGATTTAAATCATTGTATTTTTCATAATAAATAAATATTTTATACCATTCCCCCTCTAAAAAGCTTATTTTATTCACTGAAAACAGTGAATAAAAAGCACTTTTACTCACTGTTATATCGCTACACAAGTTGCCCATCCTAATAATAATAACAAGAAAATTACTCTTAATTTTAGTAATTGTTCCAATTTTAATGTGCATTTTAATTAATTTAAACTTCCTTTTTCTTTATTAAATGTTTATTTTCGCTTATATCTTTCTTTTTCTCGTAGTCATAAGGTATAAAGTATAGTATGCAACTCTTGAATAAAACGGATTTATATCGAGAGCCATGAATCACTCGCGTAGCTCAGGATTCTAATACTTGAATCATGAATCACTCCCTACGGTCGTGATTCAGTCGTTAGAATCCTTCACTAGCTCGTGATTCATCTATGGCCCTCGCTTTAAATCCGTCCTTTATTCACTAATTGCATAATATACTATTAACATACAATTAACAGTTTAAATAGTAGATTATTAACCAAGGGGATAAAGCAGTGTCTTCTGTCGCGGGTGATGATTTAAATCGCGAGCGTAATGAAGGACTCGAGGTTTAGTCCCGAGCGTAGCGAGGGTGTTAAAAACGAGTCCTGAGTGTAGCGAGGGATTTAAGTTCACCCAAGACTAAGACAGCTTTATCACTGAGGAAAATACTCTACTTTTCGTACCATTTGCGAAAAAATTAACACAATAATAATATGAGATATGCATTTATTAAAAATAATGACAATTAAACGTATTTTAAGAACATTAACTTATTTATAAAAATAAATTAAAATAAACTTAACGTTTATGTATTTGAAGAAAACAAAAACGCGGCAAATTCCTAGACTAATATTTTTTTGTCGGAAATTAAAGGCATCAAGCTCATACGGCCTAGTCGGTTTTCGTAATTTTATTTAATAATCATAACTGCATAATAAATGCGTATTCCTTTTTCATAAAGATGTATAATGCTTTATATACAAACTCAATGGTGTAAACACAGACGTAGTTCAGTATAAATTTCGGTAAGTATTCCAAATTTAAATAACATTCTCCCCCTAGAGGATGAATGAAATTCAGTACAATTTTCTTTCCCTGTTTTTAACAGATTAAAAATGACTATTGTTATGTTCGCTTTTTGTGGCATAGAATGTCACTTTTTTGAGCAAGTGGTACGAAAAAAGTATTTTCATCCCACCATCTCGGAAAGAGTATTTTTAATCTTCAATATCTGAGTGGAAAAGCCGTTTTTATTCTCTAGAGGATAAAGTAAATTGAATTTAGAACATCGTGTGCACTAAGTTTGTGAATTAAAAAAAACATTAAACCTATTTACTGCTACCTCTATGGTGCCGAATATATCATACAACTTTTTTTTAACAACTTACAACTTTTTTTTATATAGATAAAATGTCAAAAAAGCTTAGCTCTGCAGCATACGCTGTTAGAAAAATTCGTGGTTTAACAGATTTAGAGACAGCCCGTTTAGTATACTTCAGTTATTTTCATAGTGTAATGTCGTACGGTATTCTGCTGTGGGGAAATGCCGCCGATATTCAGACGATTTTTGTTTTACAAAAAAGGGCAATTCGTTCAATTTATAAATTAAGTCCCAGACACTCCCTCAGAGAAAAATTTAAAGAGATTAATATAATGACTGTGCCTTCTCAGTATATTTATGAAAATCTTTTGTATGCACATAAAAATATTAATCTGTTTAAAAAATACAGTGATATCCATAGTATAAATACTAGGAACAAACACAAATTTGTTGTTCCTACAACCAGGCTCAAGAAAATAGGTGGCTCGTTTAGATGTCAATGTATACATTTTTATAATAAACTTCCTAGCCACATTCAAGAACTAAGCCTTAATAAATTCAAATCTTTTATAAAAAGGAAACTATGCCAGAAAGCCTATTATACTGTCAAATACTTTATTGAGGACAAAAAGGCTTGGGAGTGAGCTGTTCCAATAAATTTACACAGGGAATGTTGATTTATTTTATTGTTTTTTTTGCTAACTATTGTACTTTTAATCTTTGCTATAAGTATCTATATTTTTTTTACATATACAATGACATGAATATTTACTGTATAAAGTATTATATTATTTTAATTGTTGTGAATGTGAGGACTATGTGGGTTATTATTCCAGTTTTAATCATGTTCTGGCAGTTTGAGTAGTTTATGTGGCCTACCCAAATGTCCTTTCTTTGGTATTGTTCGTCGAATCGTTGAGCTCCTTAAGTTCTGAGTCGAGCTGCACGGTTACTGACAAATGCGTGCACTGTCTGGACAGGTCCACTCAATCTGTGTGGTTCTTTTCTCAAAAGTCCATTTCAGACACCAATCTGCATGGTCCTCAATGATTATGTCCGGATTTTATATACACATTGACATTAATGAATTTTATATACATATACTATGACAAGAGTATTTACTTTGTAAAGTATTATGCTATTATTTTAACTATTGTGAATGTGAGAACTATGTTGGTCATTGCTTTTTTTTTTTTTGTATTTTTACTCTTAGTGTAATCATGATCTGGCAGTTTGAGTAACTTGTGCGGCCTACTCAAATGTCCTTTCTTTGGTATTGTTCGTCGAATCGTTGAGCTCCTTAAGTTCTGAGTTGAGCTGCACGATTGCTGACAATTGCGTGCACTGACTGGACAGGTCCACTCAATCTGTGGGGTTCTTTCCTCAAAAGACCATTTCAGACACCGATCTACATAGCCTTCACATGATCTGACCAAGATTCTGTCTGGACTTTAAAAGAGACTGTGACCTCTGAGTTTGTTTCGGCCTTTCTTCTCAGAGTAGTCAGATAGGAAACGCCGACCTCATCTAGTTTAAAAAAAAAATATGATTGACGTGTAAAAGTGTTTGTAAAAACCTACTTACAGAAATAAAATCATTTATCATTTATCATTTAATTTGTTAAAAACTCAGACTCGGAACCTTCTTGGTGTTCTTTTTTCAATTTGCTTTGTACGCGGTTCTTTACGCGGCATTTTTTCACGTCATTGTTAAACCTTATATTAAAAACAAGAAACTTGAAAACAAGTGAAAAAACTAAAATGAGTGATTCTAGCGACGAGGAAGTTTGCTTGACGCCAACAGAATTGACTGAAACTGTTAATAATGCGCAAATGAGCTTTCTCCCTCAACAATCACGCGAGAAGTATTTAAAACAGTACGATATGTTCAACACGTGGCGACTAGCAAAAGGAGCCAAAACTTTCTCAGAAAACGTTTTGCTGGCATATTTTATAGAATTATCCGAGAACAAGAAAGCAAGCACTCTATGGAGTACGTATTCGATGCTAAAAGCAACAATAAAGATGAAAAAAGACAAACATATCGATACCTATCCTAAATTAGTGGCATTTTTAAAAAGAGCCTCATCCGGTCATCAACCAAAAAAATCGAAGGTTTTCACAGTATCTGATATTGAAAAGTTTCTTAACGAAGCACCCGATTCCGTATATTTGGCGGCAAAAGTAAGTCAGTTGCACATTCAGTATCTACTTAAGTATATTAATCTCAATTAAATAGTATACTTAGTAGATGTTGATAGGCATAATTATGCGTTCATATCAATTTTATTCATTTATCTACTACAATACTCTTTACGTTACAGGTTGTTCTTATTATTGGAATAAACGGAGCATGTCGAACTAATGAACTAACACAACTTAATGTCAAAAACATTGAGAAACATTCAGATGACTTACTATTAATTAATTTACCTAATACAAAGACAAAAAGAGACCGCAACTTCGTCATTCGCAAGGAATACGTAACGATTGTTGAGAAATATCAAGCCTTACGCCCGCCTAACACTCCAATCAATCGATTTTTTCTACAGTATCGCAATGGAAAGTGTGTTAGACAGCCTATGGGTACTAATAAAATTGGCAGTATCCCACGAGAAATAGCAACATTTCTTGAACTTCCAGAACCCCTGTTGTACACGGGTCATTGTTTCCGACGAACTTCAGCCACACTTTTGGCTGATTCCGGAGCTGATCTCCTGTCCCTTAAGCGCCACGGAGGCTGGAAGTCCAATGCAGTTGTAGAGGGATACATAGAGGATTCCATCCAAAATAAGTCTAAAATATGTGAAGGCATCGTAGGAGCCATTACACTGAAAGAGCCTCAATCGGATCCTTGGACTGGCCCTTCTACATCAAAAATAAGCCGTTATGAAACACCTAACCATCTCCCTCTCTCTCCAACATTCACGCCAAGGGAATCCGATGAATCGGTACAACTATTAAGTATGACAGATAGTTTACCGAAAAACAGTACACAAGTGACTAACACCAATATTACAGTACCAAACAAAAATATTACACTCAATTTAAATAACTGTAGCAACGTTACTTTAAAATTTTCTTAATTATACCTTAGTATTATTTTGTTATAATTTAAAGATTATTCTGTAATACTTACCTGTCATAATGTAGTAATTAATACCTAAACTGAAATAAAAGTGTACCTATCTTGTGATTGTAAACGTTTTTTTTTTGCATTTAGTCATTTCCTCGCTGAGGTGGAATGAAAAGTTACGTGTTGCACTCGAGTGCAAAGATTTTTCACCTCGTGCTCTTTTGATTCCCTCGCTCGCTCGCTTCGCTTGCTCGGTCATCAAAATTGAACACGCGGTTAAAAAGCAACTTTGCACTCTTGTATAACAAATAACTATTATTGATTGACACATATTTTTAGTGTCATTGTTATTTTCTTTTTAAGATAAATAAGTTGAATAATATATTAATAATGTTAGTCGGTAGGTCATAAGGATATGTAAAATAATTTCTTCTAATATTAATTAACCAAATTTTTCCGTAACACATGAAAGTATTAGCTTTTAATCATAATAAATATAGCTAATTAATTGAAATCCAAATCAATCAATACCTAAGTATTACTGATTCGTCGTCAGTAAGTATCTATACCTACATAAATAATACAAGATCTCTACCAATTTAAATACTATATTTTACCAAAACAAACAGCTATAAGCTATCTATAATCATTTTACATATTATTCGTTTAGAAAAGTAATCAAACTGTGGGAACATTTGTATTTAAAAGTTTATAGACTTGAAGGCGAAAGAATATATTCATTTCATGTCCATAATAAAATTATATGTTATTTATATGTAAGTTTTTATTTAATTCTCTTTATTAAAACTGAATAAATTGTACTTGTATTAGTTTTAAGACTATCAGTTTTGAATTGGTAATATGGAAAAATGTATGAGCCCCATAATGTCACCCAGGGAATGTTTATAAGTGCCATCACCTACGGAGAGGCGACACATTCTGTGACACCTCGAAACAACATTAACATTTTAGTTTACAGTGCTGAGCTACTTACACAATATTACCAGTGGAGGAACTGCTGATAGTCCCTGCGGAGATAATTTGAAACAACTTGTAAAAATAGAAAGAAATATGATAGGTGGAAGTTTTCCTTAGAAATCTTACAGCGGACTATTGTTTTTTCACATTGTTGATACCAATAATTAACACCAGAAAATCGGTCGTGTTTCCGCTGAAGAGATTACTTCTTAATAGACATTAATTTTTGAAACAACATAGGTAGGTAAGCTAACAGCACTTGCTCTCACCGTACGACTAAAATTTTCACACGGTTTGTGTACCGACCTACTAACAGAATCTCGATTTCCAGGTGTGCTAAACGTACCTATGATTTTTGATCACTATGTTGCCAAAATAATTGGTAAAATTGCTAAACGACCCTAACTGCATAACATCGCGTTACGCTAACACAATCTGAATCATTTTGAAGGATATTGCTAAAGGCTTCAAGAAACAGGCGCGACACGCGACGCAAAGTCACCGCTCGTCGCGCTACAAACGGTGTCTTTGTAGGAGCCTTAATCCATTGCTTCATGTGTTTGAAAAACTTGTCAGCTCAACAATGTAAATAACGCAATGAATGTTGTTGAACTATCAAAATGAAAGCCATTGCTACTGTTTCAGGCGGTTTGCATACGGTATTAGCAACTAAAACCCACGAGAATTAGCATAGACACACTTCCTAATCCATTCATCATTTACTTCCAATTATTTTACATCGATACTACAACAGCTTAAAGCAATAACATAGATTATTTTCAGGTTGAATGGGCAACCCTGTAGTAAGTAATGGCAGTGGTGAGAGCGGCACTGGGTCTCCTCCGGCGCAATTATAACGCGCCCGCGGGCGAAGGTTTGTTACGCGAGGAGTCGCGAACGGCGCCAACGCACCGTCCGAACTGACCTATGACTTCTACGTACTGTACAGTACTGCGAATCTTATGATTATAACTGTTATAAACAGTAACTGTGTTATTTGCCTGGAATTTAGTGCATAGATAAATTCGCTATTCGCTTACTGAGTGTGCGATGATTTGATTAGACCAGTAATAAATGCTTTTTTTGCAAGTACATAATTACATCAGTCTTTTCTAACTATTTCTATTGAAATAAATGGTAATCACTTAATGTAGCGAACAACAAATTATTTATTATTATATATTATTATAACAATTTTTCGTATTTTATAGGTATACAGTTGTAATAAAATCTCTTTGTATGCACTGTTTGTATCTGGCTGGTTTTGATACCATTAAATATATGACAATTAAAAAAAGAACAATAAAGAGTAAAAACGATTTACCGCCATTTTTCAATTGTTTTTCTGTCCGCCAAAATGAGTGAATCTAACGAAAAAATTCAATATATTTTGAAGTTTTATTACAAAAATGGCAAAAATCCGACACAAGCCGCGATACAAATATCTGACGTTTATGGACTTGACGCAGTGTCAGTAAGAAGAGTAGCACAAAGTTGGTTCAAGCGTTTTTAATTCGGGAATTTTGATGTCAAAGATGCAGCTCGCTCTGTTCGCCCTGTTACGGAGAAAGAAGATGCCATTTTTGAAAAAGTGGAGCATGTTCGGCATATTAGCAAGTAGTTACGCCACAAGTTGAAGAGTTAGGGGTTGACCACAAAACAGTTTTGACCCGTTTGGAAAAGTCTGGGAATTCAAAAATGCTCGTTATTTGGATGCCACACGTGCTCTTAGTCTTTAATTAGTATATAAAATACGAACGAACTTTTTCCCCCACCTAATATTTTAATCACATATAAAAATAATTTTTACATTGAGCATTGTAAATTAATATCATTAAAGTGTAAGTCGCTTAATGCTCTACCATCTACAGTAGGAAGCGACTTTTAATTATAATTTATCGTTTGAGTAGCTTTATGTTAATAAAGTCGATGCGACCATTATAAAATGTTATTACATAACGTTAAATTATTTTCATCAAAGTGATGTCCACAAATTCTTATTTAATAATAATTTAAAGACGTGTATTAGTTAAATTAAATCTTGTCGATAAATGAAAGAAGCGTTCCCTTGATGGGTTGTTAACCAACCGTCGTCATTACACCATAAACTCCAATTTCGGACTAATTGAAAAAGGAAAAGCGGAACCCGATCACAAATTACCGACACTATATCAAGTGTTAAACGGCACTTATCGACGCCGAAACGGCGAGAGATCATTGACGATGAAAAATACACAATTTGGGGCAATAAATCAATGTCAACAACTCAGACGTTCAGTAGCGCTCCTCTCAATGTTTTATTTTATTATTTATTACTTGTAACGTAATTTCTGTAAGAGGAAGCATTTAATTACACGCCGATTACCCGGTTAAACGCGGCTTGGATATCTGCCTAACAAATTTCAGTGAATTGCCCCACAAAATGCTCAAACTGATGGAGCACCTCGAGTCACAAAATAGAAAGTTTGAATAAATATTTGAAGATACTGGTACTCGAAGTAGTTTAATTATAGCGTACGAACACATATTGTTGTTAGTAGTTCTGCGTAGAGCCGACTACGGCTGGTCGTCGCACGCGTCTCCTCGCTATTTGTATTCAATACGAAAACTCTAATACGGTGCGCGATCTATCGACAGCGAGCAATTTATCTTGCCCAGGAATCGAACCCCAACCTTGCATTGCAACTGCCGCACCGTATTTCCTGTTGCCTTGCATGACACCAAATTGCTTCTACAAACGGTAGGGAATGTAGATTGTTCTATTATTGTTTTGTTCCAAGGCTTTGCACTGCATGTGTTTGTACCGAGAATGGATGAACTGAGCGCATACCCTTTAATAGGTGCAAAAAGGAATTATTAACGACACTACGCTCTGTTCAGTTTTCACCCGGCATTTATTAAGAAACTAAAGTCTGTATGTGCTCTGAATAATGAATGTTAATTTATAGCAATATTTTACTGCGTCCTGCTCTTCTGATCTTTCAAATGACTAACATCCTCTGAAATTGGAAACTTGAATCTATTAAACGAGGTTGCACCGAAACAGACAAGTTGACTCGGCCAATTTCGTGATGTCCATAAATAAAGTTTGAAAAACAATTTTAAAAGGTGCTTAAAGATGACCGAAACAACGTATTTTATGGGTAGGAAGAGATTGAATGGGTCATCCTGGTTAATAGGTTGGCAATAAGATACACGAATGTTTAGAGTAATAAAATTGCTCTCTGAGGTCAGGTCGGGCCACAGGATAGCGACAGTTTGCAATGTTTATCAATGTAAGCACTCAACCACCTACACAATTATGTATTTAGGACCTGGTAGATACATAAAATACATGATTTTGCCATAATTAGGGATTCTAAATAAATAATAAAACGAATAATATAAATTGAATTTAGCAGCTGCCACGTTCTTTATACACAAACAAAAGTGAACGCAAAATGATTTGCAAAGTTACGTTTAAGTATTAGGGGGTCACGCGAAAATGCCAAAGCATAGTTTATTACACGAGACCAATGTGTTTTACCTACGTTTAAATATCAACATTTTTTGTTCGTACCTAACGAACAAAAAATTTTTATGCGGCAAATTGTACTCGAAACTGAGGTAATGCTTCACGATATACTTTCTAACCGTGTTTAAAAAATCCTCAGTGGGATACGGAATAAACTCAACACAGTCCTAGAAACCCTTATAAGTATATAAATCACAGTTACCGCTGCGGTATAAAACTAGCAGCTTAACATAAGAAAGCAGAAAACGCGGTCATCGCGTTCAGTTGGCAATGCGCATGGGCATGTAGCCGTCACAGTAATTGATAGTCGGATTTGCGGGTACCCGCGTGAATAATCATAACCGCTGCAGTGGTTAATTACCACGGCTGGAGTACACGTAATTAAGCAACCGCATTATGCCGGCTGTGTCAAGTATGCGAGCTAGACCTTTGTGGCCATACTCACTACTATTTTGGGATAGGTACATCCTTATATAGAGTACCGACGATATTGTTTTGTTTTTCGTATCGTTTCGAAGCTGAGTTTACATTTTCTGCAACAAATAAAGAACTGTCACCCTTTTAAATCCTGTTAAGTAAAGGCAGGAGCAAATTAACATCTCAATTTATTCTCTTCAGTCCACAAACCACCAATCTCTACATTGTAAAGTTAGTTTTACGGTACAAGTCCTTTAAGAGGTAGCAAGTTGATGTTGTTTAGTCAAGCTTAATTATACTTTATGACGAATTTACATAATATTGTAAATTATACCAGAATTCACAAGTGATTTCAATTTATAATATTTCTTTATCTAGTCTGTACAAGTTGCGTTTCGTTCTCCGTTTAATTGTCCTACAAAACCGATGTAATGATGGGAACCCCACCGTCTTAGATGATGTTCCAGTCGGAATTAACGTTATTAATCTACTTTGTTAACTGCTCACCCAAGCTTTTGTGTGATATCTATGGTTAATGAGTAACATAAAGACGACATTGTATGAGCACAACCGTGTACAAATAATTTAAATTTAAGAGTATTAAATGTAATTCGGTGTTCAAGACAGTTTCATCAAGTAGGTAGGCGTATTGAAGATCTACCTACTTATGTAATATTTTGATACATATTCCGAGATGTTGTCTTGACCGTCCTCATACAATGCCGCTTCCGTGTTATTATCATGTAAAATATATCCATTTAGGAGTTAATTATTAAATTACTATTTGACCACATAATATAGGCTTGCTCTATGTAGGCATAGGAAGCAATTCCCACGAAATTATTCTCTTTCCAAAATCGTAGTGGGTGTGTAGGCGGCACACAGAACTCAATAATATGACCTTAAAAGTACATGCGAACAAGACTATCGGTCCCAGAGCCTAAACAACAAGCGATGGTCGGTTAATCGAGCGGTGACGCTAACTTGCGCGCGCGCCGCTTCCATATAAGTCAATCTTCCTATTCGCCCCCGCACTAACTGCTCGCAACTGACGGAACCACTAAATGACGCTGCCCGATTTTCCGACGATTGCCTTTTCGTTATGTTAATGACAAAAAAATCATTACGGAGAGCGAAACACTGTTACTATAATAAGCTGTTATGTTTTATATGTCCTAGCAATAACAAATGATATCATATGTATATTTAGCAAATTCAGGTATAAAAGAAAACTAATTGGTATGAGTAGTAAATGTTGTGATTATCAGTCTACCTTTGCAAACTGTTATATAATTTATTTAAATAATAGCTGCTGCCCGCGGCTTCACCCTCGCGGATGTCGGAAATTACTAAGCTGCCGGGACAAAAAGTAGCCTAAGTTACTCCATATAATATCAGCTATCTGCCAGTGAGAGTTCCGTCAAAATCAGTCCAGGCGTTTCAGAGATTTGCCGGAACAAATAGATAGAGAATAAAAATATATACAAGTACCGTATATACTTTCTTAGGCATTTAGTAAAAAGCTGTTATTTTAACAACACATACGGACACTTCAATTATATTTTTTTGTATAGATAAAGGTACACCAACAGTTTCGGGAAACAACTCAGAAATAGGTGATGATAATACATAATAATAATAAAATTAGCTGGCAACACCAACGTCAACACGTCACGAAATTTTTCAGTTATATTTATTTTAGACGCAGTTTTTATATTTTATGAGAAACCCTACAACAAGCCTGAAAATCACAATAAATAATCCCCGCATAATTCAAGAAAAGCAAAATTAACTAGAATTCTATAAACTTTCGTCAAAAACTACCGACACCGAAGTGACATCTGTCATGCCACCTCTGAAAATGCCTTACAATCGTAGACAGAGAAAACTATAGACTACTGCTCAGCGTGTCGCTGTAAGGGACAGAAAATCAAGGTACCTAAAACATTAGGGTTATCCCCGTCAAGTTGATTTTACCCCGAATATTCAGAACGCACTTTATAAATAGAAATAACACATCAAAGTCAAAATAGTTTATTCTAGGTAGGAACTCTTGCACTTTCTTTCTTTCTGTCTATGCTTTTATACCACGAGCGCAATGTCGATGGATGAGGCAAACAAGATTTAAACGTTTTTCGTACGTAAGAGTATGCACGTTTTGAGAGAGAAATTGCAGGCCGCCTCGTCGGGCACCTGGTGAGGACGGGACCGGATCTTGCGGATAGTCAGTTCAGCTTCCGCAAGGGGCGCTCGACGGTGGACACCATCATGCGCGTTAGAGCCCTCACGACGGGGGACGCGGTGTCTCGGGGTGGGGTTGTCGTGGCGGTGTCACTCGACATCGCCAACGCATTTAACACCCTGCCCTGGAGTTGCATTGGGGAGGCACTCCGGTATCACCGGGTGCCAACCTACCTCCGTCGAATAGTCGAGGCATATCTGACGGACAGAGCCGTCATCTACCCCGGTCACGACGGGGAGTGGAACCGGCGAGAGATGTCGTGCGGTGTCCCACAGGGATCGGTTCTAGGGCCGCTTCTGTGGGACATCGGTTACGACTGGGTGCTGCGGGCCGACCTCCCTGATGGCGTCAGCGTGGTGTGCTACGCTGACGACACGCTGGTCCTGGCGCAGGGGAGGTCGCATCAGGCGGCGGCCGACGCGATGACACGCGGGGTTGCGATAGTCGTGGAGAGGATCCGGCAGTTGGGTCTCGAGGTTGCTTTGCACAAGTCCGAGGCCATGTCTTTCCATGGGCCCCGGAACAGGCCACCATCGGGATCCCAACTAACGGTAGGAGGGGTTCACATCGGCGTCGAGTCCACGATGAAGTACTTAGGACTCGTGCTCGATAGCCGGTGGAACTTCGTGGAGCACTTCCGACGTTTGGCCCCCAAACTGGAACGGACTGGGGCCGCCCTCAAGCGGCTCCTGCCCAACCTGAGGGGTCCAAACGCCTCTTGCCGGAGGCTTTACGCGGGGGTCGTGCGGTCCATGGCTACATATGGGGCCCCGGTGTGGGCGCGTTCACTGCGGCGGAGAGCCGCCGACTAATCTGAACGCGCCCCAAAAGGTGGTAGACGTAAGGCTGATCCGGGGCTACCGCACGATCTCGGGCGAGGCGGCAAGCCTCCTTGCCGGACTGCCGCCGTCGGATCTGGAGGCGATAGTCCTCGCGCGAGTTAAATGTGATGACCCCAACTCTATTCGCTTCGTCAGCAAATCCCCCTCCACGCATAGTAGCATTTAAGTAGTTATAAGAATATTGTCAAATTAGCAATAAGTAAATATAAATACATGTATAATTATTAGAATAATCATTACTATTTTGGTACTGTTACTCTGCTTAACTGAAATAAAGTTTTTTTTAACTAAATCAAGTGTCGATCACTTAATTGGCGCAGCCGGTAGGATCTCTGTAGTCAGTTTGCGACGTATAAAACTCTACAAGCAGCTGGACGTCTGTTTCTACAGTTCAACAGGGATCTCCGAACAAACAAATTCATTGAGTACCAGACACATCGGCGGGTGCAGTATTCAATAGTAGTCACAAGGAGGAGATGGGAGTAACTACGGGACTGTGAGTAAAACTTTTTCACTATCCTTTCCGTTTTCCTTTATCGTTTTTCTCTTTGTTTTAATTGTATGTGTTGTGTTATTGAGGGTTGAGCAATACCACGATAACATTATTTCATTTTATTACGATATAACTAGCGTAATAATATTAACTTTAGTTAGATATTTAGTGTATTTTTCTTCTCTCTCTTTTCGTGCTTGTTGTTTCAAAATGGATCAGATCATGCAGGTCCCGTCAACAATGGCAAACATTATTCCAGAGTTTAGTGGCGATTCTAGACAGCTCCCACTTTTTATAAAGAAATGTGAATATATAATAAATACATTTCAAGGTGGAAAAGCCCAAAATGAATATCTATTCCACGTTCTTACTAGTAAGTTATCAGGGGAAGCCGCGAACCTAGTGGGGGAAAGGGATAGTATTGGTACTTGGTTAGAGTTGAAAACATTATTGGCTCAACATTTTGGTGACCCTAGAACCGAAGATTGCTTGGTATTGGAGTTAGAGTCTATGAAAATAAATTCTAATGAAAGCTATTTAGATTTTTGTCATAGGATTCAAAACGTGCGTAGTACCTTAATTGCGAAAATAATTGAAACAGTAGACGATGCGAGTTTACGTCAAGCCAAACAACATATTTATACTAATTCGTCATTGAATGTTTTTCTATATAATTTACCTCCTTATTTAGTTAGATTAGTACGGTTGAGAAACGTGACCACCCTAGAGGATGCCCTAAAGGTAGTGTTGGAAGAACAAAACTTTCAGACGGTTTACGAATCTAAAAGTAATAGAAACAAAAATAATTCGAAACCCCAAGGGAAAATGGCTAACAACAATGGAAATTCTCAGCGTACTCCCAATCCGCAAAAACAATCTAGTATTCCACCACAAAATAATTTAACAGAAAATACAAATAATCAAAGCAATTTAAATCAATCTAGAAATTCTTTTAGAAACCAAAATAATACTCATAACCAGCCGCCACAACAAAGTAGGTCAACGCCTTGGCCGAGTCAGCAGGCCGTCGCGACGCGGACAACGTCTGAGCATAATACAACATCAGCAAACTCGGGTTCAAACACCGATGTCACCATGCGAACTGCAAGTTCTAGACGCGTAAATTATACGAATAATGACTCATTTATGACATACGATAATAACGAAGAAAATGATTTCGATTATGAATCACAATCAAGCACATCATACGAGCCCGAACAAATTGAAAATTTTTACCTAAGGGCCTCATACAGAGAGAAAAAATAATTTTAAATTGTACTAATTACCGTTCTTTGCCTCACATTATAATCCCAGAGCTAAATAATGCAGTTTTTATGTTAGACTCTGGCAGTTCTAGATCATTTATAGGTCGGCGTGTCGCTTACCATTATTTTAAAAATAAAATTTATAAAGAGCCTTTCGAAGTAGTCAGTACCCATGGTGTTAGTATACATACGGAAGTTGTTTTAGCTCCCTTGCCCAAAATATTTAAAAGTCCGGAAAGTCATAAGTTCTATGTTTACGATGTTGACAATAACTATGACGGTTTATTAGGCAGTAATTTATTAAAGCAATTGGATGCAAAAATCGATTACCAAACATTAACTTTGTGTACGAGGAATACTGACATACCTTTTGTTTATCCTTCAGCACTGAAAGATACTTACATTTTACCGCCACGGAGTGAGTTAAGGGTAAAACTTCCTGTAAACTTAACTAACGGCGAGGCAATTTTAGATTTTAAAGAATTAACTAAGGGGATTCGAATGCCCTGTGCGTTAGTTAACTGTGTAAATGGTTATGCGTATACAGTCATACAGAGCTGTAAGGACATAGAAATGACCCTCAAGGTCACTAGTCCGTTTCAGGTAGAACCTTACAACCATCGCGAGATCCTAGTTAATCAATTAAACGACACAGACAGAATGGATGAGTTATTGTCAAACAACTTAAAGAAAATAAGGCTAGACCATATGAATGAGGAAGAAAGAACGATGATTCAGAATATTTGTGAGGAATATAAGGATATCTTCTATTGTGAGGACATACCGTTGTCATTCACTAACGAAGTTAAGCATAAAATTAGAACGGTAAACGAAGACCCCATAAATATTAAAGCCTATAGGTTGCCGCCCACGCAAACAGACGAGATTAGGCGTCAAGTAGGTAAAATGTTAAAGGACGATGTAATCCGAGAATCAAACTCTCCTTGGAGTGCACCAGTCCACCTTGTTCCAAAGAAGTTAGATGCCTCCGGACAACAAAAGTGGCGGATGGTCGTAGATTATCGACGTTTGAATGAGATAACTATAGACGATAAATACCCTTTGCCAAACATCAATGATCTTTTTGATAAATTAGGAAAGAGTATGTACTTCTCTACCTTAGACCTTGCATCTGGCTACCATCAATTACAGGTTCAGGAAGAAGATAGGCAGAAAACCGCGTTTACAACACCATTCGGCTTGTACGAATTCAACAGAATGCCGTTCGGTTTGAAAACAGCGCCTGCCACTTTCCAACGTGCAATGGATAACGTCCTCAGAGGTCTACAAGGCTTGCATTGCCTCGTATATCTTGATGACGTCATCATATTTTCTACCAGTTTGCAAGAACACATAGAGAAATTACGAGCTATTTTCGAGCGTTTCAGAAAAACTAACTTAAAAGTTCAGCTCGATAAATCCGAGTTTTTACGAAAGGAAGTCATGTATTTAGGGCACACAATCACTAAGGATGGCCTTAAGCCTAACAATGACAAAATAGAGGCTATTCTGAAATACCCTTTACCCAAAACAGTTACAGAAATTAAGAGTTTCCTAGGGTTAATAGGCTATTATAGGAAGTTCATCAAAGACTTTTCTAAGATAACCGCACCCCTCACAGCATGCCTGAAGAAAGGGAAAAGCATCGTGATAAATGACGAATATAGAAAAAGTTTTGAAATGTGCAAAGAGTTGCTGACACATGCACCTTTGTTACAATTCCCTGATTTCACAAAACCGTTCATTCTCACAACTGACGCTTCCAATTTCGCTGTAGGTGCAGTACTTTCTCAAGGCACTATAGGATCAGATAAACCTATTGCATATGCTAGCAGAAAACTTAGTGATACAGAGTCTAGATATAGTACGATAGAAAAGGAGTTATTGGCCATAATATGGGCAGTCAAACATTTCAGACCCTACTTATATGGCAGAAAGTTTATAATATACACCGATCATAGACCTTTAGCATGGTTAAATTCATTAAAAGAACCTAACAGTAAACTAACTCGATGGCGTTTACGTTTAGAAGACTATAATTTCGACATACACTACAAGAAAGGCAAACAAAATACAAACGCAGATGCCTTATCGCGCATTAAAATTAATGTAACGAAAGATGACTCAGAATCACTGGTAGTTAACGTAGATGAAAAGGAAACTAGATTGCAACAACATTTGAAAGATGTGACTGACGAAATCGTAAAACTAAGCGTTAAACAACCGGAAATAGAGACAATAGAATTATCGGATTCTGAAAGCGACGCTGCCACAGCACATTCAATATCAAATAGGGAACATGAAGGTATTCCTATCCTAAATGAGGCGATTGATAAAAAAAACAGGCAAATTCACGTTTTCACCTGGCACAGGGATGATATCTGTGTAAAAGATATTTCTAACAACAAACAAAAAATTTTAGAAGTCCATCTACCTCCTAATAACAGCGAAAACTTAGTCAAAAATTTTCTTAAAGAATATACAGATTACAAAAATAAGTACTTCATTTACTTTGAAGACCACGAGCATAGAAAAACATTTGTTAAAGTAATCACGTCACTTTACAAAAAGGGAACTCAAAACTTTGTTGAATGTACTGAAAGAGTGGTGAACGTTACGGATGAAAGTGACCAGAAAGAATTAGTTACCAAATATCATCAAGGGAAGACTTGTCATAGAGGTATTATAGAGACTCTAAAGAAATTAAAAAGAACGTATTGGTGGAGCAATATGAAAGAAACGGTAACAGCTATTATTAACGCATGTGAGGAATGTAAGAAATCGAAGTATGACAGGAAACCTCTAAAACCATTTATACAATTAACCCAAACCCCAGACAGCCCATTCCAAGAAGTTTTTATAGATCTATTATACATAGAAAAAAATCAATATTTAACGTTAGTAGATTCATTCAGTAAGTTAGGTCAAGCAATATACATTCCCAATAAAAGTACACCCGAAGTAGTGAGAGCTCTAATAAAATACTTTAGTATGTATGGAATACCAAAAAAAATAAGTAGTGACCAAGGTACCGAGTTTAATAACGAATTGCTCAAGGAAATGCTAAGTTTATACAAAATTGAACAACACATAGGGACACCTAACAATCCTAATTCAATGGCAATAGTGGAAAGATTTCATTCCACAATTATCGAAATATATAGGTTGGCGAAATATGAACAATCCAGTTTAGATGCAACATCTGTTATGACGTATGCAATCATGGGTTATAACAATACTATACATAGCGCGACAAATTTTACACCTCATGAAGTAGTTTTTGGGCACACAGAATCAGGAAATGCTTTTGATATTGACAGGGACAAGCATCTATTGCAAAAAATATTACAGGATCATCGTAAACGATTGAAAATTCTTTATGAACATTTAAGTGATCAAATGATTGGACATAAAAGCTTAGTTAGGGTCAAGAAAGGAGGTGAGGACCCACCAAAAATAGTGGACGGTGACACGATTTTTATGAAAAATACTAGGACTAGGAAAGCAAAAGAATTACCGCGATACGAAAAAGCTATTGTCACTGGAAAACCCGAACGTAACATAGTACCAGTTAAGCTTAAAAATAGAAACACTAAAGTAGCATTAAAAAATGTCAAACGCCCTTCACAGATGGTGGTTGATACTTCTCGCCCTAGCGGATCAAGGGACGACCTTGAATATCCAGAGGATGGACCAGAATCCGGGAATAGCTCCGATTCGGATTGGGACGGCTCTGATGAGGACTAACCATTGGGATATTATTAAAACTATAGATTTAAATTCATTATCGATCCAATTAGAAAATAATATAGAAGATTATAATAAGTTAAAAATCATAAGTCGTAGTAATAGTGAAATACATAGGGAACTTTTAGGGTTGACAATACAAATAGAATCACTCATCGAATTGACGAAAGATAGGTTGAAGCAAATTTTACCTTCTAGCAGAACTAAAAGAGGAATCTTAAACCCATTAGGATCTCTTATAAAGGTAATAACAGGAAATTTGGATAGCGAAGATGCTAGGAAATATAATTTAGAGATTAGTAATCTAGGAAATAGAGAACATTCAATAGAACGAAAAGTATCATTGATGCAGAAGGCTTTCGATAAATTTCTCAATGTTTCTGATGACATTAACTTTAACACTAAGCATTTGAACTTCAAAATAAAACAATTCCAAACACTTATTCAAAATCAAACCAAGTACTCTAACCTTTTAACCGTTATGAATAGTATGAACCAAGTTTTAAATAATTGCCGTACTATTTACTCCATTATTTATGAATTGGAAACTGCTATTACTTTCAGTAAAATGCACATATTACACCCGTCAATAGTAAATACCACAGAATTATTCAATATTCTTAATGTCATAAGAAAACATCATAACTTGATTTATCCATTAACATTAGATAATTTAGTAAAATTAGAGGGAAACATAGAAATTAAGGGATATATAGATAATAGTAAAATTATATTTATATTAGAAGTTCCACTAATAGACAAAAACACATACAATTATTACAAAGTTATCCCTATCCCAATCTATAACCAGATAACCCAAAAACCTAATATCATTATACCCCAATATCCTTACCTAATAGTGAACAAGTCGAAATACAGATCCGTAGTCAATGGCTGTAATGAAATAGAAGACCTGACATATCTCTGTTCTGATGACAACGTGGTACAGTACGCGGAGGAAACGTGTATCCAACAACTCATGCTATTACAACATAACTTCAGTAATTGCCAGCAACACCAGGTGCAGATAGAAGAAACTAAGGTGCAGCCCATATCTAACACCCACTGGTTGATATACACAGAAAAGGAAATAGCTGCAACGGAACACTGCGAAGATGAGACCCGTAGACACAACCTACGAGGCACATACATATTAGTGCCAAGTCAGCAATGTACGTTACAGATTGCCGATATCACAATCACAACACCCATGAATACCAGCTCAGTCTCCTTCAGACTGCCACCAGTACAGATGCCCGAGCTACGCAGAGAGGTCACCCCGGCAGCCAAGCAGATGGACCTCAGAGGAATAGATCTAGGCGACATCAAGGAACTGCTGAACCAGGCTAAATATAGTGATAGTGTCAGTGATGGTGAAACGATTATAGTCAGTGATAAAATCAGTGTATGGACCATAAGCATTTACGCCATTATAATTGTATTCGTCATAGGATTTTTGCTTCAAAAACGAGATCTGTTGACTCAGCGATTCAAACGAAATTCTCCAAAGACAACAGAGTTGCCTTTAGATAATTTCTCTCTTGGGGAGGGAGGAGTTAAATGTGATGACCCCAACTCTATTCGCTTCGTCAGCAAATCCCCCTCCACGCATAGTAGCATTTAAGTAGTTATAAGAATATTGTCAAATTAGCAATAAGTAAATATAAATACATGTATAATTATTAGAATAATCATTACTATTTTGGTACTGTTACTCTGCTTAACTGAAATAAAGTTTTTTTTAACTAAATCAAGTGTCGATCACTTAATTCGCGCCTGTATGAGTGGCGCGCGGAGGCACTACGCCAGGGGGAAACCCCGCTTCCGCGGCAAATCGCGGCGGAGCGGACGGACCTCCGGCGCGATCTCATGGCGGCATGGAAAGAGCGACTGTCGCAACCCAGCGTAGGGCACGCCACGATAGCGGTGGTAAGACCCCTCTTTGAGGAGTGGCTAGAGAGGCGTCACGGCGTCCTCACCTACCACCTGACGCAGGTCCTCACCGGACACGGATGTTTCGGGAGGTTCCTGCACATCATCAGGCGGGAGGAAACGCCCGGGTGTCACCACCGTGATGATCGCCCCGAGGACACGGTGGAGCATACGGTGGGGGCCTGCCCTGCATGGGCGGAGCACCGCCGTGTCCTCGTAGAGGCGATCGGCAGCGGCGGCGACCTCTCACGCCCGGCCCTGGTTCAAGCCATGGTCTGGGGCGAGGGGGAGTGGGAGGCAGTCACCTCCTTCTGCGAAGCAGTCATGCTAGCGAAGGAGGTGGCGGGACGGGAGAGGGAGAGAGTCTCCCGTCCAAGCCGCCGCAGTGGACGCTCCGGGCGTCGGGAGCCACGTGACGACTCCCGGCCACCGTAGGCGCGGGCCTGCGGGCGGTGAGTAATGGGTAGCTCACCGTCCGATCAGGACCAGGCCCGTGCTGGACGGCGCGTACGTGTTCCACGCGCGCCTCAAAGAGATGTCAGCATCGAAGAGGGGGCCCACTAGGGCCCAAGCCTGCCGGGAAAGCGGGATCAACCAAAAGGGGTACCGCTGACCCGGAACATAAAGGGCCAAGGAAGGTACACTGGTGGGTTTTAGTCAGTAAGAGTCTGACACTCCCTTCCGCTCCACCCAGAGCGGGAGGAGTCATTTGATGATTTCCCATCCTCATAAAAAAAAAAAAGAGTATGCACGTGGGCTTAAAATTTAAGCAAATCGCAAATTTTCTTAGTTACGGAGTATATTTTCGTTTCTGATCAGTAGGATTTAAAATTATCTTTAGGAAGTCCTTGTTTGAGGTATCGATTGATGCTAACAATTCGCAATCCTCTGATGTAAGAAGTAGTTTTGATTTTAAGTCCGCTAAGATATTTTCTAAAGCCACTTGATTTGAAGTTGAATGTTTATGGTTTCACTTTTCTCTATCTGCTTTTGTGTCCCCGAAGTGGACTCAGCGGAAGCTGCCAGCTGTTATTTGAAATATTGCTTATGAATTTCAATTTCCACATAATAAACATACTCTGGTAATACATAGATAGTAGGTATTTATTACATATTCAATAAACTATTTAAAACGAAATATTTAATATAAAATTAATTGAAAATTTGTATTGAAAAGATGATAATTCAACCAAAACATGGGAGTATGCTAAATTAAGCAATTACCGACAGTAATTGTTATTTCAATAAATACCATAATATTATCAATAGATGATGATTTTGATGAGTAGATATTGGTATATAAATAGTCACACTTTTTTCTTACCTCAACAGGAATAGCTTCAGGGTGTAAATATGTTTTATTTCCTACTTTCATAATAAAGTGATCTGAAACTGTAGGCAGCATATTTTAGAGCTTTTCTTAAGTACCCGGTTATTTATTTTAGTTGATTTTATCCATAATTCCCGTGATTCTGGTTTGGCGGAAAATCTGAAAGTTTTTACCACTTTAATACCTACTCTCAATATAATATTTTATACTATAAATAGGTATTAAAAAGTAAAGATTACGCCCGGCGAAAAGTGGAACAAATTTGCTGGGAGCGCTATACATACACTCTAATTAACAATTCATCTGAAATTATTGAAGAAGGTAATTTATTGCAATATTTGGCATACTATTTTCCCCTAAAATGGGGTAGTATCCGAGTAAAAAGTAGGCAACGCTGAGCTTGGAGGTTATGTATAAAACAATATGTAATAAAAACATAATCCAGCACTCATTATAACTTGAAACAGCTGTATATGTATTTTAACACCATGAACCATATTGGTTGAAAACTTCCACGGTTTTCCACCGAATAAACCAAAATATTTAGCTACTTACGAATGAAAGGACAATCCGGCAATTTTCTTCCCACTATCACTTTTGCAACCAAGAACACTGCACTGTACCATTTTGCAGCAACAGCTCTAAAGTCAATCCTCAACCATAAACGCAAAATCGTCCGTATTTATCGAAATAACGTTAAAATTTCGTCGCAACCACTTTCGAACGCGTATCAAACGTCAAACTTTGTTTATCAAATGAAGTGCAAACCTTAAAAAAATGTGACACGCGATAAGGGACAAAACATGTCTTTACAAGCATCATGCATATACTTTTCTTTTTCTTGTGTAAGTGAGATAGAAAATGACCAGCAGTCTATAGTTTTCTCTGTCTACGCTTACAATAATAATTCAAATTACTTGCATGAAAACTGAAAAATGTTGACGAGGTCAGCTTCAAGACGAGCACGCTTACCACCTCCGGACTCTTCGCTCGGCTCCGCCTCGCCGCCGGCACCCAGACCCACCGTGAGCGCTGTGACGACACCGGCCGCGGTAGTTGCGTCGAGCTCGAGCGATGAGTATTTTTCCCCGCCGACGTCGCCAACACATGTACGTCGGCAGGGGAAAGGCCGGCCACCGAGGAGCTTGGGACTTAGGGGCCATCCGGCCCCGAGCCGGGTCCCCGCTGCCGGTGGTTGTGTGCATGTATGAGATGGACTCAGTCTATGAGCTGCACGGTTACTGACAAATTCGTGCACTGACTGGACAGGTCCACTCAATCTGTGTGGTTCTTTCCTCAAAAGACCATTTCAGACACAAATCTACATGGTCCTCAAAGATTATTATAATATTATTCTAATTATTGTGAATGTGAGAACTATGTTGGTCAAATTGGTTTTTTTATATTTAATTTTGTATTTTTCTCAGCGTAATCTTGATCTGGCAGTTTGAGTAATTTATGCGGCCTTCTCAAATGTCCTTTCTTTGGTATTGTTCGTCGAATCGTTGAGCTCCTTAAGTTCTGAGTTGAGCTGCACGATTGCTGACAATTGCGTGCACTGACTGGACAGGTCCACTCAATCTGTGTGGTTCTTTCCTCAAAAGACCATTGCAGACACCGATCTACATAGCCTTCACATGATCTGACCAAGATTTTGTCTGGACTTTAAAAGAGACTGTGACCTCTGAGTTTGTTTCGGCCTTTCTTCTCAGAGTAGTCAGATAGGAAACGCCGACCTCATCTAGTTTAAAAAAATATATATGATTGACGTGTAAAAGTGTTTGTTCAAACCTACTTACAGAAATAAAATAATTTATCATTTATGAACGAGAACGTCATGCGCGCATATTACAGGTCTACAGAGGGGGGAACTAACCTCACTGCGTACCGTGATAGGATGCTGTCTATGTTTCAGGAACTAGAACCAACCGTCAACGTCTCGGCCCAATGACTATCGGATCAGGTGCGGGTCATCCAACGTAATCATAGGTTGGGCGATGCTGCACGTGATAGGCTGCGCTCAGAGCTGTGCAACCATATCGTCTCGACTCCGGCACAGACCGCGGTACAAGCTTCAACCATTGATGCAGTCCCGCCGCGGTCCAATCATGGTGTTGAAGAAGACGATGATAGGGTTACCACAGTAAGTAGCCAGCGCAACGCCCGATAGAGGAGCGCACTGGAGGATGCGTTTCACGAGTATAGATTCACTTCTATCGAACTTAGACCCCGATTACCACGCCTACCTATGCACAAAAAAATAGGGCGCTGGTATGTGCCCTGGGCTCGCAGCTGAAGAATGTGTTCGAGAGCAGCAAGGATCTCGTTGATACACACTCGATCCTGTATTGTGCGGCTGTTGCGGCATGTCGTTTACATGGCAAGTACTAATCGGCAAACTATACTGCTTCAGGGAAGGCAATACACGACCACGCGTGATGCGCTTTGTAAACGGGCATTCTCGGGGACTGGAATCAGCCCTCGAGAATACATGTCCCGTGTCACAGAGCGCATCGACTTCCTGAAGCAGAAAGTTTGTTGTGCATGGGCGAGCCGCATTCGGCGGTATAAGCGACGGGTTGATCGATACACGCAAAATCGCAGGTTCCAGAGCGATGAGAGGTGTGATTGTGGGTTGGTGTTTAGCTTGGGAGCGATCTGAACAAAATGTGACAGACGGGTGCCGCCCGGATGACGCCGCCACGAGAACATTCTGGTGCAACATCTGGTCGGTACACGTCGTCTGTCACGCTGAGGCTGGCTGGATACGAGTGGTCGAGCGAGTGTGTAAAACTATACCAGAAACGCAAACAGTCCTTTTTTTTTTTTTGTGGGTGGGAAATCATCAAATAACTTCTCCCGCTCTGGGCAGAGCAGGAGGGCGTGTCAGACTCTTACTGACTAAAACCCACCCGTGTTCCTACAGTTGCCTGTGCCAGGGGCCACGGTAACCCTCTTGGACTTTTCCGCAACCCTAGCAGGCATCGGTCCTAGCAAACCCCGTCATTGGTGCTGACATCTCTTTGAGGCGCGCGTGGAATACAATGCGCCGTCGACCCAGGCCTGGTCCTTATCGAACGGCGAGCTGCCCATTGCTCGCCGTTCGCAAGGCCGCGCCTACGGTGGCCGGGATTCGGCCTGCGATTCCCGACGCCCAGGGCGTCTCCTGCGGCGGCTAGGGGCGTGAGGGCGCAAATTTTGCCTCTCCCTCACGCGTTCCGCCTCCTCCTTCGCGAACATTACTGCTTCGCAGAAGGAGGTGACGGCTTCCCAAGCGCTGTCGCTCCGTACCATGGCCTGGACCAAGGCCCGACGCGAGAGATCGCCACCGCCAATCGCCTCCACGAGGACACGGCGGTGCTCCGCCCAAGCCGGGCAGACCTCCACCGTATGCTCCACCGTGTCCTCCGGGCGATCCACACAATGGTGACACCCGGGCGTTTCCTCCCGCCTTATCCGGAACAGGAACCTCCCGAAACAACCGTGTCCGGTGAGGACCTGCGTCAGGCGGAAGGTGAGGACGCCGTGGCGCCTCTCTAGCCACTCCTCAAAGAGGGGACTTATCGCCGCAATTGTGGCGTGCCCAGCGCTGGGTTGCGACAATCGCACTCTCCATGCCGCCCTAAGATCCCGCCGGAGCTCTGTCCGCTGTGCCGTGATTTCTCGCGGCGGCGGAGCTACGCCCCGGCGTTTCGCCTCCTCGCGCCACTCCCAAACGTGCGCGAGGACTTTTGCCTCCAGATCCCAGGGCGGTAATCCGGCAAGGAGGCTCGCCGCCTCACCGGAGACCGTACGGTATCCCCGGAGCAGCCGGGTGGCCATGACCCTTTGGGGCGCGTTCAACCAGCGGGCTGGCCGCCGCCTCAAGGAACGCGCCCACACCGGTGCCCCGTAAAGGGCCAAGGACCGTACGACCCCCGCGTAGAGCCTCCGGCAGGAGGCGTTTGGCCCCCCTAGATTGGGCAGGAGCCGCTTTAAGGCAGCCCCGGCTCTTTCCAGTCTGGGAGCCAAACGTCGGAAATGCAACGCAAACAGTCCTAATTACGCCATTAGACGTTACCAGAGGGGTCCGTCCGTTACTCGTGGGAATTATATGGAAACAGTTGTAACAGTATGGAACAGTATGGAAGAACAGTATGGAAGCGGAATTGCCGATCGTGTTGGTCGAGCAGATGGGTGTCCTGTCAGGTGCGGTGTCAGACTCTGACACCGCATCTGAGAGGATGAGTGTGGCGAGTGTGGCGAGCGTAAGCTCAAAGCGCTCGCGGACTGAGGAGGAGATGTTTGAGCGTCCTTCAAAATTTTGGAGGAAGTGCTCAAACAAAGAGGACGAGAGGCGCGCGGGGTTGACAGGCCTCTCTTCTAGCGAGGAGAACCTGCCAGCCAAGGCGGGCAGAAGAGGGCGAGGTCGCGCAATCGGTGGAGCGTCAGCTCCTTCGGTGTCTCTAGGGCGCTTTCTTAAGCGCCCCGACATGCCGGCACCCAGCGGAGGAAGCGACCCGGGGACCAAGCAGGTGGAGTGCGCTTCTAGCCAAAGCTCCACTTCTTTGGTCACCACAAGGGGGAAGAGTGACCTGGAGCCCCTTGAGTCGGACCTAAGCGGGGGCTCCACTATGTCCCTGCTGGGAGCCAACAAGGCGGATGCGAACGCCGCCAGGCGGGCGCAAAGAAAGGCTGTCGCGGCTGACGAAGTCAGCGAGTTGGCCCGACAGGCCCGAGAGCGGCGATCCACTCGGATAGCTGCCGGGGGGAGCGTATCGGCGGTGGCGCTCAG
Organism: Brachylomia viminalis; assembly: GCA_937001585.2. Classification (NCBI taxonomy): domain Eukaryota; kingdom Metazoa; phylum Arthropoda; class Insecta; order Lepidoptera; family Noctuidae; genus Brachylomia; species Brachylomia viminalis. The sequence goes on along the minus strand of OW443310.2, from coordinate 12,210,896 downwards.
CCGCCAAGTTATGGAGTTATGTATATTAAGTGGTGTTCAGTTTAATTTTTGTTGTTATGTTTTTTGTGGTGTACAATAAAGTATATATAAATAAATAAATAAATAAATATGGACGGCGTGGATGTCGTCCTGAAGGTTGCCACCAAATCGGGCAGCCTGAAGGGCACGTTCACGCGCGCCCTTAAAGAGGCGGCTGAAGACATCAGGGAGGCGGTTGGGGTCCTCGTTACTCGTACGAGCACGGAGGAGACGGCGAAGCTATGGGAGGAGAATGGCCGTCTCCGATCCGAGTTGGAGGACCTCAAGCGGCAGTTCGCTGCCCAGAGGGCAGCTTCCACGGCCTCCTGCTCCTCTTCCTCCGCAGTCTTGCCGTTGCCTTCATCGGTCCCGCTGTCGACACCTGCACTTGCGGATGCGGAGATCGAAAAGATCGCGCGCATCTGCATGATGCAGTGTGGAAAGATGGTGGGTGCCCGAATGGAGGGCATAGAGGCAAGGCTCCTCCCGGCTGAGACCCTCCGCCCACCGCTCGCTGCGGACAAGCGGAGGAAGTAGGGGACCAAGAGGCCTGCCGAGGGGCCCAGAAAGCCTGTGGAGCGCACGTCCGCGCCCACTGCCCGGACGGCCGCGCCACCGGCAGCCGGACCCCCGCCGACCGCACCCACGGCGACCGCGCCCGGGTCTACCGAGAAGACCTGGACTACGGTCGTCAAGAGGGGCCGCCGCAAGGAGAAGACTGCGCCGCTGGTACCCGCTAAAGCACCGGCACCGAAGAAGGCCCAGGGACCGCCTAAGGTCAGAGCCCCACGCTCCGCGGCTGTAGTAATTACGCTGCAGCCCGGAGCCGTCGAAAGGGGCATATCATATAAGGCGGTCCTAACGGAGGCGAGGGCCAAGGTCGCGTTCCCCGACCTTGGCATACCGTCCGGCCTCAGAATGAGGCCGGCGATTACGGGGGCGCGACTGCTGGAGGTGTCGGGTGCCTCTAGCGGCGAAAAGGCGGACATCTTGGCCGCCAAACTGCGAGAGGTCCTCAACCCGGAGGACGCCCGGGTGTCCAGGCCTATGAAGACCGCTGAGCTGCGCATCGATGGCTTGGATGAATCGACGACCCCGGCTGAGGTCGTGGCGGCTGTCGCTCGAGTCGGCGGATGTTCGCCCGATGACGTGCGATCGGGCGAGATTCGCGTTGACGCTTCCGGGCTCGGCGCGATCTGGGTGCGGTGCCCGGTGGCGGCGGCGAACAAAGTCGCCGACGCTGGGCGTCTGTTGGTGGGGTGGGTGGCAGCGAAGGTGAAGCGGCTGCAACCCAGGGCCTTGAGGTGCTACCGTTGCTTTGACATTGGGCATGTCAGAGCACGGTGCACCGCCGAAATAGACCGCAGCGAGCAGTGCTATCGCTGCGGTGAGGCCGGCCACAAGGCGGCCCAGTGCTCCGCGGCGCCAAACTGCAGCCTCTGTACAGCTGCAGGGAGGCCCGCTGGGCACAGATTGGGTGGAAGGGCTTGTGGCGCGCCCGCCAACAAGAAGAAGAAGAGAAGGGCTGCCAAGGCTGCCGGGGGCTCTTTACCCCTCCCTCAGCCTGGCTGCCCTTCGGTCGACTCCCGGCCTCGGAATGGTGCGGAGGGAATGGATTGCGCATAATTGCGCTCTACCATTTCCTCCAAGGCAATATCAACCACTGTGCCAGAGCTCAGGATCTCTTGCTCCAGAGCATGGCAGAGTGGTCGATTCACGTGGCTGTGGTCGCCGAACCGTACTTTGTCCCCCCCAGGGATAACTGGGTGGGAGACCTGGACGGTTTCGTGGCCATCATTGGCGGGGCTCTTGTCAACCCGTCCCGAGGTCACGGCTGGGTAGCCGCCCTCGTGGACGGCGTTGGTATGGTTGGGGCGTATTTTTCGCCCAACAAGAGTCTCGCCGACTTCGAGAGGTTCCTTGTCGAGTTGGGTGCCGTCGTGGGCCGACTCAACGCCAAGTCTGTGGCGTGGGGATCTCCAGTGACCGATGCTAGGGGCGAGGTGCTGGAGGAGTGGGCGGTCACGACTGGCTTGACCGTCCTAAATCGGGGCTCGGTCCACACGTGCGTGCGGCAGCGGGGCGGCTCTATAGTGGACGTCTCGTTCGCTAGCCCTGCAGTCGCGATCCATGTCCGCGACTGGCGTGTCGCCGTGGAGGTGGAGACGTTGTCGGATCACCGATACATCCGTTTCGACGTCTCCGCCCAGACCAGCGGCAGCCGCAGTTCGATGGCCCCACGAATGGACGGTCCGCGCTGGGCGCGTAAGCGCATCGACAGGGAGCTTCTCGAGGAGGCCGCTATTGTCCAGGCCTGGTTCCGAGAGTCGGCAACAAACGGACCCGTCGACGTCGAGCAGGAGGCGCTGTGATTCCGCGGGGCGATGACGCAAATCTGCGACGCGTCCATGCCCCGGGTCCACGCACAGTCAGCAAGGCGCCAGGTGTACTGGTGGACCGCCGAGATCGCGCAGCTGCGCGTCGCGTGCGTGGCGGTTAGACGCCAGTACACCCGATACCGGAGGAGACGTCGTCGGGTCCCTGACGAAGAAGCCGCGCTGTATGAGGTGTACCGCGCGGCGAAGGAGGCTCTGTGGCTGGCCATCGGCGAGGCGAAAACGCGAGCCAGGGAGGATATGTTGGAGACTCTAGACGGGGATCCGTGGGGGCGCCCTTATCGCGCGGTCCGAGGGAAACTTCGAGCCGCGGCGCCCCCACTTACGGAGAGTCTCCAACCCGAGCTGCTGGAGGAAGCAGTCGCAGCCCTCTTCCCAGTGAGAGTGGAGCACAGTCCGCCACCGATGGCTGTGCCCACAGCCGCAGAGCCTACAGGAGAGAACGCCATTAGCGTCCCAGAGGTGACACAGGCAGAGATGGGGGCAGCCGTGATGCGGCTCCGGGCCAAGAACGTGGCCCCGGGGCCCGACGGGATCCACGGCTGCGTGTTAGCCCTCGCTCTGAAGGAGCTTGAGCCCCAACTGAGAGGACTCTACACAGCGTGTCTTGAGCGGGGCCAGTTTCCCGCTTTGTGGAAATCTGGTCGTCTGGTCCTGCTCAGGAAGGCGGGGCGACCTGCCGACTCGCCGTCCGCGTACCGGCCCATAGTGCTGCTAGACGAGGTGGGTAAGCTGTTTGAGCGTATTATCGCAGCCCGCCTCGTCAGCCACTTGGCGGAAACCAGCGCCGCATGTCGTGCGGTGTTCCGCAGGGTTCAGTCCTAGGGCCGCTCCTGTGGAACATCAGGTACGACTGGGTGCTGAGGGGCGAGCTCCAACCGGGCGTAGACCTGACGTGTTATGCAGATGACACGCTGGTCACTGCCCGGGGGAGCTCGCACAGGGAGGCAGCGTTGCTGGCGACGGCTGCGGTGTCACAGGTGGTGGGCCGCATACGTTGCCTAGGCCTGGAGGTGGCCCTCAGCAAGTCGGAGGCCATGGTGTTTCATGGCCCCCGGCGGGCGCCGCCACCCGGCTCACACATCGTGGTCGGGGGGGCTCGGATCGCTGTCGAGTCCACCATGAAGTATTTAGGATTGGTGCTCGACAGCCGGTGGAACTTCGAGCCCCACTTCCGACGGCTGGCGCCCAAGTTGCTGAGCGCAGCTGGCGCGCTCGCGACGCTGCTTCCCAATCTGGGGGGCCCGAGCGCCGTCTGTAGGCGGCTCTACGTGGGGGTCGTGCGATCCATGGCCCTGTATGGGGCCCCGGTGTGGGCCTCTGACCTGACGGCCGGCAGCATCGTAGTTTTGCGAAAGCCGCAGAGGGCGATGGCCGTCAGAGTCATCAGGGGGTATCGCACGATCTCTTACGAGGCGGCTTGCGTACTGGCCGGATCCCCGCCCTGGGACCTCGAGGCGAAAGTACTCGCGTCATTGTATCGGTGGCGCGAGGAAGCGAGGGCGCGGGGCGAAGGACCGATGCAGCGGCACATGGAGCTGCGTCGGTCTCAGCTTCGCGAGGTCCTGGTGGCGGAATGGCGGGACAGGCTTTCTCGGCCTACCGCCGGCCTCGTCACCATCGAGGCGGTCCGGCCGGTGCTCGAGCGCTGGCTCGGGAGGAGGCACGGCTCCCTGTCGTTTCGGGCGACGCAGGTGCTCTCGGGGCATGGTTGCTTCGGGAATTACCTGTGTCGCATAAACAGGGAGCCGGACGCCCGGTGGCACCACTGCGTCGACTGCCGAGAGGACACGGCGCGGCATACGCTGGCAGAGTGTGCCACTTGGGAGGAGCCGCGCCGTGCCCTCATCTCAGAAGTAGGCAGTGACTTGTCGCTGCCGGCCGTAGTCGAGTCGATGGTTGGCAGCGACGAGTCCTGGGACGCGGAGGCTGCGGAAAGGGGGAGGGAGATCCCGTCCACTCACCCGGCCCGCAGAAGGCGCACCGGGCGTCGGCGGAGGGCGGACAACGCCCTCTTCCAGCCCCCCTAAATGGGTCCAGGGGCGACGGACTCGGGGACGTCCGTCGCCCCCCATACATCAGGACCCGAGGTGGCGGTGCGTAGTGTTCCACGCGCGCCCCTTTTAGACGTCGCGGGGGGAGTCAAACACCTCACTCCCCCCCCAGACCCGAAGAGGCCCGCAGCGGCGGGCCGGCACCAGTCGGGGGTTGCGGAAGGATCGTACGTTCCCGCGACCCCCGGCGTAGGTGTGAGATGGAACACCGGGGTGGTTTTTAGTCAGTAAGAGTCTGACAGACCCCGCCGGCCGCCCCAGGGCGGCGGACATCCATGAGGATTATCCACCCCGGAAAAAAAAAAAAAAAAAAGGGTCCGTCCGTTACCGAACTGGAAATCTCCGGGACCGGACGGATTGCACAACTTTTGGTTGAAATGGCTAATTTGCCTGGCATCTCAGTTCCAGTCATCCTTCGAGTCTGGGTCGCTACCGCAGTTTCTAACAACAGGCGTTACCCACCTGCTCCATAAGTCAGGTAGTCCCACGGAACCCAAGAATTATAGACCGATCACGTGTTTGTCGACGGTCTATAAACTTCTTACATCCATTCTGAGAGCTAAAATTAATACGCACATTGGCAGGAATATGAGTATGTCTGCGTCTCAAAACGGATGTAGAAACGGGTCCCGCGGTACTAAGGAGGTACTCCTCATCGACATGGCCATTAGCCAACAGGTTTGTCGATCCCGCAAGGATCTGTCGACATGCTGAATAGATTATAAGAAGGCCTACGACTCGGTGCCACATACATGGCTCATGAGGGTGCTGGAGTTGTACAAGATAGATGCAACTCTACGCACCTTCCTTGAGTCGTGTATGGGGCAATGGAGGACGGTTCTTCGCTATCCAGGATGTTGACAGATCCAGGGGAATGATGACCCTGTATGGATTAAACGGGGAATATTTCAGGGCGACAGTTTGAGTCCACTTTGGTTCTGCTTAGCCCTGAAACCTCTAAGCACACTACTGGAGGATTCAGGTCAAGGTTTTCGGTTGAAGAATGGTGTTCAGGTCATAGCTCACCTCCTCTACATGGATGACTTGAAACTCTTTGCCCCCAACAAATTGCGACTGATGGAGCTACTGAAGGTAACTGAAACTTTAGTAGCGCCATCAAGATGGAATTTGTTGTGGACAAATGTGCAGTAATGCATGTAAAGCGAGGTGAGATTATGGAATCCGAAGGAATTCATCTTTTGGATTCCATATACCTTAGATACCCCTCCTCATCCGAAAGCTATAAATATTTGGCGTTCATCAACGTTGCTGACATGAAGCAATCGTTGAAGGAGCGCTTCTTCGGTCGCCTGAAGAAGATATTACTTAATCTTCTTTCAGGCGGAAACAATGTGCCTTCAACGGTTGGGTCGTGCCGGTTTTGATGTACTCTTTCGGCATACTCAAATGGACTCAGACTGAACCCGACGCCCCTGGATAGGAGGGTCCGTACACTACTACTGACCGCAAATCGGATGCATCACCCACGTTCATCGGTGATGAGACTGTACATCCCGCGGAAGTGCAGGGGTCGAGGCTTTTTAAATGCGAAGACCCTCCACAACCGCGAGGTCTGCAGTCTCAGGGAATATTTTTTTAAAGCTGAAATGGGTATGCACCGTGATGTGGTAAAGAGAACTGGCGCAAACCTGTAGTACTTACTACCGATGACCGCAAGGAGGTATGGCAAAGCAAGGAGCTTCATGGGCGCTTCTACCGGCCTCTTCATCAGCCCGGTGTAGACCTATTAGCGTCCGTATCCTGGCTACGTTTTGGTGACCTTTTCGGGGAAACTGAAGGTTTCATCTGTGCAATTATGGACGAAGTTATCTTGACGAATAACTACCGGAGACATATTATGAAATACGGGACGGTTGACGTGTGTCGGGTATGCCACCGTCCAGGTGAATCCATCAGACATATTATCTCTGGTTGTTCTCGTCTGGCTAACGGCGAGTACTTGCACAGGCATAACCAAGTAGCTAGGATTATTCACCAGCAACTAGCTTTAAAATATAAATATGTGGATACTGAGTATTACAAGTATGCGCCCGACCCAGTTCTCGAAAATGACCAAGTCACATTGTACTGGGATCGGTCTATCATTACTGACAGGACTATTGTCGCCAATAAGCCTGATATAGTGGTGATAGATTGATTAGCGCGCCGCACAATGATTTTCGATGTTACCATTCCACATGACGAGAACCTCGCAAAAGCTGAGAAAGAGAAACAAATTAAATATCTCGACTTAGCACACGAGGTTGTTGACATGTGGAATGTGAGCTCGGCTGTCATTGTGGCGATTGTCGTATCGGCAATGGCCTGATGGCCGAAAGCTTCGATCAACATCTCCCGAAGCTCTCGTTAGGCGGTTGGATCAAGGGCCTAAATCAGAAGACAGTACTCCTCGTGAGAAGGTTCCTGTCTCTGGAGCCCTAACCACCGGTAGCTTGGACCCTGCTCCCGATACCGGCGGACTACTATTTTTATATTTTTTAATGTTTTTTTTTTAATGTTTTAAAAAATATTTAAAAATGTATTTATATGTATGAAAATAAATAATCGGAATAAAACTTAAGGCTCCAAAATTTATAAATTATGACAAAATACTTCTTAAACTAAAGATTAATATCAAAAAGTAAAATAAAATTACAAGACAAACAATATTACAATTTTGTCCACTTACTTAGAATAGAATAGAATATTCTTTTATTTGCTCAGAATATAGGTATTTAGTAATAGTAATATTTTTTTTCTAAGTAGGTATGTGGTAAATAAATAATAAAAATTGAAATTAAATGAGATCATAATGGAAAATATAGCTTCTAAAATAAAGTATAAAAAGGTGAAGAGTTTCAAAATATACTAACATAACTATAGAGGTACGAGGAACAGGATGTAAAGTTCACTCATACCTAAATAGAAAAAGGAGGATCCTCCGACCAGACGGGTGTCGTGTCTGATGGGCAACTGCCTCACGATTGATGTCGGGTCGTTGTATATATGCTAGTTGCGCGGTAAACTCTGCTTGCGTGATGCAGGATTTTGCGTGACGTCAGTGTGATGCGTGGTTTGCATGTGGCGATATAGATACCGCTACATAACAAATTATAAGATTGCGTTTTTGGGTACTTCAGTATTTTGGCTTCAAAGTCTTTTATGGAATCATGGTATAAGGTGACATCGGGTACAAATTTTATCAAAAAATTCATCTCTCTATCGAGTCTGTTGTACCCCAATATTTGTCTTGGATGCTTGAGTGTGGAATACATTAGTTACAGGTTAATTATCTGGTATATATATAACTAATTTGTCACAGTCTAATTTATTATCGACCAATTTGTAGAGGAACGTTAGATACTGTGTCAGTCGACGGTCGCGCAGAGAATCCATATTGTAGCATCGAACACGTTGTTCATAATGGACACCAGGGAGATATTTGACCGAAGGTATACGCTAGGTTTCTCGTGAAGACCCTCTGAATGCTTTGTACTCTTTGTGAGTTCACAGAATAGTGCAGATTCCACACCACGCTTGCAAATTCAAAGTAGCTTCGAACTAAGGAAATATATAACACAATTTTAGTTCTTGCCGGCTTGAAGCCTTTAGTGCTTCTCTTAAGAAATCCAAGTAACCTTGCTGATCTCGTGACGATGCTATCAATATGACTTCTAAAGTTAACTTGGTCATCCATGATGACACCAAGATCTCGAACTTGATTTACAGACTCTCATAATGTTCCTTTTATGTCGTATGAGACAGCACTGGATTGTTTTTTCCTACTAAATCGAATGTGTTGTACAAACAAACATTGACGATGTTTGTTTCAGTCGCTCTCATAAGGGTAAAAATCATAGACAGAGAAAACTACATGGCAACATTGAACAAGGTGGGTCGACAACTCCTCTACCTTTCGTTGATCTCAGCATTTGATTGGACAGAAGTTTACTTTTTCGAAATCTGCATCATTTGCATGAGAAATACTTAAAAAAGTAAAGGTAATATAGAATGGTAGGCAAATAGTAGGTATGTTTTTTTTTTTAATGGGTATGCTGTTGACTCTAGTTCTCACTTTGAAGAGATTAGGTTTGTATGCGTTCGGAAATACAGACGCAGGTAGAGAGTTCAACTCTTTTACTGTGAGCATAACAAAAGACATTTGGAAACGTTTAGTGCGAATTGGTGGAATAGCAACTAGGTAAGGATAGTAACTTGCAGTGCGTCTAGATGACCGATGGAAGAAGGGGGCCGGTGGAATGAGGTCGTGGAGTTCTTGGGCACGCTCTGCGAAGTACAATCTGTAGAAGACCGACAAGCAGGCGACCTTGCGGCGATGAGCCAAGCTGTGAAGCTTGGCATCCATCAGTTTTACGTCGCCAATGAGCCTCTTAGCTCTGTGTTCCACCAAGTCAAGCGCAAGTTGGTACTTTGCTGAGCCAAAGCAAGTTGAGCTTTGCTTTGATGTTCTTATTTGTTTACAATAATAATTGTATCATGATATAAGTCTCTACTCTATTCTAGTTTTAATAAATGGCAAGCAAAGCCGATGTCGCTCATAGCTTTAAATATACTATATATATATATATAAATATATATTATTGATGACTTGCTGAAAACTAACAATACCGAGACTGAAGGCAGTACTCGATCGAACACACTAGTTTAGGAATAGTTTAAGCTTATACATGGATAAGAACACTTACCTAAGCATCGCTTAGAAAAGCCGTCCAAGTTATTTTTACGGTCATGTAACCTACCTAGTGTGTACCTAGTCTTTTTATTTTAGGCGGGTCCTGCACATCAACACACTCACAAAGGCAACGTTTTACTGACATTAACGAGACTTGTGAAAATGTCACCCGTTTATATTTGTGGCGTGTCAAACGTTTCCCGATATTTGTTTATCAGGCTTTATTATTCTAGGTATAGGATGTTATGAAACGAACGGACGTCATCGTGTAAGGGAAATGTATAGACAAGTGCGTCATCATGCCTCCGAAATTATGCTTGTGACATCTATATTGAACACTTATCAAACGTTATTATATAAAGATACGTTTTACACTGTACAAATAATTCTTAGTTAATCTTGCGTGCGTATTTTATCGCCTATTATTGAAAATGTTACGTGTAACATACGGTTGTGTAAAGTTAACTTGCCAACGAACTCGTGTTCAAGCGAATACATACAAAGTACTTCATACGCTTTATAGTCACTTAACATTAAGTATTCGTCTCCCCATTCATAACGTGAACATGTAACATTATTACAGCATGTTGAAATATATTTTGTATGGTATAAGCGTTCATTGAGAAGAACATCTTTATGATTTACCGATAACAAGGTGTGTTTAGAGCAACTTAGCAGAGGCCTTTGTCCGACATAGGACTGCTAGTTGATGACAAGGTACATTATGATATGAGGTTTACCATGTGGGGCTCACTCAATATGATTTTTCACACTTGCTCGAAAAGTGGTTTAGGCCTAACCGCCATTTTTCACACGCCTTTTTTTTAACATGCATGCTGTTTCCTTTCCGTTGCGTAAAGTACGCCACAGGTAACTATCCAATACCAATCCTAGATGTGCGATTATTTTTTAATATCAGCAGTTTATATGCTTTTATAAGCCTAAAAGTTTTGTGACAATACTGTAAAATATGATAAATAAACATTATACAAAGTGTTGTTTTGCATCCTCGTCAAATTCGAGGAGGAAACTATGCTAATGATTCTCGACACGAATCAATAATAAAATAAGTAAGTATTTATTTTTATTTTTTGTAATTTTCGGAAATCGGCATGTGTAGGGCCCGTGTGATACCGCCCTGTAACTGCGCTGTAACTTTAACGCACGCACAGTGGCACAGTCGTGCGACACTGCCTACCGCATACGCAACGGGGTGGTTCTGTTCTTTGAAAGTAGAGTATTCTGAAAAACTGTCAAACTTAAATATCTAAAAAAACAAGTAGGTATGTATTAATTATTTAGCAGGATCGTAATTTTATTTGATTATTTATGTCTTTCATAACAGCCTCCTGAAATTTGACGAAGATGCAAAACGACACGTTGTATTTCTTAAAATTATTTATTTTGTCAGACAGATGCATCAAATTACCTAGTGGTCAAAAAATATAAATTTTTAATTTTATTTTCTAATGGGTTGTTATTCTCAACGGGCAGACTGAGGAAATATATCGAGAATACCTACCCGTCTAGAATGCCATAGAAAAACTGAAACGTAAACTTTGAAGATATCGGTTTTCATTCGTTTTTTAAGCTATTTGATTGCTGGCGAACAAAAACAAACCCGCGACCCATTTTTCACAAATATTTGTTGTAAAATGTCGTTAGATAGGTACATGTGAGCATTTGTGCTTCGTAAACATGATTTTAATATTATGTGTATAGACCTTGTAAAATATGAATGACGGCGTTATTGTTGGCGTCGAGTACCTACGTAAAAGTTATGCAAGACATGAATTATCTGTGAATTCAGATATGACGTCAAGTGATGACGACATTCACATGCACGCGCAGGTAAAGTTATGCATTTATTCCTATAAAACAAATTAGTTAAACATACTAAAACACGCCACAACCTTTTTTTTTTTTGAGGGTGGCAAATCTTCATAATTATAACTTCTCTCTCTCTGGGCGGAGCGGGAGGGCGTGTCAGACTCTTACTGAAACCCACCCGTGTTCCTTCAGTTGCCTGTGCAGAGCTTGGTACACCAATATTAATGGAGATAATTTTGGATCAATAATAATTTGTCGATGGTCTTAGACTTAGCATCCCCTTCCAACAACGTCTGAAGAATGATTTGCCATTACTGTTCTGCTGAGACTATAGTGACGTCAGCGTGATGCTGTTACAATCGGCCGAATCCTCGTAAAACTCATCTAGCACTGCTGATCAGTTGACAGTAAGAAAAATACCTACCTGATGAATTTTGTATTGTAGAATGGTTGTGAACTAAACTCAACTTAATTTTGTAAATGATTTTAGATTTATTAATATTTTTGAGAAGTCTTTACGTAAAGCTAATGCCATTGATCGCGTAACAATAAACGCGAATCAGAGCGCGAGTCATTATCTACTGCTTACAGAAGTGTTTCAAATTTTAAACAGTAACATACTTATTGACATAAAGTTTCTTTTGCATTACCAATAGACGTACGAAAGGAACGGTCTCGAAACGAACAGTACTGATTGGTAGTGTATCCCTCTCGCACAATCAGGCAGTGTTCATTATTAAATTAGGCACCTAATAATTTTGTAGAACAAATTAACGTTTATATCTTTTTTATATGGCTAGTACTTTTAATGTTATGATACTAAACCTGAACTATCCCCAGACAGTGTTGATGTGTGTAGTATATTACGTACGACAAAAGTAATCTATGAAGTTAGTTTGCGGGATACACCGCAAAAAAAAACTCACAGATTTGAGAGAATGCAAGTACTTAAGTATGGAATTAGTATGAACTATATATTAAGCTCCTAGTACTGAAGTTGCTGGAGCCGCAATGACATGTCATATTGTCCCGTTGCGTTATTATGCAAAATTATATAAAAATTAATTTTGTTAATGTTGCTATTTTGTTTTATTTTGCGGGAAACAGACTGTTAATAAAATTATATTATACAGTTCCTTTATATTTAATTAAGTGCACAACTTTTATGATTGGATCATGGATGGAATCCTTTCTGTCAGTGTGAATAGTTCCATGTTCCATGTACCACAGGTTGTACAGTCACCTTATTCTGACCCATAGACTTCAGCTTAATGTTCTGACCAAACTGAACAGTCACAGATTGAACATCCTCTCTGTTTTATCAAATGTTTTTATGGAAATACAATCATGTATACATTATCAATTTATTTCTGATCTCTACAAGATCTCTGAAGTCTTTTAGATCACCAGTCATAACATAAAAACAAATAGAAGTTTAGAAATTTCTTATACATTATTTAACCTTAACTGTGTCATACTCGTACATACACAATGGATAGATACCTAAGTGTTAACAAATTTTGAACTTGTAAGGTTTTATTTACAGTTACAGTTACTTACAGTTTTTATTTATTTTAAACAATAAACCTTTAATACAGTGAGTAGTCATTGAACCTTACTGGCTGATCGAATAGGTCTAGTGCTGTGACTTTCAGTTGAAACTGGCTCAGCTGTATCAAGGTTAACATTTGAATTTAAAATTACATTATTGTCAAGAATTCGTTCACACCCATAATCAGTATTATCATCCATAACAGTTTTATTTTTATTTGCATTAAAGTTATTTTTTAAATTATCTAACACAACAGTTTTCTTCTTTTCTTAGTTTGTAATATCCATATTGTCTTTTAGTACCCCTTTATATGGTTTTATATGTGTCAAGTCTCGCCTATAAATTACACCATCTACATTTACTTTATGGCCTTTCATTAAGTTTTTCTACAACATCCATGTGTTTATGTTTTCGGGACTTATTTGCACCGCCACGTTTTGAGCGATATTTAAAAAGGGCTTTTTGCATTTTACTTTTGTCTCTATTAGCTTTGATTATTTTTGGGATGTGTTTTTTTTTTGGTTCGTTAATATTTGGTTGATTGGTTATGGTTTGGTTGTTGGTTTACGACCAGTAGTTAAATTGTACGAAATTATAATTATGGTTTAAAGTTTATATTGAGACTGGTTATAAAATGGTGAATTTAAGCTAAATTTGCACTAAAATGGTTTGATATGCTTTGGTTGAGTTACGCGGTTGGTATCCGAACATTAAGAAAGTTAAAATTTAGTAATACCTAAGCAGATCATTGCTCGCAGAACAGATGGCCGATGGGGCCGGAAAGTTCTAGAGTGGCGACCGCGTACCGGAAGACGTAGCGTTGGAAGGCCTCCCACAAGGTGGACAGACGATCTTGTCAAGGCCGCAGGAACCCGTTGGATGCGGGAAGCACAAAAGCGGTCGAAGTGGAGGTGCTTGGGGGAGGCCTATGTCCAGCAGTGGTCGTCTTTCGGCTGAAATGATGATGATGAAGCAGATCAAAGGGTTTGACACTATTAGAAGTGTAAAAAACGAAAAACAAATTCGGACAATGCCGAAGTGAAGTAAAAACGATAAAATAAAATAATTAATAATAACGAAATAAAATAATTTAAATGTTTTATCATTTTTTATCGCGGAACAGATGAAACCACTATAAAAATAATGACAATAAGTTCCGGGTTGAATTTGGGGTGCCAGTGACTCCTAATTGCAAAGGAATGACATATTATTGTATCGAAGTAACTTCCAGTCAAAATTTCGCAAAGTGCCCGAAGACTAGTTCGTTATGTAGATACCAAACAGCTTGGTCCTGGATAAAAAGACATTTTTATTCCAAAAATGCAGCGTGCGTCGGCGCAGCGCGCGTCGCCCCAGGCCGCCAGTACGATTGCGCCGCTCCATCATTGTCATCTTTCGTCATGTGTCAAACGGTGTCAAATAGACTTTACAGTGAATTATTAAGTTTGTATGGTTAATTTAGTTTGTTATAGTATATAGTTATTATTGTTATTACGTTGAATATTTAAGTTGAAATAAATGCTCAGTGGCAGCAGTGATGTGGTTGATAGTGGTAGTGTATGTCAACCTTCAACATCGCAGAGCATTTTTTATTATTGCATTATCGCAGGTTTTCTAAAGGTAAGCGGGTTCTGAATGTGCATATTGACAAGGTACACAGACCACCCAATGCACTCACCTCAGACCATGTCTCAAAAACTACACCTGCAACACCAGCTACATCCACTTTTGACCCTTTTTGGAAAACACTTTCAAATTTAAAAAACTCTGTTCCTGTTTTGAAGCGAGTTCCCCGCGGCGCTAGACCTTTAGTGGCACAACACCTAGCAGGTTGCGTTCGTCTTGCCGCCCGGGAGAACTCGCTAAGTGTTGGGTACAACTGCTCACCTTCCCTTACAGAATTCTACATGTAGGTACAAAAGAATATGTCAACCAAAAAGACATTAACTGCACAAATAAAAGAAAACTGTAATATATCGGCTCGTAATTTACACTCGAGAGCAATGAATCCGGGTCACTTAAAGAATGTTAAAAATCTCGGAAACTAAAAATGATAGGTTAATGCAATAAATTGTATTTAATAGACAATGTAATACTCCTTAAATGAAAGTAAAAAAAATACATTTTATTAACACAAAATTACATAAAGAAAAAAACTGCTGATCTCTCCTTAAAACAAAAATAGGAAACATGAAATTTTTGAACTTTATTACGATTTTCTTGAATTTTAATACTTCGTATTGCCTCCTCGTGCTTCCATTACTGCGTTTACGCGGTTTGGCATGCTGTACACCAAGTTCCTTATACGATTTTGGGGAATATTCTCCCATTCCTCTGTGAGAGCAATTTTGAGCTCACGAAGCGTGATTGGGGGAGGGTTTCGTTGTTTTACGCATCTGCCTAGCTCGTCCCAAGCATGCTCGATCGGGTTGATATCCGGGCTGCGCGCTGGCCACTCCATACGAGTAATGTTCATCTCTTGAAGGTAGTCATTCACAATCCTACCTGTATGAGGTCGGGCATTGTCATGCATAAATATAGCATCCTCACCTAAATTGACCATAAATGGACCAACGCTAGTTAAAGAGCCGTTTTCTATGATCACCAGCTCTGTGCGACTTTCAGAAGAAATTCCGGCCCACACAAGTACAGACCCACCACCGTAGGCTACTTTTTCTTCGATGCATGCTTGCTTGAATCTTTCCCCTGGTCTTCGATACACTCTGTGTCTTCCATCGTGCTTGTAGAGCATAAATTTTGATTCGTCGGAGAACATAACTTTTGACCAATCTTCAATACTCCAATTTACGTGGCTCTGGGCATATCTTAGTCTTGAAATACGATGCCCACGCTCCAGTTTAGGGCCGTTTGCAGGTCTAAGGGGTTTTAAGTTAGATTCAGCAAGCCGACGTCTTACTGTCCATGCACTTGGGTTACTTCCTCCGAGGCGTCGAAACTGATTGGTGAGTTCAGTTCCTGTGAGAAAGCGATTTCGAAGCATGGTGTTCACCAAGTATCGGTCTTCTCGTGCTGTGGTACACCTGGTTCTGCCCGTTCCTGGTCTGCGTAGGTTAGAACCAGTTTCTTCGTAACGTCGGAGAACTCTTTGTACTGTTGACAGCGACACACCGACAGTCCTGGCTGTATCGCGCTGACTCCGGCCGGTTTCCAGCATTGTAAGTATTCTGGTGCATTCTTCAGGCGTAAGCGACATAATTTCAGCTTGAATAATGAATATAGAGCACTATCAACATGGTTTATGTACCCACATAAATGACAGATTACAAACAAAAGCAAAACCAAATGCTGTAATTTCGTAGTTCCATCTTCGAAAGTGGCCCTTTTTCAAATTTGATTTTTTTATGATATAACTTTACAATAACTAAGAAGTTTTAATACCTTCATTTAAGGAGTATTACATTGTCTATTAAATACAATTTATTGCATTAACCTAGCATTTTCAGTTTCCGAGATTTTTAGGATTCTTTAAGTGACCCGGATTCATTGCTCTCGAGTGTAGATTCAAAATTACCGACACAGAGATATACCTCTTCAAGAAGTATATCCCATCTGGTCGAATCTAAGTTGGGAAGGTGATATTAGCGGAGCAGCCAGGATTATTTTTAGTAATGATGTGGTGGCACCGTGTTCTCCAGAAACAATCGCAGCTCTGGATAGCAAACACCCTGCCCCAGCAGATGGTCTTTCCTTCCCCGACCCCCTTAATCCGGATAATCACTCCCTCACCATTACAGGTCGAGAGTTGGTCACAGCCGTTTTCTCCTTCTGGACCGGCTCCGCTGGCGGCCTCAACGGCCTGAGTCCGCAGCATCTTAAGGGCCTTATCTGTTCAGGCGCCGGGACCGCTGGTGAGTTGCTTTTGAAGGAGCTTACGGCTCTGATTACCCTTATGCTCTCCGGCAAGGTGAACGAGGCCGTCATCGACGTTCTGTAAGGGACAAATCTATGCGCCCTGCGTAAGAGGGATGGCGGCATTCGTCCGATTGCTGTGGGAACTACTCACCGTCGTATGGCAGCCAAGATTTGCTGTAAATTTTATGGTGAGGTTGTTTCGGAAAAATGTCAGCCCCTGCAGCTAGGATACGGCTCCAAAGGGGGCTGTGAGGCTGCCGCACAAGCCTTGTCGACCTACCCAAATTCTGGCAAAGGAGAGGCCATCCTGAAGGTTGACAAAAAGAATGCCTTCAATTCTGTTTATAGGGACACCTTGCTGGCAGAAACTAAAAAAGAAATACCCCAAATCTATAGTTTCCTTTGGCAATGTTAAAGACACCCTTCTAAATTACTGTATCGGGACTCTGAATCGTAATCTGCTGTTGGCTGTCAACAAGGTGACTCCCTCGGGCCAGTGATTTTTAGTTTAGCCATTTACCCAATTATTCGACAGCTAAATTCCAAATTTAACGTTTGGTACGGTGGAACTTTGGGAGGCGATGTAGAAACCGTTTTAAATGACCTACAATTCTTAAAAAATTAACTTCATTCCATTGGCCTTGATCTCAATTCTCAACCACTCGAAATGTGAACTTTATGGCGGACAGTACTGACCAGACATCTGACACTCCCCAAATTTAACGCAATAGCTACAGAAATCCAAATTATTGAAAAAAGCTATCTTCGTCTCCTTAGGTCTCCAGTCTTCGAGAATTCTTTTCCCGTTTTTATTGAGGAAAAAATACAAAATTTCAATGACGTTTCGGAAAGATTCCTCCAAATTAACATGCATTCGGCCTTAACCTTAATCCGTTATTGCTGTTTCGGCCAAATTTAACATGTTTCCTTCGTGCTTCCCATTTATGGAATCACACTCACCTTTTAGAGAAAATGAACCAAATTATTCGACATAAACTTAACATTAACTTCGATTTTAAATGTAAGTAGTCATGGACGACCGAGCTTGGACACAAGCTACTCTTTCCATTCGTATGGGAGGCCTCGGCGTCCGCAAAAGTTCTAGTGTTAGTTTACCGGCTTTCATATCCTCGGTCTACGGCACTGAAAAAATAATCAGAAAAATTCTAGCCCCCACACTGCTAATTTTGATGTGCCGTGCTTCACCGAGGCTATGCATGCCTGGAGACTCGCTTGCCCGAATTCAGATCAACCCGATAATCCATCTTCCCAGAGACCGTGGGATGAGCCGCTTTGCAGAGTAGTACAGAACAATTTACTTAACACGACTGCTACTACTGCGGAGCGTTCGCGCCTACTTGCTGTGGGTAAGTGGGAATCGGGTCTTTGGCTTCATGCACTACCGTCGTCGAACATAGGCACTTTGTTCGACGATACTACTTTCCGCCTCGCTGCGTCCCTACGACTAGGAGCTCCTTGTTGTTCTCCTCATCGCTGTCACTGTGGCGAAGTTGTCAACAGCCTCGGACACCATGGCCTGTCTTGCAGTTGAAGTGCGGGCCGCTTAGCTCGGCACGCGAACTAAAATGACATCATCCGACGAGCTCTTGTCACCGTCGGCGTTTCAGCTGTATTAGAACCTAATGGCTTGGCTCGCGACGATGGTAAGAGACCGGACGTCATGTCTTTATTTCCTTGGAAGGTGGGTAGGCCTTTAGTGTGGGACGCAACGTGTGTCGATACTCTTGCGCCATCCCATCTTCCTGGCTCGGCGTGCCGTGCTGGCACTGCTGCTGCGGCTGCGGAAAACCTCAAGCGGCGAAAGTATAATAACCTTATCGGTACTTAATTATATTTTCGAGCCGTTTGGGGTTGAAACCCTCGGGCCGTGGGGTCCGAGTGCTCACGGTTTGTTTAACGAAATCTCCAAACGGCTTGTTGACACTTCCCGTGACCCAAGGGCTGGCCTTTACCTTGGCCAGAGGCTTAGCATTGCCATACAACGTGGCAATGCCGCCAGTCTCTTGGGTACATTACCAGTCGACAGCGATGCGGAGGAATTTATCGACGCCATATTTTGATTTGTTAATAGTTTTAGTTAGTTTAGATTATTATATTTTAATAAGAATATTTTGATAGTTTATTTAATATAAGAAGTTTTTGTGAACATTAATTAAGAAACTGTGAATTTAGTTTTACATTGAACACATCCATAAAGATATACTAAAAGGGATAAATATGTAGGAGGCTCAACTAGTTAGTAATTTCTCCAAAATAATTATCAAAAGGTTAATTTATTAATTTAGTTAATTTATCTGTTTTAATAATAGTATTATGGTATTTGCAGTTATGTATTGACTGAATCTTGAACAACCGAAAACCACAGCTAACGTTTCTTTTGCGATTTGGGCGTATCTTTTTTTCTGTACTGGTTAGAGTTCTAGAAGCAGTAGCTATAACCTCATTATGTTGTCCATTTCTTCCTAAAGAGCTGCTCGGAGTGCAATGGGCACACGATGTGCTCGCTGAACGCGAGGTGGAACATTTTCATCAATTTCCATAGCAACAATTCCTGGTAACTCGCCATATCCTTCAAACACATCCGAGTATTTGTGTATAATATTTTGTGCTTCCTTGGCACATCCACCGCACACTGCTATCGCACTACAGTATTTTATTAACCTTAGGCAACACAAGCACTCACGTCCGGCCCTGGTCCAGGCCATGGTACGGAGCGAGAGGGCTTGGGAAGCCGTCACCTCCTTTTGCGAAGCAGTAATGTTCGCGAAAGAGGAGGCGGAACGCATGAGGCAGAGGCAAAATTCGCACCCTCACGCCCCTAGCCGCCGCAGGAGACGCCCTGGGCGTCGGGAATCGCAGGCCTATTCCCGGCCACCGTAGGCGCGGGCTTGCGAACGGCGAGCAATGGGCAGCTCGCCGTTCGATAAGGACCAGGCCTAGGTCGACGGCGCGTTGTGTTCCACGCGCGCCTCAAAAAGATGTCAGCATCAATGACGGGGTCCGCTAGGGCCGATACCTGCCAGGGTTGCGGGTTAGTCCGAGAGGGATACCGTGGCCCCTGGCACAGGCAACTGAAGGAACACGGGTGGGTTTTAGTCTGCAAGAGTCTGACACGCCCTTCCGCTCCGCCCAGAGCGGGAGAAGTTATTTCATGATTTCCCACCCTCAAAAGAAAAAAAGGCAACACAAGCAAACTCTGATAATAGAGGTTGATAACTTGTCAGTCATATAAAAATTAATAACAAACTTTCTGCTTTTATAATTACATTCGACATCAGTCACACATAACATGAGTTCCAGTATCCAACGTACAGAAAACATTCAACCAGGTGTTATTGAACTTCAAACAGAGTTTCGCTTCCTTGTGGCCAGAGTGTTGACTTGTCCTGATTTTAGATATGTATATACTGTTATCACTGGTTTCTTTCTCCGAGTCTTCTTTATGTAATTCTTTCACCATGTTGGTGTTCTTACATACTTTTTTGGAATGATTCCTTCCTACCTTGACAATTTTCACCCCTTTTTCCCCAAGCAGGACAAATTTTCTTTTTGAATATATCCTTCCCATCACAAAATGTGCACAGTAATCGTCTGCTGTCAGTTTTGGTCTGCTTTTATTAAACTTGTTCGGTTCAGTGCTCAGTTGTTGTTTCGGCCGATTTTCAAATATTAATAGTTTGGGTGAGATCCATTTGATATATCCGTAATAATTCATTTTTAATTTCCGGATTTCTAATGCCCACCACATTTCTGTCTGGTATCACTTCGTCAATCATTTTGGTATGTACTGTATCCGCAAGTTTTAATTACTATTCTTAATTCCAGTATATAAGTATCTATGTCTTTGCCCTCTGATTGTGATCTTCTGTTGAACAAGTATCGGCTATAGATTATTAATTTGAGAATTTCAAATTGCTTCTCGATAATTTCGGTCGATTCTGGATTGGTAGCCATTTTGTTTCACAACCACGCCGTACACTGCAACGACGACACCGATGATACGAATGTTTAAAGTTCTTTATATTTCCTTTTCGGGTCTGTGTTGTTGTACATCATTTATTTCTGAGACCATGTTAATAAAAATCTATTTTACAGTTCTTTTATATTTAACTAAGTGATGATTGATGATGATTGTTGTTGTTGTGTTGATGATTGGATCACGATTGGAATATTTCTGTCAGTGTCAATGGTTCCATGTACCACAGATTATACAGTCACCTTATTCCATTGAGCTAGGAAATAAGTCAATGCCTTATTCAGACCAGTCACAGATTCAACAAATAATTACAACACAGAACATAGACCACAAGGAACATTATCAACCATTTCTTCAAAAACGGTCAACTAGCATTGGGGGATCTCCTTAAATCAGGCATCTAGAGAAGAGGTAGGTACAGTAACTACGACGTTCATTCGTTCGTTAAAATTCAGGGGAAAGTCTGTCTGTCTGAATGTGCCATGCTCTCAAATGATTATATTTTTTCTTCTGAACAACTGAGTTTGTACTGAAAACAAGAAAGGCTTAGATAAAGGGATGGTACGCGGGCTCAGTTCGATTACCGCAAGGAGACGAAAATTTATAATTAGGTAATTTAATCTGGGATACCTACAGGATGTCCTACTTCGATATAAAAGTGTAATAATTTTAGATCAGCTGTGACAGCTGTGTGCCCTTAGTCTACCCTCCGCCACCCACGAAAATAAGTGTGTATTTGGCAAATTTTCTACTGAACATAGTTCAAATGTGAACTTTATTCTTTTCTATGAACTTACCCTTTTCCCAAAGAATCTTTTGTTCACTGTCTATTTTCATTTCAGTTTTTTCGGGAAGCGACTGTGGTTTGTCGACAAGACTCATAAGCTAACTATTTAATTTAATTAGAAAGCAAACCGAGCATTTTGACAATTGATATTGTTTATAATATCAGCCTTAAGGTTGTTGTTGCTCAATGTGTTGCAGGTCGTGGCTACAAGTATGAAATAGTAACATAACGCAGGACGTGGGCGCCGGATGTGCGAAGGCTGCTCTAAGTCCCTACGGCACAACATTTGCGTCATTTACAGACGCCTCAGCACAGCTGATAAGGGCCTGGTATTTCAACGCCTTAGTAGTTGCTTCATCAGTTTTGACTACTGAGGAGTGAGATCTAAAGTTTGGTAGTAAAAGGTGGGCGTTAGTACTTACATCATGCTGTATTTTATTATCTTCTTCTTCAAAACTAGGCACTGGATTTCAGCCTAATTTCATACGATTGTGTGAAATTTGTCATAAATCCATAAACATTGTTTTCTGCAAAGTGTTTATATTAAAAAGCTATAGAAGTTCAAAGGGCGACACAAAACTCGGATGAAATAGTATCGAAGTTAATCGAATATCGCATAAATTATAAATTTATAACAAGGAACCCCTAACGAATAACAATTTGTCCACCCACGCTCCGACTGGGCGTGTGCACCTCCACAGAGTTACAGGTTTGATGACGGTCGATTAGATAAATGTCATCACAAGAAGCATGTTACTCCCAGAGGGGCTGGTTGCTAAATTCTGGCAGGTGTCAGAAGCAGGAAACATAAGAGGGCGCGGCGCTGCCTACGCGGGCTCTCCCACACCGTGCACCCTGACATTTACCCGAAGCGTAGAGGATCAACAGGTGATTGCCATGGCAACGCGCAGACGTCTCATGACCTTTCCTTGTTTTAGGGGTTCATACATCTTCAGTATTAAAACATGTGGGTTACGTTATGAATCATTACCACCCACACATAAATGCCTACACAATTTAATTCATTCTACAATTTCCTAAGTTTACCCTGTCGAATTATATCTAAAGTGTTTCCCTAAAGTTGTTGAATATTCTAGATCACTAAAACTTTATATTCAGTTAACCTTTTCATAAATTTGTGTAGGTGGGTAAAATAACATAGGATATAGGCATAGGGCATATCGGAGCAGTGGTGGCCCAGTGGTATCGGCCGCGACTTACGAGTTGTAGGTCGTAGGTTCGAACCTAGACAGGTGCTTTACTTTGTGCAAATTATGTCATCACCACTGCTCTCAAAACGGTGAAGTAAAACATCGTGAGAAAACCGGCATGTCCTAGAAACAAAAATTCGAAGACATGTGACATCTACCAACTCGCACTGGGCCTGCGTGTTGGATTGTGGCCTATTCCCTCTCACCGAGAGGAGGCCTGTGTCCCAGCAGTGGGTAGGTACATAATAGGCTGATGATGATGATGATGGGGTAAAATCACGTACATATTTCTACATTATTGACTGCCTCGTTGGTCTAGTGCACGCAAGCGCTACTGATGAGCATGGGGTCCTAGGTTCGATTCCCGGTTCGGGCCAAGTGTTATTGGGTTCTTCCATTTGAAATTACTCAATAGCAGCCCGCGGAGTCTGGATTTGTGCCCGGTTGATGGCAATAGGCTCGCCCCTTATTACATGGGTATTAAACATGACTGGCGAAATGTGGTACCTACCTACAACCCTGCATGACCCTTCGGAAAATACAAGCGTGAGGATGTTATAATCCTACATTACTCTCGGCCCCTCTACGGTTCAAGCTGAAGCCTGTTTGATCTACGCGGTTGTTTTTCAGGCCAAATTGGAACTGTTTATCTTCCAGGAAATGTAACCGAATGCCATGATAAATGCTGTGTTGTCTCATCTCATTAAAACATTTTCTAGTAGGTA
Source organism: Brachylomia viminalis (assembly GCA_937001585.2). Lineage (NCBI taxonomy): Eukaryota > Metazoa > Arthropoda > Insecta > Lepidoptera > Noctuidae > Brachylomia > Brachylomia viminalis. The sequence goes on along the minus strand of OW443310.2, from coordinate 12,187,760 downwards.
CGTCTATCTATTTTTGAAAGTCCTACGTGTTCAGTATACATACGTCAAACACCAAAAAATCTGAAATAGCATAGGAGTAACGCTTTAGGAATCATTACGTAGCTACTGCTATGACCAGTTACGTATTTTTAGAATATGCCAATGATTTATCCGAACTACGTAACGCCCGAACTATTCGGGCCGGTCTATCGACGTCACGGGAGCGCGCGTGCCACCCGGCTAATTGTAGCATGTCCAAAACGGTCTCCGGGATCCGTCACCCGGCGGCAGCACAGCGCGTAGCGTCCGAAAGTGGATCGTGAGTCAACGCGCAGAGAAAGTGGCGAGTGGCAGGAGTACGCCGCGGCAGCAGGGTAGCCGGCTGACCGCGTGACGCGACCGCCGAGCCTCCGCGCCCACGCCGGACGCCCGCGCTCGCGCCGCCCGCCGTCGCTTTACCATCACTACACTTGTGTGCCCCGCGCTTTTCGCGCGCCTCCCTTTGCCGTCGCGACGCCGCGCCATTTTCTCGCGCACGTGGGCGACAACGGCGGCCGAGCGAGGACGCCCGGCTCGAACGCCATTAACGCGACCGTCGTGAATGAATGCCGACCTCGACCGGGTGGCTGGCGTCCATTGATAGGGCGCGCGGCGGACGACGACCGCGGCGCTCACGGGGGCGGCGTATGCACGCCCTCGCCGCTCCGCCTGTGCCTCAGTCGAGGATGTGGCGTTCTCGGCGCGACGACACAGTCCGCGTGCGAAACCTGTGTTCATTTATCAGTAGATGCTCGTGACCCTTCAATGTGATTAACGTGCCGTGTATATGTAGTTTCCTAACCGTAATGTGCTGTGATCACGTCAATTTTGATAGGACATTAAGTTAGTTTTAGTAGGGGAGTGTAGTGGCGTACGCGCCGGTGCGGTGTCATTTACAAGGGGGTTGAATGTGAGTGCAGTTGTGGTGTTGCGCACGAGGTGGTGTGGATTGTGCAGTGCGGGAATGCGCTCGTGCGATGCTCTCGGTGATCGCGATGCGTCGTCCGGAGGACGAGGAGCTGGGAGGCCGCGGCGACGGCGACGAGTTCGTGGACATCTCACAGATGCAACTGCTGGTGGAGGCGGGCCCGAGCGGGCTGCACTACGGGGGCCCGCCGCCGCCGCACGCGCAGCCGCAGCCATACGCGCAGCCGCCCGCGCACCCCGCCACTACCACCGCGTCCGTCGACGACCTGTTCGCACTCTACTTCACACCCACTTCACATGGTGAGCACAAACCTTCTCGTCTTCTTATTGCTCTTCTTACTATAGTTCCTCCTTTAAGAAAGCCACAACTGATATGCAGAACCGGTTTTGGTCGGATTAACATAAATCGTCGTCATTCTTGAACTTGTTTTATAATTTCGATTAAAGTGTTATGATGCTCTCACAACTTTGCAAAAACGCGACCATAAAGTTAATATTTGCCAGTCTTAATTCGAGTTCACTCGTAGGTACCGAAAATTCTTTTACAGGTTTTAATCTTATTTAAAGTTTCGAAACTTTATTTGTAAGCGATTATCCGCTTACCCATTTCCAACTGTACAACCACCTGTTACACACCTGTTCCCGTAACTTTTGTACTGAAAATACTATTAAAAAAAAATAAGTTTATTCTTTATCCGGCTTCATTGTTCTATTCTTGCATAACAGGAATCAGCTGACTGGGTGTAATATTTTTTTTACATCAGAATCTTTTGGGGGTTCGGTACAAGTTACAGGAGGTAATCATATTTTGATTTTTGTAATTTTTTTGAGTATTGATATTACTGTCAGCTGATCGCCCCTAGGGCTAAAATGACATCTGAATACTCGACACCAGCTGAATAGTAGGTAAGCAATAAAATCAATACTGAGTATAAAATCATAATTATGTTATAACTGATTCTAGTAATGCGTCATCGCCGTATTTAAGTTCAAAATCTACGATACAATAATTATCTATGTATTTGAAGTTGAAATAATGAATGATTGTTGTATACACCATCCACTTTGACATCGATTGTGAACACGCACCCCTGTATGACATAATTATATCTAATATATCGACATTCTACATATATTATGTAGGTATTCATTATTTAGTTACAAAAAATAGGTGCCGACTTAACTGACCCTTGAAGTATTTTTTTTTTATCATCTTAAAATAAGACAAAACTACTGAAACTCTGAACAGAAACTTGCAATATCTTCTCACGTTCCTAGGCGAACTATCAATACTGACTTCGACTATGTTTGTCGAAGATTAGCTACTGGTAACATCCAATTGACCCGGCCTGACCCCACCGACCGTGTTGCTCGTCTAAATACTTCAGTGAGGTATCTTTCAAATGAGATAATTATCTATTGTCAGATGCTTTGTTCCTGGATACAATATCTTCACTTTTAAGCTATGTAAACTAGTGAGTCTGAATAATATTTAGACGTCTGAAACAAAACCTGAATGCTGAAAACAACGATATTTACGGTGTTATTGCTACAGTAATAAGCTCAGCGATAACCGCGAAGGTGAAGCATTATGTAAAAAACAAAAATAAATTTCCCTTTTTTTTCTTTTATATATATCTCTACTATTCGGGAGACACAGGAATATTATTTCTTTCTTTCTTCTTTCAACGTATTTAAAAACGAATGTATACAAATAGACATAAGAGTAATAAGCCCCAAAAGAATTACAATAAACTTAATAACATGCATCCAAGTATTGGCCTGTAATGTATTATATGATGTCACAATTTATGCAAATAGAGCTAAGCTTATGATAACAGTATCAATACTATAATCTTGTAGTCAGTTAAGAATGTCCACAGACATTGTATGGAGTTATTTCGTAAACGTCAGCTTCACGGGCTCGTAATAATTCGGATCAGCGTTCCGGCACACTGTTATCTGGACCGGACGGCGCTAATCGGCAGCGTCTGCGCAACCAACGCTATCATGTTCACCCAACTAACCATAAACATACGGTCAGAAGTAGGTACTAGTGCTATGTAGCGTTGCGTTGACCTTTGGAAAGACTTAACTAACAAACACACACACTTGACCCAAGTGGTAATGTGGTCCCACGGTGCGAAAGTTCTCTTGGAGGCCGATGTCAATAGCAGCACTGAGCCAGAGACATTTTTCATCCTTCCATTCCAAACTAGAACTATGTTTGAAATTCGGTAAAAAAACAACAGGATTCGCTATGTTGTGCTGTGGAAGCTATCATAGTCACAGACCATAAACAACACATAACCCACACCTAGTGACAAACATGGAATTTATAATATGTATTCAAAAATAAAATAATCAACTTCATCGTCTGGATGTGTGACTAAAGTTCTCAACTCAACAATGAGACGACTTTAAAGTTTGCAACAGCATTCAAATTGTGGGCTGATAATGCACCGCGTACGACAAACCAGTTTCCATCTGAACTCTTTACTGTTTAAGCGGACATAACTGATACGCTATATCTATACCTTATTTCTGAAATACGTAGTGGATTCACAATATATTGTTTTATAGGAGAATTTTAATATATTATATAGACAGGATTTCTCTACCTAAAAAATAATCAACTAAAAATGCATTACCAATAAAATTAAGGATAAGAGATCACAAAAATCTGAGTGCAAAGACTTAGTATAATTAGTCTAAATACTATTTTCTTAAAATCATTAATGAACTTCAATTACCGTGAAAAACTAAAACCTCTAACATCTAAAGACAAACTGAAGGTACACATTATGACGCCTTTCGTCTAGTATATTAAATTTCACTATCGTCATCGTATTACGTTTATGACGTAGGTATGACTATAGGTTACTTTAGGACACATTCTGAATCAAAAACGGTCCAACAACACTTCGTTGGTTAAAATCGGCTTAGTAGTTAATTAACACTACACTGACTGGTATTAATCATTTTATCTAAAATACTCTAACACATAAAACCAAGTAAGTATGTAAGTACCTATACATAAGTATGAGATAGGTTTACATCAAAACTTTCCACCAATCTGAAAATCTTAAGACACATTCAAGGCTAGTAATAAAAAGTTGAACTTCTTTCCTGCGCGTAGGCATCCACCTATACGGCATATCTAATGTATGTAAAAATGTAACATTACAAGTATGTAAAGTATCATCTTCATATAAGAATGTCATTTGAGATAATAAACTTAAATATGTAATAAATAAATACTAAAATATAATACATTATGCCGATTGTTTTTATTGGCTAATTCAAGCTCTAAATATCTTAATACTTTAATATTGTTTAACATAAACATGTAAGTTTATGGAGTTGTCGATGACCAGTTCTACTTACATACCTACATAATTAGATACGTTACTTATCTGTTTTACTCAATGTACAAACATAATTATTAACTATATTATTGAATATATAATTTTTAAACCCCGTCCTAATTTACTAATTTAATAAATTTTAGACACCAAAGAATAGTAACATAGCCTGTTTTTCAGGCGTTTCTTATCACGCGCGTTCATTCCGTATTCTTACTTTACCTCTTGTTCCTGAATGCTTGATCAAGTCTGTTCCATTAAAAAAAACTATGCTTAAAATATCCCAACATCTCAGCAATACCTACTTTCCTTTAAGTCGGCTATTATATATATATATATATATTTCGTACCACTTGCTCAAAAAAGTGACATTCTATACAACAAAAAGCGAACATAACAATAGTCATTTTTAATCTGTTAAAAACAGGGAAAGAAAATTGTACTGAATTTCATTCATCCTCTAGGGGGAGAATGTGATTTAAATTTGGAATACTAATACCGAAATTTATACTGAACTACATCTGTGTTTACACCATTGAGTTTGTATATAAAGCATTATACATCTTTTTGAAAAAGGAATACGCATTTATTATGCAGTTATGATTATTAAATAAAATTACGAAAACCGACGAGGCCGTATGAGCTTGATGCCTTTGCTTTTCCGACAAAAAAATATTAGTCTAGGAATTTGCCGCGTTTTTGTTTTCTTCAAATACATAAACGTTAAGTTTATTTTAATTTATATTTATAAATAAGTTAATGTTCTAAAAATACGTTTAATTGTCATTATTTTTAATAAATGCTTATCTCATATTATGATTGTGTTAATTTTTTCGCAAATGGTACGAAAAGTAGAGTAGGTATTTTCCTCAGTGATAAAGCTGTCTTAGTCTTGGGTGAACTTAAATCCCTCGCTACACTCAGGACTCGTCTTAAATCCCTCGCTTCGCTCGTGATTTAAGTTTTTAACACCCTCGCTACGCTCGGGAGTAAACCTCGAGTCCTTCATTACGCTCGCGATTTAAATCGTCACCCGCGACAGAAGACACTGCTTTATCCCCTTGGTTAATAATCTACTATTATAGTTGAGTATTAATCAACTCATAGAATTGCGCTGATGGTAGGTACAACTTAAAATGGTAGGTACTCACCTACTTCGTTTTTATATTTCTTCATTTCTAATACCACGATTCATTTTTACAAAGTAGTGGCGGATTTGACAACACTGTATCTAGAGCTTAGAATTTACTCGAAGTTTAATAAAAATGGCGGAATGTCAGGCTCCCAAATTAAACTGAGGCGGTTCATTTTTATATACCTATGTATAAAAACTTTTTTTATTGTTTTCCGGGGGAATTCTGCATTTCTCTTGTATGGGTTGGAATGTTGGGCTAAAAAGGTATGAATGAAAGGTACATGCAGGTGAGATGAGAATGTTAAGATTTTCACGTAACAAGATTGCGTGAAAGATGATATAGCTAAGAACGCTGAGATGACGGCTTATAGAGGTGTTTGGAAGAAGACATTCGACCATAGGTACCTAAATAATTGAGAAAAGGGCTGAAGGATGATGGTTAGAGACGTAGTTGACATTTATCATGAAATACCTATTACATGCTAGATCTACATTCAATATGGCTGATATTTTCTGTGCTTTACTTAACACTCCTAAAACTAGTCAATACCTGCAATGCCTAGTAGACGAATAAATGTGTGCTAGTATGGGATAGTGAATGAAATGGCAGAGGTTTACAAAAACGAATCATCAGTGTGTGGGATCGATTAATTAGAGATTGGCAATTTTTCTTTGCTACTGATAAATAAACTACCCACGAATGCCCACGGCACCGCCTCCTATTCGTATAGAAATTTCCCTCGTCTAAAAAGAGGCGTCGCCGATGGCAGTTCATGATCTCTGATTGGCCTGACACGAGGCGATATAGCATCTAATATTATGTCTACTGAGTAAAAATAAATACCCATGGAGGTACCCAACTACTGTCTAGACAGGTGCCATCACAAGCCTCTGCATACTAAAAAACCGGCCATGTGTGAGTCAGACTCGTACACGAACACAATCATACAAATACTAATAAACATACTAACATCAAACACCAATGATGATTGCAACTAATTTCCTTTCTTTATTTTTGTATTTAATTTTTGTTAATTCTTGCCGCACTGATTAGTACACTAACATTAAAAAGTAAGCACTGCCCAAGGGTTGGAGACCTGGTGACCTGAAATACAGACCTCACGTCTAGTTTAGGCACCAGTCTCCCACAGTATAATTACTGCTGTTACGTATTTTGTATCGATACCTCTGTAATGTACATATATTGTGGTGAGAAATAAATCATTATTATTATTATTACAATAGTGTTAGAATGGTCTATCACTGATTTCATAATTGTTGATTTTGATAAGTTTGGTAATGTACTAACAGAATGGCGTCATTATGACTTTCCAATGGTCAATCACTGACACTCCATTGAAAGAAATAGCATAGAATGGTAATCTCGTACATAATGACAAATGAATGATAACGTATGCGGTAATGAAAAAAAAATTACTAAATGTTCATATACGTAGTAGTTTTTCGAAAATCATTTCTGCTAACGGGTTTTATAATAATGGCAATACGACAATGTCATTCTACCACGATTATATTACGAGACCACTGACTGACCAATGATCGACCATTATGAATTTTGCAGATTACGAACTTTTAGCAATATGACAATGGAATCGTGTTGGAATGACGAATTTATAAAAAATAGCCGACTCCCCAAGTCTGCTATTTTTGCCCAGGGTCTAACCATTGTTTTATATATCCTCCCCTTAAGTTTAAGGGGTATTTTTTTGAAGTAACGTTTCATTTTTGGGTACTATCTTTAATTTTGAACTTTAATTTATTTTTATTATTTGTTGTTATAACGGCAACAGAAATACACACTGAAAATTTCTACATATTACGGTTCATGAAATATGACAGACGGACGGACGGACAACGAAGGCTTATAAATAGGGTTCCGTTGGCACCCTTTGGGTACGGAACCCTAAAAAGTAAATAAAAATAGAAGTGCTACCTTTCGAATTCTCAGAAAGGCTAAGCTTTGTAGGCTGGACTGCAAGCAGGAATCGTCAAGTTATCTGAACCAATTGCCGTTAAGACTTGTCTCCAAAGTAACTTGTTACAAAGCATTCGCCAGTTAAAAATTTAATTTGAAATTACAAAACCTAACACAGTCAGGGTTTATCCAAAATAGTTTTGTAAAAGAAACAAATGATGCTTATTCATAATCTACCAATAACATTAGAATGGTTTGCCTTTCCCAAGTATTTTGCGGAAGACTTAAAGGAATGAGGGAAGGGAATGAGAAACGGCGAGTAGAAATTTACTAAGGAAGAATAAATGATTTCAATGCATGCCCTGCCACCTGCACACGTAAAGACCTAATGGCTGCGTCAGGAAACGGTATTCTCGTCGCTGAATTCTGGGCTAAACAATTTTAAAAACATATATGTCAGGAGTCATTTTTGCCATGGACACGCTAAGAAGAAGAATACAGAAATAATTGAAAATAAATATAGGAGATGCAAATAAAAATGCCTTTCATTGGAAACCCTATAAAATATGCAATTATATAGGTATTGAATTCAAGCATTGGTTTAGTAGCAAATGCCTTAAAGCGTACTTACATCTTGTTGACGCAGAATATGTACTTTCACAAGACTGGTTACTTACTCTCATTATCTACAAAATGTTGTTCACAAAGATTCTAGAACCTTTCGGTAAGATGAAGTAAACCTATACCAATGTTTTTGGTTATATTTTCCATAATAAAACAACGATCAGCTAGATAACTCTGTTTAGTTACGTCCGACTTAGTTTTTCTGTTATTCCTGTTATAGCAGAAATATTAGAAAAACTTGTAAACTCCAGATTATTAAGCTACCTTCAAACCAACAAAATTTTATCTCCATCTCAATTTGGCTTTAGACGCGGTACTTCTACGGGAGACTCGACAAAGGAACTAGGTGTTTATCGGTTCTTATAGACCTTTAAAAGGCCTTTGGCACAGTCTCCATCACCTAAAATTGGTATTAGAGATACACAACTATCTATTTTTACCGATTACTTGACAAATAGAAAGCAGAAGGATAAGCTAGATTATTTTGTCAGCGAGGACGTTGATGTAACATGCGGCGTACCTCAGGGAAGCGTTCTGGGTCCTACCCTATTCTTAATATATATTAACGACTTATGTAATATGACAATCAATAAAGCTAAAATATTTTCGTATGCCGACGACACCGCAATCGTCTTCACTTACTCAACCTGGGCTGAAACCAAAACCAACACAGAAAAAGGTATGTTACAAGTGGCGTCATGGCTCAAAACAAATCTCCTTACGTTAAATACGAGCAATATCTGCTTCTCAATATATAAAAATGTCCAACCAGAACCGGATTTCAACATTAAAATACATGAGTGTAGGAAAACGGTTAATTACTACTGCAAGTGTCCAACCATCAGTAAAGTTAACCACGTTAAGTACTTAGGTATATTGTTGGACCAAAGCCTGTCCTGGTATCCTCAAATTGAACAAATTACTGCGAGAATACGAAAATGTATTTGGGTTTTTAAAACATTGCGACACATAGTGCCAAGGAGTCGCTTAGCAAAATCACTTCTAAATGAAGTGTATATCTCGCTAGTTCAATCTGAAATAATATATTATATCTCCATTTGAGGGGGCGCGCGTGAAACACGTTTCCTTGATGTTGAAAGAGCGCAACGGACATTAATAAAAGTAATGTACTTCAAAAAAGGACCTTCCCCACCTATGAGCTATATCATATAAGTAATGTATTATCAGTCAGAAAAGTATATATAGTATAAAAAATATAAGACCCTTCCCTTAGATCCTAATGTATTGGCTAGAAGAAGGAAACACAACACAGCTTCCATCCCTTGTGTAAAAACAGAATTTGCAAATATTCAGTAGGTACGACAAACACTCGTCTTTATTAAAATAAATAAACAAATATATATAGATACTATACCTACCGTTTAAATAATGCAAATCGTTGCTGAGTAAGTTGATAAATAACTTAAGCTACGATGAAGTAGAGAATCTTCTACTAATTATAAGGTAAACCCGCTTCCATATAAAACCACCAGATACACATACACACACCAACAGACTAGGTATTACTAGTACGTATTGGTAGTACTAGACTATGATAATATATAAAATTATTAATTCACAATATTTTGTTTAGTAACATGTTACACTAACTAAGATAAAAGAGCGCTTCCTGGCACAGGCATCTATCTATATGCTTAAAAGGAGACGCCACCAACTGTATAATGTATCAACGTGTAATATGGAAATAAAACATTTTTGATTTTGATTTGTTTTTGTGTTATTACATTAGGTAAGGAGATACCTACATACGTAGAATACCAACATTAAAACAGAGAAAAATAAATGAATGAATGATTTTGAATGATGATTGTTATTAATTCATCATCATATATCATACAGAGAATTAACACAAATAAATCTAGTACTTAAGATATTTTATTTGTGTTAATTCTCTTTTTCTTTTTAAAAACACTTTTCAACAAGAACACACGTATTTATTCTTACACACAACATCACGGCTGTACCTAATCCCTGAAGTGATAGGCAGAGGTGTACCTGTACCTATAGAAAGTACCTACCTACACCCATTTCGCCAGTTATCTTGAAGTAATAGGAGGCGAGCCTATTGCCATCAACCGGACACAAATCTGGATTTGTGATTTTCGGAGTCTGGACTCCGGGCTGTTACGGACAAATTCCTGATGGAAAAACCCAATAACAATTTGTCCGACCTGAGAATCGAACCCAGGACCTCATGGTCAGCAGTAGCACTTGCTAGCATGCGACCAACGAGGCAGTCGGGCAGTCGTTATACAAAAAAAAATGCATTTTAAAACTCCTAGATGAGATTGGTCTTTCCTGACCGACTACTCTGAGAAGAAACAACGAAACAAACTCAGAAGTCACAGTCTCTTATTACCTTGGCAGATCATGTAATTCTTATTAATCTCTGTCATGTACCTTCCTTGTTGCAATTGTGAATGTTGGATTTCCACAAAGTAACGCCCCATTCCTTAAACCTAAGTTGTAAATCAGTTAAAATGATTTCTTAACTACTTACCTCCTAATAGTCATCTGGTCATTTACCTGGATTTTTGTTTAAAATTAGTATTTTTATGGATTTTGAGAAGCTCTTCTATAATTTACACTTTGCTACCACGTATCTTAATAGGTATATAGATTTGATATAAATTAAACTATTTTGTTTAAATTATGCATATTTATTTTATAAAAAGACCTGTAAACTTATGCTTATGCATAGATACTTACATAAAAACTTATAAAAATACCTACTAATTTTGGAAACTTCCGGAAAACTTACCAGAGGTTCCATTCCCGTATTTTTAAGAAAGTCCGCATGCTAATCTTAGTCCAAAAACTCTTGTTCTTACGTACATTTTTGACAGGTTTTTGACTTTTACTGTCGCTGAGATGAGATTGCACTTGAATTTGAACGATTATGAAGTACAAGAAATGGCCTTCAGGTACCTAACCCCGCTTATGATCACCAAATAAGAGCTACACCTACCTAGTGAACGTCATTATAATTATAAGATTTCATTGATGAGTAAAGAATAACGAGATATCTAAATGTCTTAAAATTCTTCCAGTCAAACCACCTGAAATGTTGTACCTACCTACGTAGAAAGTCAAACGTTGCGCACCCAAACGTGGCGCCTATTACGATGCTATCACTCGACATAAGAGCTCCTTGTAATCCGTGCCGATAATGTCAAAAAAGCGCATCCCACGCCGAACGCGTCACATCGGAAGCGGCGGCTTGTCAGAGGTGCCCACATGAGGGCATTACACCTCTCTGGACGTTCCCAGATGTGCGATAGCCGGTGCACTCGCTTTGAGCGGCCCGCGGAGCCACGGGGGCACGCACGTGCTTTTGAGCCGACCCGCGCCGTCTCACGTCACCACACATAAATTGACAATCTAGCCTTTACTAGACAAATGTGAGCTTCTATCCGCGCCTCTAAATGATCTGCTTTACGGCGCCGAAATGCCGACGACAGCGCGACCGGCGACAAGCCCAATCATAATGATTCATGTTGATAAGAACATCACAGAATTATGTAAAAGAATCATGCCGAAATTATTCAGAACTTTTGAAATGTATTTCGCTATGGCACGGATTTAATTGTTAAATAAATCATATAGGTAGGCTTCAATAAAAGGTACTGTGGTAATTGGGCTAAAATTACTTCAATTGCGTTCAACGGAATTTGTATTGTGTTTTTCTAAGAAAATCTAGATTTTTTTAACAGATAATACGTTATTCAAGAACATTTTCTAGTTACCCAGATGCAAAATGTTGGTAGGACCTATATACCTACATAACGTTTTTTACTCGAAGTAAGTATGTTTGTATTGGCAATATAGATTTTGCTTAGATCTAAGATAAAATTATTTACTTTATCGATCTATTCGTATCAAATAAGTTAGCGCAATTCATTAATTACTAGCTAGTTCATGGATAGAAAGTGGGTAGGTGACATAAAGCTTTTCACAATCTGGTTCAGTCTGAGTTGTAAAACGTTCTACAAGTAAATCGTCGATTGCATTCGTAAGTGACGAGTGAGTGGCCGGCAGGTTTCCCTCGAGCTGCTACAGTCAGTGCACGCGCACCTGTGCCCAATGATGGAGAACAATTGCTATCATTAGGGCCCATCGCCGTGCGGCAAGCCCACACGATACATATTCAAACGGTGCCACGACAATGCAAGTTTATTTTAAAGACAATAAATTATCGCTAATGCCCAATTTGCGTCGACCGGTTAACAATGCCAGTTCCCGCAATTACTTAAACTCGTGTAACTGCGTAGTTGCATACGATACGATCTGTGTCCGACCGTCCAACGTCATTGTCTCACTCGATACATGCTCCGCAATTACACTGTATCGATTACAACTGACTCAGTTGACTTCGATTCGAACGATTGACTGCAACATAAAACATTGTTTTTAGTACACGTAATTAGTGTTCCGATAAACCGATATCTGCCTCCTTTGTCGACAATCTGCCTCTGGATCTCAAACATGTACTTTTAAACGTGAGTAAGTAGGTTTAATGGTTTGAAAAAATGTCAGGTAAAGCACTGAGTCACACACTTGTCCATATGAAATTCATATCACGTGTAGCCAAACAGCTTCTGGAAATTACAAACGATGTAAAATATACATGTCGGTTCGCAATCTGCCTTATCTCAGGCCGGAAGTTGACAATGGCTGTATTTCTGTTCAAGTCAGTCATATAAATCTATTCCGAGGTACAATCTAAAACAGAGAGTCTCATGAATATTAAGGAAAAACAAAGGTAGGTAGTTATTCAGCTTTAAAATGAAGATGCTGAAAGATTCTAGATGAAACTGCGGAAGAATAATAAATTTTTGATAGCAGTGTTGTTATAGACGTTAAGAATGTCGTTAAGATTAAAACTATTTAGTTGGCCAATGTTGGATAACCTGATATAGCTGTTGACAAGATGACAAAAATACAACAAAGGTAAACTCGGTTTCCAGTATTTAAAAAATATCAAACCATTCATTTGTTTAAAACCGGAATTAACCAACAATTTGGCGGCGCTTCAGAATGTGATTCCTCAGTTGTTGCGAAATCCAACAAAAATGTGTTATTAGCCCGAAGCTTGGCATTTAAACAGTAGATACTGCCGAATTCTTCCAATGTTTGCAGAATGTCTCAAGACGAATAACAACATACGCACCGTCGACTTGATTATAATCTTGTATGAAATTCCTGTGAGCGAGAGAATTGCGTCGCGGTTACGTGTCGTCATAAACTAAACTAGCCAGTGATTATTATTTGACGAAAACAGGAGGAACGTTTGAAACTAGATACTTTGAGTTGAGTGACTCCACATTGTGCTCTTATAGAATATCGTGTTGTTAAGGAACGATATACTTCTACCTACATAGTAGACTCAAGCAGGTACACAAATGATATTTACCTATATGATTTGTGTAGGGTAAATAATTTTAAGATACGTTTTAAAGATAGGTAGTCTTAGCAATGCGAGTAAAACACATGCACACACGTTCATAACAATCTCCTCGCACATTTTAAAGCTTATTGCAAATAATCGTTATTCTTTCTTTCTATAATCAAATTAAAGAATTGTATTAAAATTAGGACACCATATTTTCTATATGTCACAATACTCTATAAACAGTACTTAGATATCACCCATTGTTATAAATTTTAATAGTACCTTAGTTATTTGCCTTTGCATTCATCTTCAACTCAGAGATTTTTTTAGAATCTAGAGGACGACAGTTTAATAGTATCGGTGTTGTAAAACTGGATGTGAGCCAATATTTGTCTAGTTTTAAGTTTTGTGCAATCGCCCTATTTTTCTAAACTAAAACAGTTGCACGCGTCACGCTTGAAGAGTACCGGAGCAGTTTTCAATAATATTTAGCGCTTCAAACATTTACCTACAGGTGACGGGGTGTCGTGGTGACTTCAAAATATTTACCTACAAGATCCATGTAATACCTATGCAGTATATTGTAAAGTAAGTTTGTCGTGTAGTAGAGATGGGTTTTGATTAGTAGGTAGGCATTTTAACTATTCTAATATACATATGCTTTTCTCCGAATATATCTATACCTTCCAAACAATAAAACAAATCAAAAGCCTTACCTACCAAAACTATTGATGAACTGAAATTCTGTGGTCGCTGTCACTCATCCAATAACAAAGCCTGTCATACACACGTATCAACGACTAATCATTCATGGCCTCCCTGTGATGCGCTTAATGCACAATAAAATTAATAATATCTAATTGTCATGATGTCGGACGCGTGCCCTCGGACTTGACTCATCGCCTCACTTCCCAAAGGAAGACTAATGTAATAAACGGCTTAACAGAAAAAAAATGCGGATACTCTAATTAATGGACGCAAGACCCTGACCGTTGATGAACACTGGACAAATGAACTGGCACGATGCTGCAACGCCACGTGACCTTGTCACGAACAAATTATTCTAACGCAGAGTGCTGTTTGCTTCCGCGAAATGACATGTCATCAGTCTTAGAAACTCATTAAGAGCGCCGTAGAATGCTTTTGCAGACTTCCGTGTATTACAAAACAGCGATCGTGAATAACAAGAATATAAGCTTAAAAGCTGAATCCTGTTTATTAAAGATGATTATTTATCTAATATACTTAGTAGGTGTTAGTTCTGCGGTTCAGGTGATTAAGATAACATCTAATTTATCGCAAGAGGCTGGAAATGTCATGAGATTTTAGAGTGATACAAGAAAGAGCAATCAGAAATGCTTGTTTGACTGATAAAATATACAAGAATAGAACATATAGAAACCAAACAAAAAAACTACCGAGGTATACATGCGTGACAAAATCAAAAACTTCAAGAACCGAAAAACATAGGCAACCCTTTGTGTACGGGTAGGTAATATGTTTTACAGGGTTGCAATGATAGTATAAACAGGATACTAGAGATCCAAACCAATCAATAAAGCACGAAAACTAATAATCTTACAGGTAAACATTTAAGCCCAAGCAACCATACAAACAAGTACTACGGGCTGAATAAACAGCTGAACACGGAAACATTGGCATACTGAATCTTCAGTTATTCAGCCAAATTGTGAAACTAGAATATGCCAAGAATTGGTTGTCAAGCACCTGTTTCAATAGTTATAATTTTTTCTCACACTTGTGTTAATTTGGCTTAGATTTTTTTATTGTTTCATCAAATGTGTATGATTATCATAGGAGTGAATAATGATAGAATAAATACACTACCTAGACAACAGTTAGTAGACTTAAAAGATTATATCGTAAGTATTTAATGTTTTTAAATAGACAGTAATCAGTTTTGCAGAATTGAACTTATTGTTATAGCTGGTAACTTGTTTTTTTACTAATTACAGTATGCTGTGGTCAAAAATCTACAATAAGGAAAAATGTGTGACTTGGTGTATGTACCTATATGTATATCTACTATAATAACAAGTTACTATATCTCGGAAACATTTGGGGCGAGAAACACTTAACTTATCAGTTATCATCTTTCATTAGGTGAAAAGACTCATGCTTAGGTGAATATTTTATATATTCACCTAAGCATGAGTCTTTATTAGAATATACGTCGGTAAGTAGAAAACAATATACCACGACATACAATAGCAACAGTAGTAGTAGGTATCTTGATTTTATATGATACAAAAAGCCGGTCATAAAAATCATAACCAGTCACGTTAGCTGGTGGTAAATTATTTTAGATTGAAACAACCGTATTGAGCCGCTTCCATTATAATAGCTTTTACTTGATAGAGCAATAACTATAACTGTTAAGAACAGACTTAGGAGTCACTGTAACAATGCATCAATCAAACATATTTATGTATTAACTACAGCAGGTAGTAAATTAAATGTTGAACTTTTAAAATCCTATCTGATACCTATTCAAACCCCTCCCTATGACATATGGTCAATTAAAAACAAGAAAGATGCTCCACAAGAAGCGAAGAACGTTCATATGGAAACACTTGTCACAGGCCATAATAGGTACGAAGAAGCAGAATACATATTTTTACAAAAAATGATTCTGAGACTGTAACTGCCACAGTTCGCAGAGACTTAGCTGTCCAGTGGATAAGTGTAATTGGTGACCGACATAAGTGAGTCAGACACAAGTGGCGTCCTATATCGTTGATTATTTACGGGTTGCAGCGCAACTCGTAATTGCGGTCGGGACCCCGCCACACGGCTCGTTTATCTAATTAGCGTCCCGGTGCGAGAGTCTGCGCGCACGTCTGCCGCGGCCGCAACTCGCAACCGCGCAACGCCCGACTGGCGCGTGCGCAACCTCCACTTACATTAACTAACACCGCCATGATTAAATGAGCCATAACTGATAGCAACATTAACTAGTTATGAAAACGTCGCGTTTGAAACAAACAAATACGTTGTGTCAATACGTATTACTGTGTTGTTGATCAGACAGGCGAGTTGATGTATGGAAGTTTTGCGGCTATTCGACTGATAGATCCTTTTAAGTAATTTATTATTGTAACACAGATTGACATAGGGAAAAGTCGTGTACCTATGACATTCAATTCTTTGGATAGTAGTAGTTGGATAGTTTTAGACCTTGTTTTCGGGGGGAAACCTTCAAAAGGCACCCGACCTCCGGGGAGGGAGGTCGGGGAGTGTGGGATTTTTACCTCACTAAAACCACCCCGGTGATCACCATCAGCACATAGGGGCGGTCCCGGTACCTCTTAAAAGACCAATTCCGGAACCACCCCTGTGCAACGCCTGTAAGGCACATCCCTGGGGAGACTGTAAAGGGGCCTCCCCTGAGCCTCGCTATGTTCGGCAGCACGTGACCACTGTGCTACCGTCCTCCCTGGGGTCACTTGGTGGGTTGACAGAGTCCCCTCTCTGTGCACCCGCGACCCCAAAGGTCCACTTACCTTGATTGGTAAGCAGACCTCGGCGTATCAGGCGCCAAGGCGGTTGCCTCCCCGACCGACGCCTCCTTATCCGAGCAGGATCAGCCCTCTCCCGATCCCGCTCGGCAGCCTCCTTCTGGACCATCACGGTCTCACAGAAGAAAGCTACTGCTGCCCAATTCTCTGTCTCTGCCAGCTTAGCCCTCACTACTGCCGGCAAAGACAGGTTCCGACCGATCTTGGCAACCAGGACCCGCCGCTCGGAGGCCCACGCAGGGCACTCCTCGAGCGTGTGTTGTGCGGAATCCAGGCTGCCTCCACAATGGTGGCAATTTGCCGTGGCCTCTCGCCCAATTCTGTTCAGGTACTCACCGAAGCAACCATGTCCGGTGAGCACCTGGGTGAGCCTGAAGGAGATGCGCTCCTCTCTTTTCAGCCAGGCTTCGAAGTGCGGCAGGACGGCTTCGACAACGCGCTTGCACGAGTATTGCGGCTGCTGTAGCCGCTCGCACCACCGCTCGAGCGCGTGTCGCCGTTCCCACCGCCTCAGCCTTACGAATGCGCTTCCTGGCACACTATTCCCGCTTTGGCGGATATCGCGAATCTGGTCGTAAACCTTCGCGTCCATATCCGCCAGGATGTCCAGCGGCGGAAAGCGCGCCAGGAGAGTTGCCGCCTCAAAGGATATCGGATAGTTTTAGACCTACCTACCTAAGTAGACATTATTCGATTTGAATCGTCAACCTTGTACATTTTAAAGATTTTTTAATATTTCGACTACATATTTCCATCATTTTCCTTTTCCATTGTATTCAAAAACCTAACAGGATAAGCAATAAAACAGTGATATATTGTAACTTTGATTGTAACAATTGATTATATTCATGGATTGTTCTTGGTTCTTAATTACAATTCCAAAAGCGAGCACCGACTCAGGTCAAGACCGGTCACTATTACTGACTTATGTTCAGTTTTAATTGCTTTGCCCGATATAGCTCACCATTAATAAAATTTACATCATGACAAAACAGACTTTAGTCACAGTTCTAGGTACCTACCTAAGTAATGATGATTTAAAATAAAACCGTTCCTGTGGTTTAATTTGAGATTTACCTATTTATTTATATTGACGGAAGTTTTTAGGTACGTAGGTACCTATATGGGAATGTGCACATGGCGCAATAACAATTTATACTATATTAAAAAAACAACTAAAAGAAAGACATAAAATACTATAATCTATAAGGCATTATACCTTCTGGACTACAGACTAAAGTGAGTCATAAAAAGTGCCGGAGCAAGGAAATAAGAATACTTTATGGACAATATCGACATTTAAGTCGTATTCTTAGTGCACAGAACCAACCTAAAGATTTGATTTTATGCAAGCTCGTTCACGCTTAACCAGCTTACGTCCATGATCATCAATTATTATAATATGACTGCACATTTGCTTCGGTATTAGTTAATATGAAGCACCTGATCTTGTTAGACACATAGGTCAATAGCTTCGGTACTTTCAAAATGTAATCATGAAATTTATATTATTAATCTTCTGATCAACTTACTCAACTCCACCCTAACTAAGTGTTAGTTCGGTGTCCACAAACATGGTACATTTGCTGTAGTGCATCTGCTATAGGACTTGACCTAGGCCACTAATAACGTAAATAACGTGGCCACTTCCTGGACTAAGAAATAATAACAAGAATAACTAGACTAGTTTGTAAAAAAAACCTCGGAAAAATATGAATGCTTTCAACGACTCACGATCATCGACAACGCTACATTTTAGCATTGAATAGAATGAGTAACAATAATACTGTGTTCCAATTCCAAGTAAACTAAACAAAATATTATTTTCAAATTAATTATGAGTGATAACAGGGCAGGACTAGGTTCGCGCGATGTCAATCAATGGAATAGTCAAAATATGTTTTGTTATGAAATCAAAACAAGAAAACTCTCGAAGAGTTAGTACAATAAAGTAGTAGGTATAGTACAATTTATGAAAATGTAAGTTTATTTAAAAAGTTTTTTTTTTAAATCATTATTAAGGTTAAGACAGACAAAAATCCCCTTTCGTTTACCACATATACCAACTGCTTATTAGTGAGCATAGACTGAGATGTTTTGCACCAGTTTCTCCTTCCCCGACTTTTATTTTTCTGCAATAAATATTTTATTTATTTGGTCCATGATGTAGGTACATACTTACTTTAACAGAACAGCTTATCCTTATAGCAGAATGGTTAAATTCTTATCTCCGTATGTTATAATCACAGAGCACACATGCTAGACACCAAGCAAACAAATAAGCAAGCAAGTAATATGTATGTGAAGAATTGTAATTAAGTAGGCGAGTATGTGTGCAGTTATAGAAGTCAGCATTCATTAATGCATTAATAAAAAAATAAGCCGCCATACAAACAATGAAGCAAAAGACCAACACAATAATAATCAAGTGTACAAAAAGCAAGCAAGTATGGAAACAGTCAAGCAAGCGGGCACGAAAGCATGCAATTATTTCTGAATATGTTCCGTTCCGCCAAAATACCTGGGGCTGTGGTTTATATTCACTGCTCTCGCACATTTGCAGAACGCTGCGTTTGGAAAGCCTCGAAGACTCGTTTAACTCTGGAACTCCTTCCCTCCTTCTCCTTCCTTGCAAACTTTTGGCTTCACGATCTAAAATAACATTTTTAAAGTAGGACAATATCAACTGGTAAACTGCAGGGTAAATAACTCTTTTTATTCGCCCTCAAGGCACAGGAGAAACAACAGTATCCTGCTTGTTTCTCCTCTGACTGCAAGTCGGCGACTTCAGCCGTTACCTACTTATGGAACAAAAAAGTTAGGTACCTACGTGTCTTCATGACTTTAACATAAGTAACTTTGTGTTACATTAGCTCAATAGATATATTAGGATCATTAATTCGAGTAGTAATAGATTGTATATTGTATTTATTTCGGACACAATTTTTTTGTTTAACTGATAAGTACCTACAGCGAGATAATAATCGTCTCAATGGTAACTCGATAAACTTGACTAAGGGCCATTTCTTTTACTGTAATACCTATTGCTTTTAACTGAAGAATAAATATAGTGATTTGATATATTTTCTATACGTAAGCTGTCAAACTGCAATTTTTATTTCTCAGATAGAAGTTATCAGAAGATTAAAAAATCAGCGCTAGTGGTTAATCTACCAAATTAATAAAACTGAAATAATAATGCAAGGAAGATCTTAATTTTAAAAAAAAACCTACAGAAAAGAGATGTGTTTAAAAATGTCTTAAGACAATGAAACATTTTGCACACTTCCTAAGCCGGCTCAGCTTTATAATCTAGGAAATGATGATGTTAAACGTAAAGTACTTATACAAGAGGTGGTGCCCAGGAACCAAAATCGATAACATTGAGTTTGCCTAGGAATAGAACGCGATATATGCGCGTCGTTGATTAATAACACGCCTAATAGCACACCATATTGATATAATCTCTCTTCATCCTGTGGATCTCCAGAAAACAATTAAATAAATACAATATTAAAACAATATTAAAATCATCAATAAAACGAAAACCTGGGACAATTTTTGAAATCATACAAAGCGTCAAACGACTGAAATTCATTTTGTATGGTTGAATTTTTTTTTTTTGTGTTTGACCTAGTTGTTGTCACATAATACCTATTTATCGAAAATATGAACAAAAAGTATTTTATACACATTTATTGAAAAAAAAAATTGGTGTATAACGGAAAATATTAGCGTCTGGAAAAAATAGGGTATAATAGAAGGGCGGAGAAGCGCCTTGGGAGTAGAAAGTACCTATTCGTTTTCTTTCATAAAATATTTTTTTACGTAAAAAGTGATCTATCATCTTATTTTTTATATTAAAAACAAAGGGAAATTATCAACAATCAAATCATTTAATCTACTCTATGCGTGGGAATAACATAATTATAATTGTAACATCGATTACCCCCGAACTTAAAATTCATACAACCACGTCACATAACCAAATTTCATTGATAAAGTTCAACCTATCAAGAATCATAATCACAACACCAATTATAAATCGACATTAATCGATTCAAACCCTAACTCCGTGTTCTTAGCACCCACTATTCCACATGACATACAAAAAATTATTATTGCTCTAAAAAAAAATAGTTCCGGCTATGATGATATTGTTACACATGCAATAATAAGCGTGGTTACCGAAATATCACCAGTTCTTAGTTATATAGTAAACCTTTGTATAGATAACGGTAAATTCCCTGAAGACTTAAAACTATCTATCATCAAACCTCTTCATAAAAAGGGTGATCCGATAAATATGAAAAATTATAGACCCATTTCACTCGTCCCAGTGTTTTCCAAAATCATTGGATTAAAACAATATCCTAACTAAAGAACAGTTCGGTTTTAGAAAGCATAAAAATATTAATATCTATGAATTAATAAATGAAATTATTTCAAATATACACAAAAAAGTACCAGTTATAGCGTTATTCATGGACATGACGAAGGCGTTCGATTTTGTGGATCACAAAACCCTTCTCATAAAATTAAGTAAACTCGGAATTAGGGGCAATGTCTTAGAATTAATTGAGTCGTACCTAGTCAGCAGAAAACAAATAACTAAAATAGCGAAAATATGTCACAGAACTAAAATAGAACAAACCTACTTATCAAAACAAAGATTAATAAATTACGGCGTACCACAGGGGAGTGTACTTGGTTCTCTGTTATTCCTATGTTATATAAACGATATTCCCAAAACCATAGAACACCTTATGACTCTATTTGCCGATGATTGTACTACAATATTTATAGGAAAAAACTTACAAAGTTATGAAAATGGAATAAATAATAGTTTAAGCCTAATTATTCAATGGCTAACCGATAACAACCTAAAAATTAATTTTGGAAAAACCCACATCAGAAACCAACGAACAAACTCTATTATTACAAATATTAAGTATGAAGATAATAAGATTGCTAAAATAGACAACACAAAATTTCTAGGGCTTTGGTTAGATCAGCACATGGAAAACACACATTGATCATATAATAAAAAAATTACATCAATATTGCTATGTTTTACACAATTTAAGCAAGGTCGCCAATCGCAGCACCGTTCTTACCGTATACCAAGCATACGTCTCCACCACACTACGGTACGGCGTAATATTCTGGGGTAATTCTACGGATAGGGAATTGGCATTTAAAGCCCAAAAAAAGTGTCTTCGTGCAGTATGCATGATCCAAAACACTGACAATTGCAAATCTTTTTTTTTAAATTTAAAATTATTAACACTTCCGTCCCTATACCTATATTTATGAAATTGCCACGTTTATCAAAAATAACCATAACCAATTTGAAACCCTATCCACTAAACGCCATCCAGGTGCGCTTAAGTCAAAAATCCATCAAAAATTAAAAAAGTCTTCTTCTCAAAAAGTTTCCTAGGAATGGCTCCAAGAATATTTAACAAACTACCCAAATCGATAACAGCTTCAAAAGACTTAAATACTTTCAAAAATTCACTCCATAAGTTTCTGATACAGAAAGCATATTACACTATAAATGAATATTTAGATGAAAAATAAAATCCGTAATAAGTTTCTCAGATTTATTTATTACCTACTTACTTTAGTTATTCAGTTTAATTAATAATGCTTGTTACCTTAATTTGTTTGTTACTATTTTGTTTATGTTTATTTTATTACTAAAGATGTAAGTCGGTTACTTAGCATTATATAAAATTATATAGGCTATATTACCTGTATACCTATTACCAACTGTGTAGTAATATTTGTACGCCTTGCAAGGCAGCACATAGTGACTCAATATTTTTCTATTTTTATAACATCGTGTACCACTACATTATACCTATGTGTACAAAAAATAAATTTGAATTTGAATTTAAAAATAAAAAATTGCGGCCATTATTGTTTACATCTTTGGCAAATTAAGAATGGTTTGAGTTTAGGTAAGTACAGAACTTTTAAACCTGTCTTTTTAGTTGGGACTAACAAACAGTCATCTTATGACTAAAGGGTGTGTACACATGTTACTAATTCTGCAAGGTAATAAATAATCCTGATGACTGAAACATCACGATTATTTATTACCTTGCAGAATTAGTAACATATAAAATCTCCGCCAAGAGACGGGAGTCGCCAACTAATTATTTCATAATTAACTAATATTAGAATGTTATTTATAAGTTATAGTTTCTCTTTATCACATAGATAGATATCACACGAAAACCAAAACAAAACCAGACAAAAAAAATCACAAGCAATTAATAGTAGATTATGCACCGAGGGGCTAAAGTTGTGTCTTATGTCACGGGCGTCATATTGAATCTCGAGCGCAATGAAGGATTCGGGAATTAACTCCCGAGCGCAGCGAGGGAGTTAAGAGTTTAACTCACGAGCGAAGCGAGGGAGTTAATACAAGAATCCTTCATTGCGCTCGAGATTCAAGCTAGCCCAAGGCAAAGACACCTTTAGCCCAGAGGAGGATACTCTACTTTTTACACCTACTGTGAGAAAATAATAGCCATAGTACGAAAAACAAAGTATTTATTAAATAAACAAACAGTAAGAATAACATATTTAGAACTAGTTAGTTATATGCACTTACATATTAATTGAAGTTAATGGTAACATTTGAGACATTAGTCCAGTTGTGCAAAGATAAAGTTAAGTTTTTATTTGGTACGTTTATAGATGTTGATGTGGAATTTATTTGAGTATTGCTTGTCAATGCTTCAGAATTTTGTATTTGCAGAGTAGCATTTTGGGTGGTGAAAGTTGGTGAAGGTGCTGCATGAGGCTCAGGGAAAGATGTATTATTACAATATTATGTCTTCGAAAACATGGCAACGATATGAAGAAGCAGTCGTTATGATTTTGTAGGAAATCGAGAATATCATCCACGCGTAGTAAGGGTTTCGAGAATAGCTTTCCTCTTTCTGGCACCAAAAGGTGTTTGTTAGTACTATACTGCCAATTTAGCTGAGCATGTGAGATTCCAAATTCAAATCACATTATTGACCAGCGGGTCATAATGAAATCCAGTACAACATTATTGACCGGCTGTGCCCCCGGCCACTAATGACTCACTTTAGGTTAAGGTTGCTTGACATATAATTTGACATTTTCGTGCAGGTGGTGTGAAAAAAAACATCAAGTACTGCTGGTTGTACAGTGAAACAAAATGTTCCCATGTAAAACAACCAGAGACCATTAAAAACAAAAGACAAGAGATTTGATTTGATTCAAGTTCTGCCAAACTATCTTACAAAGGTAAAGTGTTGGCACTTACGTACAGACTCTAAAACAGCTAAACATACCGTGTAGGCGGCATCGCCAAAATTGAATCATAACAGGTCAATTTTGTTCAAGATGCCGCTATGTCCACAAAAAGTATTAATGCCTCGGAATGAGTCAAAGATGTTCCTAAGACGCCGACGGCAATGGTTCTGTTAGTGTGTTGGCGGGAACAATGCTTCTAATCCGCGCCAGTTTCAAACTTGCAGACCTTACCTTGACTCCTACGCCAGAACTCCTTTTACTGAATAAAACCTTGTTCATGAGTCGCCTAGATACCACTTCCACCTGAACTACGTCACTTTTGCTTTTCAACTTTCAGAATTCACCTAAACTTCCTTTATTTTAATTATTTTAATCACCGTTTATCAGACACAAATTCAGGAGCGCCGTGCCAGGGAATTGGTAAGAGGAGGTAGATATATGATTGATAACTAGTTAGGTATAAAAACCAAATAACGTACACTTTTCCCGAACTTAGAACTTTAGAATCCATAGCATACCGATTAGCAAAAGAGCCAAGGTCAACAAAAGCAATTAAAGTAGGTACATTTATTTCCAATGACAACGAAGCTCTGCAACATCAAATATCACAAATCTAAAAAAAACTTGTGTGAATGCATGAAAATCTGATGAAGTAAACAATGTTGCAACGCACAACTAAGTTAACACTATTGACAGTTTTTGTTATGGTATTATTCATGAGGAATGGCCTCCGAGCTAATGAATGAATGGGCCACGCTCGCCGTATGCCGCCCACGGCTACTTCATTCATACGTAGCCCTGCGTGGTCGCGGACTTGTTCTCAATGTCGCCTTGCAACGCCGGCCCATACACGACTGACACCTATGCTTACACGTTGCTATATTGTTTACTCGCAGTCGCAATACGTTAACTTCAACAACCATGCATTATAAAACATTCACAAAAAACAGCATGTTCTCCGATCTCCTACACATTTACTACAAATGTCAAAGGTTTCCCCAAAGGCCTGTGAAAATTTTGTAGCAGGCTGAACATTTGCGTTATCTCCTAGAACAATAAACTCCACTCAACAGGTTGCCTTCAAAAGGTCACAATCGATAAGAAATGGCAAAGTTGAGGATGAATAAGGCGAGCCACCAGCTGTGAGGCATCGCCGCAAGAGTCGGGGATGAATGGCGAAGGGGTGATAGAGGTAGGGGTAGGGAGGCTCGGCACGTGTTTCGTGGCCATGGTCACGGGATGACGGCCGACATTTAACAGCGCATGCGCGGTACAAGGAAGCAGGTTCAAGGACGTGAATCGATCGCACTTAATGCCGCGCTGGCCCCAGCCACGGTCCAACGCTGCTCTACAGCAGTAGGAAATCGATGCCGCTGCCATTGCCACGGCCACACGGGAGGCCGCCAGACCGTTGCAGACAATAAGGAACTATTATTATTGTGTACCTATCCATATTTTATTGTAGGTACATTTCATTCATAATTATGTTAAATTACTGTTTGTATAATGTGTATAATGATAATTATGTGCAAAAATAAACAATTTAAGTTTCTGTGTTTTATTAAATTATAAGTTATGTATTTTTCTTAATTTCTGGTAGCCATAAAATTCATTTACTACTTCAATGCCGTAATTTATGGCTGATCCAGAAACTAAAAAAATAATAAACACTAGGTATAGGTAAGTCTCCAGATTTTCGTTCATGCAGAACAAAATCTTAAAAAATAAGTAGGTACATTATTATTCTGTGTGAAAACCAAAAGTAATAAATGATACATTGTACTTTACGACAGGAGACAGAAACAGTCAGTTAGTTCGGTAAGTCCGTATTCTTTCGGTGCGCGCGAGTTGATTGTACGCGTAATCCGCCGTAAATAAGGGACGCGTGCGCAACACTGATTACATTACGGCTGAACACGCACATCGAGATCATATGGAGTCGCGTGAGAATAAAAATTAAAATATACTTAATTATAATAATATAATTTGACGGGTTACAAATTGCTTCACACGTTTAAATTTTTTGAACACTTTTATTTCCCAAGGTTAGTGAGATAAGGTCGTATGGTGCCAAAATTCACTCTCAACTGTTTCTAAGGGCCGGTTTTTTGATCCGTAGTTAACTCAACCATTAGTTAAAAATAGTAACTAATGGTTCAATTTTGGCAAAATGTTTTGATTTTGATCAACACATTTTGCCAAAATTTAACCATAGTTACTTATTTTTAATGAATAGTTGAGGTAATGGTTGAACCATTACCTCAACTATTAGTTAAAAATTTTGGCATTTTTAACTAATAGTTGAGTTAACTACGGATCAAAATACCGGCCCTTAGGTACCTACTGAAAATAAATCTAACCACTCCTTCGTTCACCCCTGAATTAGCTATTCGGTGTAGAGAACGATTTAATCTGTGGCTCTTTGTAGTATAGAGAAAAGGACGACTATAAAAATGAGGACACCACACCATACGAAAATAATTTAAGTACCTACCTATTAACGTAGGTATTAAATATTCACAAAAGTATGCCACAGACGGAATCTCCACAGCATTGTGTGTGCAAATGCACTGATTGCGAATGCAAGTGTCGCACGTGCGTGTCAAATCGTCGCAACACCCACGCCCACGCCTCGCATACACATCCCGACATCAGCCTCTATCTCACACAAATACTATGTCGATATACACCATAAAACCGCATTGCATGATCGAACTACTCTTCGAGCCATCAAACCTACTGAAACATTGTTTATGCCGCATTTGCTGCTACAAAACACAATATTTATCTTATCGCTATAATAACTATCAGGTAGCCACTATTATTGTCATATTTATACAATACAGACGCCATTTCCATCTTTAAACATCGTGACATCGACCACAAATTACAGAATTTATATGTGTGCGCGCCATTCATTAAGTTGCCACGATTTCACTGGAAGTCGTAGTGTGGGGAAGGTGGGGAAATAGTGTAGTGGGGTGAGGTGCCTCCCTGTTTATGAATGAGGCCGTACGTCATTGATATCGATCGCGGCTCAGCGTTGCGCGGCCCCGGCAGAGGTTACCACACAAGGGCAGTGTTGGCGGTCGATCAACAGGTGGCCGGCTGACGCACGCCGGCAATACAGCCTTCCGCTAATTTTCGTCACTTACGTGATGACGTCTGACTGATAACTAGATAACTTACGAGTATGCATTTTTAGTACGCTGACGTATCATTACATTACTTGACTACTTGGTTCTTCATGGATCAGAAACTTCACATCGGACCAGATGTTTTAGGGGAATCTCTTTTCGTGGCTATAAAACGCATTTGCGGCGCCACTCTTTCATTCGCATGTGCGAAAGGCGCGCCCATTGCCGTTAAGTTCTTTCCAGAATATGTTATCAGCATACCTAATTATTGTGTGCTCCCTCCTCATTACTTTGAACTCAAACCTTTTGTATTTCTTCCAGCTATCTAGGTACCTAATAATTTCAAACCTAGACTTAGACGCGTACTGCAAGGGATGGATCGCGGTGCCTCTAGAAAGGGCTGTCTGTAAGGATATGGGTTGGCTAACTAAAAAAAAAACATACCTAATTAGTTGACTAACAATCACTATATAAAAACAAAATAATTATGCTGTATCTATCTCAAATTGAGATGATGATCTCTACCTTTAATTACTTAAGTCAATTGCATACACCTACTTAAGAAACCTATGACTGCCAGTTTTAACTAATAGGCCTTTTACTTGATTTTTCTTTTCACTATTTCTCCGAAACCGTTAAAGTTTAATATAATATTACGCCTTCGTATAAAACTATTGCCTTGCTACAACAGCCCCAATCGTGTCAACATTCCGCTATGACGTCTATCCTACAAAATATCAAACATGACATGCGTAATATTTGGTTTAGGTCTGATAGCTGATCTACACTCGAGTTATTTATCGGAAAATAAAAGTATGGCATAAGTGTCGTGCGTCACGCGAATAATTCCTACCACCCGTGGGGGCGCGGGGCTCGTGACGTCAGCACCACCACCACCCCTCAAGTTTCTTGCTACTCACTACTCTATTCATAATTTTCAGAATTTACTTTACATTCACGACATGAAAAGGGAGGAAAAAGCTGTGAACACTTTGGTACTGTAGGTACCCACCTATTAGATACATAGGTATATAAATTATTTACGCTTCAATTTATCAATGAAAGATGAACAACCAGTGGAATATTAGCTTTCGCAAAGTTACTTAATAAGAGCTTTGTATTCTTCAGTTTTGAGAATTCCTCTTATTTTCAACCGCAGTCAGAAATGTTGACTTCGTATTTCAATATGTTCTCAAATAATGTTATCGCATCGATAACATTCTAACAGGTATATTTGAACACCACCCTGTTACATCATTCGTTCATAATCAATCACACTGCATACGTGGTGGTGACTACGTAAATGCGTACAAATTACGTTCAAACAACGCTTACACAGTTCTATAAATGTATGGTGATAAACATTTAGCTCTTAAGGGTGTCTGTGTACGTCAGCAAGCTAGTGATAAATCTGCACTAGATTAGAATACTCGAGTGTTGATCGATGGAAGCGTAATTATAAGCATAAGTGCGATGTGACGCGGTAAACCAGCTCATCTTGACGTGACGAGTGCCAACATTACTTTCGCGTCACTGCACGCTATTTCAGCGCGCGTTATCGGTCAACGGGTGGAAGGTGCTAACCTATGTGGGCGCTTCGAATCGATGTTCGCAGGTCCTACTCTAGTGTGTACTGTTATTTCCGTACTCCAAGTCTCTATTTTGAAAGGCTTTTTAACTCACACTAGTCGCGCGTTTTTATATCATTGATCAATTCAATATGAAACTGCAGTTGCCCACCACTTAAAGGTGGGTTTAAACCAAACGAACATAGAACCAGAACCAGAGCAAGAGCATTCTTTTCCTGGTATTCTTGACATTTCAGTATGGTTAGACCAACGAAAGAATGGACGTAATGGGGTAGAATGTGCATTCGCTCGTTTGCTCTAAACCGACCTTAAGACGAGCCATTTAACATAGCCATTTGCACAACACTCACCCAATGCGATAAGCCGACACGAAGTACCTACAGCCAGTTTAGCTTAGTTAAGGAAAGCAAAAGACTATATTTGGTAGAGCAATTTTGAAGAGGTTACTATTGTTATTATCAGCAATGATTCACAAAATACCAAAACCAGACTCAAACACTAAACAACAGTTGCCAAGAAAAAGAAAATCAAAATGATTAGTCATTTTTGTCACATCAACATTTGCGTAACTAAACAAGATTTTATGCACCTGCTTATATAAGAGCAACAGTAAATATTAATTAGAAAGCAAACATACTTTGGCATGTTTCAGTACATCATCGTGATTCATCAATAGGACTAATGAAAGATAATGTAACAGTTTATATTAATAGTCGCCGGCGGTGTGGCATCGTCACCTAGAATTGCATTTGCAACACAAGCGGGTATTATTAGCCCGAGTTCACACATGCTCGCCAAACAGCAGCAGTAGGTCGACTCATTGTCGAACCACTTTCTAGTACTACGTCTCATAACACAAGTGTTTACTTGATGTCACTGCGACAATGATATGTTTATGGGGGCGTTAATGCTACTAGATTGTCGTAGGCGGCCACCTATCCTCGGCGGTCTTGTAAGTTGTGCCTTCAGAAGTCTCGAGTCTAAGATCACTTCGGGAAGTACTCGGAAAATATTTCTCAAAGTTTCTACCAATGTAGGGATAAATAATTACGTTAGCATTAATTGAAAATTCAAAACAGATTTCCATTTGTATCAATAAAATTCATAGTAATTACGTTGAATCTATAAAAGCTGCACTAACAATTTCAAAACTTGTAAAAGAGACCAATTTAAAACCAAATCAATAGCAGCACTATACGTCAATGCATCTATACTATAAGTAGTTACCGATGTCCCTAGCTTGCATTTCATAGCATTGGGAAGGTATAACAGTGTAAAACACTGTGTTGCTAATCTCAAACAGAAAACAAAACATGAATGAAGGCAGTAGGCCATTAATATTAAGTCAAGGAATAAGTTCTTTCGTTTTTTATATACAAATTCAAGACTAAGAGCTCGTGTGGCACCCAAATATCTACCTTTTTTAATATTCACACTTTTTCAAATGGGCCGAAACTGTGGACTGAAAACGCTTGAACCAACTTTGTGCTACTCTCACTGACACTGCGTTACGTCCATAAACGTCACATATTTAGTTTCGCGGTTTGTGTCCCATTTTTCCCTTTTTTGTAATAAAACTTCAAAATGTATCGAATTTCTTCGTTATATTCACACATTCTGTCGGACTGAATAACAATTGAAAAATGGAAATCGTTTTTAGTCTTTTTTTTTTGTGTCATCATTTAATGGTATCAAAACCAGCCAGATACAAACAGTAGGTACAGCCAAAGAGATTTTACTACAACTTTATACCTATAAAATACGAAAAATCTTTTTCGCCGACCTAATACTTACCTACGTAGAAATAAGCATTCCAAAACTCCAATATCTGTCCACCTACTCTACTCACTGGACACTAACGGCGGCCGCAAGAAGTCACTTGATTGTTTCAACACAATTGTAGTAATTCTCTCGGCAGATATAAATCCAACTACGATACTTACTAAGACATGTTATGGCAGTTCAAATAATGAAGCATTTGATAAAGTGAGACAGAAACAAGCGCTCCACAAGAAAGTGAATATTGTATTGAGAGGATCTGAATACATTCAAAATAATATTTTGACACGACATACACAGTTGAGCATGTTTCAGTAGAACATAACGGAAATAAATCCCATGACCCAAAAAATTATCTACCCGTGACTTTTGTTAGTCTGGAAGCTCGGGGCAAATATCTTCTACTTCGGTGAATCCATAAACTAGAAACAAAACAAGTATCTAGCACGTTAACTACAAAGTCACATGACTGATACTTCGCACAAACATGAAAGCGTGAATAATAATCTAGAAGAAACAAATAGTAGCGCGATAGAAATAGACAGCGGTATTGAAGCTACGGTCCGAAATAGAACCCCGCCTCCGAAGTCCAAACCAAAAGCAGTCAAGTTAATTATAGAACGATTCCCGCAGGGACGTTTTCATCTCGTGATTCACCTGCTGAAAACTCGATTGTTCGCATTTTACGTCAATCGGTTGCGTGGTGTTTACGAGCATGCGCGGCGCGACGACGGCGCAGGAGCGTCAGCTGACGGCCAGGAATAGCCCTGACATCGCGGCCACGCTATGCCGCTTGCGCCCGCGCACCCACAAATAGCGCGCTATAATTAGACGTCGGTGAAATCGTGGGTTTGTTATTTTTCTTTATCGTCTCCGTTACGCGATAATTGGGTTAGCGTGAACGACTGCATGTGGGCCCAATCGGGCGTCGGCGTGTCTCGGACACTGCCGGCAGCCCGGCAGCCCCGCACCACGCACACAGCTGCGGCCATTGTCCTGCCACCGCAACACACCACAACACATCGCAACACACCGCACGCCGCACTCGCTTCTACTCGCATACTTGACATACTTAATCTAGATTTGAGAACTGTCTCGTTAAATGCACATTTTACAACTTTTTTGTATGTTATGTGCGAAAGCGATAATTAATTCCATATCGGTGAAAAATTGATGACTGGTATAATTTATGGCAAACAAATAACATCATTTTATTATAGCAAAAACATTGTGTTTAAAGACCTTGCAATTTATTCTGATCTAAGAAAATATTTCTTCTGAATAATAATTAAAATATGCAGACGTCAGAACTAATTAGGTGGCGAGTGACGACTGAGCATCTGTAAATTATCCCTACCTTACGCAAATACCTTCGTCTGCGTGTTTATGAAAACACATTTTCATGTTTCAACGTATCAGTCGGAAATAGATTATTTACCTAGTCTATTTCTTTTTCTACTATTTAAGTTACTGTGTGGCCACATCGTGTTCAATACTAATGATCACCGATGTTATGACTACCTACCAGATGTACCTAATTAGTAAACTTGATCTGAATAATTAGCTATAATAATTATAATACTTCTCTACATATGTGTAAGTACATGAATTACATAGGTATTTATTAAATGTAGGTATAAGAGAGATAAAGACCAAATAAACAAAAGAAGATAATTATGGCTATGAAGGAGGTGAATACTAAGATGGCATCTGATACAGACCTACATGGCAAAAGGAATCATACCTACTACGCCAAAACAAAACAACAACGAGGAGGATGACAATGAAGAGATTTAAAAAACCTTAAAAGAATGGTTTCTATCGTGGAAATAAATTAGGGTTAACTTCGGGATTTGAATATCTATTGGTTTGAAAATTCAATTGAGCTTTTATAATTTCTAAAGTGGCGATATTACCGTGGACGTCCACGGTCACGATAACACAGGGAAGTAAAATGTATGGAAATATAAATGAAGACGGTTTTAAATTTCCGGCCAAGATAACGTGCACATATTTCCATAAATTTTATGGAAATTATAAAAGCGCACATTAGGTAGAGCTAATGCTCATCGAGATAATTTACACTCCCATAAAATTAAACAAGTAGGTACACTTAACTGCCTGCCTCCTGTTTCCACTTAACTTCCACGTCAGGAAAATCAGCTTCATTAATTATCATCTGAAAGTGATTTCTAGAAATAAAAATCGTTCATGCTGGAAAAATCTAAAGCATTAATTTTGTACGTGGCCATTACTCAACTGACTATATTTATTTGCACTTAGCCATTAATGCCTCAATTTATATGTACCTATAGGTATGTTATCGGCAATCTGTATAATCCGGTATTCTAAAGAATGCCTCATTCATTCTATTCTATAGGCCTTCGCCTATAACGTTCAGGTAAAGTATGAAATATAATTTAATTCCATACTTTGTCTAGGCAATATACAAAACCGAATGTTCAACCGGCAATGTATGTAATACGCGGTTGTCTTACAAAAGACAGACGATGCACTCTATCAACTAGGCACAAAGCAAGGTATTATAAAAACATTGGATTCGAGGCAGCAGTTTACCGTCTGTCGTCAGAATCTAGTTTATGAAGATGACGTCCTTAGTCTCATGACACTGTTCCAAATTTACAGTCTATAGGAACAGGTCATGAATTTGTGAAATGTAGTTGCAAACAGCATTGCGATACTCAAAGGTGCTTATATGAGTTAAAAAGAAAATATACAATACCGAGGCATTGCGTACATTGACGAGGCAGTGTATTTAACGATAAACGACAGATAACATATTTTATACAATGCCTAGACGAGCTCGGCATTGTATAGAAACACTAGGTTAGAATATCTAGTGATTACTATACAGTGCCTGATATATATGCTTTGTCCGTAACATATATGATAAACAAAGTTCTGAGACTGGCTGAGTCTAAACAACGGACACAACACACATGAACGGATTTTAAACTGCGACGGAAAAATTAACGGGTTCTTTTCCTTCGAGCAGACTCAGCATCATTCTAATGTGTATATCATGTTATCTATGGGGCTACGTATATTGTATTATCTCGCATTATATTTCCTTGATCTTGAGTGGTTAGGTCACCGCCCACCAGCTAAACCTACATCTAACGACTCGTAATTACTGTTAACCACAGGTTTATACAATCTACCAATTTATTATCTGATCATTTACACACAAAGATATATTGCAGCTATAAAGTAGGTACCTACGTTATTTGATTGTTTTTCAATTTTGGAGCGAAGAAGTTCTAGAGAATGTAAGTATTTGTTTAAACTAAAGCAAGTATTAAAAAAATATAATAGAGCCAGCCTCATTAGTATTTTTATAAGTAAAGGAGGAATCTAGATCATGTCACATTTACCCACTAGGTATACCGATTAACACAAAAAATAAGATTTACAAAATTTATAAAAAAAAAGGAGATCAGTGTTGTTTTTTACAACGGGATGCATAAATCTTTCTATTTATTATGTTATCTAGATAAAATAAAAAATATATGATCATACATTTATATAAATTAACGTGAACGTAAAAACCTATATTAAAATGTTATACAGTAGGTACCTACGGATTGAATTTTGAGATTAATATTTATTAGCTGTCGTATTATAACATCACTAATTTGTGTTTAATCATTTTGAGTAGTAAAAATATATGTATCATCAGCTCAGAATGTAGATCACAAGAACATTAAATTCTACTTATCTACAAGATCAAAATTTAAACATCAACTGTGTAATAAATAACATTTATTATTCTTGCGACAAAAACGCTATTTGCATATGTAATATAAAATGTTATGTGCTAAAACAGTCCAAGTATTTAATTAGTTTATTAGGTGAATGTACCTATATTAAGCATGTTAAATATCATGGAATTGTTAAAATATTCTAGCTCCCTGCGCTACGCATTAAATAAGTAAATTTTATTTAGGTAGGTAAATGCTTTGCATTGTTCTGCTACCATAAAATATAATAAATCAGAGCCTAATTGGGAAAAAAACATAACAGGTAGAGTCTCTTTCATGAGCACATTTATATTACCTACGATTGTTCATCCGGGGCTGCGAAAGTAGAGCAGTCACCGGCCGTGCCTTTTCTCCTCAATATTTTCTCGAAGTAAATAGGACCATATTCACCATTTGCAAAGCCAGAAACTTTTACCCCGGTTTTTACAAGTCTTTTTTTTTTCATTGGTTTTACTAGGAAATACCTACCTACCTACTACTATTTTAACGGAATAACAAAAAAAACTGCCAAACCGTAAAACTACCATGCCAAACCTACCTATATACTATTTCAAATGAAATTAACCTAAACTAACATTTAATTAAAAATGAAGTTACTGCTGTCTCACTGATTTTTCTCAAATAAATATCGAACCACGAAAAATATGTTTTCAGCATAGGTTAGCTAATTTATACAAAATTATTTTACATGTTGGTTGTTACAGGGGTTTCTTTAATAGTAAAATCTTGTAGTCCTATGCTTATCCAACAAAAAATATCATACAGAAAAAGGTCATAGTTTGCTCGTTAGAAATTTCCATTGAACTAGGAGTATCTGAAGCTGCGTACGTAGGTAGTAGTCAAGAGGCTCGCGCGCCAAGTCCCAGGGGGCAGGAGGAAATCGGAGGTTTCGAGGTGGAGCAGGCGGCGGGCGGCGGGCCGGGGGGGGGGGGGGGGGCGGCGCGGGCGGTAGGCGGCGTCGGGCGGTGACGTCAGCCAGGGGGGGCAGCGCGCCGCGCGATTGGCGGAGCTGCGCGCGCCGCTACCGAATATGGGACCGCGGCTCCATTGATAAAACTGCGGCGCAGGGTCGCGCGGCGCCAGTCCCCTTCGCACAGGCCACGCGAGAGGCCGTCTTCACGCTGGCGTTGTTCGTAATTCCGTTGGGCCCTTGGGCCGAGGAGCAGGTGGTGCCGGACGGGATGGGCACCGACGCGGATCACCCGATGGGCCCGCACCTGCTGTCCCTGGCTGATGTGGGCGCGCTCGGGTTCGACTGTGCGCTGAAGCCGGTGTCGGCGCCGATGCCTGGCTCCGGCACACCGACCGACCTCAACACGCCCGTCACCACTTCGGACCTGCCCGCCTTCTTCCCGACATTGCTCGAGCCTCCGTCGATCTCAGGTGCGAATCCATGCCGCTGCCCCACTGCTGCTGCCTGCACTCACGCGTTCTGCCGGGACTCGTAGGCGGCCTCGCCCCCGCCGGGTGCCGACCGATAACGTTGTAAATAAACAATCCGGTATCCTTCGCCATCGGGATGTCCTTCGATGCCCTTCACGACTTGCAGTGCTCTAGCTTCCGTAAAAGTACTTCGGTTTCGCGACAACTTGGAATTATCGCGATACGATAGAGATAAAAGTTTCCCGGCGCGCGGTTCAAGTTACAGTGTTTAGTGAAATGGAAAGTTCAGCGGCCCGTGTCATATGTTCGGATCGATACATGAAGCTGAATGGAGCTTCCCTTGTGTACCTACCTAGTTGCCTGCGCTATACAGCGGTACCGTCAGCGTATCTAGTCGTGACCTATCATGCGTTCTAAGTGCGTTATTATTTAAATACAAGATTTTGGAGATATCAATTGGGGTAAATATACTTAGGAAATATTTACTTAAACATCTAAGAATTTTCAAAACAGTGAATTACTTAGTAGGTACTAAATATAGCAAAAAAAAACACGTTTTCATTAAACACAATTCTGAATATTACATTGAGTAAAGCTATGCAAAGTTAGTCATTACGTTTCTAAACATACCTATTTATTTTAGTAGGAATCTACTAAGACTTATAAAGTTAGACCAGGCTAACATTTATTTTATTTTAATAAACATAATATATTGGCAGCTCTACCAACCTAACAAAGATATTTTTAAATTGTTGATACACAATCAAATAGTCATTTTTATTTTATTATAAATGAAAATTTTAAAATATGCGGGAATGTATCCTGTTTCATTTTTAAGTTAGTGGGGATGACATTAAAGAGATATTAATTTAATCCAATGTCTCTTGTATTTTTCTTTAAAACTTATTACTGTTACACAAATTAATAAAACATGTACTTTTATAAATTAAGTGTCAACCGCAAATTATTCTTGTAAATATTTTCCTAGGTTTTGTTAAATGCTTAGGTGGCAGAAAGGTATTACTTACCATGCAATTTTAGAAATATTTTATTAAACCTAAACATTTGATGAAAAATGAAGCAGTAGGTATTATTTAAGATCTAGGTACTCTTAACTGGAAATGGGTCTTAAAAAGGTCTAAATTATTTTCATCACACGGATACTCCAAAACGAACGCACTCTTCAACTTTTACTGCATGCAGTCCATTGCTGAACCTTGCTCATAAGAGACATTACGTTTGCAAAAACAGAATATTTCTCAGTAGGTGACGGTCAACGGTCAAAATTATCGTTCGGTACATGTCCGGATAGTTTAGTGATACGCACTTATCGACTTCCTACGTTATCGAGCGCCGCGTTGCATTGCGCCATCCGCTGGCCGTGCCGCAACTACACAACATGCAAAAATACTACCGATATAAAAACGTTCGCCACTAATTTTATTATTATTATACGTAAATATATAAACTTTAAATTGAAACGTAGTTGATTAAAAAAAGTTTACCCGCACTGTAATACCGCTTTAGTGACATCGAAAACAATTGTTTAAGCAGTAAAATAAAATAGGTATCTACCTAAATTACTAAAATTTTGGCTTACTGCAACGCGTCTTTTTAATATACCTCAATCTGATAGCACAAGCACTGTAGTATATCATCACAACGAAAGCAGCAAATGTTTTCCACGTGTGCTTTAAGAGTAGTGCCTAGGTAGTCAAACTCCAATACAATATGCCAATATTAAGGGAATGTTATTTTTGTTACAGGTACACTAACAGGCGATGAGCTATCGCTAGGATGCTCACCTCGACGGCACAAGCACGAAGCATCATTGTCCCCTGGCGCCCGCGCCGAGGATGCCAGCAATGCGTCCAGTGCAAGTGCGTCCCTATACGGGCCCCCGGGCAGTGGCGCCAGCAAGCGCGCGCCCTCGCCGCCGCTGCAGTGGCTGCTGCCGCCCGGGCCCGGCCCCGGCAGCGTCGACAAGTACTTCCAGCAAGAGTACGAGGAGCGCGTGGAGCTGCTGCCCCCGGAGTGCCAGCCGTATTGCACGCCCGCGCCCTGCCCGCCGCCGCAGCACTGCGAGTACCGCCCGCCGCCGCAGCCGCAACAACAGCACACGTGGGACTCGCAGGAGTACGCCAGTGCACCGCAGCCCACCCCCGGGCCTTCCGGCCTACCCAAGCGCGAGCCGTACCCGAGCCCGGCCGGCCCCAGCGACAGACCCGTGCAGTTAGCCGAATACAACCCGTCCACGAGCAAAGGGCACGAGATCCTCTCTCAAGTGTACCAACAAAGTGCGCAACCGCTACGGCTTGTCGCGGTCAAACCTCGCAAGTATCCCAACAGGCCGAGCAAAACCCCCGTCCACGAGCGGCCATACGCATGCCCAGTGGAAGGCTGCGACCGCAGGTTCTCGCGGTCGGACGAGCTGACGCGGCACATCCGCATCCACACTGGCCAGAAACCGTTCCAGTGTCGAATCTGCATGCGGTCGTTCAGCAGATCGGATCACCTGACGACGCACGTGCGCACGCACACGGGCGAGAAGCCGTTCGCGTGCGACGTGTGTGGACGCAAGTTCGCGCGCTCGGACGAGAAGAAGCGGCACGCGAAAGTGCATCTGAAGCAGCGCCTGAAGCGCGAGCGCGGCGGCGGCGGCGGCCACCACGAGCACGGCCATGCGCCGCTCTAGCACGCACCCGCCGCCGCCGCCGCCGACCACTCCGACGACGACAGTGGCGATAGTCTTAGCTCCTAAGCGGACAACTGAACTTTTTTATACTTTCACGTTGAAATTATCGAATGATTTCATCGCTTAGGTGTAAATGAATTGTCTTTAACAAAGCTTTATTAACTCTACATTTGTAAATTCACTGAAATTTATATATATCTTTTTATACATATTTGTAATTACTATGGTAGGATTCGATTTGCTCGATGTATTTATTTAATTAGATAGGTTAATTGAAAAACTGACTGGGAACAAACGTAGATACGAAGCGATGTGGCCTAATGTGGCCAGTGTGCGTGTCGTTACGTTTCTGTGCAAAGAAAACTTTGTTGCCTCGTGTGGTGATGTTTAAGTCACTGTCGTCCTCGGCATTATGTGAACACATATCTTTCTGTCGGAAGTTGGCAGTCGAACGGCTAGGCTTAACTGTGTCTCGCATAGATATTCTCTTGTTAAGCTATCGATTAGTTATACGTTGTTGTATTATAAAACAAGTGACTATTATGAAGATGAACTGTACTTGTAACGTGACTGAAACCGTCTTCTTGACATCGACAGCGAGAACTAATTGATACCTAAGTATGTGACAAATTCTGGAGGTAAACCTATTCTGCCCAGGATTACCTACTTAAGTATTGTAGGTATATTTAATATTCTTATATTTGACAAACTAACGTGAAACTGTGCCATTAATTTAACTTTATAACGTGCCACTGCAATTTTTATTTACATAATTATGTAATTAAATAAGTATAACACGACTGCTGAATAAGTGATAACTATGATTATTTCGTTATCTATACTATATTTCTAGTCGAAGATAAAGTATAAACGCGAGAATGTCGACTATTATGTTTGATTTTTAGATAATATTAATATCTGCCATTACTAACATTATATATTTACGTTTCGACAGCTGCTGTCATGATCTTCTCTTGCTCAAACATTTAATTTAACTAAATTTGCTCAATTCTGCTTCTGGTACATATTCGTGTGACATGGTTACTTTACATTTCCACTAACATTCTTTGTTTCGCTCACACCGTGTGTTTGCTCTCTTCGTGCACTAGTTGTTCAGTAATTTCACTTTGACGTTTCCCAGTGGCATATATTTTTATAGTGTACGTATTATTACATAGACTAATCTAGTAAAAGTTTAGCATGTAGCGTTTAAATTATGATCTCTTAATCATTAATAATTATTTTCAATCGTAGCGAGGGTCCTTATTTATAATACTCATAAGTTTCTGTATAGGTGTAACTACGTGTAAGATTCTATTTTGGATTTCCGTAACTGTGATGATGATGTTTCACTTGCTACTTTAAATAATATGACTAAGAGCACGGTCACAGGCCGACCGTTAGGTAGCTAAATAATTACTGCATTACTTATTAACTCCATGAGATGCATTATTTTAATAAACGGCTAATAAGGTCCTTATAAACAGTAGGATTCCTATACATTCACTTACTTAATAACAAAAAAAAAACCTTTCGGGTTTTTAAGTAATGCGGTTTAAACACTAAGTGTTTAATTCCCTTGTTTTTCTCATATCGACTACAAAATTAAGCACAAAATTGTCGTAACTTTGTCATTTAATTACTTCAAATGAAAATATTTTTTATGGAATTGCCTTCGCAACTATGATACTTTTGTACTAGTTCCATGTAAAAAATATTTGGGTTCGGTACATAATACCTTAACAAATCGCGACTTTAGAGTAGGAGTAAATCAACAAATAGTGCAGTCGTAACAATCCGGATCTAGAGCAGGCTGTTAGTGTCACCGAACAAACAGTGATAGAACTACAGGGTGGGCCTTTCAGTAACGTCGGTCATTATGAATTTAAGAAATCTGACAATAATATTACTAACTCTTGCGCCTACAATGCAACCCACTAACTGCAATTGGGAGCGGTTCAACCTATTCCACCGTGTACAAGTTATCACTTAGTCTAACGTGAATATTTTCTCTTCAAAAACGAAGCACTGAAATTGTCCAGAAATGTCAGCACGTCACTGTATTAGATCGCCGTTCCCAAGTTATGAAGTCGCTTACGAAGCCTCTGTAGGATGAAGCGGCGGGAGCGCGCTCGTGCGCCGCGCCTGCACGCATGGGCGCACGACCCTGCTCCTGCGCATCATAAGAATGTGGTGTACGAGTTTATAATGTTTTTACTGTTATGGAAGAGACGAAGTCTCCGATAGACAAGGCTAGAGTAGATAGGTATTATAAATCGTATTCATGTTAAACAAACGAGTGAAAATTGAAACGGAAAAGACTAAATTCTTACACATTTTACATAATGTTGCATCGCGTTCGCGTTTCGCGTTTACGTTATTGATATACGGTGTTTGTATTAGGTTACGAGTTACGACTTG
Source organism: Brachylomia viminalis (assembly GCA_937001585.2). Taxonomy (NCBI): domain Eukaryota; kingdom Metazoa; phylum Arthropoda; class Insecta; order Lepidoptera; family Noctuidae; genus Brachylomia; species Brachylomia viminalis. The sequence continues at coordinate 12,146,718 of OW443310.2, read as the reverse complement.
CCCATTGTTTGCTTCCCGCCGGCGCGAGCCTCGCGGGGCGGGATGGTGGAGCGATCTCGCATTGTTACATTATGTTTTACATTCATACAGCCCCGTGCTTCACACGAACACTTCGCGTTAATATACGTAGCTCTTAACGAACTGTTCAAAAAATACGATATCTAACTTTTATGGTGTTCAGCTGATAGTGAATGAGAACGAATTCTTTATGAAATCGTGTATGGTTATCGTTTAAGCTATCTTATGTATTTCACCTGAGTGAAAGATGTTGTTGATGTTCTATATATATACTTAGTCTTAAGTAGGTATTGTTAAATCTCACTAATTTTTACTAAATTCTATTTAATTAAAGTATTTGTAAATACACTATGACTAAATTTGAATTTAATGTGTATATAAGAGAAATGAAATTTTTATTTAATGAATCCACCTGAGGTGAGGAAATACAAATTGTTGAAAAATTTGAATCCTTGAGTTTATGTTTTTACTTTGCCTTCCACATCACAACATCTTACAGAACCCCAAAATTCATGTGTATACAATGAAATAGAAACATTGGTAAGTAAATATATCTCCTCTACATCAAGATCAATCACACTATAATGAAAAGATTTTACATTTGGATATCTTATACCTACTATTATCTATAGGACTATATTCTATTTAAAGTTAAAGTTCACTATTTTGCTTCAAATTGTACATCTAAGTTTCACATCAAATCAAAGATCTCGTTTTTATAGTTATTCAATGGGAACCAGATCAGTTGCACTGGGTATAAAATTAAAACTTCTGTCAAATCCAATAGTTACTTTATGCTTAATAAAAAGATGAAAAACTACTGACAAGTTCATAGTGGCGCCATCTACACGAGAATGGCTCTAACATCACCACGGTGAGCACCTCGCAATCTACGAGCGACGCGTGTAGAGACAGGCAACAGTGTCACATCGTGACAACACTGTTCACCGCTAGATGACACTTTTGAACTTGTTCAAGAGGCAAACACAAGGTTAACTAGAATTTAGGAAGATGGCATTACTATTCTGCTGTAAGGCAAGTGCATAACGTGGTAAAAAATTTTTAAGAGAGGCTTTGGAAATAATAAAATACATTAACTTGTATTCCTCAATGTGCAACAAGCATTTGACATCAAAGATTGCTGTTTCAAAGCAAAAATTTAACTTCCGCAACTATAGAATATTTTTATCCTAACGTTTTGTAAGTTTTATGCAGATGAAAGAATTTGTGAGTATTTATATTAATCAAGGACTCGAACTCACAATTCTTTGACATGGGAGTTGGGGTGCCTCGAGGTTAATTCCTCGGACCAGCACTTTGAATCAAAAAGGACTGAGCAACCATCTATTCAAAAATAGCTAACACTCTTTACATTTATTTTGTATATACCTACTTTAAACCCTTGTGATTGCTTTTAGTAGACTTTACAAGCATGGCAAAGGTTTTATATGAATATAGATCTAAGTTGGGCTTAGATTGTGTAATTAAATGAAAAATGGGTAATCGCTACCATAACGCTCGCGCTGTTATCGTGCCACTTAGAACTTCTTTAGTCAATTATCTGTAAGTAACTTTGGATTCATATTTTATAGAGTTAGGTCGCCTTGTGTATGGTCTGTTACAAAAGAATCTGATGGATCAGAAAACGTAACTGTGGATGTACAATTTGTAATGCTACTCACAAATTGAGTGCTATGATTGTATTTCTAGTTGAAACAAAAGATTTTTTATTAAATACATACCATGTGGTACTAATTTCCTTTAGTGATTGCGTAAGAAGAAGAAGAAGAGTTGAAGAGGGTGTGCTTACACTTTAATCAGGTACTTTTGGAACAGACATTAGGTGTTGGTATGGCTAGTATCTAGGACCATTTGTAAATCAATGCATAGTCATTTTAAAAGAACTACGTTCCTTTAATTTCTTGTTACTACTACATTTTTAAGGTTTATTATAATCTGTGCTGTGTATCTAATATTATCTATTCAAAGCTAGATAATAATTCGACTACAGTATATATTTTTTGACAGGTAAAGGTACTTATTAAAGTCAAAACAAATTTTATTATTTATAAGAGTTGTGATTTAATTGATATAAAAATTACGAACATATTTTAATAGACACAATTAGTCCGAAAACTTCATGGAGACATGAATTTGTATGTAAACGCTATTATATAAAATATGTATTATTTTATGAAGAAATAAAAATATCCTTAAAACCTCTTTGTCGTTAATAAATTAGACAACAAAATTGGACAACAAAATCTAATATTTAAATCAAATAAGTTAGTAATTGAAAAAAGATAAAAAACTGAGTGCACATAAAATATAATTATGAATCTTTAACCATAGGTATAAAAATATTAGATTTAATATGTTACTACCAAAATGATTGCATGGTCTCAAAAATGATATTTGATAATGTTGCTGTCCAACTTGTACCTGTGCATTGTGACTACAAGCTAATTGGTCTGCGGTGGCTACCAAGCAGGGTTGACAATCTTACTAGTGGCAAACGGGTAATCGTTCTCCTATAAGTATGCAAAATAAAGTTGGACACCAAAAATATTGCCGAATTAGACATGAAACTGACATTTTAATTTGGTTTCATTATATTGTGTTACTTTTATGAAACTCCAAGAGATGGCACTATTCATGATTTGTTCTACTATGATACGCAAGATGGCGTGTCATGCATTAGGCTCTTCGGTAGGTCCAGCCCTCGCGCAATTTCCATGAGCAACTTATCCTCGATGAATCTATGTAGTAAAAACAATACAACGAGAAAATATTTTTTAGAGCTCAATATAATAAAAAGTACATAAAATCTATTTAAGACTTTAACTGAAATTATTTTTGTATGCAACACTACAGCAAACAAAATCAACACGGCCGGAGAAGCAGAGCCTCTACTCAACGGACTTAGGCTTCGTTCACACGGCATTGTCCTGCACGTTTTTTTGCAGTATACGTCTTAACGTATAAATAGTGACCATACAACGTACATATATCCATTCACACGTCGATTGTACTGCAAAAAAACGTGTACCGCTTATACGTTTAAACGCATACTCAACGGACTTGTCAAGCAAATCGAATGAACTTTGACGTATTCGGTTCGCAGTGGCACATAATATAGCTCTGTCTCGTTCACACGGCACGATGTTCACACGTTTTTTATCGAATAGCAACCGAAGAAGCGTTTAGTACCTGAGCGTCTTTTGGACGGGTGGCACGTATTTTATGTTAGATTTGGTTTGATATTCAAAATGGTTGAGGAATCTTCTATAGACAACGAACTATTAATTTCTTTAGTGGAACAATGTCCCGTTTTATGGGATAAAACTTTGGAACTTTATAAAAATCCCGTCGCAACTCAAGCGGCTTGGAAGGGAATCATGGTAATAATTGATCCTAATTTTGAGACAAAGGAAGAAAAAACAAGACAAGCCTTAGGTATGTATATTTTATTACTAATAATAAAAATTGAGTTACAACATATTTTAACTTGCTCTGCTTAGTTCTAAATGTATTCGTTTTGCCATGGGACTGCTCCTTCGTTTGATAAAAAATAGTGACTAAAAATGGACCTTACGCTGTTTGCTTGAACATTTCGAACTGCCGTACTTTGAATATTTTCAAATAATGAAGGATTTGCCACATCTTCAAAATTGTGTCCATCATTTTCACGAACATAATTGTGTAATACAATGCATGCTTTTATGATTTCTGTCAATAAACTTGGTGAAACATCAATAGCCTTATGTAGAATTCTCCATTTTCCCGCTAAGATACCAAAAGCACACTCCACGTACCTCCTTGCTCTGCTCAGGCGGTAATTGAAGATTTTTTTACGTAAATCTAAATGTGTTCCTCCAAAAGGGCGTAGTAAATTATTATGTAGAGCAAATCCCTCATCACCAATAAATACGTAGGGTGTACTTTCTCCACCTTCTAATAATGGCTTTGGTTTGGGTATATTCAACGAACCATCATTAAGTTTTTTCCACAAGACGGAATTTTTCAAAATGGATGAGTCACAATCTTTTCCGTATGATCCTATGTCTACATATATAAATCTGTATTCCGAATCAACCACCGCAAGTAGCACAATTGAAAAATAATCTTTATAATTGAAGTACATGGATCCACTATGAGGAGGCTTTAAGATTTTTATGTGTTTTCCGTCAATTGCACCTAAACAATGAGGGAAATTAGTCTTTCTTTCAAAACCTTCCACTATTTTTATCCATTCACTTTCTGTAGAAGGCATTTGAAGATATTCTCCCTGAAGGACATGCCATAGAGTCCAGCAAACATCCCAGATGATACCACTTATAGTCGATACTCCAACTTTGTATGAATAGTGTAAATCTTTCATGGAGCACCCCGATGCTAAATACCTGAATAAAAATGTAAATGTACAGTCAACAGCACGTCCCTCTATACAGATCCAATATAAACTGACACGCGGCATCATTACACAGACTGGTTTGACAAGATCAGTTTATAATGGAAGTGTAAAGAGGGACGTGCTATTGTCTGTACCGTATTACTTTTTTGCTTACCGTTTTTGTTTGTCTTTTACAGCTAAAATGATTATTCAACGGTGGACTCATATAAGAGATAATTATAATCGATCGTATAAAAAGATAAAAGATCAGAAAAGCTCAGGAAGTGGCGCCAAAACAGCAAAGCCTTATGTATATAGTAAACAGTTATCTTTTCTGCAGAAAGTAATAGAACCTAAAAAGACAGTAAATAATGCTACTACCGAAAATAACAACACGGAATCCAATAATAACACAGAATCCGAAAACCAGAAAAAAATATCTGAGGGGGGAAATGAAACATTGGAAACAAACTCTATAGAGACACATGACACAATGGCGGCAAAGAGCCCAATACCTAATCGTGTACCTAAAAGATCTCCAAAGAATATGATTAATCCTGTAGATGCGAAGATGATGAAATTTATGGATTCTTATTCGAATAACGAACCTAAAACAATGAATCGGCATCTTTCATTTTTTAATGGGATATTACCATCATTAGATAAGTATGACGATGATGAAGTCCTTGAATTCCAAATGGGTGTGTTACAGTTAATGAAAAAAATTAAAAACAGTCGCCAAATTCGTGAATCGTCGTCTTTCAATCTGTCATCAGTTCACAGAGGATATTTTACACAACAATACCAAAATAGTAATATACAAGAAGCTACAAATTCTATTAGTACAAACATGACTACAACGACTTCTCTTCAAAGTCCAGCCTCTGTAGAATTAACTACAGCAGCTTCTCTTCAAGGTCCGTCTTCTGTCGAATCCTGCTATTCTAACTACACGGATATTGATTACAATGTCTTTTAATACGAAACACGAATATACCATAGTAAAATTGGTAAATTTTTTATATTTTTTTAATTATAATAATTAACATTAATAAAAGTTAAATAATCACAACCTGTGTATTTTTATTTGTGTACTTACCTTAAACAGATGGCTAATTTCATTTTAGTACTAATGCATTTCCGCATATTCGTATTTGATTTTGGTAGGCTTGAATTTTCCAGTCGAGTTAATAACTTTTCAAAACTTTCAACAGACATTCGAAAGTAATTAAAAAACTTTTTTTCATCGTTTCTAAGATTTTCGAATAATTTTTCAAATGTGATCGTTCGCACAGATTCTTGATTAATAGGATGTACCCAAAACCTTCTGTTTTGTCGGCGGCGAGACCGTTGGCGCCTACGATACCAATATAAAAGTACAACCACGCGTGGATCCATCAGTGACGTCTACTCGCTGTGACAACTGTGTGAAGACTGCGGCTATTCGTCTTTTACACGAATGATAATTTACCGTGTGAAGACCCGGATGATTGTACGTTAAAAAAACGAATACGAAAAAAACGTGCAGGACAATGCCGTGTGAACGAAGCCTAGGTGGAAAAAGCACTTACGTTTAAAATCTAGAAAAACGGATAAAAACAAGCAAGACGCGGAAAATGCGCACACGCTAACCGGCGACCAAGTTTGTTTTATTTGACATTAAATGCTGCACCTAAGTCCGTTGAGTAGAGCCTCTGCTTCTCCGGCCATGTTGATTTTGTGCTTGTGTTGATTGTTAAAATCGAAGTATTGAGACAGGACTCTGACGAACCGTTTGGTGCCCTAACTTTCGTGTTTGTGTCGCGTGAAAGTGTTGTGTCCCCGGATGTTTAGATAGCTTAGGTAAGTGTTTTATTCATGTTAGGCCGCTGGGCCGAAGCATAGTTTTTGGGGGGGGGGCTGATATGTAAGCAGTTCAGGCCCTTCTGACAAAGCCCTATGGGCAGAGTCCGCCACCAGTAAATTTCAGGTTTCAACTTTCAACTCCACTGATTACTCACTCGATTATTTCAGATATCAATGCGAATTTGCATAAACTCCCTAACCCAGCTAAAGATATTAGTTATGTAGTGTAGTGTGTAGTGTAGTACATGGGTCTATTCCATTGGTGGTGACATATTGCAATTTTAAAATTAACATATTTTCAAATCCCGCCATGTATGTGGTGTACACTTCGAACAAAAATATTGCTGCCGGAATAATCTACTCAGCAAAGAAGCTGTACCAACAAGAAACATGCCAGGTTAGTTATAATAAATTATCTAATAAACACAATTACAGATTTAGGATAGTAGGTTTATTATTACATATAACAGTTTAAACTCACCATTATCGCTGTGGTGGTACAGATAGTTGACTGACAGTTGATTATTATAACAAATGAGGGTACCCCACAGGATAGTTTTGAAGCGACCGATATCTGCCGGCGGCAGCCATTATGGACGCCAAGTATACTTGGCGTCCATAAATGCGACGTATTAATAGTGGCGCCGGAAAAACCAGTGAAAACTGTGTAAATACAATGGCTGATTTAAGATTTGAGACGTTTGATATTAAAACTGGGGATTGGGAATCATATAAAGAACGATACGGTTATTTCATATTAGCACATGGCATATCAGAACCTAATAAGCAAAAAGCTGTATTTTTTGCGTCTTGTGGTAGTGATCTGTATAACGTAGTTAAATCATTAGTGTTTCCAGATTCTGTAAGCCAGATTACATTAGGTGAAATAGATGCAAAACTAAATAACCATTTTAGTCCGCGACCAAATAAGATAATAGAATCATTTAAATTCCACAGGAATCAGGGTAAAAATGAATCAATTCAAGAGTGCTTTGTAGCACTTCGAAAAATGTGTAGATTTTTCAACGTTGTAGATTTAGAAAGAACCTTGAGAGTTAGACTGGTTTGTGGCGTAAATAATGCCAAACTACAAGAGAATTTACTGAAGAAGTCCGGTAAGTGCAAGCAGGCACAGCGAGGTAGGACCAATTGAGGTAAATGCAGTGGACGAGAAGAAAAAGAAGCTATACTGCTACAGATGCAGAGGAACCATTGGAGGAACCCACTTGTATCACAAATGTAAGTTTTATTCTGCGAAATGTAATACATGCAACCAAGTAGCCCATATTACAAAAATGTGCAGGAAAAATAATAATGGAACTGGTGATATCAAAGAGATTCAAGAAAGAGAAGAAGAATTTATGAATGGAATTATACTGTGGGGGAGGTACACACCGTGAGCCTGCTATATACGGAACTTCAACTGAATAGCAAATTAGTCAAGTTTAAGGTTGATTCCGGCTGTTCGTATACAATGATGTCAAGAGAACAAGAAAAATTTATCTGACCTGTATTCCTGTAAATCCAATCCATTTGGATTTACAGGAATACAGGCTAAACTTGCACACCTGGACTGATGCTAAGGTGCAGGTGCATGGCAGGACCAAAGTTTTTATCTATATAAATATAAAAGGAGAAACTGACTGACTGACATATCAACGCACAGCCGAACCACTGGGACGAGGAACGTGAAATTTTGCACACCGCTTCCTTTTATAATGTAGGGGAGCACTAAGAAAGGGTTTTTGGAAATTCGACCTTTAAGAGGATGAAAAGGGGTGATTTTGTTTGTATGAAAAACCTTATTCCATGAGTTAATAAACTTGAAACTTTGCAATACTTACCTAAGTAAATTATAAAGTTTGTCATTTTTTGTTATTCTAAACAACCCCCTAAAGGCGGATTGGGGGTGTAAGTTTGTATGGAAGAATTTTAACGCGCGGTTTGATTAACTCGAAACTCAGTATTTATACCTAAAACCATAAATAAAGAATAACTTGTATCAGGGTTTTTCGAAAATCTACCTTTTTTTTTTTTTGAGGATGGGTAATCATCAAATGACCCCTCCCGCTCTGGGTGGTGCGTATGGGATGGCAGACTCTTACTGACTAAAACCCACCCGTGTTCCTTCCTTGGCCCTTTATGTTCCGGGTCAGCGGTACCCCTTGTGGATGATCCCGCTTTCCCGGCAGGCTTGGGCCCTCGTGGGCCCCCTCTTCGATGCTGACATCTCTTTGAGGCGCGCGTGGAACACGTACGCGCCGTCCGGCACGGGCCTGATCCTGATCGGACGGTGAGCTACCCATTACTCACCGCCAGCAGGCCCGCGCCTACGGTGGCCGGGAGTCGTCACGCGGCTCCCGACGCCCGGAGCGTCCACCGCGGCGGCTTGGACGGGAGACTCTCTCCCTCTCCCGTCCCGCCACCTCCTTCGCTAGCATGACTGCTTCGCAGAAGGAGGCGACTGCCTCCCACTCCCCCTCGCCCCGGACCATGGCTTGAACCAAGGCCGGGCGTGAGAGGAAAATCTACCCCTAAAGGCGTAAAAACGGGTACCTAGTTAATTTCACAGTGGATGGTTTTACTCCGTGTCTTGATTGACTCGGAAATTGGTATAAATAACCTATAAGTCAAATAATGTAAAAGAAACAAAAGACTTTTAAAAAATTAACCCCTTTGAGGGTGAAAGGGGGGCTTTAGTCTGTATTAAAGATCTTATTCGTTTGGTTTAGAAAACGTGGCATAATGGTATCTAGGTAAATATTAAAGATGGAATCATACATTTTTCAATACGAAAAAACTTGTTTCTCGACCTATTATTATAAGACGCAGACGAAGTCGCGGGCAACAGCTAGTTGAATATAAAAACTTTAAAGGTTACTTGCAAATAATAATTGGACAGGGGCGAGGTAATCTCTTTGGTAGGAATTGGTTCAAGCCTCTAGGGATTTTAGTTGAAGGTATAAATAATATCCATTCTCTAGATAGTGAAAAGGATGAACCACTGTTGAAAATACTTAAAAATAAACGAAGAATTGTTCGATGGACTTGGCAAATTCAAAGGACCTGAAGTTATGGATGTTCAGCCGAAATTTATGAGCAGCAGGTCAGAACCATTTGCGATATGAGACAGAGTTTGTGAAGAAATAGATAGGTTGGTTAACGTGGGAGTAATGGAACCAATAGCTTATTCAAAGTGGGCTACACCAGTGTTGCCTGTTTAAAAAAAAGATGGTAGTATTCGACTATGTGGAGACTACCGGTTGACTGTAAATTCAGCAACTGACACGGATACATACCCTCAATCAACAATAAGCGAGTGTCTGTCTGAAGTAGCAGGTGGCGTAATTTATACCAAACTGGATTTAAAAGAGGCTTATACACAGCTGAAAGTATCGGATGAAACAGGTATGCTCCTAACAATCCTAAGATGAAGAGATTACCCTATGGTTTGAAGGCTTGCCCAGGTATATTTCAACGGGTCAGGAGTATCGTACGGTCAGGAAGTCGGTAAGTGGAAATAGGATACAGCATAACACAAGGCTGGAAAAGGTACTGGCGTGTCTAAAAGATGTAGGACTCAGGCTGAACCGAAAGAAGTGTGAGTTTGCAACAAATAAAGTAGAATTCCTTGGTTATGTGGTAGAACACGGTGGTATTTATCTTAGTGACAAAAAAAAACAAATGGATCATGTATGCGAGGAGCCCTAGAAATGTTAAAGAGCTACAAGCTTTTTTGGGATTGTTGAATTTTTATGAAAGACATAGCTACGTTATTGGAACCACTACATATGCTACTAGATAAACATGGTGTATGGAAGTGGGAGAAGTTAGAGACAGAAACATTCCAGAAGGCTAAAGCTACACTATCTAGTAAAGATACTCTAATACATTTTGATAATAACAGAAATGTAACATTAAACATAAACATGTGATGCTTCAGAATATGGGGTAGGAGCCGTTCTGTCTCAAGTTATGGATGATGGATCAGAAAAACCTATTGCTATGGGATCCAGAACTTTATCTGAATCGGAACGTAAATATGTACAGATCGATAAAGAAGCGGCGGCGATTATATTCCGCTTAGAAAAATTCAATCAGTACGTATATGGAAGACATGTAGTAATATACATATACTGAACATAAGCCGTTGCTTGGGATTTTAAGCCCAAATAAAGCAATACCTAAAGTGCTGTTTGCAAGAATGATGCGATGTTTTGAAGCTGAACTCACATGAATATGAATGACAATATAAACGTGGCACTTGTATTGGTAATGCTGATGCTCTCAGTAGGTGGCCAATTGATACTACTGAAGCTTGGATTGGATTGGATTGATGTTAAAGAAATTTTATTACTGTCGGAGACACCAAGCGCCTTTCGGTATTCATCAGAGATATTGCAGAACAAACGGGGCGAGACGATATTTTATCTAAAGTGAAATTCTGGATTGCATTGATGGTCTGATACCGTAAACGACAGTAATGTGAAATTATATATATTGGCTCAAAAGAAAGGAGCTGTTACAAATGACCGCATAATATGGGGTACTCGAGTGGTTATACCGCCACTGATGTGGGAACACATGTTACAGCTTACAGGTTTTACATGAGACTCACGAACCATCGTGAGTCTCATGTAAAACCGATTTGACAATCGTCGTACAATTGATTTTGATATTACTATACCAATAGTAATATCAAAATCAATTGTACGAAGCTATTTTTGGTGGCCAAGACTGGGTCATGGTATTGAAGCGTTAGTGGAAAACTGTGATAGCTGTCAGGTAAATATAAATATGCCCGCAAGCACTGAACATTCTTGGATCACCCCTTCTAGCCTATGTTGTCCAGTTGACAATAGAATATATCTAATTGTGGTGGATCCACACTCAAAATGGCCAGAAGTATAGATAGTTGAATCAACGTCAAGTGAATGTGCAATTAAGGTTTTAAAATAAATTTTTGCCCAGCTAGGATTGCCACAATAGTATCGGATAATGGAACGACATTCACATCTGAACAATTTAATAATTTTATTAAATACAATGGCATTCAACATATTTTGACTCCACCATACACACCATCGTCAAATGGCCAAGACGAAAGTTTTGTGCAAACAGTAAAAAACAAATTACATAGTATGGCTGGAATTGACATGGATATTAAATGACCACGTATTTTGTTTAGTTTGAGAGTAGCGCCATGCTCGGTTACTGGAAAGTCTCCGGCAGAATTGGTGAATAAACGTCGTTTTAGAACACGGTTCGATATCATACATCCCTTCTCCAAAACCTATTGCTGAAAGACAAATTGAAAGTAACATAGAAGTACCGATGAGAGGATTGAGATTGAAGGACAAGGTGCTTCAGAATCAAGGGTCCTGTTCGGTTTCTGGTAAAGACCAATGATGGACCAATCGTTACTCGACACATAAACCAACTACGACGACGTGATTCTGATGAAGATTCAGGTTCTAGTAATGAAATGCGTGATATACTCGGTATACCTATAAATTTACTTATTAACCCACAATAGGAACCTTTCAATAAATAAATAAAATAAAAATAATAAACAATATAAAAATAATAATTAAAACAGTAATGTCCTTAAACAATGAAATCAATAAAAATAGAAATCAAGTAAAATAACATAATCAAAATAGAAAAACAAAAAAAATAAAAAGTCGCAAGTTCATACTCTCAGTGGTCAAACTATTTGTTTTTTTAAGTTGACGGTATTTGGAAAAATTGTACAATGAATATGTCAACAAATTAGTTAGAATATTTCTATTACATTATACCCGCAGTAAGAGTACTCGCAGTTTAATCTATGTTTTATTATACTAGTTTAGTTAGTTTTATTGTATTGGTTTGATGTGTAATAGTTGTTTATAATATACAATTGGATCTTAATGTACACGTCTGTATATACATAGTTACCCGGGAAAGATCTAACGCCTAAGGTACAGGCTCGGCCTAGTTTAGGTGTTAGTGGTCATTCGAATAGTGTTCAATTGCAGAATTGTACTTACTGTTTACCAAAATCATTTTGTAAAATATTTTTGTGTCAATAAAGCTTTTTTATTATTTATTTTTATACCAACAGATGCAGTAGTAACCTGTGAAGGAGGCATGTAAGAGTGATTTAGATATTAGGATAGTTAGGTTAGTTCGTTGTATACTTATAAATAATATTATGGTAATTTTAGTGAAGTGCATTAAAGACTAGGTACGGGGGAGGGAAGGCATGTGGTGTTTGACAGATAGTTGACAAACAGTTGATTATTATAACAAGGGTACCCGACAGGATAGTTTTGAAGCGACCCACATCTGCCGGCGACAGCTATTATCGACGCCAAGTACGTAAATAATAATCGCATATCACAATCATGGGTGCCAACAGATTTATATCCTCACTGAATCAGCTTCCTCCATGAAAAGGAAAACCGGTCACTTATGTGGAGACACAGAGGTCCAACACTCAAAGGCCCTTTAAGGAACTTCAATCAAAGATGGGATGGGACACAAACCATGACCTCCACATGCTTGTACTACTTGCTTGTATACAGTCATAGTTTGTTCTCGGAGAGTGCTAAGGAAACTAAAAAAAGCGGTTCTATGGGGAGTGATGTGTAATAGATTGGTAAATAACTATTATCCGAAAGAGAACAGCGTCTGCCTTTCAAGGCTAATATTGAAATATATTGGCAGACGGTGATATTATATCCTTATTATAAATGAGGAAGTGCATTAATTTATTGGTTTGTCCTTCTTTCACAGAACGGACCAACTGATCAACGTAATTTTTTTCTTAGAGATAAGTTATAAGCCCGAAAGTGACATTTTGGCTACCCCATTGTTAAGAAAATTTCAATTAGTTTTAAATAAGGTCTAACTGAACCAAAGATGATGATATAGATTTTTATTTTTATTACAGGATTATCTTTCTTAAAATTAAAAAGTGGAGTGTTGAGACCTCTTCAGATGTCAGAAGCATCTACATCAAAAGGTAAATTAATATCCTTTTATCAAAACATTAAATGCCTAATGGTTGCTTCTACCACTGTTAGAACAATGTAGCTTCACGCAATAATATGATGACAGTTCACACTTAACACCAGAACCTGTTACTTCACATTTTGACTCTGTGGATATGCTGCCACACACTCAAAGTGCTGTGGAAGATGTACTTATAATGGAAAATCTCGGTAAGTGAAGATATAATCATAACAGCATTAAGTAGTCTGTTTTTAGTTTACATTGTCTTTGATTATATTAAGGCATAATAATATTAGCTACTTTTCATTGTGATACCAACCACCTAAAATAGGCAGAAGCTCATAAAATTATAAATGTGAACAATGTAGTGAAAATGAATTATTTTATGCATCTTACATAGGACTAATAGTGCAGTAATCATACATTACAGTGATTAAACATAAATACTTTCAATATTGGCTGAGGCTGTAATAGTTGATAATGATTGTCTATTTACACATATATTTATAACTAAGTTATAAACCATCATTCCAGAGCCTGCTACTTCACACAGAAATGTGCCACAGTATCCTAAGATACTGTGCCTATGCATCTTCGTGCTACAATTGCTGTGGAACTGTGGAAAATGTAGGTACAAATTAAGAAAAATCTTAGTGAGTAAAGATAATTATCATCTTAAGTATATTTTTCCTTACTTTTTATTTAGGAATTTATCAAATCAGATACATTAGGTAGGTAGCCCTGCTTACTACCTACTAAAGTATCGGTGATGGTACCGGTATATATTGTATTTTTTTTTTATAAAACATTAAAATGTTCTATGATTGGTAAATCGAGTAGAATACAAGTAATGCATTTTTTACTGTTAGGCCCTATTTTTGATGGTAAAAAGCTGCTTCCGTCATTAAAATAACATTGTTACTTACTTATTTGTATTCTAAATAATTTTCTGTAATATACGTTTTCTTTCATTACAGAGCATCCTAAAAGCAACAACGATCTATCGCTACTAAAAAGCGAGTCCAACGCGTTACTATAACTCAATCTGAGCATGCTTTATACAGAAAAATAGTGCTAGTTGGATTAATACTAAGTAACTCCCGCAACAAGGTCAAAAATCAGGCAAAAAAGAGACATCAAAAGTTTTGACATTATTATAGTTCAGAGACCAAAAGAAAGGTAACAAAGGCCGTCGTTACACTTTAAAGGAAAAAATATTGCTTTGTCCTTCCTGAAACAGAGCCCAAAGGGGGACAGATTTCTTAGGAAAATATTTATCTTGCCATCACGCCATATTCTCCCGAAGTTGCTTAATATGGCAGATATAAATTTAGGAATCAACAAAAATATGATTCAACAAATAAAGAAAGCTACTGAAAAAATGTAGTTAGAACATAAAGTATGTATTGTTCTGTTTGACGAAATGTCACTCAAACTCAATGTGACATACAATGAACGAAAGGACAAAGTTTGAGGGTGTCACAATTGGCCTAGAGACACAGCCTGATTATGCAGATCATGCGCAGGTGTTTATGGTAAGAGGGCTAATAAGAAACTATAGTCAACCTGTTGCATACACTTTTTCACAAGCTACAACTAAGGGGCCTGAACTTGCGAAGCAGTTAAAATTTGTAATTGATGAGCTACAAAAAAAGTCTTATTGTAGTAGCAACTGTGTGCGACCAAGGCACAAATAATGTGAACTGCATAAAATATATTTTGCAAGAGGTAACCTGTTGAGAAAGGGAGAAGAGCCAAGAGATAACAGTTTTATGATAAACTACCAAGAAGACTTACCATTATAATATATGATCCATCTGATATCCATATGATCCATCTGATATCCATATGATCCATCTGATATCCATATGATCCCATCTGATAAAATCCATACGTAACCATTTGATTTCAAAACAATTGAAACATTATAAAAACCGGAGAGTAAAAATGGCAAAATGGGCTCATATCCCGGGCTTACACAGAGAAAAGCCAGGGTACAAAGGAATCCGATTGGTGCCCAAATTGACAGATGCTTACTGGGACCCAAGCAAAATTCCCCGGATGAAGGTCAAAAATGCTACGCAAGTTTTCAGTCAAACTGTGGCGTCGAATATGGGCTATCTATCTAGCAGGTAAATTTCATCAGTACGTAATGTTGTCTTCGCTAGTTATTTTCTGATAATTATAATGAAATGTAAGATCAGACATAAAACATTATTTAACAAACTATATTTTTTCACAGATATGGGTATATCTACTTCCTGATGAAGCCAATGACACTGCAGACATCCTGTTGTTCGTCGACAAGCTTTTTGATTCCCTAAACGGAAGCTTTGGCAAAAGAAAGAAACATGGTAAACCTCTTACAGGACCTGCGACGCCTACTTCTATCCATCACAAAACATGGAAGGAGTGTAAATATATCATGAAAGACATGAAATTTATGAATACTAGAACATCAAACAATGAATATGTTCCCACATGAAACAATTGGGTATGGACACTAGAAGAAATTGTTCTTTTTTTTTTAATACAATCAAAATATGGTGTACCTAACATCAGTTTGGTTGCGGCATCTGAATAAAGACCCGATATAAAACTTTTTTGGGTCCCTAAGGAGCCACTGATGCCGCAAAGTAAACCCTACACCAGAACGATTTGAAGCAGCATTCACGATGTCACTAGTAAACGGCCTCTCTAGTGTCCACGCTCCTGGAGCTAACTGTGAAATAGACAATTATGAAACTAAATAAAGTACTCATCACAAGTGGGGACAGCAAAGAGCAAACAAATTGCGAACTTGGTAATATTTCCATTTTGGTATGAAAAAAAAAATTACCCACGCGTAATTGGCAGCCTACAGTACGTAAGTGGATAGTTTGTAAAAAGCGCCAAGAAAAAGGTATTCAAGGACTGTGTTGAATGTAAAAAAGATGTAATAACAAACAGTGAGCACGAATATTTAAGATATCGGAATACGCAAATAAAAAGTGGCTTTGCAGGCCCAGCGACTCCTTAGAGTGTATCTCAAATCTGCAGGATATAAATTATACAATATTAAAAGAGAATTTTGTTAAGCAACATTTAAGGGTTTTTATTTTATTTTATGACAATCGTAATTTTTGTACTTAGCTGTAGATTTTTAATTCTTAAAATGCTCAATACATAATGAAAAATTAAAAGATTTTTTATTTACAACTATTGTAAAGATATAAATAATATATTAATAAATAAGAGAAAGTGTGATGATGATACGGATTCGTATAAAATGAAAGCTAAATAACTTAATAAAGTGTTACAAAGAAAGAAAGAAATAATTAAATGGAAGACTACTTAACATTGTTTTATTGTTTAATAATGTGACTGTTTACAAGCGATTATGTAATTCACATTTAAAAGTACCTTAAAAATATCGAGGCTGAAAATAGTAGGCGACGTACGTATGTACGTAGCTATACGTAAGATTATGTTCGCACTAGTTCCAAAACCCGTGTCCAGAGGGCGTAACTTGACGTTTCTCACATTCGTAGCTGAGTTGTACCTCTATTCCACATAATATAAAAGGTCTCTGTATGCAATACAGTGTGAAGTAATATTCATCATATAATATGTTATTATTAAGATTGTAGTACTGCGTTGTACCGATTGCTGAAAAAAATAAAATAAGAGCCGAACATATTTAATATTTTGGTGAAATAATTTTTTACATTCCCTCAATTTTGAATAATTACATTCACTCTTTTTACACCGACTTGCTTAAAGTAATCGTAAGTAACATGGCGTGTGAACTTTATGCAATGACATACCAATACAAGCACATGTGCACCCGTGTTCAAGAACATAGCTAATAATGTTATGCTATGTTATGCAATGCCATACCGATACAAGCACATGTGCACCCGTGTTCACGAACATAGCTAATAATGTTATGCTATGTTATGCAATGCCATACCGATACAAGCACATGTGCACCCGTGTTCACGAACATAGCTAATAATGTTATGCTATGTTATGCAATGCCATACCGATACAAGCACATGTGCACCCGTGTTCACGAACATAGCTAATAATGTTATGCTATGTTATGCAATGCCATACCGATACAAGCACATGTGCACCCGTGTTCACGAACATAGCTAATAATGCTATGATATGTTATGCAATGCCATACCAATACAAGCACATGTGCACCCGTGTTCACGAACATAGCTAATAATGTTATGCTATGTTATGCAATGCCATACCAATACAAGCACATGTGCACCCGTGTTCACGAACATAGCTAATAATGTTATGCTATGTTATGCAATGCCATACCAATACAAGCACATGTGCACCCGTGTTCACGAACATAGCTAATAATGTTATGCTATGTTATGCAATGCCATACCAATACAAGCACATGTGCACCTGTGTTCACGAACATAGCTAATAATGTTATGCAATGACATACCAATACAAGCACATGTGCACCCGTGTTCACGAACATAGATAATAATGTTATGCTATGTTATGCAATGCCATACCAATACAAGCACATGTGCACCCGTGTTCACGAACATAGCTAATAATGTTATGCTATGTTATGCAATGCCATACCAATACAAGCACATGTGCACCCGTGTTCACGAACATAGCTAATAATGTTATGCTATGTTATGCAATGCCATACCAATACAAGCACATGTGCACCCGTGTTCACGAACATAGCTAATAATGTTATGCTATGTTATGCAATGCCATACCAATACAAGCACATGTGCACCCGTGTTCACGAACATAGCTAATAATGTTATGCTATGTTATGCAATGCCATACCAATACAAGCACATGTGCACCCGTGTTCACGAACATAGCTAATAATGTTATGCTATGTTATGCAATGCCATACCAATACAAGCACATGTGCACCCGTGTTCACGAACATAGCTAATAATGTTATGCTATGTTATGCAATGCCATACCAATACAAGCACATGTGCACCCGTGTTCACGAACATAGCTAATAATGTTATGCAATGACATACCAATACAAGCACATGTGCACCCGTGTTCACGAACATAGCTAATAATGTTATGCTATGTTATGCAATGCCATACCAATACAAGCACATGTGCACCCGTGTTCACGAACATAGCTAATAATGTTATGCTATGTTATGCAATGCCATACCAATACAAGCACATGTGCACCCGTGTTCACGAACATAGCTAATAATGTTATGCTATGTTATGCAATGCCATACCAATACAAGCACATGTGCACCCGTGTTCACGAACATAGCTAATAATGTTATGCTATGTTACTTTAATTCGCATCTCAACTAGCTATTATTGTTTATTACAAATTTAGTACCATTGGAATGATAAACAGTAAAATCTTCAACTATCAAATGCCTACGGATATATAAACTTTTACAAACAAATTAATAAATTATAATCATTGCTATGTAGAAAATTAATATATTAAGCACCTAATTCATATCAGTCTTAGATTTTAAGCTATAGCATCCGTTTACCTCTCTGAATGAACGAATACGGTAATCTAGACTATGTCTAAGGCATATTACAAAAATAGTATTTTATTAATTTATAAAGAGCCAATTCTATGCGGTCATATGTCATTAATTTTATCTATCTCACTAGCTAAATGTGTAAAAACTGTAACTTCCTTTCTACCATGTATGAAATAAAAGAAACATGCATTTTCAACATAAATAATGTTTAATTTTCTTATTTAATATTAACAATGTAACGCCTCAATGTCATTCACCAGATAGAAAGCAAGGTACTTGAGTACAAGTTTAGCTAAATACCTGCCTTTGCTCACACGCACTAAATTGTTCACCAGGTAAGAACTAGGACTCAGTCCATCAGCAGTTCCTGAGGCTTCCGAACATACATATCAAAATATAATATCAGTGTTCTTTCCCGATGACAAAAACAATACTAGACACGAAATATCAAAAAATATTCAATATAAAACCCAGTCAAACCTAGTACAAAACCGTACACACATCTGAAAAAAAAAACAAAACTACCTTCAACGAGCGCGTTTCAATTCTTATTTATATCTTATAAACAATCAAATTAAGTAAAGTATTTTTATAAACAATTTTTATTTGATTTTATCAAAAGAACGAACCTGTCACTTGACCAAAGACTAGACCGCGTACTATTACAGTTGTATGTTTACCAAGCAGCTCAGGGTGTGCTATGTGGTGTCCCTGTCCTCGTAGTGCTCGTCGGCCTTCGCGAGGTTCGGCTCCGACTCGGAGCGGCGCTTGAGCCCGTCGGCGTCGGGCGACATTGGCCGCTCCGCCTCCTCGACTTCCGCGCACACGCTGGCCGCCTTGATGTCTGGCGCACTTCTGCTAACATCCACCTGTCAACCAATACAGTTCTCATGTAAGGCGCTGAGCCGACGATGAACAATTTGTCCGCGACACGTTAAAACGTATGGAAATCTACGCAATAACGCGCACGGAGGACAAAACGATCTCGCCGCCGATGCTTGCCGGTTGAGCTCTCTGGCAGTCATTCGCGGACGAAATATCCATTGTCTACTGAGCGCCTTATAATCGAGTGTCATGTTCTAGTGTACTTTTATGTCATTGAACTAAGGTCTAAATTGCAATGATTGACCTGAGCTCGTGACATACAACACACATTAACGTATCGGCCATAGACGGGTTTGGGACGATGTCTGGAGATCGAGGTCTGGTAGAACGACAAAAAGTAATTCCATAAAACAATTTACTTTGCAGTTTATCAGAAATTTTGTTAGGTATAGTTCAGACATTTACTACATTCTATCCCAGCTCCCAGACAGAATTTGCAGTTACTTTAATTCTGGTAAAATAAAGTAGGATTGGAGAAGTAGATCCACTAGTAACAACTTCTTCTTCTTCGATGGTAACAATCCTTTTCTAAATTTCTTGGGCCCAGTAGGTGGCCTTCTATGTCCTCTATGACACTTTAGGCACTCTAACAAATGGGTCATCGCTCGTCACGACCACCGCTCTCGCACTGGGTGTCAGAAGGATCTATAATGCCGCATTTTTGCAAGTTATGTTTGCAGCGGCTTACTTGGGTCTAGTAAGGCAAATCTAGTAATGAACTAAGATTTGAAAACCGCACAGATTAAGCTAAACATAAAAAAAAATACACGTGTAAGTAAGTATGTTTAGTCAACAAAAGTTAATTACTTACCATTTCTGTTTCAAGGAAGTCACCAGCTTCCTGTTTCACTTGTGCATTCATTTTGTCATTCAAATAACACACGCCATTGAGGTCGATCGCGCTGTTGGAGAATATCGCCGCAGCGCCGACCGACGCGTCTACTAACGGCTCGTTCTGATGAAAACACATCAACGATAAGATTATATTGAGCTATAAATTCAGTTCATAGTAATACATAATAAAATATATCATATCTATGTGTACAATTCTTTACATTTCGAAATATATCCTTAAAAAATCATAACCCTTCCTTTTGACTTTGCCTTAGTCGGGTAAATAGGTCTAGGGCTCACGCCCCCTCTATGTGGAAGGGAGGTGTTTATAGCTCAGAAGCCAAAATCATATTTCATCATCATCAGCCTATCACAGTCTGTGTGCACACAGCTGGACCTGTGTCCAGTATGTGGCCTGTGTCGGAGAGGCCTCTCCAGTGGCTGGTGATTAACTTGAAACAGCTGCTACCAGCCAACCTGCAAAGATCGTAGATTGTCGATCTCCACCTAGTCTGCGTTCGTGTTTGCCCTGCGCTTCCCGATTCGCGGAAATTCTCAACTCAGGAACACTTACACCCAGCCATCACTGTTGTGTATGGCTATAATATAGCTGGCCCATTGCTACTTCAACATGCTTATTCGGACAATATTTTTTATACAAATGCAAAAATTCGTTGACTCACCAGTATAACATTCTCAGGAATTGTAAACTTCAATTGTGTTGGCTTTTTTGGTGGTGGCATCTCAGCTTCTGGCGCTTTGTAAGCAAAGGAATTGTCTTTAGGGGTCAAGTCTTTTTGTTCTCTAAAAAAAAATATAGTTTCTTTAAAGTTTCCTTCTAATTCATTCTTAGGTCAATCTCACCCCAGCAGTGCCAATTGGGTGTTTAACTATAATGTGTAATATTTAATAATTTGCAGAAAATAAATAAAGACGAGAAGTTTTGGCCACAGAGTAGTGCACCAATGGAGTGATACTAAAGATACACTAATCATTTTAGACTGCCTGAGACAAAACTCACCCAATCAGTGAAGTAAGCTGGCGGGACGAAACGCTTGTATTTAAGTAAGCTCCGTTTGAAAGATAATGTGAAATTGCATAGGTAATTATAATTGTTACTGAAATTCTGATGCTCCAATAAACGGTAGTGGGTGATTGTTGTAACAATATACCCAATGTTCTCTCAGATGTCACCGGATAATCGCTTTCACACTGCCATACGCACTACATTCGTTTATGCCTCTGCCGTGTTTAGTAGTTAATAGTATTTTAATAGTTTTCTTACTTTTTAGGCGTAGCGTGGTAGCTGTCATTCTTTTCCGTCTGATGTTGCGTTATCAAATCACATGCCTTTCCAAGTATCACAATAGAAACTAGTACTCTTACTGATATCAGGCACAAATATGCTATGGATATTAAAAATATTGCTGCGAATCTGAAAATAAATAAATTAAGTAGGTACTTGAATATTCTAACTGATTATTACTATGTGTAGCTCATACATATTGACAATTGCTTTGCTTTAACTGCGTCATAATAAGAAATAGCATAAGAAGAATCATTTAAAAAACTGACTGCAAAGGAAGATTGCCATTATATTATTATTGTAACAAGGGTTACTTACCCATCCACTTTGACAGCATGAACCAACACTCTAGTAATAACGACACCCAGAGGCAAAGGTATAAAGCCCATTCTGCGTGCCACTAAATCCGAGTGGTCACTGAAGGCATGCTTCTGCCTTGTTTGTGCAACGTCATATGCCAAACTCACTGTGTATTCTCTATATACTCCATAGGGAATCTCATTGAACCTGGCCAAAATAAGATGAAAGCATGTACCTAGTTATAGTTTATTTGCTACATTACTTTTTGAGGTATTATAATTCTACGTATTATAAGGACCAAAAAGCCAGACTATTAAAAATAATCATGAAATTATAGTTACCTGGTAATGAAAGCATGCTTGACCCAATCAATGATGACCTCAAAAGTGAGGACAAGCACGCAATCAGGTGCAAGTATCCAGAAACGTTCCTCTTTCCACATATACTCCTTCATAGTTTGCAGCACGACTATAAATAGGAGCACAGACAGATGGAGGCGTTCCCTCACATCGCTACACGACACTTGAAAGAGGTTGTTCTTGTCAAACTTCTTGAAGACACTGCCCTTCAATTCTACAAACTAATAACAAATTAAAAAACTTTGGGAGAAACATATGAATAAAAATTTACATTTTACATCAAAGCTAAGTCTTTGTTTTGTTACCTACAAAGCAACGAAATTGGCTTACACAAAAGTTAACAATACATTACAGGTTTCTAAAAATTTGGGCTTTAAAATTATAAAACTTGTATGATTACTACGGTCAAATGGGGTTACTTTGATACTACGGGGTTACTTTGATAACAACTTTAGGCTTATGAAAAACTTAATTTTATAATATCTACAACACCAGTTAAAAAATAAACTATCAGTACTTGGCACTACTGATAGTTTCTTTGTATTATAGCGTTGTAGTTATTATAAAATTAAGTTTTTCATAAGCCTAAAGTTGTTATCAAAGTAACCCCGTAGTATCAAAGTAACCCCATTTACGGTACTCTTTAGGCAATAAGAATTTATCCTACTAATAATACTTACATTGTTAGACATCATTATGATAAGAAGACTTTTATTATTGGAGTTGAAGGCAACATTCAGTGTTGTTGCTTGAAACAGCACTAATAAGCTATGAAGAACTGAAGTTTTTACTAAGGATCACTATTTATTAAAAACACAAAGATAAATACTGTAGGTAGCCTTAATCTCCTGATCCAGATATAGATTTAAGGGTCTTATCAATTTAATAGCTTTTGCTTGCGGCATCGCCCGGGCAGATAATAGAGATTATGCCACGGGAATGTACTGTACTACCGAAATAAAAACTGACATGGTCTATCCGTGTGCCAAATTGAATCCATATCTGTTCAGCCGTTAAGGTGTGAAAGGTAACAGACAGACAGAATTACTTTCGCATCTATAATATTAATAATATACAGGGTGGCAGGGACATTGATGCACAAACTGTAACCATGAATTCAGCACATGATTCTAGACTACCTAGCATATAAAATTTCCGTCGGTTACCAAAAAAATAAAAAATAAGTAAATGCTTTTTCATAGAAAAGTTCAATATGTATGCGGTCAAAATGTATGGCACAGCATTTATTTTTACTTTTGTATAACCAACAACAAATTTCAATGCATTGAAATTTCCATCCATGGGAATAGGTTTCGCGTCGATGTCCCTGCCACCCTGTATTATTTAGTATAAGTATAATTATTATATTATGTATAACACAATTAACTGTTGGATAAAGGCTTACAATTTGTTTTGCAAGTCCACCAAATTTCTCACTACAATTGATAATATTGAACAAGCACAACATGCATATTATTTTCAACAAATATTCATGTTATTTTCCTAATAAAAAATAAACTTTATCGCATTGAAATAGGGAAATAAAATTTTTATTGACCAACTGTATGTTAATATTTGTTCAGATACCCTAGGCGAAGTACCGGAATAAGATATAAGTGATAGTTCAGTGTCATTAATATTTCTGTAGTGCATTTGATTGTCCATTTATTATAATACTCTGTGCCAACTGTGCTATTCTTATTTTTTATATTTTTTTAAATGTTGCCCCACACTAGGAATTTCTCCTGTATCATGGGTGCATTTACAAACATTTAAACTCACATACACAAACAGCCAGACCCGAAACAACTACTTGCAGATCATACAAATATTTGTTCCGTGCGGGAATCGAACCCGCGACACGCAGCGCAGCAGTCAATCGCTTAACCACTGCGCCAACCGTGCCGTGCGTATTATGTGTCCTGAAACAGATATTACTCATTATGTAAAGAGGTTAAATATGTTTGTACCAAAAAATATAACATTACAACAAAGTTTTAAGTCATTGAGCCTTTCCATTTAAAAATAAGTTGGTTACTTATTGTTTGAAAACAGAAGCACCCTGACAATCCAGGCCTTGATTTTCCAGATTCAACTATCTTTTTATGTAGTTAAAAAGGATACAAACATAGATCATTGCAAACAACAGATGAGGTATAACTCCCAAATGCTCTCTCCTTCTATCTCGTGGTTCTGTTGCGGTCCAAAATAGAGCATCAATGGTATCCTGCCCAAAAGCTGAGAACAGTCTATCACCAACCTCCAACATATTGTAAAATATATACAATTTCATCACACTCTGACTCTTGACTAAGTGATACATCATGTTTGTGTCTATATAGCACATTAAAATACTGCATATTAGTAATATGAAACCCTTAAGCATGTCACAGGTTTCTGCTGGTTTTAATAGACTTTGACGAGAACTTGAATAAAACCTGTAACAAAGGAGATAGTTTTTAATACTCTGTTTTACATCATTATAATAAATAATATATGTTTCATGAAATAGTGAAATCTCCAACCCAAAACATCTCCTGAAAAGTCTGCCAAAGAAGGTCCAAATGGCCATGATGAACCTCAATGGAAGGAATGTGTAAACAAATAGTAAAGAGTCTGCACATTGAAAGAATCCATAAGCCATAAACTTTTCCAATTCCTGAGGAATCTTAATAAAGGAATACACTTTTTCTCTTCTAGCTGAAAACCGTTCTTCGTCATGTTCTAATAAATATCCTCGCGTTAGCTCTACATGTAAAAACGCAAACAAGGAAGTTGCCTTCTCTCCATCTGAAATGTTAAATATCATAGCCATTACAATCGATAGTATCTAATTGTTTTATCAGTCCAAGCTGGTTAAATCACTTTACCTTTGCATTTCACTTCCTTCACTCCTTTATCAAAACTTACATCGCCGGACGAATTTTGAGTATTGGCTATAGACTTGAACCGTAACCTTTTAGTTTGTTCCTGCACATCCTCATTTTTGATTATCATGTTGTTCAGATTTGAAATACCTAATTGCAAATCACTCTTACATTTGTATTGATCTTATTAGAATTTATCATATAGTGCGGTAATTATAGCTCCAAAAATTTATTTATTGACAGATTCAAATGACACAACATTGGATTGGATCATCCACAGATAACTATATAGGATCATCTGACAAGTAAGTGATCTGTGATAGGCATGTAAAAAAATATCGATATATCAAAATATCGATAATTTTACATACAAACATCGATATATATCGTCGATATTTGTAATCGTGATATATCGATATACGATATTTATTTTAGAGTATCGAATTCGTATCAATTTCGATATATTTTTTTACGCAACTCTGGTTTCGTGTTTAATATTACTATACAGGTTGTTCGGCAGAACGTTGAACATACGAAAATGGCAGATAGGTGGTCGTCTGCTATCTACCCAGCTCAAATGATTTGACCTGGGCCCCATAGATTTTTTTATTTTGTATTTTTTTTTAATAACCGATTTTCATGAGTTTGAAAACATTGAAGTAAGATTACTTTATGTAGGATAGACGAAACTGGCAACACTTTTTTTGTTTTTGTCTCGACTGTTGGTAGATTTCTCTAGAATTATTGTTTAGTGCAGATAACAGCTAGACAAAAAGTTATGAGCCTTCAAAAATTACAAAAAGTGGTAAAACACGCTTTTCTTTGCATTGCATTAAAAAAAAAAACTAAAAGTGATTGAAGACTTAGGATCTCATCGAAACATCCTTGGTGTATCGCCTTTCGAACGTTATGTAATTTGTTTAATTAAAAAAAAATAGTTATAGAGTTATTGACCAATTTTAGTTCAAAACGGGAATTTTGATGCAATTTTGATTTTTGTGAAATGTAAAATGTTTTGCAAAGTTTATCATGTACGTAATCGTGGTAAAAATTAAATGAACCATAGTGAATGAGGTAAATTCTTGAATTAACTACTATGGAGACCTACACCAGTTAAAATGAAACACTTAAATTCAATTTAAAAAATTATTTATAAATTTTAAATTTGGGCCTAGGTCAAATCATTTGGGCTGGGTAGATAGTAGACGACCCCACCTATCTGCCATTTTTGTATGTTCAACGTTCTGCCGAACACCCTGTATACTCTTGCATGCATGCACTCATGCATGCTTTTCACGCATCGTTAACTTGAAAAAATCCCGCCACAATCTTTATGAAATGCAATATAACAGTAAGACTACTGGCTGCGTGCACGAAAATGCTAACACTATTAAGCCACCAGTGAAGTTAACTGACAATGTTATGCACTGCTTATGTATTTTATTTTCTCTTTTACTCTTACACACGCTGTCTACATCTCTAAATCTACTATCCTATCGCAGGTATGCTGGAAGAGATTTCATTAGAAATAAGCATCACCTTTGTACCTATTTTTCTGTTATTTTCTTCTTGTCTGTTTATATAAGTGTGTACATAAATGGTTAAATAAATAAATAACAATTTTCGTGTGAATAATCATACGAAATCTGGCGATATATCGATATATTTCACTCGATAATTATCGATACTGTTTAAAATATCGATATATTTTTTCACTTGCCCATCCCTAATCTGTGACATGACCTGACCAGACAACCATGACAGCCGAATGCTGATGGTGACAGCTGACAAAACACCACAGATCTACGCCACAGATCTCCGAGCCACAGATAAACACTGATCAACACGCATAAACCCTATGCAGTACGTGAGGCAACGCACTGTGCGTCAGTCACTGTCGGTACTCAAAGGTATGCCGGAGACAAGGAATTTTAATAAATTGCACACCATTAAAATTGCAATTAATTGAAGTTAGAAGAAATAAGGGGAAAACCCGTCAGAAAAACCTTTGTATTTTCTCTGAAGGAAAACTTTAAATTGTGATACTTTGATCTAAATATGTACACACGCAGTGTCTTTAGTCACTGGCGATTTAAAAATCGTACGTCCTCACACAGATTTGTCGCTAGCGATTTCAAAAATCTGTGTTGCTTAGGCCCACTTGCGCGTTTAGTAGGGTTAAATGAATAAATGTAGAGTTTGTAAACTAGAACTTAAGTAATTAACATTCTCTTATAACGCGTTGCGCTACTAAAAGTAACACCGGGTTAGATAACCGCACATTAGTGTTCTATAAGTTGGGAACATTGCAGGTCAATCGACGAAACTTAAAACAGAATTGCATAACGGTAATAAATGATAAATGATTTTATTTCTGTAAGTAGGTTTGTACAAACACTTATAGCGTGCGGCAGAGCGTAATATGTATATGGCAACACAGAGTGGTGGCGGCCGCCCGTGAGAGGGCGCCCGGGGACTTGTGCCAGAAAGATCTGACAGACAGCTCAGAGTAGTCAGTAGAGTCCAACGAGCTACCCGCGAATGAGTGCGTGCGCGCGAGTTAAGTTTCTTTTGTATAACTTTGTGAGTTTGTGTAATTGGGAATTAAAACTGCCAGTTCATAGCACCTTGCGTTTTCCTACACCCGTTCCCCGGCTATAAGTGGCTGCCCAACGTGTAAATAAAACAAAATGCCGAGGCTTCGATCGGAAGATGTCGCAGAAGACGCCGGTGCCGAGGGTGCCGCCAATATAACAATGTCACAAGAAACTCTCGCGAGTTTTATCGCATCGATTCAGCAAACCCAAAGTGAATTTTGTCAACAACTCATACGAGAAGTACGATCATCAACACCTCACGTTAACGTGTCTGAGGCCCAGCAGGGATCGGGCTTTGCATTTGGCGCGAACGGAAATTTCGCAAAATGCTCGACGCGTTATGGCGGACGTGCCGACGAATCGTTGGAAAACTTCATAGACGCGATTGTTACCTACAAGGATTGCGTGAGTATTTCCGATGAAAATGCTCTCCGTGGTTTCTCAATGTTGTTGGAAGGGCCCGCTGCAGTGTGGTGGCAAGGTGTAAAAAGGTCGACGAGCACATGGTCGGAGGCTCTTACTAGACTTAAAGGGGCTTTTGGCGAGCATGACCCACCACACCGACTCTACAGGAAGTTGTTCAGTTTAAGTCAAGAAGACGAACACACCGACTTGTTTATCGCTAAGGTACGTGCTCTGTTAGCTAAATTCCCAGAAGACGACCTCTCGGAAAAAGTCCAGTTAGACATGGCATACAGTTTGCTTAGCCCGCGTATAAGAAAACGCGTAACCAGAGAATGCGTAAATAGTTTCGACGTGCTACTT
Source organism: Brachylomia viminalis (assembly GCA_937001585.2). NCBI lineage: Eukaryota > Metazoa > Arthropoda > Insecta > Lepidoptera > Noctuidae > Brachylomia > Brachylomia viminalis. The sequence goes on along the minus strand of OW443310.2, from coordinate 12,118,034 downwards.
CATAAGTGTCGCCTTGTAGAAGATTCTCTAAAGGAAACAAGAAAAGAGCAGGCGGTTTTATCTAAGTCGCACGCGCAATCAAATAAGCGCGCCGCATCTTCGTCACAGCGGGAAGTACCTACAGTTGCCGACGCGCCTAGTACCAGCCGCGCCGACCGTAACGTCGAGCCCGCCGAGCCCGCCGCCGCAGCTAAGGAAAAGAAGCCGTTCTGCGCGTACTGCAAGCGACCCGGTCACCGCAAGGAAGTGTGCGAAAAGCTTAAGCGTAGTGATAAGTGCGATAACAATGACAATAGTAAAGTAAAGTCGGAAAGTGAAATAAAGTGTTACGGTTGTGGTGCCGCGAACGTAATCAAGTCTAAGTGCAAAAACTGTTCGCCGGGTGGTCAGCCGTCGGCGTTTTATTCCATCAACTTCGCGAAACATGATGGATCCGTAAACAGTAACGAGAAGGCCGCTTCGCTGCGAAATTCGAGCGCGGCAGGCTTCGCGCGCTCGCGCAAGCTTCGTCGCAGCCCAGCCGGCTCGGTACCCGCTGCCGCCCCGCCCCCGCCGCCACCCCCGCCGCCGTCGGTAAGCCCGACAAAGCAAATTATGTCGACTCCAGGTAACCCTACGCGCGTCGTAGAGGATCTTAGTAACTCTTTTGTTTATGAAAATAATGTTGATACTGTAAATAATTGTCTCGAGGACTCAGATATCAATAATTGTTTAGTTTTAAAATTGAACGATCATGCTCGTAATGAAAACATCTGCGTGCCTTGTTCTAAGGATAAATGTTTTAATTATGATAATGTTGTTAATGTAAATACGTCTGTGTCTAGTTGTTATGATTGTAATAAGTCTTGTAATAGTTGTGAGTATTCTGAAAATACAAACGATAGTGCATCCTTACGTCGCCCTGTGTTAGACATAAGCGTCTTAGGCTATTGTGGTACGGCTTTAGTAGACTCTGCAGCAAAAAGCTGTATTGCCGGTCACACGCTCTACGCTCTCCTACGCAGTTTAGGACATCAGTTAGTGCCGTCAACGCAAGTTGTTAGGTTGGCGGATGGTGTTAGTAGGGAAATAAATGTACTAACCACGGAGGTACAGGTGACACTTAAACACAAGACTAAAGTCATCAAGTTTCTAATTTTTCCTGAAGCGGACAGTAATGAAAGCTTGTTAGGCATAGATTTTCTTACGATATTCAATCTTGTTTTCAATTTCGGTGAGAACAGCTGGCACTTTGCTGAAAATAGTGATCAAAAGTATGATACTCAGTTTGAGAGGATGTTACCGTCACCTGTATCTTCGTGTGCCGCTGTAGAGGTGCTGCGGGATGACGAGGCGAGTTCGCTTAATGATAGTCAGCGTGAGGTACTTGCGCAGCTCATCGTAGAGCATCAAGATATCTTTAAGCCAGGGGGAGAACCGACCCCTTTCGCCGAACATATTATCGATACTGGCGATCACCTCCCTATTGCTGTTCCACCGTATAGGTTGACGCCTGCTAAGAAAGAAGTAATGCGGGTAGAGTTAGATAAGATGTTGGCAGACGATATTATTGAGGAGTGCGAGTCCGCGTGGGGTTCTCCAGCGCTTCTCATTCCTAAGAAAAACGGACAGGTGCGTTTTTGTGTCGACTATAGAAAGCTCAATGCGGTAACTAAGACCGACGTCTATCCGATGCCATTGATAGACGAGCTTGTCCAGTCAACAAAAAAACATTCTTTTATGAGTACCGTTGATATGCGTAGTGGGTTTTGGCAAGTTAGCTTACGCGAGCAGGACAGAGATAAAACAGCGTTTTTGACACCCTTTGGCTCTTTTCGCTTTAAGCGTATGCCGTTTGGTTTGAAGAACGCCCCTTCAACCTTCCAGCGTCTAATAGATAGGCTGCGTACGGGCGCCTCGCTGAAGGACGTAACCCTTCTTGCTTACCAAGACGATTTGTTAGTTATCTCCGAAGGCAGTTTTGAAAAGCATATTTCCGATTTGCGTAAGGTTTTCGAAAGATTACGTCTATTTAAGCTACGCGCGAACAGAGACAAGTGCGTGTTCGCACGAGACAAGGTTAGGTATTTGGGTCATGTCATCACCCAAGATGGTGTGTCACCGGATGATGACAAGGTACGTGCAGTTTTAGATATGAGGGCACCGTCGTCGTTACGCCATTTAAGAACATTTTTACAAACGTGTTCGTGGTTTAGAAAATTTATTCCAAACTTTTCAGCTGTAGCTGAGCCCTTGACACGCCTGCTTAAAAAGAATCAGCCCTGGTTTTGGGGTGCAAGCCAGGCTAGTGCGTTCGAGGAGCTTAAAAAGCGCTTATCGTCGGCACCGATTCTCATCCAAGCGGATTATAGTAAGCCTTTTGTGTTAAGGACGGACGCTAGCAACTACGCTCTTGGAGCTGTATTGTTACAAGGTGAGGGTAAGGATGAACGCCCTATAGAGTATGCTAGCCGTCTTCTTATTCCAGCAGAAAGGAATTACAGCACCACAGAGCGTGAGGCTCTTGCCGTTGTTTGGGCTGTCGATCGATTCAGAGGCTACATCGAAGGTCACGAGGTCATCATAGGTAGCGATCATCAGCCATTAAAGTGGCTTCTTACCTTAAAGTCACCATCGGGTAGGCTTGTTCGATGGGCGTTAAAGCTTCAATGTTTTAACATTCAGTTTCACTATACACCTGGAAAGGCTAATGTCATTGCCGATACGCTCAGTCGACCAACCTGCAAAGAAGAAACAAAGGATCGGTGCGGAGTTTGCTCTGTTGTTGTTGACTTACCTGCTAGGAGTGCTTCCGACCTTCGGCGCGCACAGCTGGATGACCTGGAACTAAAAAAAATCGTTAGTGAGTTAGAGGATATATCTGATCCGGAATCTATAGGTCAGAAGCGTTGGTCCGAAAGAGGTTATTTCCTGCAACAAGGTGTTTTGTATAGATACAGTCCCGACGTGGACAGTGAAGAACCGCAGCTGGTAGTTCCGTCTTCTTTACGCCTTGAAATTATGAAGGAGTGTCATGACTCTGATTTAGCGGGTCATCATGGAGTAGACAGAACATACAATAGAATCTCTCAGGGTTTTTATTTTCCAGGCATGCGTAGGGCCATAACAGAGTATATCAAGACTTGCGCCACCTGTCAACGTTATAAGTCTTCAAACAAAAAGCCGTCAGGTCTGTTACAGACACCGGTTTTGAATCAAAGGGGAGAAGTGTTAGCCATTGACCTATTCGGTCCTCTTCCTGCGGGAGATAATGGGGAACGCTGGATATTGTTGGTAGAAGACACCGCTTCTCGGTGGACTGAGCTATACGCTTTAAAGGAGGCAACTTCAGAGGCGTGTGCTCGTATATTGATTGAGGAGTTCTTTTTGCGTTATGGACTTCCTCGGCGCATTGTGTCAGACAATGGCGTTCAATTTGTGTCCGCTGTCATGCAGCAGTGTATGTTTGTTTTAGGTATAAATCAAGATCTGTTACATTTGTATCATCCCTCAGCTAATCCAGCTGAACGCAAAAATAGAGATTTAAAATTCCAGTTGTCACGTTTAGTTGAAACAAACCATTCTCATGGCCGCAGTACCTACCTGCGATAAGGTTCGCTATGAATTCCGCAGTTTGTCAAACTACGGGTGTGTCTCCAGCGTACTTAACGTTCGCCAGAGAGCTACGCTCACCCCTCGACGTGCAACACGACATTCGGTCGATTCTTAACAAAGATAATTTTGTTCCGCAAATTACGCCTTATTTGAAAAACTTTGTTAACACGTTCATTGCTGTTAGGGAAAGAGTTGAAGCACAACAAGACCGACGTAAGGAATGTGCTGACAAGTCCTTCGTACCTGCCGAAGTCTTTGAGGTCGGAGACCAAGTACTGTTGAAGTCACATGTTCTTAGCAATGCAGCAAAGAATATAACAGCTAAGTTCATTCCTAAGAAAGACGGGCCGTACGTCATTGCCAAAAGGGTGAGTCCCACGACATATTTCATAGCAAACATAGAAAGCGCTGAAAGTATGTTAGGAAAGTATCATGTATCAGATCTCACTCGGTTCCATAACCGGGACAGTTCGCCTCCTCGTCCCGTAGTTCCAAAACGTCAGAGAGGGCGTCCACGCAAACATGTTTGTCCAGTCTGTTCAGCTTCCTTTGAGCGAGTTCATGAGCGAGGACGTTCTCTAGAACTCGAGGGGGAGTGTATAGCGTGCGGCAGAGCGTAATATGTATATGGCAACACAGAGTGGTGGCGGCCGCCCGTGAGAGGGCGCCCGGGGACTTGTGCCAGAAAGATCTGACAGACAGCTCAGAGTAGTCAGTAGAGTCCAACGAGCTACCCGCGAATGAGTGCGTGCGCGCGAGTTAAGTTTCTTTTGTATAACTTTGTGAGTTTGTGTAATTGGGAATTAAAACTGCCAGTTCATAGCACCTTGCGTTTTCCTACACCCGTTCCCCGGCTATACACTTTTACACATAAATCCTATTTTAAAAACTAGATGAGGTCGGCGTTTCCTATCTGACTACTCTGAGAAGAAAGGCCGAAACAAACTCAGATGTCACCGTCTCTTTTAACCCTTAACCAGGCTATGGATTAAGCATTTCCCACCTAGATTTTTAAGAGTTTTTACCAGGTTTTGGTAAAGAATCTACCACAAACTGTCAAAAACGCCAACATAGAAAAATAATATATAGGAAAAGCAAAAAAAAAAGGCGAACGGAACGCAAATGTCACTTTTGCAGCCATTTCATCTGTGGTCGGCCGCTAAACGAACATTTTTGTGACAAGTGCACCGTATTTTTAATCATTATGGCGAATCGGAGAAAGGTAGTGTCGTACAATTTTTTGATATGTTGTAGAATTTGAGTTTTTCTAGTGATTTGTGCATAAATTATAAGTAAAAACTTCTAAAATATCATGATGTAACTAAATAAAACATGTGGGGAACCATATGACCTAAGCCTGTGAATTCATAGTTATTGCGGGAGTTATTATGTCCATTGCCCGGTGAATTAAAATCTTTATTTTATACTAGGTTTTTGCCACGGGTTTTATTTAGGATTTACTCAAACATCTCATTTATCGAAATATAAAATGTGGGTACTTAGTGGTAAACTTTTGTAGTCAAAATGACAATCGTTTTTTATTTTATATATATAGATAAAAAGTCGTCGTCTAGACAGGCAATGGGATTATGTTTTCCCACATGTTTTTTTTCAGGTTTTCAGCAAATTTTCTAAATATAATTGATAAAATCTCATACCAAATTTTATCACTCATCTAAATCTACCAAAAAAACATTATTACTGCAGGATTTGTCCGAGGCCTGGTAAAGGGTTAAAGTACACACATAATCTTGGTCAGATCATGTGAAGACCATGTAGAATGGTGTCTGAAACGGTCTTTGAGGAAAAACCATACAGATTGAGCGGACCTGTCCAGTCAGTGCACGCATTTGCCAGTAATCGTGCAGCACAACTCATATAACTTTAGGAGCACAACGATTCGACGAACAATACCAAAGAAAGGACATTTGGGTAGGCCGCATACATTACTCAAGCTGCCAGATCGTGATTAAAACTAACTGAGAAACAAAAAAAGTAATGAACCACATAGTGATGATAATGATGATGTGATGATGTCTCATATTATTATTATTATTTATTAATCTTCACATTCACAATAATAGAAATAATATAATACTTAACAAAGTAAATACTCATGTCATTGTACGTATAAAATGTATCAATGTCAATACGACACGTTTCGACACGTTTGGTGTAGTGGCTACAGTGGCTAAGTGTAGTCAGCGAAACCAAATGGTCCTGGGTTCGAATCCCGGTAGGGGCAAATGTTTGTATGATGAATATGGACATTTGTACCCGAGTCATGGATGTATATTTATAATACATATGTATGTATTTACGAAAAAAAAATGTATTTAAGTAGTGTATCAACCATCTGGTATCCATAACACAAGCCTTAAGTGCTTAACTTGGAACTAGATGGTGCTGTGTGCAATGTCAGACGATATTTATTTATTTTATTTATTTATTTAATGTGTATATAAAAGTTCGGACATAATCTTTGAGGACCATGTAGATTGGTGTCTGAAAATAATGGTCTTCTGAGGAAAGAACAACGCAGATTAAGAGAACCTGTCCAGTCAGTGCACGCATTTGTCAGTAACCGTGCAGCTCAACTCAGAACTTAAGGAGCTCAATGATTCGACGAACAATACCAAAAGAAAGGACATTTGGCAATACTTTCTTGTCTTTGAATTATATAACATGACATTTCATTTTAAATCATCGGAAGCCTTTTATTTAAATAATTCTGGATATAAAACCCCAAGAGTACCTAGTCGGTTTTTAGTATGTTTTATACCATTCAAGTGGAAACTGTTACTGCCTTCAATTCTCTTGAGGTGCTGTCAATGACCTCATATACTTACGGATAGTTATCCCATTTACATGTAAGAGAGAGTTAGGAAAAGTTTGAAATAAAATACATTTGGTTTTCAAGAAATATAATAAAATAAAAAAATGGTTTGTATAAAATATAAAAATGATTTGCTCCTTTCAAGCTAAACGAAGTTTATACACAATAATAATGTAAATGTTTGCATGCTGAATGGTAAAATATTGCTGAGCTTTGATATGTCATAACTATTCTATATTAGCAAAATAAAATTCTATTTTATTCTATACATGATAAATGGTTTTATTTCTGTAAATTGGTTTGTACAAACAGTTTTACATGTCTATTCTATTCTAATACTCAAACTCAAGCATTTATTTCAAATAAACCAATTACAGGGACTTTTGAATTGTCAAGTGGTTGGTCAGTCAGAAAGAGTAAGCTAGTTGCCCATTCCAAAGCGTGGTTGGTACCTATGGAGAAGAACGGGCAAGAAACTCCACAATCAAGATTCTTGTTGCTTCTATATTTATGTGAGAACAATGTAAAAAGAAAAGTAAATAACAATTCAAAACATAAGATTAAAAATAAGCCATGAATAGATTACAATGTGAGAACAATGTAAAAAGAAAAGTAAATAACAATTCAAAATATAAGATTAAAACTTCAACTTCAACTTCGGAGTTGGTGACGGTCACTCCAGGCGAGACGGTTGGCATGAGTGGTGGCCAGGAGTCGATTGGACGCTATCAGCAGGCCCCGGCAGATCCTGCACCCACTGCCTGACATGCCAGGGGGCCTCCTCCAGCAACTCCTCAGTTTTTTCTTCCATGTCCAATGCCTCCACCCTCTCGACTACATCGAAACTGCAAGCAAGTACAATATTGTAAATATATAACCTAAATATGAACAGTTACCAAAAACTTACTCTATGAAGGAGAACCAACTTACCAGAGAGGCACAGCGGGCTTGGTTTGGACACATCGGAAGCTACCACCAGGGGTCTGCACCACGGGCACAGCCTCGCCCTGAATGTTGAAAGAACCACCTGGGGTAGCTATGACCGGGATAGCCTGGATGCAGCTAAAAAGATAATAAATACAAATTACTCCACAGAAATTAAATATAGTAATAAGCTATACAAAAAATACTTACCACGGCGGTGGGGATGGGGATAGCTCAGGATCGGGGCGACCGTCAGCGTCCATAAGTCCCATAATAAGAGCGCGACGGGCGGCGCTCTGCCTTGGTGGCCCTCTTTCAGAGGGAGCGGGAGTCACGCTCCTCGAAATGAAACTACATGAAATAATAAAAATCCAATTAGCACAAAAATAGTATAAATATAATCAGTACCTAAATATGTTATTGCAGCTATTACGTTGTACTCCCGCCTACCATGACCGCTGTAACGTGTCATGGTACGCGGAAATATCGCCGAATTTTACTCTTTGAAATACGATTACGATAACATTACGCAATAAAATCAGAAGCTATTAGCCAAATTATGTTCGTAGATTAATAAGCTAGATACTTATGTGCATTTCAAACAATATACAAGAATATTTATCATAAAACATTAATAAATACGGCGGTCATCAGGGTCAAAATTAGTGCCATGTACAACTTTTGTTACTTTTTCACTGAAATATATATCACTTTTCGATAAACTATCATTCAATACGAAATCTACACTTAGTTCCCAGTAATTCTGTATAAAATTATTCTAAGATTACTCACCATTTTCTTCTTGCGTTCATTTTTTGTTACACAAACAACACGGGCTTTCAAAAGAGTTTTGACCAATATGGCGACGTCGCGTCACACTACCACTGACACTTTTGTTTTATTTTTTTTTTCGTTCGTTTTCTTGGTGTTCCCACTAAAATGTTACTAAAACTGGGCAAGTATGAATCGATTAGTCGACTCATACAGCCGGACCGTGTTGCACGTGCAAATAAACGTAAAAAATGATCGTCCAATGGCGACCGTGACCATGACAGTAGTTATGCACCTATGCGGTGCACTTGACATTTCGAGCACTTTCTCTTATGCACCTATGCGGTATCATGGGACGTTTCGGAGGTTAATCGTATTGTACGTGGTTTCCGTTTCCATGAAGGTTTTAGTTTATTGGTTGACGGTATGGGAGTCATGAGAATAGCACACAACGTGCCCGCGTAGTGGCGTACAGAGCATGTAACTTATTTAACTAGCGGTGCACGGTCTACTAGCGCGCAGATCGGTTGGAAGTCACGACGCTCCAGTAAGGGGGCGCGGCGAGCAGTCCTGAAACTTCGCCCCCTGGGCCCTGTTTAATAAAGCTGACAATCCGACAAGTCCAACATATGTCAAAAAGTGACAATTCGAAAAATTTTCATACAGGTGGAAAATTCACAGATATGTCGGATTGTCGCAACAATCCGATATTTTTCTGTTTATTAAAACTTTTTGAGCGACAGGTGACATGCGACAATTTGTCGTATAAAACTTGTCAAATCTGCTTTGTCGTCAGAAATATGTCATGACATATGGACATATTTTGTAGAATTGTCCACAGAGTACTTTTTTAGATAAAATAGGTAATTGTCCGACAATTCTGACGGGAGCGTTACTGTGAGGGTTTTATTTATAGAAATATACGTGTGATCATTATATCGCCTTTTATTATTTGACACATCTACAGAATACATAGTAAAACAAAAGTACAAAGAAAACCATACGGCGTGCAGTGTCATTTTGGTACTAGGTAGGTGGCCAGTACTCACACTCCTCTTCACGGCATCGTCGTGGTGATCATGAGTTCAAGAAACTCCTAATCTGCTCCGCAAATACAACAGCCGCGGGCCGGCTAGGGCTTTGGTTAGGATGTCTGCCTCCATATCTTCGGTTCGCAGATATTTGACCTGTATGGCTCCGTCCATTATGCAATTTCGTATGAAGTGCATTTTTAAATCAATATGTTTGGACTTTGAAGTGACCATTTTGTTCTGACTTAACTTGGGGGCAGCTTGGTTGTCGTTTAATATGACTATGCTTTCATAGTTGACCCCAAGATATTTGAAAAGACTTTTCAGGTGAATGGCCTCTTTTGCAGCTTCAGTCAAGGCGACATATTCCGCTTCGTCAGTCGATAGCGCTACAGTCTTTTGCTTCTTCGACATTCAGCTTATGGCCGTTCCAGCATATTTAAAACAACAGCCCGAAAAAGATTTCCGGTCGAGTTTGTATGCGCCCCAATCTGCGTCAGCCATGCCGTGTAATTCTCGGCGAGTTTTTCTAAATATGAGACCAACGGTTTTTGTTCCCTTTAGGTATCGCAGCACTCTTTTTGCACATTTGAAATGCTCTTCTCCGTAGCAGTCATTAAATTGGGAGAGATAGCTTATGGCAAACATAATATCGGGTCGAGTTGCCACTGCCAGATACATGAGTGTGCCAATCAAATTTTGTGTAAGCTAGATCGTTCCTTTCATATCTTTTTCCTTTTTCTAGTCTTAGACCTGGTTCTATAGGTGTAAACGTGGCCAAGCAGTCTTCCATTTTGAATTTTTTAAGAGTTTCTTCTATGAACTTCTCCTGGTTCAGTTTGATTTCATCTCCATTATAGGTAACATCTATCCCTATTAGCCGTTTAGGCGTTCCTAAGTCTTTTAACTCAAATTTCGTATTTAACAGGTCTTCAATTTCTTTTAACTTTCTAGGACACGAATAGGCAATTAACAAATCGTCGACTAGATAATAAAATTATTATGACTTTAACTCCTCTTTTTTCTAGTAAGTATAGACATGGGTCAGCTTCCGATGCTTTGAAACCTATGTTCTTTAACTCTGTGTCGAGTTTCTTGTACCACTGCCTCCCTGCCTGTTTGAGTCCATATAAAGCTTTTATGAGATGACAAACTTTCCCTTTGTTTTTTATGTCTTTTAGCATACTCATTGTTTTGTTGTACAAAGTTAAATTTTCTTGTTTACTTTCCTCAACCATGATTTCAATCAGACATTCTTCTAAGTATTCAGGATACTTCATTACTATCTTTTCTTCTAGTTCACCATTCAGGTATGCTGTTGTAACATCCATCTGGTTCAATTTCAAGCCTTCTTCCATGGCTATTCCAACAACAGATCTTATCGAACTCAGTTTAGCTACAGGAGCGTATGTTTCATTGTAATCAACGCCTGGTCGCTGAGTGAACCGCTACAAGTCCCGTGCCCGTTGCCCGTGCTACAAGTCTGGCTTTCTTTGTGATACTGTCGTCAGGTCCTGTTTTGTTTCTTAGAACTATTTTGTAATCCACTTCTTTCACGTCTTTGTTCTTCTTTTCTATTCTACAGGTTCCATTCTTAACATGTGCTCTAATCTCCTCTTTTATCGCATCATGCCAGTATTCATCATCTTCATTCTCATCAGATATGTAGGATATCTCCGAGAGTAGCTGACTTTCTTCAGTCTGGTCCAATATAAAATCTTTGGTCCAGGCAGGCGGATGCCGCTCTCTTTGTGGCCTCCATTTTCAGATATTTCTAAAACTTCTGATGCGTCATCAATCATCATAAAACTCTATTTCTTCTACCGAAGAAACTTCATCTTCATGCTCATTGAAATTTTGTAACGCATTTCCCTTTTTATTTTCTGATATTTCAATTTCTATTGGTTGTACCGTTTTATTTTTCTTATTATTGTCTTTAATTTTTGTTTTCTTTTTCAGACGTCTGAGAGTGATCTTTTTCGTTAACAAGTTCATCGTAGTTCTGACTTTCTTCTTCGAAGTACATCTTGTCTATGACTTTTATATCCCTGCTTATCACTACATCTTCGTCTTCGGGTATGTACACCCTGTAAGCCTTTGCCGTCATCGAGTACCCCATGAATACGCCTTATTTGGCATTCTGGGTCAGTTTGCCTCGTTTGTTTTTTTTTAAAACAAATGTTTTCCTGCCATACACGTGAAGATGATGTCCACATGGTGTTCGGCCTAGCCATTTCTTGAACGGTGTTTCGCCATTAAGTGCTTTGGAAGGGCTACGATTTATAAGGTAGTTTGCAGTTGCTACAGCTTCCGCCCAGAGCTTTTTAGGTGCCATGGCCTCGATTAACAGACATCTGGCTTTGTCTAGCAAGGATCTGTTCTTCCTCTCGCTAATCCCATTTTTTTGAGGTGTGTAAACTGTGGTCAACCTTCTTTGGATGTCATGCGATTTGAGAAAGTCGTCGAATTCCTTGTTGCGGTATTCTGTGCCATTGTCGGTCTGCAGGTTCTTTATCTTCTTATTATGGAGCGTCTCAACTTCATTCTTTGAAAACGTTAAATACTTCACTCTTTCTTTTAATAAAATAGACGTGACAATAGCGACTATAGTCGTCTGTGAAAGTAACATAGTACTTTGATCCTGCTAGTGTATCGCATTCAAAAGGCCCACAAACGTCGCTATGGATTATTTCCAGGTTATAAGTTGTGTATAGATCGTTATGTCTTGTGAACGGTAACCTGGACAATTTTCCTTTGATGCCTGTTTCACATGTTTCCATTTCTTCATCATTTAAGTTTAAGCCATACATAAGGTTATCCTTAGCCATCTTTTTCAAATCTCTTTCGTTTATGTGGCCGAGTTTGCGATGCCATTCCATGATGTCACTGTAAATTTTTTTTTGTATGTATTTTGCAGTTTCTTTTCGTCCAGATTCAAAGTAGTAAAGCCCGTCTCTCTTTCGAGCAGTCAGTGTCATTTCGCCGGTTTTTTCTACGACGTAGGCTTTCTCTTTTTCAAAAACAACCTTATTTTCTCTGTCCGTTATCTTAGCGACGGATAAAAGGTTTACTGATATGTCTGGAACATACAAGGTGTCATTGAAATTGTAACCGTATTCATCGGTGCTTACTGTAACTCTTCCTCTGCCTTGAATTCTACTGGTATATTTGTCAGATGCCAACTTTAAGGTGCCAATTTCAGGGGTCATGGTAGAAAACATTGATTCGTCACCGCACATATGTGATGAGCAGCCGCTATCTAAACACCAGACATTTTCATCAGCATTTGAGTTTACAGTGCTCAGACAAACCCCGAACTTTCTTTCTTCAACGTCTTCTTCTTGCCCCAACATGTCTCAATAGTGTGGCCTTTCTTTTTACAGCTCTTGCAGTACAGCTTTTTTCTTGATGTGATATACTTCTGATCGTTCAGGCTGATCACTTCCGCTCCTTGCTTGGTATTCCTCCAGAATCTTTACTTTTAGATCTTCGGGATTGGGCAGGGAGTCTCGAGATTCTATGGCTATTCTAAAGTTCTCAAAAGTGGTTGGAAACTGTAGAGAAGCATTATGCTAAGTAGTTCTGGAGGTACCTTTATGTCCATATCTGCGAGTTTGTCCACGATGTCCATGAAGTTATTTATATGGTCACGTATATCTTCTCCTTTGGTTATTCGCTTTAAAACCAACTGTTTTAAAAGGGTAGCTTTCCTCGCAGGTCCCGTGCTTTGGTAAGTAGCCTTTAACTTGTCCCATACAGCTTTAGATGTCGCGCAGACTTTAATTTGTTTCAATTCAGACGGTGACAGTAAAAGTAGGATTTCAGCTCTTGCCTTTAAGTCCTCTTTCTTATATGCCGACCTCGCCGCCGCATCTGTAGCTGGTGGTAATGTTTTCTCGCCGCTTACTATATCCCAAAAGTCACCTTTTATTAGGACCGCCTGTGCTTGCATGCACCATGTATCAATTTGATTTTGTCAAAGGTTCTATATTTCTATAATTCGTACTTGCCATTTTTGATACTTGCAAAAATATAACCACGCTCTGCTACCAATTTTGTGAGGGTTTTATTTATAGAAATATATGTGTGATCATTATATCGCCTTTTATTATTTGACACATCTACAGAATACATAGTAAAACAAAAGTACAAAGAAAACCATACGACGCGACGTGCAGTGTCATTTTGGTACTAGGTAGGTGGCCAGTACTCACAGCAAAAAAAAAATAAGATTATAATTATTATAATAAAAATAATAATTTTCCCTGTATAAAAAATGTACTCTGTGACTCACAGTTACTCTGTCGCGAATTTGAAGGTGTAAGAAAATGCATATAAAAGGTTTATCACAAAACTGGTACTTATATCGAGCAGTGAGAGGAGTGATGATGAATACTTGGAATTCCAGATTCCTTTTTTAAAGAAAAAATTCAGGTATGTAAAACTACCGTAAGTACCGTAGAATATTTTTGATAAAATTGGTCATCGACTTGAACACGTTACAAGCAGAAACATAGACTTACACCCGATAAAAAAAAATATGCGCGTTGCATTGGATGGGTTGTGGTTGACAGTACCACGCTATTGGTGATGCACATGGGCTTAGTAAAGCAACCGTACCGTAGAAGGGTATGTGGAGCCGTGACTACTGAATTACTCGGAGAAGAGGTTCGCTGGCCTGATAATTGTATACCATGGTCCATTTCCGCCAATTTTGCCATGTAGAGTCACGAACGTATTTCCGGTCTTTATTGAAAATACCTAATGCTGTTAATTGTTCGGCTATTTCCTTCCATTTTTAATTTTTATTTCGTGGATGAATTGGTCACTAAACTTACCAAAGAGTGTATTAAAATTTTCATAAATAAGGCCCTAAATGGTAACTTTTTGTGATAATTTTAGAAAGAAAAAGAAAGAAAAGAATAATTAAACAAAATAATAATAATACTTAATAATATTTTTTTATTTTTTTTATTTAATAATTTTACGCGCGATCAAAACAAACAATCGAAGCTGCACCAGTGATTGATTCACTATTTTAATTAGTTAATATTTTTTCTACTTTACCCTTCGATCAATAATACTCATTTAGCTTCTTACTCTTATTCTTTAGTCATTGGCTTCTTATAACAAAATTATTTGCAAATACCGGTAAAATGCTGCAACTTTGCCAAGAAAGCCCAAATTTGCCTATTTCGTTTCGATTACGATATTTCGCGTTTGCTTAGTTTTATCTTATTTTGTACCATTTGGTAGTAACTTTACATTAATATGGCAACATATTTTTATGTTTTTGCAATGGTTAGGTACTCCATCTTTACTCTGTCAGTTGTGCGACAAAAACCGGTGCGAACAGGTGAATTTTTTTTGTGACATAATTTACTTAACTTTGCCTCCTAACTGTGAAAAAAGAATACCTTCATGGCAATAATCTAACTGCCGATGCCGGGGACAAGCACGGTGTCTCATGCACACGGAAAAAAATACTGCTATGATAAACTGTTTATTTATTGAGATATCCTCCTAGGCAAAGTTGCGTCTTTTACCTACAACTTTGCCTATGACTTTCGAGTGCTTGTAATTCGGAAAAACATGATGATTTAAAAAGATTTGGCTTCTACCTGGCAAGACACAAGGTCGGTTTTCCATGTAAAACTCATTAAAAGCCATAATAATAAATAGGTTCAGATAAACGAACAAAAAACGTCAAAATCCAGGCAAAGTTGCAGCATTTTACAGTATGTCAAAAGTCGACATAATTGTCAGGACAATCCGACAGTTGTCACCGACATTGTCAGAAATAATTAGACTGTGGTTTTTTGACATAATTATGTCGAGTTTTAACTTCTTTTCCTTAGTCTGAGGTTTTAACGTGTTTTGAAATGACAAATAATATTTGCAATAATATTGACATATTATGTCAATATTTCATCTGTCGTTTTTTGACATATTTGTCATTTTTATTAAACAGCCAGAGCGCGACAATTCTATAATTTTGAAATTTTTTGACATATATGTTGAATTGTCAGCTTTTTTTTTTTACGGCCCCTGGGGCCGTACTATGAACTGTTAACGCCATCATGATTCCGTTGAGAAAAAGAGATAGTGCTATCGGTCATGTATAGCTCCGTCTCTCTTCCACGCTGGAACAATGATGGAATTAAGAGCGTTTATACCCTTTGAGTGGCAACGTCGCAATTTAGTGTCATATTTCGTGGTTTTCAATTTTTATCATTTAATCGGAGCTATATTTTAAAAACCTGTTTAATTAACTTTTTAGAATTACGTGAAAGTGTTTAAAAAGTAAGTAACCGTAATGCTTACAGTTATTTTACAATGAAAATAACGCCCTGCAAGTTTCTAATGTATTATTTGCATATAAATAGAACTGTAAACACAACGATTTCTTACCTTTTATACAGTTTTCACATAATTCTAAAAAGTTAATTAAACAGATTTTTAAAATATAGCTCCGATTAAATGATAAAAATTTAAAACCACGAAATATGACACTAAATTGCGACGTTGCCACTCATAAGGTATAAACGCTCTTAACACGTCGTAGTACGGCCCCTGGTCCGCTAATGGTCACACGGTGGCTCGTTAACACGAGAACCTCGTTGTGTTCGCTACATTGGCTATAGATTAGGCGGCATGCGCGTTAGTTACGCGCGCCCATGTGAGTGGTTGCTATGTTATTTTATGTAGGCGCCGGTATGTACCATGACAGCGCCGCTATCTTCACGGCATCACGGCACCTCTGCGGTCTGTCCTTGCTAGATGAGATCCCCAGTTAGACCAGCGACAAAGGTGCCAACTCCACGCTCCTACAGATAGAGCGTGTGGCTCCCGCCCGTCTCGCTTCCAAAGCTAGCCAGTCACGGTCCGGGCTAATTTTGTAGAGTTCAGTTGTGTCGAGTAAGCCGCGTTCAACCTGGATGCAGCTTACTCGGGAATCAATCCGGTGCGATGGCGTCATCGTCCGCTACCAGGTCGCGGAGTAGGATGCTCGCATCGGGGGGCGCGCATGCCAGGGCGCTATCTGCTTGACATGGGGCCAAGCAGATGCGTCGGCACGTGCGAACATTCCTTTCGCGAGGTACCGCACAAACTCATCCAGGCTCTCAATCCCGAGATCCCTCTGGATGATGTCGTTCCTCACGAAGCGAGGGGTCCACTATTGTCCGCAACGGTTGGTTTTGTTGCGTGCGTAGCAGCTTGATGCTCGACTCGCCCGTGATGGCGAACCATGCAGGGGCGGCGTACGTCAAGATTGGGCACACGTACTGCTTGTACACGCCCAACTTGACGCGCGCCGGGATGCAGGACGAGAGCACTGGTTTAAGGAGGTTGCGGGCGATCCTACCCTGTGCGGTGACCTTACGGACATGAGGACCCATCGGTAGCCGACGACCGATGGTGACACCCAGGTACTTGACCCGGGGTGACCACTCGATGTCGGCTCCTTGAAGCTTCAAGGGTGGTGGGAGGCACGCGAATCCGGTGACCATCGCCTGCGTCTTACCCACGTTCACCGACAGCCGCCACTTCAACAGCCACTCGGGTAGGAGATCGAGGGTGCCCTGCATCTTGACCGCCGCGTACTTCGCGTTAAGCGAGGTAGTAATGTACGCGGCGTCATATGCATACAGCGCGAGTGTCGCAAGCGCGCAGAGGGCGGCATCGGTAATATTTATAGTGTGCGTACAGACGACGCTATACGTCGCGCACGCGCCAGGTCGAGATGGGTGCCCGTTCAGCGTAGGTCATGGTCACAGATTGTTTTAAGTTTAGGAAGTGAGTGTTCTCCCATTGGTCAATGAAATGTTTTAATCTAAGTGAGCCGTGAGTGAGCCTAGCAACTATTGCTTGGTATGTCCTAAATATGATGCAAGGCAGGAAATATAGCCAACAAAGACATTAAATTATACTATTTAATCTCTTTGATAGCCAATAAACAATGCAATTATTCCCTGCAATATCACGAGTTTCATCTTTCTGCCCCATAGATAGAAATGTCAGATAAGGAAAAAAATGTTTTTATTTTGTATTTATTTTATGAGTTCATGAATATATTGCCTTCGGATATAGTACCGAATTTTCACCGTCGAACAATATAAAATATCAGCGTTCCTTCATAACGTCAATTTATTTTGACATTTAACACTAAGTCACTAACCCTACTATTATAAGCGTAGACAGAGATTCTCTGTCTACGATTATAAGTCAATGGAGATAAGCAACCTAACAGACCTAACTGTCCTCTCCCACTTCGTAATCGTAGTTCTCTATAATATAGTCTGTGATCGTAATGATCGTGGGTTCGCCCCGATAAGACAATCGCTTATGACGATGTCGACAAAGCTGAATGCCTCGCCATCAGTCTCGAGGCTCAATGCACACCCAGCTCTCAACCAGTCGATCAAGCTCACCTCTCTGAGGTCGACGCTGAAGTTGAACACAGAGCTTCCCTCCCCCCTGTCGAAGACCCTGAGTATCCTCTGCCTCCAGTCACTCCAGACGAAGTGCAGGATATTATCAAGGCACTTAAACCCCGGAAAGCTCCCGGCCTAGACGGAATCACCAATAGGGTGTTCCAACTATTCCCTGCCCACCTAATAATGCTAATGGTTACCATCTTCAATGGTGCCTTAAGCAACAATATCTTCCCACAACAGTGGAAAAAAGCTACCGTCATCGGTATCCCAAAGCTTGGGAAGCCAAAGTCCGAGCCCACCAGCTACCGCCCTATCAGCCTGCTCAATGTTCTCGGTAAGATCTATGAGAGACTTATTTATAAGCGACTCAGAAATTACGCCGAAACAAAGGGCCTCATCCCAAACGAACAATTCGGTTTTCGAACCCAGCACTCCTGCGTTCAACAGGTCCACCGTATCGTCGAGCACATAAGCGTTGGCTTCCAACGTGGCTCGATGACGGGCGCCGTATTCTTCGACATAGCCAAAGCGTTTGACAAAGTCTGGCACAACGGCTTGTTATACAAGCTTTACAAACTTGGTGTGCCAGACCGTCTCGTCCTCATCCTGAGAGACTACCTGACAAACCGCACATTCCGCTATCGCATCGAAAGCGCGCTATCCTCCCCTCATCCCATACGCGCAGGAGTCCCCCAGGGCTCTGTGCTTGCCCCGCTCATATTCACCCTTTTCACCAGCGACATCCCAAAGAGCAAAAAGGCTCAGCTGGCTCTGTTCGCAGACGACACGGCCATTTACTACACCGGTTATGGCAAAGTTCCAATAGCTCGTATCCTTCAAACCGCAGTCAACCAACTCGGCGAGTGGTTTAAAAAGTGGAGAATAGAAGTCAATCCCGACAATAGCCGAGCGGTCCTATTCACAAGACCGAGACACGGCCTCAGCCCCCCCCAACCGATCACTATGTCAGGCAAGCCGATCCCTTGGGAGAAGCGAGCCAAATACCTCGGTGTCATCCTCGATGAGCACCTATCCTTCGCAGAGCATATAAGGAAGGCCCGCTCGCGCGCCGCCTTCGCTCTTGGTAGACTCCACTTCGTTCTGAATGCACGCAGCAAACTATCCCTCAGGTGTAAATTACGCATTTACACAGCGTGCATTCGCCCAATCATGACCTATGCTAGTGCAGTCTTCGCACACGCCAAACCCCATCACATCCATAGGATGCAGGTCCTACAAAATCGTGTCCTTCGTAGGGCAACAGGTTCCCCCTGGTATGTCCGTAACGAAATACTCCACCTAGATCTCAAAATCCCCACTATCCATCAATTCATGGAACGCAACTCCAAGCGTTTCTTCGACACCTCCGATAAACATCGCAACCCTCTGGTTGTCAAGGCCGCAGGCTATGTCCCCTCTAAAATCAGCCACCTCCGCCGCCCAAGGCATGTCCTCACCGACCCCGATGACTCCATAACACTCCGCCAGGAGAGCAATAGGGCCACCAGTACAGTGCACAAATTACACAAACCGTCATTCCGTCCTCGCCGCCGAGGTACCTCGCGAACCCCCCGACTTAATCGTCCCCCCCGACCCTTGCCCGACGAAGCGCCAGCCCGCGCCGTAGCTGAGCCCGTAAATATAAACCCCCCCCGACTGTGACCTCTGAGCTTATTTCGGCGTTTCTTCTCAGAGATAGTCAATTAGGAAATGCCGACCTCATCAAGCTTAATAATAAGAAAAATCTGATCCAGCCTGTCCCACCTTGCTGTCCCCCCCCCCAGCGACGCCCTAAGCCGAGGTTCGTACCCCACAGGGGGTGCCCTTAGGTGATAGTCGCTTAGTATGTAATAATACGCCCCTGGCTGGAGGCTTTGAGTTTCACGTAAGGCAACCACAGGATAGTCCGGTTAAGTAGTAACGACCTCTCTAGGTCTACTACGAGATGCCATAGTTAGGAAAAAAAAAAAAAAAAAAAAAATGATCGTGGGTTTAGAACACTGACCTCTATTAAAATACGCTTTAATAGAGGTCAGTGGTTTAGAAGTTGAACTCTAGGTCTGCATCACAGACTATATAGAGAACTACGTTGTCTGCATCTAACTCCTGGTGGCGCAAGATGAATTATTGGATTCACCCTGAGTTAGCTGTTAACTCCGAGTTATTTAGGATAACCCATGAACGCGCAAGTAGGCCTTAGAGTGTGGATGGGAGATATTGAAATCGCCAGCGATCACTGCTGCGTGTGTACCTAGCATAATGGGCACTGAATTACAGAACCTGTGATTTGTGAACAGAACAACTCGTATAGTGCGTTTCATCAAAGAAGTCCCTTCGCTGTAATGTTGGTAGCGCTTAAATGAGTGCTGCCAGGCTGTGAAAATTATATTACCCAGTAAATCAGTAGGTATAAATTGAAAACGAATATTTACTTCTTAATAAGCTGTAATGATTAACAACAAAATTACTTTTTAAAATAACTGTGCTCCTCCAAAGGACCTACACCCGATATAGCACTATCTCCAGGGTCAGTATCGTCTGAAGTATCTCCTATAGTATATCTAGTATATCTAGTCATCTCCTACTTCTATTATAAATCGACCTATTTTGTTATCAACAGTTACTCCATTGTTGAAGTACTTATCTTCTATGGTTTCTACGTGGCTGCATTCTTTTATCCACTCTTCTGGCGTTCTACTGCAAATTGCCACTTCAGTTATTTTTACAATAATTTTTGCTTCCTGACCCACGTTTTTTTCAGCAATCCGCCTTTACAAAAGACTCCATATGAGTTCGATTGGATTCAGGTCACAATGATAAGGAGGAAGTCTTACAACTTTATGACCGTGTTCTTTTAACAATGAATCGACTTCGTAGATAGGTGGTTCTTTATGGTCTTTAATTATTTTAAAAGGTGTAGGTAGGCACCTACGGGGTAGCAGCGGGGACTAGGGAGCATCTAGTTCTGGCAATGGCAACCCTATTTTATGGCGGCGACGCGAAGTCTCACACATTCTAATGGAATTATTGGCGCTTTGTTACGTTTTTCACTCTCACAAAACGTTTTGGCTTTCAACACCAACTCTCTTTCGCCACTTTTAAGTGTCTTCGGCGTGATTAAAACCGTAAAACAACTATAAATCTTGGAAAAACTCAACAAAGCCTACGATGCGTCTAGCGTTTGACGTTCTTGACAGTCAGGTGTGCCAATATAACGGCGACGGCGAAGGGAATTCTTTCGTGAAACGCACTATACTATACTTACGAGTATAATCCGCTGGCGACTAAAGTTGCTGCGTATGTATCTAGCATAATCGAGATCAGTGTTTATAATTGAATACTGCGTCCTTGAAAAAAACATTTTCTTAAATTTTGATCGAAATATCTCTAGCAATCGTTTATGTACACATCACTTAAACTTATGTTCATGATAAAAGCGATACAAAGTTCTAATCATTCGAAATTGTGTATGTTTGATTGCATCCGCTGCTTGATTGATAAATCGACTAAATAAACGCTTTCTGGTCAAGTCAACTCACTATTTGGCACGCTATCTCCGTTCGTTCATCTTCGTCAAGCTGAAATTCGTTGCCTACGTTAGCGGATTTTAATACTTTTAGTTCTAATTTTATATCTAAATGTTATAAAACTTAGTAGGTCCTAATTGATTCTTTCTCAGAAAAGATTATTGAAGCTACTAAGTGCACAAAAACCATAATTATGGCTTCGAGTGAAGGGCGAAGTGCTCAGTCAAACTTGCATCAGCAAGACCTAACCAAATTGGTGAGATAAAATGTTCTAATTATCAGTTCTCGAGAAGATATTTTGGTCAAGTACTCGTAAAATCAGAGATAAGTTTTTGAGTTTAGTTTCGGTAATCATTAAAATTCTCATAACCTTCGTGTGGGTGTGATACACATGTCATGTACAAAAGGTTGTACTTGTATTAGGTACAGTCAGCTTCGCGATGTGGGTACCCCTCTTCAAAGTTAATTTTAAATACAACTGGGGTACCCAATTATTGATACAGCCAACTGTACCTATTGTAGTACATACATTTATCTAGTTATCTAAATTCTATACACTGATATTGTTTACTTCTTGTTACAATAAGAGAATAACTTCGGTCAGTAGGTCGTCTTAGGGTCCGTGTCAATTTGTACACAATAAATTATTTATTTAGATATTGTTTTCTTATTTCAGGATGTTACCAAATTGTCAGCCTTATCACCTGAAGTCATTTCAAGGCAGGCCACAATCAATATTGGCACCATTGGTCATGTAGCTCATGGCAAGTCAACTGTAGTAAAGGCTATTTCAGGAGTGCAGACTGTAAGATTCAAGAATGAATTGGAGAGGAATATTACTATCAAGTTAGGTATGTACATCCCTATCACTACGGTCTATAAGTCAAATGTCCACCTGTTTTGTAAATCCAGTCATTATGGGCAATCAGAAGCCCGATTATGAGCATGTGACATCCACCTACCCGCACTGGGTGTGTGTGGTAAATTACGGCCCAGTCCTTCTCGCAGAGAGGTGGCTTGTGTCCCAGCGGTGGGAATGTTATAGCCTGATTACGCTATAGGTAGTCAGCAGCCCAAAAGTCAGACAATTGTTATTGTGTAGCCGTGTAAAATACTGTAAGCTGCATCTGGTTAGACGAAGCCAACCTCAACTTAGTTGGGAAATGATCAAGATTCAAAGTCACTAATTCTAGTTTTTTTTTTCTTCAATCAATCCGTATGATGGAGTGCTCTTACAGGGTGTCTCAAACATAGAAGTCCAAAGGCAAAAGGGATAAAGCGGAGGTGGCCACCTATCATTTAAAAGTTGGGATATTCTCAACAATGTTTTATTTCAATCATACATTGTAAACTTTAAAATGATTAATTTTGTGTAATTTTCTGAACTGTTGAGAATATCCCAACTTTTAGATTTTTAAATGATAGGTGGTCTACTCCGCTTTAACCCATTTGCCTTTGGACCACTACTTTTGAGATACCCTGTATGGCAAATTACATTTTAAATGATGATTAAATGTTGTTGTTTGGTTTGTTAGACTAAGATTACCATAAAAAAGCTAAATGTTTTTAAAATATACTCAGACAACTCTAATAATATTACTTAATGATACAGTAAACACAGATGCAGTAATTTACAAAGACATTTTAATCATTTGTTCAGATGCATTGCAATATACCATGTGAAATGTATTGTGAAACCAAAGTAATTATGTAATCTTTTTTGATCTTGTAAGATTGATGTAAATTAATCCAAACACATGGTATGTTGCAGAGCGCCTGTCCAACTCGGTCATTAAAATGTATCGTGAAAGAGCTGATGAGAGGCACGAAAATGAGTTCTTTGAAAAGATGAAGAGGTCTAAAAAGAGGAACTTGTGTGTTGATTCTGAAGACGAATTAAATATGCCTGCACCAAAGAAACAAAAGAAAAGTAGACAAGATTCCGAAGAATATATTATTGAAAGAATTCTTGACTTCAAACTTGAATCTGGCAAGGAGTACTTCTACATAAAATGGAAAGGATGGCCAGACAGTGAAAACACGTGGGAACCAATTGAACATCTTGACAACTGCCCTAATGTACTCAAACAGTTCCTTGTGGATGAAGAATTTAAATATTGCATTCAAATGGAAAAGTTGAAGGAAGAAATTTCATTTGGAAACCTGCTTAGTGAAGAAAACCTTTTAAAAAGGTTTGATGAAATAGAAGACAATGATATTGCAAAATTAAAAGAAAGCTTAACATTGAAATTGCTTGCAATGATCATTTTACCTGAAAAGAATGAAGCCTCAGCCACAGTACTTGTGCAAGAAACAAGAGATATTTTGCAACTTTATGTTGTAACCAGAAAACGATGTCAGCAGTTAATCAAGTTAAGACAATGGGAGGAACATTTAAATCAGGTTGATAAATGCAAAAAGCTTATTGTCGAGAATAATTTTGACTTAGCTGGTCCCCCAGAAAATTTTACCTATATTAATCAATGTATACCTGGCAGTGGTGTCACAATCCCTGATGACCCACCCATTGGGTGTGAGTGTACAGCTTGCAACTGTCGCTCAAAAGCATGTTGTGGCATGCAAGCTGGTTTATTTGCTTATACTGCAAATAAAAGACTTCGCGTTGCGTCAGGTACCCCAATTTACGAATGTAACAAAGCCTGTAAATGTTCATCAGAATGCAGTAATCGTGTAGTTCAAGGTGGCAGAAATATTAAATTGAGTATTTTTCGAACTGCGAATGGATGTGGATGGGGAGTAAAAACAGAACAAAAGATAAGGCAAGGACAATTTCTTTGTCAATATGTTGGAGAAGTTATTTCATTTGAAGAAGCTGAAAAACGAGGAAGAGAATATGATGCTAATGGTCTCACATATTTATTTGATTTGGATTTTAACTCTGTTGAAAACCCATATGTAGTTGATGCAGCAAATTTAGGAAATGTCTCACATTTTATTAATCATTCCTGTGATCCTAATCTTGGCGTGTGGGCAGTGTGGGCTGATTGCCTT
Source organism: Brachylomia viminalis (assembly GCA_937001585.2). Lineage (NCBI taxonomy): Eukaryota > Metazoa > Arthropoda > Insecta > Lepidoptera > Noctuidae > Brachylomia > Brachylomia viminalis. The sequence continues at coordinate 12,093,901 of OW443310.2, read as the reverse complement.
GATCCCAACCTGCCTATGTTAGCTTTATTTGCTACCCGTGATATTGAAATAGGTGAAGAACTGTGTTTTGATTATTTACAAAAAGCTTCAGACAGTGAGGATGTTGAGACAAACAGTTCTATTATTAGTAAAGATAGTTCTTATGATACTGATATACCAAGTGGGTCTGAAGCTACTTTGGGTATCACACCAGTATCACCTGTCAAGTCTAGATTTGAAATTCAGCAACAAAATAGGGCTATGCTTAGAAATCTTACAGAATGCAAATGTGGTGCTTTAAAATGTCGCAAATATTTGTTTTAAATACCGGATTTTCCTCTCATTAAAAAAAAAATATATTGATATAATTTGAGCTTGGAAGACCCCATAATTTTCTAATTTTAAAATTTGATCAATTATTTGGCAAATGTATTTCTGCCCAATATTTGATAAAATTTTCAGCAAATTAAAGGAATCTCATTAAGCTGTATAGATTTTTTAAACAGACTTTGATGCGTGTTAAAATAACTCTTACTTTTAACATTTTTGTTTCCATGAAATATCTTATAATTATGGGTACTTATGGATATGGAAATACCAAATGTATGGGACTGAAATAATACTTTAAAAAAATATTGTAAGTAATATTTTTGCTATGTAGCATTTTACTATACCTTTCAAAGTGGGAAATTTTACGCAATGTTGACATATTTTGAAATGACGACTGTATCACAAATATTTTGATGGTATTTTATAGAAATGTGTCAAATTTGTTGAATCAATTTATTATTGATATAATAATTATTTGGGTTTGGTTTCACTGACTACCTTGTGCAACATGTAGTGTAATTGATGTAATACCTATAAGAAATAGGCTTTCCTACACTACCTTTTTTCCAAGTTAAAAAAAATCAATGACAATTCCATTATTTTCAAATAAAGGCTGGTCCACACCTAATGCATCAGCACGCACGCATATTGTTCGTAAAGGTGTAAGGCAAGTGTTTATATACAAATGAATTATACAACAGGTTGTTAAAAATAGTATTGTCCATAAATGTGAAACATTTACTAGAGATTATCTTTAAATATTTTAAATTATGTCAATAATTATTGTAATTGTTTCTAGCCGTTTCAAGGATTCATGCACGAAAAAAACCCATATTTTGTCAAATTTGTAACTAATTGTGAGAAAGCTTGAAATAATTTAAACATTAGTCTGTGTGACTGTACAGTTTTCGTGGCGCAGTCACGTTTCATTGCGCCTTTTATTTACATAATTAAGATATTGTATTTTCAATTTGTTAATGTTAATTATTTTTTCTAATGTTACCATTGTGATGAAAACATTTAAAACGACGATCAAACGTCAGTCTCGCGTAAGTTTTCGTTAAACTTGTTGCGAATATTTGTGATTTTCCATTATTACTTAAATTATTTGAAAAATCCATTCAAACCACCTGCAAAATTAGGAACTCAAATTTTCAAAATCAATTCATTTAAATTTAAATTATTTATTTAAATTATTTTTCCCTATCTCACAAACAGTGAACAAAATAATCAAAATCAATCGATTTCGTGCACGGCCCCTTAATTAAAATTAATAAATAAATTTGTGCACATTCACACGAGCTTAGTAACTAATGCATAGTTCTTGTCGTTAATGCTGAATCAGCGGTTAGTATTAGTGAAATAACAGCCCCGTTGGTCTCGTGGTCGCAAGCGCGACTACTGAACGTGGGGTCCTGGGTTCGATTCCCAGGACGGGCTAAGTGTTATTGGGTTTTTCCATAAGTTGGCGGTGTGATAACTCCGTGCTTCGGAAAGAACGTTTAGCCGTTGGCCCTGCGCCTGACCTCTCCGGTCGTGTCCGATTGCCGTCTCATCGGCCTATGAGAGTGAGGGAAGAGAGAGAGTGCACCTGTGTCTGCGCACACACGTGTGCATTATAATATCTCCCGCGCGCACCGAAGTGTCTTTTGAAATTGGCCGCCATGGCCGAAATACGGTTTGGACTATATTAGTGAAAATAAATAAAAAGTAGTAAAGCTTTTCCATTGTTGTCGCAAATGTCGATGGCCGGCGGCCCCGGCTGTATACATTAAGGCAAAATTTATGAATTATAAAAGCCGTCGCCGACAACTAAAAAGACGAAATATATTTTGATACATTTTCGTTCCCCTAGCCGGCCAGGTGAACCGTGCCGGTACAAGCTCAAGAAGCCCAATAAAAGCCGATCCTATTTACTTAACTACAAGCTGACACGGGTAGCTATGTTTGTATGTTACTAATGGCAAGTACTAAGCCCGTCTAAATGAGGCATTATTCATTGAACTTCAAGGTGCTGAATAAATTGCCTTTACAACTAGTTTATTGAAAGTATTATCGTAAAAATGGATTTTTTTTTTAATCCATGTTACATTTTGATAGTTTATCTAGGTTTGTGGTTATAATTATTATAACCTGTTAAGTACAAGATGTTGTGTACTGAACAATTTTAGATTGCATTGCATTATTGATAGAATTAAGATAGTTTTACATTTCTAGACATTTAACTCTTTAATGCGAATTTTCTTATAGTTTAGTTAAGATTGTAATAAAAATGTTATTTTACCAAAAAATATTTTTATTTCTGTGTGAAACACTTATCAAAACTTAGTAATGTGGCTGAAGGGAGATGAAAATGCAAAACTACGAGTAAACAGCTGTTAAGTCAATAGTTCGGAATGTCAAGTAACTGATCATTGGATTTCGCAGAATTGTGACTATTATTTTTTACTGTACCTGTACTGACTGAATCTCTGAAATACTATTTATTAAGCCATGACCAATGTAAGCAAGGAGGCTTACCCCCATTTTGGTTTGAAGATTGCTGCTCTACCAATCCTTGAATAGGTGTTTAGCTCGTCCCTCCTTTCCCTCTAAGAAATACTTTAAAATAACCTAGTGCAATGTTCGCTACAGGTTACGCTAATGCGAAAATCTACAAATGTGACAATCCAAAATGTCCGCGTCCTACAAGCTTCATATCGGGCGGTTCGTCGAAGGACGATAGTTTCCCATGCCTGCGACCTGCCTGCACAGGCCGCTTCCAGTTGGTGCGTCACGTGAGCTTCGTCGACTGCCCTGGGCACGACATTCTTATGGCCACCATGCTTAACGGTGCTGCGGTTATGGACGCCGCATTGCTTCTCATCGCAGGTATGCACCTTTTAATTGTAGTACCTATATTTTCTATTTTAATTTGTGTTGGTATACTTCACCAATTCTCATAGATAATTCGCGTGCAGTCCTGCTATCTGTCTAAATCAATGCATTCACCCATTACCAGAGCCTCGCAGATGTAACAGAGCCAGCATCGTGACTCGGGACATTATGTTGAGAAGAGCTCTTATGATTTCAGAAGTGTACCTTGCTACTAACCGAAATAACCAACCCTTTGTTATCTCTAGGTAACGAGTCTTGCCCCCAGCCACAAACCAGTGAACATTTGGCAGCGATTGAGATTATGAAACTGAAACACATACTCATATTGCAAAACAAGATAGACCTGGTAAAGGAAGGCCAAGCCAAGGAGCAACACGAACAAATCGTGAAATTCGTGCAGGGCACTGTAGCTGAAGGTGCACCTATAATACCTATATCAGCTCAGCTGAAGTATAACATAGAGGTAAATCATTTTCACCAAAACCAAAAGTTTTTTACTTCTACACAAACATCATTATTATTAATAAACAACATCTTAATTACATAATTAAAAGTCTACCTAATAAACCCTCCTCAACTTAAAACCATGGCTTCGTGTAGCAGAAGCTATTTATAACATGAATTTGCTAGGAAATAATATTTATAAAATGTTTCTAGGTGCTATGTGAATACATCACAAAGAAGATCCCGGTACCTTTGAGAGACTTCACATCGCCGCCACGGATGATAGTCATCCGTTCTTTTGACGTCAACAAACCTGGTTGCGAGGTCGATGACCTTAGAGGTGGTGTCGCCGGTGGTTCTATTCTCCAGGGAGTGCTTACCGTTGGAATGGAAATCGAGGTAGCTACAATACTTCTCGGAAAAGAAACCTTAGCAGTAGTAGTTCCTGGCCGCAAATATGGCACATCGACTTTTGGCTTTGTAATAGTGGGCGAGGGTCGCCTCTGTCACTCCGAATACCTGTGTGACTGTCTCTTTCCAAATCGTATATTTACGAGTACATCCGGGTACTTATATAAATTCAGAGTCATCACCATTCGACTAAAAATGCCTTACCATACCACTTGCCAGGAAGTTTACTAAAAGCAAACACGGCGCCCTTGGTAGTGCCACTTGCAGAGACCCAATTTGGCCTTCAAGTCAATGTCAAAATGTGCTTTTACTCCCTTCTAGTCTAGTTTACCACTTTTCGTGCTTCTCTAATACATTTTGTTGAACAGGTCCGACCGGGGCTAGTCAGTAAAGACGCAGACGGCAAGCTTACGTGCCGTCCAATATTCTCCCGTATCGTGTCTCTATTCGCGGAACAAAATGAGCTTCAATACGCCGTTCCCGGAGGTCTCATCGGCGTTGGAACCAAAATTGAGCCCACGCTCTGCCGTGCTGACCGACTTGTGGGACAGGTACGTAGGGTTAGCTTTTACGCTGATCCAAATGGTATCCTAAATTATCGGTTCAGAGTTTAAGCTTCTGCTCTTTATGTTCCCGGAAAATCAAGAATAAGCTATCCTTTTTTTTCCTGCGTACCTATTACCCAGGAAAAAAAACAAATGGATAAAAACTCAAGACACTAATAGATTGTTGTATCAGTGGGATAGCTATATGATAATAAGTTAATAACACACTGTGTTCATCAATATTATTATCAAGTATAATTGGGGAAAATTCCCTTGCATAGTAAAGAAAACCTAATAAGCATCATAGCATCCCAGTGTTAAGTTCTGAAGAAAGATATGATCGTCGATATATTTTGTTAACAATGATGTCACTCATCCTTGCCCTTATTACCAGTGTCTTGTGCGAAGACGAAATAAATGAAACTTTGCTTTTATAGGTCCTTGGTGCTGTTGGTGCTCTGCCCGGAATATTTGTAAAGCTTGAAGTTTCGTACTACTTATTGAAACGTTTACTTGGCGTGCGCACTGAGGGTGACAAGAAAGCGGCTAAAGTACAAAAGCTGACTAAAAACGAAGTAAGTAATGCTAATCTTAGGCATTGGCCTTTTAAGATATATCTAATCCCTAACAGAGCAGCTATGAGAATCTGAAAATACGCTAAAGTCGCTAAAACTGTCTCGTAGTCCGAGAAAGTCGTCAAACCTCGTATTATATCCCAATCAGATAAGTATGTACAACATAAGGGCGGCCGCATGTATGTCATCGAATAGAAGATTATATACAGTTACTGATTAAAACCATACATTTTGCCGTTTGATGTACCAGGCCATACACTTTGGAGTCAGTGCTAAACGAGAATGAAAAATATCAGGATAACTTTAATTTTTGTTGTATTTTTAAGGTATTGCTGGTAAACATTGGATCCTTGAGCACGGGAGGAAGGGTAATTGCTACGAAAGCTGACTTGGCCAAAATCGCTCTGACAAACCCTGTGTGCACTGAAATCGGAGAAAAGGTAGCCCTTAGCAGGAGAGTTGAAAATCATTGGAGGTGAGTCAACATGATTTAATTAAATGTTTGAAAATTGTTTGGTTCAAACTGGGTATGCTGTATTGAATTTAGTAGGTACTTAATGATTGTGATTTATAAAACACAATTGTTTGTAAGTTCAAGTTTTACCTCTACAAACATTATCAATTTTTGATTCCAGGTTGATTGGCTGGGGTCAAATTCAAGGTGGAGAGACAATCGAGCCAGCAAAGAATTAATGTTATGTATTTATTTTTATACATTGAACTACTATATGTATTTAATAAAAGCAAATATAAATGTAAATAAAATTATTATTTAATTTCAATTAGACTGACTACTTAAAAATTAATTCAAAAGTGAGTGTATTTAGAGCAGGTATTCTCAACCTTTTAAAGCCACTGCCTATGCCACTGCCCTTAATTTTATTTTGAAACACTACGCGCGCTCCCGAGTTACTTTGTCGAACTATGCGGTTATTCAGTTGATCCATCCCAAAAAATCCACTCTAAGGTGGATACGCGGAAACGCATGTCCGAGAAGCCACCTTAAGCCTATAAATTCCGTTTATCCAACTAGGCCTTTTTTTTTTTTGAGGATGTGAAATCATCAAATGTCTCCTCCCGCTCTGGGTGGAGCGGAAGGGAGTGTCAGACTATTACTGACTAAAACCCACCCGCGTTCCTTCCTTGGCCCTTTATGTTCCGGGTCAGCGGTACCCCTTTCGGATGATCCCGCTTTCCCGGCAGGCTTGGGCCCTAGTGGGCCCCCTCTTTGATGCTGACATCTCTGAGGCGCGCGTGGAACACGTACGCGCCGTCCAGCACGGGCCTGGTCCTGATCGGACGGTGAGCTACCCATTACTCACCGCCCGCAGGCCCGCGCCTACGGTGGCCGGGAGTTGTCACGCGGCTCCCGACGCCCGGAGCGTCCACCGCGGCGGCTTGGACGGGAGACTCTCCCTCTCCCGTCCCGCCACCTCCTTCGCTAGCATGACTGGTTCGCAGGAGGTGACTGCCTCCCACTCCCCCTCGCCACGGACCATGGCTTGAACCAGGGCCGGACGTGAGAGGTCGCCGCCGCTGCCGATCGCCTCTACGAGGACACGGCGGTGCTCCGCCCATGCAGGGCAGGCCCCCACCGTATGCTCCACCGTGTCCTCGGGGCGATCATCGCAGTGGTGACACCCGGGCGTTTCCTCCCGCCTGATGAGGTGCAGGAACCTCCCGAAACATCCGTGTCCGGTGAGGACCTGCGTCAGGCGGTAGGTGAGGACGCCGTGACGCCTCTCTAGGCGTCTCTCTAGGCCTAGGGTGGATTCTCGGACATGCGTTTCCACGATCCACCTTAGGGCCCCGTCAGGGTATATATGTTCTGTGCCTTAGGGTAGAGATAAACGGAATAACCCGACTTATGTAAAAAAGTTATAAGAATGTAAGAGCGAGCTCGAAATATTTGCGCCGCCTCAGATAGTCTGATCTCACACTACAACGCGCCACGCAGCGGTGCGCAGGACGCGCCCTGTTTTTTTGTTCGCGTGAAATTCAATAAAAACGCTTTACTGCTCAGGGCATTTGGCTCCATTTCCCGCGCCCCGTTGCGTAGCGCGTTGTAGTGTGAGATCCGCCTTACGATTTATTTTAAACCTTGTATTTATTTATTATTATTAGATAAACCATGAAAAAATAAAAATGTAGTTTGTTCGCCCTCCCAGAGGTCACTCTGCGCCCCAACGGTTGGGGGGAACCCATGATTTAGAGAAACATTTCCTGGGTAAACAATTTATTTGATTTTGTTCATTTACGCTTGCAATAATGAATTTTAGGCCATGTATATAAATGTGTTGATATCTTCATCATCTCGTCGCATATATTTGTGTTCGATGAGCCATTCTAGCTGCTCCTTTATCATCTTCTTAGAAGGCAAGAACATGTTCTTCAAAATCTCCACCAGTTCACTCTGAAAAGATAAAATAATGTTTTTAGTAAATGCTCAATAAGAAGAGTGAATTTCTGATCTCTTTTCGATGATAGGTACTCGAAAATAGATGTCTGCAGTTCCAACCTTCTCTTGTTTCATTACTAATAGCTTGTCACATCTGGGCAGTAAATCGTCTTTAGTTAGGGTTAAATAGTTGTGTATTATTTGTATCCGCAAAATGCGGCGCTTAGTGCCATGACTTAGCTTAGTTCGGTGAGCTTTGCTAACGCCTGCAATGCTTTTTAAAAAACAAGGTGTGTAATTTTCGCGTAAGCGAGACATCAGTTGAGTCGGGTGGACCTTTTGCATTTTGTATTGTATACTAGACGATGAATAAGGTGTGTCATTCATCAGCAATCGAATACGTCGAAACGTACAATTCCGGCAGGTGTGTTGGATACGATATGGAAGGTAGTCAGCGTCATAAATACCGTGACGAAACAACTGTTCACAATCTGAATAACTAAGAACTAAGGTTAGAATGAGCACTGAACACGACAACCATAATTCAGTCAAGAAAATGCATTAGAGATTATAGTATAATGAGTTTTCTTAGTTTAGTTTAATTTTTTTATGTCTGTCCTAATATTTTCGTCACAGACTGTAACAATAATTTATAGGAAAATGCTTTCAATTATTTTCTACAAATATTATTTACCTGGAGAGCAGTATTTGTGATTCGTTTTCTCATCTTTAGTATTTTTATGATGGCTTCTTGAGTCCTTAATATTCGAAGCTGAACAATGGAATGATTATCTTCTATTTGAGATCTCTCAGTGCTCAATTGAAGTCTACCAATCAAATTAATTTTTCCGCGACGTTGAGGTTTCCCATTTTTTATTAGAGCAAATTCTTGATTTACCCAAAATGTTGTATTTTCTGTAAAGTCTTTAGGATTCTGAACCGCCAGTTCATAGGACAACAACTGCCTTTTGAGTTTTGGAAAAGCAACAAGGGACCATAAAGTTCTCCTAAGTTCTGGATCAGGGAGTTCAGTTGCAAGTCTTAAGTTTTCATAGCTTATCTTCTCCATTGGTCTTTGATTCCATGCAAACAAGACAGCCATTTGAAATGTGGTGACATCCAAGTCAAATCTACCAACAGAATTGGCAAATGTGATTGTACCGTTGCTCATATGATGATACCACTGCAACTTACGTCCTGAATGTTTCTTCTTATAGAAGTCTTCAACTTCAGGTATGTAGTCCTCTAACTCTAACGGTAGGCTTACAGTAACTCTTTCAGATCCACGGGCCCATGCTCCAGCATTGAGTATTTTTATGTTTATAGCATCGTGTCTTGTGGTATCAGTTCTAAACTGAGTATTCAGATCTTCACTTACCTTAATATCTTGGAACATTCGAGCCAATTTGTTAACATAGTCAGCAGGCATTCCCACCTCTCTGAGCCACTCTACCATGTCCTCTTCTTTTTCAGAATCTGCACTTGAATCTAATATTAACCTTCTAGTGAGGTGTGCTTTGTGATATCTCATAAACACATCCTTGTTTTCTATATACTTTAAAACCAACAATACATCTCTTAACCTTGATTCTATCTGCTCACTTGTTAAACGTTTACTTAGTGGTGTCTTCCGCAGCAACATGTCACAGTAGTTAGCTAGGAGTTCAGGACATTTACTCTCAGGAGCTGTGCCTTTGCTGCCCCGGATAAGAGCTGAAGATGGTAGTTCCAACTTAAAAACTGTTGTGTCATTTACAACACATTTGTAAGCCTTATCTCTGGCTGTTAAAAACCTTGGATCATCCAAAAAGGCATCTTTAGCCAATGAGCTGAAACTTTTAAACAAATCTAATAAACGTTCCACATACTTTTCTGAATCAGAAGTGATTATATCTGCAGAAGCTATCATATCAGCTAATCCAGCAGATACTATGTGTGCCTCCAGGTCTCTTAATATGGGTGTAACTCCTTCAGGCACTCTATCAAGAAGGCGGAACATAAGTTGTAACTTCTCAGTTTGACCAGCTTTAATCAAAGGGGCACTCTCTGCAAGTAACGTGGGAAGGTGTTCTCTTATGAGGACTTTCTCACAACATTGTGTAAGTGCTGTTACACTGCCACTTCCTGGTTCCAGATATCTGTGAGCACGAGCTTCTTCCTCTTTCAAACGTTGATCAGCATACTTCATATAAGATTGAACTCCATTCAACAGTAATTGTTCACTGGCTTTAAGTTTGTAAAACTCTTCTGTTGCTTGCATATAAGCAGCCTCAAAGTTTTCCTTGTATATTTGTAGTTTATCCATAGAGTTTGAGCATAAATTAACTATAAAGAAGATATTGATTATTATTTAATTTAAATATCATTTATGTTTAGGAAACATGACAACAAAATCCATTAAAACCTAACTTACCATATGATTCTCTTACACCAATAACCAGCTGTGAGTCAAATGATTCACCATTACGTTCAGCTTGTACCAGCTTCATAGCAGAATCTTGTAATCTCTGTTTGATGTCCACGAAGATGCTTTGATTCCATGAATCTAACATCAATTTCCTTACCAAACTATCTTCTATGTTATTGTTGTTATTCTTCTTCTGAGTACTAGATGCGTTAGAACTTGTCACCTTGCTTACATTGTTGATAGAGTTTTCTAATTGTCGAAATGGAGTAGGTAAATAGTTACATTGTGTAAAGAACTTGCCCCATTCGGCAATATATGCCTTTAGAAGAGCTTGGTCTTCCCGCTGAGCCAGAACGCGATTCTGAGCCTGCTTTATATACATCATGACATCTTGCTGGAGAGCATCTCTTAGCTTATATGGTCCTCTCTCATCCCATAGGCACACAGAGTGGACAGAACCAAAAAGATCTTGCCATTCTGTTTGCGTTACCGGCTCCTGCTTGAGTAGCTTCAAAACTATAGGGCGCATAGCAGGCCATTTATCCTCAAAAGTGACTTGTCCTTTATCCTGTAAAGAAAATCCATGAAACGTTTTTACATCTCATTTTATCATTAAAGTTAAATCATATGACACAATATAAAGAAAGGGAACCTTTAGCATGACTTTATAATCAAAATTATCACTATTCAAACGAATACACTTCTCATAATCAAATTTATCTGGCAAATTCTAATTTACGATTTGCTATAGTATTGAGTAGCTTATTTCGACGTCATGGACGTCAATAAACGTGAAAATAAATCAAGCATCCATCCATCCGATTCGACTATTGTTTGAGAAATAATAGTCGAATAAACTTAAAATTTGTAATTAAAACAACAACAGAAATTTATATTGTAACTCGGTTTCCAGTCGGCGATTATTTATTATAACATGCCAAAAAACAAAACCGCCCAGTGAAGTCGAGGCTACTCCAAAATTCAACATGCTTCAACGCGAACACAGACTAATGGCGCGCTTACTTTAGGACGGTTAGGCCGTTTACGGGTTTACGGCTGCCAGTGCTGCCACCGTATTTGGTCAACGACTAGTGTAAACTGGTATTCGGTTGTATTCGGTCTTAGTCCGTATTCACTATTCGGGTAACGACACGCCCACGGCTTAGTTGGATGAGCGCGAGTGCCGCATGCGGCCGAATTCGGTGAACCATGTAAACAACTAATTCGGTTAACCGACCTGGTTCAACCGAAAACGGTGGCCGATCTATTGTAAACGCGCCATTAAGCTCCATTTACACGGAGCAGGTTTATTGAATATGGCATACCATAACCTTTTAGCTCGTAGCAACAATGGGGATAAAAACTGCCGCTTGCTCACTTCAGATGTCACTGCTTTCCAACGTCCAATAATTTGACAGCTAGCTGTCAAATGTCAAAATCCATAATTTTTTGTGAACAAGTGACTTCTTTTACGCATAGTAAATTAATATTTCCCATCGCGCAGCTGATGACTGTACTAAAACGGGGACTCATGTATGTTCCAAAGATCTTAAAATACGAAAATTTTGGGACATAGCTCTCTGAAACAAAATTGGAAACCGTATATTTCGTCGAGACTAATATGCTATTTATTATTTTTAAACCTGAAGACTCTTATGGCAGTCCGGAGAGAACGGACTTCGTTCTCTTGGAAGCATCACCTGTAAGTAAAAGTATACGAATTTCTGCCATGTTCATATGTTCTGTGGTCATCGAGTATAGATTGACTTTTTTTAATATCTACGTATTTGGCTAAAAGGTCCCAGCAACCAGGCGATTAAAATTAATAAAAAAAAAAAAAGACTTTTTTGACAGCTTCATCAAAACCAAAGAGTATCAAAACACAAACCTTTTATCGTCTATCATTGTTGTTTGAAAATTAATCTAAAACATTCCTGTTACTACATTTTAATTAAAAACAAACTGAAGAATGAGTACTTTTGGTGAAATAAACGAACCTTCAAGTCGAACTGCATGGGAAGACTGGGATGACGTTCTTAGTAGCCAAAATTTTGTCGAGTGAGTTAGTCCAAATATAATGAATGATCTTTTATAAATCGAAAGTGGATTAGTCGAAAGACCTCAACCTCTGTTCCCTCATAATCATAAGCTTCCTCAAAGCATCGCCACAACCACCGCTTCTGTGTGTACAGCATCCTGCAGATTTCGTTTTTGTGCCAGTCCGCGTTCAAGTAAATTTCATGTGTGTAAGGTTTCATGTGTTTTCCTTTTTTTTACAGTTTACATCTGGAAAAGGAAGTAGTAGTCCCTAAACAAATTGATACGTTCATTATATTAGAAGGGAGATACTTGTACGAGTGTATTAGAGCTCACCATAAACTGGAACTCGTCAATGCCTGTTCAGAAGTTAATTTACGCTTATACAGGACTAGGAAAATGAATAATTACGTTTGTATGATAAGAGATTACGAACTAATTCGGAGCAGCGAAATTGTTGAGTTGTTGAAAAAATACATCACTATCAGCACTGATGTTATAGCTATATTGACAAAACCACTTGTAGAATACCAAGTATCTGAACGGGTCACTAAAGACTATGTAATAAGAAGTCTATCAGCAAGTAAACAATCTTCAAATGGTCTGGATATCAGTTTTTCAAATTTGGAGCAACCCAATATTGTATCTGGTGTATCTGCCGGAGGTAATACACTCTTCAAGTACTGATAAAATTTTAAGTCTTTATTGTCTCTTTCTTAACAATTTGATATTTCTTATTTTAGTACTTTCTTGGAGAGAAATTATGGACATGCCTGCTGTAGCTGTTGTATGTTATATTGAGCACCCCGAAGAGCAACAAATACAAGAACTGTTCGATTTATTGGAAAAATTGAAGATAATTCCACATGTGGAGAAAACACATCATGACAATTTGTTAAACTCAAACTTGTACATTTGAATGATAAATTCTTGTTAAAACTATGTATGTTTAATAAAGTACTGATGAAATGTATAAAATAAAATTTAAATAATGTTTTTTGGACACTTTAATTTGTCCACCATGAACGAAATTTTTTGCAAAAAATGCATAGTCACGGCCGTTGCACAATGTCGTGGTTCATTTGTCCCACAAGTAACTAGAGGAGTACTACAAAACGCATTTTAATTTTCTGAGTTCTGAACTCATTATTAGCCCATATTTTTTTTTTTTTGGTAAATAGGTTAGTATTATGAAAATTGTAAAAAGATATGCGACTTTAACGTTTTACTTAGGCTAGATACCATTGAGCTATATAAGTCAATGCTAGATACCCACCAATATGGTTCCTTCTTGAAAATGGTTAATTCGAATTTTAGGCTGGAAATACGGACCTTACATTTTTAAAGAAGGTCCATATTCCTTCGTTCTACAAGCTATAGAATAACACTGACATCAGGACCCTCTGACCAATTATCTGGTCCGAGTCAGGGCCCTATACCACACTTTTGTGGTAACACAAAGCATGAGGATTGAGGACTATCAGTATGGAGGATGTATGTATGTATGTTGTAAACTGGTTACTACAATTTACCTATTTGTAAGGGTTTTCCATTACAATTGTGTGGTCATGTAAAATTTACAGATTTGGAACTTGTAACGTAAAGTTTTGTGGTATAGAAACCTTTTTATTTTTTTATTTTTTTTATGGCTGGGAAATCATCAAATAACTTCTCCCGCTCTGGGCAGAGCAGGAGGGCGTGTCAGACTCTTACTGACTAAAACCCACCCGTGTTCCTTCAGTTGCCTGTGCCAGGGGCCACGGTAGCCCTCTTGGACTTTTCCGCAACCCTAGCAGGCATCGGTCCTAGCAAACCCCGTCATTGGTGCTGACATCTCTTTGAGGCGCGCGTGGAACACAACGCGCCGTCGACCCGGGCCTGGTCCTTATCGAACGGCGAGCTGCCCATTGCTCGCCGTTCGCAAGCCCGCGCCTACGGTGGCAGGGAATCGGCCTGCGATTCCCGACGCCCAGGGCGTCTCCTGCGGCGGCTAGGTGCGTGAGGGCGCAAACTTTGCCTCTCCCTCACGCGTTCCGCCTCCTCCTTCGCGAACATTACTGCTTCGCAGAAGGAGGTGACGGCTTCCCAAGCCCTCTCGCTCCGTACCATGGCCTGGACCAAGGCCGGACGCGAGAGATCGCCACCGCCAATCGCCTCCACGAGGACACGGTGCTCCGCCCAAGCCGGGCAGACCTCCACCGTATGCTCCACCGTGTCCTCCGGGCGATCCACACAATGGTGACACCCGGGCGTTTCCTCCCGCCTTATCCGGAACAGGAACCTCCCGAAACAACCGTGTCCGGTGAGGACCTGCGTCAGGCGGAAGGTGAGGACGCCGTGGCGCCTCTCTAGCCACTCCTCAAAGAGGGGACTTATCGCCGCAATTGTGGCGTGCCCAGCGCTGGGTTGCGACAATCGCACTCTCCATGCCGCCCTGAGATCCCGCCGGAGCTCTGTCCGCTGCACCATGATTTCTCGCGGCAGCGGAGCTACGCCCCGGCGTTTCGCCTCCTCGCGCCACTCCCAAACGTGCGCGAGGACTTTTGCCTCCAGATCCCATGGCGGTAATCCGGCAAGGAGGCTCGCCGCCTCACCGGAGACCGTACGGTATCCCCGGACCAGCCGGATGGCCATGACCCTTTGGGGCGCGTTCAACCAGCGGGCTGGCCGCCGCCTCAAGGAACGCGCCCACACCGGTGCCCCGTAAAGGGCCATGGACCGCACGACCCCCGCGTAGAGCCTCCGGCAGGAGGCGTTTGGCCCCCCTAGATTGGGCAGGAGCCGCTTTAAGGCAGCCCCGGCCCTTTCCAGTCTGGGAGCCAAACGTCGGAAATGCTCCACGAAGTTCCACCGGCTGTCGAGGACGAGTCCCAGGTACTTCATCGTCGACTCGACGCCGATGTGAACCCCTCCTACCGTTATTTGGGAACCCGACGGTGGCGTGTTCCAAGGACCATGAAAACACATGGCCTCGGACTTGTGCAGGGCCACCTCGAGTCCCAATTGCCGGATCCTCTCGACGATTGTCGCAACCCCGCGTGTCGCTAGTTCGGCCGCCGCCTGGTGCGACCTCCCCTGCGCCAGGACTAGCGTGTCGTCAGCGTAACAAACCACGCTGACGCCGCTGGGGAGGTCGGCGCGCAGCACCCAGTCGTAGCCGATATCCCACAGATGCGGCCCCAGGACCGATCCCTGTGGGACACCGCACGACATCTCTTGCCGGTTCCATACTCCCTGGTGACCGGGGTAGATGACGGCCCTGTCCGTCAAATAGGCCTCGACCACACGACAGAGGTAGGTCGGCATCCGGTGATACCGGAGTGCCTCCCTGATGCAACTCCAGGGCAGGGTATTGAAGACATTGGCGATGTCTAGAGACACCGCCAAGACGACCCCACCCCGGGCCACAGCATCCCCCGTCGTGAGGGCCCGCACGCGCATGATGGCGTCCAACGTAGAGCGCCCCCTGCGGAAGCCAAACTGGCTCTCCGCCAAATCCGGCCCCACCCGCACCCGCCGCCCGACGAGGCGGTCTGCAATGACTCTCTCAAAGAGCTTGCCCACCTCGTCGAGCAGCACGATGGGCCGGTAAGCGGACGGAGAGTCCGCTGGGCGCCCCAGCTTCTTGATGAGGACCAGTTTCCCCGTCTTCCAACGAAGTGGGAACTGGCCCCTCTCCATGCATGCGCTTAGGAGCCCCCTTAGTCGAGGCCCGAGAGCCTCCGAGGCCAGGACCCAGGCTTTCCCAGGTAAGCCGTCGGGTCCTGGGGCGGTATTTTTAGCACTCAGCCTACGTACCGCCACTCGCAGCTCTACCTTGGTCACCTCCGGAGCATCGTCGTCGTCGTCGGCGGTGTGGTCCGCATTCAGCACCGCAGTAGGCGGAGCCATGGGCGGGGAGATATGGTCCCCTCTAGAAGGGAACAGAGTGCTCACCACGTCCTCCACGAGCTGGGGCCGGAGACTCTGCGTCAGCGGGGGAGCCCATGGGCGGAGCTTCTCACGCACCAATTTGTAGGGGCGTCCCCACGGGTCCCTGTTCAGAGTCTCCAGCGACTCCTCGCGGGCCAGTCCCTTGGCCCGCAGGATCTCCGCTTGGAGGGCTTGTAATGTAAAGTTTTGTGGTATAGAGCCCTGGGAAATCAATCATGAAAAGTTCTAACATACCTTGCCTACATCAGCTTTGATGGTATCAGTACAATAAACAGAAAATGAAGAGCAAAGGAGGAATTTCAAATAAATTGTAGGTTTTAAAGTGAAGTGTTAAAGTAAAACATAAAGACTTTTTTTCTAAAATTAATACATAATATCGTAAAATTTTATTCAACATTAATACATTAACATACATTTCACAATCGTTTAAAAATATTTAATAAAGTAAATAAAAGTAACATAAGAAAACTTATAAAATATACAAATAACCACAGCCTATTGGATCGCAGACCAGTTTGAGTTTGGTTTGTTATGTAACAAAAATATACTATGTATTAGATGTATAGGTAGATACTTAAACAATGTATAATAACGAAAAATTGATGTAATCCACCTTTGAACTTTATTTATAAAATTTAGAGCCCAATCATGACCACGAATTATATCGATAAAAGCGACACTTTCTAATTTCGTATAAAGTTAATCGCGCAGCAGAAGCTTTTTATGACATTGAATAATAAACCCAATTTTCATTGTTGCCTATAAGTGCAACAGAAGCCTGTTTCACTACCTAACACTGGCGACACCTAGATGTTACGCCTATTATAATTATTGCATTGCTGGATTTTCAACTCTCATCGGTGCTGACACAAACGTTAAAAATCCAACAGTGTACTTTTATTTAGGCATTACATTCATTTATCACCGAGAACGGACATTAGATTGTTAGAGCAATAATGTAGTCGATTATAAGACAGGCGATGAGACGCAATAGGCTTCGCTTCGCAAAGAAATTGACTAGCCCTTGAAAGTTTTATTTCAGTTGAACAATTCGTAGTCATGATAAGTTATGCTACATGCGACTGTGTTCAGTACAGTTCCTGATCGTTCAGTCAATGACCTTTAAGAATAAATGGAAATTAACAAAAACATAATATATTTACAAATTATTAGTCTTAGACAGCAAACATAATAATAACGACATTATAACATTTAAAAATACAATCACAAAATATTAAATTCAGAGTTACATTTACCTACATCTACAACACTGTAAGCATCATGATTGGAGCTTCCGAATGCTTAATTTAAAATTGATATAACATTCATTTTAAGATAAGAAAAGCTTAACCGGACCACTTTTTTGAGGTATTTTTTTATCATCCTGGATATGAAGCAAATATTTCTAACAAGTCTACGTTTTATGACCAAAAGTTTCGCTAAGCTATGGTTAACAACCAATATTCCTTTGTTACATAAGATATCGTGAAAATACAAAGTTAGAATTACCTTGGAAGAGAATTCATTTCCGATGATTTAATATTTGAAATTACAAATGAAAATAATTAGTGGGATATGAATTCTCTCAGGAGAACCAAGAAAGAGGCGGAAGTGACCAACCATATAATGGAAAGACGCTGCACTTTTACGCGTAAACAGCTTTGACACCTTTTAGGCACCATTTCACCGGCAATCACTAAACACGTTTAGCGCTAAACGAGTTTAAAACAATTCTTTTTCTGTCAAATGTTTAAAGATTACAGAGACAAGATGATGTTTAAAACTCGTTTAGCGCTAAACGTGTTTAGTGATTGGCGGTAAAATTGGGCCTTAATCTTCATCGTATGTTTCTCGCTCTGCCTTCTTTATGGCCCGAGTTAAGTTCAAAGCTCATCAACATCCAGGCCCCTGTTATACACACACAGTGATTGATACACGGGGACTTGAACTCTGGTATTTCATGATTCCTACCTTAATTAGTAAAATGGAAATGAATGGATAAATTCGAATATCTGTAATAGATTGATATGAAGTATAATTTTATTTCAATTAATTAATATTAAAAGTAGTTTAATTTTGTAACTTATTATATATGAGTGAATTGCATATTTATTGTCCATTTGGAAAAAATTGTCTGTCCACTATAATAAATTAGGTCTAAAAAGAAGTATAGATGGTTTAACATCATAATAATTTTGCATTTATTTACTCTATTGGTTATATTTTTAAGTACAATATTCATAATTTTATTTGGAATTAATTAATAGAAGAAAAAATAAAAACAATAAAAATATATTTTTAGTTTGTCATACAAAATCACTTTGTCCTACCCCTGGAGCAGTATAATCCAAAACCAGTATCTTTTGAACCAGCCTAAAAATCACAACATTTTTGCATTAATTATCTGTGCTAATAAATTTTCTTTTCGCTAATATGCTTTTTTTTAGATTTGAATAATAATTTCTTTACTAAAATCCCTGAAAAAAACTTGTCTCAATTTTTCTTCCCTTGTATAACATCCTTTGTATGACTGAGATTTAGAAGTTTGTAAACACTAACGAACGCATCCATTACTTTTTTCAAGTGCGGCAACATCATTATTACAACCAACTTAGCAAAACCAAATGTCAGCCATCTTAGTTTTCTAGTAGTGGATCCATTTCTACTTTGAAGTGAATTTGGCATTCGAAAAAGGTCTAATTGTGTGACGCTAGTATCAGGTAAGTTTTATGGTTTTTACATAATATTATTTTTTACATAATACATTAATGTATGTGTAACCCATTGAGTACATCGGACTTGTGAAAATCTTTCAAAATTATAACCTAATTGTTTGTAATGGTTTTGTCACAACAAAATTTGGTTCCATTGGATGACATTGTAGAACGTCATACAGAAGAAACGACATAAAGGTCTATACACCACTAAGTTTTTTACTCGACTGCCCAAGGAAGGAGGGTAATGTTTTTCGAATGTATTTGCGTTTGTAAATTTAATTATTTTTTTTTATTAAATAAATAATTAATCGAGGCATAACAGCTTAATCCATGAAAATACAACTGAAATGTCTGTCAATCTTTTTACATGGAAATATTATTACAGTACGGCTGAAATATCTTGGCTAGTCCGAAAATAGGCACTACGATCTTTCGCGCATGTTCGCTCACTCAAACTCGGTTCATGTCACCATTTGGTTCCTAAATAATGTTATTGCGCAGCCTTCTGCGCGAAGTTCGGAGACGCCAAGATAATTTGGCCGTACTGTATGATGTAAAAAGCTAACTTTTTGTGGATAGTGGTGATGATAACGAATCGATAATTTTGTGGATGTCTAATAAATCTGTTTTCGGAGTTATCTCGAAAATTAAATTCATTAAACTAAATTCTTTTTTGAAAAAAATCACACCTAAATTCTGTGAAGCGAATCGTGTCCACGACCATTTAGCTGATTTCTTATAATGGCAACACTATTATCTGTCAAACGGATTGTCACAAGAATGAAAACTGGTTTGATACTTGAATTTTTGTAGAAAAAAAATTGTTTGGTATAAATTAAAAAACTTTTTTCCAAAAAAAAAAAAAAAAAACTGCAAAGTACATTTCGGAAGTCGGTGGCAAATAACCAAAATACAAAACCAAAGACACCGACTTCCGAAATTTAAGTTATTTTTTACTTTGTAGTGTTTTGTTGAAAGTCGGTTGTTACTTTTTTTGTAAAAAAGTTTTTAATTTATCCCAAAGAATTTTTTTTTCTACAAAAATTCAAGTATCAAACCAGTATTGACCCCTGTAAGATTTTTTAATTTACCGCCTGTTTCATGGGACACGAGTTGACACGACTCGCTTGACAGATTCTATATGATATTTTACAGACCGTGAGTTGAGATTATGTTTGAAAATAACATGTGTTGATAGGTTTAATTTTTTTTAGACTATGCCTTTGTCCGGGGCAGAACGACAAAGAAGATATCTCCAAAAGTTAAGAAGTAACAATCCTGAAAAGTTAGAGGAAATAAAGAAAAAGAATTTAGAACAGACTAAAAGAAAATACAGAAAAGCAAAAGATCTTAATGAAAGTGAACAGGCCCTGCAGCGACAAAAATGGAGGAAGCAGAAAAGAGAACTTTGTTTAATTTTTAATACATTTTATAAACTTCAAATTTGTTTAATTTTTAATAAATTTTAAAATACAAAATCTTTTTTTTAAAATATAATTATGTTACAAGATGGAAATTCATTAAGAACACATCTTTATGAATTCCTTTGTTTGACTTAAATTCCTTTGTATGACAAAAAAAAAAAATATTCCTTTGTATTTCTTTTGTATGACGTACATTTTTTATGCAATTGACTCATATGTCATACTATACTTATATATTGCAGATCGTTCATAAACAATATTAGGTAATATTAATCAATAAATATTTTGTACAGCATAATAAAAACGCATTTTCATAGTTGTATTGTGATATACTTAATGAATCGGTTATGGATTAAACATAGTATTAAACTGGTTTTAGAAAATTAGCCCCTATTTTTAATTTGATGTAGGTACCTACTTTATGTTTTTAATTCCGTGTGATTTTAATTTTTAATTAACATCGTTGTTATCCATGAGTAAATAAATTGACAACAAAAACGCTTCCTGTGGGTTAAAATGACGTCACAACGTTGCAAAGACTTCTCTCTGAGCAACGCTCAATGTTAAAAATGTTCCTAACTACTTTAACTTACTGGCGAAATGTGGATGAGGAGAGCCAAAGATTGGACTCAGTGGCGTTCACTAGGAGAGGCCTCTAGAAGTTTTAATTTTAAAATTGATATTGAACTAAATCACAACTAAAATAGAGTAGAAAATAGCGTGCGAGAAATAATTATCTGCGGGGTGTCACCTCCTCGCCTGTCGCGTCTCCTATTTTATTTGCCACTAGCTGACCCAGCAGACGTTGTCCTGTCTAATTTTCAATAATTCATACAAAGATCCCATGGAAAAAGACTTTCAGTTTTTCCCGAATTTGAAAATTTTCCAGTAAACCTTTCCGTTTTTTCTTTCTTTAAAATCATAACTCAGACTATTACGAACATATTAAAATAAAAAATAGCCAAATCGGTCTAGCCGCTCTCAAGTGATGCGCTTACCAACGAACACCATTTAATTTTTGTTTATATAGATTTAACCCTTACTCAGGCTTTGTCTTCACGCTCCCACATCGATAGTGGTTATTTATTACCAGGTTCCAGTTTTATAAAATCCACAAGCTAATAATATATCATCCCAAATATATTACTTATCTATGAAACGACAGTGTATCGGAACATAGGTATATACATAATTATAGGTCACAGTGACAGCCATTAGAATGCGTAGTCGTCGAGTTATTATTACATAGACCTGTAAAATACCACGAAATTAAGAACTTACTCCAACTTTGTGTATTCCCTTGCATGGAAAATGTCCTCCGAAAAACTTGTTTTTTTTTTATTGAATTTATATATTATCACAAAAGATTTTTTTTTTCTAATACTTACCTGCCTAGTGACAACCTGGTGTATATAAGTATACCAATTATAAGCTAAAAAAAAGTAAAATATTACTAGGATTATAAATATTTAATTAAAATATTATAAGTCATAGTAATTTTATTTACAGATTTTTTTTACATAATTTTTGGTTCAAATATGTAGTTTCAGGAAATTTCTCTATTCTCTAGACAGGCAAACAAAGGTTTATGTTTTCCCACATCGTTTTCTATACTTTTCCAATCTTCACCGACTACAAGTCATACAAGACGCAAATAGTAAATTAAATCGATAGAAACCAGTTGCTCAGCTTTAACGGTTCTATTGGGTCTGGTTACGGGTTGTTTATTTTAATTTTTTAAATGAAATCTGCTCCATAATTTTGCTGCTCAAATTACGCTATGACTTACAATCTAACATCGGTCAATGTCACGTCATTTTATTGATGAAACGACGTTCACTACATGTCTTCACTGGACTTCACTAGAGGTTCAAGAAGTGTTTTCGATCACATATAAAAATTTATGATATTTTGACATTGCTGCACATTTTTCATTTATGGAGGCAGCCAAGACTCAACATGGTTAATTTTTTGGTAAGAATAACGGTCATTTTGTAAATATGAAATTGTCATCCAATAACGACATAGGTAAAAAAATAATAATTGCTAAGCCATGCTTATCCATTTATTTATATAAATACATCTACGAATTTATGTTGTGCCGTCATATTTACTCACTACTTTTATATCCTATTGTACGATTTTTATACGGATTCGTCCCCAACCAATCTATTTAAAATTATTATAAATATAAAGTGATAAAATATTTTTATGATAAATCTAGAGCTTTAAGAATTATGGAGAAGAATAATCATTGTATAAAACTATATTTATGTTATACACATATAAATCACTACTTTCCCACATTTCATGAATACATTATTTTTTTTATTTAAGTGTACATGTACAACATTGCAGATTAGAGAAACCCATAATGTGTATAGTTTAAAGTCAGTATACCCAAAGAAATGCCCAAGAAAATACATTATAGATATAGAGTATCAATGTTTTGCTTTACTGAACATATTTCCAACTTGAACATTCTTAATATTAGTAAGGAATGTGAACAGCATAAGTACAGTTTTTTTTCTCATTAGGTACCATTACTAGTGCCAGACTAGAGCCACTTTAAAAGTTAACATTATCATTATTTTATGATACAGTTACTGTTATTTTTCGTTATTGGTACACATGTGATTTATTTGTGTATTTATTCATTCAATTAAGCGTTATAAAGATGCTGTCAGTGCTTACTACTAACATAATGTAAGTTAGCCTTATGGATATAATATTATAAACTTTTAAAATATAGATGACACTGACACCTAACTTATGGCATAATAATATTAGACGAGGATTACATTAATATTCCCCCTAGTTGCCTGGTAAAGCTTCTAGTGACTAAATCTACTCTTCTTACCATACAAAAATAAAATTGTCTTAGACAATTAAGCTTTTATATGATAGACATACTCTCTTCTCTAAATAACTTTGGAGGTACATTGAACAGCCTTTCGTTTTTTACTCACATCTGAAGTTTTATGTATTTATATATCATTTAACCCACCATTATTTTGTCCTGATCTGACTTTGTCCAAAACTTTATTGACGAATTCTGAGGTTTTGCCTCCGATTTGTATCTCTGTAATAAAGAAATATTATCATTTAATTAAATTATCATGACTATATATTAACAATGCAACCACCTCAATGGTATTCATATCGTGCCTAATATCTCATAGCTTGTTTTTATAAAGGTGTTAGGTGGCAAAAAACGAATTAATCTCCATGGTGACTTATGGGGTTATTCAGGATAAACACAGTAAAATTGTCAAACTTCTAACAAGAATATTACAAAAAGAGATAAATTTTAATTTAGGGCCGGTACAAGAACAGCAACTGTAGAAACCCACATATGAAGATATAATTACCTGTAGCTGTATTGACTATGTTCGTGATGTGCGAGTTCCAGTCGACATTGTTCTGTGAGTTTGTCACTCGGCTGCTCACTATTTGTTTCATTTGTGCTATCCCATTCAAGAGACGCCCTGAAATGAGACAAAATTAATTATATTACTAAGCCTAGCAGTTTAAAAAAGCACAATTCTTAACACAATTCACATCTATCCTAGTTAATATGATTAAGTTTTTTTTTCTTTAATATCTTATCCATATTTATCACTAGAATAATCTATCTCAGTCATTCAAATGAATAAAGGACCACATTTTCTCAAAATTACATTTAATTTATTTCTGAAATCTGAAAAGTCTGTCATCATTCTCCTGCCCATACCCCAATTTATTTAGGGTCGGCGCAAGATGTATGAGTTCTAAAATGAAGTTATTTGTAAAATAAACTTACTATGTTCTTGCTCCAAGCCATGTAGTTTCAATTTATTTGCCTCATGTTGGGCTTTTTTCTTCAACCTGCAGGCCCGTGATGCAAGTTTATTTTTCTCTTTTCTCGTTTTGGGCCTTACATTGAATGGCAGTTCACTAACAGGTATCATGTCATTTATTACTTTGCCCAAATTATCTAGTTCTTTGCCAATCAAATATAATTTTCTCGGATTTGGTGTTAAGTCATTCCCATCTCCTTTCCTGGCCTTTCCACTGCAAATCATATTAAATAGTTGTAAACTTAATAGGATAGACCGTTAACTCATAATATAAAAAAAAAGTTTAAAACTAAAACCGACTACTTACGACAAAAACGCCAACCAAAAATGTCTAATCAAATATGTCTTGTAATTAAGGCATAAATTACGTATGACTCCGATTATACGAGAACTGAAAACAATCGACTTTGATATCTTCAGCTTTACACCTTTTTACTAGACGTTTTTGTCTTAGTTGGGTTTAAGTCTAGAACAGTGTCCGACCGAAACACCATTTTCAGCCGAAACCGTAACCGAACCACCGGCTCCTCCTCTTCTTTCGGCCGAAACCGAAACTTATGAAGTTAAGAAAAAGTTAGTTAAATACACATTATTTTCGGGGACCCGCCGTATTTTATAGATTTGTTGCAAATCATTTGAATAAGGGCTGATTTTGCAATTTTACTGTTTTTTTTTTATCCAATGCAAAAATTACTTTTACAGATTTTGTGTGAAAAACTGTCCAAAATTCAAAATGACGATTGAAAAATGAGCCCTAGCAATACAATACAATGAGAGCGTACAATGCTCTGCGGTTCCAATATAATAATGCGTTCAGGGCGCTGTTGCGGCTTCTACGTTTCTGTAGCGCATCAGCAATGTTTGCTGATGCACACACAGATGGCTATGCAGCTTTATGGCGCAAAAAGACCGCGTCATTCATTAGCTGGTTGCTTGGAAGTCGCCACAGCATCTTGAGTGCCATTGCTGCTAGGCACGATTGTCCCCTGGCATGGATGTTAGTGCAGCGGACCAAGTCCCTGCTTACTATTTTGTACTAGTTGTATGTCTCATGTATGGATCAAAGTTATCTGAATAAATAAATGTGAGTATTATTATATGCAGTAGCATATTATATTAACATTTACATTTTTTTCGTTTTTTTAAATTCTTTTTTCAGCCGGCCGAAACTTGCCGAAACCGAAACCGAACCTTCGGTTGGACACTAGTTTTTAACTTTCTTACTAACCGACTTCAAAAAAGGAGGAGGTTCTCAATTAGACTGTTTTTTTTTTATGTTTGCTCAGAACTTTCGACTGGGTGAACCGATTTTAATGATTATTTTTTTAATTGAAAGCTGGTGCTTCCCGTGTGGTCCCATTTAAATTTGATCGAAATCGGTCAAGCGGTTTTAAAAATCAATAATAAATTATTTTTAAATAATAAAAAACTGCCTGTAAACGGACGTGGACGTGTAAGACGTTCGTTTTCGAATTGATGTGGGGTAGGTACCATACGTGAAAAATAAAAAACTTTTTACCAAAAAAAAAAACACTACAAAGTGAAAAATAACTTTTATTTTGGAAGTCGGCGGAAATAACTAAAATACAAATCCAAAGACACCGACATCCGAAATTTTGGAAGTGTTCTTTTTTTTTTGGAAGTCGCATTTTATTTTTTGTTAAAAAGTTTTGTTTTACTTACTTCAGTTATTTAAAGGGTTATGTATGGGTAGTTATACATTTTCAGAATTTCATTGGATACCAATCACGATTAATTCAGCTTATTTTTTTTTATTTCGGTTCCTTTATTGTCCGCTATAAGTAGGTTTGCGAAACCTCCAGATTTAGTCCGGAATTGGAAACCATTTAAGGACTACGGACTTTCGTCCGGACTCGTAATAACGCCAGATTGTAAATATTTGCTTGCTCAAATCGATTACATTCATCGACCGACAATAGTCATATTTATAATATTGTATGTTTTTTATTCTAATAAATACATATTACAATTAATAATGTTGATTTTTAAATGACTAATATCCATCTTAATGCCTCTGAGAGTGGAGAATCTCAGTTCTCTTCTGTACATTCAAGAGTCTCTACATCTACAGTAGTTTTATTTACTGCTAGGTTTCCCAATATCTACAACCAATGCTTGAAATAAAATCCGAAAACAAAATTACTCTGACTTTCCTGGCTCGTCCGGACTTCACTCTAAAATATTATGGCAAGCCTAGCTATAATCCTCCACGTTGGATTTGATGTGACGTCATATAACTCATATGACTTGTGGATAAACATGGCGCTTCCAGACATACCTCGTTTGTCAAAATACAATGAGTAGATTAGGAGTTATGAGATGAGGAAACAGATGAGCAAACATACATAGTCTGTTAAAATCATAACCCTCATTTGGCTTTGCCATAGTCACACAAAAATAAATAATATATAATTTCATTTGATCATTCTTACCTATGTTTAATACCCCTGACACTGCAACTGGGACTGAATACTGGATCAGTGACTAAATTGAGAACATGTGGGTCTTCTGATTTGTTTTTCAAGATAAGCCTTTGGCCCTTTGGGCCTTTTGCTTGCACATTGTACTGCCAGAAAAATCTCTCCTTCTTAGAGCTGTGGCGACGCTCTTTACCTTCCGTTTCATCATTTGATTCTGTAATTACAATTATTTCATAATATAATACAACAATTCCTACTTTGTACTCAAAATGATACAGAATTAATGATGAATGTACACAAATTACCATCAGAAGAGAGGTCCTCATATCTGTCACTATCTTCATCTGTCTCAACATCACGGTCCTCTTCATCCTGAGAGAAATCACCAGTGCCTGGACTGAGTAGTCCTCCAGACAGAGAAGATGCAGATCCTGCTTCAGCCAAAGAGCTGGTAGACAACAGATGTTTACGTGGCTCTCGACGCTGCCAGATCTGGCAAAATATATTAAAACATGTTAAAAGCCTAATATTTATAAAGAACACTTTGCACTATAAATATCCAATGTTCATAACAACCCACCTGTTCCATGGTGAGGTGTGTGGGTGCAGACGAGGAGAGTTGAGCTTGCTGAGGCTTTACACTTGTAGGGTATGGTGGCAGCACAGTAGAAGCTGGAACTGATTGCCCCAAAGCTATCTCGGCACTGTACCCATCCATGCGCAGCAGCAGCTCTGGCAACTGGTTCATGGGCTGAGCAAAGCTAGATGATGCTGAACTATGTTGACTTGCTGGGGAAAATGCAAGCTGAGCACGGCTGTAAGGGCTGCAAGGACTCTCCGATGCCATTATATTGTGTGGATGTACAGTATTTGGGCTACGACGTGAACCACTCATTGCTCCTCCAATTTGCACACAATAACCACTCTCTTCAGGCAGAAGGAGATCATCAAAGTTCAAATCGTCCAATAATGTATCAGGATTTGCATTCAACTCGGCAAGTGTAGGTCCAAGTATTAAATCAGCTTTATCAACTTGAAATATGTCATCATCATCCATTTTAAAACTTTCCATTTTAGATGTGTCAGTTTCAAATACAAGCTTATTGTATCCCACATTGGGCATGTTGTAGGAGCCCACCAAATTGTCTTGCAGACACAGATCTAGATCGGTGTTGAAGTCTCCGAGATCAAGACGGCGCTGAGGGATGGGCACGGAGGCAGACATCGTACCCATCTCTATCGACGACTCCTGTTTTATCTCTACACCTGGCTCGAGAAGAAAGTCATGTGTGTAAATAGAATCCGACATCGCACGTGTTTGTGACCAGTGACCTTGACGTATAATAGTCTTGTTGATAGAGATTGGCGCACGCGTCTTACGTCTCTATCGATTTATTCGCAGCGAAACCCACGTGTTGGGACTATTTCCCTAACTTTATTTGTGGCCAGAACCTACATAGGAAGTTCGTAATAAATATAAACTTATTCTTTTATCATAAATACACTTAGATATTTCATCCTTCGGTTACATAACATAACTGTAACAACACAACCCTCTAAACAAAATTTGTGAGCACTTGTTATTCACAATGACTTTCGATATCGAAATTAGACAAACAATAGATTCATTCAATAGAATGCTTCACGTTTATTTGTGATAATTCCACTTGATGTTTTGGTTACACGTGATAACAGTAATGAAATTATGTATGATTTCAATAAATTCAATTGATAGAATAGCCACAATAACAAAAACACTGCTGAGGTATACGAAGTAAACAAAGATTTTATTATTATTATTCAGCAAAATCAAAGGTCATTGAAGTGAGAAAACGTTATATACAACTGTGACGAGTGAAAGAGATAACTAAACTTGATTTGAAATATCTAGGCGGAAGTGGAAAGGATCCGCGAAATAGGGATGATAAATGTTCTTACTATTTGAAACATGACAACAGAACTATTTGTCTACGGTTAGTATGGATTTCCTAGCGACATCGACATGGCGACATATCACAATAGTTTACTAATGGTGTGGTACCATGAACATGGTCTAGAGGGCGTGCAATACACAAAAAAAAATTGAAACTGCTCATAGCAAAGTTATAGTAGTAGCCACGGAACAAAGGCAAATCTAATTATATAAGTGGAAGCTTGTAATTAGCAATTTTTTTTAACATACGAACGATTTCTAATTCTGTTATTAGTCTGTAAGCTTTCTGTAAAATAAAATAAAATAAAAAATAAAGAATCCTGGATTAACTAAGGAATCCTAAAAAATAATCGACACATGCATTCTGAAGCTTCTGCGAAGCAGTAATGTCCGCGAAGGAGGAGATGGAAAACGCGTGAGGGAGAGGCAATATTCGCGCCCTCACGCCCCTAGTCGGGAATCCCAGGCCAATTTCCGGCACTTTAGGCACGGGCAATGGGTAGCTCGCCATCTGATAAAGACCAGGCCCAGGTCGATGGCGCGTTGTGTTCCACACGCGCCTCAAAGAGATGTCAGCACCAATGACGCGGTCCGCTAGG
Source organism: Brachylomia viminalis (assembly GCA_937001585.2). Classification (NCBI taxonomy): domain Eukaryota; kingdom Metazoa; phylum Arthropoda; class Insecta; order Lepidoptera; family Noctuidae; genus Brachylomia; species Brachylomia viminalis. The sequence continues at coordinate 12,065,012 of OW443310.2, read as the reverse complement.
GCCGATGCCTGCCAGGGTTGCGGGAAAGTCCAAAAGGGTTACCGTGGCCCCTGGCACAGGCAACTGAAGGACCACGGGTGGGTTTTAGTCAGTAAGAGCCTGTCATGCCCTCCCGTTACACCCAGAGACAGAGAAGTTATTTGATGATTTACTACCAAAAAAAAATGGTTTTGTGGTTAGGTTTCCTGATTAGGAATTCAGATCCGGAGACCTAAATGCGCGCATTTCATAGAAGATTTAAAAAAATGTATAGCGTTTAACATAGTACATTTTTGACATTTTTGACTGTCGCTGAGATGAGATTGCGACTTGATTTTGAACGTTTACGGGAATTGGCTTTCTGGGAACCTTACCAGAAATCCATATGTGTGCAGCTAGCCTTACATCAGACTTGTATCACATGCACGGTATAGGTAAGTTAATGCCTTACAACCATGCAATGTACCACAAACTTTAAAAACTTTTTTTTCCAAGTGAAGGACAAAGATGTCGTAACCAGCTGAACGTCAAAAGTGCAGTGACAATACTGACAAAATAATACAAGTATTATTCAATTTTCAATATTATGGGCGACGAAAACTTAAATTCTAGTAAAAAATGTGATACAAATAAGTTTAATATCTTAATTATTGGCGCCGGCATGGCTGGATTATCTGCCGCCAATTATCTTCTCAAAAATGGCATGCAGGACTTTGTAATTTTAGAAGCTAGAAAACGTATCGGTGGTCGTATAATTTCAATACCAATGAAAAATCAGAATGTCGAGCTTGGAGCCAATTGGATTCACGGAGTATTAGGTAATCCAATTTTCGAAATTGCAATGGCCAACAATCTTGTTAATATTATAAACATACCTAAGCCGCATAAGGTTATAGCAGCAACAGAGGACGGGAAGCAGGTACCTTTCGGAGTACTTCATGAGATTCATGAAGCTTATGTGTGTTTTCTGAGACGTTGTGAGGAGTATTTCCTGTGTCAGTATTTACCCCCTCCTGACATCCACAGTGTTGGTGAACACATCAATTTAGAAGCTACTATTTATCTTGAACGTTTACCATCTTCAGAAGAAAAGAAATTACGAAGATTAATATTTGACTGCTTACTCAAAAGAGAAACATGTATATCTGGATGTAACAGTATGGATGAGATAGATCTCCTAGAGTTAGGTAGCTACACTGAGTTACAAGGGGGGAATATCATGATACCAACAGGTTATAGCTCAATATTGGAACCACTCACTAAAAATATTGCTCCTGATAAAATACTAAAAGAACATGCTGTGAAAAAAATAATTTGGGACTCACATGAGCATAGTTCACAGCGGCCCTTAGAAGATGTGGGGGAAGAGTCTGAGGATTCTGACCAAACAGTGATTGAAGATGTTTCCAAAACTGCTTCTGACAAAACAGTGAATCCTGGTGAAGGCACCTCATTAACAGATGTTACTCGGAAACCAAAGAAAAAGTTCCCAAACCATGTTGAAGTAGTGTGTGAAAATGGGCAGTCTTACTATGCTCACCATGTGATATGTACAATTCCTCTGGGTGTTTTAAAAGACAATGCTACAAACTTGTTCGAACCCTCATTGCCGCAATACAAAATGGAATCCCTTGAAAGATTATTATTTAGTACAGTAGATAAAATTTTCTTAGAATATGATAGACCTTTTTTAAATCCAGAGATCACAGAGATCATGTTGTTATGGGAGAATTCATCTACTCCTGAAGATATATCAGACTCATGGTTTAAAAAAATATACTCATTTAGCAAAGTATCAGAAACCCTTTTGTTGGGATGGCTGTCAGGGAAAGAAGCTGATTATATGGAAACACTATCAAATGAGGAAATATCAACTACTTGCACAATGATACTAAGAAAATTCTTGAATGATCCATTTATTCCTGAGCCTCGGAAATGTGTTTGGTAAGTTTTTTGTTAGTTCTATTTAAATATTGTTTTTATACTTAATAAAAAATGATAAGTAACCATACTTTTTATGTTTGGTTGATATGAAATTGTTGCTTTTCAGCACTAGTTGGAAAAAGCAGCCATTTACAAGAGGATCATACACTGCTATAGGTGTGGGGGCTAGTCAAAGTGATGTTGAAAGTTTAGCTCAGCCTTTATTCAGAAATGTACATGATAAAAAGGTAATATTTACTGTAACAAATCTATTGGTCATGGAATGGTAACAGTTTTATTAGTACACTTAGTAACTTAATACATGCTTATTACCCAGAGCTGACATCTACCAACTATGATCCATGCCTGTTTTATTTTTTTCTAGAGGAAAGCCATGCGCAAAATGGTGGTTCTACCACTGATTTATTGTCTAAACAATACATTCTTCTAATTAATCTGGTCTTGGATCAAATTTGCATAGCTTGACTGAAAATTTCATATCTTATTATGTAATAAAGTACCTATAAACAAGTCAGTCAGTCAGTCAGTTAGTCATAAGTATTATCTCATATCTTCTGTTTGTAGTATTTCTATCACTTAATAGAATATATTAATTATTGTAGAATGTGCATAGTCATGAAAGGCCCATCTAATTACTATTAGCTAGAGCAAAGATAATTGGAAGTTATGACTAAGTTTTGTTGTTGGTAATTCCAATAACTGTACTCCTCCATGATTGAATTCTAAGTAGGAAGGAAAAACATACAGTTTTCATACATAAAGTTACTAGAAAAAATTATTTCCTATACAGGATCTGCAAAGTTACTTAGACCGGGATGTAACTTTATATTTCCTTATGTAAAGTATTTAATTGCAGAGTTTATTAAACAGCACTTATTACTAATGCATTAGTTAGGCAATTAAAACTATGCATAATAACTAAGTGCCTAGGTAATAGGTAATACGGGCTGGTGTCCGCAACTCCACGTCAATGCGCGTATTTTGCGTACGGGTGGGAAAATCGGTTATTCGATCCACCTCAGCTCCTCGAGGAAGGCCAGCAACGAACTAAGTGAAATCCTTAACATTAATGTTTACTTAAGGTAGGTAGATGACCCTGCGGACTCTCCGTCCGCATACCGGCCCATTGTGCTGCTCGACGAGGTCGGCAAGCTCTTTGAGAGAGTAATTGCAGGCCGCCTCGTCGGGCACCTGGTGAGGACGGGGCCGGATCTTGCGGATAGTCAGTTCGGCTTCCGCAAGGGGCGCTCGACGGTGGACGCCATCATACGCGTTAGAGCCCTCACGACGGGGGACGCGGTGTCTCGGGGCGGGGTTGTCGTGGCGGTGTCACTCGACATCGCCAACGCATTTAACACCCTGCCCTGGAGTTGCATTGGGGAGGCACTCCGGTATCACCGGGTGCCAACCTACCTCCGTCGAATAGTCGAGGCATATCTGACGGACAGAGCCGTCATCTACCCCGGTCGCGATGGGGAGTGGAACCGGCGAGAGATGTCGTGCGGTGTCCCACAGGGATCGGTACTAGGGCCGCTCCTGTGGGACATCGGTTACGACTGGGTGCTGCGGGCCGACCTCCCTGATGGCGTCAGCGTGGTGTGCTACGCTGACGACACGCTGGTCCTGGCGCAGGGGAGGTCGCATCAGGCGGCGGCCGACGCGATGACACGCGGGGTTGCGATAGTCGTGGAGAGGATCCGGCAGTTGGGTCTCGAGGTGGCTTTGCACAAGTCCGAGGCCATGTCTTTCCATGGGCCCCGGAACAGGCCACCATCGGGATCCCAACTAACGGCAGGAGGGGTTCACATCGGCGTCGAGTCCACGATGAAGTACTTAGGACTCGTGCTCGATAGCCGGTGGAATTTCGTGGAGCACTTCCGACGTTTGGCCCCCAAACTGGAACGGACTGGGGCCGCCCTCAAGCGGCTCCTGCCCAACCTGAGGGGTCCAAACGCCTCCTGCCGGAGGCTTTACGCGGGGGTCGTGCGGTCCATGGCTACATATGGGGCCCCGGTGTGGGCGCGTTCACTGCGGCGGAGAGCCGCCCACTATCTGAACGCGCCCCAAAAGGTGGTAGCCGTAAGGCTGATCCGGGGCTACCGCACGATCTCGGGCGAGGCAGCAAGCCTCCTTGCCGGACTGCCGCCGTGGGATCTGGAGGCGATAGTCCTCGCGCGTCTGTATGAGTGGCGCGCGGAGGCACTACGCCGGGGGGAAACCCCGCTTCCGCGGCAAATCGCTGCGGAGCGGACGGACCTCCGGCGCGATCTCATGGCGGCATGGAAAGAGCGACTGTTGCAACCCAGCGCAGGGCACGCCACGATAGCGGTGGTAAGACCCCTCTTTGAGGAGTGGCTAGAGAGGCGTCACGGCGTCCTCACCTACCGCCTGACGCAGGTCCTCACCGGACACGGAAGCTTCGGGAGGTTCCTGCACATCATCAGGCGGGAGGAAACGCCCGGGTGTCACCACTGCGATGATCGCCCCGAGGACACGGTGGAGCATACGGTGGGGGCCTGCCCTGCATGGGCGGAGCACCGCCGTGTCCTCGTAGAGGCGATCGGCAGCGGCGGCGACCTCTCACGCCCGGCCTTGGTTCAAGCCATGGTCCGGGGCGAGGGGGAGTGGGAGGCAGTCGCCTCCTTCTGCGAAGCAGTCATGCTAGCGAAGGAGGTGGCGGGACGGGAGAGGGAGAGAGTCTCCCGTCCAAGCCGCCGCGGTGGACGCTCCGGGCGTCGGGAGCCGCGTGACGACTCCCGGCCACCGTAGGCGCGGGCCTGCGGGCGGTGAGTAATGGGTAGCTCACCGTCCGATCAGGATCAGGCCCGTGCCGGACGGCGCGTACGTGTTCCACGCGCGCCTCAAAGAGATGTCAGCATCGAAGAGGGGGCCCACTAGGGCCCAAGCCTGCCGGGAAAGCGGGATCATCCATAAGGGGTACCGCTGACCCGGAACATAAAGGGCCAAGGAAGGAACACAGGTGGGTTTTAGTCAGTAAGAGTCTGACACTCCCTTCCGCTCCACCCAGAGCGGGAGGGGTCATTTGATGATTTCCCATACTCAAAAAAAAAAAAAAAAAAGGTAGGTAGATGAATTTGACAGCTATGAAGAGATTACTACATTTTTTCATTTCTTTCATATGATTATTAATAAAGACCAATGATGAGTTTCTTATGGGTTTTTCCATTGAAACAATGTATACTAGCCTACTACAATGTGTACTGCTTGTTCTTTACATTTTCAACAATACATTAAAGAAGAAAATAAAAAACGGCCAAGTGCGTGTCGGACCACGCACGGTGAAGGGTCGATTTTATCGACCGAAAAATAAGGATGTATTTCTCATAAAAACCTAAAAAAAAAACTGCGGTTTTGACCGAAAGGATCACACATCTAAAAAACGATTGACATTAAAAAAGTTAGAAACATTAGTATAATCTTTTAATTATGGGATACAACAATACCCGACTAGTTAAGTGCATTCTTTTTTATTCTTCTTCTCTCGGTAACAAGTATCAATTGGTAGGAGCCACCATAATTGTTTTGTTCTTAATTTCACTATACCATTGTTTAGCGGTGTACAGAATACAGCTTTTCAATTCAAAGTGCAAAGTCTCCGATTAAAATGGCTGTGTAACATCCGGACGGACGGACAGACGGACATGAGGAAATTATAAGGGTTCCGTTTTTGGCCACGGAAAAGACATGATTACATTGCTCTAGCAGAAGCGTCTGCCCTAGTCGCGGCGTGCCCATTTCTACCGCACGTCGTATCTTTGGCGATTATCACATTGCCACGCATCACGCTGCATGTTGCGTGTCAACGCACCTACGCGCGTACTTGCGGGTGCGTGTTTTCTATACAAACGGAGATAAGTACTTACTTACAAGCAACGTAAGAACACGCACTCCCGCACCCCGCTGCATGATGCGGTGCAGTGTGCGAATCGCCTTAGTTGCGCGATGTCAACAACCAGTGTCAAAATGAAATCTATTTTTCATCTATTCCATCGCCATGAGGCATCTACGTCAATAGTCTGTCAGCAAACCATACGGATGAAGTTTTTGTTATATCATTTCAGCCTGTCTTGCTCTTTGCTGGAGAGCACACCCACAGCAACTTCTACTCCACCGCGCACGGTGCTTACCTATCAGGTCAGGCGGCAGCGCGGCGCTTGTTAGCCTCGGATGAACCTGTAGAAAACTTCCTAGAATGTCCCGCATCAGCTGACCTGAGCTCGTGGATACAAGGAATACAACTTGAGGGCTAATTATATAACAATGGTATGTAGACCTGCTTCATATGCACAGTGCCTAGATACATTATACTCTCATTGTATTTATGCATTATACATGACAGGCTTTGTCCAAGTTACTCATAAGAATTGTGATTTTGTTTAATAATGCTGTTATTAGGAAATAGTTTTGCCGTTATTGTATAGAAATTGTTTCTGGTATTAGAAATAGTAATTTTTATTTATTCCATACATACCTATATTTAAAATACTTATTGTATAATTGACTGTAATTATTTGACTTTGTTAGCTCTCTTAGAAGAAACAAAATGTATGTGTGATTTAAAATTTCGCAAAACCATAGATATGCAGGTTGTAATAACCGAAAATAAACAGATAGGGAAGTATAGTCGATCTCGTAATTGCTTTATCACCATGAGGTTGAATGTCACTTGCACGTCAAAAACGACAAGGTATAAGTTGACCGTTTTGTCTATGTGACAGTTAGATAGTTTCAACCTTAGTGAAGTTTCAGTTCCTTACGAGATTGTTGTCAAAAGTTGTAAAGCACTTACGAAGTCGACTATACTAGGAAAACAAAATAAAATTATGAATGAAATGATAAAAATTAATTAATTTGTGTAGTCATTTAAATTATAAAATCATTTAAAAACAATTTTATAGTACAAATATAGGACAGTCAACAGTGCCTCAAAAAGTGATTGCAAAATCGAGTCTTGAAATAGTCTGCATCTCGTAACTAGACTGACAGACCAACTAGGACTAGGCACACTAGGATTTCTTAGACAGAATACTACCTACTTAATTCAGTCTCTTATAACAACCATAGTTGGTTATTTGCCTTACCTAAAGATATGCGGCATATTATTCGTCATTGTTTTTTTCACAGAGGTGCAAATCTATAGACTGTAAAAATGTATATTAATTTGAAGATGTTTATATCTTGTATGCTTTGAACTATTACAAACACGGTAAAAAACAATTGCTTATTTGCAAATTAATATTGTTTATTTTAGGACCTGAGGTATTATTACGTTTTATTAATTTATTGTAAGTAAGTAGGTATTTATATCCTCAGGTGATATCTTGCAAAATTTTAACACTATGCTATCTTTAAAGTGGTGCAATACTTTTTTTGATCAGTGTTCCAGCAATTTAGCTTGCAATCATTGCTGAAGAAATTGATAAGGTAGCATTATGTGCTTAAAAAATGAACGCATTCAGAATGTTTCATAACTTATTAGAAATATGTTTAATGTAAACTTTGGGTTTGAGCTAGAACAGTAGGTAGGTATTCAACAAAATCAAAATCTGCTGGCTTATTCTCAGCTTACTTCATATTGTCTTCGGATTTGAATAAAATATAATTTAATTCGAATGAATTAATGTTCGTAGAGGTTGGGACGTTGGGAGTAAGCCTGCAGATTGGTTCATGTTTTTGTGACTACAAATAAGTACATGAACTTTTCTTCATGCCAGCGCATTCAAAACAACTTAATGGCAAGGCAAATAAGGTCTATTTTGCAGAATTAAGCTGTAACACAAAAAAAAAAAACTATAAATCCCAAATTGTAAAATTAATCTACTTTATAACCTTATGGCGGATCCTCAGTTGTAGCCCGCCAAGCTCAAATTTTCTTCGGTTTTTTTGCAAAATGAAGCTCTGTTTTTACGTCGTATGTTAATCAAAATGCAATTCGCGACTGTGGGAATGTCGAAAGTCGAAATACCATGAATTACAAACTAATTTTTACGATCGGTAAAATCGACTGTGCATGCGTAAATGTTAATCCTAACTACGGAACCCATCACAGTGCGCGACACGCACTTGGCCGGTTTTTCTTTTTACTATAAACCATTGATAGTTCGAGCGAATGAACTAACTACAAATACTGCTCCATCTCTATGGATGAGCCTGTAGATTAATTTTCTACAACTTTGTTTTTATAGTTTATTCTTCCTTCATTTTAAGTAAAATCTGTCTATTCTGTACAAATAAATAAAAAAAGCCGTGTCTGTTTGTAATGTCAAATGCATAAGAAAGTGAATACGGTACTATAATAACAATTATTAAAATTATTGTCCGTCTGTCGGTCTGTTTGTTCCGGCTTATCTCCGAAACGGCTGGACCGATTTTGATGAAATTTGGTATAGGAATACTTTGAACTCTGGGGGACATACCACGACGGCGAAGCTAGATCAAAATAAAAAGTAATATGTTTTTCAAAAAGAGCATTCTATGAACTGACAAAGAGATAATGTGACTTAATTTTGTTCTATGTTATTATTATAATTATTGGTGTGTACTCTTTTGGGAACTGATATTATCCAAGACACTCAAGAAATGGTAATGGCGAATTTATATTCCTATAAGTCAACGGCCTATACAATAGAACCCTATTGGCATCTCTGTGCAGTCGTTCTTTACAATGTTTAGTACCAAGTACCTACGGTCAATATTGCACGTCAGCAGTAAGTTAGTAACAAATGAACTACAAAAACATGTTGACTAAAGGCGCTGAAATTTTCACCATAGATGTGCGGTTGACTGTATTACACGAGGGTTACTGGTGTTATTATATAGATCAAATATGTTCTTATGGAAATAATGGTTTCAGGACGATTTAGCGCTATAGAAATCCTATTTTAACGAGTCATTCCATAATGTAAGTTTTCACGTGGTTACTTATGCTTAGGATTGCTAACTACACTTTCTACTAGAAAACCTATATCAGAAAAACTGGCCAAGTACGAGTCGGACTTGTGCACCAAATTGAGAAAACTTGGGATAGTGCTAGCTCGGGTGTAAGGGAGCATTTGAGATAGTCCCCATTTTACATTCAAACAAAATCGTAGATTATCGAGTGATTATTTCTCAGTACCTACACATTGAATAACGTTTTTAGTGGTAGGTATATACGATAACATTCTAAAGCGGATACCTACTTACCTACTCCTTTAGCAAAGTTTTGGTAACAAAATGAGCCGCGCTCTAGCGCAGGTATGTATTGTCCACCTATTCAGATCGAATAACTTTGGCATTTATCTTTACCTACTAGAAGTCAGTTTATGCCCAAATTGTTTCTAAATAGGTAGGTAACCTTTTGAGGTTACAGTTTGCTGTAACCCCTGTACCGATGGCTAGTTTAAGTAAGCTGTTGCACAAAAATGTACATCATAAACACGATGATGATTTATACAATTTAAGTTTGTTATTTATATGGACCATTTAAACTATACTATTCTAACAGTTTTTAGAAGCCACTTTGAAAAGCCCCTTTGAACCGACTAAAATAACATTAAATTGTGATCTTTATACCATTGAAAAAATATGTTATTACCTAAGTATCTACGTTGTAATACATACTGTGTCCCTCCTAACCGAAAGCGATTGTCGCGGGAATACGCGACCGTTTATATGAATTCTGACGTACAATCGCCACTTGATTGATTGACAGTCGCTTTCGATTAGGACACAGGGTAAGGCATAGTTCCCGCTTTGTCGTAACGTATGTAACGACAGATAATCGTCCACTTTAATCCAGTGTCTTGTCTGGTATAGGCACATATAATAAACTCGGGCTGTTCAGATATACCACAGTAAGAGAACCTTTCGATATCAGAGCGATTAGCTTGCATGATTTGGGTGCAGCAGTGGCACATAAAAATCTACGACACAGCGTGAACAGTGCCTTACTGTAATGTAGGTAGGTAACTACTCCTATATTATTTTAGTAAGTAAATAGATTAAATGGTACGGGTTAGTAAACCTGTCTATAATGTTATATAAACCATCATTGGATGGTTAGGAAAATAATGAGAAAGATAACTACTTCTGTTACTATATGGTAGTATTTTACATATGGCGCTATGTATATGCAAGCTAAATTGGGACATTTCAACAGTAGTATTTGCAATTAATGTTATCTAATGCATTTCCAGATTTTAGAGTTACTAAAATATAATTAGGTTACATGTTATTTGTTTTTCTAGTCAATGCAATGTTTTTTTGTATCGCTTTAAATAAATCATCAAATACATCACGTTTTATTGTCTTTTACTGATATAATAATAATAGTTTTATTTTTGGAACAACATAGGAACCACTTTTGTTAGTACACACCTTATACACTAGGGTTAGTAACAAACTTTAGGGATGAAACTCTTAATGAGTCAGGTACTTACGAGGAATTTCATGCGGACAATGATTTCGCATGATATGCCTCAGCACAGGAGCTCTTGGGTCCTCAGCCACGACCCTCAGGATGCTATTGCTACTCCCTCGAATCCTCCTCACAAGCGATGCTACCTTTTTCCTGATGATCGCATGGAAACCATCTGTACGCGATTGGGCAAACATCCCTGAGGCACTACAGAAGCGAGGGAGTTTCAACATCATCCTAAAAACGTTGTTGTATTGGACGCACAAGGCATTTAGCGTCCCCCGTGAGCAGCTGAACCACAGACTTCCCGTGTACAGGCCCTGGCAGTATGCTTTAAATAAGGTTATTTTGACCTGATCGGTACAACGGAAAAATCTGCGCGCCAACATGTTCCCGCGAACTGCCAATGCCCTGCGCTCCCTTTCCACGTCTTCATCGTCTTTAAGGTCGTCGACAAGTGATATGCAAGATCATCATCATCATTTCAGCCGAGAGACGTCCACTGCTGGACATAGGCCTTCACCAAGCACTGCCACTTCGACCGGTTCTGTGCTTTAAGCAATGTACTGTGATATGTTTAATTTTAAATGTTTGTAAACGCACCTACAATACAGGAGAAATTCCTAGTGAGGCAAGGTTTAAAAAAAAAAATTGTGCAATATGAAAGATATTGAGATTTAATTACGACTCCTTTCTTCTCATCCTTTTCTTTTTTAAAAAACGTTGCCCCACACTAGGAATTTTTCCTCGTGCACATCGTTTACAAAAATTTACCCGGAACAAAAATAAAATAAAATAAATTATTAAATAATAAGCAAAATATTTTTTTATTGTAATAAACTTTTATTAAATTAGTAATAAACAATTGAAGCCAGAATAATATCATGTTTAAAAAAAAAAACAATAAAAAATAACATTTAGTACAATGAAATATATCGGGCTACATAATTAGACGTAAAATAAATGTATCATTAAAGCCCTCTAAATATTTTTTGATTAACAATAAACATCTTTGTCATAATCTTATTGGATAATAGTTCTATTTGGTCATTGATTAAAAACAATTTTATTAATATAATTTACATGGCATAATAAAATTATAACATTTTAGTTACTTAAATAAAAATACACTAGGTACACTGCTTGGAAAGTCACAACTTACTTTCTAAGCAAGTCCACCACAAAGTTCATGCAATTTTTTATGAATATTAAATATTTACAAATTAATTGACATCATCTATGTAAATTTTATTTTATTATTGCATTTCTAATTGGCCAAACAGTCCTTTTACCCAACTACAGGTACTCTCAGACAGAATTATATTTAAACTTTTGTAACTCTAGTAATATAAGTACATATTTTAAATAATACTATGTTAATAAAACCATGGAATGCCACCGTTGTTAAAAAATACTGAGTGAATACCATCATTACCAATGACAAAAAAAAATTACCTATCATTCCCTAATTGATTATAATATTGGGTAAAAATTGTGTAATGATTGTAAGTTATTTAAACAAACTAACTTGTGTACATATAGGTCAAGAGCATCCATTTCGTAATAAAAAAAATAGAAATTAATATATTTTTTTTGTATAAACTCAATTCTATCAGGCGATTCCCTGTCTAATTGAATTTTGAATGTAACTAAAAAATTATGCAAAGTTGTCATTAACAAATGCAACCTTGAAGATTAAACCTAGGTACATATTATCTAAAAACATACATTATTGGACGGATAAATCTCTAAATTTATAATAACAGACGATACAATAGTGAGTATTCTTCATAATATCCATACAAGTAGATGTCATGAGTAAGCATAATCAACCTATGTTCCCATTGCTGGGACACAGGTCTCTCTGTGAGAGGGAACGGGCCTCGATCCACCATGCAGGGCCCAGTGTGGGTTGGTCATGAGTACAGACAAACAATAAACATTAGTTTTACCAGTTCGCATTAAAGATAAACCTAGTGATGATTGTGTAACTGTAAAAACCTTAAACAGTGAGTCAGTAATATTAACGAACCACATGTAGTTCTACTAATGAATTTTTTGTAGTAATGATTGTCAATAGGTTTTTGTCATGCTCATGGGACACCTCTTGCCAGACACACTTGCCTATAAGGGGTACTTCTTCAAGTGGAGCTCTAAAAGCTACAAGTAAAGTAAGACAGCAGCCATCAGCAATGGGGTCATGTTCCAAGTTTAGTAATCCCAATGGTCGGTGTTGACCCACATCAGCTCCAAACATTTCCACCATAAACCTTCTCAATGTTGAATGAATGCTTTTCCCAGGATTGATCTCACATGTTGGAAAATGAATTGCAGTTTTCTCACTCAACAGCACATGCAACTTGTTTGTAGTCCTCTTTTTTATAACTACAACCAATCTCAATAAATCTTTGATATGATGAATGGGGGCCGGTAAGATATCTTTGTGCCATTGACTATCAGGATTTCTATTACTGTGTAACTGGGCTTTCTCAATAAGATGCAAAATGTCATTAGATCTCAATGAGATTTCTTGAAGATTAGAGATCCACTTTGCTTGCAATGATTCTTTGTCTGCTCTAGCAGGAGTTTTTAATTCACCACCTTTGACTTCACCAGTTAAAACAAATCTGTACCACATTCCACCAGCAGTCTCTACAACCAATAGTGTGGTAGGATTACATATAAGACCTGTTTCCTCAAGAACCTCTCTGGCTGCAGCCTGCACTATAGTCTCACCCTTTTCCATGCGTCCTGCCGGTAGATACCACTTGCCTGCGCAACTCTCTTTTGCTTCTTGCATCATCAATACTTCGTTTGACTCATTTATGATCACACAAGCAACGACGTAAGTGACGTTGCTGCCTAGTACCGGTTTGAAATTTGATGGAGTGGTAGGTGTAATCCCTTGAGACTCGGCAACAGAATTTTGATCAGAAATAGTAAAATCACAAATAGTATTATCATCGCCATCTAGGCCTAGGCCATCAAGTAATTTAGTAATATTCGAGTCCACTTGGCGCGACATAATTACCTAATTCTTTTTTGTGGTCATAAACCGAACACCTTGGTTATTTTTATTTATATAAATAGGCGAAAAACTAATTTCAATGATTATTTTTTTATATAAACTTGAATCAAAACTATTTTTAAATTTAATTATCAATGAGCGTGATTTGTATAGCAATTTGTAGTACGGTAGTACTGTTTTTTAAATTCCTTTCCATTGGCATTTACTTTACCGGCTTTAGATACTGCGTCATTCAGCCGGTCTTATGCTGCAGTTTCACGACCCGCTTTCTCATAGGCCAGGGCCGACGGCGCACAGTGGGCCGAAAACTAATCTCAATGGACTTAGCGATACCCGAAAATCGACTATTTTATTTTGGAAAAGTAATATCGTAAACGTGTTCTACTAGTCAATACAAATATTTGTTATCATGACACTTTTTTGTTTAAAAATTTATTTACAAAGTTATACGACATTATTAAAATTTTTGTATGGTGTAGAAAATAAAAAATGGTATAAATGGAAATCCTTAAATTTCCTTATCGAATTTTTTATAGTATCAATAAATGGGTATTATTAGCCATTTCTGTACAAAATTTTGTATCTCGGAAACCCTCGGAACCGCGCCATTTTGAACTTTCAATATTTTTATTCTTTTAAATGTTTGTACATCGAAGAGGTTAAGAACAATGCGTTTTTTATTCTCAAAATTTAGTAAAATTACTTGTTTTTCACAAGCATTACAATAAACGTGGCCATTTTGTAATTAACACAATGCAGTTTGCATAAAAAATTACGTCATCTATTGTTGACTACGTGGTATTTAACGCGTAAACACCTTTCAACTACCCGACTTCGAGTGCTATTACGACACGTCATATACCACGGGCCAATCAGAATACAACAGAAGGCAGCTTTAACCAATCACAGCACTCTCACTCGCACCGATCAATCAGTAATCCATCAGTCTTGTTCTTGTGTTTGCAATTAACGGACGTCCTTACTACCATACTTCTGCCATGGAAGGTTTAGTTACTAACCTCGACGTATTTGTGAAATTAAAAGAAAGTGGAAGTGTTAAAGACAGCAACTTTATGTACAACTTTATGGAGTTAAGTTTAATGAAAGAACTGAGTGACGAGCAGAAGAAAGTCCTTAAATCGTTTTGTAGCACATACTGTTATAATCTTAACATAAGGTGGATAAAATCGGGTTCCAACGGCGCTGATTTTTTAAAAAACAACAGTGATTGGCTGGGATCAGATGTAATTTGGCCTGACTTTAGTAAAGTGTCTGCTAGCGAACCCATAGCTGGATCATCTCAAGAAGGTATTTTAGCTTCTAGAAATGTTGGAACTTCGACTCAAATTAGTCCCAGAAAACAAATTTCTGATTTAGGACCTTAACAGAAAAAGAGAAGAGTTGATGACTTGGCATCTACTCTTTCTTATGAAGAACAAACGTTAATTTATATGTCTTCATTGAAGGCTCGTGGGTACAATGATGTCGCCGATATATTAGACTACCTCTTAAAGAATCCTGTGAAGGTTAATCAAGTCAAAGATTTTATTTTTTCTGAGGAACAAAACGTGATGTCATCTGAAAAGGCTTTAGGTACCATGCTGTCCTTAAAACTGACGAAGTGGCAATATAATACTATGAGAAAATCGGTTCAGGAAGAAGGATTTGATATATTTCCGTCTTATTACTCTATTCAAAAAGCAAAATCCGAATGTTACCCGCCAAAAGAGGATATTGAAATAACAGATATGTCTGCACAGATAAAAATGCAGTCTCTTTTAGATAAAACTGTTGAAAGACTTATGAAAATGGAGACGATCATAACAAATTAGATCATAACAAATTAAATATGGTTTCGATGGTGCATCAAGTCAGTCTAACTATAAACAAAAAAGCGAGACCAATGAGGATGATTCTAGTGTATTTATGGGGAGTTTGGTTCCTATAAAACTGATGTGTGGTGAAGAAGTTGTATGGGAAAATGAAACTCCCAATTCAACTTACCTTTGTCGTCCAATATTTTTCAAATTTGTTAAAGAGACGCGAGAAACCATCACCAATGAGATGAACAGGTTAGAATCGGAAGTCAAAAATTTAAGTAATACTATTGTTAAAGGATAATCCATATCTCACAAATTGTTTTTCACAATGATTGATGGAAAAATAACATCAGTACTGAGCGAGACTTCGACACAGAGTTGTGATATATGTAAAGCCACTCCCAAAGAAATGAACGAAATAAATTTGATATCACAAAAAGTACCTAACACTGACATTTATAAATATGGAATTTCGTCACTCCATGCTTGGATCAGATTTATGGAGTGCATTTTACATATTTCTTACAGACTTGAGTTTAAGTCTTGGATAGCCAAAGGCGAAAATAGAGTTAAATTGGAAAATAGGAAAAGGGGAATCCAAGAAGCCTTTAAAAATAGATGCGGGTTGCTTATTGATATTGTAAAACAGGGACATGGTACCACTAATGACGGTAACACAGCTCGGAGATTTTTCGCGGACGTGACCACTACTGCTTCTGTTACTGGAGTAGACGAAACTCTAATAAGAAAGTTTTCAATAATATTAGAAACAATCTCATCCGGCCTTCCCATAAATACAGACAAATTCAAGGAATTTTTACATTCAACTGTATAAATGGTATTACATGCCTGCGAGCGTGCACAAAATTCTAGTGCATGGTGCAGACATCATTAAAAATCTCGGCCTTATTCCAGTGGGAAAGTTGTCTGAGGAAGCAGCCGAATCCAGGAATAAGGATTTCAGAAAGTACCGAGAACACCATTCTAGGAATTTTTGTAGAAGAGCGACCAATGAGGATGTTTTTCACAATTTACTAGTTACATCTGATCCATTCATTTCTACAAAGAGCCCGAAGTTGAGTAGAAAACACAAATCGTTGTATAAAGAAGCACAAAGTTTGGTGCTCAACCATGATACCGAAGAAGCAGATAAAGAAAATGTTGCTTTTGTTGACGTTGATACTGCATTGAGCGATAGAGAAAGTGACAACGACAGCGATTTAAATACTTTAAACTAAACCGAAATTTATCGTTCACATTTCACTTACCTTTAATATCAATGTTAGTAGCTTTGTAGTGGATTAGGCCTCCTGGGGACACCACTTTAAAAGAAAACGCATCTGGTTCTTAACCTCTCGGGTGATGTGGAATAAGGAACAAATGAATATTAGGGATAAACGCAAAATAACAAGTCCGAGAACACTTGGGAACATTAACCAAGACTCACATTTCATATAATGAATTTTGTAAACTTCTTTGTTCTGCAACTCTCAAGATATTAAGTTTTCGAACAAGTTCACCTAACATAAAAGGTGTAAAAAAAAGCGTACAACACGAATATGTGTTTCATATTTGCTAAGTCCAAAAAATTAAATTCCAGCCCACTGTTCGGCGGTCTGTCTCCGCCCGGTGAGACCTCCAGTGCCCCGGAGCATGCCCAGTGGGTGACGACCAGCGACAGAGGTGTCGACTTATGGCGCTCCCTCCTGAGGATGTAGAACCCCGTCTGCAGACGCTTCCAGGTCGAGCCAGTCACACTCGAGACTCAGAGGCCGTTATGTGTTTATGAGCGGCATTGTGTTGTGATTCACCGCATATGTAATTCAACGCCGGTAATAGAGATTTAATTGCAATTCAGGCCCGCGTCGCACAAGCAACGCGTGAGTTTACTTTATGCGCTTGTGGAGTTGCGTGTGTATGGGGTTCGGCGCGCGTCATGCCTATATTAATTTTGCACACGACGCACTCCATGTGCATGTGATGTGTGTTAAGTAATATTTATTTATTTACTTATCCTCCTACTGGAACGCCATACAGAAAATACAATCAACAGAGCAAAAAATTACTTTATGAGCTGCGTGAATAAGCCGCGTGTAAGTCAAGGCGTCTTACTCAGGCGTCAGTCCGGTGGGTTAGGGTCATCACTTTGACAGCGTCCGGCTTGTCTTGGGGTACCTATAGGCGCTTCCTGTCAGATGGGCGCACAGACTACAATATAGTATAGTATAGATGGGCGCGTATGCCAGGGCACTATGTGCTTGACGTGATGCCAAGCAGATCGGTCGGCAAGTACGATCATGTTTGACGCGAGTCACCTGCAGTGGTCGTCCAGGCTCTAGACCCTATGATCCCACTAGACAACACTATTCCTCAGGCAGCGAGGGGCAGTGGTGATTTTCTGCAGCGTCAGGTTCTGCTACGTATGGAGGAGCTTCTTTCTGGTCTCGCTAGTGAGGGCAAGCCAAGCTGGGGCGGCGTATATAAGAAGCGGACGGATGTACGTTTCGTACACACCCAGCTTGGTACGCAGCGAGAGGTGAGATGAGAGCATTAGGTGGAGCAGAGCCCGAGCTGTTCTGCCCTTCGCGATGACCTTGCGGACGTGACTTCCCATAGTGAGCCGACTATCGATAGTAACCCCTTGGTACTTGACCTTTTTTTTTTTTTTTTTTTTTTTTTTTTACAGGGGGAAATCCTCATGGACTACCTCCGCCTGGGGAAAAGGCGGAGGGGCGTGCCGGACTCTTACCGGCTAAAACCACCCCGGTGTCTCCTCGCACGTGCGCGCGGGGCTGCGGGAATCGAAATTCTTCCGCAGCCCCACACTAGTGCTGGCCCGGTCTGTCCGGGCCTCGTCTCCTGCACGGGGTAGTGAGGTGTTTAACTACCCCGTGCATCGCCTCAGAGGCGCACGCCGACACCCGCGCGCGCCTTCGCCTCGGGTCCATCAAATAGGGGGCGAGGACTACCCCAAGTCCCACGCCCCAGGACCCATTCATGGGGGCCGGAAAAGGGCGTTGTCCGCCCTTCTCCTGCGCCCGGTGCGCCTTCTGCGGCCGGGGAAGGGAGTCGAGATCTCCCTCTCCCGTTCCGCAGTTTCCTTCTGCGACATCACGTCCTCGCAGAAGGACACCACCGCGTCCCACGACTCTGCGCTACCGACCATCCTCCGCACTACGGCCGGCAGCGACAGATCGCCTCCTACTTCATTTGTGAGGACACAGCGCTGCTCCTCCCAAGCTACACACTCGGCGAGCGTGTGTTGCGCCGTGTCCTCCCCGCAATGGACGCAATGGTGGCACCGAGCGTCCGGCTAGCCGAAGCAGCCGTGCCCCGACAGCACCTGCGTCACCCTAAACGACAGGGAGCCGTGCCTTCTCCCGAGCCAGTCGTCGAGTACTGGCCGGATCGCCTCGACGGTAGCGAGGCCGGCGGTAGGGCGCATAAGCCTTAGCCGCCATTCCGCCACCAAGACCTGATGGAGCTCCTCTCGGCGCAGCGCGATCTGCCGCTGCACCGGCCTCGAGCCCCGTGCCCGCTCTTCCTCGCGCCATCGATATAATGACGCGAGTACTTTCGCCTCTAGGTCCCAGGGCGGGGATCCGGCCAGGACGCAAGCCGCCTCGTAGGAAATCGTGCGGTACCCGCGGACGACTCTGACGGCCATCGCCCTCTGCGGTTTACGCAGAATGGCGAGAGTGCCGGCCGTCATGTCCATCGCCCACACAGGGGCCCCATACAGGGCCATGGACCGCACGATTCCCACGTACAACCGCCTACAGGCGGCGCTCGGGCCCCCCAAGTTAGGAAGCAACGTTGAAAGCGCGCCCGCTGCACCCATCAGCTTGGGCGCCAGCCGCCGGAAGTGGGGCCCGAATCCCCATCGGCTGTCGAGCACCAATCCCAGATACTTCATGGTGGACTCGACAGCTATCCGGGCCCCGCTGACCATGATGTGTGATCCCGGCGCCGGCGCACGTCGGGGGCCATGAAACACCATGGCCTCCGACTTGTTTAGGGCCACCTCCAGGCCCAGGCGCCGGATTTGGTACTTGACCTGTGGCAACCATGCGATGTGGATTCCTTGCAGCTTGTAAGGGTGGTGGGAGGTGGGCGCCTCCAGCGAGTGCCGCCTGTGTCTTACTCACGTTAACCGACAACCGCCACTTCAACAGCCAGTCGGGAAGCAAATTCAGGGCGCGCTGCATTTTGACAGCCGCGTGTCTCGGCCTGATAGAGGTCGAGATGTACGCGGCGTCGTCCTCAGCGTACAGCGCGAGCGTGGTGTCATGCGTCGTGGGGATGTCGTCGATATGATATAACATGAGTAGTATAATACTGTCGCGACACGACACACTGCTGCCATTTTTTTTTTGGGGTTCGTACCCCTGCTGCTATCAGGCGCGCGCTTGTCAGCGCACCGTCGACAACCACCCTGAAAGTCCTGTGGGAAAGGAAGGAGGTGACCACCATTACGACGCGACGTGACAGGGTGCGTCTGACTTCAACATTTTAAAAAGCAGACATGGAAAAGACATGGACTTTTCCATGTCGAAGAATATTTCAACTGTATGTTCTTTCTTGTTCAGTGACGCCCTGAGTAGGTGCAGTACCCTCGACAGCTGGAGCGTCGTGCTGTGTCCCGAGCGGAACCCGAACTGTTCCGGGCGCAGCGTGAGATGACGTGCTAGGTGTCGCAGCAGGAGTTGTTCCAACACCTTGGACATGATTAACAGCAAATTGATAGGCCGATAGCTCCCAGGCTTCAGCACATATTTGTTCGCCTTGAGCAGCATTATGACGCGCCTTCCTTTCAGCTGATCGGGAAGACCCCCGTGCGCAGTATATCTCCGTATACAGGCGCGTCAGTGGTGCCGATTCTGTTGTACACCGAACTAAACTAACTAAACTATCACTAAAATTCCTTACTTTTGGCTATGAGAATCTTAACGCTATTCTGCAAAATAAAATCTCTAAATTTAAAAATAATTTTGACACATCTAAAATCAAATTTGACAATTATTGCGACTCCACGTGGTACTTGTTGCCGTACCACGTGATCTTTTTTTAGAGCCGTAGGCGCGCATTATGTGCGGCCTCGACTTGTTTTGTATGGAATTTTTTACTTTTTGTATGGAAAATATAAAAAAATATTACCAACACGTTGAGTTTTATAGGTTTACGGGTTGCAAAGGGGGTCGAAATTTTCATTATTTTTGCGATAGGACACACCGTTTTCGAGATATAAGCAAAAGAAAAGAAAAAAAGATACAGTACTGTTTTTGCATCTGAAGTCGAGGTGTTGGTGTGAATTTTAGTTCATGACAACTAATTTTATTCCACACCTTTTTAATCGCGATTAAAAATAGTCAGATTTAGTTAAGACAATCAAAATTTTTGGTGAAAAACGTAAAATTCAGAATAGCAAAATTGCCATTTTCACTAAATTATAATCTCAGTGCCATCTTAGTGCTGTCAAACTAAAATTTTGTTGTTGTGTCACTTTAGTCAATTTCAGAATGGGAAATCGTCGTTTGACAGGAATAAACTAAATTTTGGTGATTTTTAGTCTAGTTTAGAGAATTTTGTGACAAGAGAATCGGCACCAATGCCACTGTTGATGATACCGTCCACTCCGGGGGCCTTTCCTGGTTTGGTCTTCAGTATGGCGCGTTTGACTGCGGAAGGCGAGAAGAAAACATGGTCTTTCCCTGGGGCTATCGGTGAGGCGAAGTATTCTACAACCTGCCTCTAGACTGCTGCGACATGCTCGTTGTTGTCGGTCGGGTTCGGCTGGAAATGACGCTCCAGGTGCTCGACAAAGATCTCCGCACGGTCTGCTGCAATTTATTTTGGGGCTCCGTCACTGTGTACTAGCTGGTGCACCGGAGCTGGGGTATTTGAGAGCTGCGATAGAATAGATTTGAAAGTAGTTTTATGAACGTACAAGAACATTAAATTGTTGTACTCTTACTGATGGGGAAGTGTTAGTAAGGCTTTTCCAGTATTACATTCTCTAAAGGGTAAATATTTAACCCAACTACGGAAACTCTCACTGTGCGTGGTTCGACATGCACTTGACCGGTTTTTTTGAGTATACTGAGCGAATGTCTGCGTTCATCCGTTCAGCGTAATATGTTGTGTTTTCGGGATTCAGATAATCAGAGATTTCAGGTTACTCGCGGTATCACTCCTATTCCTATCGGTAGATACATCCAGTAGGCTGTAGTTGTATGTATATTCCTACAAAAATCTTGTGGTGAATGGCCAAAATCGGAACTAACGTGCAAGCATTTGCTGGTGATCCGTGTCTGTTTTCATGCACAAATTAAAGGAAGCTTGTGTAAGCACTCATCAATACGCGTTTGTAAGGTAGAGGTTAGTAGTTGGCAGAAAGTGTATGGATCTAAGTGTGTCATAAGTGTGTAGAGTAAACAAACATATCGGCAGCTAGCGCAGTGCAGCACCGTACTATTTATCATTTCTGGCTACCCTTTTTTTTTTTTTTTCTCTTCTCTGATGGAATCAGGATGGAATCCAGAATATTATGTCAAATTTGACATTATATCACACATTATTATATGACACTGACAGGTAGCTGCCGCGACAAAAATTGACCGATCGAATCTTGCTGCCTGCCCTTCACGTTTCTATAAAACTGTTTTAAATTAATCTCACATCCCTTTAACATCATGTCGGTCACAAGGGGAAATATGCTGGTGATTGTTTATAAACTATATTATTGAAATTATTTTCTTGTATGAAGTTGAAGAAATGTAAGTTACGTAATATTTTGTAGGTTCGTTCCTTGAGCACGTCGGCTGCTGCTAGCCAGCTTGTTAAAGCTCCCATACAAGTTTTTGGTCTCGAAGGCAGGTATGCGTCAGCTTTATATTCTGCTGCCACCAAAAGTAAGAGCTTGGATGCAGTTGAAAAAGAGCTATCTTCGTTCCAACAGTCAATCAAGACTGATCCTAAGCTGAAGGAATTCATCGTGAACCCAACACATAAGAGGACTCTGAAAGTGGATGCTCTAAAGCATGTTGCTACTCAAGTAAGTTCAAATTATCTATTTAAATTTTAGGTTCATATTGATTTTCTCAATTAATTGGTATGGCCAATGCATTTACAGACTTGGTTGGACCAATGATAATCTGGAAGTTTTGAATTTTTAAAAGTTTTGTGGAAAGCAAAATACTACATAAAATTATACCAGTCTAAAATTATGTTTTCAAGAGAAAAGCTTTTTATGGCATGGAGGTGTAATTATTTTATATTGTAGGCTGATATAATGAGGATTAGTACAGTAAAATATATTACTGCATAAGAATACTTTGAGTTATCAAATTTCTTAATTCCTAGTTCTTTAAAAAAAACTCACTGAAAATATCACTGTTCATTGATATGGCATTATATGCATTGTTATAATATAAAAAATAGGATTATTCCTAGTTATCTGGCATAATTATAACTAAAGAGTTCTAATAATTTCTTCTAAATAATGCCTTGGTAATCAAATACAGGTCTTCCTACTCGGCTGATGTAATTGACCAATGAAGAAGTCACTCGTAGATGGTAACTTTGCCTGCAAAAGCAGTAACTTGAAATGTGAACTATCTATGAAAATAATTATGTATGTCAGAATAATTTCTTAGTTGATTATGATTGTGTACTTCTTTTGTTTAATTTTTGGCAGTTTATTTAGAACTAGTTCAGTATAGTTATACATCAGTAATATTGTAGTTTAAGTTTAATAGCAATTGTTATGTTGTGTCAGTCCATTTGATTTTTATTATATTGAATATTTTTAGTGTAAACTGTCTGCCACAACAAGCAACTTGTTGTGTCTTATGGCTGAAAATGGTCGCCTGGGCAAGTTGGAGGCTGTTATCAATTCATTTAAGACCATGATGGCTGCTCACCGTGGTGAGGTTGCTTGTGAAGTCGTCACTGCCAAGCCTCTTGACCAGGCCCAGAGACAGAACTTGGAAGCTGCCCTCAAGGTAATGTGCTTCAGTCATCATCTTCCTCCTTGCCTTCGCCCCGTTCATTGGGGGTTGTTGCATGTCTTCTTCCATACATATTCTTTAGCCATCATTTCGATGTTCACCCCCATTCTAGCCATATCACTTTTGTTAGCTGTCATTCTCTGTTAACAAAGGTAACAGGCAGAGTGAAATTTACAAAAAAAAGCCTATGTATTATGTACTTAATAGTCACTAGGTCAGAGAATCATTATAAAGAGTGAAGCTAACTGGAAAGGTGTGTCATAGATCTCACACCACAAGTTGTGATACTTGTTTTCAACATTTCTTGTAAAAGACTTCTCAAAAAAATTGTAGTGTATAATACATACACATAACAAACATGATGTTGTTTCAGACATGTATTTTTACTATTTTGTTCACAGTTTTCAACAACACTATTTTCTATACAGCTTGTCAGCAGTAGACACAACATGTAAAATACATGTTTTACACCTTGGTGTAAACGGGAGGTTACAAAAACACAAAAACAACAACAGAAACTAATCTTCTTTTCCTCTCAAGGATCAAAAATAATTA
The DNA here is from genome assembly GCA_937001585.2 of Brachylomia viminalis. Lineage (NCBI taxonomy): Eukaryota > Metazoa > Arthropoda > Insecta > Lepidoptera > Noctuidae > Brachylomia > Brachylomia viminalis. The sequence goes on along the minus strand of OW443310.2, from coordinate 12,041,258 downwards.
ATAAGCTTTACATACACAAGTTCCGTAAAAAAAAATGTTTTTGTGTTCCAGAAATTCCTGAAAGGCAATGAAACTGTTCAGCTAACAGCCAAAGTTGATCCATCTCTGATGGGTGGTATGGTGGTATCTATCGGTGACAAGTATGTTGATATGAGTGTTGCCACCAAAGTGAAGAAGTACACCGAACTCATCAACAATGCTGTTTAAATCATGAAATATTTCAACTGTAAATGTTTAGCAAAGGATAACACTAATATTTAAATCAGTTAATCATTAGAAATGTTTGTTTCATTTAACCTCTTAATGTGGTGAAAACATGTGTAATTAACCTTTTAAGTGCTTGTCTAAATATCAATTGCCGTGCCCCTAGTTACAAATCGATAAAATATATTTTTAATAGTTTTAGTTGTATCACGCAGTTATTAGGACGAAAATAGAACGAAAAAATCATGCATGTTATCTGTCGCAGAAATACGACACAAGCGGTAGGGGCACGGAAATATGTCGCATAAATGCGACACAAACGGTAAAAATGTTAAAAAAACAAAGCTGTTGCAACAAAGGGGGTTCAACCTTACTGTCAAAGCAAAATTTACAAGTCAGACCCAGAATTAATTTTTAAATTTATAGAAAGTCAATCCTACAGAGACAAGTTGTTTGGAACTCCCATGAAGAAAACCCTGCTGTGTGGCAATGAGTTGACGAACCTGGTTGGAATCCAGTATAAGTGGAGCTCTAGCCATACCTACTTCATTAGAATTATTGTAATGTATTTTGTGTTATCATTTAAATAAAACAGCCAGATAATAATTGGAACAAAAAATTTTATAGTGCTTGCACTGCCAAATAAGATATACTTATAACAAAAATAATACTCTCACAGTAATCATAACACTAAGTTATATTTCTCTAGAATTAACAAGAATATTTTTATCTGAGATCATTATTAAGAGATCTTTAAATTGAACAAGTCATTTATGTATGTAGGTAAATTAGTAATAATAATAATTATGAGAAAAAAATTATCCTTCCGTTGGAGCTGCTTCGCCTTTGAGCAGCGCATTCTCCGCCTCTAATTCGGCTATACGAGCTCTTGCAGCCTCCAGCTCATCATCTCCACCATCAGTGCCTAAATGTTTTCGAACATATTCTAGGGCATCTTCGGGCTTATCTGGTTCTTCATATAAGCTCACAAGAACTTTCGTTAAAGCGTCCATAACGCCGGCGCGCTCAAGGTATCTTCGAAACTCCTCTCTTTTGGAATCAATGGGCTGTAAAAAGAAACAGACAAACTTAAAAAAACATTTTCTTTTAAGATGGAACTCATGTAATAAAATTGTAACGAATAAATTTTATTAATTTACACCGAAAACGGGTTTGTTTACTACTAAAAATCTTAGCTAAAGCCATTTTAAAATTAGAATGAACACTATTCGTTTAGTAAGTGTTTTCCTTAATGTACTTACTTTATACGAAGACATATTTGGGTATTTCCTAGAATGAGCTTATATAGTGGAAGAATATCAATAAAAACAACTTTCCTCCAGAAAACTGCAAAAAGCCGTAGCTGGAGTTTGACAACCACACATTTTTTATTTGACACGTAGGTTTTTTATATGTCTTGTTGTTTCCTCCGTGCCTTTATTGAACTGTTTTATTTTTAAATTAAAACTAAAGTAATAAATATTATTGAGAGTTTGTTTCGTTTTTTCTAATTTCTTATTTTGTTAGCAGAGTCTTATATAAGTGTACCGATAATATCTAGGAATAAATAAACTATAATTTAACCTCCAAATGCCTACTCTAAAGAACCTAAACAAAAGACAATCAATAAGAAATGTTACCATAATGTGGCAACGACCTATTCTTGTTTTTCCTATCTCAATGGTGCCAATGGCTTATAGGGTTGTTGCGTGGTGTAAGGGTTGCTGCACAGACTGATTGGCATGATACAGCACAGGTCGAGCAGCAAAATTTAATGTACATCGTTATAATCAGGGGCTCTGTGGCCTTGTGGTGGTCTTTCACCGCTTTGCCCTACTACCCACTAGTTTCGAATTTAGCCCCTGATGAGCCATCGCAACAAAAAAAAAAAAACATTTACGTGACTCTTATGCGGCTTCATGCAGCTGGCTTTTTTTAGCGACCGACTCCACGTCACACTATTCTGACAACGAGTATTTTTTTTCCTCGTCATCACACCGTTGGTTTTATAACATCTTTTTTATATAATAGTGAGTTACAAATATCTTATAAAATACTTGTATCACTTTTCGGACTGTTTGTTCGCACCCGACTATAATTTTTTTCTATCACTATCACTTAAGGGCACCCCCTGTGGGGTACGAACCTCGGCTTAGGGCGTCGCTGGGGCTGGATCAGATTTTTTATTATTTTAGCTTGATGAGATCAGCGTTTCCTATCCGACTACTCTGAAAAGAAAGGCCGAAACAAACTCAGAGGTCACAGTCGGGAATTCAACGTTACAGGCTCCGCTACGGCGCAGGCTGGCGCCTCGTCGGGCAAGAGTCGGGGGGGACGATTACATCGTGGCGTTCGCGAGGTACCTTGACGGCGAGGACGGAATGATGGTTTGTGTATTTTGTGCACTGTACTGGTGGCCCTATTGCTGTCCTGGAGGAGGGTTATGGGGTCATCGGGGTCGGTGAAGACATGCCTTGGGCAGCGGATTTGACTAATTTTGGAGGGGATATAACCTGCGGCCCTGACCACCAGAGGGTTGCGATGCTTGGCGGCGGTATAGAAGAAACGTTTGGAATTACGTTTCATGAACTGATGGATGGTGGGGATTTTGAGGTCAAGGTGGAGTATTTCGTTACCAACGTACCAAGGGGAGGCTGTTGCCCTACGGAGGAAATGGTTTTGTAGGGCATGCATTCTATGGATGTGGTAGGGCTTAGCGTGTGCGAAGACTGCACAGGCATAGGTCATTGTTGGTCGAATGCACGCTGTGTAAATGCGCAATTAGCACCTGAGGGATAGTTTGCTACGTGCATTCAGAACGGAGTGGAGTCTACCAAGAGCGAAAGCGGCGCGCGAGCGGGTCTTCTTTATGTGTTCTGCGAAGGATAGGTGCTCATCGAGGATGACCTAAGGTATTTGGCTCGCTTCTCCCAAGGGATCGGCTTGCCGGACATGGTGATCGGTCGGGGTGAGTCCGAGTCACGGTCTTGTGAATAGAACTGCTTGACTTTTATCGGGATTGACTTCTATTCTCCATTTTTTAAACCACGCGCCGAGTTTGTCGACTGCGGTTTGAATGTACGAGCTATCGGAACTTGGCCGTGACCGGTGTATTAAATGGCCGTGTCTTCTGCGAACAGAGCCAACTGAGCCTTTTTACTCTTTGGAATATTGCTGGTAAAAAGCGTGTACATGAGGAAAGCAAGCACGGAGCCCTGAGGGACTCCTGCACGCGTGGGATGCGGAGAGGATAGCACTCCTTCAATGCGATAACAGAATGTGCGATTTGACAGATAGTCTCGTAAGATGAGCACGAGACGGTCTGGCACACTGAGTTTGTAAAGCTTGTATAATAAGCCGTTGTGCCATACTTTGTCGAACGCTTTCGCCAGGTCGAAGAATACGGCGCCCGTCATCGAATCACGTTGGAAGCCAGCGCTTATGTGTTCGACGATACGATGGACCTGTTGTACGCAGGAGTGTTGGGTTCGAAAACCAAATTACTCGTTAGGGATGAGGCCCTTTGTTTCAGCGTAATTTCTGAGGCGCTTATAAATAAGCTTCTCATAGATTTTACAGATAACGTTGAGCAGGCTGATGGGGCGGTAACTGGTGGGCTTATTATAGGGATACCGATGAACACCACCTCTTGTGGGAAGATGTTATTGCTCAAGGCACCATAGAAGATGGTAACTAGCATTATTAGGAGGGCAGGGAAATGTTGGAACACCCGATTGGTGATTCCGTCTGAGCCGGGAGCTTTTCGGGGTATAAGTGCCTTGATAATATTCTGCACTTCGTCTAGAGTGACTGGAGGCAGAGGATACTCAGGGTCTTCGACAGGGAGAGGGAGGCTCTGCATTCGATTTCCGCGTCGATCTCGGTGTGATGAGCTTGGTCAACTGGTTGAGAGCTGGGTGTGCATTGGGCCTCAAGACTGTCGGCCAGGCATTCAGCCTTGGAGACATAATTGAAAGCGATGGTCTTATCGGGGAGCGAGCGTGCCGCGCATATACTACTATATATAGGTACTAAAGTTAAGATGCCGCGGCAGCGGCCGGCGAGTGCCAAAACCGACTAGAATATACAGTAGGTATTAATAAACTGTTTCTTGTAGGTATGTGGGCAACGTAGTAGGTGTACGTATGGCACGGTGGTACGGAAAACATCGTGTGCGAGACCGACACACGCACGTAGCCGGTTTTTTTTAAATTTAACATGCTCTAACTTTGGACTCCCCCACTACTGTAACAGCTGTCGCTTGATCTCTTACGCACTAAGGAAAAACAATTCTTGTTGTTGTTGTTATGATTTTCAGCCGGTAAGAAATCACTTCTTCAAACTAACGCCACCACCTGTATTATAAAATCTGTGGGATATAAACGGTAAAAAGGATTTCAGTTACTATTAGAGGACATGCCAAACCTATTATGGAAGTTATAAACTAGTAAAAATGCGATTTGTGTTAATTATTTTAATATGTGTTTATATATTCGTGACGGAGTATAACAATTTTGTAGCAAATATATAATGACATGTAAGCACTGTCAGTTTTATTTTCATTATTACATAGGTACTTTATTAATGAAAACGTTAAAACAAAGAAATAAATATGCAACAGAAACAAAACTTAAGGCGTTTTTTAAAGTAATTTTACAAAGTAAATTATTTCTTTAAAATTAAATGCAGTTCTTGCTTGTTGTGTACCCAACTACAAGCAGGGTTATTAATCTGAGAACTTAACTAAAATACTTTGCGAGTTTAATATTAGTTGTGATCCATTGCATAAAACTTAAGATTCATCATCGCTTCCCGCCGACGCTTTCGGTTTTGGTCCTCCTGCTCTCTTAGCCATAATGATTTGGTCCACTTTGAGAATGGTCGCAGCTGCACCGACGGCGTATTTGAGTCCCCAGTACTTAAGAACATATAAATCCATTATGTTTTTTTCCTTAGTGTCACATACACCATTATTTTCAGACTCAATATCATATCCTGCATTTTTGTTGCCCTCCTGAAATAAAGACAATACATTAAAACACATTTTATCTTAGTATTTGCAGTCATAGGTGGATTAGTAATATCGTAACAGTAGCCTAGAAAGTTTTCCTTATATGGATTTCATTTGATTCAACTTATTAACAAATAAAATTTATATTACTAGTCACCTTGTGAGCTTTGTAAATATTGTTAACAACTTCTGTGGCATTGGCTCCTGAATTGTCTGCCAAGGCACGTGGGATGCTTTCCAAAGCTACTGCAAACTTCCTTACTGCATACTGTTCTAATCCTGGCAGTGTGTCGGCGTACTGAAGGAGTTGCTGTGCCAATTCTATTTCTACCGCGCCAGCACCAGGTAAGAATCTGAAGAAATACATTTAAGGTTTTGTGTTAAGAGTTATCCTTTTTAAACCTTTTAGTAATACATTATTTTGACAGTAGTGTACTGATAAACTAAAATATGATCTGTATCTAGAAAATCAGAACTACTTACTTTCCATCCCTGGCAATTCCTTTGAATGTGTTGACACCATCATCAATAGCTCTTTCAATGTCATCCATGTAGTTATCAGTAGAGCCTCTGACAACAATTGTCGATATGCGTGATTCTGAGCTCTCCATGCGGAAACAAACGACGCGAGTGTCTCCTAGCTCTTCAACACCAATAGAATCACAATATCCAAGCTCTTCAGCAGTGGGTGTAGTAAGTCTTGGCAGCACCTTAAAAAAATATCCATTGACTTTAGTATCAAACCATTTTATGATTTTCACAGACAACTTTTTTATATAAATTGAGTTCATAAACAGGAAATAGTTCATGGAGGTAGAAATAAATGTTAAAGTTGGCAATAAAAATATTCCTACTGGTCTAAACAAATCAGAATCATTTTTATTTGAAGCTAACACCAATGCATGCAGTATGTAGTGCAAGGTTGGACATTTAGAAATATACAACAAAATACTTGAGCTTGAGATAGTTAAGCCAATTCTCAGCAACTCTACTTACAGTAGCATTAACAGTCTTTGCAAGGCGGCGGATGTCAAACTTAGAGTTGAGACGAACAGCCATCACACCATATTTGTTCAAGAAATGTAAAGCCATGTCACCAAACTTAGCACCAGCAACAACCACTTTGACTCCAGAATCAGCAATCTCTTTGATTTGTTTCTCCAGCTGAGACTCTTCTCCTCTGCTGAAGTTTAGAAGTTCATCAGCTGATTTGATCAATACTGTTCCCTTAGTTTCAGTCTGGGTGATATCCACAGGGCAAGAAAATACAGCAACTTTGGCTTTTGTAGCAGAAGGTACATCACCTTCAACCTCTCGCTTGAACACCATACCAGAAAGAACTTCAGACTGTAGTAGTCCTGATCCAAGAATCTAAAACAAAAAAATGTATTGTCAAATCAAATTATTACAAATGATCTACTAATAAGTCACTTCAGATGTAATATTACAGCAAAATTATAATTCATTTATGTGGAGCAGAAAACTACTTTGAATGATTAATTATTAATACACACCTTGCATATTCTCACATTATCAACATTAAATGTGTTCTTTTCAGGAAGAATAGCAACACACGCCTTAGCAACCAGTGCAGCAATAAAATCTTCATAACCATACTGCTTAGACATGATTGAGGGAGTGATCCCTCTGATTACTGCATCAACATTTCTGCAATCTTTAATTTCTTCACAAACAAGGCCAGGCAGAATTTCCATACATTTCTCTAGAGCTTTCTCATATCCATCAGCAATTTCACTTGGTGTTACACCCAAACGCAACAATTCATCGGCTGCTTCCAGAAGGGCTCCAGAGAAGACTATAACAAAGTTAGTACCATCACCAACTTCAGAGTCCTGCATCTGACTAGCTAACACCATCAATTTAGCAGCAGGGTGTTCTACGTCAAGTTCTCTGATGATGGTACCAGCATCACTTGTTACAAATTGCTTATCAATGTGGTTGATGATCATTTTATTCATTCCATTTGGACCATATGCTGAACGGACACTTTGGGCGAATTGTTTGCATGCATTTATGTTTCGGTAAACTGCTTCTTCCAGCCCAGAGAACATCTAGTAACAGAAGAAACAATGGCAAATAACATTAGAGCTTTGGAGATCATGGTCATAATCCTATTTAGGAAAAACATTATGGAGGATTCAATTACTGCAGCTATTATTTTTTTTATAATAAAACAATACGTTACATGAAGAAAAGGCGACTTTCTGACCGAAATTAAATTGAATTTAAAAGAATACTTCCAGAAGTTCTAGAACAAACTTTGTTATATTAAAAATGTGAGACAAACCCATCATTATTTTAGTCCAACGTCTTAGTTTTTATCGCTAGCATCGTTTTTTACATAAAATTGGCATTGTTATGTGAAAACTCAAAGAGTTATGAGAAGATGTTACAACAGATGAACCGTTCGGAGTGGGCGCCCAAATTGTTGGTTATGTATTGATAAACTTACCCGTGCCCCTTCTTTTAACATTTGGGGTACCCCCGGAGCTTTAGGTATGTGTAGGGCCATGGTTTTTGGAAATTGGAATCACTTTCAACACTAAGAACTTATCTTGATTTCCTCGTGATCTGCTGAAATACGGCGTAAAGAAATCACGATCTCAATGGCACGAACAATGGAGATTGGAGACCGGTTAATGTTGTCAGACCAAAAATTATCATGAATGTTGCAGTGTTGTAATTTGAATAATAATATGTAATAATACAAAATTAATTAAATTACAACACCACAAAACTTAGGAAAATTATTGAGTCCTAATTTCAGCTCCATTTACACAGTGCAAGTTTACTGCCTGTGGCATACCATAAAATTGAATCTACAATTGACTGGCACCGTCTACAACATGTACAGTCCACTTCAAAACTTTATGGCGGCCCGGAACATGGCATACATGGTATAATAATATGCTTCGCCTGGTATTCTCTTCCCACGATGGCCTAAGACTACGTCACGATAAGTGTTGCCATTGATTGTCCGTTTCAGTAAATTTAGGGACTTTCTTAATTAGGTAATAAAATAAAATAAATTACTAACTAGCTTAACTATTTAGTAACTCTTGTGATTCATCTTTTTAGTTTTAAATTAATTAACATATTTAATTATTAGTTCATAATTGCTTTGATAAGTTGTAAAATGCATTTTGCTCAGGTAATTCAATCACACACAGTAGCCACACATCGGATTGACAAGTGACATACTGACAGCTCCCCATTTCATCACTATCGTCGTGTCGCTCATACCTGTAGCGTTGTTTCGCTCGGTGAGCAAAATACTGTGGTTCCCAAACATTAGTTAGGTACTATAAAAACTGTGTTTGAAAGATACACAAGAAAAAAAAAATGGTTAAATATTCCGTACTAAACTGTAAAAACAGAAGTAAAAAAGGCGGAGTAATAAGGTTTTTTTCTTTTCCCAAAGAAGAGATGATAGCAAATAAGTGGCTTCAATATTGTAGACCAAAAACAACAATAAGAACTGGTAAGTATGTACCTTTCTACATATTATTTAATTTATCTACGGTTGCAAATTCCATATAAGGCATAGTTGTGCTAATTCGGCTGTACGCCCGAACATAACCTAACCTAACTAGTTTTTGACTTATTTTTCAAGTCGAGTTAATTGCGTCCTATTAGGTTTTCGTCGTGTACTAAGTTGGTCCATGTTATTATTTTATTTTGTAGTGATTTTTTTTTGGTTGTTCTTTTAGTCCTAATTAAGGACAGGCAAAGGGATCTTGGCCCATACAGCCAAGTCAGATGTATTTCTTTTTCAAGTGATGTTGACGTAGCTTGCTAGATAGTTTTTTTTTTTTCAAATAAGGTTTAACGGCTCTGTCTTCAAGGCCGTTTGGGCTCATCTAAAATATTAAAAATGATAAAAATTTAGTACCCGTTGTATTATTTTTATCTTTTTCCCCACTAAAAAACTTTAAGAACCGCATTGCAACTGATGACGTATACTTAGGCCAATCACGTGACCCAGCTGTCACGGGAAGAGAATACCAGGCGAAGCATATTATTATACCATGATGGCATATAAATAACAGCCACACGTGCCTGACACGGGCCGATCAAAGCAACGCTTGCCGACTGCCTTAGATACGTGGATGGGGGACAAGTGACCACCCCATAGAGGAAAGTAATATATCGGGGACCACCCTGTAAAGGCAATTTAATACTGAGATCACCCTCCGTGCCTTCCGAGGCGAATCATGTGGACTATTCCGTGTTTTCCGAAGCACGGAATAGTCCACATGATTCGATTGACAACACAGACTACAATATATAGGATAATTGACAATTTACTCGAATAGCCAATCAGTCTCATAATAATGAAGAGCAGCTGCGGGTAGTAGTAGCCTGAAAGTCTGACAATGAGTCACGTTAGTTCGTGTTCGCTCTTGCATCATTTCTCTTATTTCTTGTTTTTCGGGTACCTTTAGGTCGACAAAGCAGCTCCTATTTCTGTTAAACTGTCTTTTCCAGCTCGTGGCTTGTTATTGTATTTTAGTTAATTCGATTAAACTAGAAAAGAAACCTAACCTATCTGGGGTGCAGAATTGTTTTTAGTGCATTATGTTTGCTAAATTTCCAAAGTGGCCGCGGGATGGGGATGGGGGGGATGGGGAAATGTACGGTTCTAAACACAAACGGTACCAAGGTAGGTATTGAGCTATAGGTATGTTTGTGTCTGTTCAGTAACGGTCAGACGATGCGGTAACTACCTACTATAACGGAAAAGATTATTTCGGAAATAAAAAGTCGTATTAATGGCTACAACAATATTTATTTAAAATACATCACTGGAGAAATTGATTAATTTGGCAGCACGTCTAAGGCCACGTCACAACCAAAAGCGATCGTCGCACGAGTACGCGATCATCGCGCTCTTTTAGAAAGAATTAAAAAGAATATGAAATAGTCGCGCGATCTATCAAGTCGCGTTTCTACGTCCAAATTCTTAACTATCGCGTCGATCGCGTACTCTCGCGACGATCACTATTTTTAGGACGTGGGGTATTACATTCTTGCTTCTCTAAACACTACGTTTACGAAAAAACATGTCAGATTTCGGTACCTATTAAAAACTACAATAATCCTAAATAAAGCAGCCGTTAAAAAGGAAGCTGCGGAATATTTTTATCTGTAATGTCATAACAAATACAATGATATAAATACCAAAAATATCTATGTATCTACCTACTAACATCAAATAGCGGCAATTTACTTTAATAAGACAATCTATCAATCATTATGAATTTTATTATAGGTACTAAGTATTAACGAAAAAAAAAACATTTTAATCATCCACAGCTCCTCCACTGTCCCTAACGTTTAGGCTGTCTCTGTTCCGCACTTGATTACCAAATAAAGCCCTGTCGAACGTTTTTTCTTTTGGATAATTAATATATTTCAAGAGGCTTAGCGGCGAAAGTATGTTTAGGGAATTCTTTGTTTGCTAATCAAACTTTGTGTAAATATTATAAGCTATGATGACATAACAAACGCATGCCAATATATTTGTTATATTGAGACGTTACAAAAAAAAAAAAAAAGTTTTGGGTTCGATTCAAAACTTTTTCGGAAGTTCTTGATCCTCATCAACTTAATTTTAGTGACGCCACTAACGCTACATAAAATATATTATTTCAAATTCTTTCTTTTCTTAATCAGTATTTAGATAATACCCTAGCAATTTCCTAGCACTAACATCACAGTGTGGTCCCCAAAAACATTAAATTGAGAACCAAATTGTATAAAAATAAATGTAAATTAATACTGTTCACCATCAAAATAAGTAAGAAGCACAACATAATTATAAACTAATGTTACACACAAATATAGGAATAATTGAAGTAAGTAGTACATTATATGCGAGAATCCTGCGTTGATGCAGGGGACCAAGCCAAATATGTATATATTTGATATGATAAAGTTTATTATGATAAAGTTATTGAGTGATAAAAGTTAAATAACTTTTATCACTCAATAACTTTATCATAGCTTGTAGACAATAAACATTTACATGAGTATGAATATAACGGTTTAATACCTTTCTAAGTGTATATCTGCTCTACTCCTCGCCTGTATAATTGAACCCAATCATGCTTGAAACTTGGGAAGTCAGGTACTATGATATAATGAGTTTATGAACTTGTAGAAGGTACTAGAGTCAGACACATATGCCTAACGTGGTATCTAACAGCCTAATGAATGTTAGAAATATTCAGTTAATCACTAGGCTGCAAATCTGCAATCAGGAATTCAAGACAGTGGGTTCAATTACAAGCCTTTTCAAAATATCAACACAAAATAATAGTGTTTCTTTAAATATTCGAGCTTAGCTCAGACCAAAATATCTTATAAAATGGAAACTAAAATTCTATTAATACATCATTTTATAAATAATTTCACATAAGTTGGTATAAAAAATAATTTAAGTACGGAGCAACCAAAAATCACGGTAAAAACAATAATAACTCTGTATAATCTTATAAAAATACAAGTAGCATGTTCTCTTCTTGCAGCTCAAACGAAATTAGCTCGGAATACACGCAATATTAAACATTTCATCCAAATGGTAATTGAAGGTCTCGTCCTTGCATGCATATAATCAACCTTCTACCATGGATGTTTAGAGGCGTGTACAATGAGAGAACTTAAAGTTACTAGCAGTCTCCTAAGCAATATATAACTAAAACTAAGAACTCCTATTTGTTTTGCATTCTTAGTACTGAGATCAGATACCAATCAAGAATATTATTATTTAATGATCTGGAATAGTTCATTCTTTTTACATAGTATTATTATAGCCAAAACATGTTTTCGAAGGTAAACCAAAGAGCTGAGCCTTATCTAAACAACATTAAGTAATTCATCGAAAAATACATGTGAATATAACACTATGAACTACAAATTACTAAACTATTCATCACACTGAATATCTACTGAAAATTCAAAATACATCTATTAAATACAACGTCTAAGTTTAAGTAACGTATAAGTCTAGCTATATAGCCTTTAAATTCGACACTGGAATCAATTTAGTAACAGTCTTGCAAATAAGAAAAAAAGATCAAAAGAGTCTGTCAAGTGATGTAACCCATGTCCCATGATAAATGGTGAGAGGAATGATATGAATGATGAGGTGACAGCTACCAGAAGAGAATGGAAGAAAATAATATAATATTGCCCGATCCAAAGAAAAAGAGCACATGGCATGAAGAAAAACATCAAAAGAAGCTGCCGCTATAAAAGAAGGCGTTACAGTTGTAGTACACTTAAGTATTTTTTTATTTCAATTTATCAAACAACATTGAAAATTAGGGGAACAGCAAGTTTGCGATTTTACAATCAACTTGCCATCGCGACCGAATCCGAGTCACAATTTGGGCGACAATTTGACAAACCTGCTTCGCGGATCTTCGGGCGAGGACAAGGACATCTCTATGACAATCACTAAAATCAAAAAGCCGTAAATGGCTGCGTCAATTTAATAGATACTTATAAGTGTAAAATACATCAAATTGTGAATCTACTTTTTGGAATAAGAACATACATTTAACATTAATAAACACTCGGCAACTGTTTAGCTGTAGTCACCAGTCAAAGCACTAGCCTAGTACTATGCTAGTTTAAGACTTAAAATAGTCAATTTACTACAATGAGTATAATTCTTTATATGTAGGTATTGCATGCAGATAAAAATTATGAGGTTAGTCCAGACAAGAAGTCTCTGTTTAATAAACGTGTTTAATGTCATAGAATTAGTAGTATACAACTGAATAGTCATCATCATCGTCGTCCTCCGGATCTGACATGGAAAGAATTGGAATAAACTTAGCTGTGTCCACCGGTCGGCGGATAGCATTGTATCAGAAGACGTTCTTGGGAGGCGGCACCGCGACCACAGCGGCTCCAGCACGCCCCGTGCTCAGAGGGGCAAGTTTTCGCCAGCAGTTGGACTCAGAATCGTAAACTTCCACCACACACAGATATTGCACGCCGTCGTAGCCACCTGATGAGGTGACAATGTTATATTAGCAAGGGATGTACATATCAGTGTTGGGCGTAATTAACTTTGGTAATTGAATTACATTACTTTTCCAGTAATTGGTAATTGCAATTACTTTAGTTGTAGTTTCATTACATTATTTCTATTTTCCAGTTAAGAACTGATAGTAGTCAGTTTAATACTAACTGATTTTATATTAAATTATACAAAGATCGGTTATATTTGTATAATGTAATATAAAATCAGTCTGTATCTGAGGAAATGATAACATGATATAGTATATATATATAGTATCTCACGAAGCGATACGCGTTTTACTTGTGCGAAGTCGGACGCGTGTGTATGCGAGTGTGTTATGTGCTGATGCTACTCGTCTTCACGCACACATTCACAGCGAGTTTGTACACTTGGTTACCACAAGTAAAGCGCGTGTCGCTTCGTGAGATAAAACTAATGTAGTTCAACTAGTATAATTTCAAGAGAAAGATAAATCATTATTATTTTAGAGCCCCATCAGTTTCGCGGTCTAAAAAAAATAACGTTAAGATATCTGTATATTTTTTAATGCACAATTATTCATCACCTATTTATCTAGTAAGTCTACGAATTTAAATTTTGCTAAGTACTCAATATAAAATACAAAAAATAAAAATCTAACACACGTTTTCACGTAAGCACGAAACACCAGGTTTATTAAATGCTTTTTTAGCTTACTGGTAGCAAATAACAATCTGAGAAAAATCTGAAATACTGGGCATATAGTATATTAGTAATTAAGTCTACGATTTATTTTTTTAAAGTTTAATGAATTAGTACTTTAAAAAAATGTGATCCGCGTTGAAAAAACGCAATAAAATCATGTGCAAAACCGTCGTCTACGCGTGTAAATGTTGTAAAAATAACAAAAAGAGTTAGTGAAACGAGTGAGTGAACGGCGCCAAGTACGGCAGTTACACCTGTGATTTGAATTTTTAATAGCATAAACAAAAACGAAAATGCCCAACAATTGCGGCGCGTGTTGTTCATTAATAACAAATTTTTATATGGAATGTTCAAGTGGAAAATGCCAAAAGCAATACCATTTGACTTGTCTTAAAATAAATACGATTGCGTTTGAGACATTTACGCAATCATACAAGGAAAAATGGGTATGCCCGGAATGTGTGTGCTCAAATCCTAAAAGAGGGAACAACGAAACTCCAGTTCGAGCTGGGAATAATATACCCACATTACCCACCACCACCATCACCTCTCCAGGCTCTCCCACGAATTACGTAAATACTCACAGGCGAAGTAAGCCTTGTTTTATGGATACCGATACTGTTCTGCTGGAAGAACTGAGAGAATTTCGAGTCGAAATGATGGCTCGTATGGATAGCCAAGCAAATACAATAGCACTCTTGTTGGATCAATTTTCTCAAACAAAAGCCGATTTAGATACCATTGTTAAAATGATGAAGGTACTTGAAGAAAAAGTCGATGCTAAACTGACCCAGGATGGACGGACACAATACATTACAGATGAAGTAGTCGGGAATCCATCCACTTTTGCAGAAGTCGTCAGTCAACAGAACAAACCTAGCGACGACATGTCTAAGAAGTCACCTACATTGCAACAGATACGACGCACCAACACCAAACCGCAAAATGTAAACAAAGGTGGGGCCACAAAATCAGTTGAGCTGCCGGCAACGAACACGGCTATTACCAATTTAGATGAAAGTAACGTTGAGGTGGAAAAGGATCAATCTGGCTGGACGACTGTACAGTATAAAAAAGTCAACCGGCAGCCAAAGGATGTCAGAGTGGGAACAAATACCGAATTGAAAGCTTTACAAGCCACGGAACGGAAGAAACACTTGCATGTGTGGCGATTACACCCAGAAACCAATCTCGAATCAATTACTAATCACGTGAAAAGTATTTGTGGATTGGATGTACCTTTAAAGGTGGATAAAATAAAACATAAAACCGAGCGAGATTACTCATCGTTTGTTATTGGCGTGCCGGAACAGTTGTTTGATAAATTGAACCAAACTGAAATATGGCCCATAAACGCTGAATTCAACGAGTGGATTTGGTTTCGGAAGCATACCAAAAATACATCAAAGTACTCGTAATACAATCGAAATTTTTTACCAAAACGTTAGAGGTCTCCGAACTAAGTTGGATAATTTTAGAAATAACATGGATTCATTGAATTCGGACTTGTTTGCAATTACTGAATCGGGTTGTAATGATTCCATTCAAGATCCTGAAATTGTCCCACCGGGATACAATATACTTCGTAGCGACCGAGCGGATGCACGAAAGCAGGGAGGCGCGCTTCTTGTGGCCACACACCGGTTCGAGCTGCGGCGGGTACTTGTGCCCGACGTATCGATAGACACCTGCGTTTTTGAAATGGTTTGTGCGACAGTACATTTAAATAGTAGATTTTTATTTCTATGTTCTGTTATTTATATTCGCCCAGGTAGTTCTGAAAATGATTACATGATTCTGTTTGCAGTAATAGAAAAGCTATGTACTAGATATAAAGAAATAATTGTGTTAGGTGATTATAATTTACATTCGTGTCCTACAAATGTGACTAATTATTATGAATGTTTCTTGTCTTTTTGCGAATTCACTCAAAGTAATATGGTACCCAATTGTTTAGGTCGCCAATTAGATCTGGTGCTGAGTTCAGGGTTTCGAGGGAATGTGTCAGTGGTTGCGGCAGACGAGCCACTCGTGCCCGTCGACGTGCATCACCCGCCGCTCGAAGTGAGCGTGAGCCTCGCGCCCGTGCGCGCCCTCCACCCCACCGATATTGTCCCCGCTACCTCGTCCGCCGCGGCTGTATCCGCCACCGATACGGACTCGCGCGCTGGTGCATGCGCACTCATTAACAGACCGCGATGGAACTTTTATAAGGCAAATTATGAGTTGCTTTATTCTTTGTTAAGTTCAACGGAATGGAATAATATGTACGAGATGCACGACTTAGACGATATATTAAACTTCTTCTACAGTAAAATTAACAGCATTTTGGATGAATGTGTCCCTAAGAAAAATCGTAGCGTGAAATCACGGTACACGTATCCTAAGAACCAAAGCTAGACTTCACAAGACGTTTAAGGCAACAAAGGATTTAAGTGTTTATAGTGAGTATTCTAAATATCGAGCACTTATTAAAAACAATATTCATACTGCGCACAAACAACATCAAACTAAAATACAATGTCAGTTTGCGAAAGATCCAAAGTCATTCTGGCAATATATACGATCCAAGACCAGCACAGCTAAGAGACAAACTATTGTTAAGGATGGTCAACACCTAACTGATCTTGAATGTGCCAAGCAGTTTGCGATGTTTTTCGAGTCGGTATACAGTAGTGAGCCACCACAACTTGACCCACAAGCGGCTGCGGCGACGGCGGCGGGGGCCATGAGTGGGTCGCACGTGCAACTAAACTCGCTGAGTATTAAGGACGTTAGAGAGGCACTTGAGCGCCTAAAACCTAAGCGTTCAGCAGGCCCGGATGGCATACCAGCGTTCCTATTCAGGGATTGTAGTAGGGTATTGGTGGAACCTCTGCACTATATATTTAATACATGTCTCCAATCAGCGACGTTTCCAACTCGTTGGAAGTTAACGCGTGTTATTCCAGTTCCCAAAGGTAAGGCAGGATCGGACATCAGTGGTCTATAAAGACCGGTGGCCGTGTTGTCGACGCCGGCCAAGGTTTTCGAGTCCGCTATCCAGCGCAGCATGCAGGAGCAGGTCCGCGCTCAGCTATCGGATGCGCAGCACGGGTTCCGGCCGGGGCGCAGCACTGCTACCAATCTCCTTAACTTCATGTCACAGGTGGTGCCAGCGGTGGATGCTGGTGTGCAGGTTGACGCTGCTTATTTTGACTTCAAAAAAGCATTCGACACCGTCGATAATGACATATTATTACGCAAGTTAGCAGAAATCGGGGGCACACCACATCTACTGCAGTTCTTAGCTAGCTATATGCAAGGCAGACAGCAGTATGTTGACTGCAACGGCTGTGAATCTGATCCGTATTACACCTGGTCCGGTGTGAGTCAAGGCAGCAACGTGGGGCCTCTAGAATTTATAATAATGATAAACAATTTACCAGAAGTCGTCAAAAATGGATCTTGTTTGTTATTCGCAGATGACCTCAAATTGCTGCCTGAGGTCAGGACGGAGTCTGATTGCAGACGTTTGCAGGATGACATTGATAGGATAGTGGAATGGAGTCATGAGAACAAGCTCTACTTCAACGTATCCAAATGCTCGGTGATAAGTTTCACCCGCGCACGTGCACCTCTACTCTACGAGTACGTAGTGGATGCAGTACCGATGCAACGAGTCAACCAGGTGAGTGATTTAGGGGTTGTTCTCACTCCTGAACTATCGTTTCGCGGTCATATAACTAAGATTTGCAAAAAGGCATTTAGAAACTTGGGGTTTGTTCTGAGACAGACGCGAGACTTTACCAGCATCACAGCCATCAGGGTCCTGTATGACGCATTAGTCAGGACTTCAGGAGCCATCTGGAACATAGTGCTATCATATGGGCTCCACATGAGGCTAAGTACTCAGTGATGTTGGAGCGAATCCAGAACAAATTCACGCGCCACCTGTATAGGAAGCTTTATGGGGTATACCCATTTTACCCATTGATGTACCCCACTCTATTCGTACTGGGTATGGTGGGGTACAATCAACTCGGGGTGCGACGGGAATTTGCTCTGGTCTCGTACATGGTGAAACTGCTCCGAGGCATAGAGCACAACCCAGGAGTGCTGCAGGAGTTGCACTTGTACGTACCCGATCGTTATGTGTGGAGGCGACGGCCCCCGCCACTGCTGGTCGTGCCAGCAGCCAGGACCAACTTGCTGGCCAAAACCCCTCTAACTCGAGCAATTCGCACCATCAACTATTTTCAGGTCGAAATGGATATATTTACATGTCACTGGGGTGAATTCGCAAAAGTACTATTGTTTACATTATGTTACAAACAATGATTTTTATGATTCTGAGATGTAGTTGTGACTTATTTTTAATTTTGTGTGTGTGACTTAGCTATCGCATTAGGTTTGTAAGACCTGTAATGATAGTTTTAAGTCATTTAAATAAATAAATAAAAAAAAAATTGGGGTGTTTATCTACCAAACCCAATTTTTATATTAAATTTTTGACTACTTATATAATTGTAATAAAATATCTAAATAATGCCTTAGAAACCGATGCACTTGCTCGAGACATACAGTCGCGCCCGAGGGCTTCTCGACGATGGATCTCTGTCGCCCGTGACGTTCGCCGCTCCCGACGTAACTTGCGAATCGCGCGTGATTTTATACTAGGCCTAACCAGTTTTGAGACTGAATATTTTTTATTTTATTTATGCAAAGTGTTTTACACTTTGTGATTTGTTAATGTTATTCATACATTTTAATGTACTACTAGTAAAATAGTGTTTAATTTTTATAAAATGGGCCGCGAATGTGAATTTTTTGATCACTGAAAAATCAAAGGTAAAGAGATAAAAATTTAAAAAACACGAAAGGCATGTGCAGTTCGTGTGTAATAATTGTTGCCATCATCTTAATTAGGAAATTTTTTATAATTTACCATTATTTCTATAATCTTAAAATAGGTTAATTACCAGTTACCAGCATTACTGCGGATGTGTACTGTGAGGAACTGGACACAATGATGGAGAAGGTCGCAAATCTCCGGCCACCCTTGGTTAATCGCTTGTCCCCGCTGCTCCTACACGACAACGCTGGATCTCATACGGCACAACAAACGGTCCCTAAGCTATAAGAGCTATGGTTGGAAGTTTTACGTCATCTACCGTACTCACCAGTCCTTACGCCGGCGCCGACAGACTACTACTTTTTCCAAAATTTGGACAACTTCTTGGCAGTGAAAAAATTAAATACCAGAGAGGCAGTACAAAATCCCTTTGAAGAGTTTGTTGGCTCCCATACACCTGACTTATTGCAGAAGGGCATTGAAATGAGAGAGATGGCAGAGATGCATCGATAGCACGGGTGCATATTTTGATTTAAAAACGATTTTAACTTTCTTTAGACTAAACGACAATTTCAACGCTGGTCACACTTTATAGTTTGCATTTACTATAGTGAATACCGGACTAGGTAACGCTATTTTTAAAGGGTACTACATAATTCGTCATAATCACAATAAAATCCACCAAGTATTACGGAACCTAGTAAGTAAAAATATGGAGTGCTGATAATAGCGGTTACGGACCAAGATTATTTTGTTTTCCGCTTTACCGTACGACAACGCACACTACGATTGTCAGCTATAGCTCGAACGCACACAGACGCACTACGATCCGATAGTTACCTAAACTAGTAGCGCGCCGAAATTGTTAGGGGCTCTATAAGGCCACTCTTAAAAAAAAGTATGTTTGTTTTAATTTTTTTAATTAGTACTTAATTGTAATTAAATTTTGGATTTGTAATTCAATTACATTTTGCCCAATACTGGTACTGCTGCGACCTGCAACACGGAGTGGATTGCTTTCACACATTGATATCACCTAAATGACACAAAATTGTTTTTGATTTGACCCACACATTTTACAATTTCATGTAATAGTTTAGTTATTTTAATTTTAAATCCGTACCGGCAGTTCTGCACTGATTTCTTAAAAAAAATCTCTTGATAAAAAATAAAAATTGTGTTAATTGGCTTTTGATGCTGACCGTTCGTGTGAATGACCGACGGGCGTGGATGAACGATCCGATCTCCGAGCAGGCAGGAACCAATAGCATCCCTGCCATATGAGAGCAACGCGCTAGGAGCCACGCCACAAGTCTGCTATCGTGTCGTATCAAAGATATTTTGTAACTCGGACTTACCAACAGCAACGATCCTATCTCCAAGCAGACAGGAACCAATAGCATCCCTGCCATATGAGAGCAACGCGCTAGGAGCCACGCCACGAGTCTGATATCGTGTCGTATCAAAGATATTTTGTAACTCGGACTACCAACAGCAACGATCCTATCTCCGAGCAGACAGGAACCAATAGCATCCCTGCCATATGAGAGCCACGCTAGGAGCCACGAGTCTGCTATCGTGTCGTATCAAAGATATTTTGTAACTCGGACTTACCAACAGCAACAATCCGATCTCCGAGCAGACAGGAACCAATAGCATCCCTGCCATATGAGAGCCACACTAGGAGCCACGAGTCTGCTATCGTGTCGTATCAAAGATATTTTGTAACTCAGACTTACCAACGGCAATGATCCGATCTCCGAGCAGGCAGGAACCAATGGCATCCCTGCCATATGAGAGCCGCGCTAAGAGGAGCCACGAGTCTGCTATCGGGTCATATCGCTCGACGCAAGCCAAACGGCCACCGACAGTGTTGGCGGGCGCTTCATGTCCTCCCAAGGCGTATAAGTAGCCACCTGCTGCACACACCTGTAAACGAAAATGGCGGTTTCTCATTTTTGTTTCTAAGTTAAGAACGTGACAGCTAATTTATTTATATGCAGAAAAGGAGCTACGACGCGCCGCGGCCGGTACGTTTACAGTTACCAACCAGCTTTTCGTCTTTCAGCTAGACTTTTAATTTGTCCAGACTTTTCGGCCTAAAACCAATGTTTAGTAAAAATTTTACATAGAAAACCAAATGGAAATGTACTAGGTGCGTCCCGTTGGATATTCCGGAGCCTTTTCAGTTTCTACGTGAAGTTTAGGATGCACATTGTCCACCGTGTGGTTGTGGTAGTATGGGTAGAACTCAATAAAAAAAAACATTTTATTCAGAGAGTATCCTAAACATCAGGTAGTAACCTATATCAATATGATGCTTTCTGTAAATGTTTCTGTGAACTAGTCGTTTGAGTGCCATAATCTACCTGCTTAATAAACATCCTAAATATTTCATTCATTCACTGAAAAACAATGCACAGACTTGACCGGTGGATCTAGAAGCATGATATTTTGCACAAGAATTCCATAAATAGCGAAAGTGTAAGGAAGGATTTGAAAATTCACCCACTAAATGGGTTAAATAAATGGTTAAATGAGAGTTTGTCTGGAAGTTGGTCCTTAAAAAAAAGTTTGTAGGTAATGGAAATCCTCATGGGGCACACGGCTAGTAATAAACAAATTAGCTTGAGAATCAATAAACGTTAAAAGTTACAAAAGACGACATCTACGTCCAGCCGTCACCACTTCCTCGAGTTTTAGATGAGAAAAAGATTTGGCACAACAAACTCCCCAGCAACACGTCGCAAAATTACTTAAGTGTTTTTTTCTACATGATAAAAAATCAGCCAATTGCGTGTCGGACTACTCACACTCAAGGGTTCCGTAGTTTGGATGAATATTTACGAAGTATTGATTTTATCGACCGCAAAAATAAGTTTGTATTACTCGAAAAAAAAATATGTAAAACCAAGTTATTCTTCGGTTATAACGGAAAATATCCAATATCTCTAAAACTATTGACTTAATAAAAAGTCACTTGAAAACATCATAATCTTTTTAAACACGGGATCCAAATTACAACGATCCCCTACACACGTGCATAAATTTGAATTTTGGACTGGACGAAACCATAAGGGGTCCGTTTTAGCCATTTTTTTTTAAAACGTTGCCCCATTTTTGTCTACGGAACCTTAAAAGAAGCTAGTGTAATGTATGGTCTGGGTGTACTCACACTGACTCCGCCGCGGCGGCGCGTCATGGGCGCGCAGTTGGTCCAGTGGTTGGTGGCGGGGTCGTAGCACTCCACGGAGCGCAGGCACGCGCCGCCGTCGCGCCCGCCCACCGCGAACAGGCGCCCGCGCAGCGCCGCCACGCCGCACGTGTGCTAGTGTAATGTATGGTCTGGGTGTACTCACACTGACTCCGCCGCGGCGGCGCGTCATGGGCGCGCAGTTGGTCCAGTGGTTGGTGGCGGGGTCGTAGCACTCCACGGAGCGCAGGCACGCGCCGCCGTCGCGCCCGCCCACCGCGAACAGGCGCCCGCGCAGCGCCGCCACGCCGCACGTGTGCTAGTGTAATGTATGGTCTGGGTGTACTCACACTGACTCCGCCGCGGCGGCGCGTCATGGGCGCGCAGTTGGTCCAGTGGTTGGTGGCGGGGTCGTAGCACTCCACGGAGCGCAGGCACGCGCCGCCGTCGCGCCCGCCCACCGCGAACAGGCGCCCGCGCAGCGCCGCCACGCCGCACGTGTGCTAGTGTAATGTATGGTCTGGGTGTACTCACACTGACTCCGCCGCGGCGGCGCGTCATGGGCGCGCAGTTGGTCCAGTGGTTGGTGGCGGGGTCGTAGCACTCCACGGAGCGCAGGCACGCGCCGCCGTCGCGCCCGCCCACCGCGAACAGGCGCCCGCGCAGCGCCGCCACGCCGCACGTGTGCTAGTGTAATGTATGGTCTGGGTGTACTCACACTGACTCCGCCGCGGCGGCGCGTCATGGGCGCGCAGTTGGTCCAGTGGTTGGTGGCGGGGTCGTAGCACTCCACGGAGCGCAGGCACGCGCCGCCGTCGCGCCCGCCCACCGCGAACAGGCGCCCGCGCAGCGCCGCCACGCCGCACGTGTGCTAGTGTAATGTATGGTCTGGGTGTACTCACACTGACTCCGCCGCGGCGGCGCGTCATGGGCGCGCAGTTGGTCCAGTGGTTGGTGGCGGGGTCGTAGCACTCCACGGAGCGCAGGCACGCGCCGCCGTCGCGCCCGCCCACCGCGAACAGGCGCCCGCGCAGCGCCGCCACGCCGCACGTGTGCTAGTGTAATGTATGGTCTGGGTGTACTCACACTGACTCCGCCGCGGCGGCGCGTCATGGGCGCGCAGTTGGTCCAGTGGTTGGTGGCGGGGTCGTAGCACTCCACGGAGCGCAGGCACGCGCCGCCGTCGCGCCCGCCCACCGCGAACAGGCGCCCGCGCAGCGCCGCCACGCCGCACGTGTGCTAGTGTAATGTATGGTCTGGGTGTACTCACACTGACTCCGCCGCGGCGGCGCGTCATGGGCGCGCAGTTGGTCCAGTGGTTGGTGGCGGGGTCGTAGCACTCCACGGAGCGCAGGCACGCGCCGCCGTCGCGCCCGCCCACCGCGAACAGGCGCCCGCGCAGCGCCGCCACGCCGCACGTGTGCTAGTGTAATGTATGGTCTGGGTGTACTCACACTGACTCCGCCGCGGCGGCGCGTCATGGGCGCGCAGTTGGTCCAGTGGTTGGTGGCGGGGTCGTAGCACTCCACGGAGCGCAGGCACGCGCCGCCGTCGCGCCCGCCCACCGCGAACAGGCGCCCGCGCAGCGCCGCCACGCCGCACGTGCTGCGCGCGCCCGCCATCGGCGACACCATGGTCCACGTGCGCGAGCACGCGTCCCATCTACGTCAACAATTCAACAAATCTCAAAGCACAAATAATACGGCATGGTTTTTAATCGAACACAAAATTCCCATTTTGCTTTTCTAAAAATATTAATGAACACTCTAATTTTTGTGAACCTCAAATAATTCCTATTTCGGTGAAAGTTAAAACGAGCCTCATTTAATAGACCAATAACTTAATTTCTTACCATAAGCCCATAGGAGTATTTGTGCGACGGTCTCGAAACGGCCAAGCCGTACATTTTGGACCAAGAAGTTTGTAGTCGGGGCTTGGTTCTACATTAGATCTGATAACTTTTTAACAGTGAAAACGTTATGAGGTCTTGGCAACCTACTTTACATGCAATGTTTTTGGTAGGATTATTGTTTTCTTATACATTTACCCCTTTATATATATATATATTTTAAACATTATCTAAAAATGTATATAATATACAGGGTGACAGGGACATCGACGCACAACTATTGATACAGAATCATGCCATGTACTGAATGTAACTATTAAATATATGGTTAAACAGTCGCTTAACATTACTTAACTTTAAACAACGTTTATAAATAAACCCCTTACTCTATAATATAAGTACCTCTCTACAGAATTCAAGTAGATCCATCCGTCATGGCCGCCGACGGCATATACGGGCGAGTTTGGTCCGTCTCCTAGGACTGTGACCCCGAGTCCGTGGCGGTGCGTGTTCATGGGCGCCAGCACACTCCAGCTCAGAGAAGTCAAGTCGAAACATTCCACCTAACATTCAATAAGTTTGTAGCAATTGTAAAAGGTGAGGGAAAACAAGTAAAATTTGCAAAACGGACATTGGAAGCAGAGGCGTTGCAATACCTAATTCATTTGCTTGCTGATCCAATCCAAACAAAACATAAACAATAAAATTAAATACCGTATTTAATGTTTTAAGTCCATCCCTGCCGCCAACAACAATCAGTTTGTTCTGCAGCACTGCTACGCCAAACTGTAATCTCCTAGCGCCCATTCGCATAAACGGGGTCCACGTGTTCGTTCGGGGATCGTACATTTCCATATTACTGGCACCCTAAAATAAGATTTCTCATTATTTATCTTTGATCTAGGTGAAGTGTTTCGAAAACATATAATTTGTTTAAACCTTGTATCCGTCCATGCCACCAATAGCTAAAAGACGTCCAATAGTCGATGTCCGGGGTCGTGTGCGGTGTGAGAACAGAAGAGAGCGTCGTTCAGGCAAAAGGTGCCACTTCACTGCCTCCATGATAAGGGGCTGACACTCTGACACATTACCACAGGCCAGCTCCACCTTATCAATTAAGTACTGTAAAAAAAAAATTATATGTGATTTGATTACATTCGATAGTACCTACAATCAAGATAGTTAACTAGATAATAATCTGGCATTATAACGTGTCAAGTAAAGTTCCTGATTTCTTCATTATCATGCAACCGACTGACGTCCACTCCTGGACATAGGCGTCCTTCGGGCATGGCCACCACGACCGGTTCTGTGCCTTTCAGCCCAGCTACACACGAGCGACTTTTTATTACGCACAAGATTATTAACTCTCGGTGTTGAGCCGAGCACTGAAAATCCAACAGAGTGTACTCCAGTCGCGTCAAATAAATTCACTCTGGATTAAACTCCCGGCGCGGCGGCGCTAAGCAGTGAGTTGAAAATCCAGTGAGCCATAAAAAATCGCCCGTGGGTATGAGGGCTTACATCTAGCGAATGCTCAGGTCGTCGGTCCACCTTATGGGGTATCTAGCTACGCTGCGATTTACTTTGCTGCATATTTTGGACGCCATAGGCTATCCGTTTTACGATCAATGTGCCCAGAAAGAATAAACTTTTAAGTTATGCGTCTCGGCAATTATAGTTATACGAGAGCCCGATGACGAAAATAAATGTAGAGCTGTACCAAAAGCTAATTAGTAATTCGTCGGGATCTGAGAATATGACTTCTATGCCTACATATGTCTACATTTGGGATTCAGAATCATCATTTTCACTGCTGGAACCTTCATCCATAGTCCATACTAATACTATAAAATATGCGAAAGTATCTGTCTCTTATCTTTTCACGCCTTAGGTAACCACTGAAACGATTTCGACACATTGACCGAAAAATAGCACAGGTAAACCAAGACCTGGGTTAGGACCTAGGATACTTTTTAACTCGGTAGTACGTTCCCGTGGGATAGTTTTCGACCTAAATGCGGACGAGGCCACGGATAAATGTTAGTTCATACTAAAATCATCTCATCACTTCGAAATTGGCAATAATTACTGGGAAGATAAACAACCCTTTGCAAATCCAAGAAACTACTTAAAACTTTTGAGTGACATGATGAAGAGGCAGGACGGCCGGATATTGGTAGTTTATTCGTACCAATTCGGAAACGCGCAGATTGCCGAGGGGTATAATTGTAATACCTATTGTCTCAATTTATACAGTTGCAGATTTAATCATGAAAGTAAACAGATTTTGGCTCCCGATAGTAATACATTACAGCAAAAAATTAACATCGAAAACTAATTCATGCCAACCGAAAATCATAAAGCCAGTAAGTAGACTTGGAGAACATCCACCAACACCGGGCACGTCATTAAGCTCCGCCTTGCCGCCGCAGGCATCCCATTTCTCTGTGATGCCGGCCACAGCGTGTAGTTACGAATACGATCTTTTGTCTCATTCCATTTAGACATGGGATGATATTCGGTCACGACACAAAGTGGAACGAATGTATGGGAGAGGTTGGACGTAGACATCTCCGAAAAAAAATTGTTAAATTATGCCAAACGAATGATGCCATCTTATTTGATTACCTAATGCCTTCATAACTTGTGCTGATAAATTTCTTCATAACTCCCATATTTCGGAAGTAATTTGAGAAAATGTGATATTTTACTATGAAAATGAGTGTATCGAGCTCTCTCCCTCCTGATTCCGGCGTTGTTTCAAGTAGCGGTCTCTAATATCATAATGCTAATACTAAGAGCTATATTTAATACTAAGACACATGGTGCGCCAAATGTGCACTTTCTGGGATAAAGAGTGATGTTTATTTTATAACACAAAAATATATTTTTTTGTTTTGTGGTTGTTTCACCTTATTACAATAACATTTCTGAGCAGCCAATTAGAGAAGATTTAGAGAATTTGGATATGTGATTAGGGACTTAAGGTTTACATGTAAAACTGATGCACTAATGATTACTGATAAGAAGATTGCTATTATTTAATTACTAAATGGCTCTTAATACACTAATTTAGCATGCATCATTTTCAAACTAATTACCTTGCAATATTTAACAAATAAGGGTACCTGGATTAAATATAAATAGGTCACTATTAGTAATTTTAAAATCAGTGTTGATTTACACCTCGTTGTAGCCACACTAATGTCGCAATGTATTTTCCAAATTTTAATACAAATCTTGATCTTCACGTTGCTTTATGCGCACGCGCACATAAAGATTTACGCGACTATAACTATTTGTTCAGTGTTTTAAAAGATAACTGTTGTGTTCAGTTATGTGAAAGTTCTGAAACAAGTTTAAAAGACTGGTGTCGTCGATTTTGCTACCGCATTTATGCAAAATGGACACAGTCTGGAAGAAGCACAGATAAGTTTCGGAAGAAACATGAGATTTGGCTACAGGCTGCAATACAGTGGCCGGAATTTCTGAATGAAAATATTGAATCTTCTACAGAAAATGTAAGTGACGTCATCGAGCCCATAATTTCTCCTGCTAAATCTGATGCTTCAACTTGTACACATCCTAGTCCTCGTAAATCTTTTGAGGACCTTAGTAACCGGCAAAAAAGAAGACGCAACGAAGATACTCTTCCATGCAGCAGAAGCAGCGCTGAAATTGTGTTTTCGGCCGAAAGGGCGCTTCGAAAGGCAGGAGAAAGCGATACAGCTGATGTAATGAAATACTTGATGGAGAATCCAGAAGAGGCCTCACAAATCAAAGCCTTCATTGAAGGTAAATCGATTCAGGTACGGGAAATATCAACTTTGAAGGCATTGGCTCTTTATGTATCGATGAATTTATCGAAATGGCGCTACAACACTCTCCGAAATTTCAACACCCAAGAAGGAGCTCTTAAATACCCGAGTTACTACATGTTGGTTAAAGAAAAAATTAAGTGCTATCCGGCCAAAGACGATCTCACAGTTACAGAGAGCTCTGCAAAAATCAAATTACAAGCCTTGATGGATTTAACCTCAAGAAGACTTATTAGGTCGTTAGAAACCCCTGTTGATCCCAATCAACAGCTCATTTTGACCAGCAAATGGGGTTTTGACGGATCATCTAGCCAAAGCATTTATCATCAAAGGACGAGTGAAGATGAGCAAATCGATCTTGCTAGTAATTTTATGATTAGTCTTGTACCACTGCGGCTCGTCTCAAAAGGTGTAACAATTTGGGAAAACGAGCGACCATCTTCCACCTCATTTTGCCGGCCAATATTGTTTAAGTTTATAAAGGAAACCAAAGAAAATGTGCAGAGAGAGATGGCTGAAATCGAAGCCGAGATTGAAGCCTTAACTCCATCCACCATCACTGATGGAATTAGTGTCAAACACCAACTGCTGTTGACAATGATTGATGGTAAAATTCATTCCATTATATCCGATACAGCAGCTTCAGTGTGTGACATATGCAAGGCTAGTCCTAAAGAGATGAATAATTTAGAGTTAATCAAAGATAAACACGCAAACGAGGACATGTATAAATACAGCTTAAGCTCCCTTCACGCTTGGATTCGCTCAATGGAATGCTTATTACACATTTCCTACAAATTAGACATAAAGTCATGGCAAGCAAAGGGTGATACAAGACAGGAAGAAAAGAGTTCAAGAGGCTGTAAGAAGAGAAACGGGCTTACTTCTCGATGTTGTGAAACAAGGCAGTGGATCCACCAACAATGGCAACTCGGCAAGGAGATTTTTTGAAAACTACACTAAATCTGCTGAACTGACCGGAATAGACGCTATGCTTTTAAGAAAAATCTGTGTGATCTTGCAGTGTATTTCATCAGGAGAGAAGATCAACGTAACTAAATTCCGAGAGTTCTGCTTTGATACTGCTAAGCTTTACGTGGAGTTATACCCATGGTATTATATGCCTTCTTCACTTCATAAAATGTTAATGCATGGGCCAGACATAGTTCAGAACTTGTCAATTGTGCCCATTGGTTTTCTATCCGAAGAGGCATCTGAGGCTAGAAATAAAGATTTTCGAAAATATAGAGAGGGGCATTCTCGAAAGCATAGCAGTATCTCATGCAATGAAGATATTATGCACAATCTTTTACTGTCTTCTGATCCACTTGTTACAAGCATTCGTCCAAAAGTAAATAAGTTTGTAAAAAAATCTTCTTTTAAGGAATTTTATGAGCTTACGGATTCTGAGAAAAGTGATATCGAATTTGTTAGCATAAATGATTTAGCGGATATCGATTCTGAATTTGAATTAATTAATGATGATGATGATGACGATGATAATTAAATGTTGATATTGTTTTAAAATGTGTAACTTAGTAAATTAGAGCTTACATCTTAATTCGAAACCAGGTCGAAACCTATAACGTGAATCTACTGACATACTGTGATTGTTACCTGTTGTAGTTGCCTTGTAATAAATAAAGAAATAATTTATTGTATAATATATTAATTAAACTAGGTAATTTATTATTTTATTATCTAAAATACCGTGTTTTTATCGTTATTGTAAAACATATATAAATAAAATATTATGTGAAAAAAGTCATACTCTTAGAAAATATTCATAAGAACAGATGACTGTTCTTATGAATATTTTCGTAAATAATACACAAGATTTAAAAAAACAATATTTCATATATTTATATATGACCTCTACATACGTCTGTCTGTTTAAAATAAATACAAATGAGGAAAATCCATTTTAATTTTTTTTAAATTTTCATTTCCTTTTATCCCAGAAAGTGCACATTTGGCGCACCATGTGTCTTAGTATTAAACATAGCTCTTAGTATTAGCATTATGAAATTAGAGACCGCTACTTGAAAAAACGCCGGAATCAGGAGGGAGAGCGCTCGATACACTCATTTTCTTAGTAAAATATCACCTTTTCTCCAATTACTTCCGAAATATGGGAGTTATGAGGAAATTTATCAGCACAAGTTATGAAGGCATTAGGTAATCGAATAAGATGGCATCATTCGTTTGGCATAATTTAACTCTTTTTTTTCGGAGATGTCTACGTCCAACCTCTCCCATACATTCGTTCCACTGTGCGACAGTGTGTCAGAGCACTGCCTGGCCTCACACGTGGCGGGCCAGCGGGGAGCAGCCGGCGGAAGGGCGAAGTGCGTGCGATGGACGCCATCTATCAATGAAAACGTCATATGCGCGTACTAATACGCATACCAACGAAGTACCTCGAGGCTTTTTGAATGCTAAGTCCCTCCAGAACAGTGGGTTTGAATGGAATATTTAATAACAGCGGAAGTGGGGATGCACGATATGGTCGCAAAGGACGAGGCCTTACTCCGTTCTCCATGGCTAGTGAGACCTGAGGCTAATAGCCTGTAGTGCTGTGATACTAACGGCCGCAGGGTGGTATGGCAGAGCACGAAGTTACATTAATGCTTTTACCAGGCCCTTCATTTACCAGATATTGACCTTTTGGCGTCTGTGTCCTGTCTACACTACGGGAATATGTTCAAGAAACCTAAAGTTATGTTGGAGCAATTCTGGACGAAGTTATGATGACGATCAACTACCGGAGATAATAAATGTGTTAGGAACGATTGCACGGTTTAACATTTATCGGTACCTAACATATTTGCCGTTGTTCACTCATCTTATAACGGTGAATACTTGAATTGTGCCGAAAGTTTTTGGGGTGTTGGCCTAGTACGATTTAAATATTTGCTAATAGCGGAGAGCTTCGACTAAAGTGGTTATCGTTAGGCAGTCGGGTCAAGGGTTTGACACAGGTGGCGAAACTTTTGTCAGTTGGTTATCGTATCACGTGAGAACGGTTAAAGGAATTTCAAAGAGATTTTAGCTGTTGCTTATCTGCTAGCCTACCTTGAAAAGTTCTTGAGATACATCTTGACTTCTCTTTGGTATGTAGACGTATTAAAAGCAGAGTTTAAGACGGATTGGTTGATGCAGAATTATTCGTCCACTTATGTGATACAAGATGGCGTGCCGTTGGTAGTAAAATTAAGTCGTAATGATTCTAACATAAATTACTTAAAATAAAGAGTATGTAAATAAAATCGTTCACGTTTGCTATGCTGCTACCTGCTACTATCTTTTTGAACCTTGCGGTGAAACATACCACCTCTCAGGGACATTAATTATCCGCTAGATGGCGTTGACCATAAAATTTTCAATTCTACGGGGTGTAAAAAGACCCATTACAAAGCCGTCATGTAACATTGTAAAAATATAGTTGATGGGAAACGGCTATTATTTTTGGTGTGAAAAACCGCGGTCTACGGTAGCGAGCAATGCACGCAGAACTTTGTGTTTATGGATGTATGCAACGGTACAGTTTTTAGTTGTCTTGTTTTCATTTTACTCTGTTTTTATTTAACTCTAACTTGTTTTCATTTAAAAAAAAGTTGGAAGTTTGATCTTCAATATCTCCATAAACAGAAGGTTCCCAGGTATAACCATACCTGGACTACCTGGGTTTCCATGCAGTTGGAGTTGTTATTATTTGTATTGTCTATGGTAGAATTTGTACTTTTTTTCCGACTTTCGTAAAATGTATTACACAGGTAACCCGTAACATCTAGGTATTACAAATAAATAATTATAAAATATTACCTCGGAAGACAGTAGAGGTAGCTTGATTAGCTTCAGCAAAGTGGGCAAATGGGTTTCTCTATTAGCACTGTCATGTTGCTCCCATGTCATCAAGCTTTCGAATACATTCTCTTCCGTCACCACATTGAGATCGTCTGATTTTAACAAGTTGGCCATCTGGTCTGCTTGCAGTGATAAGAATTCTTGATGTTTCACCACCTAAACATAATTATAGAAATATTATATTGCTGATTTTTATATTATAAAACTTTTAAAATAATGATACATGCTGTTTATTTTAGTGAACAGTTGTTTAATAAGTCATAATTTGCAAAACAGTAAAATATTAAGAACCTGCATGAAGTTTTGATATGTGTATTTCAAAGCACTTTTGTGCAAATCCAAACAGGACTGCTGTTCAGCAAAGAAAGCTATTCCCAAACAGTTGCAAGGATCCAGCTGCTTCTTTAAAAAAGCGCAACAAGCATTTGTAACAGAATTAAGCTGCAACAAGCTTGATGTTGAAAGGAGCACCTCAACTGTTTCCTCTCTCAGTTCTGCAAATAAAAAAACAGTTGACAGCATGAGACAGTTTTTTTAATAGTGCATAGGCACTATACATAGGTACTGCAGCAAAAAAATATATGTACTTATTTAAATACATAGCTTCAGCCCAGTTTTAACTATTGATTGCAGATTTGTGCTGTTTTGAAGCAACGAGGCAAAACTAAATATTAAGCTGCAGTGCTTATGCACCTTCATAATATTAAAGATAAAATGTGATACTAGCCTATGGTGCCTGTGTAACAATAGTGTACAAGATCCTGCAGTGCCTGTGGGTCAACTCGTTCCAGTGTTATCTCACTTGACTGTGCTTCCCTCAGGGAGCCAGTGAACATTGCTGCAAAATACTCGCTGCAAGATGCAAGGAGAATTTTGTGTGCTGGGATTCTGTAACAAAGAAATTACACAAGTTATTAGATAACAACTGCAATGAATGTTTCATAGTAGCTTATATTTTAGGGATAAGCTTCTTAATCAAATGATTAATAATTGGTCTTTAATTAATTGGCGGAACTTCGCAAACATGACAAGTATTGATATTGATATCCGTCAAATGTGTGACATGTCCTCAACAAACTTGGTTGATTCCTGTATTTAGATTCAAATTAACAGTTAAAATGAATCTCGACTTTGATAAAAGCTAAATTGTGCTAAAGAAAAATGCCCAAATTCCTATAGAAGCTGGACCTGATTTTTCAATGTGCAAAAAAAATATTTCCTGAGATTGGATCGTTTTCATGTAGTAAACACCATTCCGTTTGAAAATAATATTAAAGGTTTAAACTATGCACTTGCATAATATTTTTTTGACACTAATCCAATACAAAATAAAAAACACCTTATTATGAATTACTTTTAACTATTCAGAAAAACATGAATAATTATAGTCTTTGAGTACTAAATCATTTCTCATGTGAAATGAGTCATAAATAGATGCATTCTGAACATGTTATTCTAAATAATTTCCAAAAAAATATATACTTAGACAAAAAAAATCAATCTGTTTTTTCTGGCTTCATAGAGAGATATTCCTTATGTTTGGAGTCATAGTCAGGGACGATTTGGCCATCCTCCTTTTGGGATTCATGGTGAAATCCGAGAATAACCCTACATTTCCACCCATAGTGAAACTAAAAGGTGGTGATCTTGTTCTGAAATCACCAATTTGAAAACAAAGGTGATTCTGGCAAAACATATTAGGTATCACAGTTCATTCACACATTGCTAAACTACAGGAAAAGCAGGCTTTTTTACCGTTTTTGATGACTTGTTGCAGCTACCCATTATTCAACAATTGTGTTTGGGTTAAATGTAAAAATTACTAGTTACTTATTTGTGAAACAATTCCTTTGTTATATGTTACTTTCAGAACACAAAAGATAAGTGGATTGTTTATTTACATGTTGTTTGCTTTCTTGAATTAGATACTTATTATCACTTAAAAATATTAAAAAAAACTGAACAGCAGCAGCAACCTAAGCATAATACAAACTATGAGAAATGAGGAATTACTTATTGAAAGTTAAAAAACCATTGTGTTGCAGTCGGGTTCACGACCTTTTCCAAATCGCCTGACCTTTTATTTAAACCTATCTGACAAGAAGTGTAAATAAACAAACCTGCATCCTCCTGCAATAAGTGCGACGTCACACAATTTTTGAGATTGATAATATCCGAATATATTTTTTAAAGCTGCTCCTGAGTGTCCTGTGTCACAAAAGAACTCATCTTGGCTTGCAGCACTTGAAAGACTTAGCTGACTCAGTTCTCTCGGCAAACCTTCATCGATCGAATTGCTGGATATATTGTCCTTTGAAGTCTCAGGTTTCTGAGTATCACTAGTAGACATTGTTTACTTTGTAATTAAGAGCGAGAGTAAAAAGAGGTTAAATTGTAATATTCTTTCTTAGAAAATCAATACACCACATTTCACAACAAACAAAGCAACGATTCGACGTGAATTCAACAAACGAAAACAAAGACATTTATTTTTACTCCTTGACAAAGACAGACTAAAAAAGTGTTATGTAGAGCTGAGCTGCCTTGCTTTCCTTTCTCCTCTCATTTTTATGTTGGCAACTATTTCATGGTTGTCTTCACAAATCAGTGACGCTCAGGCTGAGCTTGTAAGAAAATACTTCAAAATACTACGCACCTGACCTATCTGATGAACATGATCCATAAGGGCACTTTGTGTCCTTCTAGGGCGTCCCGTCTCGGCGTTTCCACTCTTATTTTCACTTTTTTTGTTACAATTATTACCTTTTAATATTAATAATATTGTACAGCCGCTATTTGCAATAAGATTTGAATATTTTGCTCCGCGGGTATAATTAGCGCATTCCCCAGGGATTGCGCTCAAATTCTTATTATATATAAGAAATTATGTATTATTTTTCTATTTGTACTCAGGTATTTTAGGAAGTACCTAGTTATTTTATAATTATCAATGTGTTTGATAATAAATTTCTAAAGAACCTACCTTCTACTGAAAGGACTGGCACCGCCACTAGCAAAAGACGTAGTGCTACAAGAATCTTTTGGTTGACAATGGAGCGCTGTTGGGAAACATTAGTCAAAGTACATACTAATTCCATGATATTTGTGAAATAGTGTTGTGAAATGTATTGAAAAAAAAGAGGGCGTGTACTTATGACCATTGACTTATATTTTTCCTATCTCAATGGCTTATGACCCACGGAACAGAAAAAAACAGTTATGACCACACAATACATATACCATAGATGTAGAATTCCGTAGATCGGTAATGTCAACAATCAAACAAGACCAAAAACCATTGATCTAAGTATGCGTAAAATGTAAGTGTGTGCATAGACAGTGTTGTGACTTGTCTATTCCTTTGTTGGTCTTTATCGATAATTTATGCGAGTAATGAGTCATTCTGTTAAATGTCTTTAAGGGTCTAACGCAATAAATACTATCGGCATGCGACTAGCCAGTAACCTCATTTAGCGGTAAAACTGACATTTATAATATTAGTTAGGATTACAATGTTTCTTTGTCCGAGTATCACGCAATTTCTATTGGAAATATAAAAAAAATATATACTTACTCAATGGCAAAAAAACATCTTCACAATTAACGCAGTATGTCCCGGTAACTCTCGGTATACCAGGGGATCCTATCTTATCTTGTTTTGCTGGCCCTAGGCCAGAGCCCAGAGCGCTTCGACCCTTCTGGATCTTTTGTGCGATTCCCCTCCCTTCTACTCAACCCCTAGCCCTCCGTGCACCTTCTTCACGAGTCTCAGTATGGCTTATAGGGGATCCTAAGTTAACCAGAAGGATTCTCGAGCGTTCCTAGATATTTCTATTAATGCTTTGCCAGGTCATCCCACGCTGTGTCACTAACTGAGGGGCCATAAAGGTAACATTTTAGAGAAAATAGTGAAACAAAAAAGATTTACCTATAAAAAATCATTTATTAATGAAATGCACAGTTTACATTTTATATTATACAGCCTATAATCTTACTCAATAAATGGTCTATCCAACACTAAAGTAATTTTTCAATTCGAACCATCAGGTAGGTTGCTAGTTCCATAGTTTAGCGTAGTCAAACAAGTAAGTCAAACAAACTCATCAGCTTTATAATATGTATTAGTTTATATAAGATTGTAATATATCTACATTTTATTTTGTTTGTTACAACAATTAGCGACATATAATCTAATTTTCTAAGAATATGCATTTGTACGAAGCTACCTTTATCTTAGATGTCGATATCAACAAGTCAAAAATTAGGCTATCGCATCACTAAAAAGTGAGGTTATAACTCCTTCGTTATTTCTCTATTTGTTATTTCTTAGATACGGTGGTTTCAGGCATGCTAATTCATCTAAATCGTAAGTAAAATAATGTTCTCATCATATTTTGCTTAAAACCGGCTTATTAGTGCATTGCTTATGCAGAAATAACAATGTAAATAATTTGTAAACTTACCGGTGAAACGAGTAATCCTGGGGATTTTTCTTTTTGGAAGATTCACATCCTGGTACTGCACAAGAAACCATCGTATTATGGTTATTTAATCACAGGTTATCACTCTAGTTCACTTAAATAATTGCCGAAACGCTCACGTAAACAGTTACCGGGGCCGCTATGGGCCGCTAGCAAATACGTGTTTGGCCCTGTTGACAGCGTCACTTTCTTTCTCTTTCTAACACAGCATAGTCCCGTTAAGAGCGGGAGCTCTCATTCACTCTCATGCCCAATCTACGGAATTCTATATCAATGACATATACAAAGTGGAGCAGGACGATTGACATTCCTTTAAACCACGTAAAGAGTGGCATGCTCTTTACCCGTATACAAAAAATCAATCAAATCCAATGAATACTTTAGCCACAGGAATTTATTTTATATTTTCTTATTTTTCAACATGATGTAGATCTGAGTCCGTAATAATAGGTAAACATTGTAAGGTCAGGAACCTGTGCAAAAAAGTACGATTCTATTGTCTACGTCTCAATATGCTTGAAAGACAGAGAAAGGTGTCATACGACCCTACTCTGACGCACCCCGCCCACTCCCACAAAATACTACAATTAGAAAGAAAAAGAAATATTATTTACGCAAATAATGCATTAGTGGTGCATAGAAAATTGAGAGTGTGTGTGTGAGTGGAATATTTTCGGCAAAACGTCCTTTACTCGGTAACTATGCCAGATGCCAGTCAGTGCATAGCGGCGCCCTTTGAGGAGAGCACACGCCTACTTTTTTATCACAAGACGAGCCGCGCGCGCATTGTCGTGATTTTATGAAAAGTTTAAGTTGTTATTGTGATTAAAGACGATTTATGATAGTTGGATTAGTGCATAGTGTGCATAGGTTAGTGTGACTTACTGACAAAATATCAGACGACCCTGACTTTATATCTAATATTATGTGGACAGATGAGAGCACTTTTACAAGACATGGTGTTTGGAATAGACAAAACCTAAGATATTGGAGTAACGAAAACCCGCGCCTGAGTCGAAAGTCTTCATTCCAGTACCTACCGGTTTTCACTAAATGTCTGGGTTGAAATTCATAGGAACAAAATAATAGGTCCAGTGTTTATTGATGGGACGTTAAATGCAGAGAAATTCTTAGAACTTCTTAGTGGCCCAATGTCAGACTCTACGGACCAATGATTTCAAAAGGAAGGATACGCCCATCAGAACATTTTACATAAACCTTCTTCATACAAGAAAAAACTAACGCCATCTATGATAACTCATACGAACTACGTGAGTTCCGCGTTGCATAGGCCGACGACGTAACCTTGTACACACGGCTACATTTATTTATTTCTATACAATGCGAATCTGGAAATTGTAGCTTGATTATGTAGCCGTGATTTTTTAATCACATTTTATCGGAAACAATTTAAGGCGAACGCGTCAGAGTTGCCCGCGAAATTCAATTTTCTTACGTTTTTTGCAATTTGCAGGTCAGTAACAGGTTGTATGTTGATCTAAATACGATTCGCGACTGTAACAAATACGAGTATGACTACCTTAGCGCTTCCCCCTTAAATTCCATTGGGACATAGCGAGCGCTTGCGAATTACATACCTAGAAATTACACTGGAAACGATGTCCTTTTTGGGATGATATTTTATAGTTCACAAAGAAAACGTGAGTAAAACAAATTGATCTCAATCAGCTTTATTTGAATTGTAAACAATTTAATAAGGTGTCCCTTTGTTTCGCAGACAGAAATTTCATAGAATTTCGTTTCGCAACAAATGATTCATATAATATTTAGTCCTTATATTTTTATTTCGAATGAAATTGTATCAACGACTATTTACTTGGCTATACCGCGAATAGAAATATCAACATATGAAGGCTAAAAAAAATCAAAATTACTTACACTAAGTTCCTAAGACAAAAATAAAACACAAATAAAAAATGACGTCCGTACAAGGTTACTTCACGCGCTGCCGACAGCGCGCGACATGGCCGCCATTGTGGATTTCGGTGGTAAAATGATCACTTTAAAAATATGTTTATTTGATAATTTAATTGCAACAAAAATAATGTAAGATTACTTACCGATGATACGATATCCCATGTTCCTTTTTAACTTTTGTGTCATAATTTTTGCAGCCTTTTACCACGCAACTAGGCATTTTAATGACAGTACTACGCATCCGCGCGCGGACCGCGTTCGACTGAGTCGCGCTGGCCCTAAAACTGATATTTTAGGGCCAGCGCGTTGGTGCCATTTCGCCGCGCGGTTAGCCTGGTCCTTACTATATATGTCTATGCTACGGACGATTTACCTTTGGACGTGTATGGACGACTATGGTATCAATTAGACGGTGCACCCGCCCATTCCGTAGTGCCTGTTAGACAGCGACTAACGGATATGTTTGAAAGTCAGTGGATTGGCCGTTTTGGACCTATTCGATGGCCAGCACGGTCACCGGACCTGACACCACTGGATTTCTTTTTGTGGGGGGCCGTAAAAAACGAGGTGTATGCACGAGGAGTGAACACTGTGGAGGATTTAAAAATTAAAATAATTAATGCCTTCGACAAACTTAAAAGAATGTCAGATGGGGACTTGTTAAGACGAGTCCGTGAAAATTTAATAAGACGATGTCGCTTGTGCATATTGAACAACAGGGAAACCTTCGAAAATCAAAAAAAAATACTATTGCTGATTTAAATTCTGATTGTTATGATTGTGATATTATGTGATTAATTATTCAATCAGTGATCTTTTATTAATTAACAACTCGCAACTTAGTGAGTTTATGCCGCTGATTTGTTGTTCTCCGTCTAAAGTACCTACGCCCAGCACCTCCGCCGCCCGCTGCACCCCGCACCACGCCGCGCAATAGGTCAGTGACTTTTCGTAGATAAAGCGTGTTTACTTTTTATGCAGTTGATCCTGCTATTTATTTTGTTTGAATATTGCAATTTTTAAATTTTCCATTAATTACTAATCTTCGTGTTTTAAAATGTTTCGATGGACTAGTACTGTGCTCGTTTTAATTTAATGTCGTAATTCCAGATCCACATTGTATAAGTGAATACTTACGACTGGAGCCGAGCATACGCAATTCATCGCCGAGTATACCCGACCAGCGTCACCGACCCGAGCGTGACGGTTCATTTTCGTTCACTGTTCAGAAACAGCGCAAAGTGCGTCTAAAGAAGTTTTCATTTCAAAAACAAGATGGCAGCCTGTGTTTCGATTTTGGCCACGCGCTAAAAGATCCCTGTACAGCACAATAGGACAGTATAGGCTAGATTAGATAGGAGGCAAATAGCAAAAAAAATGTACCAAAGCATTATGACGACACGTTTGGTGTAGTGGCTACAGTGGCTAATTATTGTAGTCAGCGAAACCAAATGGTCCTGGGTTCGAATTCCGGTAGGGGCAAATGTTTGTATGATGAATATGGACATTTTTACCCGAGTCATGGATGTATATTTGTAATATGTATGTATTTACGAAAAAAAATTGTATTTAAGTAGTGTATCAACCATCTGGTATCCATAACACAAGCCTTAAGTGTTAGTGTGCTTAACTTGGAACTAGATGGTGCTGTGTGCAATGTCAGACGATATATTTTTTTTATTATTTTTATTATGCGATTGAGTTATTTACAACTTTTTTCCATAACCAACCCAAAGAATTACTAGTTTCTTAAGCAGGTTCTAGTAGGCAATTAAATGGTAAACAATTTTGGTGTA
Source organism: Brachylomia viminalis (assembly GCA_937001585.2). NCBI lineage: Eukaryota > Metazoa > Arthropoda > Insecta > Lepidoptera > Noctuidae > Brachylomia > Brachylomia viminalis. The sequence goes on along the minus strand of OW443310.2, from coordinate 12,001,524 downwards.
CCCATAGTGCGTAAGTCCGACTCGCACTTGGCCGGTTTATCAGACTTGGCCTTAGGTGGCGGTATAAAAGGGAGCAGTTTGTCGTCATTGTAATTTGCTCATTATTCACTATTAGTATTTACCTTTATAAATATACTGATCTTTTAATCGTCCAATCCTAAATTCCGTTACAATTGTTCATAAATATTTTATACCTACTTTTTTCTTTCGTTTCCCTACCTTTGTTTTCGATAACTAAACGTGACATTGGCTAAATGCACATTCCGTGCGAAGCCAAAACAAAAAAAAAAAGGGAGCAGTTAGTAAATAAATATAATTATTTCTCTCATCTTTCTATTCTTAAAACATTTCGACACGATGAATTGATATTCTTAGAGTGTGATGCGAGAAGACTACGCCTGGAGAGTGAAGAGGTGCGGGGATAAGTACATGGTTGTTGTTAGAAACCACTGTGGTCCAAGGTCGAATAAGAGCGGTCATAAATCCGTAACTCTCAATAAAATCTGGACTTTGACCATTTTAATTTTTTATTGCCATTCGACCTCGTCCACAGTTTCGCAGACGTGTTTATGTTTGAATAATGTTTGAACTGCGCAATGCTTCCACATAGAGACGATCAAACCTAAACAAAATGCAAACTTAAAAACCAGCCAAGTGTGAGTCGGACCACGCACAGTGAAGGGTTCCGTAGTTGGGCTGAATATTTATACCAAACAGCTGCTATTAACGTTCACATAATATAGTATCCATAAACACTTAGACGAAAAAAACACGTTTTAGTAGTATCTAGAGACTACAGTAAGGCATTCGACTGTGTGGATGATGATATGGTTAGAAAGGTGGTGACTACCGAGATGACGACTAATGCTGATGCAAAAGTAGCGCCGACCGCTAATACATTGGCATAAGGGCAGGAGAAGGGGAGGACCACTGCTCTAAAAACGATGAAGGAAAACATCACTAGGTAACCGGCATGCGGCATGTCCTAGAACCAAAAATTGGATGTGACATCTACCAACCCGCACTGGGGCTGCGTGGTGGATTACGGCCCAATCCCTCTCACCGAGAGGAGGCCTGTGTCGGCTGTGTCCCAGCAGTGGGAACATTATAGGCTGATTATTCAGGAGAATGATGAGTGCAAATAGTCTCCGTGTAACATGACTGTGTAACATCCGGACGACGGACAGACGGACATGACGAAACTATAAGAACGGTTTTGCACTGCATCCGATCTAAATCCGAGAAATGCCGGTCCGAAGTAGCCATAGTGCTACATATTTGTATGAGGGGTTGCGCACTAAATCTGAAGTCTATCCATTCTAATTTAGAACAATCCCAATTCGGATTGATCTCGGATCTTGAATCCGGATCGGATGCAGTGCAGAACCGCTCTAAGGGTTCCGTTTTTGCTATTTGGGGACGGAACCATAAAAGGTAGGTACATTCCAGCAATGAAATAACCTGATAAGATAAATAAAATATTTTTTAAAGTGACGCACGTTTTATTGAGAGTGCTACGCTCGTGCCTACGAAGATGTAGCATACCGTGCTACGCGCGGTCCTACGCAGGCGTAGCGGGTGTATCGTAGTCCGTGCTACGCTCGAGCCTACGCAGCCGTAGCGGGTGTATCGTAGACCACGCTACGCGCGGGTCTCCACAGCCGTAGCGGGTGCATTGTAGTCCGTACTACGCGCAGGCCTACGCAGCCATAGAGGGTATATCGAAGTCCGTGCTACGCTCGAGCCTACGCAGCCGTAGCGGGTGTATCGTAGTCCATGCTACGCGCGGGTCACCACAGCCGTAGCGGGTGCATTGTAGTCCGTACTACGCGCAGGCCTACGCAGCCATAGAGGGTATATCGTCGACCGTGCTACGCTCGAGCCTACGCAGCCATATAGGGTGTTTCGTAGAGCGTGTCACGCTGGAGCGTACGCAGCTGTAGAGGGTGCATAGCAGACTGTGCTACACTCGAGCCTCCCCTGCTGTAGAGGTTGTTTCGTAGTTCATGCTAAGGGTGAATAGTACAGCGACGTAGTCTTGCAAAGATGAAAAGTTAATATTCACAACACAGTTAAAAAAAAAAATTGAATGAGATTTTTTATTTTCTTTACATCTGAGCAACATGGCTATAATTATTAGTTAACTAGTGGTGATCACGATTTGCTTGAAGGACCTTCTATCCCCGTCTGTCCGATAAAGTGCTAAAAAGTTACTTACCTGATACATGCAGCAGTTAGTATGCTGTACATGATAATTATTTTGCCGGGGCCGGGTATGTGAAAATAGCTTACGAGGTATTGCAGTTGTCCGTCTTCCCCATAGGAAGAGATGTACAGTAAACCAGTAATCTATCTACTAGTCGCGATTGTGATCACTAGACGAACTATTCAGTCTTTGTTGCTAATACCTACATAAGTAGTAAAATAATATCCTAAGAGATTCTATATATGGTTTAAAAACTGTCTTGAAATCATTCATAGAGATACTACTTTTTGCTTGCGCCTACACCTTCGTGGAGTTCGGTAGTTAACTTATTGGAACGTTCTACCAAGATAAAAAGGAACATATATACTAACCCAGGTCATGGCCTAATTGTGTGTCAAATTTCATCGAAATCCGTTCAGCCGTTAAAGCGAGAAAAAGGTAACAGTCAGACATACAGACAGAGCTACTTTCGCTTTTATCGCGACCATACTCCGATTTTCTTCTCTTTCTCAAATTCGTGAATTAAATTTTGGGAACATTAGTGATACCGAAATGATGGTCAGGAAGTCAGCTTCAAAACGGCGTAAGATATTTTTCTGACTTATTTTGATGTTTTAGGCTTATATCTTATACACATACAAATGGACGGTGGGTCGATTATGGAGTCCGGGATTGTAATAAATAAAAATATTATATTTTATTTATTATATTATAAGTAAATACGCATGGATGGATGTAACATTAAAATAAAACATTTATATTATCTGGCTGAGGCATTTATTAACATTTATTTTTGTTTTTCAATTTTTTTCTTAATACAACATACATAGTAATTAACAATACATAATAAATAGTCCAAAAGTATATTACGCCTACAAAATAGCGTAGTCGTTATAAGATTATCGCCATTTGAGTTGCTTACATGTCCTGCGAAATGTCTAGGCAACTCCATGACACGGTTGAAAAAGTGGGAATATTCTCAGAGAGAATGAAGGTGGAGAGAACATCAAGACTATGAAGCATAGCATTTCTGGAATGTGTGAAGTCAACCAAGACGTTTAGCTGTTGTTCTTTACGCGTTAGGGTATTCTCTCGGAGGCTATTCCATTTTCCATACAAGCGATTCGATGACAACGACCTGTGCGGCCTGCCTGAGTGAGCTCGAGCGTTCTGAGCTTCTCGGCCGTCAGTTGATGTGACAAAGTCCGACAGTATTTTGCAGTCTCCAGTATATTGTGAGTCAACAAAGTTTCAGGATTCAGTTTGTGCGGTCAGAGATAGTTAATCGTTTGTCTTCTGGCAAACACAACACTATGAGAAAATATACATAATATGTTAATCTCTATCTAGTGGTAATCAATCAAATATGTATCTACAAAAATAGTTACATTTTTAAATAATAATTTCCTCAAGAAGAACGGCTAGTAAAATTATGGTTTGGTTCGTCTTGTGAGATTGACGAAGGTTAACGCAGCAAAATGTCTATGAAAATGTTTTCTGTGAAATATTTAATTGACCAAATAAAGAGGTTTTAGTGTAATATTCATCCACTACAAGTGTGACATCTAAAAATATTGTTCTCCAACAGTAAATATCGTCGAAGTACTTTTCCCCTTTGAGTTGTAGAGATATTTTAGGTAGGTATAAGTACGTTATGAGAAATAGATATTACAGTAATATCTAATTTGAACTGAGTTCGGAAGATTTAATGAGCATCCTTCTTTCCTTTCCAAATAGTCGTAGAAGTACGGTTTTCAGTCGCAAGATACTGTGAGTCGTATAAAAGTGTCTAGAAACGATTTGTAAATGTTAGTTATAAGTAGGCGTTTAGTATATTTATTTGACAACTTGTGCTCATATTACGTGCTTACATATATTGGAACAATCACTATATATAAATATACAATAAATAGGTAGTGAGGGGTGCGTCGAAGTAATGGCGAAGACACATGAACGGTCACAGTAACAGCGAGAAGCGGGCCGACCCGCCACGCTGCACCGCACTAGCACGCGCTAGGTAGCCGCGCAGGCGCAGCCCGGCACGACTCACTACACAGACGGTGGACTGGACAACGATTAGCATCTTCATTATTCTACATACACATACAGACCATATATTCATAAAATTGACCAAAATTGCAAAATGTTTCTAAAGTAACGGGCCATGAACAAAAATAAGAGCCACTTTGGAAACAACACTAGGTTTGATTAATTGTAAGGTAACTTTACCTAAAAGACGTACAATAAATAAGGTATCCATAGTATGTGCGAAGCCTAAACAGTATCTAATCATGACGCTCCTGTATTTAATACAGACTAACATAACTCTGACTTAAGGGTCATACGTACGTGTAATTAGTACATATTTAAAATTAATATTAATCACGTTGATAGGTACATAGTCTATTCCCGAGATCTTGATTTGCATCTTAACCTATAAGTATTTAAAATATCACAATAAATTGCTGTGCACATACGAAACAGGCAAATTTTAGTGCAATTAGATTAATTTTTTAAAGATAATTATTTTCCGTTCTAATTAATCATGTTTAAGTGAAATAATAAAATATAAATTCATAAAACATTAAATTTAGATTCAGTTAATGCCGAGTAGTCTTGGGGAATATTAACTAAGTAATGTTCTAAGTCTAATTCGATAATACCTATACTTCCTCGCAGGTCGTACACTGTAACAATCGGTGGGTAACTAATGATATGCTACTTTAATACAACTGTAATTTCATCACAGAATTCATTGACATAACAATTATCATGTACCTACATTCAGAAGTGTTTCCAGTTAATTTAGTTTAGTTATGGAAAGTCTTTCTTTGATTATTTTATTATAACTCCGTAGTAGTCAAACTGCATTCTCGTTAATTATAACTTTTATAAGCTAAAAATAAACTAAAAAAAGAAGAAGACAACAAATAGTATTTGTGAATTTTTATGACATAAACAGGTCTCTCTGTAGTTATTATTTTAAATAATTGACCTTCCCCAGTCACGGTATTTAAATTTGGATTGGTTGTAATAGCTCGTATGAAGTCTTCACTTATTTTGCGTCAAGATTGCCTTAAACTTGAGAACTTATCGAAAAACAAATAATATGACCCAAGCAATAGCACATATCTCACTTAACTTTTTCTTATGAAAACCAAATATTTCGTTTATAATTTTTTCAGTGACTGTCTATTTGGTATAAGGTAATCAATTTGGGCTTGGAAATAACTTAAGGTCATAATGATCAAATTATATTATCTGAAATCACGATAAGTCTTAAATGAGATTAACATCAAAGCAGGTACTTTATATTACTCATACTAAGAATTTATAAAAAAAACTCTATCGGATTTTGTAGAAATGTTTTGTTAATATAAATACCGCTGAGTCTGCTGGCTCAAGAACTAATGTTCTAACAGACTATAGCGGTGTTTATTCAAATTTTGGCTTTTATTGAACAATTTTTTTTGTATTTTTTTTTTAATGGGACTAATACTGCTTCGATGTGCCTCCTAATTCTCATATATGACTTATCTCTTTTGCTCGTTCACATCCACTTTTTATACTTTAATATAGGTAATATACATTTATAATTTCATTCTAAAATTTTCTTAGAAATACAATGCAATAAAAATTAATTAATCTTAATTTAATACTTGCGACAAAACTGATTATTCTAGTAACTAGCTACACACAGAATATGGGGTGCTTGAAATTAATATCGACTGTTAATTGGTGCAATATCGACTACTTACTACCAAAAGACGTAGACGGATCACTACGTGCTACTTCATACACATATTAAATATTCCTAGAGAGTATTTTTTTTTAAATAGTTATAATGTTTTTTACTAATTAAGTCTACGTCATATCTTTAATAGTTTTACAATCTAAATAATAACTCAATAATAGACTGCCTAAACACACGTAATGTAGATCAGCATTATTATTGAGTTACATCTTTTTATAGCTAGATATTTATATTATTAGTGGATGTGAACATTGAGGTATATTTGTTGTCTGATATATGCAGGCAACTAATTAGATAATGGCTTGTTCGATGAAATAAAGTTACATATACCTAAGTACTTGAGACGGCTGGAACGTGGTAGACGTCACGACGACCTTTACACGTTATTGTGCCTTCATCAGAAGGGCGTTTCATCGGAATGTTTTTAAAAGTGGCTGAGCGGTGCATAAATAACCACCAGTTTTAATATATTAGGATATGCTTTTAATATAATAAAAGCTTCTTATAAGTTAAGCACATAACTTTATGTCAATGAATTCATGATGTTTGTTACAGGCATTTGGCCTCAATTCGTTGCAGTTCAACGCATATTTTTCTGAATTAAAACTAATAATATTAACATATACCTAACTGATTAAAGTTATATTAATGTCTAAGTATAAATAAAATAAATTATACAACATAGGTAAGTAGGAAATAAATAGGAACTGATCAGTGACTAGAAAATATTAATTTTGTTTACTAAGCTCCCCAGACTTGATCGGCGAAGGACAATAACAATTAAGTTTTCAGTCAAAATACTAACTTTATTCTAGCCGTAACATATCAGTAACTCATACATAAATTCATGACTACACAAATCTATCAAATAAAGAAAAATGAGTATTTATAATTATGGATAATTTTTTAACAGTACACAATATAGCTGCCTCTAGTCGAGATTAATTTATGTTAAAATACATAATGCTCTCACATCTTAATAATTGTCTTTTGAAAATAATGTACTTAAGTATAATTATAGTTATTGATAAATCAGGTAAAGTAATAGACAATAGTGCCAACGACGGCTGATCACCACGTACTAGTGTGGACTCGTCGGAGCAGTCGTCGATCGCAAGTTATAGGCCGACTAAATAAATAAATACAAAATAATTCATTAGGTATCTATCTATGTACAACATATTTTTAAATTTCTCTTATTTACTTTACAACCCTCATTATAATAAGGAATGTCATAACTTAATGTAGAGTAAATACATAAAGTGAATAAATATTTTAACAAATCGACAAACATTTACGTTTTGCCAAATGAAGAACTATTCTTAAATATTTATGTATATGTTCTACTGTCTAACAATGTTGACTACCAGTCTCACATTTTAGTTTAATAAGTGCTAGAAGGTATGAAATACATGGAAAATAAATCAGCTGCGGAGAAGTTTAATTGGGACGAAACCAGATCGTATCACTGCTTTCCTTCGTTCACTGCGCAGGTGGCGCGGCGGCGTGTTCTGTTGTCTCGATTGTCGCAGTCGGAAACCTTACACTACACTTTAAGTGGTCATGTTTTGGCATAGGCTGCACCACTACTTGATATGTTTCATTACGTTCAACGCATGTACGAATTATGACTGGTTGCGCCCGAATACTATTTTCCTGGGAGTTCGCAGCTTTCACTGATCGCATTAAGCACGAGGGCCAATCGATCGTATTTTTACATGAGGTCCGTGTAGCACTGGCGGAGTATTAGAGCACTAGGGGTCAGGGTCCGGGAGGGTGCCGTCCTTAGCGGCCGCGCGCCCACCGCAGCAGCGCGTCGGCCAGGACGTCCAGGTGGGCCTTCGTCTGTGAACAAACGGGACAGTACAGTACCACTCCCACAGATGGGTCACCCAACTTACTACTACCTTCACTAGCTGGAAAGAAATATACTACTACAGAGCACATCTATAAATGAAGAGTCTTTAACGCTCGTCGTTTCACAGCTGAATTCTGTCTTGGGTGCTATTACTTACACAAACTACGTGCCCATTTATTTACCCAGACACTAATTTATCCTGATCGGGACACTAACGGTGGGGTCTCCTATTAATTATTTATCCTAATATAGGAATTACATCCGAGACCTCAGGGTTGCCGCTATGCTTTACACTTTACTGGCAGAACGATTCGATGCTTAGGTCGTATCATAGACGGAGGGGAACTAAGTACGACAACCAACACTTTCTGTAATTGGAATAGAATGTAACACGCGACAACCACTTAACAGTTACTAGTTGCGCTTTCACATGTCGCTAAGACTTACCATATCGCCATAATGTGTGTGTTTCAGATATGGTTATTAAATATCATTTGATACAAGCCACCAGGACAGAGATAAGATCGTGCTGGCTGATAATTAATTTTCTTCGGGTGTTTCAGGCTTGGTAGAGATGTTATGATGAGAAAATGATTTAGCGAATGAGTTAGTATGTATAGAATCACCGTTTTATAGAACATGCAGGCCTGTCGGTCTTCATCCTCGCCGCTGGGGCAGTCGATGAAGCCGTCGCACAACACGTGGTCGTCAATGCAGCGGTAGCGCCCTTGCCGGTCGGGCGTGGGGCACGCGAACCGCTCCATGCCGTCCGCAGCCGGTGGACATTCTGGAAACAAAATACATTTTTGTAGGACCGGGACCGGGTACTGCCTTGTTTAATAATACTGGTAAAAAAGGAAAACGGAACGAGGGCTCTGGCATAGTTGGAAAAAGGATAGGCTGCTGACATTATATTTATATTAGTCTAGCATTTACCTAAGCTCTTAACTCAATTGACTACTGGGTTTTCATAAAGTGTTGTTTGCAATACAAGTTTCATCTTTCAAAGATAATCACAGTCTTCATACATATTCTAATTTCACCGTAATTTTCTAACTCATTATATGGCAAATTACTTGTTGTGCGAGAATAAATAGTGTTCATAAATAATTGAACATGCTACAAAGCTATTATCTATTGAGTTTTATTTCATTTTGGTTTCGTGAGCTTATAGACAAAAATTGTATCTATAATATAATGGTTTGAATGTTGATAGTCATTATTCGAGCGAGGGTAATGAACTTTGACCTCTGTTGTAAACCTAGTCACTTTTGACTTGGGTTGTTCGTTCTTTAATGAATTGTGCTCCGAAGCCCGTCTCTTGGAAAGGGTTTAATGAGCTATGCTAACTGAGTATACAGGATAGTGTGTTGTTCTCATTTAAAATTAAATATTTATGTATTATCGCTTTGGGAATAAGCTCACTTCCTATTCACTCAAAAGTTCACTTACTGTCTACGAATGGGAATTGTAGGCATGCGGTTAAAACAAATATCTTTGACATCCTACAACTATTTTTTTGGAAGGTTGACCCTTGTCGAAGGAGTCATGTTTGGGCCTCTGTCGATATCTTGACACGCAGTACTTGACTAGCCGTAGGAATTTTCATCGCAGTTATTGGTATCAAATACCGGAATAAAAATAAAATAAAATTTTAATTAGCCTTCGTCTTTTTAATATGAGATCAAATTAAAAAAAAATATAGCCGTCTTTCTGCTGGCGTTAATAGATCTATATTAACTCTGACAGCCCTTTAAAATGTATGTCACGAAGATTTAGTAACGTGGATGTTTCTCGACATTATAAATTGTGTTGTTAAACTGGAATGTATTCTATAAATAGGGACTTATCTCACCTTTTAACGAGGGAAGAAAAAGATCGTACGTAAACCCACACGTATGTAATAAATTCTTATAAGTCTGATATACTAAGCAGCGCGATAGGTCACATACAAGGCAACGTGGCGCTTGTAAGGGATTAAAGTGAAAATTTTATTTCCACAGTAAAATTCCACTAAGTTCTTACAAACATAGAAAAAGCTCTAGTCGAATAAAATTTGGATGTGATTTGACCTGCAAAGTTAAATTAAGTTTCCTGGATATTTATCTAACTTTTTATTGGCGTAGGACACAATACAACATGATATTTAGATGACCTTTTTATGACGCACTTTGAAAACCTATAACGCGTACAGAAATATATATTATCTACTTGATAAAATATACTTGAAAAGTCAGCGAACGCGTTAGCGGTACGATACATCAAATATATAATATTCTCATCCATTTGGTTGCATTAAGTGAGCGGAGCTCTTTGCCCTTTCCCCGAGAGGTTGTAAGTTTCGGTCAGTTAGCCGTACGATATTCCCAAACTCTGCGACTAAACTGGTTGCTTACACAGACTGTGACGGCAGGCCACTCTATCGCGAGCGTCTATTTTTAGCAACGCCGGGGAAAGTGAGGCCCGTGGCTCGATTGCGCGCGCCCTCTATACACCTCTATCCTTAGCCTCTATCTATTCACTTTGTGGGGAGGCAGCGGCGACGTCTTGTGCATTCGTAAGCAGCTATCGGCACCGTCCAGGTGAAATGGCAGGTTACGGTTATCAAATCTTTTGTTATATTAGGTCCTTACATATGAAATTGGCGTTTTGTATGGAAAAAGCAAAACGAGTTTTTTTAAATGAAATTATTTTAATTAGTCAATCAAAATATGTACCATTGTTATCTATCCACTTTCATCATTTTATCGGTAGTTCAAAAAATGAAACAAAAAAAATTGATTGAAAAAATTGTGGGAGCGAGAATCAATAAAATCTTTGGTTTTGACAGCTTCATCGGAATTGATTTCTTTTTCTTGCAAGAAGTTGTCCAAATTCCGGAAAAAGTGGTAATCTGTTGGAGTAAGGTCCGGGGAGTACGGTGGGGGTCGGAGACGTTCCAATCGCAGCTCCTCTAATTTAGCGACCGTCTGTTGTGCAGTGTGTGGTCTAGCGTTGTCCTGAAGCAGCAGTGGGCTAGAGCAATTGACCAGTCTCGGTTGTTTAATGTCTAGCTTTTCCATCATGGTTTGCGACAATACAGATCTGCCGTAAAGTTGTTTTATCACTCACACCGAAGCCTGCCGCTAATTCTGACGTGGTTTGCAAAGGATCCGCTTCAACGAGCACTTTTTCAACCAGGGTCAGCGGCTGTCCACGGGGTTTGTTCTGTAGGTCAAAATTTCCAGAAGGAAAACGTTGGAACCAAAAACGTACCGTGTTTTATTTTACGATAGCTTCCCCATAAACATCATTAATCCTTCAAGCTGTTTCTGCAGCGCTGGTGCTACGGTGGAACTCGTATTCGTAAACAGCCCGATATTTTAAGTTTTTTATATTGTGAATAGAACGATGTCAAAGAAAAATCAAATAACGCGAACATAAATTAATCGCTAAATTAGAGTCAAAAATACACAAGCCTAAATTTGAAATAATTTTGAATTTGGGATTCCCAACCAAACGCCAGATATTTGAGATCAAAGTGGCCAGTTTGACAAAACGCCAATTGCATTTAAGGACCTAATAACTATTTTCATATTTTTGTGTTAGATATTATTTATCTTTGCTCAACGATTCTAAAATTTAACGGTGACGTATAAAAAACTGTTAAGCTTCCAGTTAAAAGGCAGTTAGGAAGAAGCAATTATTCAAACACCAGATACCAACAAAGACCAAAGATACCAACAAAGGCCAATGAAGCACGTAAATAATCCAGCGATATTACTATTGTCAAAACTCTTGTTATGGATAGAGACGAAAAAACTTGGCACAGGACATACTGACTTGAAAGCACAAACCACACACATCATCATTGCTGCCTTGTTTATGATGAGTTAGTAAAGCTGATCGTTCTCAACCAAGCGCACATATGGGAGTAGCACGAGGAGGCGAAACGCCGGGGCGTAACTCCGGTGCCGCGAGAAATCACGGCACAGCGGACAGAGCTCCGGCGGGAGCTCAGGGCGGCATGGAGAGTGCGATTGTCGCAACACAGCGCTGGGCACGCCACAATTGTGGCAATAAGTCCCCTCTTTGAGGAGTGGCTAGACAGGCGCCACGGAGTCCTCACCTTCCGCCTGACGCAGGTCCTCACCGGACATGGTTGTTTCGGGAGGTTCCTGTTCCGGATAAGGTGGGAGGAAACGCCTAGGGGTCACCATTGTGTGGATCGCCCAGAGGACACGGTGGAGCATACGCTGGAGGTCTGCCCTGCTTGGGCGGACCACCGCCGTGTCCTCGTGCAGGCGGTTGGCGGTGGAGATTTCTCGCGTCCAGCCCTGGTCCAGGCTATGGTACGGAGCGAGAGGGCTTGGGAAGCCGTCACCTCCTTCTGTGAAGCAGTAATGCTCGAGAAGGAGGAGCGGGAACGCGTGAGGGAGAGGCAAAATTCGCGCCCTCACGCCTCTAGCCGCCGCAGGAGACGCCCTGGGCGTCGGGAATCCCAGGCCGATTCCCGGCCACCGTAGGCGCGGGCTTGCGGACGGCGAGCAATGGGCAGCTCGCCGTCCGATAAGGACCAGGCTCGGGTCGACGGCACGTTGCATGCGCGCCTCAAAGAGACGTCAGCAACAAATGACGGGGTCCGCTAGGGCCGATGCCTGCCAGGGTTGCGGGAAAGTCCGAAAGGGTTACCGTGGCCTCTAGCACAGACAACTGAAGGAACACTGGTGGGTTTTAGTCAGTAAGAGTCTGACACGCCCTCCCGCTCCAACCAGAGCGGGAGAAGTTATTTGATAAATGATAAATGATTTTATTTCTGTAAGTAGGTTTGTTAAAACACTTTTACACGTCAATCATATTTTAAAAACTAGATGAGGTCGGCGTTTCCTATCTGACTACTCTGAGAAGAAAGGCCGAAACAAACTCAGAGGTCACAGTCTCTTTTAAAGTCCAGGCATAATCTTGGTCAGATCATGTGAAGACCATGTAGATTTACCACACTCAATAAAGGAAAAAAAAGGTGCTAGTAGTAAAGAGATGAATACAAAATGGTGTCTTATGACAATGGTCAGCCTCAACCGTAAAAAACTGTAAGAGATAACAATAAATTGTGTAAATAATGAAGATGGTCAGCTTGAAATTCAGAACTAAACTGTAAAGAGCAAGATTTGATATTATATCAGCCTATACATACAACATCCAATAATAATTTTTATTAGATAGTTATTTAAAGATAACATGACACTGTCGATATTTATTGCTTGTCGGGAGGCGGTACTAAGAATCAAGATAACCTAATTTCTCGCCGTTGTGGCTTTGTACTTGTCTAAGTTGCGTGGGATGACAAGCAACTGATACATTCATGTTTTTCTTTTCTATATATACAAAAACAACTACTTATATAATTAGTGGATTTATTTATTTTTCGAACAGAATAACATGATTACTTCAGCTAAAAGAAAATAAACTAGTTTGTTTTAATTGAACTAAGAAGAATTCAGTGTTAGAAAATTAAGACATGAAAATAATATGAACGATTTTGTTGTGGTGATATTTTAAAAAAACGTTGTTGTGAGAAGCTAATCTTCTCAGAACATTGTTTTGGCCTTGATAAGGCCATAATCTTCTACACACTCAAGTGCACATATATTATGCACATAACACGCTTAACACGATCGAGTGTGCAACTTGATAATTCATTGAGGAAGCATAAAATAATAAGTGTGGTAAAGTAGTCAATGAAGATTGTTTAATTGTGATTTAGATACTTATATTCATTTAAATAGTATATGTATGTATAGTATAGTATGCAAAATGAATGAAAATGTACGTACTTCAGTTACTAAATTAAAGCAATTCATATACAACTCGCATGTACGAGATCTAGCTATAAAGGAGTACTAATTTAACTCAGGGTGAAACTGTTTTTCGTTCTAGAGGTACTTTGTTAGGGTACTCTGTGTTTTATCTACGTCCTTCACGAACACAACTAGTTGCTTCATTCATTTAGAGGTTGTAGTTGTATGTATGACGAGTCATTTGACGACAACTTCTAGGAGAGCAAAGTCGCATCATTTAGCATTTTCATTTGTGTTTAAAAATGTAATACTCGTCCCATAAATAAGTACCTATACCTACATAATAAATGGTGACACAAAAAAGAGATTTCGGCATCATAATAATATTTTATGTTTTTTTAATTTGAGAGCAGTGGTGGCCCAGTGGTAACGGCCGCGACTTACAAGTTGTAGGTCGTAGGTTCGAAGTCGAACCCACAGAAATATTAAAAACAGTTCGAACCCAAACTTTACTTGGCGCTTTACTTTGTGTACATTATTTCATCACCACTACTCTCAAAACGGTGAATGAAAACATCGTGAGGAAACCAGCATGTCCTAGAACCAAAAAGACATGTGACATCTACCAACCCGCGCTGGGCCCACGTGGTGGATTACGGCCCTTTCCTTCTCACCGAGAGGAGGCCTTTTTTTTTTTTTTTTTTTTTTGTGGGTGGGAAATCATCAAATAACTTCTCCCGCTCTGGGCAGAGCAGGAGGGCGTGTCAGACTCTTACTGACTAAAACCCACCCGTGTTCCTTCAGTTGCCTGTGCCAGGGGCCACGGTAACCCTCTTGGACTTTTCCGCAACCCTAGCAGGCATTGGTCCTAGCAAACCCCGTCATTGGTGCTGACATCTCTTTGAGGCGCGCGTGGAACACAACGCGCCGTCGACCCGGGCCTAGTCCTTATCGAACGGCGAGCTGCCCATTGCTCGCTGTTCGCAAGCCCGCGCCTACGGTGGCCGGGAATCGGCCTGCGATTCCCGACGCCCAGGGCGTCTCCTGCGGCGGCTAGGGGCGTGAGGGCGCGAACTTTGCCTCTCCCTCACGCGTTCCGCCTCCTCCTTCGCGAACATTACTGCTTCGCAGAAGGAGGTGACGGCTTCCCAAGCCCTCTCGCTCCGTACCATGGCCTGGACCAAGGCCGGACGCGAGAGATCGCCACCGCCAATCGCCTCCACGAGGACACGGCGGTGCTCCGCCCAAGCCGGGCAGACCTCCACCGTATGCTCCACCGTGTCCTCCGGGCGATCCACACAATGGTGACACCCGGGCGTTTCCTCCCGCCTTATCCGGAACAGGAACCTCCCGAAACAGCCGTGTCCGGTGAGGACCTGCGTCAGACGGAAGGTGAGGACGCCGTGGCGCCTCTCTAGCCACTCCTCAAAGAGGGGACTTATCGCCGCAATTGTGGCGTGCCCAACCGAGAGGAGGCCTGTGTTCCAGCAGTGGGAAATTGATGATTATGCTAAGAATACTTACTTTTCTATGCCAAATAAGGTTAATGAAAACATGAGCAAACCGCTTCAGAAGTTTGAAGAATGAAGAAATAACCGACAAAATCGATAGTATTGATGGATCGCCACGGAAAAGGAAAATAACTTTCGTTTTAAATCTATGGTGTCCCAGTTTTAACGTGAACAGCGAAATTATGAAACTTTATGTGACGCTGTATATCATAACGATCGCTTTACCGTGTTAAACGAATAAAATTATGAGAGTTAGTCTAAATGAGCGGCCTAAGTCATGGTTATGTGTTCAGTAAGTGCCGTGTGTAACATGATTCATAAAATTATATTTTTCTCGCAGTTTCCTTTCATAGTCAAGGAAAAGTCCCTAAGTATCCCTATGTGTATTTCATAAAATAGTAGACCGTAGTTTTATAAAAAGGGTACTGTAGGCGACTGTAAAAGTGAAGGTACGTGCTCGAATAGAGCCTACATCAGGTATTCGGGGCGATGGCAGATACAAGCCGCCTCCGGGGTCCTAATATGCCCTTTAAGACCTCGCTCTGTTGAAATATCTGTCACTTGCAACACACTTTAACTCGTTTAGGTGTCTGAAGATTCACACCTCTGTAATGTTGTCTTTCAAATATTTCATACTCTCTAGTTGCTGGATTAGCTTTTACCTATTTTTATCAAATAATATTATGAAAATGGATCGTATGCTCCAACCATCTTATATGTCTTTATTCACTAGAAAGTTTTTACATTTAAATCAGATAACCTTAGCAAGAAGTTAGCTTTCAAAAGCTGGTAAAATATTTTACATTTACATTTCACGACATAGAAAGGTAATCAAGTGATATTCACAGTTACAAGGACCCGTAATGCGCTTGTGAATATATTATAGCCATTGAAACTACAACTTTATGTTTTGAAAGAAATTACATAATTTTGTAGTATTGATATTGACATGATGTCATGTCTTATTATGGTTTTAATTCCTTCCTGTTACTTTTATTACAATTGAAAATGCTGCAAAATTAAATGCTGCTCGTCGGTTAGCGCATCATCTGAGAACGGCATTTTGTTTTTTCGGCTATACTTCGAGTAAGGTTTTCAGAGAAAGGACAATCGGAAAAACTGTCTGGAAAATTAGGGAAATACTGAATATGCTTTTTTCAATGGGATTTGGACACGGCAACGTGTGTCGGGACAGCTAGTTTTAAATAAGTAGGATTACGATGCGCGACGTTTCCACGACAGCGTAGCCAATTATGTTATCGGAATGCTACGTAATTTAAATAAGTAGGATTACGATGCGCGACGTTTCCACGACAGCGTAGCCAATTATGTTATCGGAATGCTACGTAATTTAAATAAGTAGGATTACGATGCGCGACGTTTCCACGACAGCGTAGCCAATTATGTTATCGGAATGCTACGTAATTTAAATAAGTAGGTATACGATGCGCGACGTTTCCACGACAGCGTAGCCAATTATGTTATCGGAATGCTACGTAATTTAAATAAGTAGGATTACGATGCGCGACGTTTCCACGACAGCGTAGCCAATTATGTTATCGGAATGCTACGTAATTTAAATAAGTAGGTATACGATGCGCGACGTTTCCACGACAGCGTAGCCAATTATGTTATCGGAATGCTACGTAATTTAAATAAGTAGGATTACGATGCGCGACGTTTCCACGACAGCGTAGCCAATTATGTTATCGGAATGCTACGTAATTTAAATAAGTAGGATTACGATGCGCGACGTTTCCACGACAGCGTAGCCAATTATGTTATCGGAATGCTACGTAATTTAAATAAGTAGGATTACGATGCGCGACGTTTCCACGACAGCGTAGCCAATTATGTTATCGGAATGCTACGTAATTTAAATAAGTAGGATTACGATGCGCGACGTTTCCACGACAGCGTAGCCAATTATGTTATCGGAATGCTACGTAATTTAAATAAGTAGGATTACGATGCGCGACGTTTCCACGACAGCGTAGCCAATTATGTTATCGGAATGCTACGTAATTTAAATAAGTAGGTATACGATGCGCGACGTTTCCACGACAGCGTAGCCAATTATGTTATCGGAATGCTACGTAATTTAAATAAGTAGGATTACGATGCGCGACGTTTCCACGACAGCGTAGCCAATTATGTTATCGGAATGCTACGTAATTTAAATAAGTAGGATTACGATGCGCGACGTTTCCACGACAGCGTAGCCAATTATGTTATCGGAATGCTACGTAATTTAAATAAGTAGGATTACGATGCGCGACGTTTCCACGACAGCGTAGCCAATTATGTTATCGGAATGCTACGTAATTTATCTCATCATTTAAATTTTCTCATACTAAGAGAAAATCTTAAAGTGAAAAAAGCATTTAATTGGCCGATTTTCTACAAAAAATTTAAATATACGACTAAAGCAAATTAGATTCATTTCGAGATAATCTAATAATAATCTCAATCTGATAATCTAATGCGTGTATAGCACGCATCTGTTTCTTTATCAAACTTAATCGCCCATAAAAAGAAACCAGAATGAGTTTGTAGGTTATAACATTTCCGTAAATTAATAATTTAGTAAATTCTGAAGCATTAATACGAGGAAAATGTGGTTGCCTTTCCTTCTCTTATCGTGTTGTAGTAAGAGACGAAAAGTATCCATCTGTCCACAGATACCTCGAGTGAGAAAACTTGCTATTTCTGTGTTGCTTTGCTTCCTGGTACTATAGTTTTACTCAGTAGGTAGGGTACGGAACTACGGAAATACTAAGTAATCACCCAGTATTTGTTTTAACAACTCGTTTTACGGATTTACGGCTCAATTCCGAAACACGACTGTCTCTGACGTAGTAGTATTTTTATCGAGTATTTTAATACTTTTCTGTCAATGCATCCCGCGGATGTAATAAATAAGTACATTTTATTATTAAAATCAAAAACAATTAAATATTTAATTGGAAGTATAAAATAATATCATTGATTATCGCCATTTATCTAAAATGAAGTATTTTGTACACCCGTTACTAAACTATTGATGGAAAAATGTACTGTTATTAATAACAAATCTTTGTAATACGGTATTACGCAGAGAAAGAAAAGAAAGAAAGAAAAATATTTTATATGGGACACGCACAGAAAATACAAACAATACAAATATAACATTACATCTAACAAAATCATGAACACAAAAATAAAAGAAGAACATTCATGCTTTTAAGTTTCTCAAAGAAACAGCTGTACACAGCTGATGTATTATTTTACTAAACAGCTGAAAGTGTAGCCAATAACACCATACTATTAACTACCTTAATACTGATTTATATAAATGGGTCTCACATAAAATGCTTAGTTATAAAAACGGACAGCGATTACTTAAATCACCGCCAAGTTGGTACATACGTCACGGGTGTGGGTGTTATCCCGTATTACTCATGATAGTGATCGCGGGCTCGAGTACGCAGCAGACTTTTCGGCGTCGAATACGTCATCGGTCGTTACCACAATACCGAATGACTTTCATTCGAGTATTGTTGTATAAACATGTCCGAAACGTCTTTAGTTATGGCTAGACATACCATTGTTTGCGACGGTTTACTCCCTACGCGCCCGTTATAACTGCCAAATGAAACTATTTTCACCTAAACCACGGTTGAGACGAAGTTGTATGTACGAAGTATGCTCTCGTACTTCACCAAAGTCTTATAAATAACACTTCATGAGAAATGACTTTTTATTATAAGTGTTCTTAACGTGGAACCATTTTGAGTATTCTCCTAAAGTTAGCGCTCAGGAATCACGTGCTATAACTTGGATTTAAAGCTTTAGTCTTGGACTTTGGTTGGATTTAACTTAAGCTTCACAGCAGTGACCGGTTTCGTTTTATTTGTTTCGAGTTTGGTGTACTAAAACGAAAGTACTTAATATAATAAAGAAACTTTCAATGTGGAAGACATACAAAGTACACCCACAGTCTTCCAAGTTAGTTGCTGAAGTTACATTTTGGTGTACCTACTAATTGTAGGGCATATTATATACCAAGCATATTCATTATTTAATAGTAATTGATAGAGCAATTATTTTATCGTTCAATAATATTTATCTTATAATTGGTCACTACTTGGTTTATTGATTGGCAGTGGCTGTCGTGCTGTGTTTATGTGGCCGTCGATTGTCTGCTAATACTCTTTCCAGCTGATAAATATTAACAAGACGTCGCAGTACGTGCCTCTATTGTTAAGGAGAAATGTTGCCAATTCTTCACTCTATCATTTGCCATACTCAAGTTTTAAGTCGGCCAACACAAACAGAAAGATAATCCGGTTTAACAGGTACTTTAATGCATAGACACAGCAGTTTTTAAGCTTTCTATAAGCTGAGCTATTTTAAATAAATTTACATGATCTGTTTTTATTGATTCAGTAAAGGAGTGGATTTTCATTCATGTATGCGAAATAAAATTTATTTTAAAACAATAGAATTCAGTTTCAGCGCCTTTAGAAATATAATAAACATACGAAAAAAAATTTAGCGTTACAAAATACTTTTTTATAAATTACTTTCGTTTTAGTGTTACAACGTGAATATCTTTGTCATGTTTTATTTTGTTTCAGCTCAGATGCATGTTGCATAGTGTATTCTTCAGCTTTGTGTTAGAAATATTTTTATTTCGTATAAAGTAACGATTTAAAAAATGTGCGCTCGACGTAGAGGCTACGGGGCTACGCGCAGCGTAGGCGGGGAATACATTGCTGCGTAGCAGTCTTTCTACACAATGTAGTCTTTTTATGGACGTTTATCTGCAGCTACGAATAACTTCATAGTAAATTTAAGTGGGTTACGGGATTCGTGATATTGTGTGAGTCATTGTTATTTCGTATACAGTATCTAAATGAAATTTATGTTCATGGCGTAGCTACTACGGCTACGAGCAGTGCAGGCAGCAAATACTTTGCTGCGTATCGGTGATGCTACGTG
Source organism: Brachylomia viminalis (assembly GCA_937001585.2). Taxonomy (NCBI): domain Eukaryota; kingdom Metazoa; phylum Arthropoda; class Insecta; order Lepidoptera; family Noctuidae; genus Brachylomia; species Brachylomia viminalis. Next base: position 11,981,435 of record OW443310.2, on the reverse strand, counting down.
ACCAGTTCGTAATATCTGTAGCTACTAATGACTTCCTAGTCAATTTAAATACGGTACAGAATATACGTTTGGTGTTGCAGCTACACAGCGTAGGCAGCAAATACTTTGCTGCGTAGCAGTTATTCTACGAGAGCAGTTCATAGATGTAACTCAGCAGTTACGTATAACTTCATGGTAAATTTAAATAGGATACGAGATATCTGATACTGGATGAGTCATTTGTAGCCATGATAAATTATCTGCCCACGTCAAGTTTATTGCTGACAATTCCGAGTAACCCAAAATAATATTTTGGTGTTACATAAAATATGAACTTCAAGTAGACAGAAAGTTTGCAAGTAACAAAGTATATCGATCAGTGACAAATAAAATACTTTTTGTTGAGTCGTATAGCTTTAGCTTTCTTATTGAGAAAAAGTTTCAGATTTACGAGATTTTATATTTAGACAGGTTCACAAAAAATTAAGGAGGATTGAAGATAGAGGAGTAGAAATGTTTAAGTTGCTTGTATTTTACTTACGGTAAGTGTTCCTAAGTGTAATGAGTATGTTGTGCTGGTAGCTAAAAATTAAACGATGAAATAAAAGAACCTTTATGCAAAGTTCCAACTTTTATCAGTCGTATAGAGAGATTTACGCTTGCTCGTAAGTTGCGTGTCCTTCCTTGCCGCAATTTTGATATAAGGATAAAGTAGATCATGGCTGCGATATATCTTCAACAGGGATTTTATCAGTACCTACATGGGCACGTGTGTTGGTTTTAATTACCAGAAATGAGATGTTTCGTTCAAGCCCGAGTTCCAGGTGCCTGATTGTGAAGGAAGTTCTTTGAGCAGCAGTATTAGAACATTGAAACTTATTATGAAAAACTTTGTTGAGAGGAGCCTGCTTCTTCATGCTTTTTTTCATTTAATTTGTATTTTCCTTAAAGAAATTGAAGTACGTATTGTAGAAACAACAAGAACTGACTACATTTCTAGCAAAAAACAAAAATTAACTACCTACATGAACAGTTCCTATCGTGAGTATCTTTCAGAGCTCAATAGCACAATGACCACCGCGCAACTCTACGAGCGATCGAAGTGAAATGGATATAATCGTAATAATCCCACTTTACTCACTAAAATTCCGACAATTGACTTAAAAATAACCAACCCTTAATAATGCTTTCTTTTAAATAAAACAGCAAAATGTAAATTAATTACATTTTTATATAAAAAGAAGTAGTTCTTAGTCCTCGCGTAAACGAATTTCATTTAGTACCTGTGGAGCAGCCGAATTAAATTTATATATAAATATTTTCTTACCCAATTGGTATGACCTCGACATTTAAGTGGACCTTTATCTCGACGGAAACTTAATATTTGTTTACTGATCGCTCTGACATTTTCCTTTTATTTGTATACAATTTTATTTATAGGTACATGAGAAACAATTAATAGATATTTGCGCCCTCATGCAACCTCTTATGAATTTTGAAGCAGATATTATGTTGTTATAAGAATGTATGATATGAAATGATTATTTTATATTGCCATTATGTTTTATTAGTAGTTGAGTTACGATCAAGACTCGAATAGGTGGGCGTCGAGCGGAGGTTGCAAACCCATTAATCATAGTACGATACTTTATTGCTTCAATGGGGCGTCGATATAGGACCGTTCAATGTGGCTCAATGTAGCGCGGGCGGCCCGCTCCCGCCGCCGCCGCACGCCTATCCTGCTCCACGGTTACCATTTTGCATTGTGTTTAGCATGTCACTTCAGTTTCATCGGCAACCTTTTTTCCCAACTCATTGTCGTGTTTATTTCTAAAGAATAAGACGCATTCAAATGTTTGCGAAGTAATATTTGCGTTCTTCATTTAACTTCAGTCAATTGACGATATTTGATAGAGCAAATGTTAAAACTCTATTTTCGAATCAACATATTTTACAAATAAATAAGCTTATTAATTTCTAAAGCAGTCAATGGCTTTGGTTGCAGTGTCAACTGGAACTGTACTCAACTTCTGTATTTTGGAGTTATCATAAGAGCGTGGGTTAACCGCCTGCAGCTCTTGACACGTTTCAACACCGTTAGGCCCGTTGTACACGTCACAGTTTCTTTATGGTTAACGGGTTAACCGCGGCGTAGAATAATCATGTGAGCTTGTATATGCGTTAAGGTGACGGTGCCGTACCGTAATGCCGCCTTATCTGTCAATAACTTTCCATAGTGATTCATACAACACACGGCTAATCAATCGTAGTTTTTCACGGCCAAAAAACGTGTGTGTACAAAGGGCCTTACAAGGCACGAAACAGTAGTGATATACCCATTCGTAGTTAATGAGCTACTTCAGAATCCAGAGTATTTAACTTTTAAGTACTTACTTATTTTTCAATATATTCCAACAAATTCTATAGAGAGTGTAATTGCATGATAAGCTGTACCAATAAGGTTTCAGTTTGAGAGATCTACAGGGAATTCATTTTGTTGCCACCTACACACTGCACGGGTTATCACTCAAAGTAAATTCGTAGTATAAGTAATCTGGAAATTGAAATATGAGATGATTTAAGAAGTATCTGTTTTGTTGATACATTTAGTTTCTTCCAAAAAAGCTTTGCTTTCTACGTAAGTTGCGTGTGTTTAACCCTAATAAAGGTACAGTAAGTATTGTGTCCGAAATACCATCGATCGGCAAGCTAAGTACTAAATTATGTAGCTTCCTTACAACCACTTGGGGATATTTATACCAGCATCGATGAGCGGGTTAAAGGGTCACGTTAAACCAGAAAGGTCACGCGTATTTAAATTCCGCTTGTAGGTAAACATCTGCTATAAACTGTTAGAGTTCATAATAAATATGTTGCTGCGACGTCATATGATATTACGTAAAGGTCATTAATTCGTTACGATTAGAGTGTAGGCATTTTGGTAAGTTATTTTTACTTTTCTTATAATTTAACAGCAGTTTTCTTCTAGAAGGTCAGCGAAACGGCAAGCTATGTGAATCAAATCTAAGTCGCTTTCAACAACAATGAATTAATTGACGTACGTCACAAGTAGTAACAGGTACTTACCTATTATTATTAGTGAGCGCCTACTATTGTTTGTTATAGACGCAGTAGATTAGGGTACGGAAACATTAGGTAGGTAAAGGAGAATTTCGTCTTTGTTTTTAAAATGAGAATCAAAACTTGATAATAAAGCCTACCGATATTACCATAATCTAAATAAATGTATGATATAAAAAGCACCAGAACATTGTTTGCATACACAGTCAGAATATACATGAACGTATTTATTCAACACATTATGGATAAGCCTAACAAAGGGTTATGATTTGGGCAATCTTGTATGAATATTTGTGTTTACCCATCAAGGATGAATGAGCAATTTTTTCGTATTCCCTTACCTCAAACCATCTACCACATAAATGACTAAATAGCGGCTAGAATATCGATGTGAGCTTTGTGCGTCATTGGCGAAAAAATCAATGTCTCGAATTTATTTATGTTGGTATGAACAATTGAACACCGCTTAGCTTTAATGTATTCTTTTATCTTTAACTTCATACTAAATAATATTTATCGTTTACGATTGAATAAGTATGTGTTTTAGAATTTTGATAATAGGCTCATAATAACATAAAATGATTTACGCTTAATTGATTGAGTTCTGTGAACAGTATTCGATTGAAATATGCAATTACATTAATTTCTTTTTATCAATTGAAGACAGCAGAACGGTTCAATTTTCCAAACTTATGTGTTAATATTCATACATTATAGGGGTAAAGTACTTAAGCTAACAGTGCAGTCGGTCGGCGCTGAGTTAAAGTTCGATGCCAAGAGTCGGAGATGCCAAACAATAGGAAATATGCCGCAGCAGCTCCGTGTCTATGTTATAGTTCCGCCTATTGCACTGAAGAACTCCCGCGCCGGAAGTCGTTGTGCGCCATGTGGCGGCCGCGCCCGCGCCTCCCTCGACCCGAGCCGCTCGCGCCTCGATACTCTCTATACATGCCATAAACTACACCATGAACATACTTTACTGCCTCTCAAAATTGGTTTTATGCTATTACAATTTAGTATTTCAAATAAATTGAGGCAAGCGTATAGGAAAACGATGCCATTCGCCGTTTAAGAAGTCTTTCTGGTCCTTCGATAAATTAGGAAGAATTTATAAATAAATTGCCTCATTATTTGCAAATTCAACTCATACAAACAAGTATTACTTAAAAGATATATTACAAGTATCTGACATTTTACTTTTCAAAGCTACAACAATTCTGTTGAAAGTTAGCAAATGTTGTTCAAAATTATATGAAATAGCTCACAATGTGGTGATTAGTGTCTGGAAGGTTTCATTATAAATGGCAATAATTTGGTTGTAATTAGAGGGCGCACTCGTTGTAATATAGGGTGTTTGAATGAGAGGCTTAGAAGTTGAAAGTTAATTGTGATGTCGGCACTTGTTGTCGCTGTCGCGTGGTGAGAGTAGGGCAGGCGAGGGCGAGGTATTAGCGAGGGGCGAATGGCGAGTGGCGAGCATCCGACCGCAATTTACGCCTCGGCTGCGGCTGGCGCGCCGCCAGACGCCGCCGACACACTGGTTCGCTCCTGAAGCAGCCCACGATCTAATGGTTTTGTCGTTTTTCAGAGACCATTTAATCCACTTGTTTATATTTGTTGGAACTGGAACTCGAATACAGGTCATTTTACGGTGTTTACGTTTTCAGTTCGTTTTCAGATTCAGAAACTACGTACACGACGTATGTGTAGTATATGGTATGAACAAACATTAAATATAGAGGAATATTAATTAACTATGTAATTTAATTGAACATTACATTAAATCCGTTCTATGTTTCAAGTTTACAAGTCTCAATTCGATTACACAGAATTCGTAGCGTTTCGTAGCAGCGTGCTACGAAGCGTCTACGACGGTAATATCTGTTCATGTTATCCCTAAACTAATCTCATAAGTTGTCTGTTATGGTAATGTTCATTGTGGTGTAGCCTTATCTGCTTACTGTAGCTTAATAAGTCTACTAAAATGATTACGTTCTTATTTAGTTTTAAGGTATGTTCACCTCTGTGTAGCGAACGTAATACTTCATTATGTTTATGTAAATAGTTTAGAAACTCTTAAATATGGTTAGGTTCTGTGAATTATTAAAGTGTATTAAGTGAACGAAAGGTAGATAGGGCTTCGGCATAAATCTAGGTGACCCTCATCAGTTGCCCAGCTTTGCTCACTTTTGCGAAACAATGAGCCGATATCCAGATAAACTGCCATGTTATGTGAAATTCTTCAGAAAACACCCATGGAAACCGGATAACCGAAAACGCTGCTGTCTGTAATTGCCTATAGCAATCCTAAGCTCATTTTAATTGCCAACCATTAAAAAGTTTTGTATATTTTATTGTTAGCGGGTCTACACCTAATTGTATAGAACCGCTAACAATATATTTTTTTTTTACCTACCTTGTACCTACACGTATATTATACCTACATCTCAACATTTCTAAACGTGACAAACATAGAAGAAACTTAGATCTTCAATATTTTTAGAACTGCTAAAAATTCGGAGAGATTTTTTAATTCCATAGCAAAGTTATTCCAGTTTTCCGGTTACTGGGCACTTACCAAGTTTCCATTGGCTATTTATAATTTAACTAGAACGTCGTATTTTAAAGCAAGTTATTTTTCATTTTAATGATGCGACAATAAGCATGTTTGTACAGATTGATGGCAGCAATAGGCTCCAATTTGTCGAGTGCTTGTGCTACGGAGCGGCTTTTAAATTACTCGACTAATTGGGTAGATCACGGTGATTTTAGGTCGTACTGTAAGCCTTAATTGGAGTTTCAGGTGTAATCGTCGATCGTCGGATACGTCGAAGCCGAGCTAAAAATAAACTTTATGGATGCGTGCGTGAGGTTTCGAATAACTAAAACGGTACAAAATGGGGCCGTTTCCCTTTCGTTGCTATTCTTGTAAAATTTTATTTTTACCCCTTAAGTAGGTTACAGACCAAGTGACTTAAGTTTGTAAATAACGTTAAACATAACAAAGTTTTTGAGGGCAAACTGATTTAGTTTTACTCAAGCGCTATTTATAGGTGCAAAATATTTACTGTAAAAACACACAATATTCTACTTGAAGCAATGATAATTATGTCCTATTAGCGGGATTTCCTTTCTTCGTGCTTGAAGTGATACCTAACTAAGTAGATTAGAAGTGAAATAAAGAATAGAAAATGAGGAGGTTGCTAGGCATATTCCAGCATGAGCAAGATTCAACTTAGGACTTAATTAAACACGCACAGTTTGTCCCTCAAACAATAGACGCTCCTATTCTCATGGGTATCGTAAACTGCGAGTAAGGTGTTATAATAAGGTGACTAAGCAGTAGTACCAAGTCTGCCGACCTATATATGTAGGCCTGGATCTGTAAAGATCGGGTTGCAACAACGTAAATCTAAAACTCGAGATATAAACCGATACCGGCTTAGTGGCGAGAAAGTGAGTTGTCTCTGGTCGCTATTTGTGATTGTGAACCCAAGATTATTCCTACACGTTGCTTAGTCCTTAGTTGATGCTATTGTTGAGGTAGACATGACGCATATACGAAGAGGGAAAATAAAACAGATGAATTTGATACGGTCGGCCTGTCTGGATCAACAGCTAAAGCAAAACCGGATTTTGTGATAGATATGTAGATCTAGAAAAAACGAAGTTGTCAAATAGTCAAATTGTTCAGTCAGTCAGTTCAGAAAATGATGTAAGAAATTTAACAACTTACATAATTTCCGTCCAAACTGTCACTGACGTAAATCCAATGTTTTAAGTTCTACAAAGTAATGTTAAAATGCTAAAAATAGCCCGAAATGCTATCTGAGCAGTTTTATTACCTACGCACATAGTTGCTTGTTGACGTTTTCCTACAAGAGATATTATGTTGTTTACTTGATCGCTGACTTTACAACGTTCAAACAGCTAAGCGGTCCCCAGAAAATAAACTTATTTCCTTCTTTATGGTTTTACCTGGAGAGTTACTGACTCCGAGGAACTAATTCGCTTTAGTGCCTTTTGGTAAATGTGCTAGTTATGTATACGAGTAGTGCCTTACGTGCCTATGCGCCTGATCAAATGCAAGTCTGGAAGAAGCGTAGGCACTCGAATGCATTCATGAGCAATAGTGTCATCACATTGTGAAATGAATGAGTGCATTTATGAACAAGCTCTTGTATTTATCAAAATATTTTGTATTTCATAGTTGTCCATTTTCTATTTTATTTTATAATTTTCATTTTTTATGTATTTTTTTTGTTCTGGGTTGGAGAATCCTCATGGATGTCCTCCGCCGTAGGTGAGCGGAGGGGTCTATCAGACTCTTACTGACTAAAAACCACCCCGGTGTTCCATCTCACACCTTCGCCGGGGGTAGCGGGAACGTAAGAATCTTCCACAACCCCCGGCTAGTGCCGACCCGCCTCGGCAGGCCTCCACAGGATGGCAAACTGGCCTTGCTCAAAGCACGCTGTGTAGAGTCCTCTCAGCTGGGGCTCCAGCTCCTTCAGTACTAGGACGTGGATCCCGTCGGGCTTCGGAGCCACGTTCTTGGCCCGGAGCCACATCACGGCCGCCCCCATATCTGCCTGTGTCACCTCTGGAACGCTAAGGCGTTCTCACCTGTAGACTGGAGTATACTCCGCTCTTGCCGGGAAGAGGCTGCGACTAACTCCTCCAGCAGTTCGGGTTGAAGTGGAGGCGCCGCGGCTCTAAATTTCCCTCGAACCACTAGATAAGGCCTCCCCACGGATTCCCGTCTAGAGTCTCCAACATCTCTTCCCTGACTAGCGTCTTCGTCTCGCTGATGGCCAGCCACAGAGTCACCTTTGCCACGCAGTACACCTCATATAGCGCGGCTTCTTCGTCAGGGACCCGACGACGTCTCCTCCGGTAACGAGTCTGCTGGCGTCTAACCGATACGCACGCGACGCGTAACTGCGAAATCTCGGCGGACCACCAGTCCTGGCGCCTTGCTGACTGTGTGTGGGCCCGGGGCATAGACTCGTCGCAGATTCGCGTCATCGCCCCGCGGAACCACAGCGCCTCCTGTTCAACGTAAACGGGTCCGTTCACTGCCATCTCCCGGATCCAAGCCTGGATAATAGCGGCCTCCTCGAGAAGCTATCTGTCGATGCGCTTCAGCATCCAGCGCGGACCGTCCGTTCGCGGGACTGATTGACTGCGGCCACCGACGGTCTAGTCAGAGACGTCGAACTGGATGTATCGGTGATCTGACAACGTCTCCACCTCTACGGCGACACGCCAGTCGCGAACACTGCTCGAAGCAGCAGGGCTAGCGAACGAGACGTCCACTATAGACCCGCCTCGCGGCCGCACGCACGTGTGGACAGAACCCCGGTTTAGGACGACCAGGCCAGTCGTTACTGCCCACTCCTCTAGCGCCTCATCCCTAGCATCGGTCACTGGAGACCCCACGCCACAGACTTGGCGTTGAGATCTCCTAGCAACAACACCGGGCGAGGGTGGAGTCGGCCCACGATGGCACCCAACTCGAAAAGGAAGCTTTTGAAGTTGGCGAGACTCTTGTTGGGCCAAAAATACGCTCCAACCACGCCAACGCCGTCTGCGAGGGCGGCCACCGAGCCGCGACCTCTGGACAGGCTGACGATAGCTCCGCCAATGAAGGCCACCAAACCGTCCAGGTATCCCACCCAGTTATCCCTGGCAGGGACAAAGTACGGCTTGGCCACCACAGCCACGTGAATCGACCACTTCGCCATGCTCTAGAGCAAGATATCCTGAGCTCTGGCAGAGTGGTTGATATTGCCTTGGAGGAAATGGTAGAGCGCCATTATGCGCAATCCATTCCCTCCGTACCATTCCTAGGCCGGGAGTCGGCCGAAGGGCAGCCAGGCTGAGAGGAAGGTAAAGAGCCCCCGGCAGCCTTGGAAACCCCTCTCTCCTTCTTGTTGGCGGGCGCGCCACAAGCCTTTCCGCCCGCTCTGTGCCCGGCGGGCCTCCCTGCAGCTGTACAGGGGCTACAGTTTGGCACCGTGGAGCACTGGACCGCCTTGTGGCCAGGCTGGCCGCCGCTGCGGTCTATTTTGGCGGTGCACCGTTCATAGTTGTCAAATTTTGATTAACAAACACGTAACTTACCTTAACATAACTCAACTTGCAGTGAAAAACAGATACATTCATTATTGTTTCAAATGTTGAGATGTATTTATGAGAGATACCTAGGAAAATTTGTTAGCTATTTGTAACTTCCACTAACATTATGATAAGCATAATAGGCGGTAGTATGGATAAACCACACGAGATTAGTTAACTGACTCTATTAACCGATTAATTAATACGCGTAGGCGGAGCAACACATTAAAGATCACTCGAACACATCGGGTAATTGCAGCCCACTCGACGCATCATTGTTTGTTTTGCTAGTGGTATAGCGTATACCAAGTAAACAACAATATGTCGGGAACGTTGCCGATTTGAATCAGTTAAAATAAGTTCACCGAATTTTAAATTCGGAATATGTATCCAAACATCTCGGATTTGGAAAATATTGAAACGGGTATAATATCATGCGATCTTGATGAAATTTACTATTTATAATATTTATGATACATGCTGGTACCTACTTATTTCGTGAATTAGGAAAACCTGTCACAGCATGGGTATGTTTTCAAACATAAACAGTTCAGTTGGATTCTGACTGACTCGAAGATTCGGGTTGGGGACAATAATGCACTGATTTTAAGACTAAAGCGTGCGGTTACGCTCAGTTTTGTCTTTATCTTAACCTGAGGAGTATAATTATGCCGACAAATTAAAAAAAAAAGGTAAATTTGATGCGTATACTGGCTGTAGTCAACTACTCGTGTATTAATGAGGGGGTAAGCGTATGACTCTGCTCACAACAAAAGAGAAAACGAGAAGAGAAGACGTGAAAGCTTTCCTGACGATGAAAAATGTTCAGCAAATATTTTTTCGGGTTTACGAGGTGTAGTTTACGATTTGGCTAGTTACGGTCGGTACTTTAGTTATTATAATGTGTCACGATCTCATGTCGAAGTTCGGTGGGATGTGAGAGGTTGGCGGGGCGCGGGGAGGTGCGAGCACCTGCGCAGGATGCACCGGCGTGCAGTCAGCGCGCCAGCCAGTCTGGCGCCTATCAGCCGCCCCCGCACCACCCCCCAGCCTTCTTCACCCCGCGCTCACCCGCCGTACAACTCCCACGCCCGCGTTTGTTTTCAACTTTGATTGATAATTTGTTATTGGAGTGCGTATAACGTTTCGAAAACACTAATGCGTTTCAGTCAACTGTGGGTAATCGTGATAATAGTATTTCTCGATCAGAGAGATACCATGCTTGCAATTGCACACTAGACAGAATTAAAAAAAATTGATTACTTTTGTCACTTAAGTAATGTACCTAAATAAGTAATATGGATTTAATTATTTTTTCCTTTTAAGAGATTTTAGCAATTACTCGCTTTGGTCCAGCTAAATGTAATATTCTTATTTTTATTAACCATGTCTTATACACAGTAAACGTGTATAGATACGGTCACCAAAAGTGATAAGTAACCAGGATCGTCGGATATAGTTGAAGGTCAGTAAGAAACCGATGGATGTTTTAGAAAAAAAAAAACATTTAATTAATAGAAAACAAACATTTAATTTATAAAATTCAATTTCATTCGAAAACATCCATCGGTTTCTTACTAAAATTCAACTATATCCGACGACCCTCGTTACTTATCTCTTTTGGTGACTGAACATCCAAACCCATACCTTCCAAAAAAATTGCACTTTCTGTGAGTGTAAGAAGTAAAGTCGACCTCGTAATTTTTTCACTACCCTCAGATTGAATGTCATAAGACGTCACGGTCTATTTTCGCTCTAAGACCAATGTGACAGCTAGATAGTTTCCACCTTACTTTAATTAGGTACTTAAGTTTCAATTTACTGGGGAGTTTTAGTCAAAAGTGGTAAATCATTACGAGGTCGACTATACGGTTAACACTACACTTGGCAAAATAAATTTTCTTCCAAAAATTCCATTGAAATGAGAGATATATAAGTACATAAAATCAATAGGCTCGCCCCCTGTTACATAGGGCTTAAAGCGAACTGGCAAAACCTGGGTGTACTATAGGTACACCTCTGCCTGTCCCTGACTACAGGCGTGATATTATGCTATTTTATAAAATCAATGTTGAGACTATACTTAAGCATGATTATGAATGACTGTATGCCATTGCCAAACATTTTGCCAGATGAATCTCTTAATATTAACAATATCAAGGTAGAAATATTCCAAACATTTTCATATATATTATTATACTAGCTTCCGCCCGCGACTTCATTTGTGTGGAAGTTTTAAGACACCACAATATACTAAAATAACAGCCACATTTTTATAAAACTTTTCTGTATGCTACGTTTGTAGTTTGGTCTCAGCAGCCAAAATATGAAGAATCAGGACTGGTGACGCGGGAGCAAGCGACGTACAGTTGTCTGTGTAAGAAGCAGCTCGTCCTGAGGTCGACACCCGCAGCCTTCAGTAATAATTTCCCATTGCTTGCGAAGTTTTTCGTTTTTAGTTAATTCATCACCGCCTACCTAATGGCACACCACTGATACACTGACTGATGCCTTCTTACTGATTATTCCTGACGAACAACTATCACTAAAATAATATTATAGCAGTAGATTGTAAACACACGGGATTTCTCATTAACAGTCACCTAACCTAATTTTTATTAGAACCAAAGATGACAGAAGAGTGTGTAATTATTTTGTTGTTGTTATGTATTTTGTGGTGTACAATAAAGAATATATAAATAAATAATTAGAGGTCTAAACTTACTGTTTTTATGTGTACGTTCTACGAACTGGCATATTATAATAATTTAACCAAATGTAAAAAAGGACGCATAAACAATTTCAATTATTGGGAATCGAACATAGGTTTGCAAGGCTGTCGCCGAACTTTTAAGCTATTTGCTTTGTGGAAAATTGACTAACTAGCCGATCTTATACAGGGTGGCAGGGACATCGGCGCACAAACTGTTACCATGGATTCAGCACATGATTCTAGCATAGAATTTATTCGTCGGTTTTCTAAAAGAAAAACGAGCTGTTTCATAGGAAAGTGCAGTTCAAATTCAAATACCTTGGTTGACTGGTAGAGAATGCCTAAGGCATTAAGTCCGCCTTTGTACCTTTTGTGCGAAAAGATTAAATAAATAAATAAATACAAAATCTTTAATTCGAGCGACGACTCATATAGGGTTACTAACATAACATAACCTTCCTTATAACTAAGTGTTAGTAAACAACACAATACTATGACACATGTAACTGACAGCAGTGAATTACATAATATGGACAGTTCACTCTGTCAGCAATTCTTTCAGAATCCTTTTGGGGCTGGCCATGACTCGAGCCACCATTGATGCTGCGCGCTTGCGCATTATTGTGTAAAAAACATACACACGCCGCAAACCCCTGACGCACTGCAACGCCATGGCAACCCCATCAGTTTTCTAAACACGTTATTAAATTGAACACGAAGAGCTCCGTACGGCACCTGCGAATATTACTCCCACAAGCTGCACGTGTAGAAGGTGGTACCAAGTGCTTTAAAGAGTACCTACCTTTAAGTCTGCAGTATAACGTGCAAACCTGTGCAAACCTCAAAAACAATGTACTGACTTTTCTGAACGTTATACAAATTCAAATTCAAATTTATTTATTTGTACACATAGGTATAATGTAGAGGTACACGATGTTATAAAAATAGAAAAATATTGAGTCACTATGTGCTGCCTTGCAAGGCGTACAAATATTACTACACAGTTGGTAACACACTATACGTGTGTATGGTACAATATCTTATTTGGTCCGCGCCTCATAAACAATGTACTGACTTTTCTAAACGTTATACCATAACACATGTTCAGTCGCGTAGCGTTCATATGTGGCCAACAGTGTCCTAATACCGTCGACTGAAATACCCACCGCGCTCAGCAGTACCATGTCGTCCGCATAACTTAAATTATTGACACAGTCATTGTCAATATAACAACCGACATGATGACTGCTAAGCGCCTCAATCAGAGCATTCATATACAAATTGAAGAGGGCAGGGGAGGTCAACCCCCCCTCTCACTCCGCACTCCAATTGATATGGCTCCGACAGCACACCTGCCCACCGAACATTGTTGACCTGGTTTCCATACCAATGCTTGAAGATGCTTATAAGCTCGATAGGCAAACTTACAGCTTCAAATTTCTTCCATAATATATCGTAGGAAACCAGACCAAAAGCCCTAGACAGTTTGAGGAAGCAAGCGAAACATGTGTTCTCCTTTCTGAGTAGTACCTGACAGCTTGCTTGAGATATGGAACTGCACTTTCTGTAGTATCTCTTGGGTAAAACCAGAACTGATTGTCTTGCAGCACGAGACGTTCGTATAACTGTGTATCAAGCAGAGCATCAAGCTCCTTAGCTACTGTGGTCGCTAGAAAAATAGTTCTATAGTTAACGTACATAGTTAGTTTAGTTAGGTTGTAGACGACACGGTTGGCGCAGTCGTTAAGTGATTGACTACTGCGTTACATGTCGCGGGTTTGATCCCCGCACAGAACAAATATTTGTATGACCTGCAAGTTGTGGTTCCGGGTCTGGCTGTTTGTGTATGTGAGTTTAAATATTTATAAACGCACCCACGATACAGGAGAAATGCCTAGTGTGGGGCAACGTTTTTAAAAAAAAGAAAGAGAAAGAAAGAGTTTAGTTGCTGCATAACCTACGTGGTCAAAATGTATGGAAAAGCAATTTTTCTTTTAATAACCGATTAAAAATATGTACGCCCCTTGCGCTGAATTTTTTTCAGAAGGTTTAGAATCATGTGATGAATCCATGATACCAGTTTATGCGTCGATGTCCCTGCCACCCTGTGATATGTCATGATTGACTGCTTAGCTCTTTAAAGGTAAACTAGATAAGGCTAATTACTTCACTGGGCTGCATAGCAGATAGAACTATCTGCTATTCAGAAGCAATGGAATAATTCGACTGTTGTCATACACTGGTATATTGTGTTCTCTCTCATCTCAGTCTCATTTCCTACGAAATGTATGGGAAGTTTTTTTGCGATTTCTGACTTTTATAGTACTCAAAGGCCAGAGAGTTTTTTGATCCTTATAAGAAACATGATCGATTTTTATTTTTTATTTTTTTTTTATTTTTAAAATAAAACGTTGCCCCACACTAGGAATTTCTCCTGTATCGTGGGTGCGTTTACAAACATTTAATCTCACATACACAAACAGCCAGACCCGGAACAACTACTTGCAGGTCATACAAATATTTGTTCCGTGCGGGGATCGAACCCGCGACACGTAACGCAGCAGTCAATCGCTTAACCACTGCGCCAACCGTGCCGTCAGATTGGCATCAACATATTTTTTTGTGAAAATTGCCCATTTTCTTGCCGACTGCAATTTGTTTTCAAAATCTTTGAATGCAGATCAAAATGTTTCAAAAAGTTAAGAACAGTCTTCTGAGACAATTTTCTTGTAGCGACAATGGTTAAGGTACTTGCCCCATCTCAAAAATCCACTCCGTATGTGTTATTATTGACTGCTTAGCTCCATAAAGGTGATGTGATGATAATCATTTAAAAGTTTAAATCTGTAACTATCTGCAACATTCTAACCTTTTGTCTCGTCTTCTTACATTTTGCGGTAAACTATAGAAGAATACTAAATAATACTAAATAAATAAATTGAAATATTGCCACCCCCATAGCAAATAGCGTAATAATACCTATATGTACCTATACTTATGCCGACAGACTGATCGGACTTATAGGGAATGTCTATGCAAAATTTTAACAAAATCTATCCGGTAGTTTTTCCGTGATGCTGGAACATTCAGACAAACAGACAAAAATGAAAAAATATATCTTTTCGGCCTTAGAATCGTTCCCAGACAGAAAAATTCTTAAAAAAAAAACTATATACAGTTTTGAGTTCGCTCCGATTTTATTATAATAATATGTAAATGATAAATGATTTTATTTCTGTAAGTAGGTTTTTACAAACACTTTTACACGTCAATCATATATTTTTTTAAACTAGATGAGGTCGGCGTTTCCTATCTGACTACTCTGAGAAGAAAGGCCGAAACAAACTCAGAGGTCACAGTCTCTTTTAAAGTCCAGACAGAATCTTGGTCAGATCATGTGAAGGCTATGTAGATCGGTGTCTGAAATGGTCTTTTGAGGAAAGAACCACACAGATTGAGTGGACCTGTCCAGTCAGTGCACGCAATTGTCAGCAATCGTGCAGCTCAACTCAGAACTTAAGGAGCTCAACGATTCGACGAACAATACCAAAGAAAGGACATTTGAGTAGGCCGCACAAGTTACTCAAACTGCCAGATCATGATTACACTAAGAGTAATGTATGTATGTAGATAAGAGTCTTTTTATGTTTTGAGTACCTATTTTTATTTACTTTTTAAAGTTAAATACTCCACGCATCTGAAAACGTAACGCAGCCCTGATCTTTCCGATTACGTTTATATATTCATATTTTCACGTAGGCACCTAATTTATTGTATATTACCTACATACTTAGGTGCCATACGACTGCATATTTGCTGCCGCAAAAAAACAAAACTTAACTTTCTCAATATATCAACGATCGACCGAAGTATCGTCGTGCATGCACAATTCTTCTTAATCTTTCCAGCAGCCAACTGAATACGTACTGAAAATCATACCTGAACTTTTGGTAAAGAGCGGTAAAAATTGATCGCATCTTAAAGAAACATTACAATATAGCACACACAGCGATATTGAGTGATCGTGTTAAACCGCTATTCACGAAATCAGTGAACGTCACACTAGCAATTAGACGTGAGAAACTATGTACCTACCGAGTAATTTTGCGAGGCTTGATTAGGTACCTGATCTTAAACACTACTTGTGTACTTACACTTAAGACGGATTAGGAGAGCGTAATCCGCCTTATATCGGCCGTACCTAAGTAGTATGTGTACGTGTTTAACCGCCGCACTCACAGACTAAACTAGTGGGTCAGGGAAATATCGAGGCTCAATTAGGTAGTACTATTTTGGATTGTTGTCTATTTCCGAGTATTTAATCGTTATTTAATGATCGCCTACATTGACGGACGTCTGTGAGTGCGGCTGTTTATTTAATAATAGTTAAGTAATGGTATAGATAAGCACCCCAGGGGAGACGTTTACCTGACGCGGGATCAACGATATATTCCAACAAAACTCTGAATTCGAGTAAATATGAGTGTTAGCCGAAATTTTATGTTCTATGTTTTTGTTATGGGAAATAAAACATTATTCTGTGACATAAAACGTGAAATAAAACCGGCTGCCGGACATTTCGTGGGTACATATTTATTTTTCCATTTTAATGTCTTTATGTGACTTTGTTTATTATTATTTCGTGTGATAAAATTGATATATACAGGGCGTCCCACCAGAAAGTACCTTGAATATTGTAGATGGAACATTTTACTGAAAGAAGACATTATTTGAATTTAAAAAACAATTTAAACTGCATTCATAGATATTTAAATAATTACATGGTTGAACCGGAAATCGAACCTGATACACGAGAAAAATAATCTCCGTGTAGCTTTATCATACCGATCGAAAGGATTCACATAAGGATTATTTTTTGCTAAATAACATAGTATCAAAAATAAAAGGAAGACCATGAATTTGTGACATGGTCTTCCTTTTGTTTGAATGCAGTTTAAATTGTTTTTTAAATTCAAATAATGTCTTCTTTCAGTAAAATGTTCCATCTACAATATTCAAGGTACTTTCCCTCCATGTGGCATATCCGTGGGACGCCCTGTATACAAGAAATTCTCTTTAAGAAGTACACCGTAGTAACAATATGTAACAGGTAATAAAAATATTCATATATACCTACCTACATTGTATATGTATACTATATTGAATGAATTAGGTTATTAAATGGATTAAGGGTGGGGTGTGACGTAGTTGACGTGACGTCAGGCAGCTATTGCGCCATCACTGCCAAAAAGTGAGTCAATTTCTTGGAAAAACTAAGTCGCTTAAAATGATAACGTACGCCAAATATTTAATATACATACATTTTTTAAATTACTGTTGGTTGGTAAATATTTGATGTTGGTTTTCCCCATGTTATTTGAGTTAGGGAATAAATAGATTTATTGGATTATCTTTCTGATTCTTATGGTACTGTTAGTTAATTTCATTCATAAACAGCGTTTGAGAACTTTTCCTCACAAGATTCAGTAAACAATTTCTGGGCTGTTCTTTTTAGATTTTGTTAGATTGTTTAGTTGTGAATGAGTTTATTTTTTATTGTTCGAGCTGGAGGGCGTGTCACACTCTTACTGACTAAAACCCACCCGTGTTCTTTCAGTTGCCTGTGCCAGGGGCCACGGTAACCCTTTCGGACTTTCCCGCAACCCTGGCAGGCATCGGCCCTACCGGACCCCGTCATTGTTGCTGACATCTCTTTGAGGCGCGCGTGGAACACAACGCGCCGTTGACCCGGGCCTGCTCCTTAGCGGATGGCGAGCTGCCCATTGCTCGCTGTCCGCAAGCCCGCGCCTATGGTGGCCGGGAATCAGCTTGTGATTCCCGACGTCCAGGGCGTCTCTTGCGGCGGCTAAGGGCTGGAGGGCGCGAATTTAGCCTCTCCCTCACGCGTTCCGCCTCCTCCTTTGCGAGCATTACTGCTTCGCAGAAGGAGATGACGGCTTCCTAAGCCCTCTCGCTCCGTACTATGGCCTGGACCAGGGCCGGACGCGAGAGATCGCTATGGCCAATCGCCTCCACGAGGACACGGCGGTGCTCCGCCCAAGCTGGGCAGACCTCAACCGTATGCTCCACTGTGTCCTCCAGGCGATGCACACAATGGTGATACCCGGGCGTTTCCTCCCGCCTTATCCAGAACAGGAACCCCCCGAAGCAACCGTGTCCGGTGAGGACCTGTGTCAGGCGGAAGGTGTGGACGCCGTGGCGCCTCTCTAACCACTCCTCAAAGAGGGGACTTATCGCCGCAATTGTGGCGTGCCCAACTAAGTATTAACCATGAGGCTGTACTGAGCAGGGTACAGATTTGACAAATTGCGACCCCATACCTCCATTTGACATTCCTAGCCAGGTTGCAGGCTGTCGCCTCCTACACAAGTTTTGTAGATTAAATAATTATAAGTATATTATTCTCGTATCTTGGCAAGATGCCGCACGGTTCGTAACGCACGACCTGTACTTACAAGACCTCCTTGAAGTCCACAAGAGCGCTAGAATATCTTTGGTTTGAAGCCAAATACTCGTTCCTTTCCTTCTAGGCGATTTGTAAAGTTCCAAAACCTGATTTTCATATTCTCTACGAAAGCTAGCATGTTACGTGTCTCAAAGCCTAAGCACTCAGAATTTGCTTTTGTAATATTCAAATACTTTAAAATCATAACACGAAAAGCTCTTTTTATTTCAGCATTCCTAGGGTATAATTTAAAACTTCTACAGAACCTACCTATACGCCCATACTCTGTATATAAAGTAAAATAAAAAGCAGAGCCCTTTGTACCGACGATTGTTTTTTCTAAAAAGTTAACTTTATTATTGAAGAACGTCTTTCATATTTCCACAAATGTTTTAGCACGTATTTTATTCATGCCGTGCTAAAGGATTACAGACTTTTAACCTCCGTCAAACGAGGTTTTAATTTTCAAAGTTTATTGTTATTTTACGGCATTTTTAATGGCCCATGGCAGATTAAAAAGCCTGGAATCCGGACTGTCCGACTTTGTTTTATAGATACAGCTACTTTAATACGAAACATCGAGTTTTAGAGAGCAACCGTTACAAAGGTATTAGTGACAGAGGCAATACTTTAAAACGACAACGTTCTAAAACGACAAAGCTCTCTCGTCGTGACTGACAAAATGTTACACTTTTTTCGGTTTAACTCTATTTGCCACGTGTGAAGAGTATAAAACTCGATGTGCTATATTAACACACGATTATGCATTCAATTTTCCTTAATCTCAGTTTACTATTATTACATAATATTATGCTGTAGTATACGAGTACGAGTATAGTAGTTTGGTGTGAATGTCCTTAGAATTTATTTTTTCTTCTCTGTATTTTATAAGTGGAGACCTGAAATTGGCTTTCAGACTAATGTACTGTCCTTGATCTGTTTGTTTTAGCTGTAAGTCTCCCATGTTATTTAAATAAATAAAATAAATATTGTTAAGATATTTAATTTCAAAAGATACTTACAGTTATGTTTAAAAAGTTATTATAGATATTAAGTTTAATTTTTGTTCCGTGCAAAGGCGTAACTTTGAAGGTATCACTTTTTAATAAGGTCTATGCAAAAGTGTGTTCCTGCTTATTTTAACTGAAAAATACAGGTATGTGAGTAACTTCTGTTGAGCATTTACACGCTGCTTGTACCTATTGATAGAAACTTAAATGTATATTTTAAACGTCTTCTATCAATCAATCAATCATTTGTTTGCAACGAATGTAGGTTACATTAAATACAGGTGGAGTAGCTAGGAGTGAGCCATGTACATTCTGCCTGGAAATAGGCACGCAAATATTATAAAAATAGTTAAGAAGCTATCCAGAAGTAAAATTACAAATTAAAATGTCACAGTCAGAATTATTACAATTATACATTCATAAATTAATATTGAAAAATTTCAAATCAAAATGTTACCTACTATAAAATAAAATTTAAAATAATTGTATATGACAAGTCCCTAAGTTCAAGATAATATTAATTATATTTACTATACACCTTTTCTTTGATTGAGCTTTTCACGGAATATATCTTTTTAATCTTTATTTAATTCATATTCGAGGAATTTTAACATCTTATTATTCTAAATTCTTCCTGGAATAATAAGATGTCTGACAAACCCCACTTCAGTTTTATTGATAAAGGTAAATTATGAATTATTCATTTTCTAACCTTGTTTACCATACCAAATACCTAATTCCAATAAATCATATAATTTTATAGACCGTTTTTTTAACAACAATATGTCATTGCCTAATGATTTCGCATAATTGGTATTCCTCTCGCAATCCACAAGTAAAAGTTTTGTTTGCCTATGTTCTACAAATTAAAATATTTGAATTTGAATTTGAAAGTCACTAAACACTCGGTCGACTGTTCCATCCACAGAGCACGGATACACCTCGGCGGCTCCTAGTGACGGTAATGTCAACACTTTTCATACAAAACAAGCGTGTCAATAAGCGTCACTGTTTACTCATAGAGACGGCCCGTGACATTTACAATTTTCAAATTTGGGCACCAATATTATGAGGAATTGCGTTTCTAACCGCTTTTTCGGCGCTGCGCGACGTTTCCGTGCTCTGTGGTTCCATCGTTGCAGTTCATAATATTTACATGAATGATTTGGTTCTAAACAAAGAAAGCGGAGCGCAGTATGTTTTTTTATATGAAACTAATTTTTTATATATAGTGAGAATATGGGTTTTATTGTATAAGACCATATACACATGTCAGCTTAATTACCTTAGTTCATAACCACCCATTTAATGTAATTTCAGCTTATGGTATATTAATTCCTAATTAAAGGCTTTAATTTTAATTAAAGGAATTAATATAATTAAAGGCTTATAATTATATTAATTCCACGGAAGTCGAGCGAGCCTATTAATGTTATTGTAATTTTGCTATAAACTTAATTATCGGCTCTACACTCGACTACTATTTCGTAGTAACCCTTATTAAATTATATAACGACAATGTAATTAGGTAGTTTAGTTTTAGCGTCTTACGCTATTCTAGTTGCCATATTATCATACATATTAGTAATAATATCAGATTAGGTAGGTACTTTTTTAAAACGCTACCTGTGTTATCGTGGCCTTGTTTACGTTGGTTTATAGAGTGCAAACTTGTAGGGAATTGTGTTCTTTAAACTTGTAAGTACATTTCTTGGGTGCAACATACATGAAATGACAAAAAATTAAACGAACAAAAATAATTATTGCCAGTAATTCTTACATTAATTTTGATTGCGGTGTGCTGTCATATTAAAACGGCAACCACCGGCCAGTGCGGGATTCAATCCATATTCATTTAGTATTACATGTCATTTTATTCGCGCGAACAATATTATATTTTATACCTCACTGCTTAATGATCCTACTGCGCCAGGTATGCTGGGTCACCAACTTATGCAAATGTCAGATGTACAGCCTCATATACTCGTACCATCACTTACATTTACGTCCTACGCAGGTAATGAATACACGCGCTGCTCTGATTGCATGTTACAGCCTCTGGCCAATTAAACGCCGCTCCATCCAATTGCCTTGCCTTTAACCACACATCCGAGTTAATGTTTTATTTTGCTACGATACTACCTCACTTTAATAGCACTTAAAGAAATAATGGAAATGTTTTGGCTCTCATTTTACCAAACTTCCGCAATTTTTTCCAAAGGATATTTTCCGAAACTTGGGTCGTTACAGAACAGTGACGAAAGACTGGCTTGTAACGGCTTCAAGGTATAAAAATACCTATTAGATATAATGTTTTTTAGTTTGGAGCTCTTTAGTAACTTTGTTCATTTAAAATAAGCGACAGAAAAATGTTTGAATTATGAGCGCTTACAAAGGCTCAACATGAAATGATAATTGTTGGAAAGATGAGCATAAGCTCATATCAATGAGCAAGCCTTTCTGTATCTAGCTGTATTCATGTAGCATTCATAATCATTTTATGTATGAGTGCTTAGAATATAGAGTACTTACTGTGATATGAGTAAAATACAACATAACCCATGTTGTATTTTTGTGTTTGGAAATAGGACAAATATGAAATGCTTGAATAATAATTATTGAAAGTTTCATATACGAAGTTATTAAGTACTAATGTTGTTCTAGATTTAGATTAGTAGAAAAGTGGTCCAAATTACAAATGTAGGAGAGAGGGCGAGTCCTTGAGTGACCTCTAAGAGACAAGCGTAGGTGGCGGGCACGGCGCCTCGTTGTTTATCTAACTACTTAAATGAAATTATACCTACCCTTTAACCTCAGTTAGAAATCACGAAAGATCAAAGGTCTTTCTAGTTTTTGGGGTTCCGTACAAAAAGGGTGCCAATCGAACCCTATTACTAAGGCTCCGCTGTCCCTCCGTCCGTCTGTCTGTCAGCGGGCTGTATCTCATAAACCGTAATAGGTACACACGAACACACACAGTACAGTTGAAATTTTCACAGTGTTTATTTCTATTGACTTTATAACAACTAATCATAAAAATAAAACCTAGTTAATAATTAAAGGTGGTCCCCATACAAGATACGTGTTTGAAAAAAAAAGGTAGTGTTAAATATTGTACGGTAGTACGGAACCCTTCGTGTGCGAGTCCGACTCGCCCTTGGCCGGTTTTTTATTTATATTATTAAGATCCCATTGTTCTTTGTAGTACTTTGCCTAGTGCAGTCTTTATTAATACTGAAAAATAAACAAGTAAGTACATCAGTGAAAACATTACCTAAAAATAGCGAGAGCAATCTCGCCATTTCCTTGAAATCCGTATCGTATTTCTACATTCATTGTGTTTTCATCTTTTATAGCTTTATGTTTATTCAAGAGAGACTTGTACACACGGCTACACATCAAGCTATACATTTCCAGTTTACACTGACCTGTCATTGTAAGTAAATCATATACAATGCGAGATCAGTTTATACTGGAAATGTATAGCTTGATCTGTAGCCGTGCGTACTAATTACTAGAAGTACTTATAGTTCTCTGAGAACAGTTCTAACGATATCTACTTTTTGTGTGTTAATTATGTAGATTTATTGGGTTTAAGTAGATGTACATTTTAATTGCAGAACGTTTGAAACTTAGAATTACTAGAATATCAATTCCAAAATTAAAGTTTAATATTGGAATTGACGTTAGCGTAGGTATGTATATTTTTAAGTCTTATATATTATGTCTTCATGTGAATAATGCAAAACAACGAAATGTTATATTAGAGCTCGGGCTCAAGTTCATATTTTGCCCCCACTTCCCCGCGCCGTGAATCGCTCTATCCCGCTCGCACCTGTCAAACTGATTCAGTTAGAGTGAACTACACTATTGATGAACGTAGGCTTGGTAATCAATTATTAAAGCTAATGTTATATTACCTATGAAATTGCCGTTCAGTATAAGAAAGTTAGTAATTTTTATATAAATATTTTTTATTTTAATCAATCAAAATATGCACCCGTGCTGTCAGTGCATCTCTGCCAGCGTAGTGGAATTTTTTCAAGGCCCTTCTTGAAGAAGTCATGTGTACGGGAGCCAAAAAACTCTTCATCGGCATTTTGTACTGCCTGCGGGTATTGAATTTTTTCCCTGCCAAGAAGTTGTCGTTGCGCGCAAGGTCTGGTGAGTATGGTGGATGACGCAAAACTTCCAACCCTATCTCTTATAGCTTAGATACCGTCTGTTGTGCCGTATGAGGTCGAGCGTTGTCGTGTAGGAGCATCGGGGACGAGTGATTAACCAAGCTTCTCCATCATTGTGTCCAGTTCCTCACAGTACACATCAGTAGTAATGCTGGTGCTATTTGGTAAGAAGCTGTGATGAATTATACCGGCACTAGACCACCAAACAGTTACCATGACTTTTTTAGGCGTAAGTTTTCGTTTGGGGCATTGCTTAGGCGCTGGTCTAACTAACATGATGACCGCTTACGATGTCAAAAAGCATCAATTTTTCATCGCGAGTGACAATGCGGTTCAAAATCCCGTCATTTCTGTGTCTGTTAAGCAACGCAAGGCATACCTCAACGCGTTCGTCGCGCTGGCGATCGTTCAGTTCGTGCGGCACCCACTTATCAAGTATTTTATCTTGCCAATTTGACTATCACCTTCTAACTTAGTTTACTACTTCTAAGATAATGGACCATTATTGTTTTAATGCTAACGTCGAAAGCTGCTGCTAACTCAGCCGTAGATTGAGTATCGTCAGCTTCCACTATCGCGTTTAATTCGTCGTTGTTGACTTTCGTTTTCGGGCGACCACGGGGTTCTTACTCGTAAATCAAAATCTCCATGCGAAGCGTTCAAACCAATATCGAGTCATGCGTTCGTTGGTAGTGTTCTCTCCGTACACGTAATTAATGTTGCGAGCCGTTTGTGCGACATTGCCACCGCGACGGAACTCGTATACCATAATTACTCGTATTTTTATCGTGCTCATATTTATGTAAAAGATACAAATGTAGTGAAAACAAAACACTAATCAATAAACAAATGACGGAATTTAAAAATAGAATTTCATATTTTGTTAATTTAATTCATTTTCTTTTTAAGACGTTGCCCCACACTAGGTATTTCTCCTGTATCGTGGGTGCGTTTACAAACATTTAATAAACTCACATACACAAACAGCCAGACCCGGAACAACTACTTGCAGGTCATACAAATATTTGTTCCGTGCGGGGATCGAACCCGCGACACGTAACGCAGCAGTCAATCGCTTAACCACTGCGCCAATCGTGTCGTCGAATTTATAATTTATTGCCAGCCATACATATATTACGTTTCAAATGGCCAGTATTGTAAAACGGCAACTTCATAGGTTAAGTTAACCTATTAAATGATAAATGATTTTATTTCTGTAAGTAGGTTTGAACAAACACTTTTACACGTCAATCGTATTTTAAAAACTAGATGAGGTCGGCATTTCCTATCTGACGATTATGTTGTTATTCATTAGTATTAATAAAATAAATATATTTGAAAAAAAATCTAATTTACCAAGGTTAGTAACAGATCAACAAAAATTATGCGCTTCGGCAATCATCGTCTATCCTCGAAAATACGAACGCGTGATGATTAGATCTAATATAGAGCTGTTACAACCACGGAAGTACCTACTTGTCTATTTTGTATTACCTACCATAATTAGAAAATTTAAGAGTAACACTTCTTCGCCCTTATAAAGAACTAGCTGACCCCGCGAACTTCGTACCGCCTAACATTTTGAGGAACCATCCTCGTACTTCAAGGAATATTCTAAAAAAATCATTAGCAAATCCGTTCTTGAGTTATAAAATTACAACGAAAAGTGGCATTGATTTTTATAGATAAGGATTACAGACCCATTTCACTCCTTAGCCAAGTAGTAGTATAAGTAGGTTGTTTTCGAGCGTCGCGTCATCATGAATCGGTTAACGCGAAGACTCAACGAGTTTCAGCCACCGTAGTAGGCCGGCTTTCAAGGAGGATACAGCACCATAGGCCACATCCACATAGTGCGACAAATTATACATAAGTCCGAAGAGTATAATCGTCCCCTATGTATTGCGTTTGTGGGCTATGAGAAAGCTTTTGACCCTATCGAGACCTGATCTTTTTTAGAATCTCTACACTACAGTGATGCCAAATCGACTGGCGATACCTCCAAGTAGTGCTGAGATGTCATGAAAGTGCAACAATGTTCGTCAAAAGTCAAGCCTAGTGAACTAAACGTATCCCACTGCGTCGAGGGGTCAAACAAAGGGACGTAATTTCCCCGAAATTGTTCTCTAACGTATTGGAGGATGTGTTTAAGATGCTGAACTGGGAAGGACGCGGCATTAATATCATCAGGGAAGGACATTTCACACTTAAGATTTGCAGATGACATCGTCATACTCGGTGAATCGTTGCATGACTTGCAGCAGTTTGCTAAGAACAACTTTGTGGGGGAAGCTAACAGAAGAATTCAGTGGGGTTGGGCAGAGATTGGGAAGCTTCGTCGAGTCTTTTTGTCGCGTATTCCGCAGAGACTAAGACTAAGGTCTTCAATCAGTGCGTCCTGCCTGTTATGTCTTACAGAGCCGGATCTTAGACACTCACGGTCCGGCAGGTTCATTTTTCAAAATCTGTGGATGCAGATCAAAATTTCTCGAAAAGTTAAGGCTAGTATCCTAAAACAGTTTTCCTCTAGGTACAAGGGTTAAAGTACCTACACTTACTGTCAAAAATCCACCCTATTGTACATTTGTTGTAATTGAAATATTTTTCCTCAAACCTTTCTCAAATAAAATTATTAATAAAAGACGTTTTGCTGAATATATTGAAAACACCATCAACATTTGGAAACTGTCTAAAATAGGTAAGTTTAGTCGGTTACCTACCTACATTTTTGACATTAACATGAGATTATGATTTCAAAGATGTTTTTATAACAAACTCAAACTCAAAGCATTTATTTCAATTAAACTATTTACAGGCACTTTTGAATTGTCAACTAATAGGTCCCTATTTCTAGTACTATACGTTTCATACGTAAATGATGTTTTCATAGATATATTGACAAGGTACCGTCATGATCTTAATAACCTTAAACAGTTCCCTTAGAGAATCGCGCCTGCGCAGATTATATATGGCTCTGATGGCTATTTTCTGCAGAATAAAAATAGAATCGACGTCTGCAGCCCGTCCCCAAAGTAAAATACTAGTATGAAAGTAACTAAAATAGACTAGCCTCGCGGTATCTACATCAGTATTCGTAAATTGACGGATTTTTCTGACAGCATAATATGCTGCTGAACTTAACCGTCCCGCCAGAGATGTTAAATGAAGACCCCACTGTAGCCTTGAGTCGAGCGTGATCCCCAGGAAAACAGTTTTATCGACGAATTCTAGTTTCTCTTGATTCAATACTATCTCACAATCACTATTTTTGACATTTGGTAAAGAAAATCTTAAGCACTTACTTTTTTTTCCATTGAATACTAAATTATTAGCAGTGAACCAATTTTGGACCTGCAGTAAGGCGTTATTAACGTCGTAAAAATTTGTAACACCTCTTAAATCTCCAGTAATAAAAGTAGGGGTGCCTCATCTTTACATCTAAATAAAAAATATAAAATTCCTTCAGAACATAAATCGTTTACAATCGGTATTTTTGAGCGCAAGCGACGTGACACAGGTTCCCCGTTTGATATCCGAAGCGGTACTGATAAGTACTGAATCCGGGCCAGGTCAGCTGACGGGGGCCAGGTGGCAGGGTGGTCCGAGGAGTAAGTGTTTGATATTAAAAGCTTGATATTCCCGATCTGAACATTTTACGGTAAATATAATGGCTAAAAATTAGTCTACGTTACCTGCTTTAAGCGTAGTTCGAATTTTTAAATCCTCTTTGCCATGCTACAGCTGTTGCAAATCCGCGCGGTCTATAAAATGTGTCCTTGCGAGTCTCTTAGAAACAAATTCAAAGAAATTGATGTACTAACCTGCCTTCTCTTTATACCATAGAAAGTAATTTGTATGTTCGCAAGGACTTAGAACTTTTCAAAATAAAAAGCAATTTCCATAATATAAATACACTTAGTAAACATTAAATTGTGATACCTAAATTTAGATTAAGTAAAACAAGCAAGTTATTCCTTGTAAACAGTATCCGATTTAATACAATGTTGCCAAAGTCGGTTACAGAACTTAGCGATGGAACATTCAAAACCCACATCAAACGCATCCTTATCAAAAAAGCATATTATAAGATTAAAGACTACGTTGAAGACAAAGAAATTTGGCAATAAAGGAATTATTGCCTTCTTCACATGTGGCTACCCTGGTCCCTCATTAACAGCCTCACTATGTAAATGTCTATTAACTGCTCCCAAATTCCAAATTACAATGTTTTTTAAATTTTTACATACGTCTTTCTCATAATATTCTCATTATTTGACATTACTTATATACAATTCTAATTTCAACTCTTTACTAATGACTTCTTTAGACAGTTGAATTATTTGGTTTAAATAGGCTTTTATTTATTATTATTTTATTTATCTTACATGTAGATTCTTTTGTATTTTATGAATGTGAGAACGTTGTCTCTATATTGTTAAGCACCAGGTACTTGGTCACAGGCCTACACTGTCCTCCTATACCTATAAACACTGTAATTTGAAAACATTGTAAAAGCCAATTATTTTTAAAAGTGTAACCGTGGAGTTTCTTGCCGGCTCTTCTCCTCCATGATCGGTTCCGATCAATTGGAACCATGCACCTAGATTCTGTGCAACGGTCTCTTTCTTAAGCTTGATGTTATGTTTTTAAAAGAGTTCGTTTTGTATGACCTGTTTGTTTTCATGTATGATTTTGTTAGTTTTTTTTCATTTGATCCGCTCAGGCGTAGAGATCTCTAACATCATTTCTTGGAACCACGTTAAAACTCTCTAAGGAATACATCTACCTTACATGTATCTATCTTCAGTAGAGCTTAAGGTTGTTCGAAGTCGGTTAGGAAGTCAGTCACGCAATCGTTTTTATGTATAAGCATGTGCTCTTTGTTTGTTACCCTCACATACTATGTAATTGTATTCGTACCTGAATTAAAAACACTGCGAAACAGCTTAAGTTCTTCGAGATTCCAACTGCATCTATTCGACAGTCTGGAACTGTAATTCAAACAGAGACTAATATCTTCAGTGAATACAAGGGTATTGATTAGCCACATGACTCTCCATTAACTGTGTACACTGTACACTGTTCCTAATCTAACCGTAACCGCGATCGTTTATCTCAGTTTGAGGCGAAGTGCACAGGGTAACTAAGTAGCGAGACCTAAGGGCACTTGTATACGTAAGAATAGCATCTATAAGGAAGGAAGAACATTTGTGTAACCTACTCGTACCTTACCTTTTATTGCTATTATCTATATGGCTCGCGTAAAAAGAAACTACCGATTTTGACCGTTTAATAAAATCCCGTCATTTCGGGATACCGTCGCGACGTGGTAGGTCACTCTTAACGATCTCCATATACGAGTAGTGATTGACGTAACTATATTGTTACGACTCCGACATGATAATATAAAATTATCTTGAGAGAAGATTTCAATTTAGCCATGATATTACGAGAAACTGTTACAAGAGCCACTTCATTGAACATTCTATGATGCGGCTGTGGTTTATACATGTTTACTTGTTGCCCAGTTTAAACAGGAGAAACCTAGCGGTTGAAAGCATTTTTAACGATAATAAAGTTGCGCCGCTGCAGGAGACGGGATTGATACAAGGTAGACTGAGAGTCGCCTCGACGCAGACGATGTTTATCCGACACAAGTACACACCGCACTGGAAATAGAAATATTTTCCATACCAGGACCGCAGCGTCAACTTGTAAGTCATGTGTGTACGTTATGTTGTGAGCTCTTACAAGTAGCGGATGGATGAAGCAACGTTTAGTGTAAACGATGATGCAAACCATTATTCATTCATGCAAAATCTTACAATAGAAACTTTTGCTAAATTAAATTTTCCCAGTTATTCTCAAAATTATAAAACACCGTTCTTGTTCTCTCATAGTGATTTTTTTTTTATTTATTTGTTTTATTTATTTGAACACACATACACTATCATCACAGGCTTACCTAATATAATAGTGTAGCAATATTAACTTACAATTGTGTTACAATTATATATTATTATTATTAAGGGCTTACAGGACCTAAATGCAAACAAAAAAACAATAAAGGTATAAGATCGACTACAGTAAACAAAATCAGAAAAATATATGATATTCCTCAAGATATATGCCAGGTAGATAGTGTGTTGAAAACCTCATACAACCAATTTGATACGATAGAAAAAAAGCTTAGCTTTAAAATTAGCTAATTAATTGGCGCCTCTGTAGTATTGTGGATGAATACCAAATATCTACGAGGGGCGTTCAATGTATTCTCGGTATCGGCATGAAAAAAACGTAAATTCAATTAAAATTATTTTTATTTTTCAATGTGATCCCCGATTACCTCAATGCAATACATCTCGCAATTCACTTTTCAATACCCTGTAAAAAATACCTTCCTCTTTCTCTGAAAACGGAACTTTGTCTGTGTGGTCTGAGCTCTTCATCGTTGGAAAATCGTTCCCACGAAGATTTTTTTTCAAATTAGGGAACATTTGATTATCACTTGGGGCTAGGTCTGGGTTATTAGGCTGGGTGGTCAATTTCTTCGAAACCACAATCTCGCACAACAGCCTTGGAAACGCGCCGTGTGAACCGTGACGTTGTCGTACAGAAACAACACACCGGTGGTCAGTTTACCCCGTCTTTTTTATTTAATTGCTTCCCGTACATTTCATAAAGTGGATGCGTTGATACTGTGTTTATGGTTTCACCTTTTTTTGTGTACTCAATGAGCAAAATTCCCTTTGAGTCCCAAAACACCGTGGCCCTGATTTTCCCGGCAGACGAAACGACGTTGAATTTCTTAGGGGGCGCAGTACCATTCTTGTGCCATTGTATGGACTCTTGCTTACTTTCAGGGTCATAATGATGAACCTACGTTTCATCTCCAGTAATAATTTCATCGAAAATACTTGATGGAACTTCACCACAGAGCTCTAAAAAACTCTCTACAGTACTTGATTCGCACTTGTTTTTGAGGCGCCGTGAGCATTCGCAGCACCTATCTTGTACTGACAAGGTCATGAAGAATAGTGTGCAGGGTACCAACGGAGAGGTGGGTCATCTCTGCTATCATTTTCATTCCTCATCCTTCTCTTCTTTAATTCATCCTCCAGTATAAGCTTCTCAACTTTTTTCACGTTTTCTTCCGTAGAGGCAGTAACCGGCCTGCCCGAGCGAGTGAACAGTAGATATCGAAGTGCAGAATCTTGGTAAACAGCCACCATCTCTAAGTGAATAGTTTATTGACTATGTCCTTGGTCAGGAATTTATTAACAGCGTGGTGCTAGATTTTTTTCAACATTTTCGCGTTAGCCATTCCAGTTGTTGTTGACGAAGGATAACTAGCAAAGTAATGATCACAACTATATGAAACAAGCTGACTCCGCGAACTTCGTACCGCCTAACATTTTTCCACCGCCCAACATCCTCGTACTTCAAGGAATATTCTAAAAAAAGTATTAGTAAAATCGGTTCTTGAGTTATAAAATTACAACGAAAAGTGGCATTGATTTTTATAGATAAGGATTTTACCTTTATGCCCTTAGTATGTAGTTAATTAAATAATTTGTCAAATTACCCACATCATTAGTAAATCACCCTCATACCAAGAATCCACTGAACGCCCCTCGTACCTCATTTTTATAAACCTTTGAAAAATGTACTTCGTCATAACCAGCTTAGTTATAACGTAATAAATTTAAGCGATATTTTATAATAACCATAATATAAACACAAGTTCTGTGCTAGAAGCACAGAACCTGTCTAGTCCAGTGGAGGGCTATGTCCAGCAGTGGATGTCTTTCGGCTGAAATAATGGTGATGATGAAACACAAGTAGATATATTAGGTTTAAAAATAACTTTGTAGGCGCTCGGCTCGTCCCAGTTACAGGAGGTAAGTATAAAACCACTCATGTGAATTCTGACTACATTTTATTTCAATATTATTCCTAATTTCATTATATACTTAGTACGAAAAAAAATCCGTCTATATTTCCCTCGGGTGGGTGATTTTTCAAGGTACCGCTGCTTACTTAGAAATTAAATCTCAGTCTTTTGTTTAGATGGCAAAAGTATACGGGTATTGTTATATAAACGGTTTCAACCTTATTCGAAAGCCTGTTCATTGTGATCTATTTACGTCACAGCCCTTCGTGTTAGGAAGTATTTATTGTTATCACGTTAGAATATGTGTATGTGTTATATTGTTCAATTTCACTTATTTATTTATCACGCGGCGTATCTTTATGAAAATATCCAATCGCGTCCCACGTTTTAGCTGCGTAGTCTGTGCAATTTTGCTGCTGGACACGTAAACTTTAACCTTTTCTTTATTAATAAGTTTTTAATCATATTATTCCACGAGCAATTCAATTATTCGCCTATAGCAAAGAGAAAACACGGCCACTTAGTTATTATAATGAAAACCGAAACAAGTAGCGGTATTTAATTAAAGAAGTCGTTTGGCGGTCGGGTTAGTTTACCTCGGAATTTGCCAAGTAATTATAACGTGAAAGAAACCATTCCATCATCGCATAATAAGAAGGGCGAAAACATATTGTAATAGGTTTGTGAGTAGTTAAAGTAGCAGAGTATGTTTATTATTTAAGAGGACTATCAAAAGTCCATTATAGTTACGTAAATGTATGAGCAACTAATTAAATGTATGAGCAACTAGTTAAATGTATGAGCAACTACTTAAATGTATGAGCAACTAGTTAAATGTATGAGCAACTAGTTAAATACAGGATGGCAAGGACCTCGACGAACAACCTGATACCATGGATTTAGTACTTGATTTTGAACACCCTCGCGTCGAAATTTATCGTCGGTTATTTAAAAAAAAAAGGTTCGCCATACATTTTGACCACTTTTCTATGAAACAGCAGATATTTTTTGATAACTGACGAAAATTTTCTATGCTAGGGGTTCTAGAATCATGTGCTGAATTCATGGTTTCAGTTTGCGCGTTGATGTCCCTGCCACCCTGCTATATAGTGATTTTATTGTTCCAAACCAAGCATTTGTTTTAATATTTACTTTGTTTATGGAAACACAACATAAGAAATATTGCGAAGAGACGAGGGCAGTTACATTTTAAAATTGCAAAACTGCCGCTTTATGTGTACTACATTATTCATAAAATTTGGTATTCATTTTCAAACAACCTGACGGGGGTTGGAAGATCAGAGGTGCAAAAATGTTTTCTTATATTCTAAATGTTCCTGTTGGTCAGTCGCGGGGACTTTTGAAAGTAAAATATGACCACCTTCACTGAATGTTGCTCGAGTGTTGAGCGAGCATCCAAATTATTTAAGAGCTCTTTTTTCAACCGCCGGGTGTGTGACTATTCTATACCACCTTCCACATTTACTGTACAGCAGTGGCAAGAGCTTGAATAGAGTTCATTTTCATGTGTGTTTAGTTTACAATAATTTTGGGAGATGATATGATTTGAGTTCTACACTCCAGTATGGTACATATCCGTAATCGTAAGTATACCTCGGGCCTACATGACATTGGCAGGAGAGCATACGTACCTACATACATATTTGAAAGACATCAAAATCATAGCTAGACAAAGTAGTTAAAACCACTTTAATCCACAATTCTAATCCTAACGGAATTAACAATAGGAACGGAATCAAAAGTGCTATCAGCACGGCGATTCCTATCAGTTGAGAGCTTGTTCAAGCTTTTCAAAGGCATCTTGTTTTAATGTCAAACATTTTATCTCGGCCGCTACTGCAGCGCAGCTTATTCCTGGCGATTATATCAGTTTATTAAATAAAAGAGAAACGCTTTATTTATGAGCACGCGGTAATAAAGCTGCGTCGTATCAGCTGATGGAAATTATGTAGATACGTGAAAAAACTCACAGTTTTATTCGACGGAAACTGTATTTAAAATCTGTTCGCCGGCGGAAAGGATTAGCAAAATTGAGTGAGCGCTGCAAACAAGGTTAACATCATGCTAGAACCCTTGGGAGCCGAGCAAAAAGAAATAAATTCTGAAAGAATGCTAAGCGAAATTGAAGTAACAGCGCGGGAAGGCGATGCGATGCCACGGGGTGGGTTGGGGAGCAAGAAACTTCACGCGGTTGAAGCCGCGGGCGTAAGCCAGTTATTAATATAAGTCTGAAATCGCCAATCCGTCTTGAGCAAGTAGGGTGATCAATGCTGAGGCCTTTGCCCTGCAGTGGAACAATAATAGGCTGGTAAGATTATATTGAGGACAAAAAGGCTTGGGATTGACTTGCTCCAATTTTCTGTATACTGAATGCTGTTTTTCTTGTGTTCTTTTATTTCTGTTACATACACTGACAATTGATAATTATTATAACACAACGACTTGAATACTTGCCTTGAGAAGTACAATTTATTATTTTAATTATTGTGAATGTGAGGACATTGTTTCAGTTTTAATCATGATCTGGCAGTTTAAGTAGTTTATGCGGCCTACCCAAATGTCCTTTCTTTGATATTGTTCGTCGAATCGTTGAGCTCCTGAAGTTCTGAGTAGAGCTGCACGGTTACTGACAAATGCGTGCACTGACTGGACAGGTCCGCTCAATCTGTATGGTTTTTCCTCAAAAGACCGTTTCAGACACCAATCTACATGGTCTTCACATGATATGACCAAGATTATGTCTGGACTTTAAAAGAGACTGTGACCTCTGAGTTTGTTTCGGCCTTTCTTCTCAGAGTAGTCAGATAGGAAACGCCGACCTCATCTAGTTTTTAAAATAAGATTGACGTGTAAAAGTGTTTGTACAAACCTACTTACAGAAATAAAATCATTTATCATTCTTATGTAATAAAGTTAGTTATTATGTTCCGTCAGTAGGCAGAGGAAACTTGTGAACTTCTGTCCATACCATATACTATTGGTTTTGGGGCTAACGTGACAGAGAGCAAACCTACCAACATTCACCGAGCACAATTCTGAGGCAGCTGCACCACAGATTACTGAGTAAGCAGAGAAACCCCTACAAGGAAAACCAGATAACCGAGTTGTGGGATATAATGCGAAGTCTACATACATAACTATACTATTCACGCTAGGTAGCCGCGTTTTATTTTCAATAGCGTCAGCAAATCCTAGATATTGAGTTATTCTGTTTCTTTATGTCCTTATAGTGGTTATTATTAGATTGTTGTATGTAAAGAAACTAGAGGCTGTAGCAATTTTGTTGGGACTACAATAGTCGGCCACATGGGATTCTCTCAGTTTGATATTCGTATTGTCGGGAGCTGGCATCCGATCGGTCGGCAGAGGGCCGTGTTTACTTTCATACAAATTGTATGCACACAATGAAGCCCGTATAATATTATTCTTTATTGAAACTTGAATAGTTTATAAAAGGTTTTGTTGAGTAAAATGATCTGTGAACCCATTTTAGATATTTCTTGAGTTTATTTGAGCTCTGCAATACTGAGAAAGGCCTTCACGTTCTTAAGATAGCGTTCTCTTAAGTGGTAAATATATGAATGAGTAGCTAAATCCAGTACATCTACACGAATAATTTAATGAAATTACTAGTTATCTTGCTTTATAAGAAGACACCACAGTGCTCATCAATAAGCCCCTCAAATGAATATTCTTAATGAGGCCAGAATCTGCTGAAGCGGAGAACTCACCTGCATAAAATTGAAATACAGCGTAAATAAACTGTTTCATGGTATTTTACTACAACAGACATACTTTGGGCGGATAAAGGGCTATGTAAACAAAGTAAATTAGGGCATTATATATAAATCAGCAGCCTGAAACCAAATAATCATTTCGAAATCTGAAACCAAAATTAATTTGAATAAATAATTCGCAACGGCATAATTATGTAGCTTCTGGAAAAAAGTTTTCCAATATACAACCGAAACTTAACGAAATTATGATTGGCGAACAAAGTTGGCTGAGGTGGTTTTATTCTAAAATGTAGCTGTACCTACACTTTTTTTTCGTAGTAGATACTATCCTTAAAGAGATAAAAGTTGTCTAGAATAATATATGAGACAAAAACAGCTACTTAGTTGCGAGCAGTGGAGTTAAAATGCAGTAATTTCTTGTCAGTTTTATCCGGCGGGCTAACGTTAATATGCCGCCGCCGGGTTACGGTTGCTAACAAGTGGTCGCGTGCAGCCGCGCCGAGGACTCGTGGCTTAACCACTAACTTGTTCCTTTTTACTTCTAAAATGTTAACCATAATTGCATTTTAAAGGCAATTTATTCAAAGGGTTTGCTAATCTGAGGATAGAGAAGATTGTTTTTAATAAATTGTCTGAATAAGTATAGCCAGCTGGCAACTGTTATTTTAGTATCCTGTTTTGTAGTTCGGTAGGATAGTAACATTGCACTTAGAGCGTGTATTTGGGTAGTCGATCCTAACATAATAAAGTGAGGCCGATATTATATTTTTTTGTTGATTCAATCGCTAGTCATTTCATTGCCATGGCAAAGTTCAATTCCACGTATTTCTGTTTATCGGTAATAATTTGATTCCTATCTTGTAAATATGGTCTCACTTTTCTGAAAATCTTATGCTCGTGAGATTTTCGGAACATAGGTCGATTGACTGTACGTTCAATGTATGCTCGTCTAAGGAATGGATTAGCTGTATCCCCGACGGTGTCGTAAGCGAGTGCTACTGGATTATATTACGTAGTATGGCCGGGTAGCAGCACCCACCTGCACGTTGGTAACATAGCACTATGTCAGCTTGGGGTCGGATTTCGAATTCAAGTCAAGAACTCTGGAGTAGTATTCCTGATAATGGAAGCTCGAACAATTCCACAAGGCTGAATTTGAAAGTATATCTAGAAGTTTTGTTGAATTGAAAATAAACATGTTCAGAATTGATTCCCGAGATTCTCAGTAGTCTTCAAGAACACGAAACAAAACTAACGACATTTTATAATAGAATATAAGATTTGTAAAATAACACTACTGCTAATAATTATCTTGTAAAACTATTGTTAATGGCTACGATAAATGTAAAATTATCCGAGGGGATTGGCGCTGATAGCCGAAATATCATCATCATCTGCCTAGCCTTTTCCCAACTAGGTATGTTGGGGTCGGCTTCCAGTCTAACCGGATGCAGCTGAATACCAGTATTTTACATGGAGCGACTGCCTATCTGACCTCCACAACCCAGTTACTGGGTAATACAATACCCCTTGGTAAGACTGGTTGTCAGACTTTCGGGCTTCTGACGACCCGTAACGACTGTCAAAGATCCACGAATGACAGCCGGGACCAACGGCTTAACGTGCTTTCCGAGGCACAATTGCTGATAGCCGAAATATATGAAATAAAATTTATTTATTATTTCTTAAATGTCAATTGGAAAAAATAAACCCAGTAATACCGACGCCAACAAGGCCCCTGTCTCAGCATTATATCGAAAATCCGTTTGAACTGGGTGCTAAAATCTGTATAAATAAAATAAGTAGTAAGACATCACATGGTTAGCAACTCCTAATATACAGGGTGTTTGGAAGGGAGCTGTACATACGCCTAGGGTAGAAACTAGGGATAGTCTGCTACCTACCCCCGCCCATTATATTGACCTTGGCCTCAAGGTTTTTTTTACCTTACTACCTTACCTTAAAATTATTTCTTTACCTTACTACGGTACTTCAGGCCCCATAACTTTTCTTCTCCACAATTTTCTGGTGTAAAATAATTTTTTGCAGGACCCTAAGACTCTAACGATTAAAACAAGACCATTAGCCGACCGGTCCCATGGATAGATTTTGAGCTACAGGTAGTTTTAGTCAAAAAATCACAAAAAAGTCAAATAAAAAATAAAAATAAATTAAAAAAAAACCTTGAGGCCAAGGTCAATATAATGGGCGGGGGTAGGTAGCAGACTATCCCTAGTTTCTACCCTAGGCGTATGTACAGCTCCCTTCCAAACACCCTGTATATATGTAGCTCCACATATACCTACACATTTTTTTTGATACTGACCAGATTAAGTCACAGACACAACCTGACTTTATTTATATGTCTATAAATTAATGCTTTTTTAGAGGTACGAGGAACAGGGTGTAAAGTTCACTCATACCTCCATAGAAAAGGGAGGATCCTCCGACCAGACGGCTGTCGTGTCTGGTGGGCAACTGCCCGATGATTGATGTCGGGAAGTTGTATAGTATAATGGTAGTCGCGCGGTAAACTCTGCTTGCGCGATGCAGGATTTTCGTGACGTCAGTGTGATGCGCAGTTCGCATGTGGCGATGTAGATACCGCTACACTTTTGTTACTGTGGCTCAAAGTTGTTCTTGAACGTATATAGTGTAGTTTTTCCGGAATAGATTCCCTTTCGTTAGGATGGATTGGTTTTACTATTGTGACGCATTCAAATAACTTTTTCGTATTATCATTTTTGCTTATGAATACATACAAAACACAATGGGTACAATAAGTATGTTTAAGAAGAACCTCCTCTTTGAAGTTAGTTTAAATAAAACTCTGAGTTGATTCTATTCCCGGAGTCCCAGTTGGGGTCGGCAATCTGTCTTCCCTTAGTAATCTATAGAATAGTGATTTGCATTGTAACTACCCAACTCTCCGCGCTAGGCCTGACGGCACGGCAGTGCCATTTTCAGTTTAACATTTTAATATACCTTACTTACGGCGTTATGAGCTCATTTGCAATCATTTCTAAAACAATCAATTTTATTTCAGTCCTTTGAATATTTCGGGCCCTTTTAGCCTATTTAGCTAAAGTTCTAAAGAACGTAATTTTTGATCTCTAGGGCTTTTAATAAGGTTTGATTATGGAATTGCCGTTTGAGCGGAGTGGCCTACATTGGATTAAAATAAAATCTGCACGGAGAAAGTTACAAAAGTAAAATCTTTTTACATGAAAACTACGTTGATATGAAATGAAACCACTGACTGTCCGATACCTGTAGGTACAGGTTATTAGCTTTTCAAGTTATCATGTACTTTTATTTTATTTTTTCTGTCTTCAATTGGTCTATTTCGAAAGAAACTACATGAAACA
The DNA here is from genome assembly GCA_937001585.2 of Brachylomia viminalis. NCBI lineage: Eukaryota > Metazoa > Arthropoda > Insecta > Lepidoptera > Noctuidae > Brachylomia > Brachylomia viminalis. Next base: position 11,942,862 of record OW443310.2, on the reverse strand, counting down.
CAAAAAATTTGGATGGTATTTTATCAATACGGTTTTAGTTCCGTATTTGTAATTAAAAAAAGGAAAACAATAATAATATGTTATTATTAAAATTATGTTTGTGTGTGCCTTATGTTTAATGTTCCCACAAGCTTATGCATGGAATCGATGAAGAATGGCAAACAACCAACATCAATATTCAATCAAGTAGATATAGACGGTCAATATTGTTACCATTTTTGATTTGATTGTCATGACAAATGTGTTGTGCTAGCAAATTATAAATATATCTGAAAACCAATTTTCCAATCCACCTGTTAATATCGTTTGAAAATGGCACGGCTATCTTTTCTTGCACCTAGACAGTAGACTGTCTACCGTCATTCTCCTGTTGCGATACCCAGCGTCACATAGGTATTTATTATAACACCCACGAGTAGCATCAACACACGGAAGACATCCTCTACGAGCAATGGTGTAAATACTCTTATTCGTCCACTTCCCACCCTTCAAAACACAGAACGGGATTTTCCCGCTCAGCCTTCAATTATACCAGTTAATGGATGCCTTAAAATGTAATAAATTCGTCGATTCATGTTTACACTGATTGCGAGCTATGGTCCTTGAAAGTCAATGCAATGTACCTCCTTTCTACATTGTACAAATATATTGTGAGAAATCACAAATGGCAGGGAATATTTCATTTCGATACGAAGAAATAAAATACGCAAATTAAGCGTGGGATAAAACAGTAGGATTTCCATTTCTCCCGTTCATTATATTTCTTTTTGAAGCTGACTTTGTTTTCTCTCCGGGAGTTAAAGCTAGCAAAGCAAGCTAACGCTACTTTTAAGTGTTAAGGAATAGTTATCTTTTAGTTCTTTATTAAAATCGGTTTCGTAATTGTTTTTCTCCGGAGGATTAGGATTTTTAAATAAACATTGAGTAAAGTTACGGTAATCCACACAAACGTGCAGTTAGTTGGACCGCATTTGATTAACGAAACGTGTATATACTTTATGTTCCGATTGATAAACAATTTTCTTTGTAGCTTTTTCGGGGGAAGCCCGTTATTTTTTTACAGGCTCCATTAATTTTACTATACTTAATCAAAAACTGAAACGTAATCATTAAAGTCCCGCCTATTGTTAGTATTATGTAACATACCTTCGAGTTGTGATTTCACACCCGAGAGCTTACCATTATCTTATCACTGACATGTCACATCAGTTTAATGTGTATCGTCGAGAAAATTGGGTTCACGAGAAACTATTCGTAGCTGAATCGTATTATCTGCAAAACCTTTCACCTGAAATACAATGCGTGAAGCCAATTTCAAATATACCTTATAGAGATACAGCAGAAATATAGAATTGAATTTAGAATTGTAGAGATGCAGAAATATACCTTATGCAGACACAGTTAACTCTGTATCTTCAATAAAATATTATTGTTGTAGGAACTTAATTAACTGTAATTCTAAAATATCGTCTTAAAGAACACAATTTACCTCCATTTTTATCGAGTTTAGTGCAATTCCTCGAAAGGACCTCATCTATTTTCATTTTACGCCGTTTAACCAATCAACTGCAACTGGAAGCAGTTTAAAAAGCTACGGAAAGCATTGTGACGTCATTAATGCCCGGTGAAATAAGTAGTGACGGCCAATTAGAGATACTTAGCGAAAGCTCCACGGTGTGCCATGCCGTGCGCTCTTAGCTTGCGGCGTTTTCCGGGTTGTGATGGGCACCTAAACCGTGACTCGCTGTTGCCACTCCCCTCCATGTTGCCTACCATGATTGCTCGTGCCTATCTCTCCGACTGTCAATAAACGTCATCATGTCTCCGCCGCCCGCGGAGCTTTGTTATTGCACTAACGACCAAAATACGACAGCCGAAACGCAATAAGGAGTTTAATTTGCGATTCTGCGACATATTTTATCCTATTGACATTTCTGAGCTTTGATGTATCAGTTAGTTTAGCAAGGACAGTGAACTATCCGTCTCTGTGTGGCGTGGAGGTGGCGGTAACGGCTTAGCATTTTTACGAAAGCCTTGCGTTAGTGTGCATGTGTTGTAATAACGCCACTTTGTAAGTAGTGGGCGTGTAGTGTGCGTGTGTGCGTGTGTGAATGGGCGAGGGTAGCAGGTAGCAAGGTGCGGGGAAGGTGCGCGGGTGGGCCGGGGAGCGGTATCGACGCGCGCGCCGCGCCTGCGCCGAGACACTCACCTGTTGCCGTGAAACCATGGAAAGATACTCTTCCAAATTAATATGGACACCTGATACCAAAATAAAAGCAAAGTTTCAAGTCCAAGGAAACACCGTTTCTTTGGCCTGAAATTGGGCAAAGGTGGCTTTGTGTGTTAAAGTTAGCGAAAGATAGCTCCATATGTGACTAACCTTGAAAACTTCTGAAAGCTATATCAATTGTTTTGTTTTTAACATGAAAATTCATTAGGAAAGTGAAAAAGTGGTGGAGAAAACAAAAGTTTAACCTTTACGTTCCATTGCTGCAGTGTGTATTCTAAACTAATATTATAAAGAGAATAGATTTGAGTTTTTGTATGTTTGTTTGTTGCGGTTTCACGCTAAAATGGCGAAACGGATTCGGATGAAATTTGGCATATGGGTAGACCATGACCTGGATTAGGACATAGGATACTTTTTATCCCTATATTCTTACGGCATCAAGACTTGTGCAGGTGAAACCGCGGAGCGCAGCTAGTCTTATATATATATTCCGATTATTTTATTATATATATCATAATTATCATCTTATCTTATTTTATTATATATGTCTTATATATTATATTCCGATTATTTTCTGAAATTGACGGTATTTGCATGATGTATAAATTTTTATAAAACAACTATGGTACCGATTGATCTACAGGAATGATTTTAAATAATTTATTCATAAGTAAGTATTGGCTTATTTTAAATTTCAGTTTTTTTTATTGCCAAATACATGTTTTTGAACACTGATCTAACAAAAAAAAAACAGTATAAGTACCTACCTAAAACCCCTGGTACCCCCAACGTTTTACTAAGTTCCAAATACTTAGTTGTATTTCTGCAAACCTTTATTAAGCAGATCTTTAAACATAGAACTCTTGTAATAGAAATGTAAAATTGTAACTTCAGCTTTAAAGAGTTATAATGTTGATTAATAACAATATTATTATTTGAACTTATAAAACAATTGGTATTAATGAACTGGCATGTGTTCCCTTTCATAATGGGGTTACAGCAAACCTCTATTCATACGTTTGTATTTAATTTCCAAGTAAGTAAATCCATCTGTTCATGTTTGTGGTTTGACGGGACAAGCTTGAATACGTCTACATGAGTGGGGGTAAAGTGGAATACAATGTTTAGTGTTATGGAAAGGTTCTGTTAGTTTTTGTAGGAATGAATATAGATCGTCTTCATAATGGACGCCGAGGCTCATGTTTTATGATCCACGTCAAGTGAAAATTCGTCTTAGCCAAATTGTATTATGTGGAATGGTAGGGTTATTTGGGACATTTGCCGAAGTAACATCCGTCAAGGTAAAGCGCATTAGACATAAACATTGACATGTCTCGTTACGGCTAAATGGATTGATCGTAAAACATTGCTTGATGGAAACGGCGGTACAGTTAGTGCTTTTAAACGATATAGCTGTATGCGGCCACGGTCTGGGCGGCGTGGGTGGTTACAGCTTCTCTGAACTAGGCGGGCTCGAGTGTGGTGCATACCACAATATTCCGAGAAAACGTCAATTTCACTTTATTTCAACACGAGCTATATATTAATACTAAGCAACGTACCTAGCTACTTTATGAAATTAATAAAACTTACAACGTATATTTAACTAGTTTCCACACGAAAGACCAAAAAGTGTTATTAGTCGTGGTTTACTTACCGAGCTTTCGCAGCTGGCTACAATGCTGGTTTGCTACGAGTACTACGAGAGCTACGAAAGCTACGAGTGCTACGAGTACTAAGCAAGTGCTACGAGCTTGCGGAAACTATAATTTCTATATTTAGTTAGACGAAATGTTTATTTTAGTATTTCCAATATATTTGATAGTTTTGGTACGTTTTCTAAAATAGATAACAAAACTGATTATGTTCGCCAGGCGCGGTGACGGTGACAGATTTTTTTAAAGATTATATAAATTTACAGGATTTATTTGATGGTAAGATACCAGAGAATCAACCTTGTAAATTGATTGTTTATTCGTGTGAAAGTAACTGTAAAAGATTGACTTTTAAAAAGCCTAAGTAATATTTGTACATACAAATACAAAATGATTATAGAAACACAATCTATTCATGCCTATTACCGTTCCCGAAAATAAAAGATTTACCCTAAAATATCCTGTACAACTCAGCATGTTGTTCCGAGCTCACTAAACGACATCCACTTATCACGACGTTGATGGAAAAACGTGGAGAATATAGTCGACGTTTATTTTATGTACGATTATGGACTGCCGATGATATTTCTTAAAGTATATTTCGTTATCCTGATCGTGTCTGAAGCACTACACGTACTTACACAAAACAAGGGCACTTCATGGAAGGGGGCATGCATAAACAACAAACTAGTTACCTACAGGGTGACACCCACTCGTCTGAATTATTTACATGTATTTGGAGCTCTTAAACTAGACCCACAGAGGAAAACAATGTCGTTTTCATTACGTAGGTACACGATTTTTACGTTTTCAGTGCTTTCATCTGGCTAAGTCGATGTGTGGTACTGGTAAGTGGACTGTCTTAATTGTAGCAGTAGGTACTTCCCGCGTCACTGATGACGTATATTTTATTAGAGACGTTTTGTTATCTAAATATAGAATGAAAAAGTGGTATAAAATGACACCATTTCACTATAGAATAAGTGTCTCACTGCTCGCTTACGAAAATGTTGCATCTGTTGTAAATGCGAACAAAAACAAATGTTACAGACAACAGCATGACGCGCGACGTTAAAAAATATTCAAAGTGCGATCATATAAGCTTAGTTGTAGGTATTAAAATAGATAATCATGATTAATGCGAAAGGGATGTTTGTAACTTGTGAACGGATTTGGATGGATTTTGATATTGCGGTAGAAAGTATCCCAATTTAGCACAAAGGTATCCCGGAAATTGAGGAACTTTGCTCACAAAGCGCGGCCGCATCAGCCGCAATTACATAGTTTGTTAGCAATATGCCGCATATTTCACAAGCTCCACTTTTGATGCCGTCACTGAAGTATTTTTAAGGTATTGAAATTCACCGCAAAAGTTTTACTCAGCAACTCAATTTCAGGAAAGTAAAATAAGAATGTTAGATTTGGTTATACGAGGAAAGATATTATTCACCGTGGACTTGTACAAGCGGTTTCGGAAAGCAAGATACTCGAATAGTGACGACGACGTTGATCACTTATCGAAATATCGATATTTGATGAGCAGGACAGGGAAAGCTCACGTAGCAACGACCTAGTAAAAATGAATAAGGACTGGAAATTTAACCGTAAAAGATGTTCGGAAAGAACTATTCTACGAATCTTCTCGTCTACGAATCTGCAGTTACGCATTTATGTAGCTGTATCGCGTGCTACAAATCTAAATACCATTTTTTTTAAGTCGCACACTTTTCTAGGATCCGTTAATCGGTTTTCGTCTCGTTATCGGTTTACGTAAAATAATTTTACACAGCGCTTAAAGCTTGGCTCCTAACGCAGTCAGCAATTGATAAAGAGAAGAAATTGGCGTATTCACGATGTCTATTTTTCAACCGTGAGTAATGGAAAATGGCCGCTCCGAGGAGGTTAAATGCCTATGCTTTTAAGAAATCTAAATTTTAGGCGCAACCGGAGACGTTCTACTTACCTAGAGTTTGTATTATACGTGGGTTGTATGAATTTTTTCACTATAGGTATGCAAGAAAAAATACATAAATATTATGATAACTTGTAACTTGTGTATTTGTATTTGTTGTTTATATAGATAGACGTTAAGTGTATCTTGATAGGTAGAAAATACTTGAAAAAAATCTTTTGAAAAATTGAAGTATTTACTTGATAAACTCTTAAAAAAACTGAAATGTAGGACCTACTTATTTTGTAATAATTAGGTCCTACATTTCAGTTTTATACTTTATGATAAAGGTTCTTTGTGAAAAGATGTGCAGCGCGGGCGCATTTAATCTTAAGTAGTGCATATTGTACTAACCGGGTTAAACTAACTAACATATTATCAATAATCAAAATCCATTTATTCACATTAGGTTGAGATTCAGCACTTTTTGAACGTCAAAATGACATAAGACAGTCCCCTAAAACCGCCTCATATCTTATTGCTAATGGTGTCACATTTTATACCTATTTTATAGTGTAAATTATTTGTGGCGTAAACTCCGTAAGAGATCATCAAAAAATTCTGTTTAAAACCAAATCGTGTGCCCGGAAAATGGCGAACACGTTTGAACTTTGCGGAGACGTTAAAACGGTTGTTGTTTTCTTACATAAATATTTTATTTTTCCTTTATCTTGCCATAAAGTTTCGCCGCGAACCGAGCATGTAGGTAAGTGGGTATTCTAATATTAGACGCTCCAGGTCTCAGGAGGTTTGCGTTTGTTAAGAATTTAATTTCAATGACATACTGGAATACTCGTTAGCAAACTTGCCATGGATGTCATTTTTTGAATGATATCGTTTAGAGAGTCTGAAGCGTTCTCTGTTTATTCTGCATTATGTTCACATAGCGTTTTATTATGAAAGTCAACAAGTGTAAATGTATTAGTTGACAAGTGTTGTAGTGTTGTCGGAAGTGCCTAATGGACCTGTTGCATGTGACCTATGAATACTGTCTTTGCCTTGCTACGAGAATGTCCGGTCTCGTTATCTAACCTTAAAGCACATCTTTTTTATTTAAAGGAATTTACTGCATTTCAAGGAACACTAGTATTCACTAAAATATAACTTTGTAGGTAGTTAGGTGGAAAATATTTCGTTAAAAGGTGTACATGTACATTTTATGCAATTTGCAGGTCAGAGTCAGATTGTAACGTAATAAAAAATTGGACGCGCCCGTAACAAATATGTATTTACCGAAGTATTATAATGAAAATAATTAAAACAACTCATTTAATGCTGTTGTGAATGAACTACTTTAACCCACAAATCGCGTTAAATAAGCCTACAAAACGAATCCGAAACAATGGACTGCACAATATAACTCGATTTAATTTTCATGAGTTTGTTAAAATATTTGTATGATTTCAATGTTTTTGGCAATTGCGGTTGTACAACGCATAGCCAGCACCCGGCACCCGGCCGCCGGCAGCCACTAACAATTATAACAACTCGACAAGGTAATTAACATCGCTATTCGTACAAAGCTCGAGGACTTACCGTGAATAATATACTCACTGCGGTTTCCGTGAAGTCGACGAATGCAAGTGCTAAGTGATTCACTTCTGTTTTGGAATTTAAGGTGACCATGACACGAAAATACTTAACAACCAGTGAAGGTCATCAGACAATTATTTTTGCAACGTTATGCCACTTGCGGCTGGGATTTTATTGTTACCTTGTAAAGCTGTCAAAAAGGAATATCTACACAAACAGTGAAGTCCTTTGCTTTTAATGCCGTAAGTCTTATTAATATAGAAAATAGCTTGTAAGTATGGCAGCAAGATTAAATGGAGCGGAGATGAGTTGTGTTCAGTTCATATTGCGATCGGAAATAGGTATGAGGAGGTACCACGCAGTTTGAAGCTCGGTGGAGTACCAATACCTGTACTTGAACGTATACTCATAATTATATTTAGTTGAATGTGGGCTTTTGGCTTCTTCTTTCAGCGCTCATCCTGAAAGGTCTACATCAGCCGATGTATTCTGTAAAAATCACACCGTGACAACATAGGTGAAGTGAGCAGTCACTAGTGTCAATCCCAAGCGATCCCTAGCGTCAGGTGGAATGACAGTTCACTTCACCTACGTTCTCACAGTGATATTTTTACAGAATAGACCGGCTCTTTGGACTACCTATTCATCAATGGTTAGAAATAACCTTGTTTATCCCATGCTCCCTTCTTTTCCCCGTTTCCTTTTATGTGGATTGCAATTTAATTTGAGTGAAAAAATAAGTGCAGATGTAAACACAATAAGTCGCGACAAGTTTGTGTACTATGGTAATATTCTTGTTTGCCAGTTTGCATATTATGTATGTTCATGTCGAGTACAGTAAATATGTTCTGATTTGCAACATTTCTACGTAACAACCGAATGTGTTATTTGCATGTTAATTAACATTGGTGTTAAGCTCGCATCCAGTACGAGTGGTACCTATATCATGTTGTATTTCTGTTACTATTTGAGCACGACCAAATGCGAATTCAGATGTTATTTATCAGTCCATTCAATTTAAATGATTGCGGTAATTAATAACCTATTTGAATCATTGATTTGTGCTATCAAAAACATTGTGTTCGGAACATTTTAATAATAATGTTTTGTAACAAGTAAACAAATGTAAACAAGCGTGTCTGTCACATGTAGCCAAATCGAACATAATCATTTACGTTTGACATTCGACGTGACATAAGTGAGTTGGGAGCTAACTGGTGATTGATGGATGAAGGGATAAAAATGAAATTAAAAGTAAATATTCTTTATAATCTTCGTATACAAGTGCCAGCCACTGAACTAAGCGCAAACAAAAAAGAAATTGCCAATTATTATAAATAAGCTAGGGGATATTCTCAAAGTCCTATTGATTTAGTTGTCATATAATGATTATAGGGATATTATAGGGATTATCTTGATCTGTGGATAGGAAGAACGTACCCAAAATGGATTTTAATCTCACTTTGACTAGATATCGAGACTACTGAAAATCCTGCCGTTTTCCTATCCTATTGTTTGAAAAATCAAAGAATTTGTAAGTAAATTAGATTTAGTAAAAAAAAGGAATGTTATCACTATGACGCCAAATTATTCAACTGTGACGCTGTATATTTTCAAAGAAGGCAATGGCTCTGATGAATCCAAAGAATTCTATTATTTTTAGAAATAATAATAATTTTAGAATATATTATTCGTCGATAGATAATATTATTTTCTTTATCTATTTGAGGACTAAGGAATGCTGTCATTAAAGTTAAAGCATCCAATTGACAATTTGCAACAAGAATAAGAAGAAAAAATGAATGATGTGTTGTGTTGTGGACAGCTGTAGTAAACGAATTTTGATTGCTTTAGATGTTTCAAGAAGTTTCCACCTTATACTTAAATTTACAACAACTTGTGTTTTAAAATAAATATGTTGAGAAATTATGAACTTCTAACTATAAAAAATAGCAAGCGGCAACCCTGATTAACAGATCCTTGGCTCTATCTGAAATCTAATACAATTACAATAGCAGCTCTACTACGTAATCCTTACGGCACTCGGCAATTTCATCAAATCTCTTATCTCGTCTGTTATTATAAAGGTTTAAAGAGCTTTCCGCGAGTTTATAAACGGATTTCTTAGAATTGGAAATGGCAGTATACGCTAAAATTCAAATTAACGATATTATATATATTACCCAACGGGAATACTAGATATAAAGGTGTACCTGCTTTGTTTTAGTGACAATCACATTTCTGATCCCAATAACTGTGATAAGATTACAGGTAAGTATTGTAATTATTAACTTTTTGTAAAAATTAAATGAATGTGGTAACCCGGTTTAAATATTTTATATGTTTTATCTTTGCAAACAGATGGTTGATGGTTTCAATATTGTATAATACTACTTACCACCGTGCTAAAGTAAATTCATAGGATATAAGCTGTACGGGAAAGATTCAATTCAACAAGTACCTTCTTACACAATACAAAGTTTATTGTAATACACAGAAAATGAAGGTACAAAACATCAATTGTGGCGAGCCACTAACCAAACCCTTCCCACACGCTAAGGTGTTCACTCCGACAAAACTAGGTCTCCGTTCCTAGTTGTGTCGGGGTACACACATGCAATGAGATTAAGACAATAACTCAGAGTCGCTTTAATAAGTACGTGAGATGAATTGCTTTATAACTTCTAGCTCAATCGAATAAGTATCGACCTATTATGGTTGCGCTCATATAGGGAAAATATCGCTTATGTAAAGCTACCCGAGACACAATAATTTATAACAATTGGTCTTACTACCTAGTTCTTACAAAAAGCCTAACTCTCTCATAGGTTAAATTATTACAATTCAGTTGAAACTCAGTGTTCTCTCAGTATATTTCTTTTCAATTGACGGAGTCAAGACTCTTGGCATCAAACACAGGATAATGCCTGTGTTCACACGATTAACGTGGCCTACGGGTATAGACGGTGACGCTATTGTTACCTGGAGTGGCGAACTTCCCTCATTTATCGTTATCCGGTTCAGTAAGGCCTTCTTCAATAACAGATGGCCACACCTCAAGGGTTAACCTCTAAATTGCCCGCACCCGGATCAATTCCAAATCATCTGACCACGGGGATACATCAAGGCATCACGTCTATTCTCGCATTAGAGCTATTAATAAAAGAGGGAGCATAATCAGCCAGACCTGAAACAACATCCTCGTGTCAAAAGTCACTACTGAGGCCTACATTATAAAACGAGAATAAAGAAAATGGTTCAACACACACAAGGATCAGGTTTGATTAGACTTATAGAAAACCCATCGGGTTATTTGGACACAGTCTGATTATCCCAGAACTGGTCCCTCTCCCAAAGCGTGTTGCTCGTTGTCACGCCATGAGGGGAAAAAACTTTTCACCATTTTGAAAGGACGATCCATCGATCGTCCTTGGGACACCCTCTTCCACTAAATAAATAGAATTCTCATTTGTTCAATCTCATTGTTTATAAATAGAATGTGGGAAATTATGTCCATATGTTTATTTATTTAAAATAATTATTAAAATAATAAAAAGTATATAAAAAATAATAAAAATATATATATAAATAATAATTATTAAACACGTAATTAAATAGTTCCATTGACACAATTTCACAAAAACCATCATCCTACGAGCTTGAGCAGACCCACGAAAGGTGTCGCTACTAGTTGCTTTAATTATTGATTTTTGTAACGTCACAATGTCTATTAAGAAATTTGACCAGATGCAAATTATTATAAATAAATCAATGCATAGGTAAGTACTGAAATAAAAAAATAACAATCACACCAGACTTGGCATAAACAAAATATGTAGTTATGTAATGTGTTGTGTTCGTATTCAACTATTAAAATACATTATTACAGGTGGTATATATTCTGTATTCTCTCTACACTAAATACAAAATTGTAAGAAACAGCGATTCATACGCGGTGAAGGTAAAAATACCACAATAACCGGAATAATAAGACCGTCGCTAACTCAGTTGTCGAATAACCGGGTCTTGGATACATATAGCCCAAGAGCCCATGACAATCAGACCTTCGTTATTTTATAAAAGCTGAAAGTTTCTCTGTATATGTTCCTAATACAGGTAAGAACGATCCTCGACTATGAAGTTTGGATCATGGTGGCTTTGGCAGGAAACAGGTAGCAACGGTGTATACAAATTGCACCTCAAATTCGTTAAAGCATAAAGCTCAGTTTTCATATTAATAATCCTTTATTACAGGCAACTAAGGCCCATAAAACACAATAAATATAAGCATATAACAATAACTTTAAACTAATACATATCTAAAAGTAAAGGCTACTGCACACGAAGTGACGGCGTCGAGTTACACTGCGAGGGAATGCTATAAAGTATCGCTATAGACCGAACACAAAATTTCACTCGCATCCGGTTGCTTAGATATTCCTCGCGCTCGCACCTACTTTCAATGTGTCTGACAAGATGTAAGAACTATTGAAACTGTCTGACTACTGAGGAAACATCTTTTGACAGTTCCCCAAGTAACATATATAAATTTCAATTTATTATAGTTTAAGGGTGTCTGACAGGGTCTTGCAACCGTACCTACTAAGGGTCTGACAATGGGCGACATGATTTATAATATAATTCCAAATAAAACAAACAAAACTTAGCTTTATACTCTAACGAATTTAAGGTGCAATTTGTATAGACCTTTGCTACCTTTTACCTGCCAAAGCCACCATGATCCAAACTTCATAATCGGGCTTCGTTCTTACCTGTATTGGGGACATACACAGATAAACTTTCAGCTTTTATAAAATAACGAAGGTCTGATCGTCGTGGGCTCTGCTCTAACATTCATTCGCGTTGCTGTTTTTCAGCAGATGATGCAGCGCTCGATATTTATGAATATACAGTATGATTGAGAGAAGGTATCGAGGGTATTTCAATCATGATGAGACAAAGGGCTAATTAGAAGCTGCCATATTATCCAGTTACTTAAACCAGTGCTGTCTCAAATATGACATTATATAGTAATTAAAATTAAAACGTGATTCAGTTATGTTTTGAATGGAAAAACTTACATTGTAATTATGTGTTTTCTGTTCGATTGAGATAAGTAAATTCGATTCTGTAGTTCAATGACAGTGAATAAAAAAATTATTTACGTATAAGCTTGTTAACCGTGTAGATACTTTATATTGATTAAATGTTGTAACTAACAATCGACGGGGTGTTTAGCTAGATGCATGAGACTGTAGCCCACATGTCGTCAACGACGGAATGTTACAAATAACGGGAGTCTTTTGTCAGTCTCTGCTTTGGGCACGTTTCCAAATCCCGGTCCTTTACTGGAACCCTAACAGAAAACGGGGATTGAGCGCAGGCTTGAAGGTCGAGTTGGCAATAACTTTATTAATAAACTTTCATCTATAACTTTCATAGACATCAGAATATATTCTATTTCTATCATAGATAAACGTATAATAAAATCGCTTGCCATTATTAAAAAGGTATTTTCACTTCTGAAAAGGTCACTAACTCGGCTGAGCGAAAAGGGAAACTTGTATATCCGAAGTGTTCGGTAATTATATCGGTCGAAATCGTTCGTGCTCAGTTGAACAATTTCATGAAGAAAAGATATCTGATTACGGATACCAAAAAGTCGTTTTATCTTTTTGTTAACCTATCTGGATGTGACTTTCTTGATTCTTCGATTTATTTCTGGTATCTTATAATCTCGTGGTTTAAACTAAAACTCAAAGCAATTAATTAAATTAAACATTTACAGGCACTTTTGATTTGTCAAGTAGTCGGTCAGTCAGAAAGATGTAGCTAGTTGCCCATTCTAAAGCGTGGTAGGTTCTCATGGAGAAGAACGGGCAAGACGCGCCTTTTTTTTTTTTGTGGGTGGGAAATCATCAAATAACTTCTCCCGCTCTGGGCAGAGCAGGAGGGCGTGTCAGACTCTTACTGACTAAAACCCACCCGTGTTCCTTTAGTTGCCTGTGCCAGGGGCCACGGTAACACTTTTGGACTTTCCCGCAACCCTGGCAAGCATCGGCTCTAGCGGACCCCGTCATTTGTTGCTGACGTCTCTTTGAGGTGCGCGTGCAAGTTTCTGCCGTATGGCACTCGGTAATAGTGCAAAAAAAATGTGAAAAAATTATGCTATTAGTGAAAAAAATATGTAATCGGATCAAAACTTCCAGAGATTACCTCCTACAAACAATCAATTATAGCTCTTTATAAAGTTTGTTTCGACTAAGAGTGTTCCTAGAAACGAATGTGCCGTTATTTCGAACTCCGTAGGTTTTATAAAAGACAACTGATATTCAGTCAGCGGGATATGCAGCATCATTCTTTAACCGACTTCAAAAAGGAGGAGATTTCTTTATTTATTTAGGGACAGCAAACAGCAGTGTAATAATAGGTAAACATATGTTAGAACTTAATAATAGAGGTAGCAAATACACTACTCACAACGTTATCCACATCTACACCGATAACGTCGTGATTTCTGATCTGATTTACGTGATTCTTTTTTTTTAGATGCGGAATTGTTGCCATTTGGTCTCATAAAAATTTAATTCAGCTTGGCCCAATAGTTTTTATTTTATGAGCTATTTTGTTAATTCCACGTGTATATTGATGATGTTATAATAACTTCCTGCCACTGTTATTTACATGGGAAGTAGTGGTATACGAATTTGTGTAGGGTTGATACCACCACAAAAAAGTGAAAAATAACGTGGCAAAACACGAAAATACACAACCAAAGACTTCTGAAATTAAAGTTATTTTTCACTTTGTAGTGGTTCTTTTTGAAGTCGGTTGTTTTTTTTGTAAAAAAGCTTTTTTTGTACCAATTACAAATTCCATGATTAGAAATCTGTTTGCTAAGTGGTTATAATGGCTACATCTAGCTGAGTTTGTGACCACCAACCGGTTTTCTGTGTTCTAATTTGTATGTTCAACAGTGCTTATTGCAAGCAGTAGTACTAGTATGTAGCAGAAAATGCTTTAGTACATTTGGACAAAGTATCTGTTTCTTTAAAGCGCTCTCATAATGTTGCAGTGTAAACTAATCCATTTACGGAGCAGTCAGTACCCACAGAGACTTTGGTATCTAAGCGACTATTAAATGAGAACTGAAAAGGGAATTATGCGCTCTGCATGTATGAAATAATTTACATCAAGTAACGTTTCAGCATCGTTAAATTTATGTAGATGACAATATACCCGAAAACGGCAGGGTTTTAACAATATCTGATTATTGTTCTGATAAAATTGAGATAATGTGGTCATTGAGACGATATCGCGTTCTATATTTAGAATTAAAGTTTGCTGAGGAGAAAAAGTAAATACGGCCGTGGGAATTGGTAAGGGTGTCACGTTTCAGGCTCGTACGTGGTGCGTCGCTCCTCAATCGAAGAGTCTACGTGTCCGCCGATCTGCTGAGGGCTGGGGCACCGCGCGCCTCGCGCTTCACGCATTACGTGCCTACTTCTCGACAACCCTATAATACATGAATGTGTTCCCCCGACACACTTTACGTCCACACTTCAAAACGTTCATTCACTCAACCTTTCGTTACATTTTCTACAATATCTGTCCCAAGCTAAACCGGGTGGTTAAATAACGAAATGTACCGAATTAGGCTTAATTTGAATGTTTAAGGTCGAAAGAATAATAATGCTAAAAGTAAAAACGTCGCATTGCTAAAAGAGTTTGTAGGTATGTATTTAATTATTTTAACGTTTTCATTTCAAAGAAAGCTCGGCTTCTGTGGATTTAATAATTGGTTGTAAACATGCGAATTATAACTATGTGAGAATGAATAGGATTTTGTTTAAAATTTGGTTATTTTATTGCATTAGTTTACATATGTAGGTCCTGGCGACCTATTCTGTAAAAATCTCTGTGAAAACTTAGGTGAAGTGAGCGTGGAGTGAGCTGTCAACAGTGTCAATCCCTAGTATCACATGGAATGAAAGCTCACTTCACCTAAGTTTTACGGTGAGATTGTTACAGAATATATCGAGTGGAATGACAGCTCACTTCACCTTAGTTTCTCGGTGATATTGTTACAGAATAGATCGGGTGGAATGACAGCTCACTTCATCTTAGTTTCACGGTGAGATTGTTACAGAATAGATCGGGTGGAATGACCGCTCACTTCACCTTAGTTTCACGGTGAGATTGTTACAGAATAGATCGGGTGGAATGACAGCTCACTTCACCTTAGTTTCACGGTGAGATTGTTACAGAATAGATCGGGTGGAATGACAGCTCACTTCACCTTAGTTTCACGGTGAGATTGTTACAGAATAGATCGGGTGGAATGACAGCTCACTTCACCTTAGTTTCACGGTGAGATTGTTACAGAATAGATCGGGTGGAATGACAGCTCACTTCACCTTAGTTTTCACGGTGAGATTTTTACAGAATAGGTTCGGTGTTTTATCTGTTTGAGATTTATTACAGTCACCAGGTTTTAATAATAAAAAAAGCTAAGATACCTAGCGATTTTAAGACACTTGGGTATAATTTTGAAACAGCCGGTAAAGTGTAGGTAAAAACTAATTGAAAGTAATAATCATAACATAAATGTCTTGTTATCCCGTGTGAAAGCTTGTTGGGTGTAAATAAAGAAAAAGCTTTCGAACCATTATCATAGTAAATATTTAATATTTCATGTTGGATTATCGGTGAAACAATACGTGGAAAACAACTGCCGGCAATCATAGGTTTTCCTTTTTTGGTTTGATTAATAATAACGAGCTTGACTAATAGTGTGGGGTGTAGTGTCCAGAAGTATTTAACCATACTGCTTACAGAACAACTCTTTGTTAATTTTTCCTCGTGTGATTGTTAGTTAATGGTTTACTAACTTTCATGAGTGCGGTTGAAAGCGAATCACCCGCATATCCTTTTGCGTTAGTGATTCGTAAAAGCCTGAAGGTTGTATTGTAACTTATGCGTAAGTACTTACCTACCTACATTTTCTAATTTATCAAATGCAGACGAAAAATCTAACCTTAGACTATTAACTTACTCTACAACTCTTTTTATTTCAAGTGTAAACAAATAGTCTATTTTAATAACAAAAATACAGTAATATTAATCTATTTTCGGTAAGATTTAACTTAAAATTGTAAATGTTTGGCTAAAATTATAAACCGTTACATACACTCGATACGATACAGGTTTTTCACCTAGTTCGGCTACAGATGCCTAACATGTTGTATTATTTACACTATAGCCTGCAAATGTCTTTTTACGCAATATGGTTGTTAAAATGTTAATATTTTTGGTGTCAATAAACATTATTTATTTATTAATTTATTTTATATTCTAAAGTTCTATTAATTGTATACGTCATGTTTTGGTCTGTAAGATTCTTACTAATCATTCCAAGTGGGCTCGGTTTGGATTCCAAATATTGTCGCGTATCCAGAATAGGAATCTAAATGCTACCCTAGAGTAGGGTCATGACACACACCTACTTATAATTAGCCACAGTCGGAACACAGTTGCGACGTACTCTGTCGCCGACGGAATATTGTCACCTCACGTGCGGAATACTGGAACGGACAATGCATTCGGGATTTCAACCGCATTTGCCGCACCGGTCCATGCTACCGTAAGCCTAAATTATGGTACTCAATTGTCGGAGATCGACTACTGATGAAGTTATTAGGTGCCTGATAGTTCTATTTATGTGTAGATATAAGCTTAACAGCCTAAATTATGGTGCTCAATTGTCGGAGATCGACTACTGATGAAGTTATTAGGTGCCTGATAGTTCTATTTATGTGTAGATATAAGCTTAACAGCCTAAATTATGGTGCTCAATTGTCGGAGATCGACTACTGATGAAGTTATTAGGTGCCTGATAGTTCTATTTATGTGTAGATATAAGCTTAACAATACAAACGAGAATGTTTTTGACGCATGCAGATTTCTTCGTAAATACTCTGATAACAAGGGCGAATTCTCCGAACCAAACCTGTTTGTGGCAACTTTCTAATATAAGCACTAGCTTGGTAGGAGGCGATTGAATGAAGATTCATCCCTAATCTTCGCTAAAACCGAATACAACCGTTAATGATTGCCGGATACAATGTTTCCGACGGCGCCTGTGACTCCTGTTTGTCAGAGCTTTCGTTTTCCGCTTGTCCCGAAAATTCCAAAGTAGAATAGGTATTGATACAGCTTTTATTACGTCCCAAAAGGTTTAAAAATATCATTTTTTATGTATTCCCATGGCAAACTTCTTCTCACCTAGACCTAGCTTATTAAACTTTACGAAAGCTGAAATGGTATCTTATGCGGAGCTCCTGTCAAAATGTCACGTTCATAAGTACTTACCAATTTGGGGCACATCATAGGGTCGGTTGGAGCGCGAGGCTCGCAACATCATCTGGCTGGCTATTTCCGAAGGCAGCTGATGCGGGTTGCGCTTGTTGGTGCGCGTGCGGCGGCGCTCGTTGCTGAGCGCGCCCGGCGGCAGCGGCGGTGGTGCGTGTGCGTACTCGGCGCCTCCCTCGGCCTCGAACAGCTCGCTTAGCGGCCGGGAGCGTGTCAGCTCGCGGCCGCTGCGCCACTCGGCCGGGTAGCGGCGCGGCGCCGGCTCGGCCGCCGAGCGCAGCGCCAGCGCCGCCAGCACCGTGGTCACGCAGCACACGCGCATGCTGACCGCCCGCGCCCCCCACCACACGGGCATCGCCTGCTACTAAGTACACAACACGATGAGAGCACCCGCTGGGCGCATGCCCGACCACATTATTCAACCTTCACCGCTTATAAACGGACCTTTTCCGCTTCAGTTCAGAGGTCTCAGGATGAGACTAATATTAACGTTTATTGACGTTCTTTATCTGAAACAAAAGAAAAATATTTGAAATCAACAGACAGGACGTATTGTTACCTACTGGCTATGCGATTGACAAGGAAAATTATTCGAAAGTAAAGAAGAAAATAAAGTGCCATTCGCCCATACCGTAAACGAAATATACCTATATATATAAATATTTACATTTTCATTCAGTAAAAAAACATTCACGATATCTTCACAAAAGGTCAGATTACTGTTAGTAAATTGCATTTTATACGAGCAGAATGACAGTTAATAAAGTTTTGCAACCTTTTCTGCGCTTGACCGGAATATTGTTTGTGTAGAGAATTCCGTCCTGCCACATCACTTCTAGAAATCGGTTAATTATATACTACCTAGTTACGTGGGTACGCACTGCTATAATGGTGTAAAATTAGTGAACTCTTACAATTATATTTACATGTGTGTGCAAACGTGTTTAGTTATTTGTTGAGATTAGTCGCGTCTGGTCGCGTCGATCGCGTGCTCTACTTAAGTGCAAGGTGCAGACGCAGCAAACCAACCACGCCGGCCGGGCCGCGCTCGCCGCGATGTCACACACAATTACGTAAAAATTGACCTACATTCTGATTATTGTTATTTTTTTACTCGTCACTAACATGGCGGAGACCACCAAAATTAAGGAGAAACCGAAAACGAACAATTGCTGTACAAATACTACAGCTCAGAAAGAGCAGATAATGAACAACTGCGTAATGTTATTTCTGATATGAACATACAAATAGAAAGCCTCGAACAACAAGTGAGGTATTTACAACATAAAGCAGAACAAAGTACATCTGCAACCAGTAAGTCAGCTGAGCCAATAAAAAGTCCAACACAGTGTCCTGAATATTGTACGGACGAGGAGGAGCCAAGGAAACTCAGTGTATCAGGCAAAAGACGACACGGTTGGCGCAGTGGTTAAGCGATTGACTGCTGCGCTGCGTGTCGCGGGTTCGATTCCCGCACGGAACAAATATTTGTATGACCTGCAAGTACTCGTAGTTGTTCCGGGTCTGGCTGTTTGTGTATGTGAGTTTCAATGTTTGTAAACGCACCCACGATACAGGAGAAATTCCTAGTGTGGGGCAACGATAAAAAAAAAATATAGGGATATAGTCAACGCGCCCTGGCATTAGAAACAGCGACTTCCACCGGGACCTCAAGATGGATGTCGTAAACATAGTAATAAAAAAATATGCAAAAGTTCATGAACACAGACTTAATCATCAAAATTATGAATGTCGAGGCGATCCAACTACTTGAAATCACTGAATTAGTGTGAAGACTAAAAAGGGTCTAGTGTAGTATAAGTGAACTTAGACTGCAGTGCAAGTGCTGACTAAAGAACACGTGAATTAAGTGTCTTCCCCTTAATATAAAAGAATAAGAAAGACATTATTGGACGATTTCTTAATGTTATAGTTACTTAGCAGCTTAAGTTATATTTAAATTACCTACTTATTAGCGAATAGGCTAGACTGTAATGTGAATAAAATATCACTAACTGTGATACTTTACAAGAAAATTAAAAAAACTGTGCGTGTAAACGAATATAATGTAAGCTACGTTAAGTCTAGTCTCGTTTATTCCTAGACTAAAGTAATAGGATTCACGTGGCATTGATGTAGACCCAACACAACATACCGCCGACATTACCGTTGAGGATACTGAAAATGTGGAAAGTTTTACAATAAAAACAAATTAACTGTGGTCTAAGTGCGGCTTTCGCGTCTGTTCTACGGCGACTTTCAGTATGAAACTTTTTCCTTAATCTAATTTGTAAGGTTGACTGAAGAGAACCGCGAAGTAATATTGAAGAACTCGTAATGAATTACAAACAACGTAACTGATCGCTAACTATCGTATTCATTGTAACGCACTTTGACTCAATTTGTTTCATGAACCACAGTGTAGTATTCAATAACTTCTACCCAGTTTTCTTGTTTGTCGCAGTGGGATATACCTAACAAATATTGTTCTTATGATTGGATACTTCTGTTATAGCAAAATTGGGATGTATTATTTAGTATGTTGATATTTTGCATCTTTTATTTTATTTTATTTGTTAGGAATAACATCTTGTCTTAGCAAAGTTTTATTTTTGGAGTAAAATATTCAGATTTCATGCTAGAGTCACGTCTCAAACGTGCGCGAGGATACTTGTTATCATCATCTTCGGTGTACAAGCAACTCTCATGTGATTGTGATGTTTACAAATGTTTATACTACCAGAACAGTCATAAACTGGTCGGTGTAAAGTGTGAGGAAAACTTAGTTCTGTGGCAATATATTATGAACATACAAAGGGATAGTTGTTAGCTACTCGCTGGGGAGTTGCAACAACACCGAGACTGTCAACAGACAGGTAACAGGTTAATAACACATTTGAAGTAGTCCGGCGACGGGCAGCGTCACGAGTCGGCGCGCACCGGCCAGCGGATCTGCGGTCACTAATCCGCTTGCTTTATAGCGTGGTATTGGCGCCTATTCTGTACGGTACTGTATAAACTAAATGCAAACCTGAAATATTGAACTGGTTGGCAATCATGAACGGAAAAAAACAGAGAAAACCGAAAAGAAACGAAATAAAGAGAGGACTATTTTTATAAAAGGAAAACTTTGTTATTGTCAAAACTTGTTTAAAAGTTTCAACTAAACATAATTTAATAGAGTCTGTTCTTCTTTTAGTTAATTTTCTTCTTTCTTGTTTTATCCACATAATTATACTATGAATAATAATTATAATTGTATTTTTTTTTTTTAAATGAGCTAATCATGATAACTTGCCGAGCTGCTGCGGCATTGAGCGGCTAATAAGCAGGCGGCCCATCTGATGGTACCTAAGTAGTCAGTGCCACCACCTACGGATACCCGCAATTTCAGAGGCATCGCTGGTTCTTTATACTCATGGAGACAAAGTTAAATTGTGTCATGTGCCTGTTACTACACCCGCAGTTGCTAAGCGAAAAAATGAGTATTGCCCCGGACAAGATCTTTCACAAAGAGCTCCAATACTACTCCTAGACCTAAACTAATTTATACCTTATTTGATATGCTGAAATGTATCTAAGACTAGTCTGGGCCGACTGGACTGAAATTGCGAGTACAAAATAAAGAACTAGCAATGTTTGTTTCATAAACACAGGTACCTATTATATGCATACCTAAATGGTGAAGCAGATTTTTCGTTGGATAGTGTCCATCACTATTAGATTATTGTGAATGTGGCGATCGTTCGTAAATTAAACCCCGAACCACGTGCTGCCTGTATCGCGTAGGTTTTAAATGTCACAGCAGTATTAACTGGTGACTGATTACTATAGTACGCCTACGGCCCGCTGTGCCACTATCTGTGTGGATTGGCGTTTGTTTCGTTTTCGACAGATTTTTGTTGATTTATGAATCATAATTGTGGATATTTATGGTAATTGATGGGTTTGTGGTCGTTTATTTATTTTGTATAACACTTTACAGTAGTGGTAAATCTGATGCTAATAAAACAAAAAAACACATTGATATGTCATACAGCAGGTAATTGGAAGACCTGTGTTTAGTAGTGAAAAACTGCTGAGAATTGTTTTAAAGTTCCGGGTTTCCCATCATCATACCTGCTAACTCTTCTAACATAGTGCAGAAATCCAAAGTAATTAGCCTTCATAACGTAACTGAATCACAAGCAACTTTCCGCATATGAGATCCTAATTGTTAATTTGCTAATATGAATCAATTGCGGTTAGTCTCGGCTTCGGGCGCTAGTCGCTACTTTATCTTTCCTCTTCACATTATTAAGCCACTGACGAGCTCCTTAATTCGTCTGTTAACGAAATATTATTTTCATAATTTATCACACGTACTAACTAATAAGCGTGATGATTAGTACTTTGTTTATTTTTAATTTGTCGCCTTTTGTTACGTTACGCGTAAATACTAAATGTTTCTCGAGACTGTTCTTGTTACCATAATAATGAATACAAAATTAGTTTTGGGTTAACGCACAAATACAATTCATTTCAGTGAAATGTCTATCCATCAACGCTATTTGTTGCGAAACAATTACTTGGAGGCGTCTGACGATGAATAATCCACAATCCAGATCCGACAATATTCATTTACATCTCATAGCTCTGTTTTTTATGTTAATTTAAAATCAGCAAATAATTACCTATTATTATTACGTTGCGAATATTTCATGGTATGGGTAGTTTTATCCGTTAATACCAAAAGGGCTTGTTTAAGGTTCATAAATATTAATTACTATCAGTAATAGCTTCACTATTAATATCTGCTCTAATGCAAAAGTTACACAAATGGTTTAGATTCCCATGTGGCTACTGATAATGTAGATAGAGCTACGCTTCTATGAAATACTCTGGAACTCAACTCGGAGTCCGCACTGCCAGTATCAAAATTCTATTTCACTGTAGATACGGACGTTGCAACAGTGTAAAAAGTACCCTATTTCAGTTTATACATTTGATCACCTAATAAGTGTTTAGCAGGTGCCATCTTGTATCAAAGCAATTAAAATAATCGAAAGCCTTGTAGTTTCGAAGATATAAACGGACACGGAAGTGATTTCTTAGGTGTACCATTTTGCCAATTTTGGCACGGAATACTAAAATTAAAAAGGTTTAACTAACTTAATCTGACCAAGGATATTTCTAATGATCAGACAAAAATAAAAATAGTATAGTTCATAGTTCTTCAGATAACCATTTTCGTCATTGATTCCTGATGAGAACCAATAAACACTATAAGAATCGGCAAAGAAGTGACAAGCGCCGAACTTGGCTTATGTCAACCCGTAGGAGGTAACAGATTATCACATCTACCCACAGTAGCCACAAGCGATGTATAGCGTGGACCTACCAATGAAGGCTATTTTCATCCTAATCAAAGAGGACGTTGTAAGAATAAACACCTTTGGTAATTGACATATAGATAGCTTATAACAATTTGTGTCATCATTTGTGTCGTTGCTACCCTTATTATTGATGTAATCGCCTTGTATAGCACCCACGAGCGAGAAAGTCAAGGTACTATTCTACTATTAGCGTGGGTTTTAAGATAAGTGATAAGTAGGCTAACAATATAAGAAACTAGTATCCCTCAATTTATGCGTACTGTCTGTAAAGGTTCTTGGAGATGTAAAAGCAAGCTGTACACAAATTAAGGATTGGTAGTGGGCCGTACCTAAAATATGTTTTTGGCTGAATCTAACTTTAAAATGGGAAGACCGAGAATTGCCGAGAAGGAAGAAATAGCAAGGAAGAGAGAAAATCTCCGAGATTCTGTATTACTTTTTATCTTAAATACCTGCTCTAGGTACGTGCGAACCTGTGCCCAAACACACTTGAAACGAAATTGGCGGCGATTTGAGCTTCAGAAGTTAGTCCGCGTCATTACACTCGGCGCCGTGACGGCACTGAGTTTGGTAAGAAAGTCGTCAGTACTTGATAGTTCCACTTCAATACATTCATTTAATAACTCCAATATTGTAAGTTCTTACACTTGGAACTTGAAAAGGCTAAAGGGTCAAAGCGAAGAAATGCTTTTAAATGAAGATTTACCCGAGGACTCCGAAATCAAATTACCCAATTTGCTGATTAGTTACTCCAACTTAAACTGTAGCAAAGGCACCAAAGCAAACACACGGGGTGTTTTGTACCAAAAATAACAGTTTTGGACAATCTTAATAGATACCTATCATGTTTTATTAACTAGTTGAAGGGTAGTTATTTATTATCTATACCTTTGTATGGGTAGATATATGTACTTACTATTTATGAAACACCCACTAACAGCTGTGAAAGCGGAAGCTCTAATCTTATCTAAGGAATATTCAATCACAAAATCGAAGGGGCGTAATTACATACATATGCAAAGAGAAGAAATAAAAATATATTTATATATTTTAGCCTTTCTAATGTAAGAACATTGAATGCTATAAGGGCCGAAACCTGTGGCGTGGCTATATTTATAATCGGGTGGTGCGCGGTGGGCCGTTGACGTCATCGTGAGGGTCGCGAGCCCCGAGGGCTCAGGAGGGAGGGAAGGGGGGGCGACGGCGCGCCCTCCGATACGCACTTGCAAATTCGCACCTCCATGAATGGAGGAATTAAATTATCCTTAGCCGCGCGCCGAAAAACGCGAAATGAACGCCAAATGCCTTTTTAATATGTATTTGTTCTGCAGGTTTACGATTTCATGTGTTTATTGTCGCCGTGACTCATTTTATCCACCTGAGATGTGAGGGCGACAGACAAAAGCAGTAAACAGCGGTGAAGCGAGATCACTTTCAGCTCGAGCTGTCTAAAAGATTATTTGTTCAGAAAGTACTCTTGAATCTGAATATCTTCAAATAAGACAAATTTTCAAAGGTTAGGTTTCTATTGTTCGAAGAACTTCACCTACAGCATTCTACCCACTGTGGACGTTTTAGACGGAGTAATTACCTGAAGACTAAGTAGTAGGATCGTGGAAACCATTTATTTTGATGGGCACCGTAACGACGCTGCCATAACTAAACAGCTACACATATAAAAACTGGCGTGTATTTAGAACTGCACAAGTTGAAAATCGGGCTTAATTGCTTTGCATCAACTTCAAGAAGCTTGGGAGAATAACCTTATTAGTATACAAAGTAAAGTAACGCCTTTGTTCTCCAGGATCAACAATCGGGTTTAGGTGCATCGATTCAGATTTCGCTTTCTACATTTAAAAATAAAGTACAATCGAATTACGAACCTCCTGGACTTTGACGTCGGTTTAAAAGGAGCGACATCTTCAGTTTGTTACGTTTTAATTTATTCAGATTTAGGTGTAATATCAAAGTATTTTTGTACGACGTCACTTGGTGAGAAAGTGGAGCATCAAGAGTGTCCTCGACGGTGACTGACGCGCCCAGCGCCTCCGACCGCCACCGGCGAAGGTGCGCAGTGCGTGCGCTTCACTAAATTGGTCTGTTCCGTGTCTCCACAATAATTCCACTTGATGTGGGTTTCAATTCAATTATACGTATCACGCAACACGCTGCTTAACCAAACTACGGATAAGAAACTATGCAAATAAATACAAAACTTTTATACTACAATAAAAATGATAGTGAAACTATATACGCTTTTATCAACTATCAACGACATTATGCCGTCTGAGGTGAGAAGTTATTCCTTAGTTCATTATCATCATCTTTCTCCCGCCCTTATCGCCAATTTATTTGGGGTCAGCGCCACATGTCCCCTTTTTTCATAGTTCTCTATTAGTTAGTTAATTATGTTTGATTTTTTTATTCTTTGTATGTTGGCACCTTGTTTTTTATATTCATGTCATTTGAATAAATAATATAATATTTGTTTTTTAATTGTGTTTTTGTGTATTGTGCTACGTCTTTTGTGTGCACTGAATAAATGATTTATCTATAGGGTAATGAGACCTTACTTTGGCACCCCACTATTTATTGGCACTTCTGTGAATTAATCTCTTTCATAAGAAAACACCTAATCTCTCGGTGTTGCAACTTATTTAAATAGTTTAGTATAATCCTGAGTCATATAACTGACAACACTGAAAAAAAAAGAAATGTCAATGGCGCCAAAACGATAACAACAGCTGAACGCGTCTCGATTATACCAGTGGAAACTAATTTTTTGCTAAGGTAGGAGCTTTTTTAATATCATCGAATCTTAGTCATATAAGTGTTTCTAATGTGATATATGATGTAAAGCAAATTCAGCGCGTATTATTCGAGTCTTTGACAGTTTATTTTTATGAAATGTATTGTTTTTTTACTACTTTATCACGGTGCCAAAAATCGGTATTCAAAAATGTCCGTATTCTAATTTATTGGCACTTGGGACATAGAATGACATGAAGTTGAAATAGAGAAATTTTTGACTGAATTTGAAGACTAAGATATTTAGACAATAGCTTGGAAATATAACCCACCTACTATTGATCTCTTACGTTTAAGTTGTTTTATAGTTATAAGAAATAAGTATATTTTTATAATTGTTTTGTTGCTAAAATATTTCTTTTTCTAAAAGATTATCTAACGTTTATTGGTACTCTATGAACCAAATGTTTGCTAAGAGGTTTGTTCTGATTGTATTATTTTTATTTTTATGTGTCTAAAGAGCTACCACATAAATTAATGTGATTCTTGACTGAACTTTTTTATTTTGACTTTGTCCTAAATATCCATAATTTTCATTAATTTACTGAACAATCCGAAATGCCAATAAATGGGACGCCTATATGCTGATAGTTGGCCAAAGCATGCCAATATTTGGGAAAAACGTGTGTATAAAAAATAAAATAAAAATAATCCTAAAAATAATGAAATAGTAGAATTTTCATATATTCAAAACGTAGATTAACTCTCATTCTGTCATGCTTATAAATTTCTTATGCTGGCAACATTTCTTATAGACAGTTTTCACGATTTAAGTGGCAAGTGATCCTTAAAGTGCCAATAATTGGGTACTTTACCCCTATATCTTATAGCCATCAACATTCATACTTTAAACTCAGTCCGTCTTATTACAAAACACGATCTAACTTTAGCCCGAGCCTAAATCTTCGATTTAGTTTTTGTATTTGGAACTTTGTTCCGACTTTAGTAAAGTTCTTAATACAAAATAGACAATCTAAGACCAGACCAAGTTGTCAGTTTTGTAATAAGAACTGTATTTCGATTTCTGTTAGGTTCTTATTTCAAAAACAGGTTCGATGGTTTAAACCATGTCAAAAGAAAACCCTTGTTTTGTAATAAGACCAAGTTAGTTCATTATATTACAATGAAATTGGTACGTACCGTAACATTTACCTAAGAAAGCCAAGTACGTGACTGGTGTTACGACGGCTATATTTTCTTGCCAACATAACAAAATAAGCTAAGATGTACTCGTATACTGCTCGGTAAGCTTGTACAAATTTGTGATATTGCCTCATTTTTTCCTTCCTGTAAATTATTTGAGGTCATGTTCCGTCTATTACGCATATGACTCAACTCTTCGGTGCTTCAGGGATTTCATTTTTCTTTCTAAGTCTTCCATACAAAAGTCGAGAAGAATCGATGCGTCCCATGAGCTCCAACTTTTGAGATTATATTTCAGATATGGTCTTAGTTTTTATTATTATGGATAATGTATTTCTGTTTCAATCATACAAGAAATTTGATTCTTATAATGTAATTTATTTCAAGTTTTATCGTTGGCTGTTAATCTGATTGTGTTACAATTTCATTAACTTGAGTGAAGCAGTATACACATTTCATATATTAATTCGCTGGAAAACGGCTTTTATATTCAGGATCTTATCAGCCAAAATTGCACTAAAAGCTGTGTGTTTAATTAAACCGTGATATGTGTCTGGTTTTATTGTTCTGCTAGTTATTCTGAATTCATGTATTCATCTTGATTTGTGTAGTATGTGGTATTAATTTTGCAATATCAATAGGAAGAACAGACGAATGAAAGAAGAATAAAAAATGTAGGAGTAATCGAATGTTGCCAATAATATATGTACGTAATGATTGAGAAGGGCAATAAGTAGCGACAGGTGTCATGTCAGACATATATCTGCGGCGCTGGCGCTACCTGGAGCTGGCAATCGTCACGTGTGGGATGATTGAAAAGCGATGAAGTATCTCGCATGTTTATTATCATTTGCGACATGAGCTTAATGTATCATGAAACATTTTTACATAATAATTTATTGGTAGGTACCAATCAAACTAAGTGTACCTATTCGGTTCCTAAATACAGCCGTAGATAAGGTTAGCATTCGGCAGGGTATTACCCTCTTATTTAGGTATACTATTTAAACTAGGAATATGAATATACCGCCATCATCATTTTATGAATGATTAATATCGAAGAATATGTTTTTCTTCTCCTAAGCGTATGGATAGCCTCAGAGGAGAACACAATAAGTTGAGACATTGGGGATGTAAATGATACGACGAGCTCCGCCAGCAGCAATGTCTTGATTGTGCTGCCAACCTACTTGGCAGACCTTTACTTTATGCAAAACTGCCTGAAAGTAAAGCCATTTCAGCAACTTTTGTAGAAATGTTTTTAAACTGACCAAAAGTTTGAAGTAGGTTAGAATTAACACTACGTTTCTTTGTAAAAAATTTGCAGTAATAGTACGTTTTCAAAATCAAAAAATCAAAAGTCATTTATTCAAACTAGGCTGAGAATCAGCACTTTTTGAACGTCAAAATCACATATGGCAGTCCCCCCAAAACGCCCACCCTTCACCACTTCCTAGTGCTTTAGCTGGGAAGAAGAAGTGGCGGAACAAGCTCCCCAGCAGCACTGCTGTCTGTTCAGTTAGAAGAACTGGATTCTATACAGTAATAAGTAATTAACATTACGAAACACACCAACATTAAAATTATTTGCCATAGGTCAGCTAGCACACGCCAATATTGAAAACTATACTCAAGCAGAAATAAATAATAAAAACGTAAACAGAACTTAATACACAATAAAAAGCCTCCAGGCAAAAAGGGCGTGCCCGCTTACATATACAATGCTGCATTATGTTAATATATGTAGCTGTAACTTGTAGCCACAAATGATAAACTAGGACCTTCGAAGTAAAATAAAGAAACAGTTAATTACTAATAACAATAACAAAACCATAGTCGGCAAAATGGCCTGTCACTACAAGCAGCACCCGTTCACGAGCATAACGCAAAGATCAGCCATTACCCCCAACGCCATATTTGAGGGAAGGAGGCAACCCGAACCCCGACGCTACCGCAAGCATTGACATCTAATCATTTCTTGTTCGAATATAAAGTTCGTATAGTACCTACAGCCCTCTCAGTACGTGTACTTAGAGTTGTCTATTTATGGCTTCTCATACATACAACGTGTCGTTTTGCATCCTCGTCAAATTTCAGGAGGCTGTTATGAAAGACATAAATAATCAAATAAAATTACGATCCTGCTCAGTAATTAATACATACTTGTTTTTTAAGATATTTAAGTTTGACAGTATTTCAGAATACTCCACTTTCAAAGAACAGAATCGCCCCGTTGCGTATGCGGTAGGCAGTGTCGTACGACTATGTCGCTGTGTGCATGCGTTACAGTTACAGCGCAGTTACAGGGCGGTATCACACGGGCCCTACACATGCCGATTTCCGAAAAATACAAAAAATAAAAATAAATACCTACTTATTTTATTATTGATTCGTGTCGAGAATCATTAGCATAGTTACCTCCTCGAATTTGACGAGGATGCAAAACAACACCTTGTATACATATTTTATTAAAAAATATTGATCTAAATGGCCGCATTCGCAAATGAGTGTTACTGATGAATGAAAGTAAATGTGCCTATACATAATAGTGGTGGCGGACAATAATTAAGTGATCTGTGCGACTATGCAGCACTTGCTGCATGTAGTTATACTTCCCGGTTGGTTTTATTATAAATTACAAAGTCATGTTTGTTGCCGAACAAAGAGTAGCAGACAAACTTCAAACGTTGCTAATTGCATCGTTATAATTATATAAAGCGTACGCGCAACAAAGATGTAAGAAGGTATATAGAATAAGTGTCGTAATTGCTGTTAATGTATGTATGCTTGTACGTATTAGATAACATGACTCGGATTTGTCATCGAGGAAGTAATAAAATTAAAACCGTCGTATGGCGACACGACAACTTCGACAAGTGAGTGAATTCGTCTAACATCTAAATAATATGTAAATAGAGATGTGAAGTGGCCGAGTCGACGGCGCGGCGTGGCGAGCGTACAACATTGTCCCGCTAACCTAATTGGCGGCGATTCTTCGGGAAATGTAAATTTTATGAGGATCATGTTCTCTCCTCATTCCCTCCACATTATATTCAGTAAGGTGTCTATTTACCCCGTAATTAATTGTTAAGTATTCCTCGACGAAGGTTGGATTTGTCTGGGATGAAGATCGTTATTCTTTTATATGTTCAATATTGCCTGCACCATGTTGATGTATTTATTTATTATTTATAGGTACTCCAACGACTTATTCACTAATAACATATACATAAAGAACTTATATATCAGTTGGTATGGTGAATTAGTCACTTAAAGAAGTACACAGCTTAGACATAGATAATAAAATACATACAAATTAAGATAATTAATTTAAAGTGTTATAATAAAAACTAACCTATTTTCCGTTACAATGGAGGTTGTTAAGAGCTACTTTCCATAAAAAGACAATATAAAAAAAATACAACAACAGATTTCCTTAATTAATTAACAAATAAAAGATACTCAGTTTAATGTTGGTGCGATTATTATAAGTGAGACGACTGCAATAAACGTGATCAAATAGGATCATAAGTTTTTTACGCGATTGGTAAAAAGTGTCGGCAAAGAGGTCAATGTTGCTGCTATTGTAGATTATATTATAATTAGCCTTAAATCGGTTCATAGGGGTCTGCGACCAAGGTTTGTTCTTGATGAGGACATAACAAGTATATCTGTACTGCGTACAGATCTAGTTATAGTGCGCCTTGATACAGCGATATTAAGTTCAGATAAAAGCTCCGGAACATCGGACCGAATACGGACAATTTTATAAAGAAAAAATATCTGAGCGGAGAGACTTCTATGTTGTTCCAGACGTAACATATCAATGTATGTACCTAGGTAACCTGTGTGACTGCGCGGATGAGGTGTGATCAGGATAGAATAGAATATAATAACTTTTATTTTAGGTCCTTTCACAAAGTTCTTAACAGATATAAAAGCTAGTTTAATTTACACGTTTTTAATTACCTATGAATGGTGCGTTGGTTATTATTAACATTAACATTATAACTAATAGCGACATGCCTGAGCTAGGTTAATAAAAACCTGTGTTTCAGGCCATCCCCATACTAAGCGATAAGCTGATTATTTGTCCATAGTTTTTTTTTATATAGTTCTATCCTAATTATAGTAGGTACTAAATACAAATAAAAGTCGCCAATTTAATAACTACATCATTATTGAAGTACTTCTAGAAGTCTTTCTGTGTCTGTGTAATCAAGTTTACCCAAATATTCGCGTATCTTCAGACTACAATGTTTGTAACCGGCACTGTAAATATTAAGTATTCTATTGAGCTTATTATATAAATCGGGTCCTAAATAGATATAGAATCGGTTTACAAAGGCATGTCTAGTTTGAGGCTTTATGCAGACCAAATCCTTCTTTCTCTTGTCAGAAGGTACTAGCTTGTAAGCGAGTTCAACGTGCTGCTGTAATATGATATGCAGTATAAATAATTGGCCTACTGTTAGCACCTCACATGCAATGTAAAGCTGGTGTGTAGGAAATCTGAAAGGCCTGAAAGTGGCTACCTTTAGAATTGCTCTTTGAGCACGTTCTAGAGTGAGTAAATTAGACTTTGCAGCACCGCCCCATGAAGTTATGCAGTATGTAAGTACAGATTACTTAATTAATAAATTTAACGTCAGCAATGTGGCGTAAGTTTACGAACTCGAGTACATTGCGAATCAATGTGTTTACGGTAATTTAGATTTGTGTCGATTGTGACACATAAATATTTCATGTGATCGGCTTTGGCTAGAGTAGGGCACAAACAAGCAGCGTCAGCGTCTGTCGTACAGTTATGAGCATAAATGGTAAGGTTAGTAAGTGGTATATTAGTGTGGATGAATGAGAGGTGGTTTTGTCCTTGTTCTCGCATAGATCTAGTGTCGATCGGAGGGGTTTAATGATTGAAGGTGTTTGGGGTAAGATAGTTCGGGTAACCAGGAGTGGGTGGAGAGCACGTGAAGTGCGTCTGGCTGGCGCTTTGTTTGCGTCGGCTCTAACCTCAAAACACCAGCACTCTGCCGCGCCGCAGCTATTTACTGGCCATTTCTAAGGATTTTCTTGCGATGTTGATCTCTGGCTCTAGGAATTATTAAAGGAATCTATGTAGCTTTTGACTTAGCTACATCGCTTAACTGAGGTGAAGAGGAACTGTCTAGTTAGGTGGTGTTTGTGTAGGTACCTACTTTGCAACAAAAATAACAAAGGTACCACCGAGAAATTAGAACATGAATGAACGCAGCTATCATTACGACTTTGCTATAGCAGTTTTCCACACTGTTGGGACTTTTATTTCAATCTACTACAAACTTACTATACATACATACTATACATACGCAGCATATTATATAGATAAAAATAAATAACTAAGTACTTGAGTCGAGAGAATACGTACCGTAGAAATACCATGTACCTACATTCCCGAACGTGTATAGCTAAAACTAATTTCCTTTGGAAAATCTTTGAGCAAAGATTTATATTTAGAGGGACGACGATGTTTATTTACTATCAGGCTTGGAAAATGTATTTGTAGCTAGAAAAGCGATAAGCGAAATAAGCCTGAGGTAAAACGGATTGAATTATATCAATAAACAATAGTTGTTTTCACTAAATCAATTAGCGGAATAAGTTTTACAGTTTGTTCCCTTTATTGCGAAGAAGTAATCGCAATCACTATCTAATTATAGGCCGTTGTTCAAGATTATTAAATACAATATTTTGATCATTGGTCAATTTATGAACGTTTCGATTCAATATTTTAGCAGAGTCAGAGCAAAAAAGGATTCACTGACGAATTCGTATTCGGCACGCAAACGTTACGTTACGATACGTTGTACCTATCTTTTTTCATCCACCATTGTTGGAAATTGACGGGTGGAATGTGTGCCTTTTATCT
Source organism: Brachylomia viminalis (assembly GCA_937001585.2). Classification (NCBI taxonomy): domain Eukaryota; kingdom Metazoa; phylum Arthropoda; class Insecta; order Lepidoptera; family Noctuidae; genus Brachylomia; species Brachylomia viminalis. The sequence goes on along the minus strand of OW443310.2, from coordinate 11,909,888 downwards.
CTTGTTCACCTGCCACAGAGGTGGCAACCCTAGGTGACCGGGATAGGGATGTGCAATATGTTTTGTTTGCGCACAGTTTCACAACCACAAATCAAGTTGGAATGTCCCGGATTAAACGCTTACAGATTGCACTTTGTTGACTTTGTGCACACGAAAGTATTTTGTAACACAGTTATACAAATATATTGAGCTGAAGTTGGACTCAACTGTTTCTATTTGCTCTAATATCAAAACCTTTAGTGGCAACACATTGACCTTTGTTTCTCTACAAACGTCTTAATATTCTGCCATGAGAATTAAGTCAGCTTAAGCTAAAGGTTATGATTGTATATCAAAGAACGCATGTGTTTAATTCTTTTGCTACCTGTTCAATTACGCCCACCTTACGTTGTTAAGTTCAAGATTGAATAATAATCTCCAAATCCCAGCTGTGTAGTATGATAAGTGCATCTAATACAGCTCAGTCACCTTTAGCTTACATATTGGGTTAACGAGACCGTGCACCTCTAGTACCTATAACTGATGGCGCTGGCCTGAACGTAATTGTAGTGCATTAACTAATTTGGCTTCTAAAAATGTATGTGTCGACCAATTGAATCATTATTGTAGTAAAATATATGATACCCGCATGTATTCAAGTTTTGAAGCAAGCTGAGTACTTAGAGGCTCCATTTCGTGGCTATTTAGGTATTATAATCGAGCATTGTTGGCACTCACATGCACATTGTGAGCTGCGCTTTGCATGTCAATGATCTCAGTGCGTTAGAGGACCGAGGTTGTGCGAGCGTTGCGAAACACGTTGTCACATATTTTTATTAGCTTCACGCTTTTTTGCGTTATACTACGTAATAAGCATAAAATTGCATCCACTGGAGCCAATCATTGTCAGGATAATGATGTGTATTAAATGGGTAAATACTACCTGGATTGGAATTATAGAGATTTACGTTTATTACAATTAAATCAAATGATTTAGATGCATTACAGTTAATGTAAGGAATAAACGAGATATTTTTTTTTTTGTAAATGCTTGTTAAACTCGAACATAGAACATGTAACTGTTATACTTATGGTGAGAAAAATAAGTATTTGTACTAGTTATGTAATTTGTGAAAATAGCTTCAGGCATGTGAGTCGCTTAGAGCTCTGAGACTACACAAACTCGCACAAAGGCATTTTTTTCTTCAATTAATGTTACAGTAATGATAGAACTTTACTTGTTCCAAGCACACATTATTGTTACTGAAATTACATTTTCTAAGAATCTTTGTCTACAAACACCATATTATTTCGATAACCATTTAGTGGTTTTACTATTAATAAACGTATTAAAAGAAATAATTAAGTATTCTTGCTTGAAAAAGACCTCAAAGAGGCACAACAAAGCCATTTCTTTGATTTTATTACCTCCAGTCCAGTGCACGCCCGTCCTTGGACACTGGAGGATAAAAATGTCCAAATAAATAATAAAATATGGTTTATGTGGGTTGAAGAAACACAAAAAATGCATTTTCTTTAGTTATTTTTAGATGTTTTAATTTGAAAATGTACGACTTCAGAATAGCACCTCGAAAAAATTATTTACTTTGTATAACTTAAAGTTCATAAATAAAGGTGCAATATGCCAACGTGGTATTTTGCCTAACCTAGGAACAGTAGTTTGCCTTGGTTAGGCATAGGCATAATAATATACATTTCAGTTATTTCAAAACTTCGTAGGTGCGTGTTATAGTGCTCAACTTGAGTTTAAAATAGCCTTTCTTCTTTGAAAGTTACGTGACAAATTGTGTTACGGACGTCACTCCAATATTGACTTCCAGTTTTCCCTAACCCGAAAAAGAAAATCCTTGTCATTTAAGGAGAAGGGGCGAATGCGGGTTTTCTTCTACATTCTGTTCCATAATACAGCCAAAGGAAAACGGCTTTTATTTATAATTAACAAATGTTTTAAAAGTCTGTTGACTGTATGACAGGATCCATAATTTATAATGGTACAGTGACTTTCTTGTGATTACAGCCTAAAAGAAAATTACAAAATAATAGAAAGATAAAGGGACAATTAAGTAGATTCTAGCCAAAATGAAATCTTGTATAACCATTGGCGTTTTGAGCAAGGACGAGACGTCTGTGTCCTTTGACCTCCTGTCTATTGTCAATTATATTTATTGTATATTTGTCCTATTTTTGTCGAAATAATGTTCATTTATCTGTATCTTAATGAAAACCGTTTATAATTCACTTTCTGATGTAAGTTAGTAGATGTTGATAGAGTGGTTTACTTGATACGAGTAAGCTAGTCTATTTTTGTAAAGGTATTAAAGAATATTATTTTGTTAGAGATTATCATTCGCTGGAAAATTTATAGAAACATGAATGTATTAACAATTTGGTAGCATACATCGACTTTATTGTATTCCATGTTAGTTCGTGCGCGGAATATTAATATGTATTACGAAGTCGAAGGTTAAATCAATTAAATTAGGAGGTTTATTTCCGCCGTGGCGGCGCTTGTGGCCGGCACACCAACTTTGTAGTGTTCGTCAAACATTGCGTCGTTACTATCAAATAACTTTGGTGCCCCGCTGTTCACGGCTACGTTATACACCGGAGCCACTTCGGCACCCTCATAAAGCCTAATTTGCAAGATCGCTACGTCAATTACGTAACGGTGCGTATCACTTGAATTAGTTTAACAGTTATGCTTGGTGGTAGACCCACGGTGGACATACGGTAACGCTGTGTTAGCTTTCTGTTTAGGAGCCAGAAATGAGGACAGGTTTAACATCTTTACATAATGGCGGTTCGTTCACTTCCACTGTTAAGTTACATAAGTTAAGATAATCATTTAATTGCTTAAACATGTACAATACCTACAACACAAATTATCAGCATGCAAGCGACGTTAAACGAAAAGATAAAAATAGATCATCACGTTTGCCTTAGACAATGGCATACAGATATCATTTAAATCAAATAATGTATAACGTCACTCTGACTCTAATTGCATAAAAATGTCATGATAACATAGATAATTCAAAATTGTAAATTAGTAAAACATCATCAAAACCACACATCCAAAAACTCATTATAATTAAAACACGATCTATTAGAAAATGAATGGCTTAATTTTTCAACGCTGCTTCCAGCTTTTAGGTAGTTTATTATATTTTTTGGAGCCATGCTAAAGTCACTTTTTCGCACAAGTGCCGTTCTATATTGATGTAGGCAAAGACTATTGTCAAGTCCATTACGCGGAAATCGATCTGCATACGCTAGACAAATACATAATACTAATACTATTTCACTTTAGAGACATGGTCTAACCTTTTCTACTTATACAGACAAGATGGCTCTAAGGCATCTAGAGCCTTAGAGGCATCTTGTCTGTATAAGTAGATGTCATCCATCCGTCATCCATCTCACATATGATCGACTGTGACAGACAACCGAGTGATCAACCTAAAAGGACCTCATTTTTGGTTGGAAGCTATACTCTCAGAGCTTACTGAATATATGAATATTTAATAACGATCACCGTCTCCAAAGGTAAAATACATCTAAATAGAATTTAATTTAATTTAACTGAAATGTCTTTTAATTTCGTAAGGTCAAGTGGGCAATGCACTAGAGATCCATCTTGTTCGATCCTAACAGAGTTTTTCTATACGCACAGATCCTATAATTCGATCCACGCATGTCCGTACATAGGTATCTATTCCAGTCCCTACGGACGGACGGACAATTCTCCTAATTATATCCTATATTCCCTGCACATGTGTTGTCACGCGATGTGTCATTGTCAACGATGGCTTGAACTTTCACTGGAAATTGATATACCTAGCTTATTTTGAATAACACTCAATAAATTGACATTTCGTGGCCACATTCTGGTGGAAAAGCTTAACAAGGTTTATGAATCATATTTTAGTTAACTTCTTTACATGTCTAGCGCTAGGTGGAGCGATAATCTATTCTAAACACAGGGTGACTAGAACTGGATGACGGTAGCCGAGAATAATGTTAAAAAGGGTTTGATTGCAGAGGCCTTCATCCAGCAGGGGACTTGTTGATGATGATAACGTAGGTATTTATTGGAAATTGAATGAAAAGTAACTAGAGAGTACAAACCAAAAAAAAAACGCAATTGAACCTAATACAGTAATGCATACTTTATATTTGATCATTGCCATTTATAATATTTACTTTAATAAATCTGCCAATTCATGTAAGACGCTGCATAATAAAGAACATATATTTATAATAACAATGAAGGATAGAGTCCTTTAAATGTGGTGTCTCAGAAGCCTTTGTCGAATACTGCTCAAGGTTGCGGTAACAATAGCTGCGTGGAGCTTAGGATGGTCGCCTTTGGCTGAGCCGGCTCCTCTCGGGGAATCTTGTAAAAGTTTTAGTTACATTGGATTGCTATTTCCACGAAAAGTGAAAGTATTCGTCCACTGTGTGGATTTTCTAGCACTTTTGGGTTTTTATTTTGATGGCTACAGGAATGGCACTTTCGTCGAGCTCGTGGCGAAGAATGACAATGACAAGAAAGAGCACACCTCTATTACAATCATACCTACTTACTTGAATAAAATGCATAACTGTTTACTTTAGAACTCATATTAATAGGTACCTATGTTCTTAGACAAAATACATTAATATATTTTATTACTTGGATTACATTATATTCTATTATTTACCTACCACTACTAACTTAAGCTAAGTAGGTAGTACGATAATAACCCAAAATAATAAAATATTTCTCAAAAACAAAAACACTTTTACTCTAGCGAACCTTGATGTAATATGCATTATAGTTAAATAGTTTTTATAAAATCCAATTAATTTAGAATATGAGATCGTAAACTCTGATTTCAAATTCGAAATAAAAATGAATTAACTTCAATATTATTTATATTTCTTATCAAAAGGAATAATAATTGTATTAGTACAAAGTAATTGTGTTAGGTACAGTACCACAGTAACAGAATCTTAAGAAAATTGTGGTAGGTACCTATTATATAAAAGCGAAAAAAAAAACTATTTTGTAAATTACTGAACCGAAACTAATGTCGTTTGACACGCACTCCTTATGTGTTTATGTACATTATTTAGTTAGTGACGTGTTTTATGGTAAAGAATTAGCAACGAGCATGTCACCTCAACCTAAATAAAGAAGCGTAATAACCGTGATTGCTGTAATTTTCCTAATAATATTAGTATGGAACTAACTTTCCGAGAGACTATTTGATTTCTTTTTTCCGTGACTTGCTGACGTATCATCCCGGACCAAATCGTAACGAATATATCTCCAACATTCGGAAAATTCGTTCCGTTTTGGATGAATCAGCAAATAAATCTGAACATGTTATGTGATATACAAATATGTAGGTACAAGCCAGCCCAGCTTTGTAAAAAGATCTCCTCGTAGTAAACACGTACGTTTTTGTATCCGCAATATTTCACATAAGTATTTGTCTTTTTGTGAGTGGAAAGGTCGAAACCAAATTAAGGTTTAGTTAATATAGAAAGGTAGAAAAGTATTCATCTTCTACTTATATAAGTACACCGGGCTTTTAGCGGGAGTGCTCTTTCTTTAAAATAATGAAATTGAAGCTTGAATAAATCAAATGATGAAATTCAGTTTCTCACGAAAAAATATATACTTATTAAAATTTTCTTTTCTTTTGATTAAAGTACAATTCCGAAGGCGACGGCAGACTGCAGACGGCAGTGGCTGTGCCAACCAACCGCAATGAAAGACCTCAGCAACACTGCTGGTTTCTATGAAAATGCTTCCGTAATTCGGCAATGAATTCCGACAATGTAAAGCTGCGGTCGAGCGGCAACTGCGGACACCGGTAGAACTGTCAGTGACTGTCACTAACAGATGACACTGACAAATAAGTTTTACGAAACATAAGAAGAAAAGTGCCACTGGCGCCATGGCGCGGTAGATGTGATGCGCGTTCGTAATTAAAACCACAGCGGTATTGTCGATGCCTGGGCTGCGGGAAAGTCCGAAAGGGTTACCGTGGCCCTGGCACAGGCAACTTAGGCAACTGAAGGAACACGGGTGGGTTTTAGTCAGTAAGAGTCTGACACGCCCTCCCACTCCGCCCAGAGCGGGAGAATTTATTTGAAAATTTCCCACCATCAAAAAAAAAGCGGTATTGCCTTGTCGATTGCGATTATTGTCCACCGCAACGATGTCACCATCCGCGGTGTGCCGTCGCCTTCGTAAGTATACCTTTATGGTCACGGTGAAGGTATTTACTTTTTGTGTCGTCATCCTGATTAAAACATTAAGATCGGTTGACTTTTAAATTATATTTATAACTGCTTGTGTTGTGTTTGTTTTAATTTGTAGAAAAAAAACCGTCTTTTAAGAATTGACACACCTAACGATTTTGGAAGCGAACGTTTATCTATATCTATCTATATGTCGTAGGATAATTTGATACTTCGAATCTTCGCGAAAATCCTAGGGGTTTTGCGAAAACGCGGATAATTAGACATAGGCGAAAAATTATCAAATCTTACTGGACAAATCCTAGGGGTTTTGCGAAAACGCGGATAATTAGACATAGGCGAAAAATTATCAAATCTTACTGGACAAAGTCAGGATCTAACATAACCTAACCTAAATGATACAACAACAATAGAAGGGTATCTGGCGCTTGGCGGCCGCTGCCGCGGCACGCTCGCTTCGCTCGCTCGCCTTCGCGCGCTAATGGTCACTGTTCTAACATAACCTAACCTAAATCGCCTATGTCTAATTATCCGCGTTTTCGCAAAACCCCTAGGATTTTCGCGAAGATTCGAAGTATCAAATTATCCTACGACATATACATAATAAAATCGTAGCGAAGTCAAAACTGTACAATGTTTGGTCTACAACTGTGTCTGGGAACGATTCTAAAGACGTTTTTTTTTTATTATTGTCTGTGTGTTTATTCCAGAATCACGCAAAAACAAACCCGATAGGTTTTGTAAAAAAATTGCAGAGATATTCCCTATTAGTTTGTTCAGTCTGTAGGCTATAAATTATCACGCTACTTGCAATGGGGGATAAGTGATATTGTAATTTATTCGTATTCTTCTATAGTTTACCGCAAATTGTTAAAAGACGAGTCAAAAGTTTAGAATATTGCAGATAGTTACAGATTTAACTTTTAAATTATAATCATCACGCTATACCTTTATGGAGCGTAGCAATCAATCACGACATAAAATATGCAGGTTGGATGTTTGAGATGGGGCAATAAGTACAGGCAACTGTTTCAAATATTTTGATATGCGTGTACAGATTTTGAAAAAAAAATATCTACAGTTAGCAATAAATATGGACAATTTTCACAAAAAAGAATGTTTGATGCCAAACGATCCTGTTTCTTATAAGGGTCAAAAAAGTACGGGACCACTTTGAGTACTAGAAAAGTAACAAATCGCAAAAAATATCCCATAAATTTAGTAGGAAATGAGTCTGAGAGAAGACAATGTCTACCAGTGTATGACAACAGACAAATTATTCCATGACTCCAGGCAGTGGGCTGAATATGGAACGAATATAGCAGATAATTACAGATTTAACCTTTTAAATAATTATCATCCCGCTACACCTTTAAGCTTTCTGCTAAGCAGTCAATCGTGACATAATACATAAATAAGAACGGTTGTTTCAGTCTACTTTAAACAACGCAAATAACTTAAAAGTTCGGCGACTGCTTTGCAAACCTATGTTCGATTCCCAGCAGTTGATAAGTTATGTGCTTTCATTTTTTTACATTTTGTTATTTATTATATGATAGTTCATAGAACGTACACATAAAAACATTAAGTTTAGGCCCCTTTTGTCATGTTTGGTTATAATAAAAATAAATAAAAATGGTTATATGACTGTTAATGAGAAATCCCGTCTGTTTACAATCTACTGCTATAATAAATTACTTTGGTGATAGCTGTTCGTCAGGAATAATCTGTAAGAAAGCAACAATCAGTGTATCAGTGTTGTGCCATTATGTAGTATATGCACGAACGTAGGCGTTCATTAATTTACTAAAAACGAAAAACTTCGCAAGCAATAGGAAATTACTACTGAAGGCTGCGGGTGTCGACCTCAGGACAAAATGCTTCTCGCACAGACAACTGTACGTCGCTTGCTCCCGCGTCACCAGTCTCTCCATATTTTGGCTGCTGAGATGAAAACTACAAACTTAGAAAGTTTTATAAAAATGTGGCGGTTATTTTAGTATATTGTGGTGTCTTACGACTTCCACGCGAACGAAGTCGAGGGCAGAAGCTAGTTTTTCATATTTGAAAATTATTATATTTTCATTCATTCATTCATTTATTTGCTTACCATAATGTGAATTTAGTTGTTACAAATAGGCTTAAAGCTACGATACAGTTATGGACCCTGTAAGGGTACAACAACATTAGTAAGGATAAAAAATTAAAATTAAATTAAAAAAGTAATAGTATTTAGAACATTTATAATTCTTTATTAAATTAAATGTATTTAGATTATAATAATTATACAATATTTATTGTTTATTTTATATGCGTGAATGTAAAATAATTGGCAAATGTAGAAGTAATCTCAATTAAATATATAATTTTATTGCAATTCCAGTCACGGTTTATCATTCATGTATTCATTATTATAGTAGCTTTTGTTTATTAGAAATACATAGCTTTAATTTATTTTTTATTTATTATATTTCTTCAGTAAGACGGGCAGTGGCGGCGTTTATTTCCTAGGTACCTATTATAGGTATATAGGTCGCAAGCGCTACTGCAGAGCATGAGGACCTGGGTTCGATTCCCAGGTCGGGCAAAGTGTTAGTGGGTTGTTCCATTAGGAACTTCTCAGTAGCAGACGGAGTCTGGAATTGGACCCGGTTGATGGCAATAGGCTCGCCCCTTATTACATGGGACTTAAATATAACTGGCTAATTGTGGGTATACCTTCTATGGCTACACCTCTGCACTTCGCGGAAACAAGACGTGGTGTTATGTACTATCAACAAAGTTGACGCATGACCACCTTAAGGCTTATATTTATTTACAGCGACTAGACCCAACCCCCGCCATAACCAATTTGACCAACCAATCAAGGAAGGAAGTATCAAATATATTTTGTCCAGGCAAAAGGTTAAAACATGTGTTCCTTTTAATAAAAAATATATAAAAAATTATTTTATCAATTTAATACAAAATTGTGGACGAAAAATGTTTAAAAGTGATCATGCGTCGACTTTGTTGATGGTACCTATTCAGAAAGACGTTGGATAAACAATAACATAGATTATGGTCTTCAATTTGACTCTTGATAGGCTTCATTTTATGGCTCAGCTTTTGCCCTAATCAACTAGTGCTTTAAAAATCCATGTAGGTATAATTTTAAAAGTGTAATAATATGTATATTTTTTATTAATTTACAGTTTTGCTAAATGTAAATTATATTCCTAAGACTTACGTGCCTGAACTAGGAAATCCTGTGTTTCAGGCGAGAAGAGTAATAGACTAAAATAGTCATAAAAAAATAATCAAAAAGTTGACAATAGACAAATAGGTAATTATATGAGTAGCTTAACTCTTAGTTTCTAATTTTGATAAATACTTAAAGTAGGTGAAATTTGTTTATATAATTATTTACTTTGTCATAGTTAGTGAATTCTCTGTCTTCGTAAGACATACTTTGGAGAGCATCCTTGGAAATTCTCTTACAATTTGTGTAGTAGGTATGTGGGCTTTTAAGGCATTTAAAACTCCATCTTAAAGCTCACTGAAGATATCCTAAGGCTCGAACACGATCGATAGGCTAAGGTGTTAGAACGTATTAGATTAACATGCACATCTGTGAGCCCAGTGACATTTGCAGAATCTCTTGAGTAAATCGGTAACCTCGCCCCACTTCTCTAGCGCTGAATTAATTTGGGAAACATTATGGGCGATACAGGGTACTTCTCATATCATATAAAGTTGTTTGGTATATTTTCATTTCAATAATGTTCACAAGATGTAATAAACGTGACATATACCATTTAATTAACTATCGTTTAAAATATATATTGTACCATCATTATGGTTAACACCCCGATTCAGAGCAATCCGAGTCACATAGATTAGGTTAGAAGCCAGATCCCATCTATTGTTGGTGAATCATTTGGGTTAAGTTAGGTTAGAACAGTGACCAATAACGCGCGAAGGCGAGCGAACCAAGCGTATGTGCCTCGGCAGCGGCCGCCGAGCGCCAGATCCACTCTATTGTTGGTGAATCATTTGGGTTAAGTTAGGTTAGAACAGTGACCAATAACGCGCGAAGGCGAGCGAACCAAGCGCATGTGCCTCGGCAGCGGCCGCCGAGCGCCAGATCCACTCTATTGTTGGTGAATAATTTGGGCTAAGTTAGGTTAGAACAGTGACCAATAACGCGCGAAGGCGAGCGAACCAAGCGCATGTGCCTCGGCAGCGGCCGCCGAGCGCCAGATCCACTCTATTGTTGGTGAATCATTTGGGTTAAGTTAGGTTAGAACAGTGACCAATAACGCGCGAAGGCGAGCAAACCAAGCGCATGTGCCTCGGCAGCGGCCGCCGAGCGCCAGATCCACTCTATTGTTGGTGAATCATTTGGGTTAAGTTAGGTTAGAACAGTGACCAATAACGCGCGAAGGCGAGCGAACCAAGCGCATGTGCCTCGGCAGCGGCCGCCGAGCGCCAGATCCACTCTATTGTTGGTGAATCATTTGGGTTAAGTTAGGTTAGAACAGTGACCAATAACGCGCGAAGGCGAGCGAACCAAGCGCATGTGCCTCGGCAGCGGCCGCCGAGCGCCAGATCCACTCTATTGTTGGTGAATCATTTGGGTTAAGTTAGGTTAGAACAGTGACCAATAACGCGCGAAGGCGAGCGAACCAAGCGCATGTGCCTCGGCAGCGGCCGCCGAGCGCCAGATCCACTCTATTGTTGGTGAATCATTTGGGTTAAGTTAGGTTAGAACAGTGACCAATAACGCGCGAAGGCGAGCGAACCAAGCGCATGTGCCTCGGCAGCGGCCGCCGAGCGCCAGATCCACTCTATTGTTGGTGAATCATTTGGGTTAAGTTAGGTTAGAACAGTGACCAATAACGCGCGAAGGCGAGCGAACCAAGCGCATGTGCCTCGGCAGCGGCCGCCGAGCGCCAGATCCACTCTATTGTTGGTGCTATCTTGGCAGGTCAGTTACTAGGTATATCTACTCAGGTTACTAACTATGGTTAGAGATTTCGTAATTATACTTTTCTTGGATTAAAACGAAACTGATGACCTTTTGAAAGGGTTACAAGTTATTTAACTTTACTTAATTCAAGTTATATACTTTGAGAAGACAATTTATTATACTGACAAAAAATGCTTTACTGTTATAAAACCTTATTATCTCAACAACATAAAAATCGATACCTTTGTGAACATATAATTTAATTTAAATCCTATTCAACCTTTGGTAATAAAGCGAAATAAAATAAGATAGGCTCAAAAGTTGTTGTGAATAGTCTTAATATAGAACCTAGTAATAAAAGAAAAAAAAATACAATCTTAATCCCTTCCAAAAACGTAGACATACAATGCATTCCTACTGTATGTATTAAAACGTCTCGTAATTCAGGAAATAAACTTATGTCGCTTTAAAATAATAAATTCTATGTAACGACGACGCAAAGAGAGAAAAATAAATAAATATTTTCATACTTTAATATTCTATTAAAAAAAAAAAATCTTCTTAATAAACTCAAGACAGAGAAAGTGCACTTTGTTTCCACAATTAATATTTCAATTAATTTATCTGCCCGTCTTCTAAGTAAAGCAACCCATTAAGGCAGTTATAGGGCACAACGGGACGTGTGCTGCGGTACTAGCCGAGTACTCTCTAGTACTCTTACTTTTGGTCACTTGGGACGAGTTTGCAACAGAAACTCCATTAAACGAGCGCCGCGCGCCGCGACCACGACAACTAGTTGGCGGGTGCCGACGCAAACAGCCCACTCCACAGCGTATAGCTTTTTAATTAATTTGAACTATTTTAAGCGAAACTATTACAGCTATTCTAATAAAGACGCCAAATGGATCAGATATGATTACAATTTTGATATTTCAGCAACTGTTGTTTAAAACCGAAGCTCCCGCGAGTTCCATACACACGTTATTTGCATCTCATTTTAACAATCCCATACTTCTCAGAAATAACCACGCATTGAAGGTTTTAATAAGCCCTTAAAATTCGGTGTCGCAGCTTGTTTCGGTTTTGACTGCCGCAGTGGTAATATTCACATTGTGATGGTGATTCGAAGTTTGTTTTACATTCTATTGTGAAAAAAGTTGTAAATTTCTGCAAATCATAACATAATGGCAATTTCATCCAGGGAATATGTGCTGAAAGAACGTCAAGTCATTTCTCTTTGATTAGATTCAAAAACATCTGTTCAGCATCCGTTTCCGTCGAAAGCGCCATGAAAATATAATGCCCACCCGTAGACAGAGAAACTCTGTCTACGTGCCCCTTTAGTCATTGGTGCCCACCCAATAATACAACCTGGGTGCAAATATCAGTCTTTATTCCATTGTCTATTACTCGTTTTAAAAAAGTTCCGTTTGCTTTTAGATATAGTCATGTAGAAAACACAATAGGTATCTGCGAACTCTTCAAGCTAGGAGGTAGTTTCTATTTGTTTCCTTAGAAAATAATATTCAAAAAGATATCAAAGTAGAATGTGCATAATAGTGCATTACTCAAAATGTCGAGAAAAAGGTAGCCATTCAGATCTAAGTTCTTGTAGAGATTCATCTTCAAACAGACAAAGGAAAGTGCAGACTGTATGTGAACTTCGTCCCCGGCCACTCTCAACATCTGAATGCCGTCAATAGCGATGAGCAGTAGCGTCACCAACTTTTAGTTTTCCTTTTGGGACCCGAACTGTTTCTAGTTTCTATAAATGTCTTAATAAAGTGGCGGGTTTCAAAATCTGGCTAATTGCAAGTTTTACTTCATTACTATCAAATGATTATCAAAGAATTTCGCAGAGCTTTTTCCCTATGCAAGAAACTCATCGTACATCGTAATGAAATTCTGATAAATTTAATTACATTTTAGTATTCGAGCTTTTGGTTGCACGTTGGCCTTTCAGTCCAATTCTAAGAATTGTATCTTTTTATTTTTCGTATATCTCTCTCAATTTTCCTTTATACACATAAATTTAACCTGTGCTTCATTTGAGACCCTTATAATTTTATAACTGGCAATGACTGACACCAGTAGGCCAATTCTCGTACTTAAAAAACGTTCAAATTCAAGTCGCAATCTCATCTCAGCGTCAATCAATGTCAAAAATCTGTCAAAAATGTATGTAAATTGATTGCAATTTTGACAGATTGAGACTGAGATTAGAATGCGACAGGTCTTAAAAATACGGGAATTGCCCACCAGATTGATTCCATAAATTAATGTTTATTTATTTGAAGGGTTAAAAGCCTTATCGTCAGCTTCAAACGATTACATAAAAAAACCGTTCGAGAACGTCCTAGATACAAAACAAACCTCTCATCACTTGTTAGAAAAAACAAACATGGGTAGATTTGTGTTTGGGCGAAACCGAAAACATCCTTGGGAACTCGCTGTTGTGTTAAATTAGGTAAACGGTGACTGCACGCTTGAAGACAAGGTTCCAACCATTTTAAACAACCCCTTAATTTAGAATACTACTTCTTATAATTCACTTTTGAAACGATGCTAAGTATTTCGTGACTTTAGTTATTCATTCAATTAAAGTTATTTTTCAAGTGATGGTCAGAATGTTACTAAGTCAACCAGGAGTTTCCTCTCTCGAACAAAGTTATAATCGTCCTCTGGGAAAAAAGTGCCATCAAGATTTGAATGTAATGTAATCATCTAAACTTGGAAAAGATATATATTACTTTTTATAACTTTTACAAATAAATTAGAGCATTTAAAAAAAAAAATAGAAAGAAAGCCGGACTTAATAAACCTTAATCTTTGGTGTGGTTACGTGGATTATAATCTTCCTCGGTTACGGCACGTAAGAATTAAAGCTCAATTTAAATATAGATTGATATCTTGTTAAATATGGATGGCTTTGTTTGTAACGTATTGCTTAAAAAAATCACATTCATTTAAAGAAAGAAACGGAACAAAAATGCACAGAAAAACGTGCATCAAAAAAAAATATTCAGCTCTAATAATTAAGAAAAATAAACACAAAAATGAGCTATAATCACAAGCACAAAACAGAAACAGCCGACAGCTGCACGTTTGACGTCACTGTGACAAGAAGGCTTCCACTCAGCATGATGCTATGCTATGGAGGACCCACAGCACAGCGCTGATTTTCAGTGGTTACCCGTAAAAGATTTACGGAAACCAAGTCAGATGTATTTTTTTTTTGCGTTTAATTTTTTTTTATTGTCTATGAAATTAAGGAAATTATCCTTAATTTCATAGAAACGTAGAGAAAAACAGAAAAATTGAGGAAAGCTTGTCATTAGTTACGTACCTAGCCTAAAGGTCGGCTAAGGAGATTGACCTTATTTCTTAAAAATTAAGAGCCTCTGGACTATTGCGCACGCCCTAAATGAACTAATTATGCCGCGACTCTTTCTTCATTTTCTAATATAAGTTAATTTTATATTTGCAAAGCCACTTTCATTACATTGTACAAAACTTGTAAACGTATAAATATATTTCTCAACTGAATTGTGAATTCCGTTTTTATTATTTGCTCTATTGTTTCAGTATTATTATTGTAAACCAAGTATTTATTATGTTTATTAAGGCGATGTGTTTTTGGTTTTTGTGCTCACACCATAAATTATTATTATAACTCGATACGTGAGGATTTGTAATTGGCTTGCTGGTGACTATGGTGCCCTTTTTTGTCTGTTTTTATTAGCCGTAAGTCCTCCATGTACTAAAATAAAATAACTGTATTAAATTTGGATCCAAACTTGTTTGTCTACCATTGACGGGAAGACAAAATAATCGCGAAAAGTTTGGATTTACTTTCATTACGATTTAGTTAAATCAAACTTCCAAATTTAGGCTTTATCCTTAATTTAGATATCATTTCAACAAATTAATGCACTGACTAGGCTTCAACCTTTCATCTGATAGTTTATATTGTTGTACCTAATTAATTAAATCGATCCTAGGGTCCCCATAATAAGCCAAGAAACGATTCTAAGGTCTTTTGAATAAAAACTTTATATAAGAAGCTCAGGATTTTTCTAGCCTGAAGCTCATATTTTATAAAAAATGCATTCAGCTTCAACAGTACCTTAAGCATCATTAAACGATGCGATGGTGCACTAGCTTATTATATTAAGAGCACAATTTATTACAACGTAGAGAAGCCCGTAGGCAGCTAGCTTACTTTCCTGCGGCGTCTTACCAACAGGGTACGTATTACAATACCGAAATTTAAAAGACCGTATTTTAAAATACCTGTAGACGAAATACCGAAAAATTAAACGCTGAATGATTGTTTGGTCGAAAATTTTAAATCCCGAAAGTTCATTTGCCCGAAAGCTTAAAATTCTGAAGATCCATAAGTATCCCGAAGTTTAAAATCCCGAAGATCCATTTCAACGATGTATGAATTACCTAATGGACAACGCGCCTACAGTTTATTAATACTGTGTATTCTAGTCGTTTTTGGCACTCGCCGGCCGCTGCCGCGGCACGCGCGCTTCTCTCGCTCAGCTTGCGCGCGGTTTGTCACAGGTTTAACCTAACACTCACTCAGTTCAAAATGACGAATCATACAATCTGCCTGCGACTAGATTAGACAATGGTTAAAACATTACTGCGGGAGATCGTATGATTCGTAATTTTGAACTGGGTGTAATAGGTTAGGTTAGAACTGCGAGAACTCGCGCGCGAGCCGAGCGAGCGAAGCGAGCGGTGCCGCGCCAGCGGCCGGCGAGCGCTACTTCCAAGATTCTCACAGAAATGTTTTCACGTGATATTTAGGACATTAAACATTCTGTACTTCTACGTCGCCGCTCTTTGGGATTTCATCCATCAGTATTTCGTCCATTCGGGCATTTGGACATCCGTATTTCATGTTTCGATATAACGGCTATATATCGGCATTTAAAACTATTTTGAATTTCGTTGTTTTGGACGTCGGTATTTCAGTCATAGTTATTATGAAATTTCGGGATTTTAATACGTACCCTACCAACGAGATCTGCTTCAGATTCTCTAAAGTTACTTTATACGCTATGTTAGGTCTAATTTAATGAAAACGTAATACGATAACATTTTATGTAGATGTAATATGTACTATTTATACCCAAGTTATAAGGGCGTTTGTCATGGTATTATTATAATAAATGAAGAACGCGTCCACGAAGTACCAAGGCTGTTCTTTAATAAGTTGAAAACATATCTCTGTAATAATACAGGGACAATATAGCGGTATGTAGTGTAAAGGAGTATAATCGGTGCTGCGGTTGGCCGACCCTTCGCTAATTCTTTGTGTTACTTAACATGAATGAAATACTAACGAACCTTATTTTTAATTCCAGCAGCTTATGTATATACGTAAATATGACGTCATCCATATACGTCCTATTCATATAAATTTCTGTAAGTACTTATCTCAGAATCTGACTCAGTAACACATAGCTTTATGTGTTTTCTCTTTATTATAGCAGCCGAGTCATATACCGTCCAAAGTTATTGACATGATGTACCTAGGTATTATAAATCGCGACGGATTTCGTATAGTTTTGGCAATTATTCCCGAAGTATCTACAGTTAGCAGGTTATAATATATTTATGATTTGTTATCATGTAAATAATTCAACACGCTTCGAATGTCTAAAAATAACGTTTCTATTTAAGTGAACCTTTTCAATAGAATTTTAAGCGAACCGTAACCGTACTTATCATTTGCTAAAAGAACACTTGACCCAAAAAGGGAATTTTATAAAAGGCCGCATACAACACTTATTATTCTTTATTGAACTGAAATTATTAAACGTTATACAAGTAAACAGAAACATAAAAATCCAGTTCTATTTTAACATCTTAACCTTACGTTGCCCTATGTCATAAAAATTCGATGTATCAATATCAAACGCGACCTCGAATGGAAATAGTAAAGGACTTGAATGAAAGTAAAACAATGTTCAGTGAACCGGAAAACGTCTGTGACGGTAACAAATCTGTAACCTAATAATATCATATTTGAAAGTTTCGCAAAGCTTTGCTTATAAACTGAAAATAATGGCTTGAGCTTTGATAAGCTTTCATAGAGCCTGACTGAGGAAAGGGCTGTGCGATACGCCTTTCATTTCTCTGCTATCTCGGTATAAAACAGCGAAGGTGTATATATAGCGTTGTTATTTTGCCTCGAGATGCTACCCATTGTGTGTACGGCCATTTCTCAAAACGTGACGCTCATTTTACAGTAATTAATCATTTCAGATCATAATTCATTGTTCAATTTATACTCTTCCCCGCAAACGAATCTTTCATTGTTGGACACATGAATATCTTACAAACCTCATTTCGGTCCCGTTAAGTCAATGTCTATCGAACCGAAACACTAACCATAAAATTGTGTTTGTATCCATTTTCTCCAAAAATAAATATAAATAAATTTTTAGGGTTCTGTTGTTATTCGAATATTCTCTACACCTGGGACATGAGCAGAGTTTTATTACGGCTATATAGTTGTTTTCTTCCAATAAATAAAGGCTTTCTCGTCCCATATTCATTCATATTTGTTCAGAAGAGATGTAGCTGATCGAACAATATTATAGATGCCCGTAGAAATGAAGTACTCAGTACAAGCGGTTCTGCCAAAGGCTCAAAAGTTTCATTTTGGGTGAGATTTATGTTCTTCAATGTGACCTCAATCGACGTAAATTCTCGGTTCAGACTGTTTAGGTGTACAGTTTTGTTTCCTTTGCTACTTAGGCAAGCATCGGCTGAATTTCTGACCTGCTGCTATTTAATACTTATATTGTTCTGTTGTGATTTAAATTTAAACATTAAATCTAAAGCAATTTATTCTAAAAGCACACCTCCTTTGAAGATTTAAGTAGGTGAGCTGTGCTAGGATCATTAATATTGAAACATTTTAAATGTTCTGTAGGAAAAGTTGTCTCCAGTGAATAAATCGACGGCATGCAAGCGCACAGGTCTTTATCGCCGAAGTTTCGATTGTATAAGAGACATCAGGCAAGGCTATTTTAAATCAGGGGCTTCAAAAATAGAAAGCGAACAATAATAATAACTTAAATAGACGCTATAACTGCTTCAATTAGTAAGTTGTTTCTGTAGCTTGTTTAAATGTTAACCAACAAGAAGTTTAACTTAAATTGGGGTAACTTGATGGCAAATTATTAAGTTATGAAAACATCCTTTGTTGTGTAATTATCCCATTTACAACTGTGCAACTTAGATTGTACTTAAAATTTACGACAGCAAAGAAGCGTTGGTTTTTAAAAACAGCTAGTTTTAGAGGCAATAAGAGCGTCAAAGAAGCGGCTTATACTTACTTGTTGTCAGTGCGATCCTTGCGTGCGTCCTCGTCGTGGGTAACCATTAGAAGCACATAGTATACAAGGGCACGGCGCTCGAGTTTGTTGTGCCGGCGCTCGGCGCGGCGTGGCGCGGCGCGGTACGGTCGGACGGTGCTGGGGGCAGGCACAGACGTGTGACTGGCGCGGCGGCGGGCAGCTACTGAAGGCGGCGCGCCGGCGGACGGCCGCGCAGCCCGCCCGCCCACGACGAGGGCCAAACGTCACGCCATTTACCCCACAATCTTTACATCACATAATATCACACCAAATATTTTTTCACATAAAATCGCAAATTGGAATATTTGATTTATTTCTCAGCAATACCGATCAATGCGTGACATATTTTCAAGTCGAAGTACGCGGTAACGCGCCGCACATTTATACACCTATATAGAAGTGTCAAAGGTTGATGTTTACACAACATGTTCTATTTATAACAGTTTTGTCAATAAGCTGATTGTTTTCTGTTTATATTGGTAAAGGGCTGGGTGGACCATGTTACAGGCCCTATGTCACGTTAATAAAAAAATATACTTATTGAAGAGTCGCGGGCTGTTTAAAGAAGCAAATAACTATATTTTTCGCTTTAAGAATAGCCAAGATTGTATTAGAAAAATATGAATCAACTACGGGGAACGCCTTCATCTTATATTTTAAGAATTCGTTTAATGCGTCATGTTAATCTAGGACTTGGAATGAGTAGTTGACTTTTGTGTCCAGAAAAAACCGTGAACTTAATGTTCGGGGGTGAGTCATATGTTTGTGACTCAAGTTAGTCTGATAGCTTTCTTCAAACCTCAGCTCCCTATAGCTACATAACAATAAAATTTGCTTGTCATGGTGCTCTTCATCTCCTCCCACGGTTTCTTTCATAATATTGTTTACAGCTCCATATAAAATACTATGTATAATAATACTAGATCGAGTTTCATCGACACAAAAACTTGCACAGAGGGTAAGAGGCGGATCTTCCTTTGTAATTTGTTTTATAAAATCCCATTCGGGACGAAAGGTAGTTTTGACAGTGGTGCCGTCTTGAGCCTCTTTTTGTATAAAGATACCTTGATATCTCTAACGAAATTTTACAATACTTAATATCAAAAGAACTACTGATCGTATCGATCGTTGATGTAATTTTAAATTTTACAAAATTACATATTTACAACTCAAACTCAAAGCATTTATTTCAATTAAACATTTACAGGCACTTTTGAATTGTCAAGTGGTCGGTCAGTCAGAAAGATGAAGCTAGTTGCCCATTCCAAAGCGTAGTAGGTACTGAACGGGCAAGAAACTCCATGGACACTGTTTTAAATTATATTGTTACAACAAACATAATTCTTGTTAGTAAAGGTATTAAAATGGAATTAAATATATTTTAAGAGATAACTTCATTTCCTAAGTCTTACCCACATTAAGTGGCCTATGTCTCGATTTCTTATTTTCCGTCAGTCATATTTATTTTCTTCCATCTTTTTTCTTGCTTTAAATAAAGTAAAAAAAACTAAAAGAAGACATTGTTTGTGGTCTATACTATTTAAGTCTTATTCTAAAAATGATTGTGTTATTATACTCGTGGAGCCTGTAGCGAAAAAACCACCCATTCATTTTGTGTGGGTGTATACTATGTAGGTAAGGGATTATTATATCATAAAAGTGCCCGCAACATCCACCGGTGCGGTGGATTAATAACATCATACTGAAATGTAAAGCGCTGCTAACGTTGGTTCGTTCATTCATGAGAAAAAAGCAGTTTAAAAGCTTGCTAAATGTTCGGCAGGATAAAAGCTTAATAAATAATTAACACTGTTACTTGCTTTCTATGGGGTCATAAAACGCTACTGATTACGTTGAGGATAGGATCAGCGTACTTCGTTCTAAGAAATAAAGAAATTCGCCTACGAGTGTCGTAGCGGTCTACGGAGAGTACTGATACGAGGACGACGCGGTGACGTCTATGACCAGGATGCCTACGAGAAGTGCTACGAGCCCATATTATGAACTTGAGCCATTTTTTTCCTTTTTATAACTCTAATTTACGTTTAATTTTCAGTTAATTATACAACTGGGAAATTCAAGGTTATAATGCCTTAATTATTCCGGGCTGAATTCAGGAGCGATGTTTACAAATAAATATTAATATTGTTTATTGATTTCTCTTTGGAATTTATAAGGTATATTGAAAGCGTAATTGTAAATTGAATGAAGTTATCTGGATTTCAATGTTCGACACAAATTAAATAAGAGCTGTAAAATAAAATAAAATATGTGTGAAGGTATTTCAAACGAAAACCACTTTAATTTTTAAATTATAGCTGTACATCAAACTGGATGGCGTAGGTTTGATAATAATTTTATTAACACGAAGTTTGAAACCTAATTTAACTGTGCTGATTAAAAAAGTTATTATACGAGATTAAAATTAAAATGAGCACGTCATCATAAATGGTGAGCCGTGGAAAGTGTCGCACTTAGGTCGTGTTGAGCGTTAAGCAAACTGTGTGTCAAACTAGTGAAACTATTTTGGTCTGTGTACTGATTCAAGTGTTTTAACCACGATTGCTGCTCTAACTCGATCTATCTATCCAAGTACCTGATATATTCAGACAGTAATGAGAAACGTTATTTACAACCCAAACCAACGTCAAAAAACGGTGGCGTCATGAAAAAAAAGTGGACCAACTCACAGGATACAGACCTGATGATTGTGCAGTAGACTTGTCTTTGGAAACGCCAAATAGTAAATAGTAAAAACAGGCTGATAGTCTCTCTGTATTTATTAAGATATCCTTTCCATCTAGAGCACTCGGCGTATTTCGGACATACTCGTATACTTACGCTGCGCCTACGTGACACTGACGCCATGTCAACGTGACGACGCTTGCGCAGCGCCTATGCGGCGTTAACGCATCGGTCAACCACCACCAATCGCAAAAACACCTTTATATGTTATGTCTAACATAATCGGTAATGTCAAAAGACAAGACTTTACTACCATATCGATACCCAATTCCAAAAAGAATAGTAGATTATTAACCAAGGGGATAAAGCAGTGTCTTCTGTCGCGGGTGACGATTTAAATCGCGAGCGTAATGAAGGACTCGAGGTTTACTCCCGAGCGTAGCGAGGGTGTTAAAAACTTAAATCACGAGCGAAGCGAGGGATTTAAGACGAGTCCTGAGTGTAGCGAGGGATTTAAGTTCACCCAAGACTAAGACAGCTTTATCACCGAGGAAAATACTCTACTTTTCGTACCATTTGCGAAAAAATTAACACAATAATAATATGAGATAAGCATTTATTAAAAATAATGACAATTAAACGTATTTTTAGAACATTAACTTATTTATAAAAATAAATAAAAATGAACTTAACGTTTATGTATTTGAAGAAAACAAAAACGCGGCAAATTCCTAGACTAATATTTTTTGTCGGAAAAGCAAAGGCATCAAGCTCATACGGCCTCGTCGGTTTTCGTAATTTTATTTAATAATCATAACTGGATAATAAATGCTTATTCCTTTTTCAAAAAGATGTATAATGCTTTATATACAAACTCAATGGTGTAATAACACAGATGTAGTTCAGTATAAATTTCGGTATGTATTCCAAATTTAAATCACATTCTCCCCCTAGAGGATGAATGAAATTCAGTACAATTTTCTTTCCCTGTTTTTAACAGATTAAAAATGACTATTGTTATGTTCGCTTTTTGTGGCATAGAATGTCACTTTTTTGAGCAAGTGGTACGAAATAGTAGATTATTAACCAAGGGGATAAAGCAGTGTCTTCTGTCGCGGGTGACGATTTAAATCGCGAGCGTAACGAAGGACTCGAGGTTTACTCCCGAGCGTAGCGAGGGTGTTAAAAACTTAAATCACGAGCGAAGCGAGGGATTTAAGACGAGTCCTGAGTGTAGCGAGGGATTTAAGTTCACCCAAGACTAAGACAGCTTTATCACCGAGGAAAATACTCTACTTTTCGTACCATTTGCGAAAAAATTAACACAATAATAATATGAGATAAGCATTTATTAAAAATAATGACAAATAAACGTATTTTTAGAACATTAACTTATTTATGAAAATAAATTAAAATAAACTTAACGTTTATGTATGTGAAGAAAACAAAAACGCGGCAAATTCTTAGACTAATATTTTTTTGTCGGAAAAGCAAAGGCATCAAGCTCATACGGCCTCGTCGGTTTTCGTAATTTTATTTTAATCATAACTGCATAATAAATGCGTATTCCTTTTTCAAAAAGATATATAATGCTTTATATACAAACTCAATGGTGTAAACACAGATGTAGTTCAGTATAAATTTCGGTAAGTATTCCAAATTTAAATCACATTCTCCCCCTAGAGGATGAATGAAATTCAGTACAATTTTCTTTCCCTGTTTTTATCAGATTAAAAATGACTATTGTTATGTTCGCTTTTTGTGGCATAGAATGTCACTTTTTTGAGCAAGTGGTCCGAAAAGCTATTTTTAACCCCTGACGGAAACAGACGGGGCTTAAAAGTAGTTGTGTGTATCTGAAATGAAATCAGAAATTAAATTCTCCGGAAAAGAACCAGAGTTACCGACATAGCTTGCAGAATAAGCAAGCTGAGTGGCAGTGGGTTGGCCAAGTTTGGCGAAGGATCGATGGCCGTTGGAGCTGACGAGTCGTGGAGTGGAGACCGCGTATTGGCAAGCGTAGCGTGGGACGCCCCCCCGCCAGATGGACCGACGACCTCGAGAAAGTGGCTGGGACAGACTGGATGCGGAAGGCGGAGGACAGGGTGTTGTGGCGCAGCCTGGGAGTCTGTCCAGCAGAGAACTGCGATGGGCTGAGTTGATTGTGTGTGTGTATCTGTGTGCCTGTGTATCTGCGTGTCTATCTGCGCCATCATAGCTCCCAAACGGCAGAACCGATTGTTTTTTTTATGTTTTGTTCCAAAGGTGACATAATCGAGTGTTCTTAGTTATGATTTAAGAAAATCTGTTCAGCCGTTATAAATGATCAGCGCATTTCTAGTTGATAAAGGGATGTGAGCATCTTCCACGGGTCTGATCGAGTCGAATTTTGGTATTCTATTACTTCAAGGATATTAGAAGCACATAGTCACCTTGAACTGATGCTGCAGTATCACCTGGAATTTGTAAGATACCCAACTCACTCACCAACATATGCAGCAGAAATATCGTGATTTCGGTCATTGTAATGGTATCAATGAATAGATTATAGATAGGTGGTGATTTAGGGTCTGATGATGGAGTAGCAAAGAGAAATGAGGATAAATTAGTAACTAGCTTCACTGTGGGAAACATACGTACAGCTGCGCATTTTTAAGCGAGGCGCGTGCTAATATAAGTATTTTAAGTTTAAAAAGCAGGAAATAAGAGATGAAATAAAATAAAAAACCTTCGACACAAACAAAACCCTCTAAAAAGTAAATAAATAATATGTATCGGCCCTTTAAGGTTATTATTTTGATCAAAGCATCGTCGCGTCGGGGGACGGCTAATGAAAACGCCAAACAGACGAGGCCCAGCAATAATGAATGTATAGGTACTATTGTTGAAAGGATAATTTTAGTCCCCAGCGGAGTCCCCCAAGGTTCGTTGCTCGGTCCGTTATTATTTATCATCTATGTAAACGACATCAACGCCTGTCTTACCTCATCCAACTTATTGTGCTTCGCGGACGACATGAAAAATTATGCTACCATATCATCGACAGCAGACATGACAGCATTTCAAACTGACTTACAGTGTCTTGAAGAATACTGCCAAAAAAGTAAGCTTGATCTCAATCCCAAAAAATGCTCAGTTGTAACGTATTCCAGTGGACGGTCAGTCCTAGCCACAACATATACTCTTGGTGGCTGTTAAGGATAAACGGGAGTCAGGTGATGTAGGCGGGGGTGATGGTGTTCCCTCGAAGAGAGAGTGAATTAAAACCAGGTGTTCAGAGTAAAACACTTGTAATCTCTTTCACACACGATAGTACATGGAAATATACACAGTTATACACAAGAAGTATCACACAGGTATATAAAGGTAATCAAGAACACATGCACATCAAGGAATAATATAATAATAGAGACACAACATAAGAGCACAAAAGTACGAGCACACAAAATATACACAATAAAATAGCATAGACTTAGACAGACACTTATATTTACTTATGACTGTAATGCTGGTTGTAGCTTACTGGAGTGATGATCGCAACTAACGTTGTTGCTTACTAGAGTGATGATCGCAGCTAACTTTGTTGCTTACTAGAGTGATGATCGTAGCTAACTGAACGTTCCATTTTATTTTTATTTTTTGTATGGCATTTCGCAATTGGCCTTGAGAGGCCGTGACTGCTTAACCGGTCAATCCTGTGGTGCCTTTGAGCTAACTCAAAGCCTCCAGCCAGGGGCTGAACGTTCCACATTATGGTACGGCTTGTAAAGGGAAATATTCCCGACAGGTTGCGACCTGCCACCGCGCCATCGCATCGGTTTATTTCTATGTGACGCATGGATGAGTATATAGCGAGTTTGGTATGACTATAAAAGGAGTTTTGGATTATTACCCGACTGCGCCAGAAGGGTTATGCTTTTTTTTTTTTTTTTTTTTTTTTCTCTTTATTTATAGTTTTGGGGTTTTTATCCACAAGGATACGTCAACCCCATTGTACCTTGTACAATATATATCCTTAACATTAAATATTATATACATAAAACAAAAGACACCAGAAAAGCATACCTAGCAGTAATCCCGAACCCACAATACTCTATATTATGGGTTCAGAACCACCGCCAAGCTACAAAGTTGTTTTGCTAGATCAGACTTAGGGTATGACAATATCGTCTGAATTAAGCCAATATCTAACCGGTTCAAACAATTCTCTCTTTCCAATTTTTCTCTTTCAGCCTTATTTTTAACACAATCCATCAACAGATGCTGTACGTCTTCGATTTTATTACACGTAATGCAATTTGGTGATTCGACTTTCTTCATCAAGAACGCAAACTTTGCTGATGGATAGTGTCCCGATCGGAGTCTTAATGCTAATTTTATATATTTTCTGCTTAGTTTGCCATCATCAAACCAAAGGTAACGAGGAGGCTCATGTTGAATGGTTTTGTACCAAATTCCTTTTGTTTCTGATTTTTCATTAAAATGCTTTTTCCAGAACTCATAGCTTTTAATTTTAAATTTAGGGATCAAATCTGAGTAGTCCGGCAAAAAATTAAACTCATTTCCTTCTACTGCTGCTAATTTAGATACTCGATCAGCCTCCTCGTTACCCTTCACACCAATATGACCCGGAACCCACTGCAGTCTAAACTCAATGCCATTTTTATTAAAACTATAAATAATACTGATAATATCGTAGGCTATCGAAACACCTCGGGTTATGCTTTTAGTTGAACTATTTAGATGATTATTTACAAATTGGTTATTATTGAACCAACTTCATAAATATGGGCTTCGTCTACAGTGGCCATAGATGTAGTACCTACTATTCGTGATCTGGGGGTTCATCACGATTTCAAACTTATCTTTGATAAGCATGTTAGTGCCATCGTCGCTAAAGCCTCAAAATCGCTTGGTTTCATAATGCGATTATCAAAGTGCTTCACGCTAGCTAAAACGCTAAAAATTCTATACTGCACTTTCGTTAGAAGCCATTTGGAATATGTATCTGAAATATGGAGTCCATGCTATCACACGTATATTGACCGTATTGAACGCGTACAAAAAAGATTTATACATTTTTATGCTTTCACCAGAGGGAAGTCCGATAACTATCTCAGTCTCTGTAAAAAATATCATCACTTACCTTTGAGTAATCGTAGTGAGATCTCTGACTGTATATTTTTGGTGAAGACGGTTCGTGGCGACATTAATTGTTCTGATATTATGTCACCTTTCTACTTCAACGTTCCAAGCAAATCCAAACGGTTCAAACGGGTGCCATTTGCAACTACTAATTACTGACAAAATTCGTACGTTGTGCGTGTGAGCACATTATTTTAATAAGTATTTTAATAAGGTGTGCAAACAGTTCGACTTAGATCTTTTTAAAACAAGTGTGATCTCGGCAAAAAAGTGTTTAGCAATAAATTTCTTTAACGCTTGAATTCTTCAGACTTTGTTTTCCTTTTCTTTTTAAATTGATTGTTTAACATCTCATGGTTTAGTTCACAGAACAGATAAAAGTTTATAGGGGGATCCCGCAAGGCTCAATACTGGGCCCAATCATCTTTATTTTGTATTGTGCGGATTAAATCAATTCCCTGAAACGATGTAGGTACCACATTTATGCTGAAGACATCTACATCTCTTTTAAGTCACAGACAGTGTCTATGACAGTGCGATAAAGGACCTAAACGGTGATCTTAACAGAATAGCATGTTGGACAGAATACAACGGGTTGGTAGTCAACCCCTCTAAAACTAAATATAAGCTGTTTGGAATCACGAACCAAATCAGTGCAGCGCCGGCAAAGGCGGCAATGCTCAATGTTATCCTGCTGGGTGAATCGGTCAGTCGAGTCAGTGAGGCACGTAACCTGGGTCTGAACATGGACGTTACTTGAGATACGAAACACTCAAACCAGAGTCTGTGCGCACTTGTTTCTACCGGCTTAAAGTTCTTTATAAAATTAGTCCTTATTTATCAAAGGAGCTTGGATCCAGCCGGTTGAGGCACTCGTACTATCCAACCTAACCTATGCGGACACTGTCGACTACTGGCAAGAAATTATCGACTGATCCAGAGGGTTCAAAACACATGCGCTTGATTCTGTTAGTCAATTCCAGCAAGAAGTCACGTAACGCCATTTTGAAATAAGCACTCAATCCTCAAGATAAAGCCACGTCCTAATCGTAAGTTGCACTTAGCATGCCTACTATTTCGGATTATAAGGTACAAGTAGCCGACCTACCTGGACAATAAACTGAGCTGGATGACTAGTAGAAGAGAATGCGCAAGTAGACGATGCTCTCAGCAACTCTGTACTCAATCGAATAAGACATCTGCCATCAGGGGATGTTTTAGGTTCGCCGCATCCGAATGCTGGAACGATATTCCTCCGCCGATAAGGAATCCTAAATGTCTTCGTAACTTCAGAGTTGGACTGCGGAAGTTTCTTAAGGATCCCGGAAACGATGAGCACTATTTCGAACGCGTCCATAATATAAATGGCGGCCGTGTTTCTTGCCCTGAGTCAATCAACCTTTTTAGCGTTAAATCATGGTTACAATGAACGAAGGGTAGCGTAATAATTCAATAATTTGTTAAATAATAATTTAAATAAACATGTTTAATTTACCCATGTTAGTATATTGCAAATATATTTTAATCTAGGCAATTCGTTTATTTTATTCGCACCTATGCCACTGTAATTATAAGAAGGTTATAACATTTTCACAATTTTATAACATATAATAAAAGCAATTCAATTATCAAGTAATCAAATACACAATCAAACATGAGCGAACAAGAACATTTCCCAACGCAAAACATTACTTTAGAATACGTAATTTAAATTGCGGGTAGGTATACTTATATAAGCACACTCCGCACATAACACTTCTTCACAACACCAATAACTAACATATTTATCTCGTCTGCTCGACATCCGTATGTCACTGTATGGATCCAGCAGAATATCAGCGTTAGGTATATTTTCTTCGTCGAGCAATGCGCAGGTCGCCCTCAGATAAGAACCAGGCCCGGGACGACGGCCCGTTGTGTTCCACGCGCGCCTCAAAGAGATGTCAGCAACAATGACGGGGTCCGGTAGGGGCGATGTCTGCCACGGTTGCGGAGAAGTCCGAGAGGGATACCGTGGCCCCTGGCACAGGCAACTGAAGGAACACGGGTGGGTTTTAGTCAGTAAGAGTCTGACACGCCCTCCCGCTCCGCCCAGAGCGGGAGAAGTTATTGGATGATTTACCACCCTCAAAAAAATTGGTATATTTTCCAGACCCGTACTGAGCTTTTTTTTTTTTTTTTGTGGGTGGGAAATCATCAAATAACTTCTCCCGCTCTGGGCAGAGCAGGAGGGCGTGTCAGACTCTTACTGACTAAAACCCACCCGTGTTCCTTCAGTTGCCTGTGCCAGGGGCCACGGTAACCCTCTTGGACTTTTCCGCAACCCTAGCAGGCATCGGTCCTAGCAAACCCCGTCATTGGTGCTGACATCTCTTTGAGGCGCGCGTGGAACACAACGCGCCGTCGACCCGGGCCTGGTCCTTATCGAACGGCGAGCTGCCCATTGCTCGCCGTTCGCAAGCCCGCGCCTACGGTGGCCGGGAATCGGCCTGCGATTCCCGACGCCCAGGGCGTCTCCTGCGGCGGCTAGGGGCGTGAGGGCGCAAACTTTGCCTCTCCCTCACGCGTTCCGCCTCCTCCTTCGCGAACATTACTGCTTCGCAGAAGGAGGTGACGGCTTCCCAAGCCCTCTCGCTCCGTACCATGGCCTGGACCAAGGCCGGACGCGAGAGATCGCCACCGCCAATCGCCTCCACGAGGACACGGCGGTGCTCCGCCCAAGCCGGGCAGACCTCCACCGTATGCTCCACCGTGTCCTCCGGGCGATCCACACAATGGTGACACCCGGGCGTTTCCTCCCGCCTTATCCGGAACAGGAACCTCCCGAAACAACCGTGTCCGGTGAGGACCTGCGTCAGGCGGAAGGTGAGGACGCCGTGGCGCCTCTCTAGCCACTCCTCAAAGAGGGGACTTATCGCCGCAATTGTGGCGTGCCCAGCGCTGGGTTGCGATAATCGCACTCTCCATGCCGCCCTGAGAAGACCCGTACTGAGCTGGACTCCCATTTGGTGCAGCCTTGTACCTATGTATGTCCGATGTTTGATTAAAAGTGTGTCATTAGTACCACTTTTTTTTGTATAATTGCCCATTGTATTTTCTGTATATTCATGTAGGTACCTATTTTGATACATTTTAATTTTATTGTACTTTTGTGTGTTGTGCTATTTCTTTTGTGTGCACCAAACAAATGGTTTATCTATCTAACTATCATGTTTAAAAGTGTATAAATACTTTTTGGGGGAGCAGCTTTTCACATTAGCATCATATCAGCCTGTAGATAAATGCGCTATTCTTTTCAGCCGGATAGGTGATCTCAGTTCATTGTAATTAGCAGACTAGAGCATGCTGCCGCCATTATCCTTGACCTAGGGATAATTATTTAATTTTTCCTACACTTGAGGAACCACACAGAACCAGTCAAAAGATGTTTGAGGTACCGAGCAGATATTTTTTAAATAATTTCGAACTCGCAATGCAAAATAAAAATACAGGGTGTTGATAAATGATAAATGATTTTATTTCTGTAAGTAGGTTTGTTACAAACACTTTTACACGTCAATCATATTTTAAAAACTAGTTGTTCTACTATGCTACTGCAATGGCATTGAGTTGGCATCTATACTCCAATAAACCTAAATATTCGTAAATGAAAACAAACTTGTTCGTGTTTTCATACCTAAGCAATCTGTAAATTCAAGTGGGTGGGTGACATTTGCAACGAAGTTTTAAGCTTAATTGTAGCTTAGACAGATATTGTACGCAACGCCAAAGTAAAACAAATACTTTGTAATACATTGTGTTGATGAAACAAATGCTTGCAAGCCGGTGTTCAAGCAGAGAGAATTTGATCGGGCGATTGTGTTTCTAGATTTAGCAGATTACTATTTGTTAGGTACGTCCTGAAACTAATAGTCTGTAGTAATAACAAAAGTATGTAACTACTAGTATACAGGGCGTCCCACGGATATGCCACATGGAACGAAAGTACCTTAAATATTGTAGATGGAACCTTTTACCGAAAGAAGACATTGGTGCCGATTCCCTTGTTCACAAACTAAACTAAATTTAAGTTGAGTGCATCTTTTTCTTTCTATTTCATTATGAAAAGGACAGAAGATAAATTTCAGTTTAGTCCTGTCAAATTAATCAGCGCCTGACACTATTCCATACAAGTTTAGACGTGATTAAAAAGTTGACTACTAAAATTACATCAAATTACGTCAGGTGCTGACTAATTTGACAGGACTAAACTAATATTTTATTACTTTACTTTTTCTTCAGATTATTGGTAAGCTTATATGATTATAGGTAATCACA
The DNA here is from genome assembly GCA_937001585.2 of Brachylomia viminalis. Taxonomy (NCBI): domain Eukaryota; kingdom Metazoa; phylum Arthropoda; class Insecta; order Lepidoptera; family Noctuidae; genus Brachylomia; species Brachylomia viminalis. The sequence continues at coordinate 11,879,150 of OW443310.2, read as the reverse complement.
AGCGTCAATTAATAATAATAAGTTTATTTATTTTCAATCACAATTCAATCAGATTTACGATTAGATTTACAATAGATCTTTAACTAAGTCTGTCCTCAAGTCACCACCCTGTCCGATCAACCGTGGGTGACTATCACTGCTATTATAGTTACACAAAGCGACTACCATAATCTGACCTCCGTTACCAAACTAGCGGAACCAGGTATACCACCGAATAATATAATACTGTAAGGTATGGTATTAAGTTACTAAGATCATTAAACCAGGTTTCTGTTTAACAAACAGCCTCTACCTTATTAAAACATAGAGTATCGTATATATTCTGTTAAAATTAAGTCTTTATGAAGATACATGGCCTGTCTCTAAGAAAAGATGATTCTTATTATAATTAGCTCTTACCTTTATAAGTAATTAAGTATTCTTTTTCGGGTTTTGCGAAAGACGTCTTGTTTGATTCTATCTTGGTTTTTGCAGACTATTTACGCGCAATACTTTTTTTGATGTGGGAAGTTTTTTAGACAGACCTAGACATATTTTATACAATATAATAGAGACAATGAAATACGTTTCTTTCGTAAAGGACAAATCTTTATCACATTTTAAACCTTATAGGTAAAGGTTACTTCGGCGCCCGTCATTATAAGATCTCTTATAAAAAGTTAGGTTGTTATTAGGCCGGACAATGGACATGTTGTAGCGTCCTCGCCATTCAGAAATATTACAGAATATACCAGAAGTAGGTCAGGGTAGCCGTAATAAAAAGTATAATGGTGTACAGGTTATGAAGTACTCTCTATCACTTTATTAAATACGGACATAACAACGTTATTAGAGTACACATACACAGACACAAGCTTGTTTTCTCTTATAAAATAAAGATAATGTTGTTGTAATTACATGTTTGAGAAAGTAATAAAGATGTTGCTAAAAGCTTGTGTTTCTAATCCTTTTTTTTTGTTCTAATCCTAAACGAACCTCGTACTTAGTATGTAAGACAAATGCTTTAATTAGACTAAACCTTCTGATTAAGATTTTGTTGTCAACTGCTGGTCTTTGGGTTTGAATATTGTGAACTTGAAAATAAGGCAATCTTGTGGATTTATTATCAAAATATATAGAGAAATACAAAGTAGAATTCACGCCAAGAAATAAAGAAAAAGATGTCATAATCATTTTATCACTTATGTTTACAATTCTTAAATAATTTTGGGAGATCACTTATGAAAAGTAATTCTTTAAGTATCTTCTCAGTTCAATTTCCCAGCAAGATAATGGCCCACGCGTCAATTAAACTCATCGCCACGATGACATTGTAATTGTGCCTACAGGAGCCTTGTGGTCAGTCATTAGGTGCTCATGTAGGCTCCACTATATGTACATGAGTCTTTAATTACAGGCAGTAGTAATCAACATTGTAATAAATCTACAATTGCATACACGTAGAATCTATTAATATCCTCAGTTTATGGGTTTATGTGTGTGTTTATGTGTAATAAGCAATAAAAAATTAATCTGAACATAATAATTAGGTATTTTAATCTGATATCCTCAGTGATATAATAATAAGGCTTCCCATGAGAAACTCATGAAGTTCCGACATGTGGAACACAAACTTGTCAGACATATTAAATTAATGAAATAATAATGTGCGACACGGAATGGTTAATGTTTTTCCTTATAGCCATAAGCTGGCTCGTTTGGACGAACGTGCCGGTAATAAGCCTGTGGCTCATCAGTCAATAAAGACCGCCACTGAGCATCACATCAGTTTTCCGCTTTGACTGTCATAACATACATTATTGGTTCCTTTAGCGTTACAAATATTGTTATATCAGATGAGTTCGTGATAGCGATAGATATTTCTCTACAGGATTCACCTGTATACGGGCTACACACCACACACGGTCACGCTGCGCCTAATATTTCTAATTCAAATTGAATAATACACGCTAAAGCATTTCGCTTGGAGGATTATTTTCATGTCGGCACTTGCTATACGAAAATTGGTCACAAATTATAAGATCAGCCTATTTTCGTCACATCGCATAGCAAAGACCACTCTCATACAGACAAATACGAGCACAGCTTTGGCTGTAAAGCGTGGTTGCCCTTGCTCTCTTGTATAGCTTATAATGCCGTTGTGAGAGATAAGCCAGTCAGCAGACGTACTATTGGGGCTTACTGTCCAGAGTGTGTCGGACGTCCATAAGTAAGTATCGTTACTCGTAAAGGCTTTAAGTTATCTCCTCTCGAGATGAACATTCAAATTCATCTTTATTGACATAATATTTTACAGAAACTTGTTTGAATCCTCTGACTTCTGAACTAGGTGGACCTGTATGTCAGGAGTCAGCGCCCTCTCCCATTTTGTTTGACTTAGATACAAATGTCAACATAGGAATAGACAAACTGTTACAAAATACAATTTAATAAAAGTAAAAACAAAATAAAAAGTATGAAAAATAACATCAACATTTAAGCCATGAAGAAAAAAAAAAAAAAAAATTATTCTTAAATTATTATTATATCATGCTGTGTGTGTGTGGAAGGTGTGTATGTGTGCGTGTTGGTGAGTGCGTTCGTGTTTGTGCATGAGTAGGTGTATGAAAGAAAGGTATGTTCTATGCATGTGTTCCTTAGTACATCCTCATAATTAAGAGTAAAGAGCCAGTTCTTTACCTTAAGTTTACATCCGTGGAGTGTTAGCGGATAAAAATGTAATTATATTAATTTTATACGTATGCTGTAGCAAAAAGTAAAAGGCATAAGTATAAGGTATATTTGAAAGTAGTATATATTAGAAAATAGTATGTGCGCGAGGACCTCTGCCTCCAGATCCCATGGCAACACACCTGCGTTTACTTTGGTTCTGTAGATGTCCATAGGCGACAGTGACCGCCTACCATCATTTGGGCCGCATGCTTGTTTGCCACCAAGTTACATAAAACATAATGATCGCAGTAAGTTCCAATTAGCGTACCTACAGGAGTTTTTAATGTCGCCCGTACCTGAACGGAATCCCCTACTTTAGCAGAAATAGTGAGGATGCCCTTTACGATAACCTTATTCTGTTTCCACAGGTACTCGACACTCTTTGTCGTGGGCGGTGCATGAAAATAGCCCGAGGAAATTCAACCGAAGTTAACTACGAATATTATATTAAATTATGTATGTTCCACGAAGTGTATGGAGATGTTTTGTAACTACCTACTATCGTACTAGACAGGAAAATGTGTCGGGGGTTAAGTTTTCATGTAGGATTATTATAATGATTTAGGTAACGTTAAATCAAAGAGTTCGCGTACTCAGGTAGATACTTACGATAATCCTGCTGCACAGGTGTCAGGGTGACAGGGTCTACTCTTTGATTTAACGTTACCTAAATCGTTATAATAATCCTACATGAAAACTTAACCCCCGACACATTTTCCTGTCTAGTATGATAGTATGCTATCCAGCAACATCTATCAGTATCACTAACATTCACCACCAAATTATAGCAAATCCATAAAAAAATAACCTTTATTACCGGTTAGAAAATACACACGTGTTTATGCCGCAGGGTTAAAGTGATATTGGTTTAGATTCATTCCCTCGGTGTTTGATTATAACCCCTGATTCCATCAGAACAGAAGGGTCAGACAAAGACCATACGGTTTTATTGTTATTGTTATGAAACAAAAGGTCTGTTGTTATCTTTCATAATTTGGGATCATTTTAATCCAGGTTCAATTTTACAATAGAAAGGTGCTACAAAAAGTTTATACACACCTAATGCGACCTTATTTACATAAACCTCTTCGATCAGACGCAGATATTTTTTTGACACACGACTTTTAAGTTGAGTGTGAAAGTTGGCAGTTTGTTTTTATGTATAAAAAATAAAAATACAAAAACCAAAATAATTTACCTACTTATTTTAAACCTGGCCGTATCAATTATGTAAAAATAGAAACATGCGTGATCAAAATAGTAACACAATAAGCAACTCGTTATTCAAAGTGACGAAGTTTACTTATTAGCTGATAAAATCGAAGCAAGTGAGAAGGAAGAGTGCTTTCACCCTTTCTTCTCACTTGCTTTAATTTTAAACACACAAATTAACAATACAAATTAATATTCATAAAGTGTATGTACTCTTTAGTACATACACTTTCTGAATATTAATATGTAAAACACGAAAATGTGTGGTAGGTAAACGAATGGCTCATAAAACCTAAAAAACTTGATGTCTAAGTACGAATCTAATCTTCAATACGTATGTATTAATAGCTCAGCAACTAAAGCAGTGCCTTGATAAATGATCGAATTTTAATGATAAAAATGGCGTAAGGCGGTCAGTGGCCTTCTGACAGTGAGTGCAGCGCGCGTAAGTCGCACCAGATAACCCCCTCCAAAGCAATCGCCCCTTGGAGGTGCTTGCGCGAAACGAACCTTTCTCTGTTTGCGGACAGTGACATAGTGACCGTGTTAGCGCGGAGGGCTTATGCCATGCACCAGTACAGCGTCGTGGTGCCGCTGGTGGTCGCCGCGTATCTCATGGCTGACGTGCTGTCGGGCGCTGCGGTCGAGGCGCGCCGCTCAGAACCTGACCTCAACTTCGCCGAGTCCGTCTACGCCAAAATGTCCGGTGCATGTGAGTTAATGTCCTTCACCTCTCTAATTTATGCGCGCTAATCAGATATCTCTGTTTTTACTGATGTACATATTATTTAATGATATTGTTTTTGTTCGCAGGTAGGGCGATAATGGATTTACGCTACAACACCATGACTGACCAAAATGATCAAATAAAAACTATGAAGGTCATACAGCTGGACGGGAATACGGTTCGAACTTATCCAATAAATGAAGCATTTGTCAACCTAACGAAACCTGGGATTTTCGACATAACGAAACAGACAAAAATTATTATCCACGGGTACAAAGACAGTTCGCAATCAGCAGTGCCGTTGGATTTAGCTAATGCTTATAACGATAAGAAAATGTTCAACGTGTTTCTAATCGACGCGGAAGACATGAATAAAGATGGATACATTTTATCGGCCCATAACTCTCGTCTTATAGGCAAGAGACTTGCAAACCTTTTGGCGAATCTGGAACACTTTGGAGCGAATGCTGAAGATTTTCATTTGTTGGGGATCAGTCTTGGTGCGCACGTGGCAGGCTGGGCCGGCAAATATTTCCAACAATACAAAGCGCATAGTTTAGGGCGCATCACTGGATTGGATCCTGCAGGTCCGTGCTTCTCATACGCCTACAGTGGACAGAGATTAGATAAAACAGATGCTACTTATGTGGACGTATTGCACTCAAACAGATTATTACAAGGAATTATCGAACCTTTAGGCCATTCAGATTTCTACATCAATGGCGGAGGACCGAACCAACCGGGATGTTTCATGCCCTCCTGTAGTCATCTTCGAGCCGCACAAGTTTATACGGAAAGCATAAATACGCCAAAGTCTTTCGTTGGAGTTCGGTGTAAAAGTTGGAAGCATTTCGAAGCAAATGCTTGTGAGAAAGAAGACTATGCAGTTCTCGGATATGGTTCGTCAGCAGCGACTCGGGGACTTTATTATTTACGTACTTCACCAAAGTCTCCTTTTGGACTCGGAATGGATGGAATAAAGAATAAGGAACCAGTTACCGATAACTGGCTCAAAAGTTTAAGTTTAGGTGATTGAAATTTGTGATTTTAAGTGCTAGCTCAATTTCGTTGTGTAATAAATTGTTGCCATACTCTTTAATATATTTGGACTTTTTCTGTGTTTATTGCATATGGCAAAACGAACTGATTGAAAATATGCAATACTTAGTGGTACAGAGCACCTTCTTAGTGGGTATCTCAGAAATATTGCTCAAACATTTTCTTTTATATGGACTTCGTTTATATATATTTGATTACGCGAGGTGTCTCCAAGTGTCCACTGAAACAAAAGAGGCTTACTTAACAGTTTCGCAAGCCCTTTTGTAAACCGTTACAAATACAAGATCGACTTGGAGTGGAACAATAATAATACGAACTGTTAATAATTTATTCGTCACTTCATTAGCAAACAATACGTACTGCGATCTACTTCCCAACCACGTTATATAATTTAGGCTCTACAGTTTATTGTATTTGGTGATTTCTAGTTGAGTTTGTGTCAGCAAGTTTCTCTTTACGAATATGTCAATGACGTCAGCGTTACTTTGGTAACACCCTGTGATTATATATGATCTGAGGTAACACCCCACGTCAGGTCAGCTTGACGTGGGGTGTTACCAAAGTAGGTTTCAATATTTTTCGATGCATTTAAATTGATAGAAGATCAACCAAATTGAAATACAATATAAAAAACGCAAATCCTTTCTATAAAATGCTTACTACTATTATATTTTTCCAAAACGTATTGTGCAAAAGTTGCCTACTGAAAATCGCTGAGAAGCGCATTGATATTAAAACATGCAGATGCCATAACGCGAGGCACGCAAAGTTAGAAGTTCTAATCTGTTTTATGACCCAAATAGCAAAGAAACCAGCCAAGTGCGTGTGTTCGCGCAGTGCATGGATGGTTCCGTAGTCAAAGCGGTTATTCGCGTACCTTGATGTGTTAGTTAAGAACTAAAGAAAAGAGTCAAGATTAAATACAATTTTGATAACCAATAAACGTAGTTAATTACATTTTAAAATTAAAAGTTTATGAAAATAATGTCTGTGGATTTGGTGTAGTGTTGGTTGAGGCTTTTATGAACCCATCTGTAAATGTTGCAATCATTGTTAAGTCGTATTGTTTCCAAAAAAAAAAAAAATATCTTCAAATAAAAAGTATTTGTTTCGATACGTTCAGACATACTTGGCGAAACTAGCAGGTTTTCTGCTTTTAGTGCGGAACCCTTAAAAAGCGAGGAAATAATCATTTTTACTGTCATCATCATTAAAACCGTTACATAGTAAACGAGACTGTTACTTGGTGCCTCTAATTCATCAAACGTGACGAGTTACGTGAATAAAAGTGTAGCAATCATTTCAAGTTCGAGCCGGACGGTAGGTGTGGAAACGGAAACTACTTGTTACCGGCGACGATCGCCGGCTGCCGGCAGAGAATCGGCCATTGCCGCTACACGACACCCCACGGCGACACACACACGGCTCACTTAACGCGATTGCTGTCTAAGTCCGATACTTTGTTCATTAATCAACTAGCTTGTCAGAAAATAACTAAAAAAAAACAGAAAAAAAGCAAAAAAATGCTCCCACATTTTTATGAATATATTTTGCTGTTGATTCTGTCCTTTTAAGCCACTTGCAATGACCTTAAACTGTTATTCTTTATATTCGACACGTTCAACAGGCAATCATAATTATTTTCTTATTTCTTGTGTTTGTGTTATTTTTTGCGTCATGTTTACCGCAGATAAACGCATTTTCTTTCTTTTTTTTTCTTCTTATAACAATTCATGAAATAATTAAATTCTTTCAGATTAAGTCTACAATGTTTACGCCATTTTCATAAGTAGTGCAAAACTGTTTCGATCTTGAATATTGCTAAATGATTCATAACCAGTCTCATTGACACAGTGTTTGCAATTAAAGCCTTCGAGGCCTTGGATTTACGTTCGGTTCGCTGGTTCAACAACATTTACATACGTGCAACAGGATTCTGTTGTAAGGATTACGCAGGTAAAGTCCCTTGTTATAATGGAATACAGCGGATATGACGGTAGGAGCGCTCCCCTGCACATGGGACCGAATGCCGCCTTATATTAGGACAACTGTAGGTACTAGGTAGATGTAATGTATTGCACAGCTTAACTCTACTGTCGGGGTTTGTAGGCGAAACAGTTATTATTTTACAAATAATTGGGAGTTATCGGAATAAGTTCGGATTTTTAGACCATTCTCCGCACCAGATAAAACACCCTGAAAATATCCTCACCCAATAAAGTTACCTTCATCATATCTTCTTATTGTACTAGGTATACCTGTGTGCATTGCTCTCGGTTCTAGGTAAGCAGCAAACGAAGCAGTACAAACACAACAAGATTTGAAATTTAATCTTCTGCTGCCATGTATACATGTACATCAGCCACGTTGAACTTGAATGAAATACCACTTAAATGTTAATCGAAATTGCGATCGAAACTCTATATTTTCTTACGATGCTTCATTAAAATTTGTTAAACTTCTATCACAGATATCAATCAACATTCATAATTCGAACAAATTATTTAAGTACTGGTTCAATCCTTCTTTAGAACCGGTTGGCCACTCAAACAAAATTTAAACGGCTGGTTTTGTACGCTTCGGTTATTTTGTTTTTTTCAGTCAACATTTTGAGGGTCAAGTTTACAATTATTTTGTTATATAGCATACACGCAGCAGCTTCAATATTACTGTAATCTTTTTCATCTATGTTGTCTCCATCAGGTTACATCAAGTCGTTCATGATACAATATTTAGCGGTCTTAGATAAATCTCCATTCAGATTCATCTCGAACAGATTTCAATAGACTGTGGTGATAGTGATGCCTGGCTCGGGTGATCACGTTGCGTGAAATTAATCTTAATTAAGATTAAAGACATTTCGCGATAGGTAAGTGAGCTGATTATGGTCCATCATAGAGCAACACGGACCACCGGCGGACCGGTCCGTGTTGCTCTATGTGGTCCATAATAGAGAGAAAAAATGTTTTTAAAAGGTCATAAACCTCTTTAAATACTGCAAAAAAACATAAAAGTTCAAAAACGTTTAAAAAACTCGACAGCTATCAATTCACAATACATCCATTAAAGTTTGCGTCTACTGTTTTCCCTCGTAATCACTCTCGAAACGTTTTATAATGCTCAAACAATTCAAAGATTTTTTGCCAAAGTAATCTTAGTTTGACAAATAGGTATTAAGTTTTGTTAAAACAAAATAAATTGTACAACAAATTATTCTGTGCATATATTTCTGTAGTAAATTGTTTTCTTTGTGTAGACTGTCTACCTATTAATTGCTTTTTCGTTTTCTATACAATACTCGAAGTGGTTTCAGAGTTGTGCTAATACCGATTCAAACCAATTAATGGTCATAATATATTGGATTAATAGTCTTCTACGGAAACTCGACTGACTTCTAATGTTATTTAGTCCGTTTAACTACAATTATATTATATGTACAATTTTTAATGTTGTAGAAACAGAAATCTATAACGAATATGATATTGTTATAGCTTCTACAACCACGTAGGTAGTAGGAACATGCGTAGGATAGATGTGCTGGTTTAAACAGCATAAATAAATACAGTGCTCCATAAAGCCCGTAATATTAAAACTTGTAACAGAATACCCACCAATAAATTATAAAATGAGCACAATGCTTATATTACTTCTCTAAGCTTTACTTGAGTTATACTAACCTTTATTTTGAATAGGCTGTTATAATTTTCATTGCCTTTCTAAAAATAACTCGAGATAAAAAAAAAGAAAGACAACAATATCGTTCCGTTTGAGATACCCTAAATTCGTTGCCTTGACAACCAGCTATTTAATAACATTTTGACACATTTATGTAATATTGGTTTTAGAGGTTTTAGGCAACTATTAAATTTCTAACTGTGACATAAGGACATAACCAAGCTCCCGTCAACAAAACTACAAAGAAGGCTTCGATCAACAATAGAGAAGAAATATACAACCTACCTAAAGAAACACACATGAGTTGCATTGTAACGGTCTTGTTTATAAACGTGTTTTAAATTTTAATCAATTGTTAAGCAACTGATTAGCAAAATTCTTATTTATAAACGCTATTTAGCGCTAAGAGGTCGCTAAGCAATTGATTAGTAGCTGTCAAAATTAAACACCACCGGTGAACTGTTAATAATAGGATAATTGGTCCGAGGTTAAGAGGATGCTAAGATATGGCGGATTTTATTTGAATCAGCCGATCGATTCAATAGGATTATTGTGTGCTTCGAGGTAATTTTGTTCCTAATATCGAGTTGTGCCTTAGTAAATATGGATTTCGACAATCTTCTAAGGGATTTCAGAATGACGTAGGAGAATTAAAACATTTTGAGAAGCCCACGGGAAGTAGACGGAGTAATACCTACTAAGCTCGTTTAAATCAGGTACGAAAATGATTACATAATACATATTCTTCATTCGAAGTACACGCGAAGAAAGGATATAAAGGGAAAACTTAATCAGGAGGAGGCTGTGACGTTGCAAAAATCAATTTATAAATTTAGTATGTACGTATTTATGTATATATTATTTAGGATATGTATATAAGTGTATCTATTATTTAGGATATGTATATATGTGTATCTATTTTAGTGTATTGTATACATACTTATTATTTGCACCAAGAACAGCTCCATTTTATGTCCAGGAAAATCTCTGTCCATTCCAAGGTTGCCTGGAAGAGATCGCAGAAAGCGATAAGGCCGCCCATTGTATATTAAGTAGTGTTCAGCTCGTAGGATGATGGTGTTTATAAAATTGTGTCATGCGAACTAAATACATGTTTATTAATTAGTTGAATTAAATAAACATAAAGACATAATTATTCACATTCTACTGATATACAATGTCTAATAAATTCAAAATGACTTATAGAGGAGGGTTATATTTAGTCTGTGGTTTTCCAAAAAGGAAAGATCGTAGCTGTCAAAATGAAGAAGTTTTTGTTTTTTTCCCCTCATGGAGTGACTACGAGGAACACGCTTTGGCAGAGGGACCAGTTCTGGAATAATCAGACAGTGTCCAAATAACCCGATGGGTTTTGTATAGGCCTAAGCAAACCTGATCCTTGTCTGGCTAATTATACTAGCCTTCTTTCTTCTTTCCTCATCATTAAGATCCCTAATGCGAGAATAGACGTGATGCCTTGATGTATCCCCGTGGTCAGATGATTTGGAATTGACCCGGGTGCGGGCAACTTAGAGGTTACCCCTTTTATGGTGTGGCCATCTGTTATTGAAGAAGGCCTTACTAAACCGGATAATGATAAATGAGGGAAGTTCGCCACTCCAGGTAACAATAGCGTCACCGTCTATACCCGTAGGCCACGTTAATCGTGTGAACACAGGCATTATCCTGTGGTTGATGCCAAGGGTCTTGACTCCGTCAATTGAAAAGAAATATACTGAGAGAACACTGAGTTTCAACTGAATTGTAATAATTTAACCTATGAGAGAGTTAGGCCTTTTGTAAGAACTAGGTAGTAAGGCCAGTTGTTATAAATTATTGTGTCTCGGGTAGCTTTACATAAGCGATATTTTCCCTATATGAGCGCAACCATAATAGGTCGATACTTATTCGATTGAGCTAGAAGTTACAAAGCAGTTCACACGTACCTACTCACTAAAGCGACTCTGAGTTTTAGTCTCATTGCAGGTGTGTACCCCGATACAACTAGGAACAGAGACCTTGTTTTGTCGGAGTGAACACCTAAATGTGTGGGAAGGGTTTGGTTAGTGGCTCGCCACATTTGATGTTGTTATACCTTCATTTTCGGTGTATTAAAAATTACAATAAATATTGTATTGTGTAAGAAGGTACTTGTTTAATTGAATCTTTCCCGTACAGCTTATACCCTATAAATTTACTTTAGCATGGTGTTAAGTAGTATAATACTATATTGAAACCAGCGACATCTTGTTTCTAAAGATTACATAAACAACTATTTAAACCGGGTTACAAGGCTCAGTAGGTGCTCACGCAGTTTAAAGAGAATGAGTTCGTGAGGTATCTCATCGGAGATAGTGACTACACAATTTGTTATTCTATGTACCCCTTGTCCCCTTGACGCGTTTGTTTCCTTGAAGCCCGTTCTAAGGCCAGAACCAAAGAGAAGCCACGCTGTGGCTGGCAGTCACGCATAAATAACAAGTGACATTTTATAGAACTCAATTAATTTTGATACATAATAAAGCTACATTTTTGTAATAAATTCACTATTCTTGATTACCAATATTCTTCCTCCAAAGACATGGGTGCCATTCTTTTCTCATGCCACTCTCATAAGGGCATGAGAATGATGACTCTCATTCCTCACCTTTTTCACGTAGCATGGTCTCCTCCGTCATCGCCTTTGCGAGGTTGAATAGTATTGGTGCTAGGTGCTAATAGTCAATAGACTGCAGCGGAAAATGGCCATTCGTATCGCGCGAGGATACCGAACGATATCCTTTGAGGCGGCAACTCTCCTGGCGCGCTTTCCGCCGCTGGACATCCTGGCGGATATGGACGCGAAGGTTTACGTCCAGATTCGCGATATCCGCCAAAGCGGGAATAGTGTGCCAGGAAGCGCATTCGTAAGGCTGAGGCGGTGGGAACGGCGACACGCGCTCGAGCGGTGGCGCGAGCGGCTACAGCAGCCGCAATACTCGTGCAAGCGCGTTGTCGAAGCCGTCCTGCCGCACTTCGAAGCCTGGCTGAAAAGAGAGGAGCGCATCTCCTTCAGGCTCACCCAGGTGCTCACCGGACATGGTTGCTTCGGTGAGTACCTGAACAGAATTGGGCGAGAGGCCACGGCAAATTGCCACCATTGCGGAGGCAGCCTGGATTCCGCACAACACACGCTCGAGGAGTGCCCTGCGTGGGCCTCCGAGCGGCGGGTCCTGGTTGCCAAGATCGGGCGGAACCTGTCTTTGCCGGCAGTAGTGAGGGCTATGCTGGCAGAGACAGAGAATTGGGCAGCAGTGGCTTTCTTCTGTGAGACCGTGATGGTCCAGAAGGAGGCCGCCGAGCGGGATCGGGAGAGGGCTGATCCTGCTCGGATAAGGAGGCGTCGGGGAGGCAACCGCCTTGGCGCCTGATACGCCGAGGTCTGCTTACCAATCAAGGTAAGTGGACCTTTGGGGTCGCGGGTGCACAGAGAGGGGACTCTGTCCGCCCACCAAGTGACCCCAGGGAGGACGGTGGCACAGTGGTCACATGCTGCCGAACATAGCGAGGCTCAGGGGAGGCCCCTTTACAGTCTCCCCAGGGATGTGCCTTACAGGCTTTGCACAGGGGTGGTTCCGGAATTGGTCTTTTAAGAGGAACCGGGACCGCCCCTATGTGCTGATGGTGATCACCGGGGTGGTTTTAGTGAGGTAAAAATCCCACACTCCCCGACCTCCCTCCCCGGAGGTCGGGTGCCTTTTGAAGGTTTCCCCCCGAAAACAAAAAAACAAAAAAAAAAAAAAAAAAGGTGCTAATAGTGACTTTCATACCAGCCGCCAAACTTGTGCAAGTAAAAAAATTGTTTTAAAAAACACTAAAACCCGGTGCATAAGCAATAGGAAGTTATATAAAATGGACACAAGTAGGTACCTATATACATTTCTAAAAGAGTATATTCGTGTTAACAGGCTTATAGGACATGAAAATACCTAGCTATTATCGGCTATTGCTTTAACATTTATTTGATCAGTTTACATTAGTACGAGTAAGTAGATATAAATTTAGAGATAAATACCTTTTCCTGTTTACTCTAATTATTGGAGCTTATAATTTTTATTGCTACCCTTGCGAACACAATGTAATAAATATAGTACATTATTTTATTCAAATTCAAATTTTACTATATTTTTTTACTTTTGTCTCGTGGAACCAAGAAAAAGCTGAAAGACAGATACAATGCCAGACAGGCGTTGCAAGAAGTCAGGGGCCTGGAGATCTGACTAACTAATCGGCCTAACAAATATTCGTCATCTTTATTCGATATTAATTGGATTCGCGATGTCCGGCGACAGTTGCTCCTTGTAAAATACTAATTGCCATTTTGAATGCATCTTCAGAAACCCGCTAAGTACTGACTAGGTTGGTGATGACAATTATATTACGTGTTCGAGTCATAGCCGTTTTCGATTGCCCTCACACTTCACATTAATATTAAGTAGGTCTCTAAGAATACTTCATCTCGGCATATTTAAGCGATCTCATTAGACACCACGTACTCAAAACCATTACCATAACCCATTTTACCAATAAGTTAGTAACTATAAAAAAAACTTTTTAAACTTATTAGTAAAATGTATGCCATTTTCTACCATTTCTTGTAACTAAGTGTTATAGTGATTCAATATACTCGTAGCTATTTCCCTTATAATTCGATTCAATAAAATATTTGTATTTGTACTTTTAACTTTTACCATAATTATAATTATACCATATCCTATCAATACCAGAAAGGTGTGTTAGGTCACCAAAGCGCCGAGCACTACTTTTTACAGTCTCCATAGCAATTATCCCTCTTTTATTATACTATATATACTCGTACAATAAAAGAGGGACGATTGCTACTATAGGCATAGGTACCTTACTAGCCATGCTCGCGGCACAGGTTCAATAAAACCTTTTCCGAATGTTCCTGATGTTCTTTTTTGGATTTCAAGTTAAGGGGTTCCTTCTGCCACACATGAAATCCCGATAGTACCTACCTTGAAGCTAAGTTCTATCAGGATTTCAGTTTAGGAATGTTTTCACTCTAAGGGCTGATTTTACCAAAGTCAGAAATCTTTAATCGTTGGAATAAAATTGACGTCTGACAGTTCTAGTACGGGAAAACAGTCAATTTTTTTTTTTTCTTAAAGTATCAAAGTTTGGTGGAATTCGCCCTAAAATGTTATAAGCTACTAGCAAACCCGACGAACTCCGTTTCGCCACCAGATGGCTTCTTTTTTCTTTTTTTTTTTCACTATAAGCCTCACGGAGCCCGAGACCTTTCCAACGAATCCAAAACCGTGGAAATCGGTTCGTGCGTTCTGGAGTTATATCGTCAGGAAGGAAAACCCTACTTATTTTTATATAGTAGAAGAAGACTAGTGATGTAGGTATGCAACCTGTAAAACGTATAATACAACAATTAAATGTTTTGAATGAAAGATAGAAAAAGTATATACTTACTTAGTTCAATCAAGTTAAATAGGTGCATCACGGTCATTTCTTCTTGTTTACGTGGGAATGAGCGTAGGCAAACCATAAATGGATTTCTTTACTCTTTGTTTATTTATTAAAGATGATCCACACCGTGATTGTAGGTTTATTTACAAACCTTACAAGGGTTTCTGGCTGAGGGGCTTGTGGCTAAGTAATAACTGCCGCACGGAACGATCGACCAGGTTAAGCTACGCTTGCCGCGGGTGGTCTGTGGATAGGTGACCATCTTTACATACCAAGACACCTCCGTGCCTCGGAAAGCACGTTAAGCCGTTGGTCCCGGCTGTCATTCGTGGATCTATGACAGTCGTTACGGGTCGTCAGAAGCCCGAAAGTCTGACAAGCAGTCTTACCGAGGGGTATCGTATTACCCAGTAACTGGGTTGTAGAGGTGAGATAGGCAGTCGCTCCGTGTAAAATAGTTGCTAGTGCGCCGAAAACCCTTAACCATTTTCAATTGTACATAGGTTCACCAAGGATTCTTATTTGAGTAGAAAGACAAGCGTTGCTTGCGCGCCGAAAGCCTTTTACCATTGCTTAAATAGATGTCAAAATTAAATAATAGGTAGGTAAATACAATGAATTGATAGGTACAACTACGCTACAAGGGCCTTATGCCGCGTGGCTAAAATCGGAACTAACGCAACAATTTTTTTTTGCAATAAAATTTCTGTGACAATTTCACAAATGTTTACAACGCCCCACTGTGAATGTCATTCAGGCGCCAAAAGATCCTCGAAAATGTGGATATGCAAAATAAATAAATAAATATGCACGAGGTCTGAATCTGTAGTTAAGTAATGAAGTGAAATTACTGTAGAAAATAACTCGGAACATTTGGAAGTAGTAGCCTACTTCCAATACTAGGCTACTACTTCCAATCAAATTTTCCAAGTTATAAAAAAAAAAGTAAAAAAAAGTATTATCCCAGTAATTATACAGGGATAATACTTTTTCTTATAAGGACGTCATTGGAGATATGAAAGGAAGCTTGTTCGCACATACGTTCAAAAATAAACGCTTTGCTCTCGGATTTCCTGTATTGTAGGCGACATATAGGTACTAGTATGCATATAGGCACCTTCATCCGCTAAGATTTGCGTCAATATGGACAATTCTGAAACCGTTAGAGGCAGAGAAACTGGTTTAAGGAACCACGTTGTCGATTTTAGTGTTAAGAAAGATTGCAAACAAAGTTAGGTTTGTGCAGCCTATTCTAATTTACCTACCAGTTTTAGCCTTCAATCAAGTTTCTATAATTTTTCACAATAGTTAATTTGATCTCCTGTTGTTAATCTGCAAATAAGTTGTCTAGTAATCGTTGCTGATAATTTCATCAAACGTCTGAAAAAATTGGCTACGGTGACTGCCACTGTGGATAGTCTTTATACAAATAAATAAAATTGGAGTATCTGTTTGTAATGTCAAAATATCAGCTTTTAACTAAATGCATTATGATATGAAAGTAGGTATATACGGTACTTATATTTAAAAAAAAACATTATTAAATTTTTCGTCTATCTATCTTTCTATTTGTTCTGGCTAATCTCCGAAACGGCTGGACCGATTTTGACGAGACTTTTACTGACATATAGCTGATGTTATAAGGAGTAAATAAGGCTACTATTATTTTAGAAATATAATTAGGACTACGCGCACCACAACTAAACTCATGATATCCAATATGCACGCGAACGAAGTCGCGGGCACAGCTAGTAAGTAATAAAAATAAATAAATTTGTTTCACTGCAGACACGCAATGTAATTCTGATTAAAAATGAATATATTTTTTTTGTGATTTGTCTCAAGGATTTCAAGTAATAACACAATCACACCGCACGGAAACACCTAAATTGGCTCACTGAGTTTACCTACATTATACCATACTTAAGCAATCTAGCATGTAAACCTAATTATATAAGAAAGTTTGGAGTGTGTGAAGTAAGATCCCTTCGACACACATAATAAATAGATTAGGTTAGCAAAGGCCTACCTACTGTTCCGGAGCGAGTGAAATATTTCAGTAAAATAGATTGCACGAGTCTTCCATGGCTAAATATTAATTTTAGGGTCTACATACAAATATTGCCTGTTAAGGGTACACGGGTACAGGGTTTTTGGGCACTTTCACCTAATTGGTTTGACCGTGAGCAGTGAGGAAACTATTGTATCTCACTTTTGTCAGTGAAATACTACGATTCTTTTGTTTCCTATTTGCATTTTAATCTTGAACTGTAAACAGATTGTAGTTGGAACTGCAACATCTTGTTACACACGTACCTACAATTACATGCGATCATTCTATTTCGCCACAGTTGTACGGTGCAACAGTTTACAAATTGTATCAATACAATGCTCGAATGTTAAGCCATTGTGTTAGCGCTTCTAAACAATTGAATTCTAACAATATACTACTTTCCCTAGGCCCCTTATATTTCACATTTAAGGAACAATGAAACGGGAAATGTTACCGAAAATATATTAAAATACCTTTTCGTGAGAGTTACTTTAGTTAGCAGTAAAGCCTTGTTTAAAAAAATAAATAAATACAAAAAGTTTATTGGTAAAACAAGTATAGAGGTATAAACAGAATTTTTTGATTGGATCCACCTTTTAGACAGATAGTGCCTGTATTAGGAGAGTCCGCTCTTCCAGAGCAAGACGTGTTATATTAACAGTTATTAATTAACGGCAGAGCATGGAGAACATTATCTAAACATGTATAACATCTATACCCCTACCCATGTTGGCGAAAAAATAAATGATATGAAACTACATAAATTAACATTAAATTAAATTAAGTGTGTATGAGTGGGTTTAAGTATTTGTGTGAGTGAAAGTGTAGTCTGTAGGTGTGACTGAGAGTACATGAGTGGGTGTGTATGTGTTCAGGGGGCCTACTCTCTAAGTCCGTCAATGAGGATACGGGCCCGTCCGAAAGTAGTTCGACACTTAGAAGTGAACCCTACCTACTCCCGATAAATTTACTTTTCCGGACGGGCAAAAACACATCGGGAGTAAGGACAACTGTTAAAACGTTTTGTCATATATTTTAGTTCGGGCCCCAGACTAATCATAGGTCCGTAAGTGATACGCAATATGAAACGTCCGTAGCTTCGTCCAGAACGACGGACTTCGTGCTTGGGAGCTTAGGGCAAGGTTTCAGAAGTGTTTCGATATCATTGTAGGTAAGCGTTTGTATCCATTCCATTTTGTTTTTTACTTTCATAGTACCTAGTTTTTAGGATAAATGTATATGTATTTATTATATAGCGCAGCAGATCGTTTACTAAATTGCATACTGGCAAGCAAAGTCCTTGTCCTAGAGAAATTTAATATCATATCTTTCCTTCTTTTTGTCAAGCCAGCACCATAGGAAAGGGACTTATGTTTTTTATATGATTTGTGTAATGTAAAGTTTCCTGACTTGAGAGCAAGTCACCAAGTCGAAATAGGTCTTCCGTAGGATATCTCTTTTTTTTAAAGTACCCTTTTCACCGCTAGACATTTTATTTTGGCTGCACCACCTCAGACAGGGTCACAATAGGATAGTACTGCCTGGCCAACATAAATCATCTTAAGGAAATCCTTTTGATGACCTGAATGATTACCGGCAGTCTTGGGAACGACGTATTTAAGAGTCCTGAACATCCAGCTAAATTTCTTGACTCTATTGACAACCTGCTCAATGTGTGGGTTGCATGATAGTCTCTGGTCCACGTTAACACCTAGGTACTTGACGGCACGGTTGGCGCAGTGGTTATGCGATTGACTGCTGCGCTGCGTGTCGCGGGTTCAATTCCCGCATGGAACAAATATTTGTATGACCTACAAGTAGTTGTTCCGGGTCTGGCTGTTTGTGTATGTGAGTTTAAATGTTTGTAAACGCATCCACTGCACAATACAGGAGAAATTCCTAGTGTGGGGCAACGTTTAAAAAAAAAAAGAAAAACAAAATTGGTATAGGTCTACCAGAATCCCATTGCATAAAAAAATGAGATTTTGATATGGCAATGTCAATTGTCACCTGTCAAATCCAATTACGAGATTTATCAACCGCTGCTGAGATTTTGTGATATCTACCTACATGAAAATTTGTTGTTTTTGTGAAAATGTCGAAAAAGCCACTTTGATCTCAAGCGAGAAATACTGTTTTCAATGTGTATCGTAAAATAAGGAAAGAAGAAAGCGTAAATCAAACTCAATCTTTGATTTTAAAGCGCGTCGTAGAGTTGACCGGTAAGTTGGACTGAGTTGTTTGATACTTTTAGTTTATTTATATTTTTCATTAATTGTAGCTTCTTTATAGGCGTTTTCCAGCACTACTATACAGCGAATCGTAGGTGAGGGCACATCAAATAATGGTGTATTTTCCACGCCTGGTAAAAAGAGGAGACGGGGAGAAGAAAATCAACTTGGACAGTTTCGATTTACAGTTGATTAGGAATAAAGTAACAGAATTCTTTACAGTTCGGAAGGAAATTGCAACAGTAATTAAACTGTGAGAAACTGGTGAACCTTTGAGGTGAGAAAATATTAAGTAGTAATCCCTCTCACTCTCACTCGTAAGAGGAGCCCTTTGCCCTGCAGTGGGACGTATATAGACTGATGATGTTGTTGATGAATGAATAAGCTATCGCTTGAGTAACATGCTAAATTGTACTATTTTTTACAGACGTACACTTAAGGAGATTGGTTTTGAATATGTTAAATGTCAATCGTAAAGGACCATTTTGATGGAGAGAGATAACTTAAAACTGCAAAGATACAAGTTTTTGAAGCGTATAAATAAAAACCGCGAATCTGAAAAGCATAATAAATTGGATTGGATGTGATTTATTTAGATGAGACTTACATTCACGGTTCATGTTCTGTGAACAAGTGCTGGCAAAGCAAGGATATTGCAAGTCCATCTAAAAGTATTTCACTTGGAGTGAGGTGGATCATTGTAAATGCTGGTGTAGAAAATGGCTTTGTACCAAATTGTTGTCTGGTGAACAGGTCAACAAGTGTATCTACTGACTATCACCACGATATGAATAAAGACAATTTTACAAAATGGGTGATAGAGAAGCTAATTACAAAACTGACAAGACCTTATCTAATTATTATGGATCATGCTAGTTATCATTCCGTACGGATGAACAAACCAACAAGCCAATCGTATCGCTGATATAAAAGAATGGCTTCATGCAAATGATGTACATTTTGATGATCATTGGCGTAAATGTCAACTACTTGAAGTAATGACACCAAACATGTCGGCGCCCTTATATGAGATAGATGAAATATTAAAATCGCACGGTCACAAAGTCTTAAGGCTCCCACCTTATCATTGCACATTGAATCCCATAGAAATTATTTGGGGTATAATGAAGCAAAAAGTTGGTGATAAAAAAGGAAATAGGCCTGCAAGTGACATTAAATTATTAACAGAAGAAGCTTTCTCATAAATTGGTGCAGGGGAATGGCGAAAATGTGAACACGTAAAGAAAATTGAGATGATTTATAATAAATTAGTATTTAAAGTAATGGTAATACTTCATGTTCATCAATACTATAGACATAAATAAAATTAAACAGTATCAAGATCGTTTAATCCAATTTCCCACAACATGTATTGCCCACAACAAAATTTTATTTCCCCATTTGCCATGAGATTCCGGTAGACCTATACCTACTTTGTTGATTGTTGGGCATCGCGATTATCGTTATTGCAATTATGAATTTTAACATTAAAATCTTCCTTGTTTAGGTACATTCGTATTATAAAAGTAAAGTACTTATATAGTGAAGATAAAGTGTGTGCAATTTCACATATAATATTCCCTCTATTATGTACGTTAGTATCTGTAGAGGTTTACTTCTACGAACCCAAAATAGATGTTTTGTCTATTCTTCCGTCGACAAAACCAAGTTCCTATGGTGGTGATGCTACACGTGCTGGTACCTGATATAAGCTAATTACGGAACAGTTAGCTTCTGCGTAGTCTATGTAACCTCTAATGTAAATATAACTAAGAAATATCTTTAAAAATATAAACAAGTATATTGCACGAGGCTTAGATCGTGTAAGTCTATATCTTTTCATTAGAACACGTGTCCTGTTCGATACGAAGCGTTTGTAACTTGGCTAAGCCTGCATTAACGTATTAACGTATATAACTGTACACAGTACGAAGAGAGCTCATGCTGTGGTAAGAATATTAGCTTGTCAGCAAGATTGGTAGCTGGGTTATTGTCAAAATATACAGTGGTGTATTCATACCCAGTCCTTGCGTCAACTTTGTGCTATGTCTCTGATGAGTCTCTCAACAGGTTGTAAAAAACTGAAACTACCAAGACAGAAACTACAAGTAAATCATACACAATTTGGGCGTGTTGTAGATGTAATTGAATTACTAGTAATGACAAAATATGTACCTGTTTATAACTAGAACATTAAAAACAAATAGTATCTAAGTAGGTATATAAAGAAACCAGTATAAAAAAATCATTTTATACGCTACGTGGTACATACCTGTAGGTACTTATATAAAATATAGCTGCCAGTTTCCACTAATACTGAGAATTCATAGCAACAATACGTCTTTGTACTACGCGTCTTGATACTATGGCGCAGCCTTACAGCGAAATTCTTAAAAGAGAAAACATCGAACTTTTACAGTCACATTGTTTACTGGAAAAATACAAAACTGAAGACCCTGTGGCCAAAGCCACGCTTATTTGTTTCACGGGAAGACCATAACAAAAGAACAAAAAACTTTTTAACAGTATTGAAAGCCACGTGACGGCGGTCACGGGCACATGGTAAATGTTACTATTATATAAAATACTTCTCTCCCGAGGCAACGGAAAGAAAGAAAGATGCATGGATATTGCGTTTGATTAAAAATCAAAAATGGGTATATAATTATCTACGCACTTAAAATATTGTTTTGTTTTTGTATAATTTGTTTAGGATATCTTAGAATTGTACAAAAATACAATGCAATTGACGTCATCACATACCTACATTGGCTCATAAACCTCCGGAATGCCAGCTACGTTACACTGTAACAATTGGACTAATTTCAATAATTATTCAATTTCAATCAGTTTGTGTGCCAAGTAAGTAACTAACTAAAACACAATGGTCAGAAATTGGCGTAGAAACTAAATCAGTACATACTTATAAATAGAACTTGGGATCCTAAAATCTATTATTTGATTCATACCATTCCTAAAACGTCGAGTGTTAAAAATATACTTTTTTAGGGTGACTTACCACTAGAAGCTACTCCAGCGTTTCACATATATTATACTATCGACCCACCCCAAACTTGCACGGTGTATAATAAGATTTGACAAAACATCGAGATATGTCAATTATGTGTAAGTTTAATATTAATGTGTACACATGAGCTACTACTAGTTTTCTTTCATTTACGCTATCTCGAAAAAAATCTTTTTGGCATCATAGCCAACAGCAGCCTACTGTATCTCCAGCGGCATTTATTTTGTCAATAATTGTACCAAAATCTCTAAAATTCGGACCGCCCAGCGTCTACGTGGCGTCTATGCTACGTCTATGCTGCGTCAACACCTACGCTGAGTTAACTCCTACGCTGAGTTAACGCCTACGCTGCCGCGCTGGACCGATGCCCAGAGCAAAACACTTGTAGGACAATTTCGGATTATACTCAAACTCAAAACTATCAGCAGCAGTTTTATACAAACAATAAAAATAAATAGTTTAAAAAAAAACAAAAAAAAAACACTAAATATTATAAAATAATTAAATTGACTTCTTATTTTATATTCAATAAATAAAATCAAAAAGGGTGGAGCGCTTTGTTTAAATTAATTATAAGTACACACAACTAAAAACAGCTCCACGCTTTTTGATTTAATCATTGGATATAAAACCACCAACCAGTCAATTTATCTAATTTTATAAGTGCGTGATAAAACCGTGTATTTTTTTAACTACATATTTATTACTTTTTAGTTTAGTATATTCTTCATTTAGTTACAAGTCTATAGTCAAGGAAGTTATGACTTGGGCAGTTTACTAGGAGACACTGAAACGTTCCACTATCACCTCTTGACTCCATCATCAGACCCTCGTTACCAAGCCCAACCTATTGGACTTGTCAAAACGAATAATATCAGCCCAAACTCGAGCGGTTTACTGGTAGCCACTGAAGAGCTCAGAGAGCAGTAGTAGTCGTGGTAACGGCCGCAACTTACGAGTTGACGATCGTAGGTTCGAACCCAGATAGGCGCTTTACTTTGTGTAAAAATCTTATCACACCTACTCTCAAAACCAAGGGCGGATCTAGGATTTATTTCTGGGAGGGGCACATGGGCCAGACAGTTAAGAAGTGTCTCCCACATCTAGTATAGCACTATGCTGTTTTTGGGATTCATTCTTTTTCTAAAACATTTAAGATAAACTACAAAAAATAACGTGTGCGGTGGGGGACCCTCGTCGGGAACGAAGTTCCTTACGCAATACTCGCACGCGCTCACATTCGTATTCACGGTGGCTGGGGCATCGACGCGCAAACTGAAACTATGAATTCAGCACATGATTCGTAGAAATTATAGGTAGCTTGTCAAAAAAAAACTGCTATTTCATAGAAAAGTGCAATACCTACGCGGACAAAATGTACTGAACAACATTTTTTTTTTATATAACCGACGAAAAATTTTAGAATCATATTATTATAATATACTATGATACTGAATCCACTACGCTGTATATTATTATAAATGTAAATAGAATATTGCTATCGCCATCTTGGATTTTCATTTTGACCTCACTATCGGCTTTAGCACCCTCGAAAACCATGAATACCAACAAAAACACAAAAAAGAAAACAGATGTCGCACGGAGGAGGCATAACGCTTTTTCGTTACGTGACGATTTATTTACGTGACGGTTCAGTTCATCCTACCGCAAGCCGCGTTGTAGAACTTCGTTCAAAAATGCAGTTTAAGCACTCCGCCTCGGATAGGATCATAGATGGAATTCTATATCTATGGATAGGATAGATTTCTAAGGATTTTCTTTTGACCATAGATACAAATAAAAAAGACCATAGATAAGGAAATAGTATTACAGTATACAGAATACAGTATTAGCTTATTTTTTTTTATTTAGCTAATACTAATATACGCGCGAGGCCCCTCAGACTGCGTTATCTTTTTAGGATTATAATATATTATCCTGAAATCCTCTCGCTGTCTCTAGGCCGGTGCATTGTAGGCATAGCAAACCTCTGTGTCCGAGTACGAACTGACTGCACCACTTTAAACCTTAATAACGTCACTGCTGCTGAAGATATATTAGTTACTTAGATATATTCTACGTTCCTCATTGAATGTCTTGATGGATATGCATTCAGGCCAGTCCATTCAGACAAAATCGATTTTATTTAACCTAAACCGTTTGGGGGAGGGGGCTGCTCCTGTGTAAAAGAAAACATCGTGAGGAAACCGGCATGTCCTTGTACCAAATATGACTATGAATAAGGCATGTGACACAATATAAAAAGTCTATAATGGCATAAAAAGAAAAAAACACCTGTGTTACAGGAGCTTGTTACAGGAGCAGTGTGTTCTCCCAATCAGTAGGTTTTGAATTTTAGGCAATCTAATAGGTCGGAGAAAAAGTTTTCTCGTATTTTATTGCTGTTTTTTTTCTGTTCCGTGCTTTATTGGTATAAAGTTGTAGCAAAATCTCTTTGGCTGTACTGTTTTTATCAGGCTGGTTTTGATACCATTAAAATGATGACACGATTAAAATGAAAAAAACGATTTCGCGCAATTGTTCAATTGCCGCCAAAATCTAACGAAGAAATTCGATAAATTTTTAAGTTTTATTACAAAAAAGGAGTATAAATGCGAATCAAGTCGCGAAAAAAAAAAGTGGCAAACTATTATGGACTTAACGCAGTGTCATTAATAGCACAAAGTTGGTTCTTTTTGATGTCAAAGATGCAGCTCGCTCTGGTCGACCTGTTACGTATAAAGGCGATGCAATTTTTGAAAAAGTGGTGCAAGATTAGGAGTTACTAAAGAGTTGGGGGTTGAACAGAAAACAGTTTTGACCTATTTGGGAAAGACTGGGTATATAAAAAAGCTTGATATTTGGGTGCCACGCGAGCTCTTAGTCTTGAATTTATAAACAGGGTTACTTACGTTACAGGGGAAACAGGAGCTGATAGGGGGGGCAAAATGCAACAAATTGAACCCCCATATGTATGGCTGAAATTCAATAGTTTTCGAGATAATTTAATTTTAAGGGTTTATTGATATTTACCCAAAATTTGACATTTGATTCCGAATTTAAAAAAAAACTACATACTGAATGGGTACCATTAACAATGATATTGTAGCTGGCATTTAAATTTTATCAAGCTATGAACATAATGAAAAGTACTTAAGTCAACAAAATAAATAAAATTATGAGCGATTACCAAGTGATTGATTTGATTCTTTTGGGTAAGCTCACTCCATCGTCAACTCTGTCTCTGTCACCACTGACCTAGACTAGGCAAAGAGGACCCAAGTATAATCAAAAATAAATAAAAAAAACATTTTACGCTTAAAAAAAAGTGTCTCGTTAAAAAAATTACTATGACATTAGTCGTACAAATAACTAAAACAATTTTTTTTCATTATTTTAAATATTTTGTTGAATTAGGTACTTTTAATTATGTTCATATCTTAATTGAAGTGCCAGCTACAATAACTTTTGGCCTATCAGCTCCTGACGGATATAGGTACTTACGTCGAATTACAAGTAACCCTGTATAAAATACGAAAGAACCTTTTCCCCGATCTAATACATCGTTTGAATTTACTTTAGGATAAAAAATTGTTCGTTAATGAGTTTTACGGAAAAGCCTGGCTGTTCAGTTTACAATGGTACAACTTGATTAAAAGTTGGACTTAATGATCTCTTGAGATGTTTTTTCCTACAAAGTTTTGCGCTTAAGTATATTAATGGCACAATGGTACAAATCCTAATATATTTTTTCGTTATGGGAATACGGCGTTATAGAACCTCCCAACTGCCAATGGTAATAAATATTTTATAAACAAGCATTTTGATTTAAGTGCCGTACCGTTAGGCTGTCTGCAAAAAGTATAGGCCACCACCTACGTGAGTGATGTAAGCGGCAAGAACAACAAATAGCTGCTGGGTTACCAATTACAATAAACGAGAATCACTATACCGCAATGACATTTTTTACAATAGAATTACAATAGACAGGACAAAGACGGGATGGACGAATGGAACGGGACGAACAACATGGAATCTATTTGCAATTTCGAACCTCACTCAGTCCATTTCTTTCTATGTCTCGTGTCATACGCCCCACATGGCAGGTCACAATTAGTGTGCTAAAAGAAATTATTTTCGAATTGTGCACAAAATCTCGTAGTGATAAAAATACTGGACTAAGGACTGGAGATATTCTTAGGGTTCCGTACCAAAAGGGTGCCAACGGAACCCTATTACTAAGTCTCCACTGTCGGTCCGGCCGTCTGTCTGTCAGCGGGCTGTATCTCATGAACCGTAATAGGTAGACAATTTTAGTTTCACAGAGAGTGTATTTCTATTGCCGCTATAACAACTAATAATAAAATAAAATTTATGTTAAAAATTAAAGGGGGTCCCCATACAAGAATCGTGTTTTTTTTTTTTATATGTAGTGTTCAATATTGTACGGTGGTACGGAACCCTTCGTGTGCGAGTCCGACTCGCACTTGGCTGGCTTTTTTTTGAAGTGTCAAACTATATTTGGTATATTGGTTATGAAAGGTTAGTGTCGGTGAAAGTGTAACGTGTCAAACTTAGCTATTATGTAATTTTCCTATATTAGGTACGCTAGATGACGTCACTGAGACATGGGATGGGATCTCAGTTTTTCTATGACATTTCTTCTGATATCCTCCATGTAATATATTTAATATTTCTGCCACACCGTCAGTCAAGCATAGTCATCATATCGAATTAGAATTACCCTTTAACCATTTATTGATTTATTACACTGGTCGTTGAGATATTTATAAACATAAAACTGCTGTAATTTTATCATATGTAGATTAAAAAAAACTGCAGCCGCTAGTAAAACAATTTAAACTATAATTTCTTTTGCACTTGTCATATTTTGACAAGACGTGTACTCGGATGTGGGGATGTGAGCCGCACGTGCAAGATGCTCAGCGTACGTAAGCGACATCTAATGTCTACGTCATGACTCATTTCCTTTTTTAAACTCTAGAAGATAAAATTAAACGCCAAGGAAAAGTTTGCAAATAATCTTATGTAATAAACCGGCGAGCAAACGTAAGCACTTATGTAGAATTGTACATTCTGATTTTCACAACACACTATAATAGAGTTATAAAAATGCAACTTAGACTAGATGTACATAATTACGTATTTGGTTTTATCCTTACTTTCTCATCTTCCCGATTTCCATCGTACATATTGGTGCCGATTCTCTGGTCACAATATTCTCTAAAATAGAATAAAGTCACCAAAATTTAGTTTATTCCTGTCAAACGACGTCACCCATTCTGAAATTGACTAAAGTGACACAAGTCAACCATAATATAGATTGACAGCACTTTAGTGAAAATGGGAATTTTGATTGACGAACTAAATCAGACAATTTTTAATCGCGATTAGAAAGTTGTGGATTAAAATTAGTTTTCATGGATTAAAATTTACAAAGCACATTTCTCCACTAGTTCTTGAAAGTTTGGATGCTTGTGAGTTTGGAAATCATTATGGAAGCTTGTGTGATTGCAGCTGTTGTCGATTCGGCAGAAAGGTAAATAATAAAATTAAGTATTTTTTTTTAGAATACAATACGAAATGCATTCGTGAAAACGTAAATGGATTTTTTACTGAACATCTAAGTCGGTAATTAGCTTTGTCCTACATTATGATTTGGAAAAGAAGTGGATAAATCTACTTCCACATTATATGAATTATGAAAACAAACACATTTTTTTTGAAAATATCAAGAAAGAGTTCAGTTGGATAGATTGCGAGACCGTACCAACCCATTCCAAATAGTTGAAGAAAAATTTTTAGACTCCCTAGAGAGATGACTTTTTCATGAAATAGTCGTTCAACGGGTTTGTATAAACTTACGAGGGTTGTATTCACTACTGATGATTGTAATGATTATAATTCTGTAAATACATACTTTTTACGGTCGCGAATCATATTTTGTTCAACATACAACCTGATACTGACCTGCAAATTGCAAAAAAAATAATGTAAGTAAATTTGATTTCCACGGGATACCCTTGCGCTTCCCCTTAATTTATTAAAATATAAAATTAATATAGTTTTACGCCGTCATTATGCTCTCTGTAGCTCATTTAAATAATTATTGATAAACAATAAACGATAGTTATTTGATTTTACTCAGGTTTTTTTTGCGCTTCCGTTCATTTCGTTCAATTTCATTCACTGTTTATTTTAATTTCCGACAAATCTTGGTCTATGGTCTACTCAACTAAGCGGTTGTCAAACTAGAATTTAGTTATGTCTTAATTGTTTTTGTTTTGTTGTTTAGAGAATCTTGGTTGCAGCATAGCTTTTAAGGTTCTCTTAACCAAAAAAAGATCATTATGTTTTACCTAAGTAGACAATAAACTTGCATATGTAAAGATTTAAAGCACGGTAATGAAAAATGACAAAAAACGGCACTTAGCAGTTATTTCGATTCTACAGGGTTACTTGTAATTCGACGTATATCCGTCAGAAGCTGATAGAGGGGCCAAAATGCAACAAATTGAACTCCCATATGTATGGCCGAAATTCAATAGTTTTCGAGATATTTGAATTTTAAGAGTTATTTGATATTTACACAAAATTAGAAGTTTTTTTTTACCAAATAAAACAAAATACATTTTAAATGGATACCATTAAAATGGTATTGTAGGTGGCACTTCAATTAAGCTAATCAACAAAATAATTAAATATACAGGGTTACTTGTAAGAACTACAAGTAACCCTGTCTATTTAATTCCATTTCCACACTTTCCAAAAAGGCTGCTACAATGTTGAATGTCATCAACCTACCTTTTTATGTCTGCCCAAGCAAATTTTAATCCAATTAGATAAACTAACACATTTAAAAATAAACAAATATAAAAGGCTTCCACAAACATTCAGAGAAAAACCTTTTGTATGGCAAACGTAATTCAGGGGAAAACATAATTTGAAAAAGAACTTTGAACGTAACAATGTGCGTCACAAATTACGTACATAAGTTACATAAGAAGTAAACAGTTGCGGTACCTACAAATATAGCTGTGTGTGATTAAAATAATGATCAGCGCATAATTTTGCTCTTAGATGTTATTACTTTCCACAAAACAAAATTAATAAGGAATGATATACACCGACGATAAAACGGGCTGTTATTAGAATTCCTGTTACAGTTACTGCCGTTAGGTGAGCGCTGATAATCCCGTTGATAGCATTCTGGGAGTTTATTACATGTCTTGTCCTCCGAATATTCTTTAAATATTTTAATATTATAAAGTTTCGACATTTCTACAGTAGGCTTTAGATTTTCACCAGATTTCCATTTATCAGGTAGGTACTCGTTCTCCTTACTGTAATATGGCCATCTAAAGCACTTAGGTACACTTACATTATATACTAAATTGTTAGGACAAAGTATGAACATGTTTCATAACATTTAATTTTCTTGAACAAATAAATTATCAGGTACACCTACACATCCTAAGCTCATTTGGAGCAGTAACATTTATTAAAAAATCGACAACGGAATACGTGTTTCAATTTTTGTTGCGCACTTTCTTAGTTGTTATTGTGACTGACTTTCAGTTATTTGGCGCAAGAACCTTTCCTAATGAGGGTGACATTTAAACGTCTGCCTCATAATTCTGCGTCGTTCATGTGTGTTTGTGTACACACACATAAACACACGTGCCGATATAGCGTTTAGTTGTTATTAACGCCTACGCGAGCTTTCTCGAACATACCAAAATCTTCGCACCGTTGTTATTGCAGTTATTTAGGTAGGTAGGTATTTAGGATATAAAGAGCCTTTCCATTTCCTTTATCCTTCTATTTTATGTTTATAAAAAACAGTACGGCTGAAAAATGATAATATTATTCTAGTACATAGTAATTAATAAAAGGTTTGGTTTAGATAACTCAGTAGCGCACACTTCCAGTACATATTCTGTAGACATGTTTGAGAGGGATACCGTGGCCCCTGACACAGGCAACTGAAGGAACACGTGTGGGTTTTAGTCAGTAAGAGTCTGACACGCCCTCCCGCTCCACCCAGAGCGGGAGAAGTTATTTGATGATTACCAACCCTCAAAAAAAAAGCCATAGTAGGTATGAATGACTGAATGTACTCCAGATCTGATATGCTTGCAGCTCCAATAGCTCCGCTTTGGTATCTTAATTATTTTTTAAAGGCTCTCAAAACATTCATCTTTATTAGTAGATTTTAATATTAAAATAAGCACTAGGTACTTTGAACTAAGCCTTCCCGCGGGCGCAATCGTGTTTTTAAATTCAATCCTTTGTAGCGTTTGACATGAGGGTTCGCACTGTCCGCCCACTCTCGATTGTAGTGAATTGAGCTGGCGCAATGTAACCTTTTGAAGCAAACGGCTATGGACATTGCACATTTACCGCAAAATTGAAAAACAGTTTTTACTATCTACCGCAAATCAAATTTGTGAGGCCTTCAGAAGCATACAATGGTGCCGGTGCCGATTCTATTTCATTATGAAAAGGACAGAAGATACATATTAGTTTAGTCCTGTCAAACTAATCAGCACCTGACGTACGAGTAATTTGATGTAATTTTAGTAGTCTACTTTTTTATGACGTCTAAACTTGTATGGAGTAGTGTCAGGCGCTGATTAATTTGACAGGACTAAACTAAAATTTATCTTCTGTCCTTTTCTTAATGAAATAGAAAGAAAAAGATGCACTGAACTTAAATTTGGTTTAGTTTGTAAACAAGGGAATCGGCACCATTGTCACTTAATTTAATGGTGAAAGTATATTATACGAGTAAGTCAGTTATGCTAAAGATATGTTGCCCTTTTTTTCCGAACATGGCACGACACACGGCTGCTGTCAACCCAGCGCAGGACAGGTCTTTTGAAAAGAAGGATTAAGTACTCGTAGGAATATAATCATTACCTACTACCACGCTTGCTTTCTGCGTCACTAGTTCGGTTATTTTAAATTATTTTCTGAAAATAACACGAAAAATACAATGCCTACATTTCGGACACATATCAGTTACAACCATTTGGATGTCATAGATTGATTGTCACTTGACAGCATTGAATAAATATTTATGCTAGTTAATTCGACTGCATGTCAGTGAAGAACATCAGCCTGTCCATGATAATGCTTTTTATTGTTGGTATGTAACCGGTTCTCCCGAATGTCGATTTTATTTATTTTTATATTATAGGTACATTTCGTTAGTGGGTGAGTCGAATACTAATATATTATTATTGTTTTACTGTCCCCATGAGGTCCCACAAAGGTCCGTAATACAAGAAACTACGATCAACATTTAATACTCTTTGATAAAATACACACATATTCACAATTTCCCAACTATTTAAATAACTTTCGTATTATGAATATGAAAGTTTGTATGTTTAATTAATAATAATGAAATAAGTATTTCTGAAAAAACACATTTACGGTTCACAAAATCAATTTTCCAAGTAAAAATAGAATCAGAATCAGAAATATTTATTTGCTAACAATGTAGGTACAGGTTTGAGATGGTACAGAATATAATGTTTCCGCTACATTTTACCTTACGGCGTGCAAAAACATTAGATAACATTACATTGACATTAAAATAACAACATTTCAGACAGAAATGTATCGTTCGTTGGTGACTGTACTAACTAATGAATAAATCATTGTATCACTAACAAACCATAGGATGTTTTTACTCAATCACGCAAAAACGGCTGAACGGATTTGAATGAAATTTGGCATACAGATATTTTATAGCCTGGATTAACTCATAGGACTTTTTAACCCGGTACTACGATAATTTCCGACTTCCAAGCGGGCGAAGCCGCGGGCATAAGGTAGTTATTCATTAAAGGCGACGCGGTTCATTTCGCGAGTTCAAGTGAATTCTCCAGATTTCAGCCAAACGCCTACTTCAATACGCTTCTGGATATTCGAATGAAATGTATTTTATAGGAAGTCGTAGGCGAAAGCTATTAGGTTTATTTTGTGGTATATATTCAGGTCGGGATATAACGTTTTTATTATGGAAACGCTGTAATTTTCTCATAATTATTTTTCAACTTAGCTAGCAAGAGAAAATGGCAGGCATGATCTCATTCATATTTAAAACCGTATTTAAACGAAATGCCTTCATATTCAATACTAGACACACGTGAAGTAGGTATCGATTACCTACATTGTTTTTTTTTGCGAGCCAAAGAACTCTTGCACATCTCCGACATTATTATTTAGTTTATGTTATTGCTTTTAAGAAGGCTTACAGACTAATTACAAATAAATAGGTAACAACAACATATCATTAAGTTGCTAATAACAAGCCTCCACAGATATATAGCATATCGATTACATAAAGCCGAACAATTACAACAACATTTAATTAAAATACACACACACGCACATAGTAAAAGGAACAAAAGACAGTAGCCGAACCAAAGATGATTCGAGCTTATAATTTTTCATCCGACTTTTATTTGAAATGCACAAAAAATTATATAAGTATTGAACATTATGTACATTTTTCATTTTTTTTTACATTGCGCAAATTAATAATAAAAAATGGATATGTTTAAAGAAATAAACTTTAAATAATTTTTTTTATGTTTTTTTTTATTATTTTAAGAAAAAGAGATTAAATTACATATATAGTGGTCATTTCTCTTTTTAGTGTCTATATAATATTATAAACCAATGAAATAAAAAACTCTTTTCGTACCACTTGCTCAAAAAAGTGACATTCTATGCCACAAAAAGCGAACATAACAATAGTCATTTTTAATCTGTTAAAAACAGGGAAAGAAAATTGTACTGAATTTCATTCATCCTCTAGGGGGAGAATGTGATTTAAATTTGGAATACTTACCGAAATTTATACTGAACTACATCTGTGTTTACACCATTGAGTTTGTATATAAAGCATTATTTATTTATTTATTAAAACTTTATGCACAAGTAAAAAATTATACTGTACAAAGGCGGACTTAATGCCTGAGGCATTTTTTTTTATACATCTTTTTGAAAAAGGAATACGCATTTATTATGCAGTTATGATTATTAAATAAAATTACGAAAACCGACGAGGCCGTATGAGCTTGATGCCTTTGCCTTTCCGACAAAAAAAATATTAGTCTAGGAATTTGCCGCGTTTTTGTTTTCTTCAAATACATAAACGATAAGTTTATTTTTATAAATAAGTTAATGTTCTAAAAACACGTTTAATTGTCATTATTTTTAATAAATGCTTATCTCATATTATTATTGTGTCAATTTTTTCGCAAATGGTACGAAAAGTAGAGTATTTTCCTCGGTGATAAAGCTGTCTTAGTCTTGGGTGAACTTAAATCCCTCGCTACACTCAGGACTCGTCTTAAATCCCTCGCTTCACTCGTGATTTAAGTTTTTAACACCCTCGCTGCGCTCGGGAGTAAGCCTCGAGTCCTTCGTTACGCTCGCGATTTAAAACGTCACCCGCGACAGAAGACACTGCTTTATCCCCTTGGTTAATAATCTACTATTTGTAACTTTACAGATAGATGTTTCCTTTCAGAAAAATGCTAAGCTCCTGAGCATTTTCAAGTCTACATTTAACTTTTGCCCTTAGCCCACGTTCGCATCTTGACGTAAAAAATCGCAGCGGAATAAAAACACGTGCCGCGCTAGGAATGGAGCAAATAATAAGCGGTACATCTGTTCACCACGGCCTAAATTGCACGGCAAAAATTGGCCTAGGATTTTTCAACAAGAACTTTGTTTTTTAAAACAAAATAAAACAAAGAATTTAGATGAAATTGATTAATTTTTTTATTTTATTAGAAAGAGTGAGGTTTGGCAATTATGAATGAAAAATAATATCGGACAAATATCCACCACGATCACGCTCATAGATCGATGTCGATCCTTTCAGCAAAATAAATAAAGTTCTTGTTGAAAAACCCTTTATATGTAGTTCACTATTCGAGGGATGCATCCAAAATTATTTTGCGTCTTTGGTGGTCTCCTGGCCTCACGAATGGCTACGGGCACAGACTACAATATAGGGTAATAATTTTGGCGGAACACATCGTAAGTCCGCACTGCACGAAGAATCCGTCCAAAGTGTATGTCGGACACTCTCTTGAAGGCGGGAAAAAATCGCGCTAGGAGTCTTTATTCCGCCTCGATTTTATTACGTCCGTGGGAACGTGGGCTTAGCTTCGATTTCATTGCCAAACGGAGGTGGTAAACTTAGTAGGTACAACGCCAATTCAATAAAGATTCTAAGTCAACCTTCGTTGACCTATTGGAATGTAAATTAATTACCTTATTACTTGGTCCTTGATAAAAAGAATAAGATCTGTATAACAAGACATATGTAAAATCAGGGAAATTAACTGTTAAGCACAAACTACAAACAACAAACTACAAACTTAAATTGACCGAATATTCAAATCAAAGCTGTCATTCTTTGAAACCTGTAAGATATGGCTATAACACGGCAAATTTACGTAGTGTGTCAATTTGATAAACAAAGAACTAATAAACATTACACATATGACACAATGAACTTATCATAACATTACATAATTATAACTTTATTAAATATCCTTAGCCGTAAAAACATATAAATTATCAATTCCAACCGGTTATCACCATTATTCTCGTCAAAATTGAACAAATTCTAATGCTTCTGCTAAAAGTAGCCTCAAGTAAATATAAAAGGTATACCCTCAGCAGCAGTGCTGCTCTTTATTATAAGTAATAAGATGGTAATTACATGAAACTGTTTAATATTTGACCAAATAATAGATAATGTCTTATTGTTAAATGAATACCATTAAGGTCGTTTTAGTTTTAAGAAATCTTTTTTTAAGGGCACCTTTCAAAATATTATTTTGTTAAATAAAAGAAGAACTTTCAGTATAGTCTTCTTCATATTCAAAGGACATCGTCGAAAATGGCCCCAGAACCAACAAACATCTGACCTACTTATTAATTATAAATATATTTTATTACACTAATTGCGAATATCAGTATGAAACGGACATTCTGTGAACAATTAAATGAGCTGTAACGATTTACGACATCACATAAAAAATGCTGCCATCTTTGACAATTAGATTTAACATGACAATTAGTGATGCTTTCACACATCGAGAGCGAGATTACTTGCGTTGACCACCTGCATACGGATGTCATACGTATCCGTACCTACGTACTTTCCTTTTCAACCTTTTTCGCTCTAGGGTATGACGCTTTTGTAGTGGCTTGTGCGACGTTTTTATAGGTACCGTACACCTTAGGTGCGAAAAAAAATTAACAACAAAATAAAATTTCATATCCTAATCCATGCATACTTTTTTTTTTTTGAGGGTGGGAAATCATCAAATAACTTCTCCCGCTCTGGGCAGAGCGGGAGGGCGTGTCAGACTGTCTTACTGACTAAAAGCAGGCAAAAAATTAATAAAATATTGATAACAATAATTAACGATAATCACGCAATTTATAGTTATGTCTAAAATATATTAATGATACGATAATTATTAATAAATAATATACCTACCTACTAATAACAATTAATTAATAATATAACAATAAGAAAATTATAGGTATAAAATAGCAATAATAATAAATTAATAATATAGCAATAATTATAATTCAAAGAAAAACTATTTATATAAATGAATAAACATAATTATGCTAGATAATTATGTACAGGAATGTAAAAATTAACTAAAATAGTTAAGTACATTTTGCAGTTAAAATAATAGTTATTTAATAGACAAGCGAAATGTTAGTATTTTAAATCTCCTAAAACAAGGCTTCCTCTCTCCTACCCTTTTGCTGTGCCCTAAAGGGTCCATAATGATCTAGATTAAATAGGGTAACCTAAGTACCTACACATTATGGTAAAGCAATAAAGATAATTAAGATAAAGATAATTAATTATCTTTTTCCATACACTTACTACTACACATAAGGGCGTTTTGCGCACTGCTTCCTATTCGATTAATATTCGTGTTTTTTTACGAACAGCATAAAAATGGACCAGAAATACACGAATGGGCACTGTACACTCACACGTAGTCGTTTCGTATTCGTGATTCGTTTTGTGGATTTTTTCATCATCTGTTTTAAAATCACGAATATAAACCGAATACGAGAGTCCACCTTCACCGATCCGAGATTCGAGTATACACTAAAAACATTTCGTAGCCAGAGATCGCGTTTATAATGTGTGCAGCATTTCGCGCTCTCATATTCGATTCGTATTCGTGAAAAACAAGAATACGAATCGAATACGAGTGAGTGCTCAAAACGTCCTGTTTTAAGCATTACGTTTTTTGATCCGCAACAACTGACTCGATGTGAGAAATTCATAAAAACGAAAACGAAGCAGTGGCACAGACTACCATACATTTATTATGAAGGCTATTTCGAATTGTATTTCAACGAATCACGAATACGAACTGAATACAATCTAGTGCATTTAAAACGCCCCGCAAGCTGATTCCCGGCCACCGTAGGCGCGGGCTTGCGAACGGCGAGCAATGGGCAGCTCGCCGCTCGATAAGCACCAGGCCCGGGTCGATGGCGCGTTGTGTTCCACGCGCGCCTCAAAGAGATGTCAGCATCAATGACTGGGTCCGCTAGGGCTGATGCCTGCCAGGGTTGCGGGAAAGTCCGAGAGGGATACCATGGCCCCTGGCACAGGCAACCGAAGGAATACGGGTGGGTTTAAGTCAGTAAGAGTCTGACACGCCCTCCCGCTCTGTCCACCGCAGGAGAAGTTATTGAAGATTTCCCAAACTCAAAAAAAAAAAGAAAAGTGCACAAACGCCCTGAGTGGAGATGTAATTGTAATATGTTTCTTTCTTACAAAATGTAACCTCAAAATCTTTGTTTTCGTTTTAAATAGATGCTTACTGCAAGTTGACCGTCATTAAACTTGGTCTTGATGGGCATATACTTGTAATGTAGATTAGAACACGCAAAGTAATTTTCCTTCCCTGTTGGTTCTGAGACGAAAGATGTAGATATGGATACACATTTTTTCAATGGAGGTTTCCTTTGAAAAAATGTGAATAAAATTATACAAATCCGTTACAACAAAACTGAAATAAACTGAAATAAAATCAAATAAAACTGAAATTAGATATAAGAGCTAATATTTTTACTAGAGTCCTAGATAAAATTGCGAAAAAATGTGGGTGGCTAAAAATACATACTCTTTAAACCACATATTACCCTCGACATTTAACATTATTTCTCAAGTAGGTAAATGAAAAACTTTCACCGAGACGAATCTAAGACGCAAGTGCAAGTAACGATGTGAAAACTCTATCCGGTGCGGAACTAAAACGCAGTCAGTGAGGAAAAGAGCTGCACTTGAGTTTAAATTCAATCCTCGTTCTAAGTAAAGAAGAGTTAAATAAAAACTAGACATCTTAGTTTCGCGGAGGTCTTTTTGTGTACCTACACACGTAGAGCAAAATCAAATGATTCTAAATAGTGCTCAATCATAAACCGTTATTAATCTACATTCTACACAATGTTCTTAGAGTTAATCTAGTCCTGGGATTTGGACGTAAGTCCTACCAGACGAAATTTCATTTGTACCTTTCAATTCAAACCACGTGCGTTGAAATCCTCTGAAATTAAAGGCCGTCTTGTTCTGGACGGTAAATAATGGACAGATTTCTCATGGGGACGGCTATAGCAGTATAGTTGCAACTTAATCGAGACGCGGAGAAAGTCGGGAACATTAAAAGGAGGTTCGCTGTGGCGTGACGTCGCTAACACGTCTCGTAAATATGTTCCGCGGTTGCCGCCGCTTTGTTTTATTCAGATAAATGTATCGCGTCACCGCCAGCTTGCTTTATCGCCTTTATTTTTCACTGCACTAATATTTTATTTCTAAACGTAACGTAAACGATATCACACTGCAATATGATGTGTTATAAAGCTTCTGCTTCTTCATTGTTTATTAATTTGATATTTTAGAAATAGCGGCGAGACTTCTGTTTAATCATCGTAATGCGTTTGTTATAAATGTCTGTACCTACTGAAACCTTGTATCCCTTGGCTGTGACGGTACTTATACTGCATCTGCATTGCTAATTTCATATTTGTAAAGCTTTTAGTAAAAAAATGCCGAATATTGTTCAATGAAAAGGTATGAAACAACTTTTGCACAATTCAGAGAGTTACGTATGGCCAGATCGAAACGATCGGAATCCAATCTCCATATTGTGTAGTAACCCGCTGATGAGTGTGGAGTGAGAATTATTTTGGTGGTTCGGCGCCTGGCAACGTTTCAATCGGACGGCGCGGATACAGTTTCGTGGTGTGTCGCGTACGTTTTAATCCGAACTTCACCGCTACTGTCCGCCACCACTACACCCCACGCGACATACTTACTTAAAATAATATTAGTGATTGTGAAACACCGACACTGAAATGTTTTGTTTATAGAAGATAAATCTAAATGTGCCGCCGGACGATTACCAAATAACTAGCCGCTTGGAAATTTATAGTATTTACGTAACTACCAGGTACTGGCTGGTTCTGGTAAATGCAGTGGCAAGGTTATTGTACTACGTAATGGGTATAAATTTAGTTATTGATGATTAGAAATCGTAAACTGAATGCACTTGCTGGCATCAGTTCCATTAGCGATCAGTGGTATTTAATCAAAATACGGGTTTTGAGTTCAATCTTATAAAAGTCTCACAAACATACGAGTACCTACTTCCTGTAAATTGCAATTTGTATTAAAAACAAAAACGGCTGGTACTGAACACAAAGAAGAGTAGCTGAACAAGTAAAAGAAAATTTGTAACGAGAAAACTCCTTTGAATAAAATTGATTATCCACCTAGAAAAACATAGTATTTAATAAAAATTGATATTATATTATAAAAGTTCTTTATAAATATTCGCACAGAAGCGAATCCTCTGAAGTTTAATGTTCGTAACCTAAGGGAATTTTATATTAGCTGTCCAAGTAGAAAAACTAATAGTAATCTCGTTTTGTGAAGTTGGACGAGGGGTAAATACGGCCGTCACAATAGCGGCCAGGAGACCGCTGCCGGCCGCACAATAGCAACAGGCAGTTGATGAAATCAGCCGAATGATATGCGACGGAGCAGACCACGCTAATCATAGACGTGGTGTGCCTATTATTAGCTCACCTGTCATTTTATTCTGCCTTTAAATAAAGAACAACCATGGCATGAATTATACATAAATCAGCCATTGCTGTACGTCGGCGTCGATCAATCAATATGGCCATTGGTACAATTGACATATTTACCAAACTTGGCAGATGGGCTGATGATTTCAGTTTGGTGTACTGACGCTGCTGTACATTCTCTTCACAATGATGCCTAAGTCACCAACTATCCCACGGTAAATACACAAAGTATTTTCTGCCTATTCTTACGTGAAATTGAAACATATAAAAATAAATATAACGGCACAGAATAGCCTTTACCAGAAGTGGTCATCGTATTAGTGGTTCAGCAGCTTCAATATCATCAGGTTTGTGCCGGAATATAGCAGTTCGTCGTGGACGTGGTACGTGACATCTTCTCTGTCATCAGAAGAGCCGCCACGTAACCATTGATGCGACGCTCTGCTACAGTGACGGTCACTCTTATCCGACATAGTCCTGAAATATGGAATAAGATGCAGATGTTTACAATTCTTGTAAATTAAATACAGTAGCAGTTACAACAGAAAAGCTTACTTGCAAAAGATATGGCACTTACAAGTACTAAACTAAGAAGGTTGGGACAGACAATAACAAATGCCCATATTATATGGTATGGGTAAGGTTTGGTTCCGTTCCCAAAGAATATATTCCGATGGAGTGCGATAGACTGAAAAGAAAGAGTGAAATTAAAACGTACATACATACATACTCCACCTACATACGTTCAACATTCCTTTTTAAAACCAACGTATGAAATAAAAATTGGACACGTGCCATAATAATTTGCATTTTAAATCATTGCAAAAGCGGTAAGTACTATTTGTAAATCTAAATCTCATAAGGGAATTCATTGACGTCACTATTTATATATTCATAACATATTCTATAAGTTGGATGTCGGTGCTCATTTGCTGATATCTAGCGAACCGCATGTAAATCTCAGGCTTACTCCTGCATAACGCAGGTACCATTTGAATTGCAAATGAAAATTAAGGCTTACTTCCTTTACCCTCTGGATTTCGATTGAATGCCTTGGACTGACTCATATATTCTATTCAAGTAACGCGTAATCAGGTCGACATTAAATTGTGGAAAACGTTGTATTAACGAGTGAAGTATTTTACTGAACTGTTCTCTTACGATATAACAAAAGTATTTAATCCAATCAGTATCGCAATTTTATAGGGTACCGTTGCTATACTTAATATAATGGCGATTTTCAATGAAATACACTATCAAAGTCAAACTATTATCATAAAGCAAAGACATCGTAAACGCATAGCCTTTGCCGCACTCTCCTGAAGAAGCCTTTAACGCCCCCGCATGATAATATATTGTGATTCACATCGAAGATGCATTTCCAGGTTATATATTTATATGGTTGACTGTTGACATTCACTATGTGCTCACCAGCAGCGATGCACGTCACGTGCTATATTTTGTTCTAAGAAATAATCTAGAATATTCTAAAAGTATTTTTGTGTCTTCATTGTAAAATGTTTTGCTTTAAACGAGCATACTTTTCATTTTTAGATGCTTTCATAAAAATCAAATGATTTGTTGATATTCTTAAGACAAACAACGAAAATACAAAACCAAAGACACCGACTTCCGTAATTAAAGTTATTTTTCACTTTGTAGTGTTTTTTGGAAGCCGGTTTTTTTTTTATAAAAAAGTTTTTATTGTTTTATTCTCGTTGATAACATGAAAGGTAATCTATCTGAGTGATGACATAACATATTATGATATGTAGAAAAATAAATGTACACAGAACAAAAAAGTTTGATATCTAAAACCGACTCTTTTTATTCTAACACTCCTCCTTAAATTCATTTCTCTACTTTCATCATCCATCATACAATCACACAACATCCATACCCAGCGTACACCAGTTGTACTTCCCCTATAACAGAGGTTGGTTAAGAGATCCGCAACCAAACGACTTGTCTCTACATACTCTAAATTCAATATGGCCATGCTCAACTGCCTCACTCACAAAATTGTGTCGCACATCTATGTGCTTCAACTTGACCAGAGACCTCCGAAATCAATCTCATTAAGAAAATTGCCTCTCTAGCAGCTTCTGACATAGCTACATACTCAGCCATGACAAGTGGCACGACTAGCATCTGCATAGATGTTAGTCATGCCACCTTGTCGTCATACTGTAGCCCAAGGCATTTAGTGCCCTTTAAATATCTGAACACTCTTTGCGGCTATCCAATACTCTTTAGCATAGCAAGCGTTGAACTGGCTCAGATAATTAACTGCATGTGCTGTCTGGTCTCGTGCAAACAAATATGTACATCAGCGAACCAATTAGATTTTGATATGGAATTCTCGGATCAGGTTTATGTTCTAGTCCAGGTTTCACAAGCTTTTGCCCAGAAACTGATGGGGTTGAAGCAATTTTGCAATCAACCATCCAAAGAACCTTCAAAACTTTTTCGACATACTTCTCTTGGTCAACTTTAATTCCAATATCGTTATACGTTATGTGCATTCCCAAAAAATACTCTGCCTTTCCAAGATTCTTCATATCAAATTTTTACACACGGTCTCGCTTTACTAAACGCAGCTCCTCCGTGTCGTTCCTAAAAATAATTACTTCATCCACATACACTGCTAAAGTGATGCCCTTCTTACCGTGGGAACTCATGTAAATGCACGGCTCATTTTTGGATCGTATGAACGACAACTGCAATGACTCATTGTTCAGTTTATAGTTCCAAACTCTGTGGGATTCCTTTAAGCCATAAAGTGAACCTTTAAGGAGACACACGTAATATTCCTTTCCTTTTTCTTCGTAGCCATCCGACTGTTACATGTAGACCGTCTCAGATAGGTCTCCATTCAAGAACGCGGTTTTTACGGCCAGTTGGTCAATCATCAGGAGGACTCTAAGAGAGTTATGTCTCACCACTGGAGAGAAATTCTCGTCATAATCGATAACCTATCTTTGGCTAAAACCTCTGGCAACAAGCCGAGCTTTGTATTTTCGTTTATTTCCCGCTTTAATTCGAAAAATCCATTTCGAATCTACAACGTTGCTTGCTTGTCCAGGTTTTACTTAAGTCGAAGTTCCATTTTTCTTTAAAGCATCAAGCTCCTCCTGAATCGCAGCTTTCCATTCTCTACGGTCAGGCCTTGACAATGCATCTTTGTTCTTCTAACTGAACAGACAGCAGTGCTGCTGGGGAGGTTGTTCCGCTACTTCTTCCCAGCTAAAGCACTAGGAAGTGGTGAAGGGCGGGCGTTTTGGGGGGACTGTCTTATGTGATTTTGACGTTCAAAAAGTGCTGATTCTCAGCCTACTTTGAATAAATTACTTTTGATTTTGATCTTGAACCGTAGTAGGGTCGTTTTCTGTTTCTACTGCATGATATCTGAACTTGATCCGGGAACTCTTTGGGTTTCCTGTTTCTTAGTGGGTAGGTACTGAAGATCGACTACAAGAGGTGGAACGGAGGTCCGTTTCACCTCTTGTGGTCGTCTCAGTTCAGATCCTCCACATCCTATGGTTCATGAATAACTACTTCACGTTGAACAGGATTTTCAGCAAAACTCTCTTGATCTTGTTCCACTCTAGGAACATTTCTAACATCTTCTTTCAACATTTTTGATTCTCCAAAACACAAAACTTTTGGCCTTAAATATTTTTCCAGATGCACAAGACGATAGGCTTTCGCGTTCTCAACCGCAACAAATTGCCTGTGTGGATAAGCTCTCTGCTTTTTACATCCCACTTAGTCCTTTTTTGATCAGGAATGTGCATAAATGCTTAGCACCCAAACGATTTTAGCATGCTTAGGTCACACTTCCTCCCTGACCATTTCTGAGTCATATTCTTCACCGCAACCGCTGGTGACTTGTTCTTTAGGAACACGGTATGATGGACAGCTTCAACCCAAAAAGTTTTTTTCTAATCCGGACTCATGTAGCATGGTTCTTGCTTTATCGCAGATGGTGCGATTGGCCCGTTCAGCTACGGCTCTCGCCGTTCTGGCGTATACTCCACCGTCAGTTAATGCTGGATTCTGCAATTCTTCAGGAAGTCATCCATACGCTTATTCTATTATACTTTCGCCGCTTGAGGTTTTCCGCACTCGCAGCAGCAGCGCCAGCACAGCACGCCGAACCAGGAAGATGGGAATGGTGCAAGATTCGACACACGTTGCGCCCCACACTAAAGGCCTACTCACCTTCCAAGGAAATAAAGACATGCCGCCCGGTCTCTTGCCATCGTCGCGAGCCAAGCCATTAGGTTCTAATACAGCTGGAACGCCGACGGTGACAAGAGCTCGTCGGATGATGTCATTTATGTGCCAAGCTAAGCGGCCCGCACTTCGACTGCCAGGCAGGCCATGGTGTCCGAGGCTGTTGACCACTTAGCCACAGTGAGAAGAATAACAAGGAGCTCCTAGTCGCAGGGATGCAGCGAGGCGGAAAGTAGTGTCTTTCCATCCAGTGATCTTTGGCATCATGCACTATCGTCGTCGAACATTGTTCGACGACGATAGTGCATGATGCCAAAGATCGGACTCCCACCAGGCGCGCAACGCTCCGCAGTAGTAAAAGACGTGTCAAATAAATTGTTCTGTACTACACTGCAGAGCGGAAGTTGGATTATCGGGTTGATCTGAATTCGGGCAAGCGAGTCTCCAGGCCTCCATAGCCTCGGTGAAACACGGCACATCTTAAATTAGACTTAACAACAACTTTTAATTTTATTTTATTCTCGTTGACAACATGAAAGGTAATCTATCTGAAAGATGACAGAACATAATATGACATGTAGAAAAATAAATTTACACAACAAAAAAGACCGATATCTAAAACATTGGCTCTTTTTATTCTAACAATATTATTTAGGTTCTTTTATCTACTTGGGTTTCCGTTGTTACTTTTTATGATCAATATCTGAAAAGGGTAAATTTTTTATTATTTTTAAATCTCTAAAAACCTGGAATATCTGTGCGCCTGGAGTCTTTTAACCTTTAAAATAACTTTTTCATTAAATCTATTTCTGCGAGATTTCTTAGCTGTTACCCTACCCACACTAATATAAGCTTTTATAGCACTATTATAAAATAATTTTTGTAACACATACTGCAACTTTAAACGTTTAAATTAAGTACACGTTTGTAGGTACGTACCTATTTGTCTTAGACATCGACAATATAAAAATAAAATGAGATGTTAGGCAATTAGGCATCATGTTCCTTTTGATCCAGTTTCCATTCAAATAAGCACAGCGGCTGTTTCCAGGAATATAAAGTAAAAAATTCGTGGCTTACCTTATAACCACTCACAGCATTGAATTGAAAATCATCGTCAACTACAGCCTGTCTACC
This sequence comes from Brachylomia viminalis, assembly GCA_937001585.2. Classification (NCBI taxonomy): domain Eukaryota; kingdom Metazoa; phylum Arthropoda; class Insecta; order Lepidoptera; family Noctuidae; genus Brachylomia; species Brachylomia viminalis. The sequence goes on along the minus strand of OW443310.2, from coordinate 11,834,400 downwards.
TATACCTACTAAATTTACAGAGGTATAATTAGTTTGTAAGTTTGTATGTAGGGGTTAATCTCTGGAACTACCGGTCTGATTTGAAAAAATGTTTTTGCATTTGATAGCCCAATTCTTGAGGAAGGCTACAGGCTATTTAACATCACGCTATGACACTTAGGAGCCGAGCAAAAACAAAAAAAAGTCAGAAAGACCCCTAAGTGAAAATTAAGTGATAGTGCGGCGGAGTGGGGGGGGGGGGGGTGGAAATTTCACGCGGACGAATTGGCGGGCAGAAGCTAGTATTTTATAATAACGAAGATACTTTATTAACATTTGATGGTACACTGTCAACGCCTACATGCTGTGGTTTTCAGAATACGATTTTTATAAAGTAAAAAATAAAATAAATTATAATTTAATAATCTTATGATTAGGATTTTTATTAACATTATTTTATTTTTAAACCGGCCTACTACTCGGTAAGTAACCTAGAATATCCCCCAATTACATACTAATTTGCATTCTCCTTGCCTACTTCATTTATGTAAGCAAAACGAATATGTCACAATCGACTTTTGTTTGGTCAAAAGCATAGGTACTGACTAGTGGACGGAGTAAACGGAGTGTAGGACTAAGCCGAGCCCTATCGAATGGGGAGCCTCCAGTTTGACTGCACGTAACACGAATTACCTGTCGTTCAAATTGTGCGGTCCACTCTCAGTCATTTGAATATATTGTGTGGTCAGCCACACCATAGAAATTTTAACGTATTTTATCCAGTCTACTTTTTCATTCAGAACGATATTAGGTACAGTCACGAGCACTAATATGTATACACTTAGCAACTTCTAAATGTGATTTTCTCCTACTGTATTGATTATAATTTTATGTTGTTACGAACATAATATTTTGGAACCTGTACTGTTATGAAATAAGTCTTATTTCAAATGTGCAATCAATATTCCACGAGAAAATCGCTTTTAAATTTTGCTAAGTATATACTTATTAGTGCTCGTGACTGTACATATTATTATGTATCTATGAGATGTTTACGGGGCATAGTAACTTCAAAAAGAAGCATAAAGTTCACGATATACCAAACAGGTACAAGAGTAGTCTTGTACCTATCTGGCACCTACGTCATGCGCAATGCCTCGCTGTTTACAACCCACATCTCCACATTTAACAGCTTGATTAATTACGGAATTCGACTATGCAACCGACACACTCGTACCCATGTGATTATTCGTACATCTCAGATGTTTCAGTGCCATACCTACTGCACATTTCATTCTTGTTTTGTTCTTGAATTTATCACTGCTTTCCGTGTTCTGAAGAAAGTTAGCAGTAGGTAAGCTTTGCATATTTTCATTTGTTTTAAGCGTGCCGGAGAAATATTGTTGCGACAGTTGCTTACAATACCTTGATAGGTAGCTCTTTCTTATAACTCGTATTACATTCTTATTTTGATAATATTTTACTTTAAGTGTTCCAGCTAGGTTATCTGTGAAACTCTGTAGTAACCATAGATATCCGAGTAGTATTTCAGTCAATGACTAAAGACTATAGTCATTGATTTCAGTACTACATCCGCACGGTGAGATGTCGATGTCAAATTCTGTTTACATAAAATTATGTGTCTGTTTTTGTTTATTTTTTGCGTGAAATGTAACGTAAGTGGATATAAGCTCAGACTACAAATATTCATTAGTGAATGAGCCGATCCTGGAATTTGTAGTAAAACCCTTAAAAGTTACAGGACGTTCAAGGTGGCTCCTCAATTCAGATGTCTGAATTGAGGAGCCACCTTAGAACTCGAAAATTAGCCGATTGATGTTTTTGATAATTTGGCATGATTTAGTAATGTAAATACGTAATCTATACAAAAAAAAATGCGTTTTGTATGGCTGGATTTGAAGTAACTACAATGCGTTGATTTGTCTTAAAAATGCCGCGCTGTTTTTCGGAAAGTTTTGGTATCACTCTTCAATCCATACGGAGTTTTGTAATTGAATAATGGAAAAGAGAGTTTTTTCTGCAGGTAAAAACAAATTTCGTTTAAAATACCTACAAAATACAGGATCTCGGAGTCCTAAGTCGTTTGATCCTAAGCTAAGTAGACTTTTCTTAAAGGATATTCGCGTGCTTTAAATCTAAAGAGGTTTTCCCGAGTTCCTTTCATGAAACAGTTGCAGTGGACGCACTGGATAATAATAAACAGCTAACATTTAACGGGTGCTTGGCTGCATGGCACCGGCAATTGCTGCGTAGGCAGATCATAGGAGAGCACTACAGTGTACGAGTACATACCGACGAAGACAGCCATTTAATTTATTTTGTTTGTAGGTTCAACATTTTTCATATACAAAAAATCGCGTTTTAATTGATTTACGATGTTTGAATGTAATTATTTTTCTTTTAACATCACATCCAGCACATTTAAACATACATTTCAACAGGTCACCGTTTTCATCAATAAACAAGCATTTGAAGGTTAATTTAATTTTGAAAATCAACATTCATAAGTTTGAATGCCAAATAATAAATTAGGACTGAAAATAGCATTTAAAAACATTGAAGCCGTGGAAGATAAACTTTTTATATACCTACACATTTTCTTTTGTATTTAATAGTTTCTCCTTTACAAATACAAATATCTGACCGTCGGAGATTTAATGTTTCGATGTTTTGCCAAAAAACATTCCACTCTGCTGGAGCATTGAGTATCTGATTTTACAATCTAGGCGAAAATGTTGTAATAAATAATAATGCGCATGTGTTTAATTTTGGCGCATGCGTGTATGCGGCTGCGCGTACGCCTCACCGGACAGTGAGAGATCGCGCCCGCTCCGCGCCGCCCGCCTAGCGTCCGTTTGAAACGAATGCTCCCGCGCCACCTCCGTGCAAACGATTACACCCCTTCAGCGTTTATTAAACATTCCTATTAAACGTATGTGCTAAGTTTCCGATATATACGTTATGTCAGTACAAAGTTTATTTTATATAAGTAACGTTGTTCGTGTGTTGTACTTCACCCAGTGGTTTTTGTAGTATAGTCACGTGCTTTTATAAAAATTATGTACTTGGTGACCCGTTAGGTGTATGTGAAACTTATGTATTGCTACTGCATTTATTTTTCTATCTCAATAATCTTTCCAAGGATTTGTCTCGTTCGTAATTTAATAATAGTTCCTGTTATCGGTAACGTTGTGTTAGTGGTTGTGATAACTATGTTCACTTACGTTTTTTTTTACATGTTAAAGAAAACCATTAAGAAAGAAAGAAAGAAAGAAAAATAGATTTATTTGTCACCGAAACACGTGCATACATAATGATAATTAGCTCTAATAATTAAGAAAAAAGTAAAAATAACAAAGAGATCTCTAATCACGAGCACAAAACAGAAATCGTCGACAGCTGCACGTCATGACTGTGACAAGAAGGCTTCCACTCAGCATGATGCTGTGCTGTGCACGCATGTGCCATTAACTACCTATTTTTGTTAATATTATGTCCATAAAATAACACAAATATAAATGTGCTTTTCCTTATAAGTAAGTCAAACGTCAATAACGTAAATGCTAAATGGCTTTTCAATATACTAATAAAGAAATGTTGAAAGCTTTTTAAAATCTTATAAAGCCTTTTCAGTATACTTGTTAACAAAGTTCTCAATGACGTTTGAAATACAAAATGTTTAGAATGGAAACAATAATGTGTCAACAAAGCTTTGGCGGTGACCGCCAACAAAGAATTTCCAGAAACAAGATTGAAACAATAACACCCCTAGTCTTGACTTCCTTTTATAAAACACTTTTAAAAGCTAACTTGTGCCTATTTGTCAGAAAAAATGTTTGCAGAACTTTCTCGAAGTACGCTTGGAATAAAAATTAAACGAAGTGAATATAATAATATGTGGTACCTACATAAAATACCTAAGTATTTTTATGCACTTAAAATAGTTTTCAAAATCGGTTTACGATTTGATACCAGTTCAAGATAAATGTTTATGATTTGGACGTAAGCCAATATTTTGAATCGGTTATCGATATTTATTTCTAGTCAATAATGGTGTTGAATAAAAAAATTTAAACAGTATGTAGGTACCTCACACCCAGCCCAGGGTCACATCAGATTTGTCAAACAATCTACCATAGGTTACTTACTACGTTACTACCTACTCCTACTTGTTTCAAAGTTAACTAAGTAGGTTCTTATTCACATTTGAACTAAACAATAAACAAGGTAGGTTTTAATTTAAGTTCATGAAATATTTACGGTCCAACAATTTAAATCCTCAAACAATGATTCGTTATCTTTTTTTTTTAATAAAGATAAATAAACTTCAATAAATGTCAAAATGTTTTTAAAAGTGCAAAGTTTGTCAACAATATCAGACAACGTCAGACTAAACAGACGTTATATTTCTGCTACATTCTGTAACAGCTCAAACTCAAAATTAAGTTTAAATTCCATTAGAAAATAATCGGAAATCAAATCCTTCCTGTTTTAGATTTCCAGTTTGGTTTAGGCGCAGTAAACCAACGGGCATAATAATGCGAATCTCTGTCACATTTCGATCAGAGTTTAAATTGATCGCGCCCACACGACGTCTATCAAAAATCATATAAATCTGGCACAGGCACGTTTTAGGTCGCCACAGTGACCGATCGCGTTCGTTAAAAATAAACGCGTGTCCGCCGTCCCCGGCCGCCGCGCCGGTCGCCGGTCGCCGGTAGCAACGCACTCCGCTGAGATTCGTGACATTTACAGAGCCTGCACTTTCTATTTGTGATACTGCACCGGGGCTGCTTTCAGACACACCTTCGTTTATTGATTCGCATTAAGCGTAAACATTATCGAATTATTTGTGACGGTAAAAGCTTTTAGGTAAGCCAGTTCAGTCAGTTAGTGACTACGGACTCTTAAGACTATAAGAGTGAGGGAAGAGAGGCTGCACCTGTGTCTGCGCACACACTTGTGCACTACAATATCTCCCGCGTTGATGGCTAGTCTCTGCTGAGATTGGCCGCCATTAACGAAATTAAGTCTGGAGGACTATTATTATTTTAGTCAGTGTTTATATCAAAGCTTTTACAATTTAACGCTGCTAGTAGAATCTTGTAGTAAAAGTGTACTGTTATGAACGCAGCGGTGTAGGAGCGAGCTGGTAGCCATGGTTGCCGGCGACGTCACAAGGCGCGCCTCCATCACGGCGCCGTCGATGCATCGGCGGCCGTCAGTGCGCCGCGGCTCACTCATCAAAGGCTCACCGTCGACCTCTCAGGTAAACCCGCTAATTCTAAATACGTTGTATCGAAAATAACGCACGTGCTTTTCAGATTTTGGGATTGTTCATGACCATTGCAGCTCAATGAACTCTCTTTTTATGATACCCCCTAAAACCGTGAATGCCATAAAAGCTTTTTAATAATGATTAAACCTCACCTACCTTACCGTTGACATGACATTTACAGATGTTGACTTTTATTTTACGTATTAACGTTGGCCCACTCTCACCTTTTTTGACGTCCAACCTACGTAGCTGAAATAATATAAAATGCCCCTATTTTACGTGGGAACTTTAAATGAATTTTATACTGACATAATATACTTTTTGAATGGAAAAGAAACCCCTACAAAAATTTAACTATTGTTTTACATTAAATATATTCCTGAGTAGGTACCTACTGAAATGATTCATTCATTGCAACACATCAAGGGAAAGTAGGTTCGTATAGGAAGTACAATTACGTTTTCAAAAGTAAAAAGTTTCAGTATGCCACACAATTTTTGTACAATATTCGGCTGATATTCCTAGACTTTTGTAGAAATTTACTTTTATTTTAGTCAAAACAAATTGTAATTGACAAATTAACCATAAAATTGTAGAATAATAAACTTTAATTTGATTTAGGTATTTGATCTAAGTATTTAAATTTTTTACGGTTGTTAAAGTCTTGTTGTTGAGTAGGTACATCGGTTCGCTATAATTGTAAATCAGTCCCGTTCCTTAGAATAATGTAGAAACTAGAAGGATTTCTTTTGTAAAAGACCCAAGCTTTTACTTAAAATATGATTATGAACTTCATACAATTTAGCACAGAATGCAATGTAAAGTTAAATATATAAAAGAAACAATGACTTTCGTTGGTTATATCAATAAAGTTGATATAAAGACTCAAATAAAGAGCTCCTCCCCCCTCACCTCCTTACCTCCTCCTCACCTCTTTTACATGCAATTTATAACAATCTCAAGTTCATAATACGACAGACATTGAGCTATAAACGCAAAATATATACGATAGTTTTTAGAAAATTAGACGCTTTTATTTTAGTTAAGAGTTTTAAAATGTCGACCTAAAACTATAACTTCGAGGTATCAGTTTGACGTAGATCTATATAGTGATTTACGCCTACTTACCTACGCGTGTGTGTGTGTGTAGGTTGGTCTTGACTTATTTGACTACGCGCTACTGGAGTATTTCCCTCAGTACTCGGTGGCTCTGGTCTGCGATTTATTGACAGGAAGATCGTTTTTTTTTCCCGAATGATTCATTTTGTCATTTTGCCGCTACGATTATTCCTCAAGGGAGATAGATCTTGACGTTAATATATATTTTTTTTTATTTATAGTTATTCAACAAGTAACAATTGACTCAAATATGTTAGTAACTATATTTCTTAACAACTAAGTATGTCAGCAAACTTAACCTACACACTTTACCTAACACTGCCGTATGTTCATGAGAATCCCTGCTACAAGCTCAACAACACCGATGTGGAAAGTTAGCAGCAGCGATTCACTCACAAGCAGTCCAGTCTGCTTCCGATACACCGCAATATAAGTACCTAATGTTGGGGCTGGCCATCATCCGGCGCACCAGAGAGGCGCATCGTAGCTAAGTAATCGACACGAGCTTTAGCAAACACCAATTTTACAGTTTTACTATTCGTTACTCCACCATCAAAAGATCATTACCCAACAGATCCTATTGGTGACATTATACCTATCATTTAATGAACAAATAAAATATATTATTTTCATCTCCGAACCGCGTGAAAAAACTGATTAGGTATCCCTCATTTCTTGGTGATAAATTAGTGCGCCTACGTAATTACATTCTAATTCGATCTAGGAACATTATTTATGACCACTCTAACGGAAATCGTAATGTGTACCATGTGTGAGATATTTGTAACGTAATTAGATATCATTTCTTCAATAGAATTGACGATGATGACACATAACATTTACGAAGCAGAAATACTAATGTGTAATGTGTATTTATTGCAATATCACAGAATTTGTAAACATTTAGGTATCTGTGTATTTTGCACGTATAATTGGATTGCGTTCTAAATATTTAAACAGATTTAAAGAACGGTAACAAATCAGATTCGCATTCAGATAGGTAATCATCTATTATTTCTATCATGAGTACCTACTCCGTGTGAGCGTATCTTTAAATGAAAATACCTAATTTGGAAAACAATAGAAACAAAATAAAACTTCTTCACCACTTCATCGTTTGACTGCTATTTAATAACAGTAGATAATTAAACACTTCAACACGAAATGTTACCAGAACTAGAATATTAAATCAAGATGATCAAAAGATTTATCGAGACCACAGGAAGCCCACCCGCAGCAAGTGGGCAATTTAAAACTTATTTAAAATATAAATAACCAAACAACCAACGTATGTTTTTAAGAATTTTTATTTATTCTATTTGCGGCGTCTGAAGACGAATCATAAACACAATCTGTGAGACAACTTCGCAAACAAAAATTGTCTTTTATTGCTTTCCTTACGAAAATAAACTGCAAAAACACTTCAAGCGATTGAATGACCTTTGGATATACATATGCAATATAATTATACTTCATCTACATTTGACCGACGTCAATAGCATTCATAATATATTACTTTAGAGAGCTTTTCATTCTAAGGTACCTACTTATTAAATGAGATACCACACGTCGTCGAGAAGAGCGACTTCACCCTCTTTAATATCGAATCTTAAAGCGTAGTTTAAAAGCCAGTTGTTTAAAGTGTAAGACAGAATTCGTAATAGCTATTTTTCGCGTTTCACTCAGTCACGCTTATGAAGTTATGGTATTTGACAGGTTGGACAACGAGCACTTTGTTATTGAAGACCATGTTTATAAATAATAAGTGGATAAAGTCATTCCATTACGTTACTGGCTTTTAGTTATCCACCAATCATATTCAGAAATCCAATTTCTTTAGCAGACGTATCCAGCTCGGTACTGCAAAATACATGTGTTTTCCTTTGACTCTGTGATCAGTGTGGAAAGCTTTGTGTGTCTTAAATAACACTTGTCCTAGTTTTGAACAGACTGTCATGATTAATTTCATTAATGTTATACTTTATTTTTAAATGTTTGCCACATCTGTCTGGTGGCGACAAAAGTTTGTTGTAGCTTTGTATCATTCTTCTCTAACAAACCTTTCCAAAAACACTAATTGTTTTCCTGAAATAACATAGATTCTGCCGACTAGATTTATATTTAATAAATAGGTATAAGCTAACATCCCACGTCATACGGTTACATATCAGCCGTGTATTCATGATAAAGAACCACGTCTTCAGGGATCGCATTACATACCTACGCCTGTTTTTTACCTTATTTTTTAATTACTGCGAATAATTATTTAGTTGATAGCAAACCGTTAACCCCAAGGATATTTTATATCCTGAAATAATCACGAGCTACCTTTGAGTTACGCACTTAACTTCTGTTTGAAATGTAATACTTACTTGTTGGTTTTCAAATTCTAACATTTTCGTAAGTACTTGAACGGTGTTGACGGGGTTGGTATTATCCACACCTACGCGTGAGAAACTAAAACTTGTTGGCTGAAATCCTCCGCAATTTAACCCGAGGTTACTAAGACTGAATCAATATTTTAAACCAAGAATGATTCACTATCTCGTGGAGTTTCAGTGTAAGTTGCTGCTAACTAGTTGCTTCAAAGTCTTGTTATCGTAATTTACATCAATAGGTACTTACCGATTTAATAACCCCTGACAACTAATATCTATTCTCTTTGAAACTAATACTATCTTGTAAATAATAGTGTGCTTTTGTTTGTAGGAGGTGCCATGGGACATCATCGACCGCTGCGCGCTGCCGATAGTACTGTGCCATGCGCTGGCAGTAGTGCTGTCTACGTTGCTCAACGCCATGCACCTCAGCTCCGTGTCCGTCTTCACGCTCTTCCTCTGGTTCTCCATCTCCGTCACAGGCTCGTTGTGGTTCTACCATAACTTACAGGTAAGGTCATACTACTATAGAAAGGTACTTACTCCTAAACATATGCGGCAATAGCAAAAGGCAGTTGAGATTTTACATTCACCCTCCACAAACAAGACATTTAAGATTAATTAAGAAAACATATTCATATATTAACATATATTCAGGTGCTTGTAAACTCAAAGGAAAAACAAATTTAGTAAATTTTGAAGGGTCAAGTCATTACAAACTAAAAGCACAAATAACACGTCTCAAAAAATACAAAGTAAATTAAGTAATCAAATGTTTTACGAATAGGGAAGACTTCTTAAACTTGGTGTTCGTCTGCTCGTTTAACACAAATTGACAAATGTACAGCTGCTTGAAGAGGTAAAAGTATTTAAAAATTATCATAATTCATCCTAGTGTAGTTACATTTTTTTTTACGGTTTTTGTTCAAGGCACACCAATAGAAACAATTTTAATTTTTAGCAAGCACGATATTTTATTAAAACGTGCAATAACGTAGAAGAACACGGTGAGTAGTTTGCAAATTTTACGGTAGCCGTAAAATATACATAAATACATTATAAACACGTAAAGTTGTGGCTGTCGTTAGTCAACACGTACGAGATGCCAATCACTCACTGCCCACTACGTATCTCGATTTATTTCTTAAACTATTACGTAAAGAAAAGTTCAACAGAATATGTTTATTTTTAAAGCACTTACTTTCACAAACGTTATTTTTCTAGGACAAAGAGCAGCTCAATTCATTGCGATCAATCCATTTAATAAGTAAACAAAATAGAGCCGTCCGTCTGTCTCATGATCAATCTGATATACGTATTGAACGTTCGTCATTACGTTAATTCAGTACATACCTACATTATTAACTAGGTATCTGTCCAGACGTACATCGTTTCTACTGGAATACAGGAGAACGTAAGCAGGTTTTTGCAAACTAACAACTCGTACGCAACGTAAAATTTAGTTTCAAATTGCGTCATAAATTATGTCTTGAAACTACGGCCGCAACCACCTCTCACAACAAGTTCATAGTTGGGTATTCCTGTATGAAGGAGTTCATAACACTAGATTGTATAAAGAAAACAGCTGTAGCACCTGAACAACCTCATTTAAATCAATGAATATTCATATCGTAGCTCTCAGCCTCCCGCGTGCAACAATTTAAATTTCCACAATTTAATTTACTATACTAGGTATTTGTTAGTGACAAACAATTATGTTTTGGCAGGTATATTTAAATACGAAATAAAGCTTCATTTGTCCCTGTTGAATATACATTTATGGCCTATAAATATCGTCTATTTACGGATCAAAATGTATTCAGCGCTGAAATATCATATTCTGAATACACAGTGCTGATCAATGCCAATGCAATAAATAATCTCAGTGAGATGGTGCCATAATCGCGCGTTAGTGAGCAAATTATCTGCATATCTTTATATGTAAATTGCCAACTCTACTTGCAAGTAACAATTCACGAATTCCACTTTTGAACAGTACAACAAACTATTTCTATCAAATGTATGCGAAATCAATTTAGTTCTGTAAGTAGTCTGAACTAGTCCCAGGTACTGTGTTCAATCATTGGCAGCTTGTATTTGTAATGAGCCGGTGCCAAACGTTCAACTACTTGACCACATACATGCACGAATAGAAATTGCATTTAAAACAGAAAGCCATTTTATCATTTGATTTATAGACGGCAGTAACATACAGTGCCACTGTAAAGTTTGTAGTGTAGTTTAGAACAAATTGGACAAGTTTAAGGTTCATTTATACGTCTCCAATCATAAGTAAGAATAGTGAGAGTGTAGTTAAAACTTTTTTAAACATTGTAATTGAAAAATAACTGGTACTTTTTAACTGTATACTACTATAGACCGACCGCTTTAATGGGTCCTCACCCGCAGGGTACAGGGGTGCGGGGGTACGACGACAAAGGGGACCGAGCATTGACTTATAATAGTAGCTCAATGGGACCGAGGGAGGTGCGGACAGTTCTTAAGATATGTGACGTCATAGTGGTTAACAGGTGGTGATTTTTTACTAGAAAATTAATTGATGACGGTACAAAATTTGAATGAAACAACTATAAACTATGTAGGTAACAAAATAAAATATTAGGTAATAAACTTATGTACTATTTATTATATGCAAGATTTATCAAAATTATAAATTAATCACTTATGTCCTTATTGATAACTGGAACTTGATTCTTCACTTTCGAAGCAGCCATCATCAGAGTTATCAGAATCGTTCTGCACATTAATAATAAATTCAACAACATCATCTCGACCTCTCTCATGCTTGCAGTTGCAGTATTCGTTCTCGATTTTAATTACGTGGTTAGCACAATGTTTCCACTGATCTACGGAATATTCAGCAAATAATCCCTCTAACGTATTTTTTTTTGTCCAGATCTGAGTCGATAGTTTTTTGTGCTAATTGTCCTTTAATATCCACCCAGCCCAACTCAATGGGGTTCAGGTCTGAGTAGTATGGAGGCAAACACAACACTTCATGACCGTTTCTTTACAATAACTCAAAAATTTTGTAAATATCATCTGTGAAATGTGTTTTAATAAACTTAGAAAGGATGATTTTTTCTCTAAGTTATCATCAAAAGGCACATCATGTCGTCGTAGCCATCCTTTCATAGCTGGCTTGGTAGAAGCCATAGTCGGTTTTTTTCTTTTCTCGAACCGTATGATAAGCTGTTTTCCATTACTATGACAGATTTTGGTGGTATGAGGTTTTCATTTATTAATTTACTGAAATTCACGAAATTCATAGAATCGTGATAATCATCTGTTTTACATTTGGATTTGAATATCACAAGTGCTCCGTCTAAAAATCAAGTTTGACCTCCGCAATTTAAGATGATGTACTCATGTATAACTCAAATCGGACGCTTTGAGTTATACATGAGTACTATTCATGAGTGAGCAAATGTCAATACGTACGAACGCTAACCGCATAGTGAGCGAAATGAGTTATGGCAGGAATGCGCCCAGCGCTCGCACCTCGCTCGGTCCCCTTTGTCGTCGTAGCTCAGCGACCCTGTACCCCACGGGGAGGACTCATTAAAGCGGTCGGTCTATAGCTGATGCCGGGCATGCCTTGCAATGCCGTTTTCAAAACAATCATTATCAATTATGATTGGTCAACCCGAACATAATGAACCATTCAGGAGAGACTTTCCGTGAGGAGCATACCAAATATTAAAGAGACAAAATCTGCGGAGTATCAGATCTGTGCAAGCACATTCTGAGTGAACGTGAACGGAATACTGAAGGCGATGCGAAGTAAACTAAAATTCATAAAGCAATGGATAAGAGAATTTTCCCCTAAGAAAGTCGTTAACACCCACACTATGCCTTTGTGGGTTGCTCAATCGTAGTTACAACCTCCACTAAATAAAGATTTAATGCCAAAACAACCTTAACTGGGAACAGATTACATGGAGCGGCTCGTGCGTCACCAATATTCCTGACGAGAGCTAGAAACACGCATTTGTGCACTCTTGGTATTATTAGTTCATGAAACGTTTGCCACTCGCCGCGACCTACTTCACATGGAATCGTCTGTAACCTTCAGTGTTCAGAATTATTTTATAGAAACTAGAGAGGAGTTGAACTTCGGTTTTGTCCAAAACAAAATGATTAGAACAGCGCGAATGGGGTGAAGGAACTTATTCCTAAAGTCGTTAGCACCCGAATTTCCATCGTTTCCGTTCGCACGTAAGTAAGTAACCTAAGACTATAATAATTTAGATAAGGGAATTGGAATGTTCAGAGAACCAATAACTGTAATACAATTTAGTTTTGGTGTCGGATCCATGATTACTAAGCAAGCAAACGTCTTGCTTCTTTGAATATTCATCTGAGGTTTCCATTGATTAATTTTCTTTGATGACTAAAAGCCAGTTAGTTGTCAGTTGAAATTTTAAGTGTCTAAATAAGTACGGTAAGATTGAAAGTGCCTTGGATCTGGACTCTTGTTTACCAAGTATTTTGACTGTAGGTACCTCGCCCAAACGTGGCTAGACTAGCAAATCTGTTTCATTCGATTATACGTAGACGGATATCTTATGTTCATTGTTACTTACGACGCTAAGTACGGGATGATTCTTGAAATAAGTTGAGCTTAATAAAGATACTCGTGGCGTTTGTGAATATTTAGGCACATTTATTTACAATAGACATGTAAATTAAGGTGATAACAGAGAAAAAGTATACGAAAATTTCATCGGCCCATTTAAGTTCAATATTAGTATAAAATGAATCGTAGACGAAATTCAAAGTATTTTTTTGTATAAATGAAATGTTTTCACTGTCCACGTTATGGGTAATACATTATTTTTATAGTATACTTATTAATATGATATTCGGGTGCTCTGTATCTACCTACTCGCTCATCGCGACCCGAAACTTTCAGTGAATAATTTTCAAGTAGAAATAAAAACCGTATGCGTCGTTGCTTACCTACACAAAACAAAAAAATCTTTACATTAATCTCTTGATTGCTTTAACGTAAATGTAATAGAATAGAACTGTAAGACTAGACGCCGAGATTTGGTATAAAACAAATCAAAAATACACATAATGTGGGAAGTAAAGTGGTATCTAGCCCTCGTGAGAATTCGCCTTTGCTTGGTTTTTTACGAATAAACATCGAGAAGATTACCTGAGCCGCGCAGAACATATCGAATCAGGTCACAGCCTCTCTGGGGGAGGGTACAATAACTCAATTTCTGGAGGAATAAAAGTCAACTAAACAGTTTAACAATGAGAGCACTTGTAATTGAAACATGTACATAAAACACATTTCACTGTAACTGAGGAGCTGTATGTTCGAATGAAATATGGAAAATGTAATATGAATCACAGTGAACTCCAAAATAGATAACGCATTTCACCCCCACGTCTATCGGTAGATTAAAACTGAAAAACTAATGGCGGGGTTTCATGGAATTTGTAACGAGATTGCACGCGAACAAGTTGGGTAATTTTGATTTGTTACCGAGTCACTGTTGGTCGTTGAGTATTATAACAATCCTACAGTAGAAAATTAACAAAATAATTCTAGATTTTGTAATAAACACTTGGACGGTGTTTTATGGCATTTGTTATAATTAAACTGTAATAACTAACCGTTGAATGAGTTACCGCTTCTGTGATAGGTACCTACTAAAAATTACTTTGGTCGTCTTTCTACGAATAAAAATATTTAGATTTGACTTACTTCGATTAGCTGATTATACTTAACTTTTGATGAACATAATAATCTATCTTACTTAACAATAAAAATTGGGTGTCAACTGTTGAAAACTACAGAAAAAAGCTTACTAGTGTCATAAAAACGCATCTTCACCTTATGAAATAAATATTCTGATAAATTGTGTAATAGTACCCCTAAAATGTCAGTGTGAATGTGTCGCATTACAAATGGCCAAGGAGATTGCAACAATTCTACCATTGTGCCAGCCTCCGTACTTGCGTCATCAATCCATTCGAAAGTCCGATTTAAAATAGGTTAATGGTCGTGTTTTTACTGAATAGACACTACTAAATAAAATGTTCATGGTGTTTTCTTACTAACTCCAAATATTTTTATGAGGGAATCTACATTTGAACTTTCGGTTTTATAAACTATAAATGAAAAACAGCGCAGCTTGTAAAACAATATCTGATATTTTCAATATTTTAATGTTGTTAGTTTAGCATTTTAATATAAGTAAATAGTTGTTAACATATTTTCATTTATCAAAAAATCTGAATTTTGAATTGTAGATAAAATAAAATATGGGTACCTACACTACATAAATACGAAAAACTTTATTCCGTCAGTCACAAATACATACTCATAATTCCTAATATGTATAACAACTCCGATTTAACATTGATCCTATTTTTATAATTCAAAAATGTCCATATTCCTAACGTTTATTTACTATTCTCAAAATACCGAGTTTCAATAGATCGAATAACAAAAACTCCGACTTAATGTTATTTCGAAACATCAAAAATACGAATTCCGATTATTAAAGTACCGATAAATTAGAATTCCGAAATAAAAACTCCTTGTAAAACTGAATAGCAAGACAAATAAACACATTCATAATTGTTTACTTTTGAATAAAAATATTTTCTTTCGCTGGTCACAGTTCTAACCTAACCTAGCCCAAATAATTCACCAAAAATAGAGGGTATCTGGCGTTAATGGCCACTGTTCTAACCGACCCTAACCCAAAGGATTCTATAAAGGTAGATGGTACCCGACGCAGGAAAATAAAGAAAGAACAAAAAATAATATTAATACACAAATATTAATAACAAAGTAGACGTTTTTTTAAATTACATTAAACGTTACTTATAGATTTTGAATTTATGTATGTGTAACTGAATATTATATAAATTGAATCAGAATCAGAATCCTAATTTTAGCAGTTTATTCGAAGTATTGAAAATAGGAATGTCGTTTTACGGACCGAGAACCCATCGAGCATTTGATTCTTCGAAAATACCTATGACAATCAAAAAACAAACAAATCGCATTTACGAATTTCGGTAAAATAAATTTCGTGATTTTTACTAGTAGATTATATTTCTTAGGTATTATGAAATTCGTAGTTTTGAAAATCGAAATTCGGAATAAAATATTACTGAGTATTTGGGTGTGCCAATAAAATATACGTGTATTCAGGTAAACCTACTGCTTTTACACGTTAATATTATTGCATATACGGTTCGTATTTTACCTTTTCCTAGCGCGTAGCCCTGCTCATAAAGCGCGCTCCACAGGTCTACGCTTCAGTGCAAAAGGGAAGAGAAAATGATATATCAGAGTCGGAACAGTCATTACCAAATGTATGCAATCACAATATGTGATTAGTGCGTGACTCCGAACAGTGAGAGGACTACAAGATTAAGAATTAACGATCAGGCAACCCTGAAATAGTTAACCTCGAATGTCACTGCGTCACGCATAGGTACCTACTAACAAATGCTTGAATAAAATATTCACTCAGCTGTTATTATAACGGACATCAATCAAGCTGTCGCCATCTATTTTCGACGAAAACTTAATTTCGTCGCCCGCCCCTTATATCTGATATAGCAAAACGTTCGTACCCTAATGAGATATAATTATATTAGGCATAGAAACAATACTGGCATGATTGAAAGGGTTCACGGATTTTTGATAAGCTTGAAGTGTAAAATAAATGAAAGGCGAGGGCGTGACCTTATATTTTTGATATTTGAAATCCGAACGAAAGATTTGTTTCATTGACCCCGCAGACTAAACTTTCTTCATTCATTGACAAGTGCTTATGCTCGTTGCTCAGGTAACAGCTGCAGGAAAAGCAGTTCTAGTAACAGGCTGTGACAACGTGCTGGGGAATGCCCTCGCTCGACGTTTGGACGACCTCGGCTATCACGTGTTTGCTGGATTCCAAAGTAAAGCTGGCAACATTGACGCTGACATGCTCAAAGAAGACTGCTCTGGAAGATTACACACTCTCCAACTTGACATCACATCAGAAACTCAGGTGATTACGTAACCTTACTATCTATGTTTATGAATGAATAAGTAATAAGACCATTTCTGTACGAGTACCTAATTGTATCATATAAGCTTAGCTAGCTAAGTACTTATATTTACTTTTCATGTAATAATATACACATACATTTATTTCTACAGTTCATAATTCAGTTAAGAGCGCTTATACCTTATGAGTGGCAACGTCGCAATTTAGTGTCATATTTCGTGGTTTTCAATTTTTATCATTTAATCGGAGCTATAATTACAAAATCTGTTTAATTAACTTTTTAGAATTACGTGAAAGTGTTTAAAAAATAAGTAACCGTAATGCTTACAGTTATTTTACAATGAAAATAACGCCCTGCAAGTTTCCAATGTATTATTTGCATATAAATAGAACTGTAAACGCAACGATTTCTTACCTTTTACACAGTTTTCACATAATTCTAAAAAGTTAATTAAACAGATTTTTAAAATATAGCTCCGATTAAATGTTAAAAATTGAAAACCACGAAATATGACACTAAATTGCGACGTTGCCACTCATGAGGTATAAACGCTCTTAATAACTAAGCAACTGTTAGTAAATATAAATATATAGACTGCTAAAATCATAACCCTTCGGCTTTGCTGTAGTCGAATGATAACAAAAAAAAAACTAATTCAACTAGAAAACCTTATTCGGAAAGCTCATAAACTCCTACACAAAGCAGTTAATTAAGGTAGATAATTTTTTAGGGTTGATAAGTAAACCCTCAAAAATTATTGTATGCAAATAAGTATCATTCATGTAATCTTGAATATCTCGGCAAAGTCTCCTTATACAGAGTGGCAGGGATGACATCGACGCGCAAACTGAAACCATGAATTCGGCACACGATTCTAGACGTAGACATTTTTAGTAGCGTAGAAATTAAAAAAAAAAGCCGTTTCATAGAAAAGTGCAATACCTACGCGGTCTTATTGTATGGCAGAGCATTCTTTTTTTTTAATAACTGCCGAATAATTTCATTCAGGGGTGTTCAGAATCATGTACTGAATCCAGGGTAACAGGTTGTTTGCTTGCGGACGGCGAGCAATGGGCAGCTCGCCGTCCGATAAGGAACAGGCCCGGTTCGACGGCGCGTCGTGTTCCACGCGCGCCTCAAAGCGATGTCAGCACCAAATGACGGGGTCCGCTAGGGCCGATGCCTGCTAGGGTTGCGGGAAAACCCGAAAGGGTTACCGTGGCCCCTGGCACAGGCAACTGAAGGAAAACGGGTGGGTTTTAGTCAGTAAGAGTCTGACACGCCCTCTGGCTCCGCCCAGAGCGGGAGAAGTTATTTGACGATTACCCACAAAAAAAAAGTGTAAAATATGTGCCTCGATGTCCCGCCACCCTGTATAATATCCACTCTAGCCGCATAGTCTAAGCCGCTAGTATACAAGTACATAGCTAAAGTCTTTGTAAATTAATTTTGTACGTGTACCGCTCCTAGCAAACCCCAATTTAGGGATGTACTCGACTGTAAATTAATTAAGGTTGGCTACGAAAAAGAAAATGTTACAATCACGAGGTTGAAGCCCACGTTTTACAACATTAAAATCGATGTACTGTTCTAATCGTGGCACAAATTTGCCTAATTTGCGCACATTCGTTAAAAGTCCCTTTTTCAGCCCATTGTATCTTCCGCTTCGTTGACGCCAGATAACGCACGAGTTCAAAATATATTTACGATTCGAAGAACGTTCCCAACTTTTGATAAGATTAATTGCCCAAATTCTGGAGTGAAACAAACTTGCAATTTGCTATCGGTCGATTTTGTTTGCGCCCATGACCGTGATAAATTTTTGTCTTTATTTTGATAAACATGTAAATCGGGTTTTTTTTTTACAATCGAGGCCATATGGCTGACATTTTTATCCTTTTCTAAGGATATACCTACGTAGCTACCTACACAAAACAGGTATTTGGGACTAACATCCGTCTCTACAGCTTTGAATAAAGATAAATGTAACTTAAACCTTAAATGTTTGAGAAAAGTATTTTTATAATTTATTCGTTTCAACATAAATCTAGATCTTTTCAACAATTTGTAAAAAGCTGTTTGACGTATCCAATTTTAAGACCATAACTATGTATTTTGGACGACGCAAACGAGATCTAGCGGCGAATCCTCATAAGTCATAACGTAACGTAAAACGTTTGGGTAACATGAAGCTATTTTGTGTTAGATTCTCTCAGCCTCATTGTACATCCTGGACCACCTGCCAGAGGGCGCGCAGGGGCTGTGGGCCATCGTCAACTGCGAGTCATGGTGCGCTCTCGGCGAACTAGAGTGGGTGCCATTCTCCGTGATCAAGCGAGCGATGGACGTCAACCTACTCGGTGAGTAGAGATTACGAGCTGCGCGGTGCTACGCCACCCTACAGACTGGTTGGTTTGAGAAAATGTCACTAGATGGCGGTAGTAGTGTCTAAGTAGAAGGCAAGTTTAACTTAGCTATACCGCAATAAATACCTACTTGGTTTATTTATGGGAGAACGTGATCTATATTTTTTTAAGTACGTATACTTCTTTAATGTACAAACTTATTGAAGTTAGATGAAAACCATATTAACAGGATCTTCTGCAATGTAATTTTCATTACAGTTTCGTATTCAATTGAAAATTAGCAGAGATGCGATTTATTTAAAATACTTCTATTTATAATGCAAATACGAAATGCAAAATACCTATTTTGCATTTAAATGCCTTTTAGTAAAAAACATTTTGTACTTTATTTGAAATACCTTTCGAGATGTATTTTGCATTTTTAATATTCATTTCAAAATGCAAAATAAATGCTTAATCAAAATACTTTGTGATTAAGTTTAGTCAGTTTAGTTTTCATCACCAATCAAACATAATGAAATGAACGAATGACGCTTGTATTGCCTGATCCTGAGATGCTCAACGCTTATCCTACAAAAAAAAAGTATTTTTAAAATACAACCCATCCTTACCAAGTTCATCACCAGTAGAAAGACTTTTTTCGTACGGTGGGATGAAAAACCCATCCGTGTTCCTTCAGTTGCCTGTGCCAGGGGCCACGGTAACCCTCTTGGACTTTTCCGCAACCCTAGCAGGCATCAGTCCTAGTAAACCCCGTCATTGGTGCTGACATCTCTTTGAGGCGCGCGTGGAACACAACGCGCCGTCGACCCGGGCCTGGTCCTTATCGAACGGCGAGCTGCCCATTGCTCGCCGTTCGCAAGCCCGCGCCTACGGTGGCCGGGAATCGGCCTGCGATTCCCGACGCCCAGGGTGTCTCCTGACGCGGCTTGGGGCGTGAGGGCGCAAATTTTCTCACCTGCTCGGCAGAGCACCCTCCAGTCCTAACGACGGCGGCCACCACCTCTCCCTCCGTCACCGAGTCATCCAGGCCCAGGATGCGCATGTCAGCGCACTTGGTGGGCCTGGACACTCGGGCCTCGTCCGCATTTAAGGACGCCCTAAGCCTTTCGGCCAGAGCGTCAGCGGCCGGGCCGCTGGCCGCACCGGGGATCTCGAGCATCCGGGCCCCAGTCGCCGTGAGCCTCACCCGGATGCCTTCGGTGGCGCCGATCTCCTCGAGGCTCACCGCCTTCCCCACCTTGGCAAGCACGTCGCGGTAGGAGACGCCCTTCTTTTCCGCTTCCGACTGTAGCGTAATCACTACAGCTGCGGATTTCGGGGCGCGGAGCCTAGCCGCGACGCTTCGCGCTTTTTGCCGCTGCCGCCTCTCCTTCCTTTTGGCCGCCCTTGCCGCCTTACCGACCTTCCTCTTCTCCCCGGCTACTTGCCATTCGGCGCCGGCCGGAGGAGATATAGGAGGTGGGGGTGGCTGTCTTGCAGCCGGGGCCGTTGCCCTCGCCGTCTGTGTTGCCGTCCCGCCCTCCCTGGGCATGGGTGTCCCCGCGGGTTTCAGCACGGGGGGGGCCTTCCTCTGCCCCGGCGAGCCAGGTTTGGCCGCGGCAGCTGCGACGGCGGCAAATGAGACCGCCTTCTGCCGGCTCGCGGCCGGCTGGCTCGCCGCTAGTGGGGGGCGCAGGACAATGGCCTCCAGGGCGGAAAACCGGCTCTGGAAGGCAGCCAGCTCCTGCCGCACCAGGGTCAAAACCCGGTCTTCCGCAGGCATGGGCCGTCCCTGCCCATGCTGCGGCGCCCCCTCCTGCGGCACCTCCCTGAGGCCAGCTGCTCGAAGCCCGGCCAGGTCCGCTCGGAGCTCCCCGTTCTCCTTCCGGAGAAGCTCCATGGCGGCTGTCAAGCGGGCGACCTCCGCCCGCATTTCGCACATTCCATCTGACGGAGGCCCGGGTTGAATGGCCTCCGCTGCCGCCATAATGGAGGCCGTGGCCGCGGCTATGGCCTTGTCTTTTGAGGACTTAATCCTCTTCAAGGCCACATCCCTAATTGCGGCGACCACGACCTCCGCAAACCTGGCCGCTCGCTCCGAATTGGAGCCGCCGGCGGCATCCGGCTCGCCACCCGAGGACTCTGAGAGAGCCGCCTTGCGGCTGGTCCCTCCCGGCTGGTTCCCCTCCGAGGCGTGTCTCTCAGTTCGCTGGCTCGGCTCAGCTGGGCTGGCAGAGCGCAGCGCATTTATCTCCTGGGTGGCGAGCCCTCTGCCCAAACCTTTCTCCCGGGCCCCACCCCGCCGGCTGGAGTGGATTTTTTTGGGCCCTGAGGTCCACTCTTCGGAGGACGACCCCTGGCCCTCCCCTGATCTGGGGCGCTTCTTGAAGAACCTTCGGTTCCTCCCAGCAGCCCCCTCCACTTCACGCTCCGAGCTCTGGCATGAGCCCTTTGCGCCAGATGCGGCGTCGGACTCCGACCCCGCATCACTCCTCTCCTCTTCGTCGTTTTTATTATTTTTTTTACCATAGTATTCCCACGAGTAAATATAGGGCAAAAATGTCCACCGGGCAGAGCCTAGATACCCGGTAAGCCTAAATACTGCAGAGTGCGGCAGGTGCTCTGCAGGGGAAGCGCTCACGACTGGACTCCCTCCAGCCATTCATCCTCTCACCGCGCTTCAAAGCTTAGGATTGGGTGGTTTTTTTATATTAGAGGTAGCCTTCCTCTGGGCCAGGCAATTAAGCCACGCCCCCGGCGGCGGCATTAAACATGCCTCCGTTCGCTGTCCGGCCGACCCGACTCAACGAACCCGCCGAAAGTTCTCTCCTCGAGGACTACTCTTCAAGGAGAGAAACACGCGCCGCTTTGGTGCGCCTGCACTGCAGCGGCGGCCCTTCCCAGTCTACGCCCACTCAACTACCTCTGTAAGCAGAGGAGGAGTGGACGTATTGACCGTCCGTAGCCCGGTTCCCTTCACCGACCATCAAGCATGATCGGTGATTGGAACCATGACCTTTCCTCGTTTGTTGAAGATTAGCCGCCAGCCTCAATTGTCCACCAAAACCTGGTAGGCAATAGGAGCCGACGTTGCCCAGGTCTTCAACATGCACCCCATGATTATGAGACCTCACAGATGAAAAATTTGTGATGATGTATTCGAACAACTGGTATTGTTAAAAAGCGTAATAAATAAAAAAATATGTTTATTTATGTTTATTAATAAAATAAAAGTGTAATAATAATAAAATAAGAACTAGATACACAATCAACCGAAATAAATGGCCACACAATTCACAAAATGGAGCCATGGCTCTCTATTCGTTAGTCTAGTTTTTTTACATTATTTTAAGTGAGTATTATTATTATTAATAACATAACAGAATTTATTGATACGCGTACTGATAAATATGACCAAAATGCCATGCATAAGGTGCCATGTTATTAGACTTTTTTTTCGGCTCGGCATTGTGTCTCTATTTCTCATGATAAATACCTAAAATAAATAAAAATATCTGAAATTAGGTGAAAAGGTATTTTATTTTGAAAAAGTATTTTGAAAATACCTATTTTGCATTTAGCATTTGAAATACAAAACGCAAAACTATTTGGTATTTTGCATTTGAAATAGTAAATCTGAAAAGTATTTTGCATTTTGTATTTAAACGCTTTTTTAAAACAATTTTGTACATCTCTGAAAATTGGTATGTAGGAGGTGCGTATTCCAGATTTCAATTTGATATTTTTATCGGCGCACTCCAACAATAGTTTGTTTACTTAAGAAATTCTCGCTATAGAAGAGCGTCTGATTTTACTTTTGATGTAACACTGTAGGTACATCAAGATTTTTTACGTAAACCATTTTAGTAACATACCAATTTCTCTTTTGTAACGCTGCCATAGTTCAAAATGAATATTAACATCATAATGGAAAACTTAATATCGGAGAGGAAAAAGGAAGATTTAATTTTACGGAGAAAAATACAGGTTTCCGCGGAGTTAATTAAGCCCAGGAATTTATTCTTAGCGGTGTGCTAAATTAGCAAAGATGTCTAGGCATCTTCGGATTTCAAACGGTCTTTTACAAGTAATAATGTGAAGCATGTGTCAACACTTATAAAATGTTAAGGGATAAGATGTTTCTAAAAATACACTTTGATTCATTTCCAACTCGAACGCGACATTTTTTTTTTGCTATATCTGCCACTTTACTATACCTAATATCAAATCTGAATGTAAGTAATGCGTAGGAGTGAGAAGAATGTCGTGAGGAAAGTTTTGAGTATGAATATGCTGGCTTTAAGAGTAGGGGAAGACCAAAGAAGGACTGTGTTAAAGGTGATATGACTAGAAGACGGGGTGACTACGGAGATGACGACTAATAGAGAAATAGGTATGGAAGAAGACATATTGCGCCGACAGCTAATACATTGGGATAAGGGCAGGAGAATGATGATGATTAGGCTCTTCTTTATACAAGTTGTGTTGTGCAGGTCCGGCGCGCCTGGTGCAGGTGATGCTGCCGCTGGTGAGGCGGGCGCGAGGCCGCGTGGTGCTGGCCTCATCCATCCTGACGCACGTAGCGGCGCCGGTGCGCGGCGTGCACGCTGCCTCACTGGCTGCCCTAGACGCGCTCGCTGCCTGTCTCAGACGTGAGCTCAAACCAAGAGGCGTTGATTGCGTAAGTTTCAATATACACATTCAGTAGGGATTGCTCCATACTCATTTTACTTTATCCACGTATTTTGCGAAAAATTATCGTTTATTGCACAGACGTGCCAACGAGGCTTTGAACAACAACCTTGCTTACTAGTGCTAATACGTGTTTCTAAGTTACTACGAAATAGCTCAGGTTGTGTGCACCTGCCTAGTGTGAACTGAGAGCTAAACTTTATCAGGAGGAAATACTACAGTAATATGAAACATGCAGCAAGCTCTTCAAAACAAACACATGTGGAAGAATCATAAACTTTTGCACATAAGATATACCTTTTGGAAATCTTTCATAAATAATTTATCGTCCTTTTCAGTCCACACTTGCCTACTGCAGTCTAAAACACTATTTCACACAACTGTATCCTATTCCAAAAGTGTCTCATCTACTTGCAGTCTGTGAAACGAGTAGTAGGTACCTGCCTACTCCACTGTCTATAGGTGCCAAAACGTTGTAATCATGTTAACCTCAATGTTCGATAAACATGGACTCTGTCAAACAATACCAACGGCTAAAGTCGACGTTAAACAACAAAGGCAACCAAAATGCATTTGATGCTCACTATCACCTAGTTATTAACCTGTTGTAACTCTGAGACTCTGACGTCTACGAAACTCTGGCACAGTTGATACTTTACTAACGCTCCGAGAACTAATAGTGGTAGCGCGTAGTCTACCTATATCTATATATAATAGATAGATGTTGAGCAACCCTGGGATTCTCCGCAAATCCCCTGTCGAGAATATAAAACTATTTTCTCAGAAAGAGGTTTTGATTAATGGCACGAAGCTATCCCGTTTAAAAAATGTCGCCCAAGTAACGATTCGTTGTGCTGTTACAGTTTTTTTGCTTGTGCTCTATTAAAGCAATGTCTGGCCGAGCAACTAGTTATCTAGGAGCCTAGTTCTTATGCAAAACAAGTTTATATGTCTTAAATACGATTATATGTCATCAGGTCAGAACTCTGAACTCCAACAAGGTCCTTTAATATTTCAGCTGACTCACCGCACTATCACAAACGAGGTGGTATAATTTTAGATTAGTTGCTAGCGCACTTAAATTAGCTTAGAGGTCGTTATCCTTTATGATGCGAGTGGAACCTAATCAAAATGCTTTGCATTATTCATACCGGCTTTAGGTGTATCGCAATATGATACCTATGTTCCTAAACGGTACCTACCTACAGTCCCCACAATGACATATGAGTTTTGTATCTATGAGAGTGGGTGGGCACCCAAAGTAATACGTTACCCGCGCCTGCAGCTGTGTTCCATTTTGATTAGTTCCTAGGATGGCGAGGACTGTAAAAGTATAAATTACTCAAAACAAATGAATTTCTTTATTTTACTTCGAAGGTCCTAGTTTATCATTTGTGGCTACAAGTTACAGCTATATACATATAAACATAATGCAGCATTGCATATGTAAGCGGGCGCGCCCTTTATGCCAGGAGGCTTTTTATTATGTATTAAGTTCTGTTTGCGTTTTTTGTTTTTATTATTTATTTCTGCTTGAGTATAGTTTTAAATATTGGCGTGTGCTAGCTGACATATGGCAAATAATTTTAATATGTTTGTGTTTCGTAATGTTAATTACTTATATGTATAGAATCCAGTTCTTCTAACTGAACAGACAGCAGTGCTGCTGGGGAGTTTGTTCCGCCACTTCTTCTTCCCAGCTAAAGCACTAGGAAGTGGTGAAGGGTGGGCGTTTTGGGGGGACTGTCTTATGTGATTTTGACGTTCAAAAAGTGCTGATTCTCAGCCTAATTTGAATAAATGACTTTTGATTTTTGATTTTGAAAATCTAAGTCCGCCTTTGTACCTTTTGTGCGAAAAGTTATAAATAAATAAATAATACTTTATTTATTAGGAAGGTACTCCTATAACTTGTGGGGCTTGTGTCTAACACGCTTGTCGCAGTTGGGTCCCGGCTGTCATTCGTAGATGTTTGACAGTCGTTACGGGTACTCAGAAGCCCGAAAGTCTGACTACTAGTCTTACCAAGGGGTATCGTGTTACCCAGTAACTGGGCTGTGGAGGTCAGATAGGCAGTCGCTCCATGTAAAATACTAGTATTCATCTGCATCCGGTTAGCCTGGAAGCCAATCCCAACATGGTTGGAAAAAGGCAAGTAGATTGTTTGTATTACTATAACTATGGCTGTTTTGTCTAAGCTCTGTACCTACGTCTACATTAGTTCTTAAAACAGACATCAAGATCTTTATGTTAATCTCAAAAGCAAATGCTACCAAATCCAAAACCCGTACCGTCTTATTACAAAACACGATCTAACTTTAGCCCCAACCTACACATTCGATTTAGTTTTTGTATTGGGAACTTTATGCCGACTTTAGTAAAGTTCTTAATACAAAATTGACAATCTAAGACCGGACTAAGTTGTCAGTTTTGTAAAAGGAACTGTATTTCGATTTCAGTTAGGTTCTTATTTCAAAAACAGGCTCGATGGTTTAAACCATGTCAAAAGAAAAACCTTGTTTTGTAATAAGACCGGTAGGGTTTTATCAGTAAGAAATCCTCTAAAGCTCCTAAAATTTGTGCCCGGCTAATCCCTTATTACATAGGATTTATAACTTAACTGGCGAATTGCGGGTGGACCCTATAGGCGCACGTTTTTTTTTATATTCCGTGATGCATAGACACATCTGCCACCGATTGTTGTGTACCTATAATTATGATCTATATTATTTAATGTTTTTTTATAATGAACCTAGGTACTAGAACATTATAATGAGATAAATGAGCACTGCAATAATACATTCCTGCTTACATATTTATTAAATTTTGGCAACAGACAGCTATTAATACTCTTCTGTTAATACCTACACCTAAATAAAAACTCGAGTCTTTGACGCACCAAATGAACTTGCTCTTGACGTCAAATACAATATTTTTATTTCCACGATTTCTGATTCACCACTGGATATATTTTAAAGATGTATCTACTAGACTAGGTACATAGCAAATTTATGACGTAGCCGTCGGACTTTTAGTTTTATTTCAAATAGCAGCTTATAAATATCACTAAGACATATACGACGGTATAAAATGGGAGTCAATTACAGCGAACGCCCACTCACCCGACAAGACTAAACGAAATATCGCGTTCATTAATGTTCAGTAAGTAAATAATTGGTTTATCGTCATTTCGCGAGAGCAAATATTCAAACAATATTAATAATAAATATAAACAAATAATAGAATAAATTTTCTTTGAGTTTTAATTTATTTGAAAGCCGTTTTAGGTTGACAATATTGTTAATTAGTAACAATATAATTATTGTTATAATTTTTATGTTCCAAAAGGCGTGTTGTTTCTCAATTTTTTTAACTATAGTTATTCCTAACAGAGCAGAATGTCAGATATCGACGTATGACATGCTGCAGATTATTCCAGATATTACCTTTACATTACGTAACTCGGCTTTCTCATACCTACTAGCTACATATTGAATGTAACTGCTGTACGGAATGTCCGTCAGACGTAGATACAAGCGAACCAATATTGATCGGATGCCAATGTGGTAACAATTAAAACTCGACGCGTGTCCAATTGACACGCAGGTATGTATATACATACGTGTCTAAAAGAATATTCGGTCAAAATAACCGTAAAAACGTATATATGACCAAGACCGTAATTCACACTTTTATGCTGAAATCGTACTTGTGTTGTTAAAATCCGATACAAAACGCCACAAAAGGTGGTTATTTTCTTTTTGTCAAAGGATAATTCCCGTTTGCACACGTCCTAGGCATCGTATAAATTGTAAATTTAAAAAAATGTCATTTCAATATCCTAACCTATGCCCGTTTTGGCTAACGTCAAGCTAGTAACAAACATCATTTCATTTCAGCAACGCCTAGTTAGGTAATACCTAACGCCAGCAGTTTCCTAAGCACCCACTACCGTTTCGCCATTCGTTTCTCAATAGGGAAATCGTAAGGATCTTACGATTTGCCTATTGAGTTCGGATCGAACAAAATTTTTGCCACTTATCTGTCGTTTTTAAAGTCAAATACAGCATCTGTCAATATTGATAGAAATCTATTGCTACCTGTAAGAATTGTTTTAGCATTACCTATGCATCGCCGAATCGATGTAGTAACTTTAGTCATCCGCTTGAAGTTGGTGATTTTGTTTTTTGCGCAATAACTGTTTAATGTTTACGCATTACAGTTAAGTGTCACCTAATGTTATTAAAAGCGGGCATAAATATTTTAGGGACCGCATTTTTCTGTGTCGTGTCTGGGTACACGAGTTTAATCCAAATGCCCAGACACAAAATCAAAAGTAAGTAGTTTGACTGTAGATAAATTCACACTCAAACTCAAAGCATTTATTACAATTAACCCAATTACAGGCACTTGTGAATTCACAAAGGAGTCACTCAGTCAGAAAGATGAAGCTAGTTGCCCATTCCGTAGCGTAGTAGGTAAATTATATTATTACAAAATACTAGTTACCTACATCATAAAATGTATATTGTATTTATAAATATGTGTATGAGAGAACGATATAAAAAGACGTGCACGTTAAAATCGTCCAGATAAAAGCAATAATAAACGAAATAAAAAACAATTTAACAATAAAATTAACCCCCCGAAGGACACTAAAACGAGATACAATAATAAAAATAAAAAATACATTTATTGCTCTTCCACAAATATAAATGCAAATGGAAACTTAATACTTTTTTTTGAGGGTGGGTAATCATCAAATAAGTAACTTCTCCCGCTCTGGGCAGAGCAGGAGGGCGTGTCAGACTCTAACTGACTAAGACCCACCCGTGTTCCTTCAGTTGCCTGTGCCAGGGCCACGGTATCCCTCTCGGACTTTCCCGCAACCCTAGCAGACATCGGCCCTAGCTGACCCCGTCATTGGTGCTGACATCTCTTTGAGGCGCGCGTGGAACACAACGCGCCGTTAACCCGGGCCTGGTCCTTATCGAACGGCGAGCTGCCTATTGCTCGCCGTTCGCAAGCCCACGCCTACGGTGGCCGGGAATCGGCCTGCGATTGCCGACGCCCAGGGCGTCTCCTGCAGCGGCTAGGGGCGTGAGGGCGCGAATTTTGCCTCTCCCCCACGCGTTTCGCCTCCTCCTTCGCGAACATTACTGCTTCGCAGAAGGAGGTAATGGCTTCCCAAGCCCTCTCGCTCCGTACCAGGGCCTGGACCAGGGGAAACTTAATACTTAAAACTATTATATATACCTAATAGAAGTTTTATTGTTATTACGTCGAGAGGCGTTTTGTGTCCCGCAAAGTGTTAAATAATTAAAATAATACCACACATAATATGTAGATATTACGCATCACTCTACTCTTCTTTCCTTTCCAAACGTAATCTGTAAAGCAATGTTTCCATTAGTGACACAAAACTTCCTCGAATATCTTTGGTAAGCTTGTTTTTTAACGTGCCTGTGCACATCAGCTATAGTATCTACTGATCTTTATATCGGTACCATCGCTGTAGACTTAGGACGTTATTCCACAGCAGCCGTCACCAGGATATTACCGAGAAATGAGATTATTCGAAGCGAACGTGACGTCCCGGTGACGGTGATTCTTTGTCCACCGCGATGGAACTCGGTGGTTCAATTTGTAATGATAGACAAAACAAAAGCCGGGCGGACGGTGCCGGTGTGGACAAAATCAAACCTTTTTTCTAACTCGGCTCGTCTCAAGCTCGGGGCGAGTTGTAGCGGTCGCGCCGATTTACTCAAAACTTCGGCGGTCGGTATGACGACGCCCGGGTGACGGACGTGTGGTGCACACACGCGGCCATAATAAATGTATGTATCGTTACTTTGGCGCCGTCACGTCATCTCGTTCTCATCTCAGTGACGTTCCGGTGACAGTTGCGGTGGACAAACGCACTAAGGGCCTGTTCCGCATGGTTAAATTTAGTAGCCTAAATGACTCAGTTACTGAATTCAGACAAGTGTATAATCGCATTCAGCAAGTGAGCTTCCTAAAAATCCTAATTAAAAAGAAGAATGATCGCGATACGTCCGTCTCTATCGCTCTTTCGTTGGTGATGGATTCAGTAACTTGTTCCGTGTCGAATGTACAGAAACTTCTTATATATCCTTCTCCTTCCTAGAAAGACGACTAAATTCAGCCGACTGTATTCAGTCAAGTGGAATAGACCCTTTATTTGTAGCAGGGCATAGGTATTTACTAAGCATACAAAATCAGCCTATAATGTTTCCACTGCTGAAACACAGGCCTTCTCTCAGTGAGAGGGAGTGGGCTGTAGTCCACCACGCGGGTTAGTAGATGTCGCATGGCTTCGAATTTTTGGTTCTAGGACATGCCGGTTTCCTCTAGATGTTTTCCTTCACCGTTTTAAGAGCAGTGATGATGAAATAATTTACACAAAGTAACACTGCTCTACGATCTATTAAACATAGAAGCCTTTATGTATCCCGAATAAGAAGAAAGACGTGAATATTTATGTACACCGTACTTAGATGTTTGAAACTAATCGTAAGTTCAACGGTTGGCAGGTGGTAGTAGCGGCTGGCGAGTACACAACAGGGAGTGCGTGGCTTTCCGAGGAGAAACTTCTGGAACAAGCACGCGACATGTGGAAGAGACTTAGCGACGAACAAAAAGGTGCATACGGTGAAGACTACTTCGAAAACGCCCTGCGAAGCCTTGAGAAGTACACCAAAGGCGCTGTAAGTAGCAAAAACGTGACTACGCTTAATTTATTCGTATTTATAGCTTGTGTGTTCGTATGGCGACGTCGAAGCCTCAATATTACATTTTCAAACTATAGGTAGATGTGTAGCCCAGACTACGCCACCATTCTTTATTCCACTTTACGACCCACAAAATATTGATACCGTCCCTCATTTCCACCTCTATGGTTTGTCGTAGGTACGACTGCAAAAGGCATTTAAGAATTTACAAGCTGCCGTCCCATAATTTGAATATCAAGGTTGCTAAAATAGGTTACCAAATGTTATTGAATTAAAAACAGTAATTTTGTTGACTTTGTCATAAAGTTAGGAAAAAATAAGATGGATGAAGCCATCCATCTTATTTTTTCCTAAATACATAAAAGTTGAGGCACCGCAAAACTACGTGATAATATTCAAGTTTATATTTTTACGATATTTTTATTTTCATAGTTTTGACTCTTTTAAAAGATGTCCCTACATAAGAAGGTGACATAAGTAAAAAAGAAATAATGTTTTGAATCACTTCGCTTGTTTTTGGGAACGCCTGTGTAACCCTTCTCCTTCTACGAATAATAAAATAGGAATACCTAAGCCGAACCGAGCCTTCGGGTTTATACTGTACTTGAGGTAGGTATGACCTTCTCTTCAAAGTAGGTATCTTATTTGGATTCCGTACATCCGATTTCGCACACGTCCATTTTTCGGAAAACAATTCAATACAGGAGCTACGTTCCTGAAACATTCTTTACTTAAAGAGGCCAAGAATTTAGATCCCAGACCTTCTTCAGAAAACATAAATAATAATGACAGACCGGTTGGTGCGGTTGGCAGCGACCCTGCCTTCTGAGCCGCTGGTCCCTGGTTCAATCCCCGGACAAGTCAAACATTTGTGTGCATGAACATGTCTGCTTGACCTGTGTCTGGGTGTGTATAGGTATATAAGTATGTATATCAGTCATCAGGTTACCGTAGTACAGGCTCTACCTAGTTCGGGACCTGAAGACCTTGTGTGGATGTTGTCTCATATTATTATTATTATTTCCTGTAGTACAGAGTCTAGTTTCCTTGCTTCTATAGTTGTATATGGTTCTGAATTGAACTTTCAATTCGCATGTATGTACCAAGGTTCTATTAATTTTATTAATGTGTTATGGAAAATAAAAATAAATGCACAGGGTGTGGGTATCGCGTAACTACTGTGGTCGAATAATCAACGATTCCGTAATTACGAAGGCTCATGTTAACCATATCAAAAGTTGAGAAATCAATACTTAGCCAAAATAGCTTTCATAAACACAACTCCTTCGTAGAATCAATTTCCATCTCCTTCTCACTGCATAATTATCTCTTCATCGTATCTACCTACCTAATGTTGGCCTTCACAAAGTTACCAGCAAACATTATTCTTATCATTAGATATGCGATGTTGACATTACAAAATATTTATACACAAAATTGAACGCAGCGTTCTCTTTAAAGATCAACTTTAATTGAAAAGTAACGAAAGAGAAACTGATTTACAAAAATCTATCTCATGTAAATCACTTTCTCTTATAAATATAGGTACATATATTTATGTTATATACCTACTGAACAGTAACGAACAAAACCAGTGATGTGAGAATTACATAGTGAGCCTACTTTGTAATTCTCACATCAGTGATTATATCTCCTTTTATTGTTTACGCTTCATTAGCAGTTCGATCACATCAGAGGTATATAGCCCGAGTAGGTATTTGATAACTAATGAGTTGTGTTCCTTGCGCAGGACGCCGACCTGACCGCCGTGACACGTGCGCTGAGTGATGGAGTGACACGCACCTTCCCCCTCGCCCGCTACACCCCCGTCTCCCCTCGGGAGAAACTCAAGTCCTTACTGGCTGAGCACATGCCGCGCTCCCTCTACGAAGGCCTCTATACCGATTAAACTTGAAGCCTGCTCAACGTATACCAACTAATAAATACCTCGGTTTATGTTTCACTGATCCTGCAAACAACACGACTTTCATATATAAGTACAGCAACAATTTTTAATTTACCTAGGAATAAAGGTCAAATGAGAAAAATAAAAATATAACCGACGGTGCTGTTTATCGAACCTACCATGATTTTACGAATTCATTTACATCTCGATCTTTGTTCACGCACAAATTCTTTTTAACAGGATCAAAATTATAATTTTTATTCATGGCGGGGTCCTTGTTATCATTGTACAAATCTTACTGAAACGTACGATATTGACGCTATCATCAAACGGTTTATATCATACTCTAAAGGATCAACAACTGCACTAAATACAGACGTGTATTTGAGAAGCTGGCATCGTTGCTATCTCAGTGCACTAAACAATTAGCATCTACATAATACGTGGGTAACGTGGTCGGCTTGTGCCAAATGAAACTCTTATGCAGAGCACTCGAGTTATGTAAGCGTATTAGTTGAAGGCGGTTTACTGATTCTGGCTCCAGCCCACTTGGACACGTTTTTATACATCATCTTCTCACAAAAAATTGTCCGCGCCGCCTGAGGACACAAATAAATCGAGAACCATTTAACAATCCTGTATGCATTAAAATAAAAAGGCTTTGTCTGTTATCTAAATGCCAGCCAATATGCCTGTTGGTGACATTTCGTTAATTAACAAAAGATTCACTCGACCGTTCCATTATATAATCTCCGTTTTCATCTTTTGAGTAAATTAGATACCACTTCAAAAGTATCTTGATCCAATTCTAGGGCAACAGTCGCTAGTAAAATGAAATTGCTCGAGCTTATGCTGTTCGCTTCATATCAAGTTACCTTTGTAAAAATATAAGTTGTAAAATAATAGTCTACAAGAATGTCGTTGTATTTTGAAACTTTATCAGTAGATAGTGAGTACCTATATATATGTTACTACTCAGGTCAGCTTGACCCGATTATTTGTTGGCACTCGATCAATACTGTCAGTCGCGTATGTTGCTTATCCATTTTCGCATTTAATGTGTGGTTTTCCATCATTCAGGCTAAGGTAATTAATGAATAGTAAAATTTACATAATATGCGTTATATAAACCATTTACACGAAGGTAGTAGGATCATAAGACACTCATTATTTTGAACTTGCCGCTTGTCTTTTGCGACTCGCAAAACTTTTCTCTGCGATACGCTAAGTGTTTAAGAGAAGCGCAAAAGATAAACTGTTAAACCACTAAGTAAGTTAAATAATAAAAGTGGCTGGTACCTACTCGTTCGAGCAAAGGAAGTATGTTTATTTAACATTCTAAACGAAGATCACCTAAAATGAAAACCTGCTGCCTCAAAATGTTGGTTTAAATAACGCATAATGTTAATCTATACTTGTTAATGTACAATAATTGTATTGTGTATATTTACAGTTGTAGATAAAATGTAAAAGATTACTCGTCGTGTACAGTATTTTGAATAAATGTTCCCGTGTGTAATATCATCGTCATTAGCTCACGTCATCTTTAAAACGATCAACTAGAGGCCTTCCTCTCGTTGGCACCACATGATAGAGATTCCATTATATCATTTATGTTTGCAAATACTCGCTTTACGTGTGTGCATCCGTATTATGTTAAAAATGCAGCCGGTACGTGGAGTGTCATGAATACGTTATCACCAACTGCTTGCTGCATTTTTGAAGTGCATTTAAGTGCGGCATACAGACATAATTCGTTACTATCTAGATTAATTTTAGTTCTATCGCGTGTGAGATAATTTTTATATTATGTGTCTTTTTACTATATAAAAAATTAAAATGTTGTTTTATTTACAATGCAATTACCTCATAGTTGAAAATAGTGTGTCATAACCATAAGTCCTCTTGTCTTCAGGCTTAAATAAATGTGGTTATAACTAACATGAATGAAAA
Organism: Brachylomia viminalis; assembly: GCA_937001585.2. Classification (NCBI taxonomy): domain Eukaryota; kingdom Metazoa; phylum Arthropoda; class Insecta; order Lepidoptera; family Noctuidae; genus Brachylomia; species Brachylomia viminalis. The sequence goes on along the minus strand of OW443310.2, from coordinate 11,799,922 downwards.
CATGATTATTTTGTCCTGCTTTCACGGTCCTGAATTAAGGCCAATGGATAGTTCGTGACAAAGTTACTCTAGAGCCCGAATTCCAGAAGCATCATAGTACATACGTACATTTGTAAGTAAATTATAATTTATCAAAGTAGTACTTTTAAGCCCTCGAAGTAAGTAGGTAATCAAAAACTGCAAGAGGATTACCTCGGCTACATGGACAGAAAACCGACTATAGCGCGGCGCTATCTTTATTAATCCGCCTACGTAGCCTGCCTACGCATGCCTGCATATGCCTACGTGCGTAGCATGACGCCCGCGTAGCATTTGTTCAGCGTAGCAATCTATACGTAGCAGATACTCATATTTAGCATTGGACTGCTACAAGCTTATATTGGGCAACTTATGTTTGTGTAATGTGGTTACTTCGGTACCCGTCCTCGAAATCCATGACATAACTACTAAAAGACAGAAAGAAAAACGCTTATTTAGACTCAGTTCGTGAAACACAAAATACAAATAACAAAATAAAAAAGTGAAATCGGTTTTATAAATTTTTCTTCTTAGCTTTTCAGTGTCAATCTAAATTGTCTTGGCTTATGAGCTACATATACTGCTACTATTACTTATTTAGACTTTGTGCCAAATGATGCTACCACGATTTAGCATTAATTACACCTTAACCCACACATGAACTGCACCATACATAAGGTGCAGTTCATGTCATAAGGCATTATTTACCATTTAACCAGCACGCATTGGCCAACCCATTACGAGAACTTTAGAAAAATGTATAAGTAAGGATCTTTGGACTGGAAACAAGAAAGAGTAAAACCCACAAAACTGAGTAAAAGTCACGTCATGCTTAAAATGTATATTTTATAGCCAATTTAAGCAAGTATTAGAGTTAATTTTCTATTATTTCCAGACTAATTAGTAATGTTTACCAGCAATAATGTTCATAAATGTATACGAAGCTCATGTTTAAAGAGAATTGACGTGCATCAAATCTTGACGACGTAAATAATGCCCTACTGCAGGTACACAATTAGTTCACTGCTAATAATTTAGTATTAAATGGGAAAAAAACTAAATGCTTCGCTAAAAGATTTGCTTTACCGAATGTTAAAAGTAGTGATTGTGACATAGTATTGAATAAAGAGAAATTAGAATTTGTTGATGAAACTGTTTTCCTGGGGATAACGCTAGACTCAAGGCTGCAATGGGGACCCCATTGCAGCCTTGAGTCATTTAACATCTCTTGCAGGACGGCTAAGTTCAGCAGCATAGGTATGCTGTAAGAAAAATCCGTCAATTTACTAATGTAGATACCGCAAGGTTAGTCTATTTCAGTTATTTTTATAGTATCATGTCTTACGGTATTTTATTATGGGGACGGGCTGCCGATGTTAAGTCTATTTTTATTCTGCAGAAAATAGCCATCAGAGCAATATACAGCCTCCGCAGGCGCGGGGAACTGTTTAAAGACATTAACATCATGACGGTACCTTGTCAATACATTTATGAAAAATTTAAATCTTTTCAGTAAAAGAGATGAAAGACACAACTAAGGACTAGAAATAAGGGACCAATTAGTTCAACCAGGTCTCAGACTGGCTAAAGTAGACTCATCCTTCATGGGGTACTGTTTAAAATGTTACAATAAAATACCTCCCCACATACTCCAACTGAATGAAACGAAATTTAAATCTTGTATAAGGGCTCCCACACATAACTGCGAATTCGCAACGCATCGCAAATATCTGCGAGCTCGCTAACCTACTGATCAAGCGCCAAGCTCACAGATTTTTACGATGCGACGTCGCATCGTAGTTTTGTGTGGGAGCCCTTAAACGCACACTATACAGCCAATCATAATTATAAGTTGGAGGATTAGGTACATCGCTGACAAAAATGCTTGGCTCAGGGCTGGTCCTGCTCCACAAGGGCGCGTAAACTAATTAATTAGCATTCGAAGATATTGTTGGAGCTGATGAAGGTTGTACAATCTATCTTTGCATTGTATAAATTCAATCTCTTAGTATTGTATATTTGCATAGCACATGTGTGAGCACTATGTACCTACTATAAAGGTTACTGGGTTCGTCTTTCATTGACTTGAATGTGGTCTGGCGGCTGAGAGTATGTCATGCTCACTCGAATGTGTCGCTGGTGGTGGCGTGTGTATTGGATCATTGAGATCCCTTCAAAATGGTTGAGCTGAATGGTGCTGATGCATACGTCATGTTCGTGAACGGGCGCCGTCAGTAGGCACTGGTCATGCCTTACCTGCCACGGCTTATTTTGATTCCTTAATTGTTTTTATCTTTTTATTATGGACGCTTTTAACGTGCACGTCTTTCTACATCGTTCTCACGTGTATAATTTCAACACGAATGATGTAGGTAACCACTATTTTGTAACAATATTTTGATTTAAAAGAGTGTCCATGGAGTTTATTGCCCCTTCTTCTCCATAGGTACCTACTAAGTTTTGAAATGGACAACTAGCTTCATCTTTCTGACTGACCGACCCCTTGACAATTCAAAAGTGCCTGTAATTGGTATAATTGAAATAAATGCTTTGATTTTGAGTTTGAATCAAGTGGCGAAAACACGGAGTGCCGGAGCTTCTATGTCAAATAATAAATTAATATTGCTCCTATAATACTGCAATATAAGGTTTCGTAAATGCAACCAATATAACCGTATTTCGTATTTGTATAAAACCCTGTGGTCTGCTCTCTAACAACTGGTTATTTACGAGAGAAAGATACGGGGGTCATATTGAAAGTTTTTAGAATAAGCCAGTAAGAAAAGCAGCCGAAGAAAAATGTATGAACTCTTTGGAAATCTGTAGATGTGTAATGAATTCATATGTCATTTGTCTTTACAATTGGCGGCAATTTAAAAAGTGTCTGTCGTGTGTCGACTTGAATTTGACTAGAGAAAATTTTGGTTCAATGATTTATTACGACTTTCGATGCGGTATTACTCAACAACAATGTTACGATAGAGTTAGGATTTCATGACGAAGCCCCATCCCGTGCCACTGTTTACAACTGGTTTAATGAGTTTAAACGTAGTCGATGCAAACTCACCCTGATGATCCGCGAGAAGGACGTCCTTGTACGGTGACTAGGTACTGAAGATAACATGACTGCGGCTAATGATAGAAGCTGATAGAAGGGTGACATATCAATAGATTTGGGCAGCTTTAGGCATTGTTATGAGTCAAGTACAAAAAGTCGTACATGAACATTCAGACGTCAGAAAACTTTGTACTTGAAGGATACCTCATAATTTGACGGAAGATCAAAAACAAAAAACATCGTTTGGATTGGTGCAGCTCAATGCTTGAAAAGCATGGCAGAGGTGACCCGAATGCTGTATATGGCATCGTCACAGGTGATGATAGCTGGATATATTGTTACGAACCCGAAACCAAAATACAATCTGCGCAATGGATGTCTATATTCGAAGATCGGCCGACAACAGTAAAGAAGGGCAGAAGTCAAGGGAAAAAGATGATTGCTTCATTCTTTGGACGGACGGGTCATTTCGCAACAATTGTCCTAGAAGATAAAAAGACTGTTACTGCACGTTGGTATATTAGTCATTGTTTACCAGTTGTTTTGGAAAATGTTAGACAGCAGCGCCCAAGAGATCCTCCTCCACCACGGCAACGCTCCAGCTCACTCCGCCAGACGGACTATCGAATATTTGTTTATCGAAAGTGTGGAGTTAGTTAGTCATCTGCCTTACAGTCCTGAGCTGACACCTTGTGACTTTTGTTTATTTCTTAAAATAAAAGATAAACATAAAGGATTTCGTTTTATGAGACCTGAAGATTGAATTGAAAAAAATTGAAAAACCTGGCTGCGTTTGAAAACGGCGTGGAAGCAATCCCTAAAGAAGAGTGGGCCCACTGCTTCAGTCAATGCCATTCCATCGCATGCGACAGTGCTTAGCAAGGAACGGAGACTACTTCGAAAAGCAATAAAAATATTAATAACCTTCTACATCACTCCGTTTTTTATTTTCTAAAAACTTTCAGTGTGACCCACGTACATTGAGGGATTATGCTAAATGATTTTATTTCTTTAAGTAGGTTTGTAGATACAAACATGTTTACACGTCAGTCATACTTTTTAAACAAGATGTGTGTGTGTGTGCGTTTCCTATCTGACTACTCTGATAATAAAGGCCGAAACAAGCTCAGAGGTCACAGCCTCTTTTAAAGTCCAGACAAAATCTTGCTCAGATCATGTGAAGACTATGCAGATCGGTGTCTGAAATGGTATTTTGAGGAAACATCCACACCGATTGAGTGGACCTGTCCAGTCCGTGCACGCAATTGTCAGTAATCGTGCAATGATACTGTATGATACTTTTATCATAATTGCTTAGTGTGGGAAGGATTAGAAACAGCTGTTAATAGTAATGCTAATTTATTATAGAATATTCACGCCAACTAATGATTTACTAGCACCTATAGAACTAGCTAGGCATGAGTAGGTACTTACCGCTCAAAAAGAATCGATCATGCATCATCAAGTACGTCATACGATGTCTTGCGTCACAGTTCCGGGGAGCGCAGGTGTTCACCCCGAAAAATAAACTTATCCTATTACGACTGCCATTTCTCTCCACAGCCAATCAATGCTTCAAAAACTAAATACTTAGGTGAAAAATAAGCCAGCTTAGCTTTTTAGCTTTAAATATTAATTGAAAAACCAAAAAGATTCAATAATAATATGAGACAACATCCACACAAGGTCTTCAGGTCCTGAACTAGGTAGAGCCTGTACTACGGTAACCTGATGACTGATATACATACTTATATACATATACACACCCGGACACAGGTCAAACAGACAAATGTGAATCATCAATCAGAATCGTGTTGCCAAAAGTAAAAAAAAAATAAACTTACAGCCTTAATTTAATAAGGTGACTCTTTCTCTCCGGCAAGCGTACGTTCACGAAAATAGGAAAACTTTTGAATTAACAACATAACACGAGGAGATACAATTTTCCCGAAGCTAGGCTGAAGTTCTTGAAAGCGCAGCATCGGCTAACTTATCGCGCCACCAACTCGTAGGTACGCTGTTGACCCACTTTGGCATACTTTAATCACAACATAAGTAGGCTGTATTAGCGAGGTTTTTCTTCTTTTTAACCGATATCAAAAAGGGAAAAGGTTCTATATTCGTCTGTATGTATTTTTTAAGTATGTTCGACGATATCTTCATCAATTGAGGACCGATTAAAAAAATACTTTTTATTTTCGCAGGGGAAGCTTGGGCGGTGGTCCCATATGAATTTCATTAAGTTTGCTTTGACAGTTTTTGAGTTAGCTTCAATAATACGTATTACGTATTTAATCCACTTTATGTATGCTGATGATGTTATAAAACTTCCTGGTACATGAGTTACGAGTAGTGAGGAGGTTATAAAGCGATAGGTTGAGCATTTCAGGAGGGGCTTAACGCGGTTGTTGCTTGGTTACGGAATAATGTGCTGACTCTTATATCACAAAAACTAAATACCTACGTGGCATTTGCACATCGATCGAACATGCTATCCCACTTTCGCTGTCTATAACGGCTCACACGTGTTGGTCAACCTCCCAGTATTGCGTTTGTCCTCCCCTTCAAAGGACACATAACATTAAATACCTTGGAGTTACATTAAACCAATTCCTCAGCTTCAAACCACATATAGACATCCTGGTAACGAGATTACGCAAACTCATTTACATATTTAAGAGTCTAAAACATGTAGCCGACCTTCGTACCATCAAGATGGTATACTATGCCTTATGTCAGTCGCTTATTGACTACTGCATCATCTCCTGGGGAGGTGCTGCTAAAACGCACTTGATATAGGCGGAAAGAGCTCAACGTGCTATACTTAAGGTTGCTGCGGGTCTTCCCTTCCGATTTCCTACAGTCGACTTATACAAAAAGTGGGATGTACTGTCTATAAGACAAACTTTCGTTCTGCAAACGGTGCTCAAAAAGCACTCGCAGCTAGTTTATGACTCGGATCTATTGAAAGATAAACGACGGAAAGGTACTGTATGCAATATAAAATTTTTCCGTTTACGGCAATCCCACAAATTTTTCTGTTACCTAGGGGATTATCTGTATAATGTTATTAACAAGGATCAAAATATTTATTTACTACACAAACCCAGTTGTAAGCAAAAATTAACTGACTTCTTGAAAGCTCTTTCCTATGAGGACACAGAGAAATTGCTCCACACAATTAAATAAAACTTGTATTCAAATATTTACTTACACACTCACCACCATTCAGATACACCTGCCACCATTCACATTCACCTACACACTAACCACCGTTCAAGTACACATTCACCACCATTCAGATACACCTGCCACCATTCACATTCACCTACACACTAACCACCATTCAAGTACACATTCACCACCATTCAGATACACCTGTCACCATTCACATTCACCTACACACTAACCACCATTCAAGTACACATTCACCACCATTCAGATACACCTGCCACCATTCACATTCACCTACACACTAACCACCATTCAAGTACACATTCACCACCATTCAGATACACCTGCCACCATTCACATTCACCTACACACTAACCACCATTCAAGTACACATTTACCACCATTTACTGACACATTCACCACACACCCTTTGACTGCTTTTGTTGTGTTAGTTAATTTCTTTCTTTTTTTATATTTATTTTTTGTTTTTTAATTATTTAGTAGAAATACATGTTACCTGCCTATTTATTTGTATGATGCCACTAAGTGGGGCCTGGTGACCTGTAATACAGGTTTTTCTAAAACCTACTTCAGGCACCAGCTCTCACAATGTGAATTTATATAATTTGTTCAAAACTGTTAAGTGCTACAAAACCATTGTGAGAGAAAATAAATAAAAAGTTATTATATTATTTCAACACCTTACTCAACGCTGATCGATCAGCAGACCTTAATTACAATCAGCCATACCTGCACTTTCTCAGGTCTGAACGATCCACTGACTCTCCCGGAAGTTGATAACATAGCATAGAAACAACTATGCACCAAGTGATGATAAATTCTTCATGATGAGGAGTTGGTACCAGATACTTTTACTGTGTCTAACATGTGTACACTGTTCAAAGGCAAAGGTAGTCGAGCCGACTACAGTTCTTACAGAGGCATCTCGCTCCTATCGTCTTCAGGACAGATTTTCGCGAGAGTCCTTCTTAATAGGTTATTAAAATTGTCCGAAAATACAACACTACCTGAGACCCAATTTTGGTTTCATCCAAACAGAGGCAACTGGCGAGGCAATATTCTCTATTCGGCAACTTGAAGAAAGGTGCAAAGAACAATCGCGACCGCTGGTCCTCAGTTTCATGGACTTGGAAAAAGCCTATGATAGCGTGCCTCGTGCAGCGCTTTGATCGTACTGCAAAAGCTTGGGTGTACAGATCAGTTTATCAGATTGATCCGTCTCCTATACGACAGCTTGCGTTGTTGTGTCACAGTTAAGAGTGAACAGTCGGAACTCTTCCGTGTCACCTGGGGGGTAAAGCAAGGATGTGTTTTAGCATCTACCCTCTTGGCCCAATATTTTGCGGTTGTTGTGGGAAAGACTTTAAAGGACAATGCGAGGGGAAATCAAATCCGTTTACGAACTGATGGCAATTTTTTAACTTAGCCCGATTAAAAGCTCACACTGAAGTCTCATACGACCTCATCACCGAGGTTATGTACGCTGATGATCTGTGTTTTGTGTCGGAATCCCCAGAAGACCTACAAGAGTTGATGGAGAGACTTGATAAGTGATGTCGTATATTCGGTCTAAAGATTAGCATCTCGAAGTCTGTAATCATGGCATTAGACTCAATTAACCATGGCCTACTAGATACACAACTGGACGGTGCCGTCCTCTAAAAACGAAGGTTAACGTATACATGACCATCGTCTTGCCAAACGTCCTGTACTCCTCTGAGACGTGGTGCGTGTATAGGAGACATATACGCGCTTTAGACCGATTCCACCTTCAGTGCCTCCACGGTATCTTAAACATCAAATGGTCCGAAGGGCTAATGCCTGCGGAATTGAGGTCTATCTAATGCGTCGACAGCTGCGCTGGTCTGGACATGTTGTGAGGACGGCAATCAGAAACAAGGGTACCAGTTCCTCAGATACAAAGACGTTCTGGAAAGACATATGAAGAGGTGCAATATAGATCCCTCTCGTTGGGAAGAGCTAGCAAAGGATAGACCTGTTTGGAGGTGTTTGGTAATACGAAATGTGTATGACTTTGAAGACCAGTGGAAGAGAGATCTCGACAGCAGACGTGATCACCTTAAGAGCAAACCAACCTGCAACATACAATATCATTACCGCAATGGCATTCTAATGTGTCCGCACTGTGAATGTACATTTACAGTCAAGATAGGTATCATTAGTCACATAAGAGCACACGTCCGTAATCTATAGCTGTCGGAAACAAAAACAGTCGCCGTAGACGAAACCGGCATTGGATGAATTATTATTCTTATTTAATGTGTCTTTGTCATATCTCGGGACCCCGGACCTTTGGAAGGCGTACGAGGGGCCGAAGCCAACTCGCAGAGGCCCGTTAGACGCTTTAAATGAAATGAGGCACCAACCGACGATTATCCCTGTTCGGACTATGCAAGTGGACCCAAGGACAACTCCCGGTTGGTGTAGATGTATTGCAGGATGTGATGGCGGAAATCAGCGCCGCATGTCGTGCGGTGTTCCGCAGGGCTCGGTCCTAGGCCCGCTCCTGTGGAACATCGGGTACGACTGGGTGCTGGGGGACGAGCTCCAACCGGGCGTTTACCTGATGTGTTATACAGATGACACGCCGGTCACTGCCCGGGGGAGCTCGCACAGGGAGGCAGCGTCGCCAAGGCCTGGAGGTGGCCCTCAGCAAGTCGGAAGCCATCGTGTTTCATGGCCCCCGGCGGGCGCCGCTGCCCGGCTCATACATCGTGGTCGGGGGAGCTAGGATCGCTGTCGAGTCTACAATGAAGTACCTGGGATTGGTGCTCGACAGCCGGTGGGACTTCGGGCCCCACTTCCGATGGCTGGCGCCCAAGTTGCTGGGCGCGGCTGGCGCTCTCGCAACGCTGCTTCCCAATCTGGGGAGCCCGAGCGCCGCCTGTAGGCGGCTCTACGTGGGGATCGTGCGATCCATGGCCCTGTATGGGGCTTCGGTGTGGGCCTTTGACCTGACGGCCCGCAGCATCGCAGTTTTGCGAAAGCCACAGAGAGCGATGGCCGTCAGAGTCATCAGGGGGTATCGCATGATCTCCTACGAGGCGTCTTGCGTACTGGCCGGATCCCCGCCCTGGGACCTCGAGGTGAACTTACTCGAGTCATTGTATCGGTGGCGCGAGGAAGAGAGAGCGCGGGGCGAGGGACCTACGCAGCGTCACATGGAGCTGCGTTGGTCTCAGCTTCGTGAGGTACTGGTGGCGGAATGGAGGGACAGGCTCTCATGCCCTACTACCGGCCAGGGAGCTGGACGCCCGGTGTCACCACTGCGTTGACTGCCAGGAGGACACGGCGCAGCATACGCTGGCAGAGTGTGCCGCTTGGGAGGAGCCGCGCCATGCCCTCATCTCAGATGTAGGCAGTGACTTGTCGCTGCCGGCCTTAGTGGAATCGATGGTTGGCAGCGAAGAGTCGGCGGAAAGAGAGAGCGAGATCTCGTCCACTTACCCGGCCCGCAGCAGGCGCATCGGGCGTCGGCGGAGGGCGGACAACGCCCTCTTCTAGCCCCCCTAAATGGGTCCAGGGACGATGGACTCGGGTACGTCCGTCGCCCCCCACACCTCAGGACCCGAGGTGGCGATGGCGGCGCGTAGTGTTCCACGCGCGCCCCTCTTAGACCTTGCAGGGGAGTCAAACACCTCACTCCGGTGCCGTCCCGGGACGGCACCGGTCGGGGGTTGCGGAAAGATCGTCCGTTCCCGCGACCCCTGGCGTAGATGTGAGATTGAACACCGGGGTGGATATATATAATACATAGATAAAATGCTTTGGAACACTGGCCCCGAGTTATACCGCTACCGCCTAACCAAGCTACGTTCACTCGGCGCTATTTTTCAAGTGTATAGGATACAATATTTTATCGTATACAGTAATGACGGTGACTTTATGTATTATAAACTGAAATTCTTCACACATAGCCAATACGATAAAACCACGGATACGAGAAAAAAAAAACTTGTGTTGGAGCATTTTTATCGCGTTCTATTCATAATTATGGTCGTAATACTACAACACAGTTGCCAGAGTAAAAGTTGTATATTAGTGTACAACCGGAGATATAGTATATTCTGTGTAATTAATGTAGGATAATGATAGTAGCGCAGACAGTTCGATGGAGAGTAATAATATGGAGTAGTTATATGGCTGATTATGAAAATCTTAGACAAATGTGTTTTGTTAAAACTTCTTCATAAACGACGATTAATAATTATATTCGACTCGCCCTTGATTATTGTAATGTTATCGATGATAATTTGAAATGTATCTACTAAACTAACACTAATTAAACCGGTGCTCCGCCCAAGCCGGGCAGAACTCCACCGTATTGCTCCACCGTGTCCTCCGGGCGATCCACACAATGGTGACACCCGGGGGTTTCCTACCGCCTTATCTGGAACAGGAACCTCCCGAAACAACCGTGTCCGGTAAGGACCCACGTCAGGCGGAAGGTGAGGACGCCGTGGCGCCTCTATAGCCACTCCTCGAAGAGAAGACTTATCGCCGCAATTGTGGCATGCCCAGCGCTGGGTTGCGACAATCGCACTCTCCTTGCCGCCATGAGATCCCGCCAGAGCTCTGTCCGCTGTACCGTGATTTCTCGCGGCAGCGGAGTTACGCCCCGGCGTTTCGCCTCCTCGCGCCACTCCCATATGTGCACGAGGACTTTTCTAGTGTGTGCTTGATATGTGTACTTGCTCTGAATATGACCCAGATAACAGTTTTGTAGTTTCAGAGACAAAGACCAGGGAATTAATCAATAGGTCGGCGACCAACACTTTAGAAATACCCGATGCCTCTGAACCTTGGGTTCTCTTTCCAGGAGGTCGTAAGAATAGCCAAGGACTGAAACATTTCAGGGCAAGCCATCCATGTGGCGACCCTTAGCGCTAAAGGACCGATTATAAATGAGTTTCTGTGGTGAAATCAAACATCATGTTTGAGTATAGGCTTGAACATCAGACAGAATAAGGTAAAAAATAAGGCTTTAAATACCTTGTTTAAACTGCAAATGAATTTTAAAGATAAGTATTAACACAATGACCAGATAAAGACTAAAATCTTTAGTACCTATTTTCTGTTTAGAGATACAGTAGTTAAAGGTATGTATGTAAATGTAACGATACAATTTTAACTCCTGTACCTACTAGCAACTCACGTTGGCCGCTATCCGCTATCTAGATGTTCCAGCGACCACAAAAAAAAATAAAAAATTACGACATTTCAAATGCAAATAATCATCTTGATGAAACTTTCTTCCCAAAAAAACCTATTAAAGCATTGATTAAGTTTCCTGTTATAGAAGATAACTTTTACATTTGTGATCAAAAAATTTAAATCTCGCTAATCGTTTAGACGCCAGCGATGTTAGCAATCGATCAAAGTTAATGTCATGGCATAGTTGTAAAAGATTCAAAACAACATTAAGCTAGATGACTCGTAATGTTTGCTAATCTTTGACTAAAATAATTTTATATTTTCTCTCCTAAACCTATCACGAGAGCACGTGTAACAAAGATTTATGGCTGCTGAACGTTTCACGGATACCTATTTCGGATAGCAGTAACTACCTACACTTTGTTAACGGCGCCAAAGTTTAAGAGCTTTCTCTGTTTATTTTTATACTAATCTCAATTTACTTAATTCGGTACGTATCGGTTTCCGATGCAATTGCTTTTGTGGTATCCAGGCACAAATTGTGCCACTCATGTGGCAGCCGTAATTTGCCCGTGGGAACCTGGGGTCAGATGTGCGACCTCGACCTGAATACTGAGCTGCAAAGGTCGTGTGGGCTGCATTCAAAGGCTAGTTTCACACAAAAGATACTTGTAACTTCATCTCTAAGGCGTTTTACAAAAATCTGAAACTCTGATCATACGTTTTAAGAATTTTATTACAAGGACAAAAAAAATGTATTACACATTTTTTTTTTATTATTGGTCTGTACCGACGAAAAACCGATATAATCTTACAATTCAAAACTATTATGTTAGTGTGTCTTAGGAAACATTCATTAATTTCCAAACCAACAATGCAAAAATTAGATTATTCCTGCAAATCTTCTTGAAATATTGTATAAACACAGGATACGAGACTCAAGTGATCAATTAATAAAAAACAAAAGCAAAAAGCCGCGTGCAAAATATGTACGTAATCATAGAGCAACACTCCGGTCCGTGTTGCTCTATGTACGTAATGAATGATTATCGACTATAGATATAATATTTCTGTATTCTCGACCGACAGACTACCTACTTGCGAATTGGTGAAAAATAAAAGCTAATTTCTATTAGCCAAAGCGATTCAGGGCTCTCGTACTCTGTTGTCGCTATACTTCCATTTTCAAATTCATGCGAGTATTTTTCACGTGCAAACTCAAACTCAAAACATTTATTTTAAATAAACCAATTACAGGCACTTTTGAATAGTCAAGGGGTCGATCAGTCAGAAAGATGGAGCTAGTTGCCCATTCCAAAGCGTAGTAGGTATGGAGAAAAACGGGCAAGAAACTTTACGGACACTCTTTTAAATCAAAATAGTGAGCACATTATATCAAGTACTACGCACCTGAACCTTGATGAAGGACACCACAAACAGGGTCGGTGAATGCCATTGTAGGGCTCTTCTGATGCTTCCATACACATTTCACTGGTACGTCCTTGTGATAAACAAGCATCACGGAACGGCATCCTGAAAATGATTGTTAGCAGAGTGGACTGCCCCATCCAAAGGCACTGGGTAGAATTAGGTATAGGTTTATGTTAAATAGAATTAAGTACTAACAACAATAACATAGCATGTAAGCACAGTTTGTTACTAACCACTAACTACGTATGGACTGCTTAGGTCTGAAATAAAGATATTTTATTTATTATTTATTTATTAAACTTTGCGTCCTTTTCCGAAGACGGTCTGCAATGTTATTTAAAACAAAATAAAGGTACCGTAGCCGCGTTGGTAATATTTTGTTAGTGGAAGCTTTGGTTTATTGCGAAACCACAAGAATCTTCATGAAATCACCATCGCGTTCAGAAGTCAGCGCAACTGAAAAGCGGTTAATATCCAGCGTGTTTGCGTCACACGTAGGTATGTCAAAGTTTCCATTTTGTAATTACAACATCCGGACATCGCTGCTGTGATGCTCCGTTAATGCAGGTACCGTGTCAACGAGACTTTACATTACACCGCCGAGACCACCCGCCACCCTCCTACCTGCAAGTAGCTATATCTACACACTCATTGAAAAATATGACTCCAGCGATATTCCAGCCGTTTTGAATAAAATCTCTCTCACGTCTACATGCATGGGTAGTACTCGAAATATTCAACTGTTCTTTAAATATTGTTGTGCGTATTATAACAAATTTGTGTAGGTCATAGAGCAACACGGACCGGAGCGCCGGCGGTCCGTGTTGCTCTATGGTGTAGGTCTATAAATGATAAATTATTTTATTTCTGTAAGTAGGTTTTTACAAACACTTTTACACGTAAATCATATTTTTTTAAACTAGTTGAGGTCGGCGTTTCCTATCTGACTACTCTGAGAAGAAAGGCCGAAACAAACTCAGAGGTCACAGTCTCTTTTAAAGTCAATAGTTAAAATAATAACATAATACTTTACAAAGTAAATACTCTTGTCATAGTATATATAAAATTCATTAATGTCAATGTGTATATAAAAATCCGGACATAATCATTGAGGACCATGCAGATTGGTGTCTAAAATGGACTTTTGAGAAAAGAACCACACAGATTGAGTGGACCTGTCCAGACAGTGCACGCATTTGTCAGTAACCGTGCAGCTCGACTCAGAACTTAAGGAGCTCAACGATTCGACGAACAATACCAAACAAAGGACATTTGGGTAGGCCACATAAACTACTCAAACTGCCAGAACATGATTAAAACTGGAACAATGACTTACATAGTCCTCACATTCACAACAATTAAAATAATATAATACTTTATACAGTAAATATTCATGTCATTGTATATGTAAACAGTTATAGATACTTGCAGCAAAGATTAAAAGTACAATAGTTAGCAAAAACCAATAAAATAAATCAACATTCCCTGTGTAAATTTATTGGAACAGCTCACTCCCAGGCGTTTTTGTCCTCAATAAAGTATTTGACCGTATAATAGGCTTTCTGGTATAGTTTCCTTTTTATAAAAGATTTGAATTATTAAGGCTTAGTTCTTGAATGTGGGTTTATTATAAAAATGTATACATTGGCATCTAAACGAGCCACCTATTTTCTTGAGCCTGGTTGTAGGAACAACAAATTTGTGTTTGTTCCTAGTATTTATACTATGGATATCACTGTATTTTTTAAACAGATTAATATTTTTATGTGCATACAAAAGATTTTCATAAATCTATAATCTATATTGCTAGACAATAATTATCTCGTAACTATACATTCTAAACAATTTACTGTTCCAGCTAAAGTGATAAAGGATACGGTGTTATTGAAGGTGTACACTGTAGACAGACGCAAACGTTGTTACTGATATCAATAACAGAGTTGAAGTGCTCTTCTAAACGAAACAGACTTTTATATCGATATGGATATCTCCTCACAAATGCCACAGGGGGAGATCCAAAGATCGATCGGGGAGAATTTTTTAAATGTAAATTTTATGGATCACTCACCTAATATTTACGAGTGTGGCTTCGCCGGATGCTTCGTACATAAATTATCAACGGAACCAAACAGTCCATTTGGAAAATTGAAATTCTAACGGAATTTCCGAATAAAATAGCTTCATTTTTAGAATGTGCTGGCCAACGATTAAGTCTTGATCGACATCTCCGACACATGGCAGTAGCGCCGCCGCCGGGTCATTAACATGAAGGAGAATCTAAGTCCACGTTCGAACGGACGTAAAAATATCGTGGCGGGATTTTTTCGCGCACAGGATCTTGAACGCATTGCTTAGCGCCGAGAGCTGAAAATCCACCAGTGTGTTTTTCCGACGCGCCGGATAAATGGAAGAAGGAAGTGTTCTTATGCATTCTATTGGATTCTCAATGCTCGGTTCAACACCGAGAGTTGACAATCCAGTGCGCGATCAAATCCTGCCACGATATTTTGACGTCCGTGCGAACGTGGTCTAATTCTATGGTTTGTTTCACACTCTGTAGCCAGGGCCGTATTTTCCATTAAAAAATTGGCCACCCTGGCCCTGGGCTAAAACCCAGGGCCCCGCGATTCATGGGGCCCCCTTTATCCTGATATTTAACTTGCAATGTTTGTATGTATGTTAGTTTGTTTAGGTTAAATCGTGAAACTGAATTTGTAAATAGTTATCCCTAACCGTATGAGCTCAAATGTTGCATACCTACACGTTTAGTTTGGATGACAATGTGGCGGACTCACGAAGATGGTGGACTAGTTATTTTTTATGCACCCCCATGCTATGGGTATCAATTAAAAGGGGTTGCTGAGAAGAATACAAAAAAGGAACATGTCCAAAGAAAACTAAAAAAAAAAAAAACATTTTTAATGACAACTTTGTGTACCTACCTACCAACCTTTCGAGAAATCTTTGCGGTGTTTAAACGACGCTATTGACGATTTCTTAGTATTGTCAATTTACTTATAAAATCATTGACATACATTTTATTGCCATTTGGTGCAGTAATTATTAAGAAAATATTATTTTTATCAATTTTCAAATCTTATCACCATCTCCGAACTGTTGTGATAAATTTTTCATATTCAACTGTCAAAATGTGAGTGGGAAAATGGATGCGCCCATAGTAGCAAATAAGACGTAATGAATTCCAACTTTACGTCAAGAAGTTATGCCACATGTCAAGAAATTTTTCTCACGCCGCCGCGCGCCGTGCTAGCATTTAGGTTTTAAGGCAATGACTAAAGAATCTTTAGTCATTGCTTTAAGGCAACCGATTATATCGCCCAAACTGTGATAGAATGTCAAGCCATGTCACAGTAGGCCATGCTCGTCCTGCTGGTCGGATGATCCTCCCTTTTCTATGGAGGTATGAGTGAACTTTACACACTGTTCCTGGTACCTCTTTAGTGTCATCAACTCATTATAGAAATGTATAATAAAATAGCCAATTAAATGTTAATTAAACTTATCAGTCAGGAATAAAACGTGAAAGCAATCTCAGTAGTATTGAGGAATGAATACCTACTTACTCGTATATGACAATATTTGAACATGCTATAAATCCTACACGTGTCTTCGTATGGTTAGTAGGTACTCAGACCTGCGTTCTTAAGGCTCTCGGAGACAGGTGCGACAGCGGGACGCGAGTCTAGTAGAACAATTTTATATGTAAAACTCATGAAAACTGTTCTACAAGAGACGCGTCGCGCCTGTCCACTGGAGCCTGTATGAACTTAAGTAGATTATTCAAATTTTAATTTATTTATGCTGTCAATTTGGCTTAATCATGGTTCAACGTAAACTACTTCGATATGAATTTTGGCAATTTGTTTTCAATCTTGTGAAATTAGTAAAAATCTTATAAGATTTCGTACCTACAATGCTGCAATGACACAAAATCTAAAATGTTACTACAATGATATGGAGTAGGTACCTACTGACTATACTGCGGTCTCGTGGGCTATGTTTAATTTAGCATTGCAGATGCGTCGTTTGTTGTGAACTAGTACCCACATCCCCACTCTTTAATAATGTAGATGTTAATACTACCCACTTGTTGCTCACTTTGTTCGGAAATAAACTACAACAATTTTACTCTACATGGAAAACGGACCAACAATAAACAATGTGCTTACCTACCATCTTAGTAAAGCTAGTCTCTTGTAAAATTATCTAGGTATCTTGAAATACCTACAGCTAGTGATTTTCCAATAATAGGTACGTTCCTATTTGTTGGCACAATCTTGAAAGTTGGCCTCAGGGTTTTGATAAAATCGGGTGAAACCACCTCTTTCCGATGCTATAAAACGATTTAGCGTTCGAAAGTTTGGGAAAACTCATTTATGTAGTGTAGCAAATAACCGTAGGAGAGCTTTAGATCTGCTGTCGTAGACAGTAGGTAGCTCTCACCTAACGCCAGACCTTAGCTGGATAATGTAATGACACGGTAATATTATGATATTAGTACCGTGGTAATGATTACCTACCCACCTCATTTCTAATGTGCGGAGAAAACATGTAAGTAGGTAGGTACCTACTAGGAGTTTAAAGATATTTTACACTACGATCGAAGTTCGCCAAGAACGTTATTGTCAGTCAGTCTATGCGCCGCTTTTGAGCTAATTAAGTAATAATTCATTTTATATTTTACTAAGTAGGTAATAATAATCAAATCAGTATGCAGACTCTATGACATCGTTATAACGACATAAACACACGTAGACAGAGTAAATCGTGCGGAAACTGAACAGGGAAGTTTAATGGATTGTGAAACTACAGCCTCAGTAATCCGCATTTCCAGTGTTTGTGCTTTGCTTGAACTTTTATGACATGATGCACTATAAAATTGTCTATTCTTCTTTAATTAAGTCTTTATTTCATACAGCTAAAAATATTTTGGAAGTTATTGAGGTTTTTGTTACCGAAGCGCTTTCTTTGCGACCCCGTGTATTTCTGAATTTAAGCCTCTAAAAACTGTTTTGCTCCTATATTGATGTACGCTTTTTTAATAACATAACATAACATCACGCCTCTAATCCCCGAAGGGTAAGGCAGAGGTGTACCCACGGAACAGTACCTACCTATCGTAGACAGAGAAACTAACTATAGTAGTTTTTTTTTTTCAAATAAATCATTACTGCATAGAGGTTTAATTTCTTCAATGTGTTTTGTTTTTGCAGACTCTTTAATTTATGCACAAAAGCACAAAACATTGAGCTGTAAGTTGCAAATTGCATTCTGGTACTGAGTATTAAGGGGGTGAGTCGGTAGGGGAGACTATATTGATCCTAGCCGTCGCGCCGCGCTGTGACCGAACGTGACCCCACGGCCGCCCTTGTATACCTGGGCCCGTGGCCCTCGATGCTGGGGCACTACACCCTAAGCACGAAGTCCGTCGTTTCGGATGAAGTTTCCTACTCCGTATCACTTACTCGTACGAACATAAGATTAGTCCGGGGCCCGAACTAAAAAATAATGACAAAACGTTTAGTCACTTGTCCTTACTCCCGATGTTTTTTTGCCCGTCCAGATAAGTGAATTAATCGGGAATAGTATTGTTTACTTTTAAGTATCGAACTATTTACTTTCGGAGAGGCCCGTATCGTCGTTGACGGACATAGAGAGTAGGCGCCCGGTTCGCAAGAAAACAGTTTTATATTTTTATGACTCTGATAAAAGATATTAAGCAACTAAATAAAAACCTACATTCATAGGTACCTACATATGAGGCACAAGCAAGACCCATCTGAAGTAGGTATAGGTGGCACATTACTTCGACTCATCCCACAGGATTGGAAACCATTTCTAAACGAAAAATATTTTAATAAATCACTGATGATCAATAACTGGGTGTCTGCAGCTGCAGCCTCAGTTCAGCTTTCTGAGTTGAGACAAAGGAGGGCTGAAATGGTCCCCCTATTACTTGGAAGGTGGGTAATAAGCTGCCCACATGTAGAGTACCTACCTACCTAGATACCTACGTCACGTTATCGCACCCGCAGTTCACGCGGCTTAGCGTTACTTACATCGCATGCATTTGTGTGAAAAGCTTTAGCTGACACTTTTTTATACAAAAAAATCATCACTGAACACTTTGCACGGCTCTCTGATGCGGAAGTAAAACTTTGAATTAAGTTACAGTTACTCGGCTTACCTATCATACTTATGCATAATAAGCTAAAGAAAAAATCTATAAATCTAGAATAACTAGCCTCGTCTTTTTCAGACCGGATGGTTTGTTTTATCCAGCTAACCTACACAAAAAAGTAGGTACCTACCAAGACAATTATAATTGAAAAACAAAATAGAGAAATCAGGGAGGTAACTCTATACAGAGTGTAAAAAGACCATTGACTTATAAAAAGACCCATCACATAGCCGTCAACTGCGCATTCTGTACATCAAACTAAGTAACATTGCACAAAAATAATTGCTAAACGACTTTTATTTTTGGTGTGAAATTTTGCTGTTTGCGGTAGTGCGCAATGTAACACAGGCAAAACATTGTGCTTATGGGTGCATGCAACGGTAGGTACATGGATCGTGGGGGTTTCTAAAGTTGTGCTAAATTATAACATTAAAAACTTGTTTTCGTAAAAAAATTCAGTAAAAGTTGGAATTTTGACCTTTAATGTCTCCGTAACCAGTAGGTTCCCAGGTGTGGTCCTGAACAAAAAAAATTGATAACAATGACGGGGAGTGCAAGATGTCTTTTTACATCCGTTACACAATTTGTTTTTAATTAATATTTCGGTTAATTACTATCCAGTACATCTAAAGGGCAATTCCCGTAATTGAAAACGTTCAAAATCAAGTCGCAATCTCACTCAGCGACAATCAAATGTCAAAAATATAGTTGAACGCTATACAATTTTTGACAGATTGAGACTGAGATTAGAATGCAAACGTTCTTAAAAATACGGGAATTGCTCCTCTAATTTAGGATTAGGACGTCGTCATTTTCGAACGTAGTAGGTAAGGTACTACTACTACTACTACCCTAAGAACTAAAATAACCTTGTAGTGCATAGCGGATTATCCTTGTAATTTATAATCGATCCATAATTTTGTTTCATAAATACTCTCTCTTGTTCTTAAATTATGAATAGAATAAAATGAAATAGAGCTCTAAGTTGATTGAAGAATTAGATGGCTTTGTAAGGAAGATAATATAGGGCAGATAGATAGATGTTCGTTTCATGATAATCGGCGCCCGGTGCTGCCGCGCCGCCGGCCGTGCACGGCCAATCAAAACGGGAGTCATATTCAGGAGCTCGTGGGAGGCAGTCGTTGTTTTAAAAATATCGACTGATCTTCATTGAGATTATTCACGAGAGTTTCTAAAACATAATAATAGAATATTGCAAAACAAAATAAACAAAACTGCGCGTGAATATTTCTACTCTGGCAATATTTATAAAACCATTAAAACGTCAAATCGACCACTTAGCGAACAGCGAAGCCAAAACTCGTAATTTTTAGAGAGTAGTCAGTGCCTGATTATTGAATTTAAAAAACAATCGTACGTAATACGTGAGTCATCAACTGATAAATTTACTATTTTGAATACAAAACAATGGAGCACGATATTAACAAGCCGTATAAAATCTGTGATGTAAATCGAGACAAAAAGAAGGGTATAGTCTCATCATCCCTTGAAGATCTCCTTACAAAAGTGCCAGAAAAGTTAGGGATGCCCTCGGAGAATTTAACAGTGGTTTTAGAGTCCGATGGTACTGAAGTGGACGATGAAGAATATTTTTCTACTTTGGACCCTGATACTTCTCTTATGATTTTACATGGTCTTGAAAAATGGGCTCCGAATATGCCAAAGTGCCAAGTTTCTCTCGACCAAACTGATGACATTGCATTAGGAGACAAAGGACAAGTAGCAAACTTGGTAGGCCGCCTACAACATAACTTGTGTCACATCTCACTCCTTGGGGGTCAAGACTTGGAGCTGTTATCAGACATGGATCCAGACAGTCTAGCAGACATTGTGACGGATAGAGACAATAGAATAATTTTGGAGCACATCAAAGAAGCATCCGGAAGGTAATAAATGAATTAACTTATCATTCTCATCAAGATATTATTACATCCATGTAATTAATATTATATTAAAAAATGACTGAGAGCCATTTATACTTCATATATTTGATCTATAACTTGTTCAAATGCAATTTTATATTTACATTTCTTAGGATGTTCCAGACCATGTTGATTTAATTAACTTAAATTCAAAGTTTGAGCTTGTTTTCAAAATAATGGTAACATTCTTTGTACAGTAACAATAAAAATTGTACCCAATTAGTAACTTATCTCACTTGTTTTATTTTGCCTTATTACAGAATATTGCTTGAAAAACGTCAGGCTCATGATGCCATGGAATTGTTGAAGCTGTACCATCAGAGTGTGGCCAATGGTAATGAAGATATGTCACCACCAAAGCAAGAACGAGTGTAGATAAGTGTGTGAATTGCCATGGTAACCCACCATTATTTCATTTGTCAAGACTTGATTCAGATGAAAATAAATAAACTTTGTGCGCATGTACAGGTCAAGTTTTGTTCACTCTTGATTTAAAATAGACACATTCTAAACATCTTATTATAATTTAACTACCTACCACTGAATAAATTTAATTAGTAGTCATCGTAATCATCATATCGAATATTCTGTATCAAATTTTTCAAAGCTTAATAATATTACTAATTTGGTGTAATTATTTGAACTGAATCAAGTTATGATTAACATAATGTAACCCTCAATTTATTTTTAAGGGATGGTTCACCTCAAAAGTTTACAAAAAATGAATGATTGCATATTTACATGCTTGTGAATAAACACTTATCTTCTTTTATTACTCTAATAAAAATAAAAGTATGTCACACACTTAGCATAATAATGATCATTTATGATATACCAAATAATGAGGCCTTTTTAAAAACATTATTTTCTAAGTTATTAAAATTTTGTTTGTAAGGAGTAAATGTAAAATAGTTTAGCCAAAATTAAGAAATATATAGCATGATCATATATTTATTACTTCTATTTATGTTTAGTAGTATCTTGTAACAGTATATATTGCAATGGCCTCCATTGTTATTACTTATTACATATAATATTGAGTAACATATAAGCTGGTACATGGTAAAATGTTAGACATGAGTGATAATACAACGCTAATCTTATGAATATGAGCTGAAATCGAAAGATATGGTAACAGTCTTAAGATGCATTGTAAGTACTTAACTATATTTAGATGTGTATGTATATAATTAGTGTAAAACGTAATGTAGTAAGGTACATAACAGTCAACTATTAGAATTACCTATTTATACATTTTTCTTATTTTTGACTGGTGAAAGTAAGGCATTCTCTATTTATGTATTGCCATAGAAAATAATATCAGTCTTAGTACTTACTTAAGTTTTTAGATAAAACCTTTTTACATATTTTAATAACAAATCTGACAATAGGTATGCTAGTGCTAAGCATTTATGGTCTACTATTTATTTTTACATTATTTTACATATTTTGTAAACTTTTGAGTGATGAATTGCCACAAGGTTGATAATCAACATCAATTTAAAAGACTGATAGTTGGTAAATATGTTTTTATATAGTTTTACCCCTAGTATAAGGTTTATTCATTTAATTCCAAATTTGCTCAAACATTTTACAAGATATTAAATAAGTTTCCCTCGGTTTAATTCCACTGCCATATGTTATAATTAAATTCTGGCTATTTGTTTCACGGAACGTAGTGGGGTATAACTGTTGGTACTGGTGAAATGATAAGGACATTGACATTAGTTACCTAATATGGAATTGTAACAGTTTTGTTAGATTATATCAAGTGGAAGATGTCCAGGATGCTTCTTGCATATTCATGTTGTAAATGTTTGTATGAACTTGGGGAGAGGGACTTCAGTGCCCTGTTGAATCTATGAATAATGGTGAATGATATTAACATACTCATATGATTTCTAATTATTCAGTCCAATTATCCTGTAGTCTTGTTATATTTTACTTTTAATGACAATTTGTTTGTTTACAGAACTATGAGATGAATGGTTATGTTAGCATACTGGATTGCTGTGCTAGATGTTATATGTAATATACATAATAATATGTAGTGCACCCAATAAACTTATTATAGCTGGCAAATAGTATGTACCTACACTACCTACCCTATAATATTGCACATGTATGTAGTATGTTGTAAAATTCAAACAGTCTATTAAAATCTGTGGGTGTTATGATGTTAGACAGTCTCATATTACAGATACACCTACCTACATCTGGCTACATAATTAAGCTAAAGGTTTGTGTATAATAATTATTTTATAGTTATCTCATACTTATTACCTTTGAACCTACGAAACATACTGTCTGAAACCATTAACTGCACATACTTAAACCAACAATAAGGTAATCCTAATTAAAGTTAGTAATTATTGCGCAAAATACGATGTATTTGTAATTCTACAAAATGTTACATTTAAAGTCATAGGTAAGTAATGCATTCAAATGTTAACACCAAAATGAAAACTTATATCATAATTTGATATACAGATTTTAAGTAATATATAGTTATTTATTATATGCAAGTAGTGTATTCTGTCTAAACTTTAAGTGATGTACTGATGTCTCACTCAAATACTTACTTAAGATTGTTTAATTATTGTTAACCCTTAACCAGGCTATGGATTAAGCATTTCCCACCTAGATTTTTAAGAGTTTTTACCAGGTTTTGGTAAAGAATCTACCACAAACTGTCAAAAACGCCAACATAGAAAAATAATATATAGGAAAAGCAAAAAAAAAAGGCGAACGGAACGCAAATGTCACTTTTGCAGCCATTTCATCTGTGGTCGGCCGCTAAACGAACATTTTTGTGACAAGTGCACCGTATTTTCAATCATTATGGCGAATCGGAGAAAGGTAGTGTCGTACAATTTTTTGATATGTTGTAGAATTTGAGTTTTTCTAGTGATTTGTGCATAAATTATAAGTAAAAACTTCTAAAATATCATGATGTAACTAAATAAAACATGTGGGGAACCATATGACCTAAGCCTGTGAATTCCTAATTATTGCGGGAGTTATTATGTCCATTGCCCGGTGAATTAAAATCTTTATTTTATACTAGGTTTTTGCCACGGGTTTTATTTAGGATTTACTCAAACATCTCATTTATCGAAATATAAAATGTGGGTACTTAGTGGTAAACTTTTGTAGTCAAAATGACAATCGTTTTTTATTTTATATATAGATAAAAAGTCGTCGTCTAGACAGGCAATGGGATTATGTTTTCCCACATGTTTTTTTTCAGGTTTTCAGCAAATTTTCTAAATATAATTGATAAACTCTCATACCAAATTTTATCACTCATCTAAATCTACCAAAAAAACATTATTACTGCAGGATTTGTCCGAGGCCTGGTAAAGGGTTAATGTAGCTTCAGTTTGTCAAGTGACTTCCTTGCCTTGCATTTATGGTAGCAGCTTGAAATAAGGTGAATGATATTTTACTGCAGTGTCAACATTTTCTTTAATATTTTTGTGGAATTGGTAGATGTCAACAAACCTAATAGAGGAATTGGAATTCAGTTTTACTGTGCACAAATAAAATATAATGGAAATTATATGTTATATTTATTTTACCTTTTACAGTTCAAATTAAAGAGTAACTAAATTACATACAAAATCTTAATAGTATCTGTAACACTTTGCCAAACATATTAATTTCAATACTGCTCATGAAGGAGATAAATATTATGAAGTTAGGATACACAACTAAAAAGTCACAATTGGTAAAATTTAATCATGAAGACAAAATTCCTTAGTGAAGCATTTCGTAAATAGGTAGTTCACAGTTAGTACATAACACAATTATAATAGTTTTAGAGAACAGTGCAGGAACTTTTCTCACGGAAAGGATTAACTTTTTGACTTGAAAAGCCAACAAGAAGGCAATCCTCCTGTTCGTGTTCATTTATGTATTTGACAATGTCAGATACCACGACAGAGACGGGAATGCGCTTTATTGCTGCTTCTCGTCTCAATTGTTCCGTTACAGCCCGCTGCTGCTGCAATGTTGAAACCATCATGTCCATAACGGCGGTGTCTGATAGGCCTATGTTGAACGTAAAAGTAAAACTTTGAAATGCAAAACAGGGCGTAGCCTCCACGGAAGTTTTGGTCTGGAAATAAGTTTATGGATTAAATATTAAGAAAAATGCCACCACAAATTTGCTTTAGCACTAGCACATAATTAGTTACCCACAGCGGATAGAAAGTGAGGTAGATGTTCGAATTATGAGGGTTTTCTAAGAAAATTCGTAGCAAATGTATTGCAATAAGACAATACGTTCAATCCACAGAACATAATATATGTTCAATCTCTTCTGTCAGCCAGCAATAACGTCAATGTCAATTTTTTTTTTTTTTTTTTTTATTCGCCCAAATGGGCAGGCTATAGTCTTTTGACCATACCGACCGCCTCGTCTTCCGTACAGATACAGAACGTCAATGTCAAATCAGTCCTATAGTAAAAGCGTAGACAGAGAACTGTCTACGAGTAAAAGTAAATTGTTGGAATTAGGCTCTCAGAAAATTATTGTCTGTGGAGTGTAAGAAAATATACTATTTACCCAAAATTAAACTACGTTTTGTTTTTATATCGATTTTCAACTGTTGTGATACTGACGCTTACCGCTGAGCACACCGCTGGGGTTCTGCTGCAAAATGCGGTAGGTTTTCATACAATTTGATAAGTTTTCGCAATGTTTTCGCTTACCTATATCAGCAACATACATACATACAGAGTTGATATGACAGAGGAGCATTAAACTACTCATTGAGCTAGGAAAAACTACACTACGTAGAATATACGTGTTTAGTCGTAGACAGACTGTCGTATTAATACCAAACAGTAAAAAAATAAAAGCAACAAAAATTAGTATTTTTTTTCAAACAAAATAAGTAAATAGCTTACTAATCAGAGTATAACGCAACCAGCCTTTGTAAAGTTTGTAATGAAAGTGCAAGTGTGTGTGTATTTATTGCTTCCTTGTTTGCATTCCCATCTTTGTAGCGAAAATATTTGGTTGTACTTGTGACTTGCGTCAGACATAATCAGCTGTTAGGAAAGATACGTCGTGTTCAAACGGGGCAAAAACTTAAAAATCATTTGCGACTAAACTACTGCTCCTATTTAATTGATTTTTGGTACAGAGCTTGAAAATGGTACCTAGTATAGGCAGTTTAAAGGAAAGCCCCTCTGTCGTATCAAATCTGTATATATAGTATAGCGTTATACAGGGTGAAATTGAATTCATGGGCATACTTTTAAAGGGTCATTGTACTCATCATTATGAACAACTTTTACTATGGGACCAACACAGTGTTCCAGGCCGAATGCATGGGTATTTCTCTAGCCGCCTCAGCCATCATGGCCAGAGAAGTTAAAGAACACTCGATCCACATACTCTCAGACAGCATGGCCGTTCTGCAAGCGCTGAACAGTCACACAGTTGATTCTGGGCTAATATACGAGTGCCACCAGCGCCTCAACCAGGTGGGCAACCTCAATAAAATAACCATTCAATGGATCAAAGGACACAGCGGTTCGCTAGGCAACGATGCAGCCGACGAACTTGCCAGAAGGGGGTCGAACGTTGTACCAGTGGGTCCCGAACCCATCGTGCCACTCCCCTTCGGGTACATACGCACTCTGGTAAGGAAACGCACCAGGGACCAACATCACAAACTATGGGTGGACCAAAGTGAGTGCAGGCAGGCTAGGGAAGCACTCCCCACAATCGATGGTCGCTTCACGAAACAGGTTCTCCGACTAACCAAGCAACAGCTGCGTACAGTCACAGCAGCCGTAACTGGTCACGGGTCATTTAATAAACACCTCTTTGTATTAGGAGTCACGGACAGTCCGCTGTGCAGGGCCTGCATGGAGGAGGACGAGACAGCAGCCCATGTGCTTCTAAGCTGCCCGGTGGTCACCACATACAGGGCAAAGTACTTCGGTAACCCAGGTACCCTACGTGAGATTGTCAGCAACACCAAGGCGTTGCTGGCCTTCCTCGAGGAGCTGAGGTGGATCGAATAACCGATTTTCCCACCCGTACGCAAAATACGCGCATTGACGTGGAGTTGCGGACACCAGCCCGTATTACCTATTACCTACTATGGGAACAACACTGAAATCGCGACAAAAAGTCAGCTGTTTCCTACATTTATGTTTGCATAACCCTTTAAAATGTAGGGAACAGCTGATATTTTTTTTTTTGTTATTTCATGTTTGGTCCCATAGTTTTATTTATTTATTTTCCCATCATACAATTATCTTTACAGGCTTGACACCTAATGCGATAATGTGGACAACTATTAAAAAAAAAAGTACAAGTTGTTCATAATGATGAGTACAATGACCCTTTAAAAGAATGCCCATGAATTCAATTTCACCCTGTAGATATAGCAGCATTCAACGAAATTCAAATACGCGCGGCAAAATATATTTCCGGATTTCTGAAAAATGTTTTTCTAGGTTTGGGTTTAGAAAAGGGAATGATAAGTAAAACTTTATGAAATACTTAAATTCCACCCGCCCACATGTTACGCAACGGTTGTGACATAAGGATCGCTGATATTACGATTCGGCATTACACATCGACTGTGGACAACGTGACACCAATATTGCGCATCGCAACGACTTACACGTGCTGCCTACGCAGCGTTTCACAACCGTGGGACCGGACATCGGCAATGCCTTCCACGATTCCACCATTTCAGGTATTCTTGGTACATTCATCGACCAATTATCACCTACATAATTATATACCACAATTTGAAATTTTATTATTTTAATAAATTTGTCTAAATTCGTTTTTTATGTATCCTCCGGCTCCAGCTAATGTAATTGGCGCAGTCGGTAGGATACTCGCGGGCAAATCCACAGTTTAGTGGTCCTCGGTGGATACCATACGGTGCCAACGAAGCCGAGTGGGGTGTTGACCCAATACACCCGCCGAACCCCTTCAGGGCGAGGCAGACAATTGGATGGGTCCCAGAGTTAACCGACCTTGGGGGATCTCCTAGTCGGCTCTGGTGACAGTTTTCCCTCCTCATCGACTCACCTAGTGTCTCTAGGGTGTGTCTACACCCTTCGCGCTAGACTGGTCAGGACCCTGTTGCACAATAAGATTGGCAACAGGATTACCTCACATTTAGGCACTCACCTCCCTGTCTGCACCCGACAGGGGTACTCATCCCCGGGACAATCCACCCGGGGAGTTAGGTTTAGGGCCGATAGGCTATATTTGTTGTTAGAATTAGACCCCCCCCCCCCCCCCCCCCCGCCATGTCTGAAGCCCTCCTATGGGCATTGTTGAAAGAGGTCCTCCTCAAGGACCCGGACTTCGCCGCCAAATACGGGGCGAAGTTCGCTGCTCTTGAGCAGCCTTTTGTTACCCCCACCCCATCCCCTTCCGCATCCATCGCTGACTTCAGCGATGCAGTGCAGTTACATTCCGTGGCCATGGACGCGGAATACCCCCTTCACCTACGCATCGGATAGCGAGTCCGCGAACTCGACTTCAGAAAGCCCCTCTTCTACCCCTTCCTACGAGGACGATGGCTTCACGCCAGTCCAGGGGAAGGGGACGAAGAGGAAGCAGAAGAGGTCTCTAGCTCTGCACGTCGAAAAAAAGGCTAATACGGTGGCCACTAACAAATGCACTGCCATGCGACGCCCAGGTGCGTCAAGTTCCTGGGCGACCACAGCTCTGCAGAGTGATCCCGGCCCAAGGACAGAACGCAATGCACAGAGCCACCAAGCTGTGTGCTTTGCGGTCAGTCTGGGCACCCTGCAGGCTTTCCCTGCTCTAAGGACTCAGGGCCTCTCCCCTCAAATCCCCGTCTAATGGATCCGCGTATCCGTGCCCCCGTGCATCTCCCCAAACCCGCGTCTGCTCCCATAGCCTCATAAGTGGATATGTATAGATTGAAGTTGTGTCATACTAGCTTATGTCTGCGGCTTCACCGATGCGATTAGCATATTGCAAAATATTATGAGCGGTATGTTATTAGTCAGCCTTTGTGCTGCTGTAAAATGTGTGTTTATCTGTAGGTATTGCTTAGTGGTAAATGTATTTTTATAAGTGATGAAAACGTATTATATAAAAGACTATATGGGAGCTACATCTGCCAACAAACTGCTTTGCAGTTTGGCAGTAGGTAGTAAAAAAAAGGAAAAATTTGTCTTTCCCACCAAATAAACGCTATTTAATAAAAAAAAAACATGTTCTCACCGACCCCGATGATCCTATAACCCTCCCCCAGTAGAGCAGAAGGACCACCAGTACAGTGCACAAAAAGCACCAAGTCATTCCGACATCGCCGCAGAGGTCCCGTCGGTCCCGGGGTCCCGGTCGCGAATCCCCCGACCCTTGTTCGACGAAGTGACAGCCCGCGCCGTAGCTGAGCCTGTAGCTTTAAATTCCCCAGTTAATAAAAATCATCCAAATTTGATCCAGCCTGTCCCACCTTGCTGTCCTCTCCCCAGCGACACCCTTTTTTTTTTTTTTTTTTTTTTGTTTCCGGGGTGGAAAATCCTCATGGATGTCCGCCGCCCTGGGGCGGGCGACGGGGTCTGTCAGACTCTTACTGACTAAAAACCACCCCGGTGTTCCATCTCACACCTACGCCGGGGGTCGCGGGAACATACGATCCTTCCGCAACCCCCGACTGGTGCCGGCCCGCCACTGCGGGCCTCTTCTGGTCTGGGGGGGGAGTGAGGTGTTTGACTCCCCCCGCGACGTCTAAGAGGGGCGCGCGTGGAACACTACGCGCCGCCACCTCGGGTCCTGGTGTGTGGGCGACGGACGTCCTCGCCCCTGGACCCATTTAGGGGGGCTGGAAGAGGGCGTTGTCCGCCCTCCGCCGACGCCCGGTGCGCCTTCTGCGGGCCGGGTGAGAGGACGAGATCTCCCTCTCACTTTCCGCAGCCTCCATCTGCGAGACGACTGTCTCACAGAAGGAAACCACCGCGTCCCAGGACTCGTCGCTGCCGACCATCGACTCGACTACGGCCGGCAGCGACAAGTCACTGCCTACTTCTGAGATGAGGGCACGGCGCGGCTCCTCCCAAGCGGCACACTCTGCCAGCGTATGCCGCGCCGTGTCCTCCCGGCAGTCGACGCAGTGGTGACACCGGGCGTCCGGCTCCCTGTTTCAAATCAAAATCAAATCAAAAGTCATTTATTCAAATTAGGCTGAGAATCAGCACTTTTTGAACGTCAAAATCACATAAGACAGTCCCCCCAAAACGCCCACCCTTCACCACTTCCTAGTGCTTTAGCTAGGAAGAAGAAGTGGCGGAACAAACTCCCCAGCAGCACTGCTGTCTGTTCAGTTAGAAGAACTGGATTCTATACATATAGTAATAAGTAATTAACATTACGAAACACAAAAATATTAAAATTATTTGCCATATGTCAGCTAGCACACGCCAATATTTAAAACTATACTCAAGCAGAAATAAATAATAAAAACAAAAACGCAAACAGAACTTAATACATAATAAAAAGCCTCCTGGCATAAAGGGCGTGCCCGCTTACATATGCAATGCTGCATTATGTTTAAATGTATATAGCTGTAACTTGTAGCCACAAATGATAAACTAGGACCTTCAAAGTAAAATAAAGAAACATTAATTTCTAATAACAATAACAAAACCATAGTTAGCAAGCTGACCTGTCACCACAAGCAGCACCCGTTTATGCGACACAGCAGTTTATGCGACACAGGTACTTCCCGAAGCAACCATGCCCCGAGAGCACCTGCGTCACCCGAAACGACAGGGAGCCGTGCCTCCTCCCGAGCCAGCGCTCGAGCACCGGCCGGACCGCCTCGATGGTGACGAGGCCGGCGGTAGGGCGTGAAAGCCTGTCCCCAGCGACACCCTAAGCCGAGGTCTGTACCGCACAGGGGGTGCCCTTAGCGTGCGTAGTCGCTTAGTAATTTAAGAAATTCGCCCCTGCGACAACCCTTATTATCAATAAACTTATCATTGAAAACTGCTCAATATGAGCAGACCATTTTGACTCAGTGAAATACCCTAGCATAGCATAATCAACCTAATGTTCCCACTGCTGGAAGACAGGCCAACTCTCTTCGAGTGGCAATGGGTCGTAATCCACCATGCGGGCCCAGTGCAGTTTGGTAGATGTCACATGTCTTTGAATCTTTGGTTCTAGGACAAGCCGGTTTTCTCACGATGTTTTCCTTCACCGTTTTGATTCTCCTTTAATAATAAAATAAATTGTTCTTAGAAATTTTATTTAATGAATAGTCATTAGTAAACTCAATATTTTACTCTTTTTAAACAGTTAGTAAACAATAAAATTCAGACGAATAAACGGTTACCTAGAAATGCTGAAAGGTTATAAACATTTTGTTATTCACAAGCTATTCAGGAAGACAACCTGACAGGCCGCTTCAGTAGAAAACTACAAAGTATGTTAGTATTTTCATACATTATGTGAATATAAATTACTGAGTGCATAATCCTGTATGTGTTAATGTCGTAACTCTGTAATTAACTAGATGCCTTGGCAGCCTGGCGCCTCTTCACATCCCAATTGTAAACTCTTGCCATATTTACTTCAGTAGTTGTCCATTGGTCCCTGTAATTATGAAACAAAAATCAAGGCATTAATTTACAAACGCCACGGATTTAAAGTGACAGTTGTTTATTGTAGTTTTGGTAAATTAAAAATGATAAACTGCATGTATATTATTATTGACAAGTTCGGCAGTGAAAACTGAGCAGTAAACTAAATAAAAATTTGTCATAACATTATTGAAATGGGTAATTAACCCTTAATTGGGCATGGCGTGTGTGCGTTCTACTCGGTTTTATAAACCTAGTGGGAATTTTTTATTTAGGAATAAGATTAAAATTCATTTTTTTGTTTTTATTTTTTTTTTATTATTTAAATAAAAAAACAACGTGGGAAATATACTCCTACTGCAAGTGTAGGGCTAAATGAAGGGAGCTCTATGTGGGAAATAATCTACATGTTGGAGAGTGCTGGTGTAGAATGATAATTCTCAAAGCATGGAGCAGCGCATAAGGATACCAAACATATGGAACAAGAATATTTTGTCCTCTGCTCTTTTGCCCGGGTGCTACAGAATCGACACCTTCTATATTTACTAATGCGTGGCATATGTAGTCCAACATTTGATAAACGGGTCTCATCTGGCACACCATAACAGCCTCCTTTTTTCGTTTTGAATACTGCAGCCTGCTTCTTTCTGCTACTAAAATTATCAATAAGTGCACGTGCAAGTCGTAAACGGAATTCTTTATGGGTGTTTCTTCGTATTGAATGAGTAGTCATATATACTATATATGAATTTATAATGGCAGCTTCCAGTAAAAACCAGAATATTCGGTGCCAATTTTTTCTGGATTTTCGACCTACAGGATAGGAAGATCTGTAATGGTCATCAAAGTAATCACGTGGGGTACATTCAGGCCTGTTGACAAGTACTTGTTCATCTGCATATTGCACAGTTTCAGCTGCGTCCGTATTTATTTCACCTGGAAAAATAAAGGTACTATAAAACTAAGCACTGAAAAAATTCTATTCTTACCTAATTGTTCAATAAATATCTACTTACCACTCAAAATAGCAATCAAGTCGTCTTGAGAAAATGATTTTTGAATTTGGTCTAACATTGTATTCATATGTGATACATCATCTACTATGGGATGTTCATCTTCACTAAGATGGTCAGATTCGTCGTCTTCTGAAGACATCAATATTGACAGTGCCCTTTCCACATTTTCTCCCTTTGAGAGATCTTGTATTTTTCTCTGAAACACATAATTATGTTAGTTGTATATTTTCGTATTAGCTAAAATTAGAGTCAGTTGTGGTCTAAAGTATTATAATTCCCACAAGTTTTGAAGCACAATAATTACACTGATATTGAAACAATCACAAAAAATAACATTGATATCCATAAAACAACTCAAAACCTACAAATAATACTAAATAAAATAAACTTACCACATTTTTCCGCGACATTATAATTTTTTTTTGTATTTGCACTACAATTTTTAGTTCACAACTCAACGAAAACAATCAGCCGGTTTTTTGACTGCCCACAGATAAAAAATTCTGTTACGTTCCGTTTCAACTTCGACGTTAGGGTGAAGACACATTGTTTGTTCGTATAATAATTGACATATTGTGGGATTCATGTAACTTTTGACGGCATAGAGACACTTAAAATGATGTGGGAAGTATTCTCCTTTAGTCCAATTAAGGGTTAAATAAATAATTGGGCAGTAAAATGACTGACCGGGGAATTTGTCGGCAAGAAATCTAACTTGGAAGTAGCGCGCGCCGGCCGCTACCGCGGCACGGTTTTTCTTTGGAGTGGATAAACGAATTATCATCACCCGCGGCACTGCTCGCTAAGCTCGCGCGTGGTTGGTCACAGTTCCAACCTAACCTAAGAACTGCCAAACTATTTTTCTAACCACGCAATCCGACATTTTACCGCCCATTCATTTATTACACTACTTGAGTATTTTTTGTACTGACGACATTGTAGGATGAAATAACCAAATAATTTTCGTATTATTAATATTACTGTTTGTGTTTTACTGTCACACTAAATGATAAATGATTTTATTTCTGTAAGTAAGTTTGTACAAATACTTTTACACGTCTATCACAAATTTACAGACTGCCGAAAAATCAAATTACCTACTGGCCGTTATTTTTTCAGCTGATCATCATCAAACTCCCTAATCTTTAGATAACATTAGTAAAAATTCTTACACATTACACAGATGATATTTTTTTTTTTGTAGAATGAGGCTATTTTTACTGTGTAAAACATTAACATTAGTAATTACCTTAAGAAATCTAAATCATGCTCAACACATGTCAGATTCTTTGTGGCAGTAGCCATATTTGATGAAAGGAGATTTTCAGCATCATCTAATGTATATTCTAACATAACATTTGCCCCAAGCCACAAATACACCTTTTCTGTAGGTGGTATGTTCGCCTGAAAATGAATTAAATGTTTTAAATTATCATGTGGCACACAATATAAACAACTATAGAACACCCATTTTTTTTTTGTTGGTTGTGAATCATCAAATAACTTCTCCCGCTCTGGGCGGAGCGGGAGGGCGTGTCAGACTCTTACTGACTAAAACCCACCCGTGTTCCTTCAGTTGTTTGTGCCAAGGGCCACGGTAACCCTTTCGGACTTTCCTGCAACCCTGGCAGCCATCGGCCCTAGTGGACCCCGTAATTTGGTGCTGACCTCTCTTTAAGGCGCGCATGGACCGCAACGCGCCGTCGACCCGGGCCTGGTCCATATTGTACGGCGAACTGCCCATTGCTCGCCACCCGCAAGCCCGCGCCTACTGTGGCCGGGAATCGGCTTGGGATTCCCGACCCTAGGGCATCTCCTGCGGCTGCTAGGGGCGTGAGGGCGCGTATGTTGCCTCACCCTCACGCGTTCCCGACTCCTCCTTTGCAGAAGGAGGTGAGGAGGTGACAGCTTCCCATGCCCTCTCGTTCCGTACCATGGCCTGGACCATGGCCGGACGCGAGAGTTCGCCACCGCCCAACGCCGCCACGAGGACACCGCGGTGCTCCACCTAGGCCGGGCAGACCTCCACCGTATGCTCCACCGTGTCCTCCGGGCGATCCATTGAATGGTTACACCCAGGCTTTTCCTCCCGCCTTATCCGGAGCAGGAATCTCCCAAAGCATCTGTGTCCGTTGAGGACCTGCGTCAGGCGGAAGGTGAGGACACCGTGGCGCCTCTCTAGCCACTCCTCAAAGAGGGGACTTATCGCCACTATTGTAGTGTGCTCATGTTGAACACCCTGAGTATCTACTGTGGCTCACCTGCACCGTTTTCAGTGGCTGGCCTAAAACCTTAACCTAATTAAATTGCTGATACATTTTGTAACATAGGAACTGAGACTACCATTACATTTATACAGTGTTGTGTCATTTTGTTAAGTGTATCTAAATGATTGCATTTTAGTTAAATGAATGAATGAAGAATTAGAAATAATCAGTATTGATTACCTTAACAAATACTTGATCACTGAGAAGAAACTTTGTTTCTAGTTCCTCTTTTTGAGTTTTCAGCTTTTCAATCATTTCTAAGGACCGTCCTAGATCTGGTATCTGTTGCCGCAGTCGCCTGCGTTTTGTTGCTAGTGACAATTCCATGTGTTTATATTTAGCATGTTGTTCATCCAGGCTTCTCAAGACTTTGTCCACTCCACCAGTGTTTTCAGGCTTGCTCATAAATTCGTTGACATTATCCTAAAGTATAAAGTTCACATTAGATTCTTTTGATGTGAAACCTCTATAGTCGCACGTAAAACCGATTGCTGCGTGGCGACGCATGCCGTGGCGACGCGTAGCCACGCTATGTTTTAAGTAAAGAACAAATTTATTTCTTAAAAAAAAACATTTGGTTTTTGATTATGCCATATTTATTTTCTTTTAATAATATGCATCTTTCATACTTATTTAATATACAAAATAGTATAGTATACTATTTTGTTTAATTATGTATGAAAGAACGGTTTTCGATGTTTCACATCTGCCAGGCGTCCCGCGACGGCTGTTTTTTATAAAAAACCCCACATATTTTTCATGAAACAATCGGTAATTACGGACGCATTACAGCTATCTTCTGACATACACCGTTACCTCACATTAGGCTACAGCTCGGGTTATTATCAAAAACCAAAAAAAAAGAGAATTTGTCCAGGGGATATTTTTATCGGTAGGATCAGTAGGTACAGTAGTTTTTATCTTAGGTTATTTTAGTTCGGTCGGTGATTTCATAAAATGGTCAAAGCTTAAAAAATATTTTTGTTTAGGTAATCCAAGAGTTAATGATTAGATAAACTTACGACGAAAACTGCCTCCGGTATTCCACTAAATGATTTCGGATTGGAAGTGTCCAATTTATCACCTTCCATTTTTTACTTGTGTTCAGTGAATTTCAATCTGGTGTTTATTAATGTAAATAGAACAATTATTTTTAGTTACCAATAACCTAAATGATATTAGAACGTACGATATTATTTAAAGTTCCCTTTTCACATTAGGCACCGCCGCCATATAGAATGCAAAACGGCAAAACCATACCCAACCATACCAGTGTCACTTCAGTCATTAGTCATAAGAGTCATAGAGTTAGAGTACTCTAATTTTTTTTTTTATATGAGCCTATTGCAGTTGGCTCCGAGAAACCTATTCTGCTGCGTAACCTGGCTTCGCGTCGGTCGGCGGGGCCAGAAGGGCCTCTCGCCTTGCAAAAATATTTAAATTTACTAACTAAAAGTAGCGCCGCTAAGGGTAACTAGTGTGTCACTAACTAATTTAAATCAATGATAAAATTATAGGTTTTACCATTGACTTATATTTTCCTAGCTCAATGGGTTTTATCCGTAGGTTTTACCCATTGACTTATAATAGAGCTCAATGGTTTTACCTATGAACCGAAGACTAGCTCAATGGTTTTACCCACTGACCTCTATTTAATAGAGGTCAGTGGTTTTACCCCAGAACAATTTATTGTTCTGAGGCTTTTACCCGTAGACAGAATTTTCTCTGTCTACGGTTTTACCTATGAACCAAAGACAAAAAAAAGCTGGATTGGATATTGTTGCCATATATTGGATGGATTCGTAGACAGAGAAAACCTTATATTCTAAGGAGAAAACTATGTCTACCGATGTCTACGGATCATTGAGCTATACTAGTTTTCTCTGTCTACGGCTACTGCTTTAGTTATTGTTCTGAAGGCTATACTTAAGTCAATGCTACGGATGGATTGGGTTCCACCAAGTCGAGGGAGGTACCACAAACAACCATAAAGCAACACTTAGGAACTGAAACAAGTAATGTATGTTCTGTGTATTGAAAGCACTGGAAGCAGGAACAATACAAAAGTCTAATACCTCAGAACAATAACTAAAGCATAGAAGGCGCTTTAGGACATTTGAAGTGTACGCTGTCATAGACAAAAGAGTATTAGCTAGTGATGTGACTATGCATAAAATAAATACCGATATCGACTTCTTAGTTTATGGTATCGCTCCTTGGCATTAAGAGCGTTTATACCTTAAGAGTGGCAACGTCGCAATTTAGTGTCTTATTTCATGGTTTTCAATTTTTATCATTTAATCGGAGCTATATTTAAAAAATCTGTTTAATTAACTTTTTAGAATTACGTGAGTGTTTAAAAAGTAAGTAATCGTAATGCTTACAGTTATTTTACAATGAAAATAACGCCCTGCAAGTTTCCAATGTATTATTTGCATATAAATAGAACTGTAAACAACGATTTCTTACCTTTTACACAGTTTTCATATAATCCTAAAAAGTTAATTAAACAGATTTTTAAAATATAGCTCCGATTAAATGATAAAAATTGAAAACCACGAAATACGACACTAAATTGCGACGTTGCCACTCATAAGGTATAAACGCTCTTAAATCTAAAATATGCTAAGGTGAAATAAAAAACTCACTTCTGTCTGATCAACTTATTTATTTATAAACACGGGATAAATTATTAACAAATTGAAATTACCAAGAAAACGCTTAAATAATTTTTAAAGAGCGATTGGCCACGGAACAAGTAACAAAAATTTTAAATCACTGTCTTTTAAAAATTATAGTTTTTGTTAGAAATGTCCTTACTTTTTCTACAGGAGAAGATAATTATTTTGCGATATAATGAATTCTAATGGTTAAATATTCTTTGCTTAACAATTTAATCAACAAATTTCTATGATCATCCAATACATCATTATCGAATGAATGTTCGAGTAAATCATCAAAAATTTACGTTGGTAGCAATATTTTAATAAAGCAGTTATCGCTGAAATGTTTGGAACAAATACGATGTTGTTTTTTCCATTCCCAGTAGTTACGTGCAATAGCGTTGATCCATTTTTGCCTCATATCAATATCGGAGGGAAATCTGAAAATGACCAAAAAAAATCATAGCCACACGTGAGTTTAAATTATTATACCATGAGCCACACGGATTTTTGACCACTGTCATTTCATTACTCATACGTACGATTTGCTGGCAAGACCGTAGGTATTTAGGTATTTATTTATTTTTATTTTATTTTATTTTATTAATTTTAGGAAAACTTACAGCTAATACATTTTAACATCAAGTACAATGTGTAAACAATGGCCAATTACAAGCTTCCACTAACGATTAATGTGAGTAACATTAACAAATACGCGAAAACAGCGACGTAAGAGATACGCACATGAATTATCACATGCTCAAAAAATACAATAAAATTGAGAGAAAAAAATAAATAAAAAAATGGTTATACATCGAAAAAACAATTGTTCAAACTTTTCTTTACTTCCTTAACGCTACTAGTAAATAAATCTAAATCAACCTCGACATCCTGACACACCATGTTAAAAGTACGACAAGCTCTTATCACGTACGAGTTCTGTCTGTAGATAGCTCTGACTTGAGGCACATGGAGAAGACGTGGTTTCCGAAGAAATGCGCCCGGTACACGAAGCCCGATCCTGCCCACCAACTCAGGAACGTCAGTAGATCCGTTCATGACGCTGAATAAGAAAGCAAGATCTGCAATTTTCCTTCGCTCCTGTAGCGGCAGAATATGAAATTTTTTACACCGACTTATATAATTAGGGAGATAGGTATTTGAGCGATATTGAGTGTACTTCAAAAATCGCCTTTGAATACCTTCCAGCCGATTAATGTATACATTATAATTTGGATTCCAAACCTGAGAAGCATATTCAAGGTGGCTACGGACAAACGCACAATATAGAATTTTCATTGTTTTGACATTCTTGAAATCTGAAGAAACCCTAAAAATAAAACCCAAGGCTTTAGAAGCCCGGTTAACTATATTATTAATATGTGCATCAAACAGAAGCTTAGAGTCAAAAGTAACTCCAAGATCCCTAATGACACTAACTCTGGCCACCAAGGCATTCGAAAGTCTATAATCAAATTGAACAGGGTTTGGCTTACGCGTAAATGTGCATACATAGCATTTGGATACATTTAAATTCAACTTATTTCTAGCGCAGTATTCATGGAACCTGTCCAGATCATCATCCTGTAATAAACGTGCGTCCTCAACGGTTGACACTTGGCCCAAAATCTTCATATCATCCGCATACAATAAGACTTTAGAGTTAAAAAAACAAGAGGCAACGTCATTTATAAAAATATTAAATAAGAGAGGTCCCAACAAGGATCCTTGGGGAACTCCCGATGGAATGTACATCGCTCTCGACGTATACCCATTGAGAACCACCGTCTGGCACCTATTCTCCACGTATGACGAGAACCATCTAAACAGATTACCCCTCACACCAACCAATAAGAGTTTACGCATAAGAAGCGCATGATCAATTCTATCAAAACACTTGCTGTAGTCAGTGTATATAACGTCGACTTGAGACCGTCTGGACATATGCTCTGTAAGATAGTCACTACAGACCACGAGATTGGATGTGGTCGAGCGACCTTTTAGAAAACCATGTTGATGTTCACAGAAACTTAATTTGAGTGATGAAGAAAGTTGTCTATGCACAATTTTCTCCATAATTTTAGCAAACACACAAAGTTTGGATATTGGTCTATAGTTGTCTATATTGGCTTTAGCTCCTTTTTTATGAATAGGCGTTATATACGCCGACTTCCAGATGACAGGCACTACCCCTAATTCAAATGACCGCTTAAATAATATTGTTAACGGAAGGGATAGGCACCTGGCACATTTAGATATAAAAATTGGCGAAATGTTATCAGGGCCCGCGGTTTTGTTTAGGTCTACTTGTTTAAGCAACCGAAACACTTCCTCCTCCCGTACATCAATAGAGCTTATGTCTGATATGCAACCGGCAGTCAGACTACCAGGTTCATTCATTACCACAGAGTACAGATCGTCGTCACTTCGTTCTTGAAAATTAGAAAAGAAATAGTTTCCGAACATATCACAAATTTCCTCCCCAATGCTAGATGAAACTTGACCATAGTTAAAAACACTATTTCACTCTTAAATATTTAATCCTTCCCAAAACTACGTGTAAAGAAAAATAATGTAATAATTTAGATGACGCTAGTTCTATCGATATTCTATCGATAGTTTATTTTTGCAAGCACTATTGCAAAATATTTATATGCCGATTAAAAATGTATATTTTCCCTAGAATCCAATTATTTAATTGCATAAAATATTAATTTCAAAACACTACCGTGTACACTAAGCTCAAATAATTTGAAAAAATGCCAAAATAACCTACAGTGAGAATACAAAACCGATAAAATTACCATATTTGATTACTTACCGATGGAAGCTTATGATTTCCGCATCATTTTCTTTGCGGGATGAATGTGATTTACATCCCACTATAATGCAGGACATTATTTAATCTTTAAGCTTTGTGATTTACACTAAATCACTATTAATTTTGTAGTATTTTTACAAAAACACGTAAAATCAACGAAGCACTTCAACTCTCATGCGCCCATAAGCATTATACGAAAAAATGCGATGAACAAAGTCATAGACAAAAACCTGAGACGTTAAGTACAAGTAGCTTTTAAACTAAATGTAGCCAAGGCAATGACTAAAGACTAAGAGAGGACATGAACTAAAAGATCTATATAAATTATACATTATGGAAATATCATACGATTCTATACAGAAATAAAAAAATATACATGTTTCTTTCTAACTTATGCAATTCTGCAAGTGTCAAAAAGAGAAAACCGTATTTTGTCAGTTTTCTAAAATTGCAATATTGAAGTATGACGTCACGGAAGCCCTGCCCATCGGCCGGTTCGCCATTTTAGTTTCTGGTTTTGAGTACTTCTCAGAGTGTACATGAAGTGTCATTTGGCGTTATCGTGCGACTAAATATTAAGTTTTTTTCCATTTTGAGAACATTTTGAGTGCTGTAAATTTCACTGAGGCTGTCTGTGATAGAGGAAACCATGCCTAAGTGTTGTGTGAGGGGCTGTGGCTCGAATTACAGTAAAAAAGCGCCTCTGATATCCCTGCACAAGTAAGTCGAAAGAATTCATAGATTATTAAGTTTCCTATATAAATTTATACCAATTTCTAGTCTCAATTCATGTTTATTACTGTTCGGTCATAGATTATTGCCTATTCATAGTCTTTCGAACGATATATTTCCTTATTTTGGTTTTGTTTACTACGTATTTTTATTGACAAATATAGTGTTGTGATTGTGTAATTTGCACAACGAATCGATTTTGCATCGATAAAAACCAAATTTCGTTTGAATATTTAGCATGAAAGAATATACACATTTATGTTAGTTTGCGTGTTTTGTTTGTGTTTTTAGGTTACCAAAAAATGATAAACTTAAAAGTAAGTGGCTTGAATCATTGGGTCAAGAAAATATCGACTCCAGCCAGGAAAAAGTATTTGTTTGTTCACTACATTTTGAAGAGTCTTGTATTAATAGAAGTCTTGATATAGTGAGACTTCACGACAATGCAATACCGACAAGGCTCCCTAAGGTAAATTATCACATTTTCATTGTAAGCCTACCCATATATTCGAAAATAATGTTGGAGCTGATGAAGATTGTACAACCTATCTTTGCATTGTATAAATTCAATCTCTTAGTATTGTATAATTGCATAGCACATGTGTGAGCACTATGTACCCACTATAAAGGTTACTGGGTTCGTCTTTCATTGACTTGAATGTGCCCTGGCGGCTGAGAGTATGTCATGCTCACTCAAATGTGTCGCTGGTGGTGGCGTGTGTATTGGATCATTGAGTTCCCTTCAAAATGGTTGAGCTGAATGGTGCTGATCCATACGTCATGTTCGTGAACGGGCGCCGTCAGTAGGCACTGGTCATTTCTTAGCTGCCACGGCTTATTTTAATTCCATAATTGTTTTTATCTTTTTATTACGGACGCTTTTAACGTGCACGTGTTTCTACATCGTTCTCACATGTATAATTACAACATGAATGATGTAACCACTTTTTTGTAACAATATTTTGATTTAAAAGAGTGTCCATGGAGTTTCTTGCCCGTTCTTCTCCATAGGTACCTACTACGCTTTGGAATGGGCAACTAGCTTCATCTTTCTGACTGACCGACCCCTTGACAATTCAAAAGTGCCTGTAATTGGTTTATTTGAAATAAATGCTTTGAGTTTGAGTCATAATACATTATTATTTCCCTGTACATTTATTGTAGACAGGCAGACTTTATTGTATTTCACATTATTGGTGTACTTAATACTAATTACAAACTGATATTATTGTATCTATTTGAAATAAAACGGTTCTCCCATTAAATGCATAATATCGATTTCTGTTGTTTTATTTGTTAATAATCGGTGTAGTTTTGAATTCCTTGTTGCAGTTTAATTTACTCTTCTTCTAGCTTGATTATCACGAGCAACTATTAATCATAGAGTAAATAATATCAAGTACAATTAATTTTAAATGAACCGCCAAATTGATGATTTTTGCAATTTTTCTGTCAGATTACGCAACAACAGGCTTTTTTGTACTTAATCCTTAATGCGACGTCCTAGAATGAGAATCGAATAACAACCTACTTACCTACTATCTACTTAAAATCAAAAACCTTATTTTAATGTATGTGATTTCGATTAATCGATTTGTAATCAACACGATGAACAAAATCATTGCAAAGAATGAGCAGAGGACAACACTAGGTAATGGGCGGAGCCTACGCCATTTTACTTTCCACGCGGGCACGCGATACAATCTTTTAGTTCATGTCCTCTCCTATTCTTTAGTCATTGAGCCAAGGTAGCCAAATTGACGTTTGCTTTGTGACGATTTGCATTTTGAGCAACCTACATCTGTCTCTTACTAATGCTGTTATGAGTGTGTAAGAAAACAGAGACGACTATATTGGTTAAATTTAGCTTCCTTCTATGCTTTAGTTATTGTTCTGAGCACGCAACAAAGGGTTTCAGCGCAAGCACACGGCGCTAGGAGTAATAGTGTTCTGTGCACACGGCGGGCGTCAGTCCACACCAGGCCTGCGACAGCTTTAGTTCCAAAAAATGCGTTATGGCGCTACTTTCGGTAGCCATGTTGTTGGCAGCCATTTTGGCTGTTGAGTGTTGCGTATAACTGTCAAACCGACAGATTGTATTTTCAGTAATTTCAGTCATTCGTGTTCGTGTCGAATCTCTGGGTTAGTTTGTGTATTATTCGTTCTCATCGCTTTATTGCTTGAGTTGAGACATAATTATATGTGATTTGTGTTTATGTGATGTGATATGTGAATTATATGTGATATTATAGGTGAGTAGATACTCTCTCTACAAATAGCCTTTGTTCACATTATCTGCATAGCAGTTG
Organism: Brachylomia viminalis; assembly: GCA_937001585.2. NCBI lineage: Eukaryota > Metazoa > Arthropoda > Insecta > Lepidoptera > Noctuidae > Brachylomia > Brachylomia viminalis. The sequence goes on along the minus strand of OW443310.2, from coordinate 11,756,487 downwards.
CAAATTATCTAGGATAAAAAGTATCCATCATCATTATAATTATCATAATATCCATCTGTATGTTAGTCCAGGTCATGGTCTAACTGTGTACCAAATTTCATCCAAATATGTTGAACTGTTAAACCACAATTGCATAACAAACATCTAAACTTTGACATTATTTTATAAATTAGTAGGATTGTGATCCATCAAATTAAGTTGTACTTAATAGCTTTTTTGTTTGCAGATGGAACTATTGAGATGTCAGGACAACACCTAAGTGTAGTGTATGATCCCCCACACTTACTTAAGGGGCTAAGGAACAACCTTCTTACAAAAGACATGTTTTTCAAAAGCAAAGTTGCCACTTGGAAGGATATTGAAATGGTATTTGATGCTGATTGCCAACTAGGTCATACTAGAATGCATAAAAAACTATCAGAGCACCATATTTACGCAGCAAAAATGAAGAAAATTAAAGTGAGTGTAGCTGCCCAAACTCTGAGTGCAACAACCAGTGGAATGCTTAAATACACTGCATTGTTCAGTAAGTTTTTACTTTGTTATCAATCAATCACTCACTTTACTTTAATTTATTTAGGGTCTCCGACAAAAGAAACACAAGAATTCACACTATACATATTCACTCTTTGTTAAAAAGAATTAGGTTTTTAATAATTGGGTTTTAATTTTTACAATTTGACTAATAAGACGTTTGATTTAAACTAATATACTAAGAATAATACCAGTTGCACTTTCTTGTAGTCTGATAGAATGGAAATGGAAACATTGTTTGTTTGTTATACTTATATATAATTATGTATTTCAGAAACTACAGCCTCGGGTCAAAATGTCAGTGAGACAATGGCCACAACAGGCGAAGCTGTGGAATTCATGGACAAGCTCTTTGACAGCGTGAATGGATCTCGAGGGAGTACTGTCCGGGGCAAACTTCGTGGACCAATAAAGCCAAACGCCCATAAAATTTTCAATTTTTGGACAGAAGCCAAACATATTAAATAATATTCAATATATTGATAATAGTAGCAAGAAAGCCCTCAAAAATAATAAAATCTATAAGGTTCGAGTTCCTTCTCTTAATGGATGGGTTACAACTATAGAAAGTTTTGAAAGGTTGTCTAAACTGTTGTTCGAAAAATATGATATACAATATTTTTATCCTAGAAATGTTAATCAGGATCCTCTTGAGAATTTTTTTGGTAGGATCAGAGCCATCAACTACAGGAATGTCAATCCTGATGCAAATACTTTTTTGAATGCTTTTAAATCACTGCTAATGTCCAACGTTATGGGTCCACATTCAATATACGCAAACTGTGAGGATGATACAGGAAACACGGTTGTAGATTTTTTTAAACTCATATTTTCATCCAATGTTGATGAGAGTTCCTCATCAACATTTGATGAAGATAATGAAAATGCCGTGTGTAGTAGACCCATAACAATGACGCAAAACGTTAGCAGTAACCAATCACTAAATCCACTAAACGAAAGATGGCGCGTGCACTCTTCTGCATATACAGCAGGGTATATGTGCAGGAGAGTGACAAACAAATTTAATTGTAGGAGATGCTCTGATACTTATACGCAAACAAAAAGAGATGTATTTCATAAATGGATTGAACAACGAGAATATACCCTTTTAAAACATCATAATTTAACATATCCATCAAAGAAGTTTCTAATGTTATAAAGGAATATCTCGGGCCTTATACATGATTACTTGAATAAGTATGCATACAAAAAATGTGTAAAAAAACATTTAAAAATAGAAATAATAAAGAAATTTGATTTAAATTGGTTGGGGTGTACAGGTCATAACACCGAAGTAAAGGAATGGTTGCTTAATTTAATGATACGCACCCATGTTCATAATTGGTGCAACATAATTAATAAAATTTTAAAAGGAGGTGTACAAGAAAAACTTTTGAAACAGATGTGTGCACCTCAACAAATTGCCTTTGAGAAATATAAAGCCCATAGGTTAAGACGAAAAAATAAATAAAAAGTAAAATCTGAAGTCTTTTTTTTACATTTCTTTCGTTATATTCGTATCCAATGAACATATAGGAAGAAACATTGAACATTGCAAATAATAAAATTAACCCTATAAGAATATTCCATGGCACATCACTATGCTATCGATATTCTATGCCGGATGGTCAGCGTCATTTTTATAGTACGCTGTGGGTCATCCCTCAGTGACATTACGACACTAGCGCTTGGCGCATATTTTTGGAACTAATCGTCAACCATAGTACTGTCCTATCTGTCTCCGACTAGTATATAGTTATCTGTGGTCCACACGTCTGACGACGCATCACTCCGCATCAGTGTTATGTCTCCGACTAGTATATAGTTATCTGTGGTGTTATGGGAGTAGTGGATGAGAGTGCACGCGTACTTCTTGCAGTTTTTTTTTGTTCGTTAAAACAATTTAACATAATTCTAAAAAGTTAATTAAACAGATTTTTAAAATACTATCTCCGATTAAATGATAAAAATTGAAAACCACGAAATATGACACTAAATTGCGACGTTGCCACTCATAAGGTATAACCGCTCTTAAGAATTACAGAGATTTAATAGGTATCCATGACACTATATTTTTTTTTTTTTTTCCGTTATGGCTTCGCACGGTTTGTGCATTTAGCCAATGTCACGTTTACGAGAACAAAGGTAGGGAAACGAAAGAAAAAAGTAAAGAATATTTATGATCAATTAACGGGATTTAGGATTGGACGATTTATAGGATCAGTGTATTTTATAAAGGTGAATACTAATAGTGAATAATGAGCAAATTACAATGACGACAATTTACAGCTTAATATTATTTAATGTGATGAATGAGACTATACATTTATAGACAGGGAAGCTATTTGTACAAAGTAAAGAAACTATTGAGGTAGGAAAAGGAATACGGAGAGACAAGAGGTTACAAAGAAAAGAAGAACGGTCATATAAGGGACAGGAAAAAAAAATGTGATTTATGTCGCCTACGTCTGTGCCACAGAAGCAAATGGGGTCGTTGATGATATGTAGTTTGGCAAGATGGGCTGGAGAACAAACATGACCCAGTCTCATTCGAATTAGAACTGAGGTCTCCATCTTGCCAAATTTTGCCCTGCCAAACCACGGTTTTTCCGGAACGTCGGGTTGTATACTTGAAAAGTAACGGCCCTTCAATTTACTTCCGATATCCCAAGCTACCTTCCAGGTGTCCCGAAGAAAAGTCTTTGGTAATGTCAGAAGGTCAATACTAAAGTTCGTATAAGGAACTAAGTCCCCACACTGCACCGCATCACCGGCAAGTGTATCAGCCACTTCATTGCCATGGATTCCAGCGTGGGCCGGAATCCACGCAAATTGCAGTGTATTACCCTCAGAGATGGTTCTGGACGCAAATTCTCTTATTAAATAAATGATAGGTAACTGGGATTTGTGTTCGAAAGGGGATTTATTGATGGCCAGAAGAGCACTTTGAGAATCAGTAAAAATTATGGTTTTTTTGAGCTTTGTAACACGAGTATATTCTATTGCTTTTAATATGCCGAAACATTCCCCCGTAAAAACTGAAGTCTCCGGAGGCAGTTTGATTTTTTGTACGATGTTGTATTGAGAATGGTAAGTACCTATCCCAACACAACCCGTCGGAGAACGCTTGGCAGCATCCGTAAATATATGGTGGTACTCTAAATGTTCAGCCAAAAAATGATTATAACTTGAATGGCAATCGGGATCAGATTTACTTGCACAGTATTTAATGATGGGGCTGAATTGTAAACTTTCATAACTACTGTTAAATAGGGGAAGTTTATTGGAACGGTGAATAGGAGAAGAGAGTGAAAGAAATTTTTTATAGCTTACAACTAAACAAGGAGCACGTTTATGGGACCAGTAATCTGAAGATTCAATCTGCAACACAAAAGAGTCCAGTTTAGGAATGAGAGGATGAGTTGAGAACTGAAGAATCCGGAACAAATATTTGTCAGATAAGAATTGTCTTCTAAGATATAAAGGAGCTTCCCCGCATTCAACTTGGAGTGCATTAATGGGACTAGACTTCATGGCACCCGAAATAATTCGTAATGCTTTAGACTGTATGCGATCCAATTTTTTAAAAGCCATAACACTACCAGGTTCTAGAACGAACAATCCATAATCCAGAACGCTTCTGATGATTGCGTTGTAAATAAGTTTCAATGAAAATGGATGTGCACCCCACCACACACCAGAGAGGCATCTAAGCATGTTTAGGTGATTTTCACATTTGTTAACAATATAATCACAATGGTGCCGATTCTGTTGTACACCGAACTAAACTAACTAAACTATCACTAAAATTCCTTACTTTTGGCTATGAGAATCTTAACGCTATTCTGCAAAATAAAATCTCTAAATTTAAAAACAATTTTGACACATCTAAAATCAAATTTGACAATTATTGCGACTCCACGTGGTACTTGTTTGCCGTACCACGTGATCTTTTTTTAGAGCCGTAGGCGCGCACGCGCGCACGCGACGTGCGGCCTCGACTTGTTTTGTATGGAATTTTTTACTTTTTGTATGGAAAATATAAAAAAATATTACCAACACGTTGAGATTTATAGGTTTGCGGGTTGCAAAGGGGGTCGAAATTTTCATTATTTTTGCGATACGACACACCGTTTTCGAGATATAAGCAAAAGAAAAGAAAAAAAGATACAGTACAGTTTTTGCATCTGAAGTCGAGGTGTTGGTGTGAATTTTAGTTCATGACAACTAATTTTATTCCACACCTTTTTAATCGCGATTAAAAATAGTCAGATTTAGTTAAGACAATCAAAATTTTAGGCGAAAAACGTAAAATTCAGAATAGCAAAATTGCCATTTTCACTAAATTATAATCTCAGTGCCATCTTAGTGCTGTCAAACTAAAATATAGTTAAGTTGTGTCAATTTAGTCAATTTCAGAATGGGAAATCGTCGTTTGACAGGAATAAACTAAATTTTGGTGATTTTTAGTCTAGTTTAGAGAATTTTGTGACAAGAGAATCGGCACCAATGAGGAACACTACTTAATTTACAGTGAAGTATTATATCTAGATATCTGAATTTATCTTTAACTGGAATAGGTATTCCCTTAAAAGAGACGTTTACTAATGGAATATTTCTCTTCCGGGTGAATAAAACAGCCGCACTTTTAGACGTGGATAAATCCAAGCCGTTTAGATGTAGCCATGACTCCAAAGTTGATAAAGCAGAATTGATAGCATAGCTAGCCTGTTCAACAGATTGGCTTGAAGAATATAATAATAAATCGTCGGCATATTGAAGAACCTTAACATGGTTAGTTAAGGATGAGTCTAAATCAAAAGTGTAAATATTGTATAGAAGGGGACTGAGGACAGAACCCTGTGGAAGACCTCTCCACACAAGATGAGATACCTCATGATCTCCTATTAACATGTTAACAGACCGTTCAGTCAGGATATTAATAATGAAATTCGACAAATTCAATGGAACCTGTAAGGCTTTTAATTTATTTTGTAAAACTGATAATACAACGTTATCATAAGCTGCATTAATATCAAGGAAAACTGCAATGGTGGAATGGTTATTAGAGAAGGACAACCGAATATCGGCTGTTAAAATACTTAAACAGTCAGTGGTACTTTTACCTTTTCTAAAGCCATATTGTGATTCTGCCAAAAAACCTTTACTTTCAACATACCATTCTAGGCGATTTTTAATTAAATGTTCCGCTAATTTCATCAGAATTGAAGATAAAACTATGGGACGGTATGAGGAAGCATCAGATGGGATTTTATTTGGTTTAAGGAATGGCAATACCGTTTGACGTTTCCATTCAACAGGGATGTTTCCTGTAATCATGATAGAATTAATAAGCTCTAAATAGTAACCGAGGACGTCATCATTTACATTAGCAAAAAAGGAATACGGGATGCCATCAATGCCTGGTGCAGAATCCTTTGTATTATGAATTACACCCTTTAATTCAGTGAGAGTGAATGGAAGATCTAGCGTCGTATGAGTGTTTTGGTTATTGAATACGAGTGACAGGTTAAGGTTAATAGCCTCGGGCACCCAAGGTGGAGCTAATTTATCTAAAAATTCACTGGCTAAAGAATCAGGAATAGGAGAAGGGTTGTTATAAATGGACCTAAATCTACGAATATTGCGCCATACAATCGTAGGGTGAGTATTCGGTGTAATTGATGAGCAAAAGTTACGCCAAGATTCAAATTTTTTCTTCTTAAAAAGTTTACAAGTATCACTAATTAAGTTCGTTACGATTTCAAAATTAACATCAGACAATCATATCACGGTTATAATTATATTCAGCCTCTTTACGTTTGTTAATATACATGCTATGGCAACTTGGAGTAAAACAAAAATTCTGTTTTTTTTATTTCAAACAGCTCCATCTATCAAAACTATAGGGTAAACAAAATTACGGTGTTGCTATGGTTAAATATATTATTCATAGGCTGGGAGTTTAACAAACTATAAATCATGAAATAAAATTAAAGTCCCATGTTATTCTTGTAGTAAATTTATAAAAAAGCAGAATATATAATTTCGAGAATAATGAGGTTTTTTATTATCAGCACATTAATGCAGAAGTCAAATTTGGTTTAAAAAACGTCCAAAATTTTGTTTTTATATGGGCACACTTGAATTGCAAATGGCTGGCTGCGTGAGAGTGTAACTGCTCGTGCGCATTCTTTTTGCAATAAAGTTCTCGTTGTTTTGAAAGTGCAGCTGCTATCCACGTTGAGTTGAGCTTCCGTTCCTCCGTGTTGCTGCCCTTGCTTACAATTCGTTCGTACGCTCGTGTTGAGTTGTGTATCCTCCTCAGTGTGACGCCGTATTGTAAACAATTAAACATCATCCAGAACTTGTGAAGTTACTGTGAACTCTACGCATAGGCACTCTTTTGAGTTTGGACCTGTAATTGTGAATAGTGAACAGTGAACTTCAACCATGTCACAAAATTCTTGCTGTGTACCTGGATGTGCTGTGGTTAGGAAAGACGGTAAGTAAATTTAGTTTTTTTACCTTTACTTTATGCCAAACCTTAAGGCTTACAGTCACTCTATTCGCTACTATGATTCACATATCCCCATATCGCTATGGTAATAGCACCAGAGTACATTAAATATAATGCATAGAAGAAGGTCAATGTCAATAGGATCGGTATGATTTGCCTTGATTGTCGTTCTTATAATCTAAACTGTCCATACATAGCCGTGAATCCAACCTATAACCAATGGCCCAATGCTATAGTATGACCTTTCATTTGATCTTTCCGTGAATATTGAGTGGTTTACAGAACTGGTTGTTCGATGTAAATAATTGGTAAATACTTTAATATTGAGACCCTTCTTGATAATCTAATACTTGTAATATGACTTTCCTTCTGTCCCAATCTCCCAAGTGGACCGTTATGATAAATAATTATGCTAAGTTAATTGTTTATAGTGCTGGATAGATAATTAGAAACACCATGTATGAATTTTATTTTTAGTACAAATTAACTTCATGTTTCACATCAAAGGGCTAATAGCTATTTATCTAATATTATTTTGTAAAAATGGTGTTTTTATAAAATTTACCCATTCTACTTGGCTTGAGACAAAATGTCAGCAATCTTATCTTATTTTATTTTATCTTCCTTTCATGGTGAAGTATAAAACTAACAGAAATAAATGTTTCAAGTAGACTAGCATAACACAATTTCTTTTTGTTATAAATATATTTTTATGATTGTTTATTGTTGTCTATTGTACTTTATTTATTTATTTAAACTTTTCACACAAAAAAGGTACAAAGGTGGACTTAATGCCTTAGTCTTTGTCTCAAGCTGCGCTGAATGAGGTATAGGTGCCGATTCTCTTGTCACAAAATTCTCTAAACTAGACTAAAAATCACCAAAATTTAGTTTATTCCTGTCAAACGACGATTTCCCATTCTGAAATTGACTAAAGTGACATTGAGTAACTTAACTAAATTTTAGTTTGACAGCACTAAGATGGCACTGAGATTATAATTTAGTGAAAATGGCAATTTTGCTATTCTGAATTTTACGTTTTTCACCAAAAATTTTGATTGTCTTAACTAAATCTGACTATTTTTAATTGCGATTAAAAAGGTGTGGAATAAAATTAGTTGTCATGAACTAAAATTCACACCAACACCTCGACTTCAGATGCAAAAACAGTACTGTATCTTTTTTTCTTTTCTTTTGCTTATATCTCGAAAACGGTGTGTCCTATCGCAAAAATAATGAAAATTTCGACCCCCTTTGCAATCCGTAAACCTATAAAACTCAACGTGTTGGTAATATTTTTTTATATTTTCCATACAAAAAGTAAAAAATTCCATACAAAACAAGTCGAGGCCGCACATATGCGCGCCTACAGCTCTAAAAAAAGATCACGTGGTACGGCAAACAAGTACCACGTGGAGTCGCAATAATTGTCAAATTTGATTTTAGATGTGTCAAAATTATTTTTAAATTTAGAGATCTTATTTTGCAGAATAGCGTTAAGATTCTCATAGCCAAAAGTAAGGAATTTTAGTGATAGTTTAGTTAGTTTAGTTCGGTGTACAACAGAATCGGCACCATAGTTCCTCCAGTGATTGATTTAAGTTACACACCTAATTTATTGTTTCATGTTTTCAGGTGTGCCTCTACACCTGTTCCCGAATCCAGAGACAAGTGCAGAGAAATTGAAAACTTGGATTTTAAACATTGGTGGTGAAATAGCTACATTGGATCATCATACAATCTATAGCAACAAACGTGTCTGTCATAGACATTTTGAAGAAATTCATAAGTATCCAACTGGTAGACTGTCTAAATTAGCAATTCCAACACTATATATCCCAGGTAATACTATTAATTGTTAAGTATCTACTTATATTCATCAATGCTGTTGTTTTGTTGAAACAAATAATAATATAGACAATATTTTTAATATTATTCTAGATCTGCAACCACAATCACTCGGTGAAGCAATGGTTATGTCAACCTCTGATATTATATTCCAAATAAAAGAATCTGATTTTAACACATCAGGTATGTGTCTTTTATTACTAATAATTTGTAATTCAATCAATTGATCAAATATATTTTTATTCATGTAAACCAATATCATGAACTTATGAATAGTCCGACTTTAGTTGCCTCGTTAAAAGTGTTGATTTCCTATGGAGACGAAGAAGCACTAACTCCATGGTTACTCATTGAAACTCAAAATGTTGTGTAACAAATACAATTATCCTAAACAATAGTTATGTGAGGACAGTGTAGGACAAGAGTTGAGACCTACCAAAGGTCTGCTGGTTCAGATTTCTTATCTTCTTTCCAAACCTTTGCATGATTGCTTTATTGAGCCTCAACTGAATATAGATATTTAATTATATTTCAGAAAATGAAGCCTTACCTTCAAAATCAAACATTGAAGCTATAATCAGCAAGCCGGCCCTAGCTTCAAGAAAAATTCAGGCTATAATAAGCCAGCCCGCTCTAGCTTCCACATCAAATGTTTCAAGGACACAGCCAAATTATGTGATAACAGGTTTGTATCATATCTATACTAATATTACAAAGAGGTGAAGTTGTTTGTAACTGTAAGTATGTTTGTAGGAGTTAATACATTGCTATTTATAGTTTTGTTTAACCTGTTGTATTAAATATGTTGTAGTTGTTTATTATCCCTTAATAAATAAAATAAAATAATAATCTCTGGAACTGATAATCTTATGTTGAAATCTTTTTTTTATTGCATAGATAGCATATTTATACATGTTTACATTCTATGCAATTTGACAATAGCTAAGAATATTAAATTTACAGGACATCAAAATGTTGACCAAACTCAATGCAGAGAGCGGAAAAGATACTCAACAACTAAATCAAAAAGTAAGTTATTATATATAATTAAAACCTTTAGTAAAACACTGAATTTCATAATTAAACTTAAATAAAGATCCTAGCCTCTAGGTCATAAACCAAAAAGGTACTTACTTAATTTACTTTTAGAATAACATAATTTTAAAATCTTGTATATACAGGGTGGCCGGGGAGTTGACGTTCAAACGTAAAATTTAGATAGTTTATGATGAGGAGTATCCGAATCACCCCCATGTATGTTCTACGATTTTTCGTAGTTTTCGAGATATAATTTTTTTAATGATTTATTTTCGTAATTTTCACCCAATTTTTATCTCGTTCTGTTGAACATTTCTGGTTCAGTTTTTTTGTGATAACTAGTTAGCATAGTCTAACCTAACACCCTAAAAATTATGGTTTATCTGGGAATTGCAGAACTTAGAATTTATTCGAAAGTTCAAAATTAAGATTTGAGCTCAGTACTCACAAAGGAGAATGGGCGGTTCGTCCCCAGTGGTGTATCAAAATGTGGTATACGTCATTTTAAAGATCATAAAAATAGCTTTATTTTATTGTATGAGACCAACAACGTAACTCGTGCAGGAAAGGAACCATGATTTTTTTATTAATTTTTTTAATGTTAGTTTTAGGTTCTACACTTATTTTATGTATTTTTACTGTGTTAAGAGTATAGAAGAGCAGCGAATACATCTCGACGTTGTATATTTTCAAACTGCACAATGCAAAATCTTTTGAGAATACCTCAATTCATCAAAGTAAGAATGTTGATTGAAAATAAATTGTACGTCCCAGTAAGTGCTCGTGTATGTGATAACCATTTAACCGGGAACTCATGGAGACAATTGAATGAATTAAATAATTCTTCATTTACTCCAGAGCAAATAAAAGACATGTTGAATACACTTGTCACGGCTTATAATGAACGACACTTATTTAATTTCGATACCATCGAAAATATTACAGCTACGGAATTACATTTTTGTGTCGGGCTAACCCACGAATAATTCCAGAGGATTCTAGAAGAAACTCCTTCCTTGGAACAATCACGGCGCCCCAAGACATTGCTGGGGGCATATTTGATGAAGGTAAGGCCTGGAGAACTTGACGAAAGATTGGCTGCGCGCCTGGGGATGAGCCGTTGAGCATTGGAGAGAAAATTGACTAAAGCTCGTGAGTGTCTGTTGGCCGACTTTGTTCCTATGCATTTAGGATGGGATCATATAAGTCGTCAAGAAATTATTTCCCGGAACCTAACTATTCCAAACTCATTGTATGGAGACAATGGGACTAGAGCCATTTTAATTTTTAACGGTACTTATATATTCATCCAAAAAAGTAGCAATTTTTTATTTCAAAAGCAGTCATATAGTCTGCATAAGTTCCGTAACCTTTTAAAACCACATTTAATTGTCTGCACGGATGGATTTATTGTTGATGTTACCGGACCGCACGCAGCAACGACATCAGATGCTACGATTATGTCGAGATCAATTCATAACGAAGCTCCAATACATGTTGTACTTCATGCTGGCGACGTACTCATCTTAGACAGAGGCTTCAGGGACTCTCTTGGAGATGTAGAAGAGCATGGTTATAATGCTCATATGCCTCCCACCAAGAGTAGGGCCGAATTACAACTCAGCACTGAAGATGCAAATAAATCCCGGCTGGTGTCAATAATCAGATGGGTAGTGGAGGTAATAAATGGTCGCCTAAAACGTGATTTTAAAATATTAAGGCATGAATATTTCAACAGAGCACTGCCTCATATGTTCGAAGATGTACGAATTGCTGCCGCTCTAACAAACACGTTTAAAGAGCCAGTGACAAACACGCCACTTGCCAACCAAATAATCAGAGAAATCCAAGAAAGACTTCACCAGCCAAATAGTTTGGGTGATTACGTTGTGGAAAACAATCTCAATCGACAGAGGGCAGCATTTCATACTATCACGGATGAAGCTGTACGAGCGCTGGCATTCCCAGTATTAAGCGAAGAGGATCTAGTGCTAATAGCACTAGGCACCTATCAAATAAAGCTCGCCCGATCTTACCTGAGCGAGCATATAAGAAATGGAGTCTACTGCATCGAAGTATGCGAAACCTTAATTCCTGACCTAGCACAATACCAGCTTAATGTTGAAGGAGTGCTTTTGAGAGGTCGTGTTCAATCCCGTCATGTATCCAATCGGATATATTACTCCTACATTGTAGTAAATACAAGAACGACGGGAAGGGAGTCCGTCCGCAATTATTACTGTTCGTGCCTAACTGGACGAAGAACAGTAGTAGTAGATGGTATTTGGGTTGGGCGAGGCATCAAAATGACCCGGCCAGTACTCGACGACTGGCTCGGGAGAAGGCACGGCTCCCTGTCGTTTAGAGTGACGCAGGTGCTGTCGGGGCACGGCTGCTTCGGCAAGTACCTGTGCCGCATAGGCAGGGAGCCGGACGCTCGGTGCCACCATTGCGTCCATTGCGGGGAGGACACGGCGCAACACACGCTCGCCGAGTGTGTAGCTTGGGAGGAGAAGCGCCGTGTCCTCACAAATGAGGTAGGAGGCGATCTGTCGCTGCCGGCCGTTGTGCGGAGGATGGTCGGTAGCGCAGTCGTGGGACGCGGTGGTGTCCTTCTGCGAGGACGTGATGTCGCAGAAGGAAACTGCGGAACGGGAGAGGGAGATCTCGACTCCCTTCCCCGGCCGCAGAAGGCGCACCGGGCGCAGGAGAAGGGCGGACAACGCCCTTTTCCGGCCCCCATGAATGGGTCCAGGGGCGTGGTACTTGGGGAAGTCCTCGCCCCCTATTTGATGGACCCGCGGCGAAGGCGCGCGCGGGTGTCGGCGTGCGCCTCTGAGGCGATGCACGGGGTAGTTAAACACCTCACTAACCCGTGCAGGAGACGAGGCCCGGACAGACCGGGCCAGCACTAGTGTGGGGCTGCGGAAGAATTTCGATTCCCGCGGCCCCGCGCGCACGTGCGAGGAGACACCGGGGTGGTTTTAGCCGGTAAGAGTCCGGCACGCCCCTCCGCCTTTTCCCCAGGCGGAGGTAGTCCATGAGGATTTCCCCCCGTAAAAAAAAAAAAAAAAAGGCATCAAAATGACATCTTATTACCGGCAACTTTTCTAGACGAAATTATTGTAGATTTAGATGAATAGTGTTATTTTTGAGTAATAAATATAGTAACTGCCATTGTTCTTGTTTTATTGCATTATTTGTTGAACTTACATGACATAGTAAAATAATAATAATATAAAAATAAACTAAGTGAACACAGGAAACAGCGATTAATTCATTTTAAAACTAGGTATTCGATAAACCATTTTGCGGATGTGGCGGTAAAGGCGCAACATAAGACAAGTAGCTTCACCGTAAAGAACACTATACAAAATTATTTTTTGTTTACATTAAACCCGAAAAGCGGTCATTGTACTCATCATTTTGAACAACTTTTTCTATGTGACCAACCATGATATCGCGAAATAAAATCAGCTGTTCCCTACATTTATGTTCGCATAACTCGTCAAAATGTAGGAAAAAGCTGTTTTTTATTTTCGAGATTTCAAGGTTGGTCCCATAGAAAAAGTTGTTCAAAATGATGAGTACAATGAATGACCCCTTTTCGGGTTTAGTGTAAACAAAAAATAATGTTGTAAATTAAATAATAGGTAGGTACGAAAAACTGTTTATGATAAAAATAATATTATTACGAAAAACAAAATCGCTGTATTTTCTTTGCACGAGTTTCGTTGTTGGTGGCATACAATAAGCTACTGTCATAACACTCATTACCTCGAGGAAACACACGACAGAAACGAGGAAACTCTCTCCATCGCACTTTGGATGGATAGAATAGTCTATAGTCGGACTTTTAATTTCAATTCAATTTTAATACTGATTAAATATTATTATTATTATTTAATTAGCTGCAGTAAAATGACAGCTAGCGAGCTAAATGATAGTATCAACATTTTTCATACATTTTGACACATAAGTGACAGTAAGATGTGTCATTTTACAGTAGCTAATTAAAAGTCGGAGTATAGGCATACCCCCGGATATTGGCAAGTCAAAAGAATTGGACGATATTACCCAAACCGAAAATGACATTTTTTTGAAGCAAAATGTTTGTTTGTTTGTATTTATTCCCCCGCACGAGTGCGGTGGTTGGTGTCATAGAATAAAATAAAGCCATTCTAACAAGCTTTAAAATGACGTATTGTTCAATTTGTTACAGTCTGAGGACGGAGGCCATACAAAAGCGCCCATTCTCCTTTTCAAAGTACTTATCAAAAAAAAATTAAATGGAGAGATTTTTAAAATTAGTTTGAACCCAAAATCTCCCCCTTTAATTTTTTTTTTAATTTGTGAGTACTGAGCTCAAATCTTAATTTTGAACTTTCGAATAAATTCTAAGTTCTGCAATTCCATTAGTTATCACAAAAACTGAAAAGAACTAGAAAAAAATCGAAAACTGATGTTAGGTGAAAATTACGAAAAAATCATTAAAAAAATTATATCTCGAAAACTACGAAAAATCGTAGAACATACATGGGGGTGATTCAGATACTCCTCATCATAAAGTATCTAAATTTTACGTTTGAACGTCAACTCCCCGGCCACCCTGTATAAATCTCATTTTAGGATTCCGTACCCAAATGGTAAAAAGGAACCCTTATGTTGAGACTCAGTCTGTCAGTCTGTCTGTCACAGCTAGATATCTCAAGAACTGCTAATGCTATCAACTTGAAATTTGGAATGGTTTTAGATGATGTTTGCCCAAACATTTTGCAAATAAGAAAGAAATAAAAATATTTATACTTTTTTTGCAACACACTGAAAGGGGGTCTTAAAAATTCGAAGTGGGGCTACTAGGGCATGTGGGGTAGCATATGAAAGAGGGCTGTTTCACATTCTCAAACATTTTTTCTTTTCTCTTTAGGCTGCACAGTTTTCGACTTGATGAAAAATGTAAAAAAAAAGTTTGCATAGAAAAAAATGTGATAAATGTTTTTGTAAAGATTACAGGAAAAATAAAACGATGTCTCTAAATAGCACACTTTTTCAGAAATCATCAAATGTTGGTACGGAACCCTCGGTGCGCGAGTCAGACTCGCTATTGACCGGTTTTTTTTAAAGTTAGATTGTTAATTAAGAAAAATTATGTGTTTTTCAGGTCCTCGTGTAACTTTGGCGCAACATCAGGAATTTAAGTCTGTTTTAAAGAAGTTAAGAAAATGTGAAGCTGATAGGAAGTGTTTTAAAGCAAAATACATGATTGCAAAAAAAATGAAAACTACAAATGCATTCAATGTGGTTTGTAAGAATATGTCTTACACTACAAAGTTATTTTGCCAAATGCAAGTCTCACAAAGTGGCAAGAAAAAAAGAGGAAGGCGATTCACACTGGATGAAAAGATTTTGGCGTTGTCTCTATACAAGCCATCTCCTAAAGCATATCGCTTACTTAGCAACATATGTGTGTTGCCAAGCAGAAGAACTCTGCAAAATTTACTGCACAAGATAAATATAAAAGCTGGAATCAATGACATAATATTTGAAAATTTGAAAAATAGAGTTACGAAAATGCCTAACAATTATAAATATTGTTCTTTAACTTTTGATGAGATGGCAATTGGAGCCGGCATTTCATATGACAGAAGAAATGACAAAATATCAGGATTTGTTGACAATGGTGATATAGTGGAAAAAGAATATTGTGATCATGTTCTAGTTTTCATGATTAGAGGCATTGTGAAAAAATACAAGCAGCCTTTGGCCTTTTATTATTGTAGTGGAAGCACTAAAACAGTGGAATTAAAAAAACAGATACAGACTATTATAAAAAAAGTGCAAGAAACAGGACTAAAAGTCGTGGCAACAGTATGTGACCAAGGCACCTCCAATGTGGCTGCTATAAACGCATTACTCAAAGAAACGCGAGAAACATTCTTACGCAATGGACGAGAATATAAGGGGGGTTTTTTCATAATGAATATGAATAAAATTTTTCCAATATATGATCCACCTCACCTTATAAAAGGGATTAGAAATAATCTAATCACAAAAGACCTAAAATTTACCATTAAAGGCCAAGAAGGCATTGCGAAATGGGACCACATTGTGAAGCTGTATAAAAGGTGCCCAGGTTATAAAGGCGTGAAGCTAGTGCCTAAGTTATCAGCTCACCACGTGTTGCCTGCATTGATCCCAAAAATGAGGGTTAAACATTGTACTCAGGTATTCAGTAAAACAGTTGGAGTAGCCCTTGGACTTATGGCAGGTAAACCTTTTTTTTTTTCATTAATTATTGTGAATGTTTGAAAGTTACAGTTTTTCATTTGCTATCTGTGTCTATAATGTCAGGATCGTGACAATATCAGTCAGGTTGCATACTCTACACATTGCTCATTACAATGTTCTTAGCACGAACAAAGGTGCTGTTGTCCATCTTCTTTACACAATCCCTAGGGGCCGAATCTCTCTGGGACGCCATGACCGCGCAGCATTATTTATTCCGCGAACCACACCGAGATTAATAGATAATTAATATTAGTTTTCCTCCTTTACAGGATGTGGAGTCCTTGAAAAAGGAAGTACCGACACAGCAGATCTACTCATGTTCTTCGATGATTTGTTCGACAGCGTAAATGGCAGCTTCAGCGCAATAAGAGGAGGAAAAATTTACAGGACTGCAGTGACTCCAACCTCTCCTCACCACAAATTGTGGAATTACAGTCTACCTGTACTAAAAAGTATGAAATTTTGTAACGCCAATAACCAAGGAGTAGTGCCTTCGTTGTCAAGCTGGATCAAGACCATAGAAGGTTTTAAATGAATTACAAAATATTTAACATCCAAAGGGATTAACTCTTTACTGCTGCGCAATTTAAATCAAGACGCATTGGAAAACTTTTTTGGGGCAATTAGAGCTCATGGCTGTAGCAACATTATGCCCACGTCATCTGCATTTGAAGGAGCATTCAAAACTTTATTAATTAATAATATTTCATCTTCACATTCAGTTGGAGCAAACTGTGAAAAAGATGACGGTGTGTGTCTCCAATCATTAAAATATTTTTTAGAAAATCCAGTAGAGACACATCTAACTGAATGTGAAGATGAAATTGACAGTGCTCATTTAAATATAGAAATGGTAAATACAGACGACCTAATACAGGGACAAACTCCAATGCTTATTGAAAGAACCGCAGCAATAGGGTATTGCAGTGGGTGGATAGCACAGCTTGCCAAAAAGAATATTTATAAAAATTGTGTGGCTTGCAGAAACTGTATGGAAGCAGAAGAGCTACAAAGTTTCCACAAATATATACAAAAAAAAGAATTTGGCAGCAAAAAATGGTTGTGCTATCCCACAAGAGCATTATTTGATTTCTTTGCCGAAGTGGAACATGTATGTATTGAAATTTTAAAAGAGCACAGTAATAAAAAGAATATATCAGTTTATATAAAATTAATCATAAATATAAATATAAGTGTATCATTTATTAGTTGTCCAGATCACCGAGATAGTTTACGTGATTATTTAATAAATAAAAGTACAATGTTTTTCATACACAATTGGTGCAAAGATGTCAATAATGTTCTCACTGGTAAAATAACCTTTTGGGATGTTAATGATCCATTAAAAGAAAAGGCTAATCGACACTACCTAAATCATAGAGGGAGAAAAAGGAGAACACAAAATTATGTATTAAATGTGTAATTTTTTGCTGTAAATAAAAATACAAATATGTAGTTGTTTTTTTCCTTTTCGAATTCCTGTAACATTCTTCCCATAAACGCCACTTGACATAAAGGTACGGTACGTACCTATAAGTCGGTAATAAACAGTACAGCAGCTAGCTATATAGTACAGCTACTACATGCTTATCTATACGTATAGGTTTATATTAATTAGTTCCCTTATAGAAAAACTAGATGGCGCTGCGTTCGACCACTTCCTAATATTAAAAAAAGGGTGGAGCTGCCTGTCTATTGCCAGTATACTATAGTAGTCTTTGTTAGGCATGGGTAATATCGCTCTTACACTATATCAAATCGTATCTATGTATCGGTTTAGAATATCGGATATCGTATCTATATATTTCAATACCTATATATTGGCTGAATCAGTGTGGAATTCGGTAACGAAAACGGTACTCTGATTTTTAGGTTCGGTCGGTTTTGTTCGATTCATGTACATCATTGTATTTTATTTGTAACTGTATAGGTACTCGAAATCAGTAAATGTATTTTTTGGTAGTGTTGATGATATGGCACTGAAATGAAACTAGTACAGTCGTTTCGGTTTTTTAGATTTAGGTATATTTTTATCAATTAAGTATATAAATAGGTCAAGTATATTTATTTATCAGTGAATTGAACTTTCCTTCATAGGTACTTTTCTCAGGCTTAGGACTGACTGCATTAATAAGCGAATAAAGAAATTTACTGATAATAAATAAAGGTAATGCAGGCGTATTTAAAAGTTATTTAGACATTAGCGTATCGCACTCTCTCACTCGTTCATCTACAGCTACATCACTCCCGCCCGCGCGCATCGCAAGGCAAGGAATACTCGATACCATGGACCACCGTACCACTCTACCCGAACGAAATATCCGAATCAGTTTGAACCGAATATCATAGATGATGCAATACGATATCGGTATTATTCGGTATAGTGTGTTGTTCTGTGCCTCATCGCGCTATATTCGCTACAGGTACGCGGATACCTGATATATAGATTCAGTGCCGTCCGATATATAGGTATTGGATATTGTGCCGATACATAGATATTGTATCTATATACGATTTGTATCGCCCACTCCTAGTCTTTGTTAATATATTCTGTGCACTCAGAGTCCCACCATGGAGGCGAGGGAATTTTACTAATATTGTTATTTTTTACAGGAAAAACTTCATCTGCCGCTGCGATTAATATGAGTGCTAAAGCTTCAGCACAACTATTTTCATTGCCATCAGAAATGACAGGCAAGGAGCAAAGCTTACTGTCAACAATGTTTCTAAATTTGTCCCAGTCATTATTATTTCTATTTGGTAGTTTATGTTTTAAGCTTGATCTCCTTAATGGTGCATTTGGTTTGGAAAGAGGATAAGAGATCACTATTGGAAAATGGTCACTACCATAAGTAGAGGTTAGAGTATGCCAAGTTAATGAAGAGGCTAAGTTTGGGGAACAGATGGAAAGGTCGATTGCGCTTTGGTTTTGGGTGGGATTTGAACGACGTGTGGCAACTCCTGAGTTCAATATGCATAAGTTATGTGAGTCTATTATATCTAGTAATTCATCACCATAACAATTAGAAGTTGAACAACCCCATGATTGGTGATGGCAATTAAAGTCCCCCAATATTAAGAATGGCTTTGGAAGAAAAGAAAAGAGATTGTTCATCTCTTGAAGAACAGTAGAGGAAGGGTGAGGAATGTAAATAGAAACAAGACAAGTGTGATGCACTTTAATAGCTACAATTGAAATTTCCTCACTATGAGGAGGTAATGTAATGATAGAAAAAGGGATAGAATTCTTTATAAGTATAGCTACTCCACCATACCCATCAGATCTATCCCCTCTAATGGTTAAATAACCATTAATTTTAAAAATATTATTAGGTTTGAGCCAAGTCTCTGCTAAGGCAAAGGCAAATGGCTCATATTTGTTTAAAAGATAAATAACATCACTCTTTTTGTTTACTAGACTGCGGCAGTTCCACTGGATTATTTTGGATGTGTGGTCCATTATGAATGGATTGAGATACATTGAAAGATGGGGCAGCGTTGGACGGTGAAATGTTGAACTGAGAGAGAAGATTGTGTAATGCAGAAAGAAAATCGTTTATGGAAAAATTAGTGTCATTTTTATCATTATTAGGATTATTAGAAAAAGCACAACCATTTAGTGGTTGGGGAATGTCGAAATCTTTAATAATGGCATTGTGAGCCTCTTTATTATATCCTTGTACAGATTTGGGATGGGAGCGTGGTTTGAGGAAGACAGTCTTTTTATAGCTACCGTCAAACGGGGTGAATAGGCATGCAGGGGTGAATAGAAACGAAACTTTAAAGGGGATTTTAACCTTGAAATAATATAGTTTATTGCCAAAAAGGACTCTTAATGTGTTTATTGTAATATAATTAACGATTAAGTGCTCTTGTTGGGGTCAAACAAAATTATTTCAAGGTTAAAATCCCCTTTAAAGTTTCGTTTCTATTCACCCCTGCATGCCTATTCACCCCGTTTGACTGTACTTGAAGCAGGCATTCTATTAGGTGAAGAGATTGATGGAGTTTGTGAAAAGTTTTTGGAAGGAGAAGATAAAAGTGTATCTGCATACGATTTAGTTACTGGGGGATATACTTTTGACGCTTCAGCATAAGATACTGAACTTTGTGCCATGTATGTTTTAATTAATTTTTGCCTAGAAAATTCAGGGCAAGACTTATTAGTAGCATAGTGAAAACCAGAGCAAAGGCAACAAGATGCACTTTCTTGTTCTCTTTCACAATTGTCCCCAGTGTGGCCTTGGCCACATTTATAACAACGAGGTTTGGACCTGCACTGAATTTTAGTGTGACCAAAACGACAACAATTAAAACACTGTACGGTAGGGAAAATATATAAATCTACAGGTAATGCATTATAGCACATAAAAATTCTTTTCGGTAGAATCTGCCCATCAAATGTAACAACTATGGATTGGGATGGTTTCCAAATGGATGTACCATCAACAATGGTTTTAAAATTGCGGCGTCTGACTTTTAAAATTTGCCCGCAACCAATTGGTACAGTTATATTATCAATAACTTCCTCCGGAGACCATTCCGCAGGAACACCACGCACTAAACCCATTCTGGTAACATTAAAAGTAGGTATAAAAGCTTTGTAATTGTATGTCTCTAGACTATTATGCGTAATAAAGGAATTTGCGTCCAGGAACTTGGAAAAAGATAAAGATATTTTATTGCGCCCGATTTTTTTGACGCTACCGTTGATAATATTTTGGAAGGCGTTATGTTTTAAAAACTTTCCAAAAGTAATTGGGTGCAATGTCGTACCATCATCTGGTGAAATCATTTTTTTTTGAACATGAATGACATACGGTGCGTTGTCTGTTTTGTCGTATGTTTTTCGACCTATCGGAATGGGAACAACGGATGGAGCAGAAATTTTATTTGTAATTTCGTTAGAAACGATAATTTCGGAGCAGTTAGGCACTGGTGTATTGCTTACTAATGTAGCTGTTGAGTCCGTGCAGTCACAACCCGAAGACACGGAACCGTGGTTTTTGCGAGTACGGCGACGCTTATTGCAGTGCTTGCAAACATGCATACGGCTTCTTTTTAGTTGACGAGCCGAAGACGACCCGTCAGTATCCATGCCGGATTCGTTGGAAACTGTTACAAAATTGCCTGCCGGGGGAACGAAGTCCCCCGGGTCAGGCGGGTCGTTCATTTTTCGCACTAATTAATTAATGAGACTTACCTCTACCGAAGAAAATATACAAAACTGAACTAAAATTACATATAAAAGAAAATAGAACACTAAAAACTATACTACTGATCTTATATTACAGGATTTTAAAATTTAAAATTTAATTTCAAAAAGGACGCGTCCGCCAAGTTTAGAGTTTCCCGCGCTTTTTCGACACTATATTATATAACAAAGTTGTTGTTGACAGCACAAGTCACCATACAGCCAAGGAGGCCGTGTCAATAGGCATATCACCTCATTCTTCCCCGGTCGAGTTTTCACTCTCTTCTCCATCTACCACAAAGTCGCTTAGGTAGAACGGCGGCTTTCTGGTCCTGTTTGATCTCCACGGGAGAGCTTCGATCTGGAGTATCGGAGAAGGCGGTGAGCTACGTAGATCCTCTGAACATTGCGGCGATGATAGCGACGGGGTGTCAGTTTCGGGTGGAGCTGTAGCGTTGTCTTCCATCTCTTCAGAAGCTGATTGAAAACTATCATCTCCACTGTAGTCAATGGTATTCGGGAACGGTGCCAATTGACGGTTCGATACTGTTGACATTTCCCCACTGTCCCGTCGAATAAGAGAATAGTGAGGATTAGTTTCAAGGAGTTCAGCTTCTTCGGCTAGAGCGTCTGTGTTAGATTGTCGGACATTCTTCTTTACCAATACCGGGCCTGGTGCAAGTCAGGATGGCAGTGAATCTCCGTTCTGGGATCTTCTAAGGTATGTAAAAAGTTTTTCATGTGGGGTGGCATTAGTAGCTGTACATAAAAGAGAACGTACACAGTGCAATGCATCCTTCAGTGCCACTTCCCAGTTTTCCGGTGATAGTCCCTTTGACCTGAGAAAGAGAAAGATACGTTGTTCACAACCGTTTCGATATTTGGCAAGGGGATGTCATCTAGGTCAGTAAATTTATTTATTGTCATTGAATAATCGATCACGAGCCGCTTGCAATGGGCCCCTCCTCCCGCCACGAGAACTTGGGCCCTCCAAGAGGAAATACTTTTTTCAATTACGCCATCTTGGAGCAACTTAGACACTTCTTCTTTTATGAAGACAGCGTCTTCTTTAGTGTAGCGCCTGCTTCTGACAGCAATCGGTTGGATATTTGGCGAAAGATTGGTGAATATGGAGGCTGGCGGAACTGAGGCTTCAAGAACATTAGAGATTTGTAGGGGCTCGCCGGGACCTCCGAGATTGAATTGGATGCTTGAATGTTGCTTAAGTAAGTCGTGACCTATGATAACGTCTGCGCAAAGGTTGTCAACTACTAAAAGGGGTGTTTGCTTGTAAGTATGTTGATTCATTTGAATAGTTGCGGAACATACCCCTTCGGTGAACTTTTTAAGAAACTGAGTGAACTTCCAGTGTCGACGAGAGCATCAGCTTTATATACGTTAATTGTGTTATGGATTGTCGCACTCCTAAGATTTGAAGGAGAAGCGGCGGAAATAGCCCCGCTATAAAACTGGGCATTGCTTGAGTTGGGACTAGGATGTTCCTCATTCCACACAGACTTTGTGTTATGCCCGGACCTGCAAACGGTAGCGGGTCCATATTGGCTCAACTAAAGTTCTTTACCCGAAATTGTTCTTCCTAACGATTTGTAATCCGAATGATCACTCTTCCTAAAATTTTTCATCCTAAAGTTTTCATTCATACTATTTGTAGTGCTACCGGCGATGTTCATAACACTCATGTTTCCGAAAATTGTAATTAATAATATCATTAATGTAAATATATTTAAACTCCTACTGTTTTTTATCATAACGCTTTTATCCCTAAACATAATTACCATAATATTTTCACTCATACTCAGAAAGAAACATTTACCAAGTGTTATAAAAAATATATGTGGGTAGAAGATGATATTTATAGTTTTAGGTTTTTTTTTCTGTGCATGGTTGATGGTGGGCTAGGTCGACGGAGCCCCGCTTCGCGGGGCTCCTACTTCTGTGTGGTTTATAAAAAAATAACCACGAAGGGGATGGCGGGGTCTATTCGCTCGCTTCGCTCGCTCACACGACCCCGCCATCCCCTTCTAACCTAACCTGTCCGAGTCGGGGTGCCCTAAAGTCCCAATTGCATCCAATTTCTCTTGATATAAACAACCGTTACACACCCGATGTCGATGGCAAATTATGTTATGGCATATCATAATTATGGCATGTGATAATTAGGGCTTACAATGATTAATGTATATAATACTGATTATTATGAATAAAAAGAAATCTAAACAAAAAAGATATGACTTTGAATAATAGTATAAAAGATGGTTATGTTGAGAAAATTTAGGGAAACAAATAAAAGTATAATAGATGTTTATTGCTACTGACATTATGAAGTTGAATGCTTCGGAATTATGAACATTAGAGACAGAGTAGTTAGGAATTGTGATTGTTAGGATGAAAAATGTTAGGAAGAACATTTTCGGATTTCCAATTATCGGAGTTGAAAATTTAGGTGAACTTTGGCGCACCCAACGGTAGCAAAATGGCCTTTATTCGAACACTTATTACAAGTAGCTTTGCTAGCTGGGCACCTTATTCTAGGATAAACATTTCTTCCTCAGAAGAAACAGCGCTTGGCTGATTGTGACGAGGAGGACAGTGCGGCCGAAGCATTCGTGACGATGAAGCTACCGCCAAATTGTCCGATTCTTTGTCTCGAGAGATTTCAGGTACAGCATTTAGTAGCGGAGAGTTAGTACCGATCGTCTGAACATCTTTCTCAGCAGTTTCCAAGGTGATGGCATGATTAAGAGCTTTGGTAAGAGCAAGCGTAGAGTTGTCTAAAGTCGTTAACGGATTTTTCTTGAGAGCAGGCCGGAGATTAGACCACTACGAATTGCCTGTTCTTCATGTTCTGTCCCGGTGACTGCTTCAAGTTTACAATCGTTAGCCGTCAGTCGAAGGGCTCTAGCATAATCGCAAATAGTCTCGTCCGTTCTTTGTTTTCGATTGAATAGGACATGTCGAGCTAGTATCGTGTTTTTTTGTTTGACATAGATGTCTTCTAGAGCTTTCATAGATGCTTTATAAGTCGTGCAAGACTTGATATGTTTGTAGATCGATGCGGATAAATGGTTGATTAACAGCTTACACTTGAGAGAATCCGGTACGTCTTCAGAATTTTCTTCGGCGAGAAAGCTTTCGAAAGTCGATTTCCAATGTAGCCATTTTTCGTAGGCGTCCGCTACATCAGGCTCGACGTCAAACTTGTCGGGTCGGAGATACCTTGATAGCGCTGATTTGCCAAATTTTTCGTCAGGCATCTTTAGCTAAATAAATTGTAGCATAATAAGCGTAATACCAAATAGAACGTGGCTTTATTTAGCTAGAGAATTACAATTGAATAGGTATCCATGACACTATATATAACTCAGCAGATATGACTGTTCAGATTTGGTAAATAATTTAAGTTATGTTGTACCTAGAACTGTTGTAAGACGTGAGGTGCGCACACGCCCTCTATTTGCCATTCCATCTTGCCGCACCAATGCTGGAGTTCGTGCACCTCTACGTCGCATGGCAAATAATTATAACACAATTTTCTCGGACATATACCTATTTACATTAACACGTAACAAAGGACAATGGGAAATGAATGTATGGAGTCTGGGCCCACCCTTCAATAGTAACATCTGATATACCGTTGGATAGGGCTTTTTAAGTGGAACATTAGTTACTAATATAACTATGGTCAAATGTTAGTACTTTCGGAGATACGACGTCTTAAAGTCGTCAGTCTAACATATTCTTTATGGATACTTATAAGGTAAAATAGTAATAATAAGTACACTTTAAAACAAAAGAGATTTATTATTCGTCTTGGACATCAAAGACAATTACATCATTTAAAAAACCCACGGGGGCCACGAATGGTTGATGTCTCCCAACTCCTAGGTACCAAATCAAAGAAATAGTGTGAGCGCAACTTCCTACAGTTCGCCGTCCGGTCAAGCAAGAGCAATAATATTGTGATATCGCGTTTCTTCCAACTTGGTTTCGATCAATTAATATATAGCAATAGTATATTCTTGCTCTTACGTGGCGTGACTGTGTCCTACCACGCAGCAACCACACATTCTCTGCTGGTATATTATATTCTATTAAATCATGTAAATCGTTTTGTCTGTACATTTTTCTATAACGTATAAACCGTCTCGAAGATGTTCACTGCAATATGACTGATCGCCATTTGCAAATGCGCCCGGGCAAGCGGCGGGCGCAGCGGGTAGGGTGGGGGCGCAGGTAAGGAGCAAGCAGATAGGTGCCGTCCGTTTTGAGTCTGGCCATAGTTTATCTTATAACGAAGTAAACTACGGTCACTTTTATGGCAGTATAATAAGTAGTATAACTCCGAAAGTACTGACTTTTGACCTTAGTCGTAATAATAAGTTTTATTCTGCATAAACATACCTATTCATTTATGAGTGTCTTATTCCTATTGAGAGGTGGGCCCATCATTACTCATTCTCCTTTAGAAACAATGTAATCAAAAAATTTACAAATTAAAGAACACTGGCAAATTTAGGCCCAGGAGCGGACACGAATGAAATATATATTAAAAAAAATCTTTAATTAAATAGTTATTTACCGTCATTTTTAAACGCCTTTTAACCATTGGGTACTAAAAAACACAATAAAAAGAAGTTGATAGCGGAAGCCATTTTGAATGAACTATATGTGGAATTAGGAAATGCACGTGAAATGTAGAAGTCATTGACTGGGTTGCCAGGGGTAAAATATATAATATTTTATGTAGAGGTCATGATTTCTCATTATTTAATTATTATTATCAATAAGATCCATTTTGAAAATCAAAATATATCTGTTGATGCATTACATAAATATTTTTGTTAATTTCAACGTTTTTGGTTCATAATAATTGTGGGTTTGCGTTGATTTCGATGGTGGATCAAAATGCTAGAAGCCAAATTAAATATAAGTGTCAACTCAAGAAACGTCAAATGATCTCAATAAATCAATCAAATAATCAATGTCATTCACTCCCGCAGACTTCGGCTTGCGAATTTGTGATTTACTCGACTGTTTTCTTTTGTGATTTACCTTGTTTTGTTTGACCTGGCTATTCTTTTTGGACTCTGGAACTGCTCAAACGATTGATCCGGCTGTGTTATAATTGGATTTTGTTGTGTAAAATGGAAGGTCTGAGATGTTTGAATTGTGGTTTAACGATCACCACCAATCGAAGGCACTCGCCGGCTAATGCCGATGCGGTTCGACAAACTATAACGCAATGGATTGCTCCACGCACAGTGAGTATTAAATTGTATATTTTTAACTATGACATGTGCCTTATTTTGTTATAAACGCACTTAACAATTTGGGAGCCTTGATGCTGACTACAGATCAATTAATTTTCAGATGACTGCCAGTGATCATGTTTGTGATAGCTGCTGGACCTTGGCCAGCAACGTAAATACTCAACATCGACACCTATGCGTCAGTTGTGGCCGCTCCCTACTGAGAATTCGTTTCCATGTGTTAAATATGGATAGTGAGCATGCATATGACATTTATAGACTTGTAAATGAAAACATGCAGAGAAGACTTGGACGTCAGGTTAGTGAAATCATTTATTTATATAAATTGGTTACATTACAGCAAGTCATTTAGCTAAAGCTATGTATGACCTATTTTTTATATTTGTGATGATTGATGTACTTACCTATATTAAATCTCCATGCTTACTATAACACTATCAAAAACCAGCAAGAAGATCCCTTTCGAGACACCTTTCAAAATGATTTTTAAAGTTATTTTAAGTTTAACATGATAAATGATGTTTATTCAGTAAATTGGTTATTCGTAATTACCTATACAATTGATAGTCAATGTGTTACCGCCAAGAAAAACCGTACTGTAAAAACCTTATACCCACTTATATTTTTCTTTCAGGCAAGGATTGGCCATGATAATATTTGTCATCCATGTTGGCAGCGGGCTGATCGTTTGCGGAATAGACAATTATCTGTTGCTTCCACAAGTACCTCTCAATCTACTTCTATATCAATTAATATTGACAATACTGAGACGGAATCAACACCAGCAGTTGATGAAACACCAGCAGTGAATGTAATACCTGTAGTGGATGAAACAGCAGCAGTAGATGCAAGCCAAAATATAGGCCAAGTGCAGCTTCCATCCTATTTGCGTGCACCTGATACCCAGCGACATTGTGTTTTCCAAGGTTGTATAAATTCACAGAGACGAATAATTCCCACCTCTATTAGAAAACGTGTTTTGTGTGATTACAATTATTATATACCTGCTAACTGTCGTGTTTGTAATGAACATATGTCTGCAGCACTGTGGCATAATTTATCAGAAGCGGAAAATGCAATAAATTCTTTTAAGCCGAACCATTTTGAAGAAATCATAGCATGGTTTCAGTCTAGCCAAACATCTGTTTTAGATTTTCAGAATATTGATGGATTAAGTGATGATCACCTTCATTATTGGATCGGGTTGTCTAGAGATCAATTTAATCTTATTCTTGCTGAAGTTCCCCGTATCAATGATATGATTAGAGGGCAAATAGCACTTCTAGCTTATTTAATTAAAATGAGGACAGGGGACTCAGATGAGCGCTTGTCAAAACTATTTAATATTCCAAGAAGAACACTTGAGGTTATGATGAGTAAGGTTAGGGAATTACTTAAACAGGATTTTGTTCCTCGACACTTAGGACTAAGTCACATATCCCGCCAGGAGGTTGCTAACCGCAATTTAATTATACCAAATGGGCTATTTGGTACTGCGGATTATAGTACGGCTATTGCAATTTTTGATGGGACATATGTGTACATACAAAAAAGTAGCAATTATAAGTATCAAAAACAAACTTACTCACTTCATAAATACAGAAACCTTATAAAACCATTTCTCCTTGTATGTACGGATGGTTATATCATTGATGTACTTGGGCCGTATCCTGCAACTACATCAGATGCAGACATTATGCGAAATGAGTTTGCAGATGGGCAGCCTTTAAAAAATTACTTTGCAAGTGGGGACACCTTTATATTAGATAGAGGGTTTCGGGATGCAGTTCCCTTATTACGACAATGTCATTTCAATGTGTCCATGCCAGCATCTCTTGAAAGTGGTCAACATCAATTAACTACGTTACAAGCTAATAAGTCTCGGGCCACCACAATTTGTAGGTGGGTAGTTGAAATTGTGAACGGTCGATTTAAAAGAGATTATAAGCTTTTCCGCCAAGATTTTTTTAATGTTGCTTCAAAACATGTAATGACGGACTTTACCATAGCTGCAGCTATAATTAATAGTTTTCATCCACTTCTAACAGACAGAGCGAATGCTCAAACAATATTAAATATAATTCAAAATAAAATGTACATTGATAATCCTCTGGCTACTTATGTAACTAGTCATGATTTAAATAGAAGGCGAGCTCAATTCGAAAGAATTAATGTTAATAATCATAATGTTAATGATTTTCCAAGGCTGGACTTTGAACAACTTATTTTAATATCGTTAGGGCCTTATCAAATCAAACAAGCCAGATCATATTATGGTGAACATATACGAAGTGGAGGACAATATGAAATTGAAATATACAGAGAAAGCAACAGCAATTTACGAGACTTAATTTCACAAACTGACAATAAATGGTTGCTCAGAGGGAGAATCCAAAGTCGGCACGTTAGTAGAAGAGTGTACTTTGTTTACATTATAATAAATAATAATCTTAGCGGGCGTGACGCTATAGAGCAATATTGTTGCAACTGTTTGGTGGGCAGACGCACTGTAGGGTGTTGTGCTCATGTCATGTCTATTATATGGTACTTGTCATGGGCTCGACATGAGCCAAACATATGCCCACCAGCTCAATTTTTAGATGACTTATTAATTATTTATGAAAATGAATAAAAAAGAGCTTTATTCTAATGAAAAGTGGTTTCTTTTTCTCAATTACCTTAAATGTCTTTTACTTTTATAACCTGAAAAATGTTTTTTGTTATCTCACTAATATCTCAGTATTCCCATGATCAATACTGATATTGATGTTTTTATAGTAAATAATGTTTATGACCAGTAATTTTAGCATTTGTATTATTATTGTCTGTTGAGTTGAAAAAGTGGGCCTGACGAAGTATGGGCGTTTGCCAGTGTCCTTTATTTATTAACTGTAATGTAAATAAATTAATGTAGATAAAGTTGTGAGTTACATATAAACCACTAACATTAGATACTAAGGTGTTATTAACTAAGAAACTTTGTGTAATTGTTTGTTTTCCCAAAGAAATAAATAAATAACAGAGTTGTCGTTGACAGCACAAGTCACCATACAGCCAAGGAGGCCGTGTCAATAGGCATATTGCCTCAGTAAGTATACAATTAATTAATATAGTTTTATTTATTAATTTCTGTTGAGGCTACTGAACCCTCACAAGCTTTATAATTATTATAAAATTTGAAGATCGCGAATGATTTAGGCTGCATTCCGAATTAGACCATGATCGCTCACAGCGATCACGTCGATATTTTGCGTTCCGTATTAGATATCATGATTATGACAGCTAAGAACTACGCTCGTGAACGCGCTCACAGCAAGTTACAGTGTGGTCGCTTAACGTCAACCTCAAACTTTGCACAAAAAATACCGTTTTGATATTCTTCTGCAAATAGAAGATCAACGCATTGGCACTTATAGTTTGTTGGTTGACTCTATCGACTCTGATAACTCAGATTTTGAGTTTGAGAACGACGATTCGTCCAGGGATGAAACGGATGACGAAGGGCTTATATTAGCCTATTTACATGCTCCCGGCAAAGATTTACCCCGAAGAAAAATACCATGTTCAAATTCATTTACTTATTATTTGTCACAGGTGAAAAGACAGTTCTTACACTTAGCATTATTGTATCACTGTAACATACCCATGGGTGTACAATATTTTATACCTATGTATGTCAATATTATTGGCTATGTTAAATATAATTTAAAAAAATACAATTATACTCTTAATTGTTACCAAGAATTACAAATAACCTAGATGCAACAATAATTAAACATAATGTGCACGAGTTTAAAACTCATTTCAGGTATTTTATTACGTCATGGTTTTTACAGCACAATTTCGAAAATGCCGCTTTAGTTTAAAGATATGATGCGACTCGAAACAAAACGCTCAACTGTGATTTTTGACAGCGCTCACGGTGATATTAATCAGGCCTGCGACAGCTTTAGTTCCAAAAAATGCGTTATGGCGCTACTTTCGGTAGCCATGTTGTTGGCAGCCATTTTGGCTGTTGAGTGTTGCGTATAACTGTCAAACTGACAGATTGTATTTTCAGTAATTTCAGTCATTCATGTTCGTGTCGAATCTCTGGGTTAGTTTGTGTATTATTCGTTATCATCGCTTTATTGCTTGAGTTGAGACATAATTATATATAATGGTGAGTAGATACTCTCTCTACAAATAGCCTTTGTTCACATTATCTGCATAGCAGTTGCAAATTATCTAGGATAAAAAGTATCCATCATCATTATAATTATCATAATATCCATCTGTATGTTAGTCCAGGTCATGGTCTAACTGTGTACCAAATTTCATCCAAATATGTTGAACTGTTAAACCACAATTGCATAACAAACATCTAAACTTTGACATTATTTTATAAATTAGTAGGATTGTGATCCATCAAATTAAGTTGTACTCAATAGCTTTTTTGTTTGCAGATGGAACTATTGAGATGTCAGGACAACACCTAAGTGTAGTGTATGATCCCCCACACTTACTAAAGGGGCTAAGGAACAACCTTACAAAAGACATGTTTTTCAAAAGCAAAGTTGCCACTTGGAAGGATATTGAAATGGTATTTGATGCTGATTGCCAACTAGGTCATACTAGAATGCATAAAAAACTAACAGAGCACCATATTCACGCAGCAAAAATGAAGAAAATTAAAGTGAGTGTAGCTGCCCAAACTCTGAGTGCAACAACCAGTGGAATGCTTAAATACACTGCATTGTTCAGTAAGTTTTTACTTTGTTATCAATCAATCACTCACTTACTCACTTTACTTTAATTTATTTAGGGTCTCCGACAAAAGAAACACAAGAATTCACACTATACATATTCACTCTTTGTTAAAAAGAATTAGGTTTTTAATAATTGGGTTTTAATTTTTACAATTGAGCCATTATGACTAATAAGACGTTTGATTTAAACTAATATACTAAGAATAATACCAGTTGCACTTTCTTGTAGTCTGATAGAATGGAAATGGAGACATTGTTTGTTTGTTATACTTATATATAATTATGTATTTCAGAAACTACAGCCTCGGGTTAAAATGTCAGTGAGACAATGGCCACAACAGGCGAAGCTGTGGAATTCATGGACAAGCTCTTTGACAGCGTGAATGGATCTCGAGGGAGTACTGTCCGGGGCAAACTTCGTGGACCAATAAAGCCAAACGCCCATCAAATTTTCAATTTTTGGACAGAAGCCAAACAAATATTAAATAATATCCAATATATTGATAATAGTAGCAAGAAAGCCCTCAAAAATAATAAAATCTATAAGGTTCGAGTTCCTTCTCATAATGGATGGGTTACAAATATAGAAAGTTTTGAAAGGTTGTCTAAACTGTTGTTCGAAAAATATGATATACAATATTTTTATCCTAGAAATGTTAATCAGGATCCTCTTGAGAATTTTTTTGGTAGGATCAGAGCCATCAACTACAGGAATGTCAATCCTGATGCAAATACTTTTTTGAATGCTTTTAAATCACTGCTAATGTCCAACGTTATGGGTCCACATTCAATATACGCAAAACTGTGAGGATGATACAGGAAACACAGTTGTAGATTTTTTTAAACTCATATTTTCATCCAATGTTGATGAGAGTTCCTCATCAACATTTGATGAAGATAAAGAAAATGCCGTGTGTAGTAGACCCATAACAATGACGCAAAACGTTAGCAGTAACCAATCACTAAATCCAGTAAACGAAAGATGGCGCGTGCACTCTTCTGCATATACAGCAGGGTATATGTGCAGGAGAGTGACAAACAAATTTAATTGTAGGAGATGCTCTGATACTTATACGCAAACAAAAAGAGATGTATTTCATAAATGGATTGAACAACGAGAATATACCCTTTTAAAACATCATAATTTAACATATCCATCAAAGAAGTTTCTAATGTTATATAGGAATATCTCGGGCCTTATACATGATTACTTGAATAAGTATGCATACAAAAAATGTGTAAAAAAACATTTAAAAACGGAAATAATAAAGAAATTTGATTTAAATTGGTTGGGGTGTACAGGTCATAACACCGAAGTAAAGGAATGGTTGCTTAATTTAATGATACGCACCCATGTTCATAATTGGTGCAACATAATTAATACAATTTTAAAAGGAGGTGTACAAGAAAAACTTGTGAAACAGATGTGTGCACCTCAACAAATTGCCTTTGAGAAATATAAAGCCCATAGGTTAAGACGAAAAAATAAATAAAAAGTAAAATCTGAAGTCTTTTTTTTACATTTCTTTCGTTATATTCGTATCCAATGAACATATAGGAAGAAACATTGAACATTGCAAATAATAAAATTAACCCTATAAGAATATTCCATGGCACATCACTATGCTATCGATATTCTATGCCGGATGGTCAGCGTCATTTTTATAGTACGCTGTGGGTCATCCCTCAGTGACATTACGACACTAGCGCTTGGCGCATATTTTTGGAACTAATCGTCAACCATAGTACTGTCCTATCTGTCTCCGACTAGTATATAGTTATCTGTGATATTAATTTAGGGCATGGTCAGCGTTATCGCAAGATGTCGCATGTCATGATGTCATATGTGACGATTCACGGAACATCATTATCGCGCTCACGCTAATTCGGTACGGGTGTTAGCGCGCTCAAATCGATGACAGCCCAACTCGGAACGCTCCCTTAGTGGCCGTTGTGGTTACTTGTCTAATTTTGTAAAAAATGCCAGCACGTCCTTTTGGTAAAAATAACAGTGTCTTAAATTGCCAGCATTTATAATGAATATAATACTTATACATAATTACTATGGTGTCTATCTTATTTATTAAAAGATATTTAAAGTTTGTTTGGAAAATTGGACATGTAACAGAGTCAAGGTAGGTAATTTTTATTTGAGTTGGAATTAAGACATGACAATATGGTGATGATTTTATTTATTGTTTCATATGAATGAATCGTGGAAACGTATTGCTGTCACTCAAAATCAACCAACACTCAAAAATATCGTCTATGAAGTCGGGGGCTGGAGTAGAGGAAGTGTACCAGCCCTGAGCCCATCTGGAAATTTATTATCACTACATTTGTATCTTTTTCATCAATATTGTGAAGATATACAACCTTCATATTGTGTCGATGGTTTGTTGCTTAGCAACGTTTGTGATATTTGTCTTGTCACTTTACCTGAAAATATATTCCTTCTACACAATAAAACAAAGTTTTATTGTAACGTTTAATTCTGCATCTACGCCAACAATAATTATGAGCTTTTAAGAATATAATAAAGCTTCACAAATATGGACACGATAAATATACGAGTAATTATGGAATACGAGTTCCGTCGCTGTAGCAATGCAGCACAAACGGCTTGCAACATTATTCTCGAATACGGGAGTGAACACTAAAGCTAATTGGTCTGTGGAACACTACAAAGCTGTCAGGGGCAGCCCCTGTCAACTTTGTATGGAAGGAACGAAATACCTACAAGGGCAAAACCTCCAACTTGCCAATAAAAAATAAAAAAAGATTAGGTGTGGTAACACATAACTTCCGGCAATATCGTCATTTGACAAATCAAAATGTTGCCATAAAATTATCCTTACTTCCATGTAAGTTTTTTATCCATACTTCATGAATTAATTTTTATTGGAATTATAATAAAAAATATTTGAAAATGATAAACATGAATAAAACCGTCATGTTTTACATTCGATACGATGGGTCCAACAATGAAATGGAATGATATTATTTTTTATAGTAGGATTTTTATTTCAATATATAAAACACCAAGTTGACAATGGCGTCGGCGTCGGAAAAATCTATAAGTCAATGGAAAAATCACATCAAATAGTACAATGAATCATATTCCCAGAACACTGTTAATTACTCCTAGCGGAGTAAATAATAATATATCTTTATTTCAGACATACGTCCATACATTTTTAACAAATGAAACGTTAGTAAGGTTGTTAGTAGAACACATAAAAATACAAATAACAGGGTGTTAGTAATTTGTTAGTACAGAATCAAAATTAGTAGGTATAGTACGAATACATTATACTATTCCATTACATTATCTACATACATTACAGAGTACATTATCTATTTCCTATTTCTGAGCAAGTGAACACTCGCCCAGTAAACAGTAAACGGACCGTTTATTTTGCACGTTAACGTTCTGAGGACAGTGTTGGTGCTACCACGGACCCTGCTCATCATCGATGGGGTTCTTTTCCTGATGATGGAGAAGAAATCATCGACGGAAGCTGCCGCAAACATTTCTGAGGCACTGCAGTTCCTGGGTTTCCTCAACACTGCCCTCAGAGCGTCATTGTACTGAACACGCAGGGCATTGAAAGCCCGCCGCGTATAGTTGATCCACAGACTGTACGTGTAGAATGACTGACAGAAGGCTCTGAAAAGTAACAGTTTACATCTGTAGTACATCGTGCGAATCTGCGGGCCAACATGTTGCAGCGGACTGCCAACGCCCTCCTTTCCCTCTCTAAGTCTGCATCATCCTGTAGGCGATCCGACAGCATGTGACCCAAGTATTTTGCTTCAGTCACCCTTACTAGTGACGCCCCCCCGATCTTAATTGGTGGCACATTTGATGGTGCTCTGTTCCCCGCCTTAAATACCATGAGGACACTCTTACTCGCATTATACTCGAGTCCATGCGACGTGGCATACGCTTCACAAATGCCCAGAAGTCTTCTAAGCGCACTCACTGACGGGCTCAGCAGAACCATGTCTTATTTTATTTTATTTTATTTATTTGGGAAAATAAACGGTTACACATTACAATATTACAAAATAATTAGAGCTAAGTAAAGAGTGAGCAAATGTATAACCCACGACATTTTCCACATAATATTAAAACAGGATATTAAAAATTATTACGATGTGCGATTACAATTACATCATAACTGTATGCATAATGTGGTTAATGATAAATCTAAACAGGCATGCAAAAATAATAAAATAATAAATACAGTCTATAGTTTAAACATTATGGAGTTAAATCTATGATTGTTTTGCAAACAAGGCATCGAAATTTTCCAACAGAAACAGCAAAGATGTCAATATTATGGAAGGTCTTATTATACTGATTGGTAAGGCGTCGTAGGGGCGCTCGTAAGCCTGCGTTCGTATGACTAGAAGATACAGCAAATAGATGTCGTGCACGCACCCCTCGGCTTATGGTTGTTCTAGGTACTACGTAACAAATCTTATTACTAATATCCATACAATCATATGTGTTGTTACAGAGGTCAAACAAAAACATTGTTTCCAAAGTAATACGTCTGGCTTTAAGTTTTTGTAGATTAAACTTATTTAAAAGATCACTATAAGATGCATAGGTGTGAAAACAACGGAAATGCACGGCTTTCAAAAATTTACTTTGAACTTTTTCAATCGCCTCTGAGTATTTACCATAGAAGGGATTCCACACCGCAACAGCGTACTCCAACTGCGACCTGATCAACGATTTATAAAGATAAAGATATGTATATGGGCGGACAAATTCTGTAGCTGATCTCATCACGAAACCATACATGCGGAAGGTATTGTTCACTATTCTACTAATATGAGCGTCTAGGTGTAGTTTATTGTCCAATAGAACTCCAAGGTCACGAACCAGTGTTTCTCTTGTTAGAATTACGTTATTTAGGGAGTATGGATGCATTAGGATTTTTTTATTCTTAGTAAAACTTATACAACAACACTTAGATGTGCTAAGTTGGAGTTTGTTATTTAAACAATATGCAGAGAACCTGTCTAGGTCTTCCTGCAAGAGGAGACAATCATGTAAATTTTTGACAGGCTTATAAATTTTTAGATCGTCTGCATATAGTAAAATTTTTGAATTTTGAAAACATGTATTGATATCGTTAATAAATATTATGAACAAAAGAGGTCCCAAAATAGAGCCCTGGGGTACTCCAGAAGTAACTCTTAGAGTGTTGGAATTGAAACCATTTACCACAACCCTCTGAGTTCTATTAGAAACGTAAGAGGAGAACCATCTCAATAGATCACCACGTATACCATTAAATGCAATTTTGTTTAAGAGCAGCTCATGGTCAACTTTGTCAAAGGCTTTCCGGAAATCAGTGTAAACAGTGTCAACTTGAATGCGAGAGTCCATATTGTTGAATAAGTAGTCCACAAAAGTCACCAGGTTAGTTGTAGTTGATCTTCTTTTGACGAATCCATGTTGTTGTTGAATTATATTGCTATGTATGAGAGGATATACTTTATTATGTACTAATCTCTCGAAAACCTTTGACAAAGCTGGCAATATTGATATAGGACGATAATTTTGGACATCCTGTTTAGGTCCTGACTTGTAAATAGGGGTTATATTAGCAAGTTTCCATGCTTGAGGAAAGATTCCTTGTGAGATTGATAAATTAAATATAATATGCAATGGGATACACAGATTAACAGCAGTCGACTTTATAAAGGTTATTGGTAGACCGTCTGATCCTGGCCCCTTAGAAGGATCCAGTGCTTTTAGCGTACTAAATACTTCATCGATAGTAAGCTGAATGTCAGTTAATAGAGTGCAGCTCTCAGAACAGTCATCATGCAAGGATGGAATATTACTAGAAGTGGAAGGCTCATAAACAGAGTTAAAATAGTCTGAAAAAAGATTACAAATTTTTTCTGGGTTGTTAGTTGACTGGTTGTTATAACTCATAGTAGAAGGAACTTTAGTACTATTTTTTCGGTTAGAAATGAAAGTCCAAAAGTGTTTAACGTTGTTCCGAATACTATCTTCGACAGAATTAATGTATTTTTTGTAGCAGTTCTTACATTCATCCTGGAATCTGGAGCGGTATAGTGAGAACTGCTCGTAATCCGAAATATTGCGATACATTTTCCATGTCATGTCATTTTATGTCGTCCGCATAACTAATATTATTTATCATGGTTCCGTCTATCGAACACCCGACCATAGCTCTGCTGAGCCTGCCAATCAGCTGATCAACAAATAGGTTAAACAAACTCGGAGAAGACAAACCACCTTGCCTGACCCCGCATTTCAGAGGATATTCCTGACTAAGCGAGCCGACCCATTTGACCGCATTTTTTTGATTACTGTACCAGTACTTGAGGAGGGATACCGTCTCCCTCGGCACAGTGGTTTTCTCAAGTAGCTTATGCCACAGAATATCATAATTGACCAGGTCGAACACCCTCGACAGATCAAGAAAACACGCATATATCGGTGTATTCCTGTCAGTATAATACCTTACAGTTTGTTTCAGACACATAATCGCCATATCCGTTGACAGGTTGGGTCTGAAGCCAAACTGCAAGTCATGTATCTGAAGGTGTTTGCTCAGCTGTGCGTTCACGAGACTGTCGAGGACCTTCGCCACGGTAGTGGCCAATGATATCGGGCGGTAGTTACACTTGTCAGATGGATCCCCGGTCTTGTTCTTTACTATAGGAACTACTACTGTTTTCAACTTAACCTCCGGAATAAAAGAGTGACCTACACAAAAGTTAAACAGTAGACTCAAGACTCTGGGCAGATGTACACCTGCGTATGACCTGGTGACTTTCCACGTTTCATCTTTATTATGACCTTCCTCACATCTACTGGCATAAACCGAGTGTACTTATAACCAGGTCTGACGTCTGGTTTACATAAGTTGTCACTCTCACAGGGCATTGGTTCTACAGTAAACAGATCCCTAAAAACATTTGCAATATTTTGATCAACTACTACACCATCAACGCTCACAGGAATGCTCGACTCAGGGTTCAGATGCCCTGTATTTTTCCAAAAACTGCCAAAATCTTTAGCCTTGTGCTTTGCTGCCAGTATGTCCATTTTTATTTGCTCGGCATTATCCTGGCACCATTTTAATTTTTTCTTGAACACTTTACGTGTCTCACACATATCTACGTAATGTGGTCCTGCACGCGGCTTCCCTAGTAAAACCCAGTTACTGAAACTAAGCCGAGCCCTCCTATGAACGTCACTTACATACTTGTTCCATCCTACAATACACTTCCTCTTATTCGTCTTACTGACACTTCGAGTTTTTTCAGAGGCCTCACTCAAGATAGACGTAATGTTCGCGTACATTGCATTAATTATGTTCCTATGATCTACATTATCACATATATGGCCACAGCAATCTCGCAATTCCACTGGAAAATCTATATTTCGTAAAATAGCACATAATACAATATCAATATAGCGTCGGTTGTTTTGTTTGTTGTCTCTGTGTTAATTACGTGGTATTTTTGGATTTGAATCTACGTTTGAAGATCTTCACCTGATCTAACCAACATCGAGTCGACCTAATGCTTCTCCGTTCCAGCGAATAATTGTTTTGAATGAGACATTGACCCTAGTGAGAAAGTGACTAAGTATTTGTGACAATGGAA
This sequence comes from Brachylomia viminalis, assembly GCA_937001585.2. NCBI lineage: Eukaryota > Metazoa > Arthropoda > Insecta > Lepidoptera > Noctuidae > Brachylomia > Brachylomia viminalis. The sequence goes on along the minus strand of OW443310.2, from coordinate 11,717,358 downwards.
AACAAAAGAAAATGTTTTAAGTGCGGCTGGCTGCTCGCCTGCTAAAGACGGCGTGAAGTTCATCCATGATGTAGTTGTTTCGATTCCCCATACCTACGTATCTCAATTTGTGAGAATTTAACCATACGTAACTCAATTTGTGTATTGATGTCATCTGTCTGATTGAAAAGTAAATAATTATAACATAATATCTTAATATTGTTGTTTTATTTTCTATTTCTTATAGTACCTCTGGGCACTCTCGCTTGTAAGAAAACTCGAAACGTAGCGTTTCGAGTTTTCTTACAAGCGAGAGTGCCCGACTGCCCAAAAGAAAGTAGGACACATGCGTTTTTAAATTTCGCGGTGCAAGATAGTTCTTAAGGGCTAAATCTAGATGTCGCCAGCAGCGACTTCCGTTTTAAGTTTTTTGTTTGAAGTCGACGTTCTTCTCCGCTAGGAGTAATATTGTTCTGTGGTCAGGGGGCTTATACAGCACGTCTGTTAGAGGTCACGTCCTGCTTTATTGCCATATAAATTTATCTGAGCCCGGGGAAAACTTCTACACTGAGACGTAGTTGTGTTGTGCATTGGGTGGCGTGAATTAGCTTGTGGCTTGGCCTTGCTATGCGTCTAGCTATGATTCTACAAAAATCTGTATGTGGATTATGAAGTCGCCAGCGAGCAGCTGGCGACTAAAGTCGCTGGTGTGTGTATCCAGCATGTTTTGTCTATAAACTGCCGAAATGCCGAATGACGTGTTTTGTTTTTCTACCTAAGTACACCTTGACACTGTGTGAAACTGAACTGACAGTGACAGATCGTGCCGTGTCATCTTTGTATTTCACTCAAAGAGTAAGAGTAAAGTAATATTTCACTTTTCACAATCCCTAAATTTTGATTTGCGAAAATTGAGGGCAGTAAAATTTATTGCAGAATTTAGTTTCTAAGATTCTTTGCTGTCATGGCGCCATCAACGGACTGGGATGAGATAAAGAGATTGGCAGCAGATTTTCAAAAAGCACAGCTAAGTTCAACATCCCTGAGGTAGGAAAACTATTGATTTCTTTCAAAAGGAATTTTAATTGCCTAATGATGACACAAACGATTAATTCTCACATTCATTTCTACTTTTCACCTGTTGTCATCAAAAGGATTAGCCTACTGGTTAATTATTATTAAAGAGCCTGCTCCATATGCTGAAATAGAGAGTAAACCTAAAAAACATATTTCTTATAGAATCATCACAATCACCAGAACTTTTTAACATACTTTAATAATACATGATAGTTTGGTACCTATTAATTAATTTTGATGTTTCACAATACAATTGATACAAGGAATAACAAGTCTGGGTCAGTGGGTAGCCTTAGGGGCTGTTCAGAAAAAACTCCATAGCAACTGTACAGGCATTATGCTCTGTGATGCATGCAAACTCGAATACCAACGGGTCTAGGGTTCGTAATTGTTTATATTTATTATTATTTACCACCTAGTGTACATTAACATAAAGGTTGTTATAGAATCAAACAATAGTGTGTGGGTATTAAGATTTAAATTATATTTTATGTATAAATATTTTTTTAAATGTTTTCAGGTTATCAGAAAGAAACTGTATAGAGATTGTCACAAAACTAATTGAATTAAAGTTGATTGATGTTATTTTTACCACTGATGGGAAAGAGTATCTCACTCCTCAGCAACTTGTTAAAGAAATAAAAGATGAACTGTATGTTCATGGTGGGCGAATCAATACAGTTGATGTTGCGAAAGAGCTTAATGTTGATCTCAGCCAGATCAACAACAGTGTCTCTGAAATCATAAAAGGAAAGGAGGTGCAGCTGGTTTCAGGTTATCTGATAGCTCATTATTATCTAGAAAAAGTTGCAAGGGAAGTCAATGAAAAACTACAACTGCAAGGCCAAATATCAGTAGGGGAGTTAACTTTGCAGTATGACTTGCCAGCAGAATTACTGCAACATAGTGTCTTGGAGAAATATTTAGGGAAAATAATTTTTGGAAAACAAGATCCCTCTGAGCCTAGAACCTTCTATACTGAAGAATACATTACTAGGACTAAGGCTAAGATTCGCGGGGCTTTGATGGGTTTGCTGAAGCCAACACCGGTGGCAGTTATAGTGAATCATTGCAACTTGTCTGACCGCCTGTTCTCATCCTTGTTTGATCAATTGAACGCCCCAGGAGTGCTGACTGGGCGCCAAGCTGGAGCATTGTATGTGCCATCATGCTACACAAAATCTCAAAATGATTGGGTAATGAGCTTCTATAAGCAGAACAACTATTTAGAATATGATGCTCTATCTCGCTTAGGGATATCTGACCCTAAAGGTTATGTCAAACGCATACTGACTAATGAAGATTTAACTTTTCTTACTAGTTGTGTAATTGGTTCACATATCAAGCAGCAATTAGAAACAGCTCTGGAAGAATGCATAGCATCTAAAAGTTATTTAGATGTTGTTTCTTTGTTGCCATCAGTTTTAACAGACACAGACATAGAGAATGTTCTTGAAGCTCTCTTAAAGAAGTCAAAATCTACAATACTATTTGACAATACAGGTAAACATTATAGCTTTCTAACCTGATATTTTTTGTATAAAAAAAAAAACTAGTTTGTATAAATAATAATTCCTCCTTTAGTTTTCAGCCATCACTACATTGAAAATTTAAAGCAAGCTTGCATGCCTATGACAAAACAAAAAGCTGAAGGAGTTGTAAAGTCTGGTAAATTCCAGCAGTTCCATTTAGAGAAACAAATCAATAAATCTACTGAATTTGCTCATGCAAGCCATGTAGACCATAAAGCAGAAAGACGTGAGGAGCGCAGAAGAAAAGCCGCATCTGGAAAAGGAGGTGGTGGTACTCAAGGTAGAGAAACTAAAACAAAGGCTGTAAAGAAACATGCTAGGGGAAAACAAACTACTCATGATTCAGATTCTGATGAAGGGCCCGTTGTAACTAAGAAAACACAAACACAACTAGTGATTGTGAGCATTGAGGATGTTGAAAATATCATTAAAGAAACTTTAGAGAATGAAGGCTTAGAGGACTTGCTAACTCGAATAGCAGAACACCTTCAGGGGTAAATAAAATCTATGTTTTAATGTTATGATGTCATTTAATTCTTCTAAACAATTAAAGATTATTAACCAATATTTGCAATTATAAGTATAATAATAATATGTTAAACTTTGGAGTATAATAATAACAATACATGAGAGCAGTGGTGGCCCAGTAGTAACGGCCCCAACTAACAAGTTGTTTGTCGTGGGTTCAAACCCAGTCAGGCAGGTTCCTCTGTGTAAATTATTTCATCACCGCTAGTCTCAAAATGGTGAAGGTCAAACATCGTGAGGAAACCGGCCTGTCCAGCATCTACCAACCTACAATAGGTCTGTGTGGTGGATTACGGCCCACTCCCTCTCAAAAGAGAGGAGGCCTGTGTCCCAGCAGTGGGAACACTATAGGCTGATTATGTAATAACAATACGTCCCATGCTGATTTCGGCTATGTTGACAGTTTTTGTTATTATATTGAGTATAATACAGAAAGCAGCAGCAATACATACAGTTGCAATATTAAGCAAAGTACCAGGGGATACAGTATTTGTTACTACATAACAGGGAATCCGAACCTCCTTTTCCCTGAGGGTCTTGGGGCGGGGGCGTATGGAAAAATCAACAGGAGAAAACCCAATTAGGTAGTTTTTTATGTTAAAATTGTTTTCAAAAACATTATAATTATACTCCATAGTTCAAATTAGCATGAACCCTAATGGTTCATTTATGTCAGGTGAATTCCATCTAGAAATATTGTGTAGATTGATTTGTTTTTCCTCATTTTCACTTCTTTCCCTCCCAACATTTTATAATTGAACACTACACAAATAAGTTTTTATTTTTCAGAGGCCTTAACCAAACAGCGATGGCAATAGCAAAAGAAACTGCCGAAAAACTGCTTCACGATGCTAGTCAGAACAGAAAGCAAACTCACACTTCTGCCCAAGACAAAATCAACATTTTGATTAATGACATAAAACTTTATGAAAAAGGCTTAAAATCTTTGCCCTCTGATGTGCAACCCCAGCTTATAAAATACTTACTGAAATCGCTAGGAGGTGATATACTTTCAGAATTGTGCAAGTATGCAGCAAACCAATGTAATATATCTGTGCAAGGTGATATTTTAACAGTTGAACAAAGGAACAAAATAATCAATGACTTATCAGACGAATTTGTGAAGCCACTGGTATCATTGAACGGGACCTTGTCTGATCAAAACATGGAATCATTCTTCCTAGCAGTTGATGTGTGTCTATCAGAGTTTGGAATGATTATGAAAAAAGTTGATAAGAAGAAAGACAAGTAAGTCTAGTATAGTTTAAGAAATTCACCCCTGGTTGAGGCTTTAGGGGTGAATTTCTTAAACTAAGCTACTGCACGCTAATGGCACCCCCTGTGGGGTACAGACCTCGGCTTAGGGCGTCGCTGGGGGGAGGACAGCAACGTGGGACAGGCTGGATCAAATTTGGATGATTATTATTAACTGGGGAATTTAAAGCCACAGACTCAGCTATGGCGCGGGCTGGCACTTCGTCGAGCAAGGGTCGGGGGGGACAATTACGTCGGGGGATTCGCGCGGGACCTCTGCGCGAGGTCGGAATGACGGTTGGGGTTTTTTGTGCACTGTACTGGTGGCCGTACTGCTCTCCTGGAGGAGGGTTATGGGGTCTTCGGGGACGGTGAGGACATGCCTTGGACGGCTGACTTTGACTAATTTTGGAGGGGTCATAACAGGCGGCCCTGACAACCAGAGGGTTGTGATGCCTGGCGGCGGTATCGAAGAGACGCTTGGAATTGCGTTTCATGAATTGATGGATAGTGGGGATTTTGTGGTCAAGGTGGAGGATTTCGTTACGAACGAGCCATGGGGAGGCTGTCGACCTAAGGAGGAAACGATTTTGGAGTCGTCGTTACTCTATGGTTGACAGTTTAGATAGGCAGCCAGCCCAAGGATGTGCTTTATTTTTGTATAATTATGTTTTCATAATATTTATTGCGATCTTCGATGTCGTCACTTCACATAGCGTATGCTAGATGTCGCTAGTTGTCTGTACTATCATTTGCATTGATTTTTGATCATGATTGTGTTTGCGATCTACTTGGATGGCGTAGTGTTAAGCGCGCACACAGATAGATGCCATCTTGTTACAACTTCTTTTAATAACTAGCTGACCCGACAAACGTTGTCGTGTCCAAATGTCAATAATTCATACAAAATTCCCATAGAAAATGAATGCACTTTCAGTTATCCCAAGTTTTCAAATTTTTCTTTGCGTTATAACCTGATTCGGACTACAGTACAATCTTAGTAAACCGGCACGTCCAGTAATCCGGCACGGTATTATCTCGCATTTTTTATTTTGTGTGTCGCGAGTGCGCGCCAAAACCGTAAATTCGAGATTGATTTTCGCTGATAAATTAGTTGCATACGCTTAATCTATAATTATGGCGTCTACTAGTACATGTTATAATAGAAAACATAAGACTGACCTTGAGTGAGAAGATGGAAAATTTAAAGACGTTAGGAAAAGGCGAAAACATGTGTAAACTTGCGAAGGAATACGTCGTTGGGCATGCTAGTTTGCACGATATTAAAAAGAAGAAGTTGCAGATAGTGGAGCATGTTATGACCATGGAAAGAGCACCAGACAAACGTAAGACATTCAAAGTTGGTGATTGTTCGAAGATGGAAACTGCTCTTTACTCATGGTGTCTACAGGAACACGCGAGGCACTCGACAATTTCTGGAGAAATGTTAAAAACTAAAGCAATCGAATTCTACAAGATATTTACAAAAAAGGATGACTTTCGGCCTAGTGATGGCTGGATTGACAAATTTTAAAAAATATTTGGGATTCGTCTACTACAAATTATTTTCCCATATTCCACTAATCCTTGCCGTCCCCTTGTGTGAATTAGTGCCGGATTAGCGTATACTATATTACGAACATTTTAAAACAAAGTTTTGCGAAATCGGCGCTTACCAACGAACAGCAGCCGGTCGATTCTGTAACAATCTCACCATGATAACTTAGGTGAAGTGAGCTATCACTCCACCTGATGCTAGGGGATTGACACTGTTGACACCTCACTCCACGCTCGCTTCACCTAAGTTTTCACGGTAAGGTGGTTACAGAATAGATCTGCAGTTCGTTTTTATTAGGTATATAGATTAGCTTTTGCCCTGGAGGTCGGAAGTAATCCTGCGGGAACGTACCTACTATCGGGATAATAAGTATCATATTAACCCAGGTCAAGGTCTACCTATGTGCCAAATTTCATAGAAATTCGTTCAGCCGTTAAGGTCTGCAAATGTATGCCTGTAGACACATACAAGAGTTACTTAATAATATTTTCATATTTTACAGACTCCTTATTCAAAATCACAGAGAACAATTAATATCTGAACTAGAAAACTGTGAAGATCCAGCGCTGAGTCTACATATGGCGGTGTTGGCGATTTTCACAATCGTAACTCAAAACATGCTGCATGCATCTGGTCGACAAGTACCAATTATTATATCATATTTAAAAACTCAACTTAAAGAAGAGGACTATGAGCGGCTCCAGCTTTGGCATGGTAGGTGGTTACGATTCCATAATCTAGAATGTCATTTATGTGAAGAACGTAGCATAATATGTAAATATAATTTTGATTTCATTTCAACTGCCGCCATAAAGGTGCCACTCATCTTGGAAACTATTTATGTGATGTTATAGCTTTAGTTTTTTTTTTTTCAGAACTTGTGTCTAAATATTTGACGTCCTCTGAGGAAGACAAAAGCGAAGTTGAAGAGAAACTCATCCAAGAGCTACCCTTATTGAAAAATATGGTTCAAGAGATTAAGAAATACAAGTAAAACTGTAATAGGGATTACTCTATCTTATATGTAACGTAAAGGGTTTGGTTATATCCTAAATATATTGTTGTTAATCTATTACCTACAAACTGTATCTTTTATAGTCCTTTCTAAAGCATACGCACAGAGCTTTTTCGGAGATATACTGAGCGCACTGTAAACTGCGAGAAGCACTACAACAGATTTCTGAAATAGGCGCGCGGTGGCGTATATTGGCTTCTTGTTTTTTCTCCTTTTGTTTAAAGTAATCTGTCCTGGGACATTCAGCAATAGGTAGATGAGGGCTGCTGATCGTTCACGGTATGAAGCCACTGCCCCATCCGATCGATACTACAGCGCTTTGATGCTGGTTGTACCTAAGTAAGTCTTGGGAGCCCTTCTTTTCAGTCTTGTGAACGTTTGACATTAGTTTCATTTCCAATTGATTTGGGTAAACTTTTAATCTGGTGGAGTAGGTATATGGTAATATTAGCTTTAATTTACTCTTTGACAGTTTTTTATCTTTAAATATTGGTGAATTATCTTGTTTGTGACGTACTAGGGAGCATTTACTATATAGGTAAGCGCAGGTATATGTGCAGAACAACAGAGTATCGCCCCTGCGCATGCTAGTTCAGATGTTGTGATAAACATGACAACCAAAATTTTAACGGATAAAAAATAACCACCATGCCCAAATTTTGATATAACGCACAGCACCTCAGTAACGTTTCAAATGTCAAAAATAAATTGTCAAGGCAACGAATTCTGATCAGGAATGGAAGGAGTTTCAGCGGCGTAAACATCGAAATAGACAAGGTGTTAAGGGCAAGGCGGCCATAAGACCAGGTGACAAATTTAAACCCGCTGAAATAAAACTATCTTTGTTTTTGTCTAACGTAGGTACCTATGGATACTTCCGAAAATGATATTATTGAATACATTGTATCAAAAACAAAACAAAAGATAACTCTTCAGAAGATTAAAATGAAGACGGAAAAGCCATATAACGCTTATAAAAAAGTTGTAAATAGAGATGCATTAAACATATTTTTAAATAATGAAGTCTGGCCTGACGGTGTTACCTGTCGGCGTTTCAGGCCATAGAACTACCGTGCACGACGGCGAGTAAGCGGTCTTTACACTATGGATCTGTACAACACAAATTTTATATCGTTCAATTGTAAAAGTAACGATCAGTCGAAGGGGTCAAAGAACTGTGCGATTTCGTTGATATTATTGCATTACAAGAGACGTGGCTCATGCCTCATGATTTACCTTTCCTTGATACAATTCATGCAGACTGGGAGTACTGGTACATCTGCGGTAGATATAACATCTGGCATATTGAGAGGCAGGCCGTACGGTGGAGTTGCGCTGCTATGGCGTAAATCAGTTTTTCAAAGTGTGTCAGTGATATCCTGTACAAATCCGCGAATATCAGCAATACGAGTTACGATGAATGATTGCTATGTGTTAGTGCTTAGTGTATACATGCCTGTCGACTGTACTGAGAACGTACCCGAGTTTACAGACTGCTTAGGCGCTATTAGTGCTATAATAGAGGATAGTAATGTCGATTCAGTGTTTGTGATGGGTGATTTTAATGCACATCCTAGTGAGCGCTTTTGCGAGGAGCTCCTGAACTTGTCATGCGAGCAAAATTTGATATGTGCAGATGTGACTCAGATACTTTTACATTTATTAGTGATGCACATGATTGTGAAAGGTGGTTAGACCATTGTGTTGTTACCCAGGCAGCCGCCATGAGTATTTCAGATATCTATGTAAAACATGATATTATATTGGTCTGATCACTATCCACTAAGAAACATCCAAAGATTGCTGATGCACACACAGGTGGCTTTGCAGCTTTATGGCGCAAAAAGACCGCGTCATTCATTAGCCGGTTGCGTGGAAGTTGCCACAGCATCTTGAGTGCCATTGCTGCTAGGCACGATTGTCCCCTGACATGGATTTTAGTGCAGCGGACCAAGTCCCTGCTTACTATTTTGTACTAGTTTTATGTCTCATCTATGGATCAAAGTTATCTGAATAAATACATGTATTATTATTATTATTATTATATGTCACAGTGTTATTGATTGAAACCTGTTAAGGATTTCACTTCACTTCACTGCAGTTCCTCAAAGCTGGATACCATAGCACCAGATAGGTTTGAGAATACATTTCTAAAGAAGTAGTTTGCTTTCCAGACATTTGTGGAACATCCAGTGTAAGCTACGGAGTTTTTGCCATAGGGCTTTGCGTTTGGTAAATATGAGATGTCTCCTCGTAAGGCGTATTTCCTTTTTAATCACAGGTGGGCATGTTTCTTTGCGTGTGGTGAAAGTTACCTGGACTGACTTTGGTTTGTTGGCTTTTATCTTTTAATCTTTAAGCCACTTGGAGATCAGCTTGAGGCTGTTTTACAGATGCCTCTTTGGGGCAGACATCAGTGGCCAGTATGGCCGTATCATCGGCAAAAGTGCTTGTTAGGACATTTCTACCCAACATCAAGTCGGCTGTAAATAACAAGTACAGAGTGGGACCCAGGACACTGCCCTGAGATACTCCGGCCTTAATCGCACGTAGATTTGTGACCTCATCTCCCTGCTTCACTAAGAAGAATCTCTTGCAGAGGTAGGAGCGCAGAAAAAGGGGGAAATTAGTTGGGAGATACATTTTTATTTTGGTCAGTAGACCCTGGTGCCATGATGAAGAGCCTGCTTAACGTCCAGAAAGACTGCAGAGCAGTACTCCTTATTTTCAAATGAGGTACGGACTTTTTCCACCAGTCTATGTATCTGTTCTACAGTTATGTGGTCTTTCCTGAATCCCAATTGGTGTTCAAGAATATGGTCTGAAATAGGCGCGCAGTGGCTAGTTTATTGTCTTCTGCCCTACGAATAGTGCGCTCTACCCGGAACAAATACTGCAATAAACCATACAAATAGATCTCTGTAGTAATCAGACAATGATAAAAAAAGCCACCGACTTCCAAAGAAAAACACTACTTACTAAGTGAAAAATTACTTAATTTCGGAAGTCGGTGTCGGTGGTCGGAATTTGGATTTTGTTTTTTTGTTGTTGGCCACAGACTTCCGAAATTAAAATTATTTTTCACTTTGTTTTTTGGAAGTCGGTGGTTTATTTTTTGTGAAAAAGTTTTGTTTTTAACATTTTAGTTATGGTAAGTACCTACCCCAAACAAAGTCGAATACCACGGTACTTGAAAAGTGACAGGAAGTTATTACAACATCATCAACATACACTAAGTGGAAAAAATACGTATTATTGAAGTTAACTCAAAAACCACTCGTCAGAACTTGACCAAATTTATTTGGGACCAATCCGGAAGTATAAAGTCAAAGTCAATAGTAATCGCCAATAGTTAATAGTCAAAGTATATATCCTATCAAAGAAAAGAATATTTCAAGTCGGTTTATAAATGACGCAGTTCTGAGGTCACAAATATATAGGTATACAGAGTTATTTGTAATACGTCGGCAATCCATTACGGGAGGTCATTAGCAACCTAATGATCTCATAGGACCCTTAAGCAAATGTCAACCATTTTCCAGTAATTTGACATTTTATATTTTTTTGAAGATATGGTATCTTATTGTATCTCGTTGGATAGCTGAGAAGTTGTACATATTTTTGGAATATTCTGTTGTTATAGCATTATCCATGTTTCTTGCAGAAATCAACCGTTTTAGTCAAATAACCTGCTCAAAGTGATGAAAATTGTGTGCTCTATTTAAAAATATTAAAGATAATTGTGTTATAAGGTTGATTAATACGTATTGAGGTAGAAGCAGATAATAATAATTTAAAAAAAGCATTGCTTTTTTTATAAATTTTTAAAGTTGTATATCGCCAAAAAAGATAAAATGTCAAATTTGAGTTAGAAAATTTCTTTATCTCTACACATACGCCTGCAGCGATTACGCAGCACCTTATACGCATTCAAGTTGCGCTCGGAAGGACAGCGTTTTAATCTCCTTTTGGCTCTGTCCCTACGTGCCATCGCATCCATAATGGCAGGAGCTGGAACATATTTGACTGACTCGACGGATAGGGGTATGCCGGTCATATAGGCTGAGAACAGAGCTGCTAAAAATGCGAACCATATCGTTGATACATGAGTTCTCCAAGACGCCCGTCCAGTCGATAATACCAGCATCACGCAGTAATGCCTCTTAATGCCCTTGTAGTACGCTTAGAAGGGTGAATCCTGTAGGACATAAAGTGAGGTTGTGGTAAGAAAAACAAGCACTGAGCTGTCCGTGGACAGCTACATTATTAGGGTTAGAGACAATCATCAGGTCCAGGTCAGTAAAAGAGGTGAAAGACACAATTATAGGACTAGAAATAGGGACCAATTAGTTCAACCAGGTTTCAGACTGGCTAAAGTAGACTCATCCTTCATGGGGTACTGTTTAAAATGTTACAATAAAATACCTCCCCACATACTCCAACTGAATGAAACGAAATTTAAATCCTGTATAAAACGCACACTATACAGCCAAGCATATTATAAGTTGGGGGATTATATCGCTGACAAAAATGCTTGGCTCAGGGCTGGTCCTGCTCCACAAGGGCGCGTAAACTAATTAATTAGCATTCGAAAATAGTGTTGGAGCTGATGAAGATTGTACAACCTATCTTTGCATTGTATAAATTCAATCTCATAGTATTGTATAATTGCATAGCACATGTGTGAGCACTATGTACCCACTATAAAGCTTACTGGGTTCGTCTTTCATTGACTTGAATGTGCCCTGGCGGCTGAGAGTATGTCATGCTCACTCAAATGTGTCGCTGGTGGTGGCGTGTGTATTGGATCATTGAGTTCCCTTCAAAATGGTTGAGCTGAATGGTGCTGATCCATACGTCATGTTCGTGAACGGGCGCCGTCAGTAGGCACTGGTCATTTCTTAGCTGCCACGGCTTATTTTAATTCCATAATTGTTTTTATCTTTTTATTACGGACGCTTTTAACGTGCACGTCTTTCTACATCGTTCTCACATGTATAATTACAACATGAATGATGTAACCACTCTATTGTAACAATATTTTGATTTAAAAGAGTGTCCATGGAGTTTCTTGCCCGTTCTTCTCCATAGGTACCTACTACGCTTTGGAATGGGCAACTAGCTTCATCTTTCTGACTGACCGACCCCTTGACAATTCAAAAGTGCCTGTAATTGGTTTATTTGAAATAAATGCTTTGAGTTTGAGTTTGAGTCCAACAGAGAAGGGGTGCATTTAGGGAAATGAGTAGGTAGTAGAAAGAGGCAAAATACTAAGGCTAGACGCCGATAAGAGAGATTGAAGTTTATAGAGTATGAAGTTGATTGCAGTACGCACGCTTCGAAACGCACCTCCTAACTAGGAGGTGCGTTTCATGTGATAAGTTTCGAAGCATCTACAATTTGAACGTTTTCTGGTGCAAACGCATAGTAAGGAAACCAACCCTAGTGGACGAAGCTTTAAAGCATCAGTGGAACGTAGAGTGGACGCAAAATTATTCCATGAGTGGTCGACCGGACGGACACATAATTTTTTTCTGGTGGGATCTTTTAGCTCTCGCGCTGTGTTCTTGCGTGTACACTGCTAATATTGTGTCAAACAGTCACAGAGTCACCAACAAATGAGTGCACAGCTCGTGCTTGTACATTATAAAGAGCGCGCAAGATAAGTCTGCGTGCGTGTTTGACCTTCAAGACTATATTATATGAATTATATCCCTGCCCGCACTTTTAATCACTTTCGGCATAATTATGGCGATTATTTACTTTGGAAAACACTGAACACAGCATACTCTCTTGACATCTGTTTCCGATTACGGCCACGCGCTGACTTATTTTGCGCGCATTTTAGTGTTTCATCTATGGCTCGTACAGTACAGAGTTTTCAACCAAAGAGTATTTTTAGTAGGTATGGTTTTCAACAGTCAACATCAACGTGACATAAACATTCTAACTGACGGTTGAATGTTTGACATTGTCAAGTTATGTCAAAAAGTCAAATCTCAAATGTCACAATAGTTCTGTGAGCCGATCAGTCAACGAACGCTTGTTGATAAGGTTGTAGGGTTGTTAAAAATTTAAATTTTACGATAATGTTATAAGATAAGAATCATTAATTAAAATAACTGAGAGGCAACAAAGCATAAATAATTGTTTGGGTTATTTTACGAGACTTTCAATAGTGTTATAGTGCTAGCTTTTTACACAGATTATTATACACCATAGCACCATGTGCTTGTGAAGCAGAATCATAAATTTACAATTCTGTCAATTTATATAACTGCAAGATGGATTCAGAGCCGAAAGAAAGTTCAGATTTGCTTAGACCTCGGAATAAAATCGAGGTGAATGGAAATTTAAATAATGAAGTTCCCAAAGGCCCTCCGGACGGTGGAGTTCGAGCATACTCCGTCATGGTTGCATCGTTCCTCACAAATGGCCTTTTCTTCGGCGTAATAAATTCGTACAGTGTGATTTACACGGTCCTCGAAACGCATTTAAAAAATGAAGGAGTCTCTAACTCGGAAAGTCGTGCTGGTAAGTTTGTCGTACTTACTTGTGTTGAAATATTAATACATTAATTCTATCCAACAAACTTATTTATTTCGTAATTTGAAAACTGCATATCGAATTGTATAACGCACTTGCATAGCTATGCATAATAACCACACAATCATTGAACAATTTATGTGCACATGCACAATAATGATGTACCAATTACAGAATACATCAATTTGCATTGGTTTTTTTCCTTGGGGGAACAGTTGGTGACACTTATTTCTTGTTCCCTAATTACTTAGTAGAAATTGGAGCAACATAACCACAATATCAAAGGTCTGCAGGAGGCTGCAGACCTGGAACAACAAATAGCTGTGATGAAAAAAAAAACCCCTGAATAACAGCTTATTATAAATTCATCCATATTCCCCAAGAAGTTGTCACAGTTGTGTAATACACCCACAAAGACAATGGCAATGGCTTGGATTAATTAGATTAAATTAATTCAAAATATTGCATACCTACACAATATGTGAATATCACACACACACCATACTCTCACATATTGTGAGCTTAAAATTTCAAGAATGAGGTTTAATAAAAAAAACATGGCACTTATTCTGAATAAAAGCTTAAAAAATAATTGTCTATGTATTAACATTGGTTTCCAACAAATACCAACTAACTATTATTAGACATGCCATTTGATACCATGTCAAATGAAAATCAGAACACTCGCTCACATAACATTCTCTTATCACACTAATAATTATGTTTGTGGATGTTCCGAGGACTCAAAGGGTTATCAATTTATCATATTGATTCATTTACTACATGAACTATACAACAGTATGTACAATAACTGTCATGGAATACAAATTTTATCTTTATTACAATGCAGACATGCATTGTAAAATATTATTAAATAAAATAATCAATCACAAGTTCAACAACATGCATACATGCATGTTGTTGAACTTGTGATTGAATAATGAAATGATTATTTTAAGAATTAATCAACTCGTTAAGACAGACTTGAGAAAAATTGGTGTGTGTTAGCACAAAAGCTTATTATTTATGAGATTTGATAGGCACAACTAAATATTTTTCTAAACTAATGTGTAAAGGACTTCTTTACACATTTAAATATAGAATAGAATTTCTAAAACTTTGCTGGTCATTGTATTTATTCACTGTTTTATTATCTTTTAATGCAGATTATCAGCAAACTTATGTAAGAACCAGCCTTATAAATCAAGCCTTAAAAAATAATCATTGGATAAACTAAATAATCTAAGACAAAGGCTCAAAACTAAGAACACTCATCTTGCTTAGACTAACAAAATAAATAACCAACATTTTTTTTTAAATATTTTATAAAGCTCTGAAAGTAAATACACAAGCTGACGCTGAAGCTGAGAGCTGACTTTTTGAGGTTTAATTAAGCAGTGGTCTGTTAAGTTATGGTTTCAATTAATTGATTTTGCCGATAGACATGCGTTAATGTAGGTCGGCGTAACGTAGGTACGGTAAGTAACGTACGACATACTTAGTTGAAACTAAAACATTACATTATAAATGAGCGACATATTTTTTTTGTAAATCGCAAAATTATCCTAATCCTCTACGATTTAAAAATGAAGAATTGGAATCTGCGTAATTGTTTACGTATTGCGTAATTGTTTACGTATACTATGCAGATACTTGAATTCAATTACATCATGTTTTGATAAGTAAATCCTCGTATTTCACCTGAAACACAACTCCAGTAGGTACTTGATAGTTAATAGGTCAGATTGTCATGTGGCGCCAACCGAAGCGCACGTGGCGTGCCGGTCAGCCGGCGCCCGCGATGAAGGCCACCACTTCATTGCGTTCAATTTCATCATGCCTTTGACGCACCGTCATTGCAATCATTTAACAGCTTACACAAATCAATGGCATCATGTACATAGTAACGATAGATCGTTATAATATATCTATCGATCGATAGAACGCACGTTCGAAACGTGCGTTTTAAATTATAATTTAGCATTGATCATCTGATCAAGCCACATCAACCCAAAATATCTGTCAGTTTTAAGGATTCCGTTTCCAAGTGGCAAAAACCGAAATTAAATGAAATTGTTTATTCTGTAAATAAGTAGGATATCGGAATTTCTTTTACACGTCATCTTAAAAAAATAAGAAATAAGCTAGATGGAGTCGACATTTCCTATCTGACTACTCCTGAGAAGAAATGGTGAAACAAACTCAGGGGTTAAAGTCTCAAGTCCAGACATAATCTTGGTCAGATCATGTGAGTAGGAGTACCATGTAGATTAGTGTCTGAAATGGTCTTTTGAGGAAAGAACCACAAAGATTGTATTGGACCAGTGCAGTCAGTGCAAGCATTTGTCAGTGATCTTGTAGCTCAACTCAACTTATTAAGGAACCCTTATAATTTCGTCTAGTTCGTCGTCTGTCCGGATGTGACACAGATGACACAGACTTGGAGAATATGAGCACTATATTTATGAAATTTGTAAAGAAGGTGTATTCTGTGCACTGCTGAACAGGAGTGTAGTGAAATTACGGAAAAAAATAATTATAGGTGGGCTCCCCATACAAGTAGGTAACCGTGAGACTAAAAAAACAAAATTCAAAGCATTTGAGCGAGTGGGGTAATGTTGATCCTTTAATTAATAAGATAATGATTTGTGTCTAAGTAACTTTACTATAACAGTCAATAGTTTTTTGAGATTTTATGGGATATTATCGGTTACAAACGCAGATATAACTTTGCTTATCATTCGGTTTTTATCTGAAACGATCGATCGTAATCGTAAATGATATGCAGTTGGTGTATGGCCGCCTTGAAAGAAGTTAATGTACTTAGCAGTGTTTTTATAGCAAAGTACCTACCTCTGTAATTTCTTTAATAATAACAATATCAGGTAGGTAGGTACCTATCAAAGAGCCTATCAAAAGTAGGATCTAGATCTATTTAAGTACCTACCTGAAACATTTACGATGGAATCATAACGACTTTCGATTGATCGCACCTCTGCGCGTCCGTCGCAGTGACCAATTTCCAAAAGTTAGAGGGACGAAATTATTAAATACTGAAATGAAAGGTATATAAACATTAAATAGTATCGAGAAATAGTGTTATTTTATGTACTTTGTTACATCACTCCTCATCTAACACAACTTCTGGTTCTTGTAAAAGATTAAGTACTTCAATTGGCATTATATGTTTTGGTATGACAGGTAATATTCTGAGGTCAGATATTACAGGATCTGAAGATAAGAGCAAAATTTTCATTAGATCTTCATTAGTTTGATTCCTGGTCATCTTCCGCTCTCTGTAACATCTAACATCTTTCTGGCGACTTTCCTGTGCGTCTTTTCCAAGCATACCAATTGGCTTTTTAATTTCACCTCATTATTATTTTAACCTTCTACGTTTAGTTTTAGCGGATAGTTTACAAAAGCTCCTTTTTGGACGTCCTGCTACTCTAGACGTAGACGCAGAGGGTGCACTTTCTTGCCCGCTAGAGGGGATCACTAGGTACTTGTTCAAGCTATTTATCATTTTGATTCCGGAATCTAATAATACGAGGGCGGGTCAATAAGTCCGTGACTTTTTGAATTTCTGACCTCTTTACTGAAAAAGCAACACTACTCCTGTCAACAGGCATCTGTCAGTTGACTCCTTTCAAAATTTGAACTTGCTGCGTCAGTTAGTTTGTGTTCGACAGCTATCTTTATCAGACTACCCAGTAATTTGAGGAAAAAATGGAAAAAAGTGAATTTTGTGTGCTTATTAAGCATTATTTTTTGCGAAAAAAAACCATTACCGAGACCAAGGCTAAGTTTGATAAATATTATGTGGACTCTGCACCATCGATTTCAATGGTAAAAAAGTGGTTTACTGAATTTCGTTGTGGCCGTACAAGCACTGAAGATGCCGAACGTCCTGGACGCCCAGTTGAGGTCTCTACACCCGAAACAATCGAAAAAACTCACGATATGGTGTTGGCCGACCGAAGATTGAAAGTGCAAGAGATTGTGGAAGCCGTAGGGATCTCGCATGGCTCAGTGGTTTCAATTTTGAATGATCACTTGGGCATGAGAAAGCTTTCCGCAAGATGGGTGCCGCGTTTGCTCACAGTCGACCACAAACGCAATCGTGTAACAACTTCACAGGAAGGTTTGGCGTTGTTTAATCGCAATATGGAGGAGATTTTGCCCCGTTTTGTAACCGTGGACGAAACATGGATCCATCACAACACACCAGAGACCAAACAACAGTCAAAACAGTGGGTTTCTAAGGGTGAATCGGCGCCAAAGAAGGCCAAGGTGGGTTTGTCAGCCAATAAAGTTATGGCGACTGTTTTTTGGGATGCACGTGGGAAAATCCACATTGACTACCTTCAAAAGGGAAGAACAATCAATGGGGAATATTATGCCAACTTATTGGACCGCTTCAATGACGATTTGAAAAAAAACCGACCTCATTTGGCCAAGAAAAAAGTTCTTTTCCACCAAGACAATGCAAGGGTGCACACATGTGCAGTTGCCATGGCAAAAATCCATGAATTGGGCTATGAATTGCTCCCTCATCCGCCCTATTCTCCAGATTTGGCTCCGAGTGACTACTTTTTGTTCCCAAACCTGAAGAAATGGCTTGGTGGAAAAAGATTTGACTCCAATGATGAAGTCATCTCGCAAACAAAGGCCTATTTTGAGGACCTCGACAAATCATATTTTTAGGAAGGAATAAAAAAATTGGAGTAGAGTTGGACAAAGTGTATAGAGCTCAAGGGAGACTACGTTGAAACATAAAATGATTTATTTATCAAAAAATCTGTGTTTTATTCCAAAAGTCACGGACTTATTGACCCGCCCTCGTATTAAGGGAATATTTTCTCCAAAATCTTGAAGTTGCTATAGTAAAGGTTTTGATAACATTTTGAAGACTGTCCCTGCTTGTAGTAGGCAGTTCCGATACTTCTAATGTCTCCAAAATATAACTAAGTATGTACTTATTTTATCTTTATTAAAATATTATATTATATATATTTTATCTTTGATATTGGGTTCACTAGTCGATGTAATAACAAAACATTGAAGAAATCAATATTTTCTATTGAGGCACCGTTACCTAAAAAAACACTTTTTTAGTATAGAAACCGGCCATCACCGGGAAAAAAATCCATGTTTTTATATAGTTCCTGCTATAGGATGTATAATGGAATCGAAATTATAGTGTACTAATTTGTACTTTTAAACGTAACACAATTCAAACTTAGAAAAGTTCGTAAATATCAGTACGTTTATAAAAAATAAAAAAAAGTAATATAAGTAACGACACGGTTGGCGCAGTGGTTAAGCGATTGACTGCAGCGCTGCGTGTCGTGGGTTCGATTCCCGCACGGAACAAAAGTTTGTATGACCTGCAAGTAGTTGTTCCGGGTCTGGCTGTTTGTGTATGTGAGTTTAAATGTTTGTAAACGCACCCACGATACAGGAGAAATTCCTAGTGTGGGGCAACGTTTTTTAAAAAATAAAAAATCTTAGTCGATATAATTTAATTTTTTGTAATATTATATACCAATAAAAAGTACAGACCTTCCATGTGCACCATTTTTTCCAATACACAGTTTGCACTGATAACATAACCGACTTAACTTGAATAGGAACGCAAAATAACGATAAATCAGTCTTGTTATAATAGTTTTGCTTTCTAGATAACTTTGAAATGGCATATTGATTATACTACTGACTGCATAATGTTGATGATTTAGTGTAATGTAAACAACTTACCTTCAAATCTTAATAAAATTATTTTTCGTACTTCCGACTTATTGACCAAAAATAATTATGGGACGCTAACTTTTAATAATTGATGAGTGTGCGCCGCCGCCGCGGCGCCGCCGCGACGCAAAAACTTGGTGCATTTCTATGAAATATATTAGGTGACGTCGCCGATTTTGGGAATTATTCCACTCTGTCCCACCAGTGGGACAATGTGGAATGGTCACTATTTTGCCGTCCACTGTGTCCCACTAATATTGATTTTGGTGGGGCAAATTCGCCCCCATAAACTCTTGAGTTGACTATTTTCCCACAAGGGCTGGCACTGTTGGTTTAATAAAATATGGTGAAAATAGAATGAACTGATGACAGAATTACGACCTTATTTATTTCTATGTCAACGTGAAGCATACGTTTACAACGAATCAACAATTAAAGAGAGTAAAATTAAAATTCTAATATCATCTTACTACCTAGAAGCATTACTTTCTAGAAAATCAACAGCGAGTGGGCAAAAGTGAACTCGAGAGTTTATTATTCGAGAAATGATATGAAATGCAATTATTTATTCTGTAAATAGGATATCGTAGAGTGTAATTTGCCCCAAAAAAATCTCAATTAGTAGGGCACCGTGGCCGTCAATGAACAATCCACTTGTCCCACTGGTGGGGCAAAGTGGAATATTAATCCGATTTTGGGTGTTGGCGGTGCGATATGGCATCGCTTTTATGTGTGTCAATTTTCCAATCATTCTGTAGATAAACATTCTGAAGTTTCATTTCTATTATCGCGGGACGCACGATAAAGACTTTCGGTGACAGACTGAAATCCACGCGAGCGAAGCTGCGAGCAGCAGCTAATATAGGTACTATATTTTGTTCTTTAATCGGGCATCGATCGCATTCGCATAGAAAAGAGAGATACTCACCTACTTTGGATAACGATTAATCCACAATCATCTTGTTAGTCAAATTAGATGGTACAATAATAAATTAATAGATAGAGATGAGTAACAAAATAATTATAAAAGCAGTCTAAAGTTCTTCAGCCTTCTATCTGATCTTATTTATTTATTAAAACTTTATGCACAAGTAAAAACTGTACAAAGGCGGACTTAATGCCTTGGGCATTTTCTACCAGTCTACCTTAGGGTGATGCAGAGACAATACGTAGTAGGTGCAAAAATAATTTAGAAAATATTTATAACAAAAAAAAAAGAATAAGAATAAATACATATATATACATACACACAACAAAAAAAAAAAAACTAAAAACACTATGAGAGTTAACAAGAAAACCAACAACAACTTAACATCTTAAGTTACATATTTAGAATCATTTAAACCTGTTTAATAAAAATAAAACAAAATTAGGTATTTGCATTTATTATCTGTCTGTCTGTTACCTTTTCACGCCTTCACGGCTGAATGGATTTGGATGATAGGATACTATTTATCCCGGTATCACGTTCCGGTGGGTTTTCCGACATTCACAAGGGCGAAGCCACGGGCAGAAGCAAGCAATAATTAAATCTAAACTAATATAAAGATAATTGATTTGATTTTTTGTATGTTTGTTTGTTACGCTTTCACGCTAAAACGGCTGAACGAATTTAGATGAAATTTGGCCCATGGGTGTACCATGACCTGGATTAGGACATATGATATTTTTTATCCCTATATTCCCAAGGGACTGAGACTTATGCGGGTGAAACCGCGGGGCGTAGCTAGTTAAGTATAAATTAATAAGCCTGTATAAAAATATCCTAAAATTATCACGTGTTTGTTGCCCACGGACAATCCCGCGTAGGCATTTCCAACGTATTTCTATTGTATCAAGGGTGGGAAACAAATATTATAATTTGTTTGTAAAATCTAATTTATATTCAAATGACGTCTTTAAAAGACGTCACATGATTAAAAGATTGTTTACCTTTTAAATAATTGTTCATAACAATAACCTATTTAAATAAAGTAATTTTATGAATAGCGACTACGAAGTTTGAAAATGATAACTACTTAAACACTACATTATTGATGTTATTCAATAGCGCGCATCTAATTACGTTACTTGGCACTCTTATTTTTGTCAACAGCGGCTATGAAGTTTGAAAATGAAAACTCAAGATAAATGATGAACGTTTGAATGGATTCGCTAGTGCGCACCATAACGAGTAGTAATGTAGCAGCTAATAACGGCTTTATTGAGGTCCTCTTCAGAAGGTGACCGCAACCGCAAACCGCAAGCGGCAACGTTGGCGTCGCCCAATCGCAATGACAGACTGCAGCGACTCAACAAGTCAACATGCCGCTGCGGTTTTAATTCCGAACGCGGCGTCAGAACTTTGACGGCAGCGGCATTTCTCTTCTTCAGTTTCGTAATTGTCTAAAACAATACGTCTTGTCGCTCTGGTAGCGACAGCCAGTGACGGCACTATATCACGATTCACGACCGTTATCGGTTTGTGGTCGACCCTTGACCAGAGTGTCAGGCGGCAACGTCGCCA
Source organism: Brachylomia viminalis (assembly GCA_937001585.2). NCBI lineage: Eukaryota > Metazoa > Arthropoda > Insecta > Lepidoptera > Noctuidae > Brachylomia > Brachylomia viminalis. Next base: position 11,695,612 of record OW443310.2, on the reverse strand, counting down.
ACTGCAGAAGCGTTTTCATATATTTCATATTCGCTTTACATGGAAACCAGTCGTGTCACCACGGTTTGTCATTGCCATTGAGCGACGTTGTCGCTTGCGGTGCGGTTGCACTTGTTATCCTTAACCGTTAGGTATAGGTACAGGAAACCGTTCTTCAAAGTCATGCCTAACGTTAAATAAAGTAATTGCCTTACTGCATTCACAGATTTCGTACAAATGGTTCAGTAAGCAAGACCTCCAGTGATCTGGTCTCGTATAAGGATGAGATAACTCTGTAGAACCAATTGGAGTTAGTTTGACTAGAACGGTCACAAATCATAAAATAATATTGTTATATATATTTACTCGTCAATCGCTACATTCATAGTACAAAACTTGTGCAGACGAAAGTGTTATATCTCGTGATTTGTACTGTGGCTGGTATAGTGATGACCCGATTAGATTACGAGACATTGTGTGTCACTTGTCAACTTTAGATGCTTGTTAAATTTAGATTTTTCGACTTCCATGTTGATTGATGAACACATGTGTTTAGGTAACGCAGAAGTGTGCCGACTTCACAAATTCTATTTAAAATCTTGTAAATGAGATACTTCATAAATGTTTCATGGTAAAAATATCGAAGTACGACTGATGTCTACTCTAATCTCTTTCTAAGAACCACTAGCTAGACTTTTGTTGTATAGAAATGTAAAATGTTTAAGTCCAATCGAGCATTATTCAAGCTCTCTGTACCTATGTATTTTAATCATTTCTAAAATCCATGAGAACTCTATTCGGTCAGTCAACTCGTATTCATTTGCAGCGAGAGGGAAGCTGTTGACAAGTAGGCTTTTCCTTCATTACGAACAGCACGCGAACGTAGCGATCAGGTTGATTGAATTAAGGAGAATTGGGCTGTTGTAGGCGTCACACTGCCACAGTATAATAAAGTAAGCAGTATTACGTCTCGGCAGTGTTCTTGAAATAATTACCTACGGCTGCTCGGTAGATAAACACGCACTAGGGTTGCCCACTGACTGTGTCTCTTGGGTTGTGACTGTACTTTGTAAGTCCGTTAAAATTAAATGATGGGATAGCATTCTTTTTTAAAACCTTGAGATGTTTTTTACAAATCCGGTAGCTTGTGATATAAGGTTTCAATAGTCAGATAACGTTTATATGAGGAATAAAAATATTGGTTTGACAGCTTTTGTGTAGAAAATATGTCAAACTGTCAGTTTTATTCTTCAGATTAAATATATCTGCCTATTGAAAAATCAGACCTAAATCTTCTCGCACATCAACCGAAGCCATTCCGATAGATTATCCATTTATTTGGGTTCTAACATAAAATACTTTCTACAGAAAAGTGACATACAACGTGTCCCAGAACAGAAATCAACGTCAAGCCGAAAACGGGCAATAGACCAAGTCGTGACAGTTATTATAAAAATATAAAAAAAAATCTTGGTCATGTACTTTTCAAAGTTTATGGATTCAAAAATAAATCTCAAAAAGTGACACTCTGTGATGATCTTTCAAGTCCTGAAAAGACTACAAATATTAACTTTTCGTCAGTTTTTTTTCTGTGACGTAACCATGAATAACCCTTCTGTAAATTACAGTTAAAAGTTAAAACATAACTACCTCAGTTTTAAATAAAATGTTAGATTTTTGCCCAACATTGAATTCAAAACTATTACATAACCCAACTTTAACCGCGTGTAGTGTAAAAAAGATGTACTACACTATTTTGGCAAGTAACTTTTAAAGATGGCGCGTTTAGTCTGGAATTTCCAAATTCGAAGCGCGTCATTTCGGCCGATTTGTATGAAGACGTAATACTGCTTACTTTATTATACTGTGACACTGCCAGCTGGTTGGTAACCTCTGCCCTAACTTTGGATAACGATTAAGCCACAATCATCTAGTTAGTCAAATTAAATGGGACAATAACAACTTTATAGATATAGCTAAGTAACAAAATAATTATAGAATCAGTCTAAAGTTCTTCAGCCTTCTATCTGATCTTTAATAGTGTAGCCTGAGAATCATCCATCCATTTTTATCAAGGGCGTAGGTAGTTAGTAACCTATCACAGAAATTGTTTTAATCAAAACTGGGAATCTATGAAATTAAGTTTTTTGATAACTTCACTCCTTAAAGATTGGAATCCGATATTGATCTGCTGGTCGACCCAAAAGTACCTACACATAACGATTCTTAACAAAAAGTTATTATTATAAATTCGAAGGTAACTCTTGTCCGTCTGTCTCTATGCCTGTATGTCATCTTTTCACGCCTAAACCACCAAACGGATTTCGATAAAATTTGGCTAGGAGATAGATGGCATCCTGGGAAAGAACGTAGGCTATTAAAAATTGTACCTCTTTTTAAGATATTCAGGGAATTGGAAATATAGTCAGAACCCGTAACTTGAGGTATTATTTATTTAGGTAATTATTTCATCGGTCCACCCGCCTAAAACTTATTACAATTTGAAGTTATAACTAAACTGTCTGTAGGTAAAAGCTCCTTCAAAATGGCGCGACAAGCGACGTGAATCGCACCCAACACAAAGGAAACGCTCGTCGCTCGACAGCCGGTGCCTTTGTGTCGCGTCGCGTGTCGGGCCTGTTTGAAGAAGCCTTAATATGTGGTCAATCGCGACACTAGAATATTTCAAATGAATGATGATACTATTAAAATGAATTATAATAATAATTCATTTAAGTTATACATTTAGAATAAAAAAAAACAGTTTAAAGATTATTTGAATTTATTATCTGTCTGTCTGTTACCTTTTAACGCTCTAACGGCTGAATGGATTTGGATGATAGGATACTATTTATCCCGCTAGCACGTTCCCGTAGGATAATTTCCGTCACACACGCGGGCGAAGCCGCGGGCTGAAGCTACTACATGACATAAAACACTCAAACATGTCCTAGTTTCATGTGATAGGTGAGATCTATTTCGAGGAAATGTGGTTAAGTACTTGATTCACTTACCTAGTCAGCTTCTAGATTTCTGTGTTGTGATGTGATGTGAATAATTGAAGACTGCAAATTGTAGTCAATTGTGTAATCCCGTCAATCAAACTCTTAAAGAAGATCAAACAGACAAACTAGTCAAATGCGAGTTGGAACCTTGGAACTAGCTCCGCATAAAGTAATAAAAATACGTATTCTGTCTGTTTTGTAATGTGTATGACATCATTATCGTCATCAACGTTTAGAACTATTATGTTGGAGTCGACACCCAGCACCCTAATTACGTAACACACTAACAATCACAATCTGAATCATTTTGAAAAATATTTTCTTGCCATAATCTACTCATTGCAATGTTTTTTTAATGACTTGTATTGCAATATGTGGTTAGCTGCAAAATGTGGTTAGCTAGCGACCTCGACGGTTGATCATATTAATCTTGCCTGATCAACCGGCAGCAAGTTTGTCATGCTCCCTTAGATGTCACTGCTTGCGGTAGCGTTGGGGGTCGGGTTGCCTCCTTCCCTTAAATATGTCGAGGGGGTAATGGCTGATCTTTGCGTTATGCTCGTGAAGGGGTGCTGCTTGTGGTGACAAGTCGTCTTGCAGACCATGGTTTTGTTATTGTTATTAGTAATTTACTGTTTATTCATTTTACTTCGAAGGTCCTAGTTTACCATGAAGTAAAATAAATATGAACATAATGCAGCATTGCATATGTAAGCGGACACGCCCGGCTTTTTTTTAGGTATTAAGTTCTGTTTACGTTATTATTATAATTATATTTCTGCTTGAGTATAGTTTTCAATGTTTTTGTAAATAATTTAATTTAATGTTTTATGTTTCGTAATGTTAATTGCTTACTATTGTATACCTACAATCCAGTTCTTCTAACTGAACAGACAGCTGTGATGCTGGGGAGTTTGCGGTGCCACTTCTTCCCAGCTAAAACATTAGGAAGTGGTGAAGGGCAGGTGTTTTGTAGGACTGTCTTAAGTAATTTTGAAGTTCAAAAAGTGCTGATATTGAAATGACTTTTGATTTGATTTCATTGCTAATCAATTACTTTATATGTTCGAAAAGTTTGTCTGCTAAACAACTTAAATAACTCAATTAATGTTGTTGAACTGTCAAAATAAAAGCCATGGCTACTGTTAGTGCGTTACGCATATGGTTACATTACATAATTACCGCGCAGTTTGCAAGTTTTTAAATTACTTTCATGTTAAACATGTGTTTTATGCTCTAAAAGTCATATCACGTGGATGGTATTCATCTTGATTCTTCGTCAATTTTCACACCGTTCGTTGTATTAACATTGCACTTTTCTTTTCTTTTTCAGCTCTGGTGGGCGCTCTGACTATGGGAACTACCTTTTTCCTATCGCCTTTGTCTGGTGTGCTGACTGGCGTGTTAGGCATCCGGGTGACCGCAGTGTTAGGCGGTACAATTGCTACTGCCGCCATGCTTTTATCTTCTTTCTTTGTTTATAATGTTAGTGTCCTTTACTTCACCTACGGTGTAATGTATGGGTTAGGAGCATCTTTTGCGTACACTCCTTCTCTAGCAATTCTTGGTCACTATTTTAAAAAGCATCTAGGTTTAGTAAACGGAATTGTAACTGTAGGTAGTTCCATTTTCACAGTCATTATGCCACCACTAATGGAATATATGATTACAAACCATGGATTAGATTGGCTTTTCAGGCTTTTAGCCGTTTTCACTTTTGGAGCAGCAATATGTGGCTTTATATTCAAACCTACTCCATCCATGGTAATGAAAACAGCAAGGGAAGACGATAGCTGGAAATCTTTGTTAAAATCTATTGTAAACGTCCAAATATGGAAAAATAAGAAGTACAGACTGTGGGCGTTATCCATGCCCGTTGCACTGTTTGGATATTTTGTTCCTTACGTCCATATTAAAAAGTTCATTGAAAACAATTTTGACGATGTCAATGCTAATTTGCCGTTACAATGTATAGCTGTTACTTCTGGTCTGGGAAGATTAATCTTCGGCTTCTTAGCCGATAAACAAGGCATTGATAGAATCTTATTGCAACAGATTTCTTTCTACGTTATTGGAACCTTAACGATCATTCTACCATTTGTGAATAAGTTTGGTTTATTGGTGGCGATTGCTTTAGGTATGGGAATATTCGATGGTGCATTTATTGCATTAATCGGCCCCATAGCTTTTGAATTGTGTGGGGGTGCCTACGCGGCGCAAGCTATAGGTTGTATGTTAGGACTTGCCGCTGCGCCCTTATCCGTAGGTCCTCCTATAGCTGGCTACCTGTACAGTCTTAATAAATCCTATACTTTGCCATTCGTCCTCGCTGGCATATCGCCACTAGTCGGCGCCACTCTAATGTTTGCGATACGTCTCCAACGAGTTCCTTCCAATGAAGAGTCAATTAATACTAATGGTGTCGCTGCTCGTCCAGCTTCTGTACTTGTAGGTGAGTCATAAAAAACACATTTCAATAAAATTTGATGTTTTTTTAAAATTAATTTGTTATTTTAATAAATTATTTTCAAGTCATCATATTATTTTATTGATTTCTTAAGGAATGCTTTAGTCTTTTTATACCTACCTTAGAATTATGCGGTTACTTTACTGTGTAGGTACCTACTTAACCACAAGTGCTATAAATAGTTTTTTTTTATACTATTACAGAAAAATCTCCGAGCCTGTTACTTATAAATGGAGATGCAAATCAACAGACAAATTTATAACGGAATTTCGCTTTTACGATGTGTTGTAAAAGAAACATTTGACGGCCACGCTGATGCCGTTTGGCTGAAAAATTGAAGATGCGACGACATCCGAAAGATTTAAAAAATGCAGTAACGCTTTCCAGCCGATAACAGCGTTCTGTTAAAATAGTATAGCTGTAATACAGCAGCTTAAATGTAAGTAATAAAATCCGTTTGCTAAATGACATATAATGTTGTAATTATATTGTAATTTCTATTGGGTCGGTCAACAAGCTTCCAGGTTTTCATTTTCAACAAATAATTATATTCATCAGCCATTGCTAAATGACATTTATCAACATCATCTGCATTCACAGCCTCTAGATAATTCTTCGATTCAATTATCTCTCCAACAGATACCTTAGAGGTAAAGAAATCCAGTTGTCTACAATTGAACAGTCTCAGAATTGTCTACAGTTCACAACGAATAATAGAAATGTACCGATTTAGTTAAAAGGAAGCTATTGAATGGCATGTAAAAAAAATTGAATCCACAGAAATTACAATAAAATTACAACAATATCAAATGGATATTCGTGGTTCATAGTGTTGGGTCAATTTTCTCTTATATAATCATAAGATTCTATCTAATCTAATCATCGTCATATTTTTGTCAATTTTATATACCAAAGGTATACTAATACTGCCTTATTGGCCGTTAAGTCCTACTTTTTGTAGTGTTATAGAAAGCGCACAACGAGCATTTCAAGACATTTAAACCATACTGCTGACACATAATGGACTTTAAATTATTCTGATAAGTTATTATTTATGTATGATATCTGTAAGTTTTAGAGCTGGCAAGTTTATCAATATAAACGCATTTAAAAATACATAAATTGCATATACCTACTATGTATGTTTTCAGTTACATGGTTACTGTTGGAAGTTCCTAGTTTAGTATAAAAATGTTTAAGTAAATTTTATGTTTTATCATAATATTTAGCTATGCGTATAGAAGAGTTTTAGCAAAACAACGGATAGTGATTTCCATAATAAATTATATTAGATCTTCCTAGTGTTACCGAAGCCTATACCTACGCCTAATATAATAATAGACAATATTGACTTAGAACAGGATTGTATCGATCGCTCTGTGGTGGGGTGTGGGTGGTGGTTCTGAGAAATATTTTTATAAAATGAAATACACACCTTTGTTTGTTTCAATAATTCATGAAACAGCTAATTTTAAAAATAATGTACTGTATGGTGTGTATTGACTACATTAAGTCTCATGTGCGCCTATAGTGGGTACTGCTGTAACATGTAGTGTAATTAGTGATGATAATACCTACAACTTTGGAAAATAAAATTCCTTAAAGATAGTTTATTTAATTGGTCCGTACCATACTTTCCGTGTCTTTGTATTACGTTGGACAAACTTGCATAATCTGCATTACATCACTAACTACAATGCATATTGCACGATTCCCACATGCTTACCATATCAGAAAAGTGTGCGTTCGTGGTAGGTAGGTACAACTACATACCCGAACCACAGAATAGTACAGAAGGACAGCTCCATACAACGAGTGCAAACGCACGCAAACATTTTACGTACGGGGTACCCCCCGTACGTAAAACGGCTACACATCAAGCTATACATTTCCAGTTTACACTGACCTCTCTTTGTAAGGAAATCCTATACAAGCTTATACTGGAGATGTATAGCTTGATCTGTAGCCGTGCGTACACGCGTTCGCGACTAGCATGCGGCGAAGATAGGCTGAGATCGCCGTACGTAGGTACGCGTATGCATGCGCCGGTTTTCACTCGTGGTATGCAGCGGACCTTGTGTACTGTTCTGTACCTAAACTGTTTACTTGTTGAAATCTCAATAGTTTTACACCTGGGTTCTGACACGCTGATCAGCATAACTTTTCACAACTGTTTGACAGGCTTCCGAGTCAAAAATGATACATTTGCGGTTACCTGATTTGCCTAGTCCCCGACCGCAAATAACCGTCAGAAGAATAGGGGTCGTCTTTTTGGTTTAAACAGTCAACATTTTCGATTCGGCACGGAAGCGTATCGAATGGTTGTGAATAGCTATGCAGATAAAATATGTTAGCAAATCTCTTATAAAAACAGTAAATCCAAACACGTAACATAATTTGACAATAGATAATGTTCAATGTTTCATACTTAAGATAGATACACTGATTTGTTACTTAAGTCCATATTCCACATGACAAGAATGATTGATTTGCAAGGTGATATTAATCATTTTGCATAAATTTTATTCAAGCATTGACAAAATTTTCCTACAGCGGAATGGTTATTTATTTAAACGACCTTACCTACATAGTTTATTCCGCTTTACAGTTTAGCTATGTAGTAAACGCGAAATATTCCTAAAACCAATGAGATTTCAGGCGTAGAATCAGAATCCCGATAAAAGTAACTATATTAGTTACGGTCACCGAAACATTTTCATGTAGAATATTATAAAACATCCTATTTAATTTTAATTTAATATAAGTTTATCCTGGTTACAGTGAGTTGAATAAAATTAATACTATTTGTTTAAGTGATATTGAAACCAACAATGCTGCCTATTTCATCATTCTGATTTTCTATGTTAAACTTAACCAACATTGAATTAACTGACATGATTTGTATAATTATGTATTTAGTTAGTAGTAAATGTCTTGTTTCACTACTCGAACTATCATATTTTTATTCTAAGACAAAATGTCAGCCTACTGACATAATTAGAATATAAATAATAATTATCGTCATTCAAAAGCTGTGATATAAAATTCATAATCATTGTTCATGTTTAAAAATATCTAACCTAGGCATTAAGAATATTATATTTATATAAAATAATAAAAAAATAGTACGACATTTTCGAATCTAATACGAGTTCAATTGTTAATTATAAAACTTTGTTATATTACATTACTTACCTATTTATATTGGACTCATAAGTGCAATATATTAATAAGCAAAGTTTTTGTTGTCAAAAAGTACCTACTGCTGTTAAATCCGACTATGACATGGTGAGTTAAACCAATCAGAACGTGTAAAAATTGCCATGAAATATTAGTATAATGAAAAAAAGCTAAAAATATAATTTATATACGGTGGCTCTCAGTAAAACAAACCCCTTAACAAGGGCATTATATCAGAAAAAAAATTCCTTTAATTGTAAGTATCCAAACTATTCTTATAATAATAGACTAATTTTAAGTGACTGGAATTTTAGTGTATTCGTTATTTTATAAAAGAGGGACACGAGTAGAGATCTAAAACATACAGGGTGTTTAAAAGAATGCAGTGTCAATATTTTAGAGACCCATAATTTTAACCCAGTAATACCAAATCTTTCTATTTTTGAGAAATTCAAACTTGCGTTTGCTTAACAAGAAAATATGTCTTTGATGTACCTATGAATATCTCGAAACTAGATGTTAAGCAATCAGTGACTGACTGACTCATGAAAGCATGAAATGGTTTCAAGCTAAGTAAGAGGCTTTTAAACAATGTATTTTTACCCTGTCGCGGAATGTGGCATTTAAACGACTAGTGCTTTTAAAGGCATGGCAATGATGTAAAGAGTGTTATCTTATAGTTCCAAGTCTAAATTTGTTAAAAAAGCAATATTTACAAAAAAAACTTTAAAATTGTTTATTTGTTATTCAGCCAATTCGTGTTCCTATCTCGTTTTAAGATTATTTTTACTTAATTAATTATTTAAAGCACTACCTACCTATGATAATCTATATAATTTTTTATGTAAAATTTCGTGTTCCTTGTGTATGTACACACGGCTACACATCAAGCTATACAAATCCAGTTTACGCTGGTCTCGCATCGTACGGAAATCCTATACAATGTGAGATCAGCTTATACTGGAAATGTATAGCTTGATGTGTAGCCGTGTGTACATGTAGATATTTTATTGTCTATGAACTCTTCAGATCTTTTGTCTGCTCACAAACGAGTTTTACTAGAGGAACAAGAAATATTTTGTGCTTACAAAAAATATTTCTTTAAAAAAATGTCAGAAGTTCACGGATGATTTGGATTTCATAAATACACACACATACATTTTCACCTGTGAAGGTGTTGATGCACACTTAAAAAAAGAGGGTTTTATCTCATAGAAAATAATTAATAGGAATTTTGAGCTACACAATTTTGATAAGCCTGCTACATACTCAACTGAGCTTTTGTGCATGTATACTTGGAGCGTTCGTTGAATATCTTTAAGGTGCGTCCAGACGCACCTTCAAGATATCAACTGTGTGGACAGTGCGAGGCATGTGCTTCGAATGGTAAGCCACGCATGTGACGCATGCCTCAGGCCTCAGGCATCTGACATATACAAAAACGCTTTTGGGGCGCAGGCCTTGCGCCGTCTGGATGCACCTTAACGCATTTATTTGAGAGTCGCTATATCTTAAAAGTAGTGTATGACATTTGTAATATTGTCTTTTGCATAAATACGCAATATATTATTATAATATTCAGCATTATAATACGTCGATTATCAGTCACTACTGTAGCGGGCAACAATTATTTTAAATGGATTACTGATGTTTACTTCATGACTACTGTTTGTATTATGTAAGTTATTTTCCCTGGGTTATTAATCTAACCGTGAAAATATATCCATAGGAATCAAATATATTATTTTGCAGTTTACTTGAAAACGTTTTATTGAATACCAATTATTATTTAAATTAATTCTAACGACAATATTTCTTGAAAAATCGCCTGCACGAGGACACGGCGGTGCTCCGCCCAAGCCGGGCAGACCTCCAACGTATGCTCCACCGTGTTCTCCGGGCGATCCACACAATGGTGACACCCGGGCGTTTCCTCCCACCTTATCCGGAACAGAAACCTCCCGAAACAACCGTGTCCGGTGAGGACCTGCGTCAGGCGGAAGGTGAGGACGCCGTGGCGCCTCTCTAGCCACTCCTCAAAGAGGGGATTTATCGCCGCATTTGTGGCGTGCCCAGCGCTGGGTTGCGACAATCGCACTCTCCATGCCGCCCTGAGATCCCGCCGGAGCTCTGTCCGCTGTACCGTGATTTCTCACGGCAGCGGAGCTACACCCCGGCGTTTCGCCTCCTCGCGCCACTCCCAGATGTGCGCGAGGACTTTTGCCTCCAGATCCCATGGCGGTAATCCGGCAAGGAGGCTCGTCGCCTCACCGGAGACCATACGATATCCCTTGACCAGCCGGGTGGCTATGACCCTTTGGGGCGCGTTCAACCGGCGGGCTGGCCGCTGCCTCAAGGAATGCGCGCACACCGGTGCCCCGTAAAGGGTCATGGACCGCACGACCCCCGTGTAGAGCCTCCGGCAGGAGGCGTTTGGCCCCCCTAGATTGGGCAGGAGCCGCTTCAAGGCAGCCCCGTCCCTTTCCAGTCTGAGAGCCAAACGTCGGAAATGCTCCACGAAGTTCCACCGGCTGTCGAGGACGAGTCCCAGGTACTTCATCGTCGACTCGACGCCGATGTGAGCCCCTCCTACCGTTTTTTGGGAACCCGACGGTGGCGCGTTCAAAGTCAAAGTCAAAGCATTTATTTCAAATAGGCACATAAAAGGCACTTTTGTACGTCAACATTTACATTTAAATAGAATTGATTTTAGTCGCCCCTTCCAAAAGGTAATTTCGTATGGAGAAGAATGGGCAAGAAACTCCACCGTTACTCTTTTAAAACGTGTTACAATATTTTGTATACATTAATTAATTATATAATTATATGTGAAGACGATGCACCTATAATAAAAATTACCCTACCACAATAGGTAAAAATAATTTAATAAACGTAGCAATGATAAATAAGTTAATTATGTGATAGATACATGGTGTTCACATATTTCCGTGTTCCGAGGACCATGAAAACACATGGCCTCGAACTTGTGCAGGGCCACCTCGAGTCCCAATTGCCGGATCCTCTCGACGATTGTCGCAACCCCGCGGGTCGCTAGTTCGGCCGCCGCCTGGTGCGACCTCCCCTGCGCCAGGGCCAGCGTGTCGTCAGCCTAACAAACCACGCTGACGCCGCTAGGGACGTCGGCGCGTAGCATCCAGTCGTATCCGATGTCCCACAGGTACGGCCCCAGGACCGATCCCTGTGGGCACCGCACGACATGTCTTGCCGGTTCCATACTCCCTGGTGACCGCATGGGACTGCATGACCTAAACGCATTTTTTATAATGCCTAACAGTATATGAATCACTGCAGTAAACAAAATCAGAAACATATATGATATTATTCAGGATTATGCTAGTTAGATAGTGTGTTGAAAACATAATAAGTACAACTAATTTATTACGATAGAAAATAGTCACGAAGATACCTCAAAAAATATATTTTAACGATTAAAAACCATATTAATATACATGCAATCAGTCTGTTTTTTTTCAGATTGTTCTACAAGCAACTTAATAACGTGATAGTGTTATCATTTTTTTGTCCAATCAATAGATTTTTTGTAAATAGAGTATTGCTTCATATTTTGCAATAAATTACCAGCTTTTACTCATCGCGCTTCTCTTTCTTTTCTATGCAGTCCGACAGTGACTGCGCTTTAGCTGTTGTCAGCCCGACCAATCTTACGTTATTACCTAAACTGTATGACCGAAACACTATCAAACGCACTGGTTCTCCATAGAAAGGCCACTCCCCCATATGGTCGACCACGCAGCAACTCAAGACGATTCTGTGGCCGAGACGCTTGTAGAATCGAAGCCGGGGTAGATGGTGTTCAGATATGTCAGATCATGTGATAGTAACCAAGTCTCTTGTAGTGCATAGTGTAGTATACATCCGACGGTAAATACATATTCAACCGAACTCTTAATTGATTTACAATTGAAGCTCCTATGCTTACCTTTTCGTCTATTATTCTCCTTTAAAAAAATGAAGTAATTGTAATTTCGTTATTTACATTTTGAAGTATTTTCTCAAAAGACAAATACATTGAAATATGTAGTAGAAGTATGTAGCTCACCGGTATTAGGAACAGGGTCCATACTACCGGCCGCGGCGGTTAGAGCTCCAGAGAGAGCACAGACTACAATATAGTATAGGATAAGAGAGAGCAACCTCCTAACAATACGAACCGTGTACATACCGCTTTCTGAATCTAACCCTTGATCCAGCTGCCTGACGAGGAATTATTGTAAGTTATAATTATGATTAATTCCGTTAATGCATTATAATATATTAATAATTTAATTAAGAGCGCGACGACGCCGTTACATGCGCCTGCGCCGCGTCCCCCTTTGTTTTCAAAGATTCAAACAGCCAATAGTGTCGGTTGCGGTCTTGCGGCCAAAAAGTATCATCATCATTCTCCTGTCCTTATCGCAATTTATTTGTGGTCGGCAGAACATGTCTTTTTCTTAAATACTTCTCTATTAGTCTTCTCTAGTAGTCATGTCGGTAGCCACGAAAAAAAAAATGAAAAAAGCGTATTATATTGGTAATTACTAATTACCTATAAGTAGTGGCGGTCTACGATTGAGTTTAAAGTATCTAATCATAGGAGTCATTGGCGCCATAGGAGTCTTTGGCACCTTTAGGTAACTATACTGATTCATGACATCATGCTCCTGCATGATCTCATAAATCAGTAGGTACTATAGGTGACTAAAACGCTCCTGCGTAAGAAATAACAAATACAATAGGTATTGTCGGAACGTAGGTATACTTTAAGTTAGAATCGATCAAATTTTTAACATTTATGTTTTAGGTTATTAAGTTATATTTGGATAATTTGTTCTTGAAAGCTTTCGGCGGACGTAGTTGATGAAAACCGGCCATAACCGTACGCACCCTATTTGCTGCGCGGGCACTCGTACTTCAGGCGGGCTGGGTGTAGATGCACCGTGAGCGGGGCTTCCAAAAGAGTACACTCTAATTTCCAGTTCCTCTAATGACGGTGAACTAGTTTTTTGTGTAACCCAACGAAGTGGTTTTGACAATCTGCGAATAATTACTACCTTTAATAGACTTTTACTCGTTCTTTCAGGGCGATAAAAAAAATCTTAGTACTTAATGTAGTCGGCCTTTCTCAGTTATTTTACCAGCATTTTTGCGACACAGTGATCTTTATTCTCGTTGCAACAGGGTTGTCAGAGGTAAAATAACTGTGACGGGACTGTAGTTAGCTTATATGTCTCGATAACATGACAACACCTGTACTTAACCGCACGAACCATCACATTTATACCTACTTACATAATGATTCAGTCCCTCTTTTGTCATTAGTGGCTGCAAGCTGTAGCTGTAACTGCTGACTGGCATCCTGGGTTCGATTCTCAGCTCAAGCAAATATTGGACTTTTCCACTAGTAATTTCTCAGTAGTAGCCCGTAGTCTGGATTGTAGGTACTTACCCCGGTAATAGCAATAGGCTTACCCTTTATTATATGGTATTTAAACAAATATATACCTGGCCAACTGGAGGGGCTCATGGCTAAATAATATTGTATACCTGGCCAACTGGAGGGGCTCATGGCTAAATAATATATACCTGGCCAACTGGAGGGGCTCATGGCTAAATAATATTGTATACCTGGCCAACTGGAGGGGCTCATGGCTAAATAATATATACCTGGCCAACTGGAGGGGCTCATGGCTAAATAATCGATCGATCGAAGGTTAAGTTACGCTTGTCGCAGTCGGTTCGCGGATGCGTGACCATCCATTACATATCGAGACCCCTCCGTGCCTCGGAAAGCACGTTAAGCGGTTGGTTCCGAGTGTCATTCGTAGATCATTGACAGTCGTTGGATACCGCCAAAAGTCTGACAACCAGTTTACCAAGGGGTATCGTGTTACCCAGTAGCCGGGTTGTGGAGGTTAAACAGGTAGTCGCTCTATGTAAAATACTGGTATTCATCTGCATCCCGTTCGACTGGAAGCCGACCCCAACATAGTCGGGAATAGGCTAGGCACATTGGTTGAACTAGCTAACTGTGGGTGTCGTTTACCTACACCTGCTTAACCCTTCGGTCGAGGAATACTGTGACTGTTGTGATGGTATGGTCTTTATAGTTACTCACTCTGAGAAATAATCCATATCCTTCAAAACATCGGGTAGTTCTCTTTGATCGACATCGGGAAATACAAAGCATAGTCCAGCTAGGATTATCGTAACACACAACTCTATTGCCATCTGGGTTAAGTCACCTATAGGGCGGAACAGGAACAAGAGGTAGCTGATTATCGAGCCGAGCTGGCCGGTGGCGTGGCAGCATCCGACAACTGTAGCACGTATGTTTATGGCAAAAAGCCTAGGCGTTATGTTGAGAATCAACGCGTGTGCTAAAAGTCCTGAAGCCAATGCAATAGAAGATAAAAGGCTGGTTATGGTGCCCTGAAAAGTTTTAAAATTTATCAATCAAGAATCTACTCTGGTACATTCCGTTTACAGTTATTTAGCCTCTGATTTGGCATCACTGTCCAAATCACAGTGATCTTTTCTCTCATTCTAGCAAGGTTGCTGTTGGGTTGCTGCCACTGACAAGTCTCAAAGTCATTGTAAATAAATAAATAAATAAATATCGTCTGACATTGCACACAGCACCATCTAGTTCCAAGTTAAGCACTTAACACTTAAGGCTTGTGTTATGGATACCAGATGGTTGATACACTACTTAAATACATTTTTTTTTCGTAAATACATACATATTATAAATATATATCCATGACTCGGGTACAAATGTCCATATTCATCATACAAACATTTGCCCCTACCGGGATTCGAACCCAGGACCATTTGATCTTTATCTTCGTTAAAATATGGTTGCTGTTAGGTTGCTGGTGTCAGAGACAAAATAACTGTAAACGGACTGTAGGTATCTACTTGACATAACTTAAGTTAACTTAACGATTGTGTAATACAAATTAATACACATTACACAAAAATACTATTATAAACAAAAATATACTACAACAAATAATACAATAAAATACAAAATTACTACTAACAACACTATTATGTTGTTAGTAGTAATTTTAAAATTTTGTATTTTTTGCACTCTTGAAAGTCGTTAAAGCGATTTTTGTCAATAGATAGCAACGTATTAGGTAATTTTTTGTACAAGCACTAATTCACTGCGATCATATTGATCATAATTCCGTCTGTCAATATCTTGATGGAATTTGCTTGTTATATATATTTATACTCGTATTTATTGCAGTCTCCCCTGCTAGCGCGAATATTATGTGGCTTCAAGGGCTACGTGAACGGTTTCTATTTAATTTACTTAAATCACCGCTGTGCTGTGAGTCCCCCATAGTACAGCATCAAGCTGAGTGAAAACCTTGTCACAGTTACGACGTGCAGCTGCCGACGACTGTTCTCAGTTCTTCTAAAGTAGGTACATAATCGTTTTGTTTTTCTTTTTTTATCACGTGTTTGTATTCAATTAAAACATTTTTCTTACTTTTTTCTTTACATACGAAACTAACTTATTTTATTTTCATACCTTGTAGAATCCTATCACGCCAGCAGTAGATACGCCTGTTATTATGATATGCAGTAACAACATGTATCTTAACGTCAACTTTACAGATGACAATTTTGTCAGGCACCCGAGTATAGCAACGGAGCTAAACACTTTCAGTAATAAATAATTGTCGTCTCTTTCACTATACAATCTTACATACAGGGAACTCCATAGAAAATGGTATAGACTCCAAAACATTGTGGATATGATAAATAAAACTCTTATATTGTAAGTGGATAGCATGCCAGTAACGCACGTTGTCGTTTCATCTAGCGAGTTATACGCCTGAAAGCAAAAGTGAAATTATGTAAAATGGAACATAAAAAAGTAACATTAATAGGTATCCGAGACTAATTACTTAGTATAAACTTACAGACGTACTCTGTGGTTAATAGGCCTTATCTTGAAATCATCACATAGTACAACATCGTTCGTCTTGGCAGCTTGTTTTAGAATTTTTTCAGCGACACTTATTTTCCTGTTATGTAACAACCACTGAGGCGATTCTGGGCTCCACCTGAAACGTATTGTAGGTATCATTTAAAAACTTTTGGCAAAGTGATCTTCGGTAATATGAAGTTCGCCAAATTATGTCTTTGCGTGTGCGTTTTAGCGGGCAATTATGAACCCGAGACTACGTGGGTACATTAGGTACCTACATCACTGAAAAAGACACATATTTTTAAAATCTTTGTTCTAAAATTTAACCTTTCGAATCGTTTGCCTGATTAGGTAATTTGACGCTGAGTTTTCCACTGACTTCCTGAAACAATTTGCGAAAATGTAATGGAAGTCCCTACCTAATTATAATGACAGCTGCTAAATTAGCAGGCGTTGGCAGAGATGTAGGTGAGTGTTGGCATAGGTAGGTAAATATCCGACGTAGGTACCTATTAGAAAAAGTAAAAAAAGGCTTTGTTGAGCAGTGGACGGCTGTACTTACCTACCTACATTTGAAATTATGATGCAAATTTATGTAGTTCGATCTTATTGATCCGTCCAAGGAAAGATCTGAGCTGCCTACTGATAAGTGATAAGCAATTGAAAAACTGAATTTAGACCAATCTAAAAACTTTAATCTATCTTTTTGAATCTAAACTGCTCGTCTAAATCGAATGAAATTTTAGAACGCAAAGATATTTTTAATTCTCTTTCTACATAAATAGAGCATGAAGAACGGTTACAATGTAATGCGCTAGTAACTCCGATACTAAAAGCACATTGAAAAGATGTCAACTATGCGGTCAGCGGCACTTGATCCACATTTTATCGGAAAACGGACGTATTAGCTGAACTAAAATGTTAATTGACCAAGTAGGCACTTGTATTGTATTTTATAAGGAAAATGGCTAAGATTATTACCTTAGTAGGACTAAACATACGAAAGCATACATGCAAGATATGAAGCTAAATGTTTCAGTGTTCGGTGCACTGTTTGCGAGAGGAACCATGCATGTCATGGCGAGGAGTCTCGGACACATCACGATGAGACAGAGCCATGAACGCCAACTGTTACTTGCTACTTCACAAGCTGAAAAATGTAAGCAGTAAGTAGAGGGTTAAAGTTAACTAAGTTAATTTCTTTTTGCCACTTGATTTAGGTATGGATTTCCGGCAAAAAAGATGACTTCGACTGGAAAATGGAAAATGTGTCTAGGTACGGTACCTACCTAACTATACCTACGTAAGCGTGTTTACAAATGTGTCTTCATGTTAACACTTGGAAGTACCTACGAGATTGTGTCAAATAAGTATTCAGGAAGACAAATTTTATATATTAGCTACATAGTTATGCTTCTTCAACCCAACACATGAGCTGTGTTGAGGCAAAGAAAAGAATGCGTTCTTTTTGTACGTAAACGTGTTTACAATTAATGCTTCTCCATACCAACACACTGCTGACACAGTTCATAATGTTATGCTAAGGCATTCGTAGCTCGTATTAAAAATTTGTCTGCCCAAAAACTTCGTATGCACAACCCACGGAGCAGAAACAAAAAAATTTGTCTGCCCAAAAACTTCGTATGCACACCCACCCAAACCTATCAGTTCAGTGTCCAAACTGTAATGTGTACTACCTACCTACGAAAACAAGGGCCAAGAAGCAAGTAGAGCGTCCCCGACACTATGTCCAGAATCAGAATCAGAACTTTATTTGCTGTGAATGTAGGTACCTACAGGTTTAAGATGTTGTGCATATGTCGTAGGATAATTTGATACTTCGAATTTTCGCGAAAATCCTAGGGGTTTTGCGAAAACGCGGATAATTAGACATAGGCGAATAATTTAGGTTAGGTTAGGTTAGAACAGTGACCATTAGCGCGCGAAGGCGAGCGAGCGAAGCGAGCGTGCCGCGGCAGCGGCCGCCAAGCGCCAGATACCGTTCTATTGTCGGTTAGGTTAGGTTAGGTCCTGACTTTGTCCAGTAAGATTTGATAATTTTTCGCCTATGTCTAATTATCCGCGTTTTCGCAAAACCCCTAGGATTTTCGCGAAAATTCGAAGTATCAAATTATCCTACGACACATACATTAATGAGATCGGCTACAGTTTACCTTACGGCGGGCATACACTAACACACACTACTTACTTAATTATTACATAAATTAAAATATGAACACAAACAAAACAATGTCAACAAAACAAAACAGAAATTAAAGTGAAGTCAATTAATAATTTATTAGAGTCAGTTACATGGTCAAATTTGCAATTAATTGTAACAATCGCAAACCGGACAAACTCATATCATTTAGAAAGTCTTTCACTGACCTAAAGGTACTGCAGTTACCTTAGATTTAAAATGTTTACAAAACAATCCTTAAAACCACGAGGTATTATATTATAAATGACAGGTCCCATTGTGATAATACTTTTCCTTAACAGTGCTGTTTTGTAATTACCCGAAAGTAGCAAGTGCTTGTATTGGGATCTCAAATGTGTATTCATAAACTAGACGTAAATTAATAAGACTTACTTAGAATGAGACCCATATAATAATTAGCACTGCCAAATAATGATTTCAAAAATGCAATTAATCGGAACCACCCCTCAGAATCACAGAAGGTTATAACCAAACCAAGCGCCAGTTCTGCAAAGGCATCCAATATTAAAGCTGTTCTTCTGCCGAAACTGAAACAAAACACTGCGTTCTAGATGGTCAACTAATATCATTTATGCATATTTAAAGCATTTTAAATCTTCGTGTCCATCTATTGTTTCTACAAAATCTTCTAAGGGCCGATTTTTCAATAGTCAGATAACTTTTATCTGAAGAATAAATCTGACAGTTTGACATATTTTCTATACAAAAGCTGTCAAACCGTAATATTTATTCCTAAGATAAAAGTTAACTGACTATTGAAAAATCAGCCCTTAGTGTTGTAGTGTGTCCATTTTTGTCTGACAAATAAGCAATACAAATGCATTCGCCATGGAAGCTTTCAGTAGTTGTAGTGTCTCTAACAAAAACGTTCTGAATTTATTATGCAGATCGTAAGTAGGTAGGTAGGTGCTCTCAAAACGGTGCTGGAAAACATCGAGAAGAAACCGGCATGTCCTGGAGCCAAAAATTCGAAAGACATGTGACATCTACCAACCCGTACTGGGTCCACCTGGTGGATTACGGCCCACTCTCTCTCACCGAGAGGAGTCCCAGCAATGGGAACATTATAGGCTGATGATGATGAAGTATGTAGGTTAGGTACCTGTTCATGCATTTGTTCTATCTATTAGGTACACCTATAGCATGCAGAGTCAATAATAAAATGCACAATATTTTGGGGTAAGTAGTAGATACTACCGTCGAATAATTTAAAGGAAACCTCTACTGAAATAAAACCCCTTACATCTCTATCCGTTGTTGCAATTCTTACAAGCACCTATCGTAAAGGAAACTATTAATCAGAGGCAGTTGTTTTAATGACCCTGTCTGTGCATCTTGTTGTACGGATGAGTAAGTAGTAAGTATTAACTATCACCTCATGATAGTATGCGCCCGTAGTAACAGCAGAACATAGCTCTATAATACACTTGCCTGCTAAATAAACTGGCCCACCCCCACCCCGTGTTCTATGTAAGACAAGATATCTCAAAAATGTTAATGTATATTTTAATTATTTGGTACTGTGTAAAGGTAAGTAAGATAAAGTTTATTTACATATATACCATATACTTTGATAAAAAACAATATTCTTGACCAGATCGACTCGATCCTTCAGATTTCGTCATCACTCACTAATGCTTGAAAAAACTGGGTGACTTTTTTTTGTCAGTGTAGTTGATAAAAACTTAATTTTGTTTATTACTGATCGATTATTGATAATGTAACTTTAATTTTTAACCAACTTAAAAAAAACAAGTTTTTATTCGACCCGTATGTTTTTATGATCGCGATTTTCTCAAAAAATAATGAATCTGTTTCGAAATTTTTTTCACAGACGTAATCTACATACATTTAGGGAGATTTTAGTACACACAATATGAGGTTATTGTTAATTAAAGTTGTTGAATTATCTTGTTTCAAATCGAAGAGAACGGACTAGATCGATTTTTTTGCACGCAAGTGTATAGGTAACTGTTAGGTTAGGTTATGTACCTAATTTAGTCTAGCAGCGGACGTCTTTCGGCTGAAATAATGATTTAAGTATGTAATTTTTGTATACCTATATCGATTGTATCGCCCAAAGTGCCCTTCAAAGAGTATAATAACTATACAGGTGCCCTTACTGCTACTGCGCTGTCACTGTCAAATTGTTACCAAAGACACGGTGTTGAATTCCTAATACATACCTAATTATTATAAAATTGTAACTAAGATTTTGGTCCGTTTGTCTCGATGTAAGTATGTTCCGGATTGGCGCAAAAGCGACCGAACGGATTTGGATGAAATTTGACACACAGATAGATTATAGCCTGGATTAACAAATAGGGTTCCTTTAATCCCGGTACTTAGTACATTCCCGTGGGATATTTTCCAACATTCACACTGGCGAAGCCGCGGGCAAAAGCTAGTACCTAATAGTGACATTAATGACAGAACAGCTTCAAAGTTTCAAGAGTAACCATAGATACCCAAATAATTTAACAATCGCCTATTCCTGATCGATACATTTCGTCATAGCTTTTGTTAGAACAACCTTATTTCTACCAGAAAAATATTAAAGAATAATAATGATTCTACGCTTTAAATTATTTATTGTATCGACTTGTTTTACACAAATGACGGTTTCTAAATTATAATCCATTATAGCAAAATTATTGCTTTTAAATTGTAGGCAAGTAGGTAGACTTAACTAAATATGACAACATAATTTCAGAAAATTGTTAGGAGGTAGGTAAGGTAGTTTAGTATTATCCTATAGGTAAGTAAGGTAGTTTAGTATTATCCTATAGGAGTTGAGTCCCTATGTGCCTAGGTATGGCCCTATACTTACCTATCATAATATATTATATCTCACATATTGTTTGCGGTTTGGTCGGAAATTCACTCACAAAGGATTTAATTTGAACGCCTGACTAAAATGAAACAGGAATAAACAAAAAAAAATGCCAATTGATTTTAAAACAGGAATAACTGGCTCAAAACTGCATGATATTGTCTCAAAAATGTCAGTGCTCATCCGGTATGAAGTTTTTTTAACGCAAGCCCAGTGTTTTGAACAATATAGGTAGGTATCATTGACGAACTCTTCCATGGTAGGCATGACGGAAACTTTAATGAACCGGTTACCTGTCCGAAACCAATCCAAATATGATACATCCAAATACCAATCCAAACCGGCTAATGATAGCTGTTGACAGCAATTTCAATTTCTGGTCACAAAAGACGAGCCACTGAAAAATAAGGTTCCATTTTAACTTTTCGTGATGAGTAAGTCTGTGTACGTAGGTACACACTAGAGATACGTAGGTATCTCTAGGTCTAATATGGTTATGATTTTCATAAATTCAGAGGACAATGAACGCATATTCTACACAATTCTACAGTTTTCTTTGATTCGATTTCAGTCGTAAACATGTGGATGAATTTTTGGTTCATAATAATTATTAGCTAGCTAATAGCTAAGTAAGTTAGGATGCTCTATTCTCTATTTTATCAATAGGTCCTTCATTTCTCAGTTCAATTTTTCCTTTGGTGGTCCAGGAAACTTGTAATTTTTGTAAATCATTTTCATCTTACTTTATGCTGGAAACTAAAGTGATAGGATAACGTGGATGGTGATGTAAAGGAGATAGAGTAAAACGTCTTCCAACATTTTAGTCAAATTTCTTAAAGACTATGTAATTACCGTCTTTTGCAGCCAAATGACCCATAAAAATTTCAAATGCCACTTATTACATCTGTAGTCTTCAGTTCCATTGTGTTCAAAAGTTACAAAACACAAGCTTGAGTTTATTATTTCGAGTTCGTTAGGTAATATACAATAGACTTCTGATGGTTGAAGGAGGAACATGTCTTCGTATTGATTAAACATAGCGAGCATCATATGCGATGTTGAAACTAATGTCACGAGCCATTGCCAGGAACCGATTTTTCCCAACACATCTGTTGTTACATCTTCATGGATAGTTCCGATCCTACAACAAACAAACCTGTAATTTGTATATGTTCTTACCTTAATTACTAGTTTTATTAATTAAGAACATTTACGTACACAGACATGGTTTTAAAAGTCATTGCCCAACGGAGCTTCATAGATTTTGGTTCATTTGAAAATGTGACATTTAAGTGTGATGGCGAAAATGTAATGATTCGAGTAATTCCAATAGTGCGCTCCTTGAGCTGCAAGTGGACTGGTGTTAAATTATTCATTGCACTCGTACATAGACTTAGTGCTGCGCAATTTAGCAAGTCAATCGTCTAAGCAAAATGTGTGCGGTGTGTGAGGATACTGGTTATTCCCCTCGTTCTATAGAGAGATTATTCTAAAATTATCCTCCATGTGAACAAATGGCGCTACTGAGAATCATGGAGGTGGGTATCCTTCACAGGTATCTATATCGTGATCTTTATGGCGAATGGCGATAGAAGACGAATCGTTGCTAAATATATTCAAAGGTATGTTATAAGTTATACATGCCTAGAACACGATAACATATTCTGAAGATAAGGTAGTTATTTCATAATGTATATGATGTAATGATAATTTACCAACTGTACAATTTTATGATCAAAATATTTTCTTTAATAAACTTAGCTCCATCAAGGTCTTATCAGTCAAGTATTTGCGCGAGTTTGATGTGATAACGGAAGCGACACGATAGAAATATATTTACATACTTAATAATTATATTTTTGTATATGGTATCGGTTATTGCCTACATGACTAATAATAAAATATGTTGCTCATTGTATTTTTCCGCTTTACTTAATATTAGAGATCGAATTTTTTTAATGTAATTTGTAGCTATGAAGATTTCAGAGAAATATGATATAAATATAGGCATGCGTCAATTTTTCGGATGCATTTTCTAATGTTCTGGAAATACTATTGCGTGAATTGCGTCCCCACCACGCTGAATGTTTCTGAGGAACACAGGTCAGTATGAATGACTGGTTAGATAGAGACATACCTACTAATTAGCCCCTGCAATCATGATCACGATTTCGCTCCATTAAGCCTGAATTTATTAGTAGGGTAAGTAAGTAGTAGTACAGGCGTATTGTCTAATGTTTACTTTAGTATAGACTCTTCTTAAATCTCCCTCCTTTAAAATTTCCCGAAAGATTTGGGCCACTAACAAATCGTTAGTTCTATGAATCTTAATTGTTAATATCTATGAATTATATAGGTACCTTCCTTTTTAATCAGTTCTGGGAGTGTTGGCACACACTAACTAAAGGCAATATATTTCACCTTGATTAGACGCGTTCACAGGGTAGGAAAATTTTCCTTTGCTTAAATATTTTCCGGCTACGAGGAAGGTCGGTCGGTCGATAGGAACCGGGAACAACTAGTAACCGTGTCCTTGTGGAATTATGTTTGGATGAACTACTGTAACTTTTATGAGTGGTTAGTTAGTATAATCTTACTGTTTGTCGTTTCTATGCAGATTATCTAGGTAAGCAATCAGTAATTCTAAATATAGTAAATACCTATTCTAATTGTTAATTATTTACACTGAAAATAAAACGGAAACAATGGCAGTTTTCAAAACTGCACCATTTTGGTTATGGTTTTAATACCTTTTATCAGTCCGCTCAATACAAATCGTAGCAAATCTGTAATTCTGAATGATAGATGTACCTAAATTTTTTAGCATGGAACATCATTCCATTTTGAATCTGGAGAAGGGCGTTGTTAGCTGCGCTAAAGTTTATACTTTTGTAGCTATCATCGTTTTATTTGTAAAAATATTATTTCGGAACATTAACACAAGACTAAGTTAAGTTAGTCTTGTGTTATTGTTCCGAAATAAACTTTTTTTATTATATAAGTATACCTATATATACATTTTTTTTGACACGTTTGAGACGGATAAATTTATTTTAGAACATATCCGTGCTTTAGAATCTATCTTTTTTAAATATTTTATGTTCTCCAAAATAAA
This sequence comes from Brachylomia viminalis, assembly GCA_937001585.2. Taxonomy (NCBI): domain Eukaryota; kingdom Metazoa; phylum Arthropoda; class Insecta; order Lepidoptera; family Noctuidae; genus Brachylomia; species Brachylomia viminalis. The sequence continues at coordinate 11,670,843 of OW443310.2, read as the reverse complement.
TTATGATTGAGTCTTGCACGAGTAGGTACTCTGTTTCCATGTTTTTTCTTTCTTTTACTAGCCTGCTCTGTCCCTCTCCAGGGCAAACGTCCGTCGCCCTCCACTCCTTGCATCTTTCGCGCATCTTTAACCCGCGCGTCCTCCTTCCAGTTTTGACGGAACCTATCCAGCTCGTCCCGCCATCTCCTACGTGGTCTGCGCGACCCCGCCTCACTGTCTCAGGGCACCAGTTCTGAGCTATTTGGGCCCACAGTTTGTCCGGCATGCGGTAGACATGTCCTGCCCAGTCCCATTTAAGTTGGGTAGCCTTTTAAGCGACGTCAGCTATCTTTGTTTTGGAGTGCAGTATTGTGTTTCGAACACGATCCGTTAATTTAACGCATACTATACTGCGCCCCATTGCTCGTTGGCAGACCCTGAGTTTGGAGTTCTGGATATTAGTCAAAGACCAAGTCTATGCGCTATAGGTTAAGACGGGAATAATACACATGTCCAAGCCTGCGTTTCAGTGCCATAGACAACTCACCTTTGAATAGTTACCTCATGGACCAGTAGCTCTTCCAGGCGTTTTCCGTTCGTTTTGCGATTTCTTTATCGTGCCTCGCCTGGAAAGATAGTACTTGGCCCAAGTAAAGGTATTCCTGGACATGTTGTATTGTCTCCCCATTTACTTTTATGCTTCCAGATGTTTCGTTGCAAACAACTTTGGTCTTCGACATATTCATCTTCAGTCCAACCTCAAGGCTTGCATTACAAACTTCTTGGAGCATCCGTTCAAGTTCAGTGGCTGAGGATGAAAGAGAACAATGTCGTCGGCGAAACGTAGATTTGTTAGTCTCGCTTCGTCGAGGACAATGCTTCTTTCCCTACATTCGGCTGCCAACTTCCTTAAGATTTCTTCGAGGGTACTGGTGAACAGCTTAGGAGATAGCGGGTCGCCCAATTTGACTCTTTTGTCTTTTCTCTATTTTAAATTTTGGACCTGTGGTTTCAAGTTTATTGCGGCCGTACTATTTTTGTAAACGTTGTGTAATCTATACTATACGCGGTGGAGCATACGGTGGGGGCCTGCCCTGCATGGGCGGAGCACCGCCGTGTCCTCGTAGAGGCGATCGGCAGCGGCGGCGATCTCTCACGCCCGGCCTTGGTTCAAGCCATGGTCCGGGGCGAGGGGGAGTGGGAGGCAGTCACCTCCTTCTGCGAAGCAGTCATGCTAGCGAAGGAGGTGGCGGGACGGGAGAGGGAGAGAGCCTCCCGTCCAAGCCGCCGCGGTGGACGCTCCGGGCGTCGGGAGCCGTGTGACGACTCCCGGCCACCGTAGGCGCGGGCCTGCGGGCGGTAAGTAATGGGTAGCTCACCGTCCGATCAGGACCAGGCCCGTGCTGGACGGCGCGTACGTGTTCCACGCGCGCCTCAAAGAGATGTCAGCATCATAGAGGGGGTCCACTAGGGCCCAAGCCTGCCGGGAAAGCGGGATCATCCAAAAGGGGTACCGCTGACCCGGAACATAAAGGGCCAAGGAAGGAACACGGGTGGGTTTTAGTCAGTAAGAGTCTGACACTCCCTTCCGCTCCACCCAGAGCGGGAGGAGTCATTTGATGATTTCCCATCCTCAAAAAAAAAAAAAAACTATACTATACGAAGACATTTGTTTGTTTGTAAGGTTGTGTGTAGTGGGTAATATCTGGAACTCCCAGACGGATTCCAAAAAATCTTTTTGCGTTTGATAGCCCAATTCTTGAGAAAGGCGATTTAACATCGCGTTAAGACCTTTATGAGCCAAGCAAAAAGACAAATAGTCAGAAAGAATGCTAAGCGAAAACGAAGTAAAAGAGCGGGCAGGCGATGCGATGCGACGGGGTGGGTCGAGAGAACCAGAAATTTTACGCTGACGAATTCGCGGGCAGAACCTAGATTTATATAGTTGTTTCTACTATCCTAGTTTCGACAAATTATGGGTCGTCTCTACATTGATATGAATTATGATGTAGTAAAGCTTTACCAACAATGATGAATATAGGTTTTCTACGTTATGGTCCTATATATTTACGGTCTACTCTAATCTCAAGGATATCACGAACTTGCAGAGATTGGTGGGATTCAAGCTCGCCCACGACGAAGGCACGTTTATTCCCGAAGAGGATACTCTACTTTTCATACCATCTACGAGACAGTAAAAAGCAATAGTAGGTTCTAGAATCGAAATAATTATTATAAATACAATTACACTTAGTAGACCTATTTAAAACAATTAAAAGTTAAAGGTAATGTTTGATACATTAGACCAGTTGTGGAAAGACAAAGTTATGTTTTTATTCGGTAAGTACATTTATTGAAGTGGAGGTATAGTTTATTTGCGTATTGCTGTTGAGTAAAGTTTCAGAAACTTGAGGCTGTTGAGGATCATTTTGGATATGAAAGTTGGTGAAGGTGGTGCTTGAGACAGCGGGCTATATGAATAGTGTTTAGATGTGGATGGTTGCGGTGACAAAGGTGGATTATACACATATAATTGTAATAATAGGCACATAAACATAACGAAGGTTTACATTTGTAGTCAACTTGGATAGAGTGCAGATCGCACACAAGCGATCTATGCATAAGCGGGTCGCTAGTAATTGTAAGTAAGTACCTAAGTATGTACCTAGTTAATAAAAAATCAACCATTGGGTAGGTACTTACTTTTGTGGCAAGAAAGCTGAAAACGTTTCCACATTTTGAGCCGTGAAAACTTTTGATTTTTTAGCACGATGTCCTTCCGATTTCCTTTTAAAAAATGCCAGTAATTTGGTGTATGTGTTGTTTATTGTTGAGTTGAGCATCGAATAGATGCACCATAGGCTACTTGACTTCTTTGTACATGATAAATGCTGGAAGTAGACTAAAAGTACGGATTCAGATACAGACTTGACGCCTTTCATACCTAGTTTTCCATTTGTATAAATCGTGGTAGGCTTTCATGTACGATTCCTTGGACTTTTCTAGGAGTAGATTGTTGAAAATGTGAATGGCTTCGGATTTAATGAGCTCCGGAGTCAAATCACTATCGTCATTCGACATTTTTGTGAGAATTTGTAGTTTTTTTTTAGTGTAGGTGTCAATGGTGAATGCATGGGATTAGTATGTAGGTACCTACTTACTATGGAAAATGTTTGTTTGCGATTTTTATTTGAGATACCAACCTTTCAAATCATATTAATGACCAGCGAGTCATAATTAAATTAATGAAAATAAGAAGTTAACAGCAGCTATCGTTTCTACAATAGCATAATTTAGGTATTATTGCTGGGCCTCGTCGTCTGTTTGGCGTTTTCATTATCGTGTCGGGAGTCATTATTCTTTTTAATTTATCTTTTTTGTTCCTGCTTTTTAAAGTTTATATAGGTATTACTTATAGACACGCAAGATCGACCAGTGCCTCGCTTACCTAATTCTGCATAGATGTATACAATGTATGTTTCCTAAAGTGAAGCTAGTTAGTAATTTACCCTCATTTCTCTTTGCTACTCCATCATCAGAAGCTGATCACCACCTATCTATAGGTAACCTATTCATTGAGACCATTCCAATGAGCACAAACACGATAACTACTTCTGCTGTAAGTTGGTGAGGGAGTTGGGTATCCTGCAAATTCCAGGTGATTCTGCAGCAGCAGTTCAAGGTTACTATGTTCTTCTAATACCATTGAAGTAATAGAATACCAAATTTCAACTCGATCAGAATTGTGGAAGATGTTCACATCCCTTCAACAACTAGAAAAGAGCTGATAATCTTCAAATGGCTGAACAGATTTTCTTGAATCAAAGCTAAAAACACTCTCGATTACATATATTATATATATCACTTCGATACCTCTCAAACAAAACAAAAAAATATCAAAGTTGGTTCAGCCTTTTGGGAGCTACGATGCCGCAGATACACCGATACATTTTCACCCCTCTGTTTCGGTCGAAGGTTAAAAGGGAATCGTATTGACCTTTTCGTTTAATGTGACGTTTTCAGCAAATCGTGTGAAGTAGTACGACCTATTCAAGGCCAGTCCCTAATTTCATTTTGATCGTATGGGAGTTATATTTTTGTTTTTATACTGAGATTATGTGCGTTATTTATAAAGCATGTGTTCCTATTTATAAATAATGTGGCCTTTTACTTGCGGTAAACATCGAAGTTCATACGTAGGTAACCGGGTAGGTACCTAGATAATGTGTGTTGTATCAATTGAATTACGATAAACAGTGCTGGCGATATCATTCATGCACATCCTGATAATAACGATACTAGCAAGATGAGACTGTAAACTGTAACATAACAACAGTTACATTGCTGACATGTTTCAGTTATTCAATACACTTTTTCCTTCCTTATTCTTGAGTATTAAACATGCTGTGCCCTGAACTGAACAGTGACCATTTCTTCAATTTAGATTACATCAGTAACTGTTCTTACAACAAGTGTTGCGTCCGTATCAGTGCGAGATAGAGTCCCCAGTACGCTGCGGCGCTGGCAGTGATCACCGAACTGGCAGGTATGGCCAATGCAGATAAGAGGTTAGGTTTTTTTCGCGCGATTGCGGTAACCGACCCGCGGCCGGCGCCACGACGCGACGCTTGCCATCCATTCGCTCGTCCGCCGGCACGCACGCCTGGCGTTCGCTTGTACTCCTCACGCCGCCGCGCGTTTGACATTACTCTACCATCAATGGTGCTTGTGAATATCGTTACAGAACTCCGATAACACCACTCCTGCGCCGGGAACCACAGCCTTCACCATGGACAAGGATCACGCGTTAGAGGAAATGATGGGAAAGCTCGGTGAGTGCTCGATCTACAGCGGGCTAAAACATATGGATGCTTACAATTTACAACACTGAAGTTTGGAACCCTTTTAAATTGAGTATTGGTACATTCTTTTTTCGTACGGACAAGCAGTGCAAGTAACGCTTATTGGCCTCGATTTCATTGCAACTGGTCAATCTTGTCTTGACTGAGAAATGTGATCTGTGTTGTAAGCGTAAACCTTCATGTGACTGAGACGTAAGTTTAATAGTTGCCGCGCTTTCCTTTCTAATTGATCACATCCTCAACGTCAGCCGCATCGATGATATTAAAATAGTACCTAATGCGAAATACCATGTGTAAACTAGTTGGTATGTACGGTCTAAGGACGTAACATAAATAGCTCTTGGTTTTCTTGTTACATTGCAATCCGGATTTGAAAGATAGTTTCTGGAAGCGCTACTATCAATGTCAATATAAATGATGTTTATAAAATATTTTGATAAAAGCTGTATTATTGAATTGTGATAATGTCTGAGATATACAGTGTTGTAATAAGTAAGTATGTACAAAGTTTGGTCGGTTACCTAATAGGAGTAGGTAAGTGTCCAAAGGCCCTGTAAACATTAAATAAATTAAAAATATTAGTTACGCAAACGAATGGAGTATATTACCGATACCCATTTTGGCACTTGTGAAGTACAATAAGCTTTTCCGTTATAGCAACAAAAATAACGCCACTTGGCAACGCAAACAATATGCGCAAGTAAAACAAGTAGGTACCCAGACATACCACGCACGTTGAAAATAAAACAAATTTTGAAAACGTCATCATTTTATGTAAAGAAGGTTTAAATACTCGCACTCACAAGACGATTACTTACTACTGATTATACGATTTATTTCTAAGAAAACTTAACTTTTACGCACTCAATTCGAATACAAACCCAATTCCGATGCAACCGTGAGAGTGTGTGACTGATTTGAACCGCGTAACGTAAACGTGGGAAATTGAACATTTTCTCGCCTCAACACGGAATATAAATTAATATTTTTTATACGACTCACTTTCTTTTAAACATGAACCTCACTGTTAATTCGAAGACGTTTGCGTTTACAAAGGCGTTACAATTATTTAAGACAAATAACAACCATGTTCTAATTAGAAACTAAGTACGAATATCAGTACATTCAGTAGGATTTATTGTTTTGAACAATGCTAGTGTTCACAAAGTAGGTATTCATGTAAATTCTGTCAAATGCCATACCGTAGCATTGCGTGACACCGGTGACCCTGTATTGTACTGGATCGGTACTGCAACAACGTGCCACTGTAGGTACTAATTACACTCAGATAACCTCAAAACAACTGTTAATGCGATAAAAATCATCAATATATCGCGCAAAAAATTATCATTGTTATACAGTTGTCAACTCAGATAATTGAATCTACTGAGTAAGCTTTCGTTTGTTTCTCTCGGTACTGTATTATTTCGTTGCAGCACGCGATGTAGGTACCTATTTACTCATAATACTCTTAATTATATAGGTACCTACCTACCTAATCCTTAGTTGGTAATAGCTTTGATTTCTTTGTTACTAGTTGAAAAGATCAATTGTCTCCTCATAATGAATACTTATTTATTTTTAATTAGTAGGCACGTTCGTTATAAGTTACGACCTCGTTAACCTACAGGAAAAAATTATAAATGTATCGATAAATCTCAGTTTGTGGACACTCCAAACAAAATAATCTATCCAATAGGTATTCTGTTTATCTCACAAGTTTATACTAAGGATTCTACATGTAGGTAGCTCTTGTTTAGTGATGAAGAGTTCGAATTCACAACCTCCGTAATGCCACCGTTAGTCATATTAACTACTGCGCTATACCTTCGATTCATCGCCATCCGCATAGAATCGGTAGAGGAATTCTTATTTTATAATATTCTGGCGACGAACAACTTGTTATAATTTATATAAATATTCTTGTGGTCGCTAGTCCTACTCCTAACCTAACACTACTTTATGTGCTACGCTATTATTAGCAACGACTACGTAATGTTTACATTACTATAGTCCTATCCAGCGGGGTAGTGGCGTTACACGCTAACATGGATTTTATTTTGACAGTTCAACCACATTCATTGCGTTCTATCTGTTGTTGAGCAGACAAATATTTCGAACATATGAAACAATGGATTAGTAATATCCTTCAAAATGATTTAGATTGTGATTGAAAGTGTATTACGCAATTTACGAGTAGGTTCTGATCGCACCCAGTGATCCACGCGGTCACGCCTGAACACAAAAATGTCAATATTGTGTCGAAGACAATATTAAATCGAAGATTAATACAGTATAGATTAGGTATTTGTAAATTCTTGTTCTATTTATTATCTCACAAAACGAGGTTTACCAGATTTTTTCACTATTTATTTTACCGTCTGTCATCTATGCTAATTAACTGTTTTAAAATCGACTAGGTAAGTAGGTATCTATACTTACGTTGATCTCTCGATTATTTATGTTGAACACAAGGTAGGTAATTAACTCGGTGAATTATCATGTCAGTTGCCACCGACATGGCGACACCTGGATACGTCAACGTGGCTCGATTCATCATCAACGAACACAATACGGCAGGCATGCTTGTGTGTGACTGATCACTGGAAGGTTATAAATTTAGTGCTGGGATAGCACTACTATACTACTTTTATTCAGCTACATTTTCATATCAGCATGTGACCTTCAGCTACTGAAAATATGCCTCTAATAGAGCGCTACGATGGAACGCCTCGATGATTATGTTACGAAGGGCTTTCTGATTAGTTCATCAATTATGCTCTGGATAACACAAATGCCTCTTACTTTACCTCGAATACTGATTGGATGCCCTTTATTTTGCCGGAAGGCTGGCCGGACACCACAAGGCAACATCACACCTCGATAATCACTTTGATAAGTTAGCAATTTCTTAACAAATCGGTATGTGTCGGTATTAGCAGTGCAAGTACTGCAATCTTCCATCCCGTGTTTGTCGAGGTACACGCGACTTGATGAACCCTGAGTAAAATTCGGACACTGATACTATTTCAGAACTCGTTAGGTAACTCAGTATCTTCGACACCTACATTATTATGCAAAACCTTTATCTATTGCAATTAGATTAGATGTTTTATTACGTAATTAGCTAATAACTAGTAGTATTTTATCTTCTATCTGTTCATGAAGTCGTGATTTATCGATTCAATTTGATTCCTATGATGTACTGCACAATAATGTTAGCAAAGTAGTTAGGTATGTAGGTACGTAACATGTTTTTTATTGATTGTATAAGTAGTTACTACGAATTAAATTATAAGGTAGAAGTAACGCTTTAACTGCTCTATCTGCCTATAGGTCCATTAAAACTAATACTTTTTAAAATATACATTGTGCCACAAAATCAACGGAATGATCTTGAAATGTCAACTGAGACATTATTTAAAGAATGGTAAAATGTCTTAAAATAAAATCGTTGTCATTCAGGCGGCCGTCACGATAGTCAGCTGATATAACACGTAGACACGGTAGTTACTACGGAAACATTTCGGAGGTGTGTCAGACTACGTAAACAGTAAACACCAATATATCAAAAATAATTCGTAAGTCCAATTTGAGGCACGTGTCGGGGAAATAATGTAAGGTGCTCTCTATTGAGTTCACTGTTTTAGAACGGCATCATCTTTCTGTAAATATCAGCTTGTAAACTTCCAAGACTGACTTCTCGTTGGATCTATCCTATCCTTCCCTTGTATCATGAGGATAATACCAATAAGTATACCTACATGTTTCAATTGTCGAAACACCGGGTTACATGATAAATGATTTATTTTCGGTAAGTAGGTTTGTACAAACACTTTTACACGTCAATGATATTCTAAAAACTAGATGAGGTCGGCGTTTCCTATCTGACTACTCTGAGAAGAAAGGCCAAAACAAACTCAGAGGTCACAGTCTTTTTTCGGTTAAAAAAGTTATCCCAGGTCGTTGTCATTATTTTGATAGAATTATGTTATTTAAAATAGTTTGCCTGCAGACCTGCCGTACGATTAACATTATTTATAGTATTTTTTTGTTTTTTCATATTTTTATTTATTAATAAGGTACACCAACAGCTTCTGTATACAAAATATCAAATAACAGTAGATAATAGTTGAGGGCTTATACAGTTGCCAATAATAGGTGAACCAACATTCTCAAATACAGTGATAGCAGGTAAAAACGAAATGCATAAACATTAAGTAGTAACAACAAATACATACATAAGTTATAAGATTGCAGAGGTTGCAGGAAATACCTACATAATAATACAATAAAATCAATCATTAGATTGTGTGAGTTGCGTGCTTAGGGACGTCAAAATTTGGGTCTTAAAGTGTGTTATTGAGTCATGATATATGTCAACACCTAGAGAGGATTTTATATAAGAATTCATCTCACGACTGAGCCTATTGAGAGGTGAGTTTACTCCTATATTTGTGTTGGATGCTTTAGTGTGGAATAAATGGGTAATGGGAAACCTGGGTAAATTATGGGGGACTTTTAGTCCAATTTGTTCAGTTAATTTAACGCAGTCCAATCTATTGTTAACTAATTTGAAAAAGAACATGAGATCATGTACCAGTCGACGGTTGCGCAGAGTTATCATTTTGTAACATTGAGTACGTTGTTCATATGGGCACCGGGCAGAAACATCTCCGAAGGCATGTGCTAGGTGTTTCGTGAAGGCAATATATTATATATGCCACATTATACATTTGGTCAATCTAAAATTTCCATAATCATTAACCTTTAAACTAATCGATTGTTTACGGAAATATTCCACGAAATATTTTCATTTGAAGCAAACAATTTTTTTTTTTTAATGGACAGAAGTACAATACAATACTGACAATAATTATGCTACACAAGATTTTAATTAAACGTATAACGTGTGTATGGACGTCTAAAATTATTTGCAAGAAGATTCTTACATAATTGTTTTACGATACTTCAAGTTTTCAAGAACAATAATTGTGATTTACATTACTGTGTTGTGTCGTGTCGTGACGCCTTCTGACTCAGTGTTAGCCAATCAAAACTCGTTGTGGTATGACGTAGTTCTGAACGGATTAGTTTGATTGGTGTATCCCGGGACACGACACAACACGACACAGTAATGTGTCCGTGGCTAACTCTTGTAATTTCATGCAATTAGGCAAGAATGTTTCCTTATTTACACGTTAAGTGTCTTCACTGGCTAAACGCTAATGAATGCATTCCACTTTAAAAGGTTTAACTGTTCGTTAAGTTTACAGCTAATTACGTTTGCATACTGTTTACACCTAAGTTTACGAATAATTGAAACCTAGGTGACTATTTGCAGTTTTGGTAGTTGCTTTCTGGTTATTAATAATTGTCGGTACCTAATGTTTATTGGTAAAGCTATAATTTATCAAAGCAGCCTGAATGGTCTTTTGTCTTAACCATTGTACCTACTTTTAAAACATATAAAATAAAAATAGCAATAGCATTGACATACCTACAGGGGTAGAGTCATATTTATGACGTGTAAAAGTGATTCCGATATATTCCTATTTACAGAATAAACAAATTCATTTAATTTCATATACAGGAGCGAAGGTAAATGACTCGTAGAAAACGTTTAGAGTAGGTAGGTATTCATAATATTCCTTTCACGTCAACCCGATAATAACAGAAATTCCACCTCAACTTATGGAAAAAATGCTTCACCACCTCATATTGTTTTCAAGACCAGACATACCTAATCACCCTTGTTTTCGTTACCAATTTCTTCAATAATTATTGTTGGTGTACAATGCTAATTATAACTGTGCGATACACTATTGTTGCTACAACGAACTCTTTGTTTGCTGTTGTTGACGTTTTAGTACACATTTATCGGTATTTAGCCACAGATATTTTCAAAGTGTTCCGATTTAGCTGTGCCACTTTTTCTTCACGGACAACTTCCATCAGTTTCATGTCCGCGTTTGACACGGATGATCTCGGAGAGACATCCACGAAAATAAATTGCATGAATATTTACTTATCGCCTATAATATTGATTTTAGCTTCGTCTCACTCACTGGATACCTACGTAGGTTTGTAAATATGATCTATGATACAGTTGCGGTTGTAATTCGTATCCTTCCTCTTGATATTTGTCTTTAAATATATGCTCAGACAGACTAATAAAGCCGTGCCTCACAGAATGCTTAAAAAAAATACCCGCTTTATCTATTTTCTTCTACTAAACCAAAGGAAAGTGATTTAAATATGTAAAGTAGGTACTTTTTGTATTGTTGTAAGTAATTAAGATAAAATAAATAAATAAAAACTTTATATATATGTATTGTCAATGGCGCGGTCTAGTTCGAACAGCATCCTAAGAATGTTGATGGACAAGCACGATGCGCCGTGGCTAGGGCTGTCTCACGCTATAGCAGTGCTTGTCAAGTGATGTTATTTTTGTAGGTTGTTTTAATAATATTATCTCATAGTTACTAACATACATTAAGATTTCTGTTACTAACAAATTTTGGGCCTAGTTGCCATCAATAAACAAAATTATTATTATTATATGTAGGTCATATTTTTCATGGCTCCATGTTATCATTAGAAGCATGGATGGTGCTGTTATTTATTTTGTTATTTCACTTATGTTCAATAGTTATCTTCGATTGAATTATTACACTTAGTTTGTGAAACAAACGAGGGCGCTTGTCTGGGCTAGTGACATATTATATGTACTAACAAAACTCTTTGAGATACTTAAATCAGTACACTGGACTAAATGGTTATATTACGTAGGTAGGTAGCTATATTCATATGACGATAATAGAGCAAAATGTATGTCAGATAATTTGGTCCACACAAAATTATCACACATTTCTACAACCAGCTCCGCATAATTTTCTGAATAACATCTCCGGTGCCCTATTTAGAGACGCAAACAATGTCAACAATATTTCAATTTGTTTTTGTACAAAATGCGGTGTGATAATTTGATATTAAGGGAATGAGTTCTGCAAGACGAAGATACAAAGAAAGATAGGTACAAAGCAAACGACTTTCTGAGAATGTCTCATACGAGTAGTTTATTTTCGTCGCATGTCATAAATGAATTATTGTATGCTCTCAGTTCGGTGGAATGAATAAAAAAACAAAAAATGGGTAAATCCGTTCATACACGAATATGTATTCAAAAAGGCGTTTGCTTCACATACAGAGTGTGTAGCAGTGAACTGCATTCTTTATGCGTGTACTTTGTCTGGAACGGTTTGAAATGGCGTAAACGGTGTTCCGCTGCCGGTGACCTCCAATTTGCAATTTATTGTCTGCATGTGGCCGTAAGTAAGCTTCGGTTAATTACACCAATTCCAAGAATGTAATATTCAGATGATATGTGGGAGTTACCTGCTCTGTACCGACTGTACCGAGACGTGGACGACTTTCACATCATCTATTTTTGAAATTTGACACGTAAGCCAAATACAACAGATTCCTACATACACATATTTATAATTAATATATATATACCGATGTAGGTGCTTGGTAACACAGGGACAGATACTGTATTGTTTACTATTAGCAGAATTAATTATCGAAAGGTTACTTGAATGGGAATATTTTAATATTAAAACCGTCACAAACCTTTATTGAGGTTCATGTTATCGGTCGCGCCACTGTATGTTATCTAGGTTTGCATCTGTGTCAATAGTCAGTACGTGCGGCGTGACGTTCCGATCTTACACTCGCTGTCGGTCTACGAAACCTAAGAATTAAGTGGTACCTAGGTACCTACTGCACAATGTCATACCACATGTTATTGTTCCTTCTTGTGTTTGCTATCGTCTTAAGTCGTGACCAGTAATTTTCCATTCAGTCAACACTTAATCGAGAAGCTATTGTTTTTATTATTTGTTATCTCATTTTTATGACACCGAAGAGTATTGGCCTTTTGGCGGCCATGTGCTTTTTGGCCTTGGTTGACCATGTAGGCGGTACTACTGATTTTAATTTACATCACTAGGTATCAGTTGAACAATCCAATTCTATATCGATTTTGAAACGTTTGAGAGTCCAATTAATGAGTACAGACACTATAATTATTTCGTTCAATTTATTTAAATAATATTATTGAATTCGAGTCTTATGAGTTCCACAATTATTTCCTTGCTCATGGTGGTTCATGCGACCTTTGTTTGGTTAGGTGTTTTGCACAATTATGAAGAGATTGCGACGTGACGGTAGTAAATTTATTTAGTTATCCTTAGTAGGATAGCAATTTACAAAGTCTACAATTCAGCTAATTCGTACCGCTTCTACTTAACATAAGTAGTCAACGTTTGCGCACACTCCATTCATAATCCCTATTAATAATCGTAACTGCATTCGCTTCAAAAACTTTTATCGTAGCATTGAACATTTTAACAACGAAAGTGCCGCCATTAAAATCTGTCGAGCAATATCAAACACCGCCTCAAGGAAAGTAGAATGTCGCTTTTATCACACAAGATAATATAATTATTATCAAAATTTCTATAATACGGTGATACTTATTCCTATCTTATCATAAAACATTGCCTAATCTTTATGTTACACAACTCTGTTACGTGTAAATAGACCTGTCGCAGATGAACGATGATAAAGGAAGTACAGCTCCACCTCTGATCCATGTGTTCATCTAAATTAGTAGGTACTCTCATAGAAAACTTAAGTGAGTTCTAATGTCTTAATCGTGGTAGATTGATGGGTTCGTCACTTCAACACGTTCGTTGTGTGAATATTTATAAAGTAAAGCACGTGATAAGATGCGAGGGGCGTGAGTAGGACAGATCGAGTACAGTGCGGCGGGGTTACGGGTTATCGTGCCCGACGCCCGCGCCGATAGCGGACCGCAGGGCATTGTATGTACAAAGACCCTATTAATGATCGCATTATTCACGAATGTTACATAAGTATAGTTACGTAACATTAGTGAATAATGCGATCATCATCTGTTCGACACGCCATTTCCCGAACAACGCTACGTTTGACGTCAACTCATACTCATAGTCCGAGTCCTAAGCAGTGCAGCCGTTGCTAATTTCTATGTCGGTATTACGCAACTCCTTTGTCTCAAGAGTGCTGTCATTTAATCTTGACTTCTCCTAAGATTAGGAAACATTACGAGCCCTAGTTCAACGCGGTTGTAAATATTTATTTTCGGTTTAGGAAAATATGACTAGTTGGCTACGGTTATTTTAACTGCCGACAACTAACATTCCTGTAGATAATTATAGATAGGTAGTGCGACAAGCAAGTAACCGACTAAAGTACACATTCGGTTTATACTTCATATGCGAAAACTCGAAACCATATATTATTTTTTTCGAAACAAACATAAAATCGAGGTGAGATAACGTGTGACTACAATTATCGCACACTCATAATAAGCACTTGTTTTATCAGAAAATCAATGATCTGGATTACCTCGGTAACAGTGTGATTATTGTTCTTTTTCAAAATTTTACATACTTAATAGGTGTGATTACGAGCACCAAGCTATTTCTGCTAACAGGTAGAAACCGGTGTTGCCGTTGATATTAACTGCGTTACTTATAACCTTCCATAATTGTATCGGGCAGGGTTATATTTAGTCCTCGACTCGATACGGCCGCTGCAATTCGCAGTTTGCTACTAAAATCTTGTATTAACGTAAACATGCTTTATAACTGTGATTTAGACTCAATAAATTCGGTTACGTAAACTTGACTAGGTAGGTACATAGTTAGTCAATATTTACATAAATACAATATAATCTACATACGTAGAATAATTTGGCTTTTGAATGTACTACAATGGAAATAAAATAGGTTCAAGGCAAACTAACATCGATCACATCACAACTTAGTTCCTTTAAAAGATCAATATGTATTTAAGATAACGCAGGTACCTACAATATCTATTAATAACAAAATAATAGAGTAGGTGTTATAAAAAATGTTATTTTGAATGACTCTGAAAATACATTCGTCCTTGTGGTAGTTGAGGTACAAAGTAGGTACTTACATACCTATAGGTTTTAGAATAAATAAACACAAATTATTTAAACAATTAATTTATGGTTATTACAAAACAGAGATATTTAAACGTCTATGTTTTTCAATAATTGACGGCAAAATTAAATTGAATGTATTAAAAAAATATAATATTTTGATTTCATTCATTAAATAAGAACAACAAACCGCTACATTATGCAATATTACAAACATAAACACATAAGTAGGTAAGTTATACTATAATAATACAACCCCCAGCGCTGTTCACAGCTTATCATTAATAAATAAAACTTTAAAGTCATTAGGAGGTGAACTGATCATGCATGACAGTTACACTAAAATTAAAAAAGCAATAAAAAAAAATAAGTATTTTAAAAACGACAACAAATAATTAGTCTAAGAGCTGATGTGTCTAATACAAAATGTTAAGAAACCTTTTCAAAGAGCATGTCAGAATATCGAATGTCTGTGAATATCCGCATATAATATTCTAACTTCCGGTGCATAGCACCTGGGCCTTTTCAGGGGTCCTTTTTCTTATTTATTCTGTAAAAAGTTTAAGGAAATATTCTAGATTCTCATTCAATTTTGCATTTCTCTCTTTTTCAGTTTACTGAAACTATAATGAGCAAAATCAAACAAGTACTTACCTAATAATGTGCACAACATTGATGAAAAATTAAATTGAAAAGGGTCGTGTTTTGTACATCCTTCAAGTATCAGATTGTAACTTAAGTTATGAATCTTTTACGATGCGTAACGTGTATATGACACGTGGATTCATCGCTCTATATTTGAAAGCACTTTCCCATGATTGTTGCTATCGTATCTTATCCACAAAGACAATATTTTCTTAACCTACATAAAGTAGTAGGTACTATCCGAAAGAAAAGTCACCTCCGCAGGCCGAGGTTGATTATTTATGGCTCTACGAAAAGTAAAATTATAATCAATAGTCAAATGTTTCATGATCTATTTTGGTGTTTGCAGGTGACTTCGGGCGGTACCAATGTTTCCAGTTCATCCTGCACATCTTGGCGGCCATGACGGCCGGCATGCACATGCTGTCTCTAGTCACAGTCGCTGCGGTACCAGACCATAGGTCAGTTTTCCACCGACTTGCATCATATTACCCCGGTATTATGGGTACGAAGCGGCGCCGAAAGCAAAGACAGATATTTGGTGAAGAACCATCACTTGTTTTTGTTGACATCAATGTGTTGAGTGATGCAAAATGTGAGACAAAACAACCTGTTGCATTTTTGCATAAGTCAACACTGTAGTCAACACAATCATCACTCTGCAAGTATGATCAATTTTCAAGATACATATTGTTCAGTCAAATATCTTTCAACGCTTAGTTAAAAGGTGAAACAGTAACATTCTGAGGTGTTACGTTGCATGCGCATGGATGGATAGCTTCGTAATGAAATATACATCCTATTGGGTATTACGAAAAACTTTATCAAATTTCTTTTACATACGGTGGCTCCGGGCAAATGCTACTGCATTAATCGTGTGAAGTCGTATTATATTTTTCCTTTGTAGATTTTCTCCAAATGATATTGGTGCGTATGGTATGGGTCTTTATAACATGGCTTTTGGTTACACAGCGTGTACAGTTTTGCTTGATCAGAAGGATGGTGGGCAGTCGGGTCGGCTTTGGTGTTCGTTATTATATCTACAAGAACAGAGTGATATTATTGGTGCCGTTATACTTATATGTTGGTATATTGAACGTAAGTACACAGTTTTGTAACGTACATTTCTTTGTCTCTTGGGCTATGGTTTGCTACGTGTGTCGCTTTATCTAATATTCTATATCAAAACCATTATTTTTTCTTTCATCATTAACAAATAACATTATGGTCTACGGTTTCGAATAGGTTTATTAAATTGTTTCCATATGATGGATAGGGGGTATGGTATACCCAACAACGTGGGTGTACTATAGGTACACCTCTGCCCAACCATTCGAGGCAACAAGGCGTGATGTTAAGTTTATGTTATGAAGGATAGACAACAGCATGTGAACGTGGTGGTTTGTCAAACAGAACTGATAATAATTGATATTGTAAGCACACAGGTAATTGTTTGCATAAAATATCAATAAATGTCAGGTCTTGTGTCCTTCTCAAGTGTTTCACTGTAACAATCACGAAAGAGTGAATTTTTTAGCTCCTTTTATGGATCGGTCTGTTTTCAGCATTTTTTTCGGAAGACATAGCTACTAATCTACAAATATCAAATATTGGTCAAATCAATATATCAAAATCAATATTGGTATCAAATATCAGTTAGTTTGTTAAGGTAGATGCAAATCTAAATAAGCACTAGAAAATATGTTTTCGTACGGTCCTCTCCTACGTAAGTAGAGTACATACAAAACATGTGGATCATATTATTATCTTTAATAATTTAATTTAATCAACCTATCGTAGGTACCTTTATCTTAAAGCCAAAAATATACTTACCAAGAAAAAAAATTGGTAGGTGTCTGTAAAGGGTGGTAGGGACATCGATCTCAATACTGTAACCATAGATTCAGTACTTACATGATTCTGAACGCCCCCGCGTTGTAATTCATAGTCGGTATTTTTTTTAATTCGCTGTTCCATACATTCTGACCGCGTCATTGCATTTTTCTATGGAACATCAGTTTTTTTTAATTCGCTGTTCCATACATTCTGACCGCGTCATTGCATTTTTCTATGGAACATCAGTTTTTTTTAATTCGCTGTTCCATACATTCTGACCGCGTCATTGCATTTTTCTATGGAACATCAGTTTTTTTTAATTCGCTGTTCCATACATTCTGACCGCGTCATTGCATTTTTCTATGGAACATCAGTTTTTTTTAATTCGCTGTTCCATACATTCTGACCGCGTCATTGCATTTTTCTATGGAACATCAGTTTTTTTTAATTCGCTGTTCCATACATTCTGACCGCGTCATTGCATTTTTCTATGGAACATCAGTTTTTTTTAATTCGCTGTTCCATACATTCTGACCGCGTCATTGCATTTTTCTATGGAACATCAGTTTTTTTTAATTCGCTGTTCCATACATTCTGACCGCGTCATTGCATTTTTCTATGGAACATCAGTTTTTTTTAATTCGCTGTTCCATACATTCTGACCGCGTCATTGCATTTTTCTATGGAACATCAGTTTTTTTTAATTCGCTGTTCCATACATTCTGACCGCGTCATTGCATTTTTCTATGGAACATCAGTTTTTTTTAATTCGCTGTTCCATACATTCTGACCGCGTCATTGCATTTTTCTATGGAACATCAGTTTTTTTTAATTCGCTGTTCCATACATTCTGACCGCGTCATTGCATTTTTCTATGGAACATCAGTTTTTTTTTATAGCCTGACTAAGTTTCTACGCTAGCGTAGCGTTAGCACTAGAATCATGTGCTAAATTCATGGTTAAAGTTTGCGCGTCCATGTCGCTGCCACTCTGTATAATGTCTACCTAGTAATGTTTAGCTACATACCTACTAAATACCTGAGGGGCAATTCTACTAATTTTAAGAACGTTCACAGTCAGTAGGCCAATTCTCGTACTTAAAAAACGTTCAAATTCAAGTCGCAATCTCATCTCAGCGACAATCAATGTCAAATACCTGTCAAAAATGTATGTAAATTGATAGTAATTTTGACAGATTGAGACTGAGATTAGAATGCGAACGGTCTTAAAAATACGGGAATTGCCCCTCTGATCTCAGTCTCAATCTGTCAAAAGTATCTCTAATTTCCCATACATTTTGACAAGTATTAGACATTTTGTTTGTCGCTGAGATGAGACTGCGATTAGATTTTGAACGTTTTAAATTAGTAGAATAGGCTAGCTGTTAGTTCGTAGTTCGTTTTTATCGAGCATAAACTGAAGTATTTTTGATTTAATCCAAAATGTAGAAAAACTGGTGCTTCTTTGCTGTCCTTGGTTGTAACACACGCCTTCTATTTATAGGTAAATAGTGCACTATCACATGTCCTTAAAAAGGTATAACATTTAGGAGTATGAAATGAAGTTATACAACTCCAACTAACCTAATGCACCGCGCACGCTCAGCACGAAAATAATACTAATATAATGTGAGGACAATAAAAGTACCTTTTTCGAATTTCAGATGTTACCTGCAAGGAATAGACAGTGCAAATCATACGGAGCCGTTTAACTCGTCGTTGGTTCAGGCAGCCATCCCACTGAACGAACATGGCAAACTAGACTCTTGCCAGATGTACGGAATTAATAAAACTCTGATAGAGTGCCAGTCATGGGTCTACGATACTCAATATTACACATCATCTCGGGGTATTGAATGGAATTTCGTGTGCAGTCGGCGCTGGATGGGAGCCTCAGCACAAACCGCGTACATGTTTGGCGTCGTGGCTGGTTCGCTTTTATTTGGACGAATGTCTGACAAGATTGGAAGAAAAAAGGCCTTCCTTTGGTCTGGAGTCTTACAACTCATTTTAGGCACATCGGTAGCTTTCGCCTCCGACTACTATTCATTCATAGTGCTTCGATTCCTTTACGGTATCTTCGGGTCGGGTTCATATATAGCTGGGTTTGTATTGACAATGGAATTAGTCGGACCGAGTAAACGTACTATATGCGGTGTTACGTTTCAAATCATGTTTGCCATCGGCATAATGTTGTTAGCCGCTTGGGGATATTTAATAGATAACAGATTCTACTTGCAAATAGTGTATGCGTTACACGCAGCAATATTGCTTCCTCACTGGCTACTTATGGACGAATCCCCAAGGTGGCTCTGGGCGCAAGGGCGCGCTCGTGAGTCTGTCGCTATCATAGAGAAGGCTATGAAATTCAACAGATCAACTGAATCGATAGACACCCCGTCATTAGTATCCCACTGCAAAGCAACCTGTGCTAAGTATACAGATGAACATTCCGCAGGAACTGCTGACTTGTTCAAAACTCCAAAAATGATGCAGAAGACTTTGATTATTTGCGGTTGTTGGTTCGTCAACTCGGTAGTGTACTATGGTCTGTCTTTAAATACTGGTAAACTTAACGGGAACCCATATTTCCTCATGTTCTTAATGGGAGTTGTGGAGTTGCCCAGCTATGTTCTCATTACATACTTCTTGGACCGCGTCGGGCACAGAGCACTCATCAGCACCATGATGTTATTAGGGGGGATCGCCTGTCTAGTCATTGTCGCTCTACCTCATGGATCTACGGCGACCACAGGTATCGTGATGGTAGGAAAACTATTTATATCTGGCTCCTATTCTATTATCTACAAGTATTCGGCGGAACTGTTTCCGACTGTAGTGCGCAGCTCTGGGGTGGGACTGGGCAGTATGTTTGCTAGTGTGTCGGGTGCTCTGACGCCTCTTATCAATTTACTGGACACACTAAATCCAAAAATACCTACCATACTTTTTGGATTTCTGGCTTTGCTATCAGGATTCTCTACTTACTTCCTACCTGAAACAATTGGTAGAAACTTACCTCAATCATTGGAAGACGGAGAGAAGTTCGGTGTTGGTGATACTTGCTTCACAAACTGCAGTGGCCGACGAATGAGCACTGACACAGTGGACTTACCAGAAACAATGGTGCCGTTGGAAGTTATGGAAAAGAAACCGTAAGACTACTGTGAGGCCTTTATGTAAAGTCATCTCTCGAAGATGAAAATTATGTGACGTAAGAATAAGCAATGTAAGCAAAACGGCTATTTCTTTATGTTATTTCAAACTAAGCCTTATTTTAATGAAACCTATACGTAAAGCTTGCATTTTACAAAATTTGCTCAACATTTTATCACATTGTATGGTGTTACAGGTTCTATTCCAACAATGCTATATTTTTTTTTATCAGGATGTCATTCTTGTTTTATATAACTGTTACTGTTTTGCAAAGAATATTATAGATTTTAAGTGTACGTAATTAGATTACTGTTATATTTTATAGTGTCTAGTCAAGAGCTAATCACAAGTCGTGTTCATGTGAAAAGTTTTGCTTAAGACTGGATGATTGTTCTACTAACAACCAGTTGTCGTAATGCGGAAATAGGTAAATAGCATATTTTTATTAAGTTATCAAAAGAAGTACAATTGAATGTTGTGTAAATTCAATTAGCATATAAAACTAAGTACAATACTTTTTGTGTCCGTGTAGGTAGGTATACCTATTGATCAATGATCAAGCACGTATCTAATTTGTGTCAAAGACAAAACTTAGAACTTACAGAAACCGACGAAACCATTTCGTATTATCATGCCAACTACAAGCATTGGTTGATCACATACCAACTTAGGTAGTTATTGTACCGAAGTACAAGTAAGTTCGTCTTTAATCGACTTTAATAACTCAAAAATAGTTATCGTAAAGCTATCTGAAGATTGAAAACCCTTAGGCATTCGAATGTAGGCATAGCAATACGAAATGAAAAGGTATTAGTTGTTGGCAGCAAAAAGTCGAGCTAATGATGTAGGTACACAATTATTTTAGATGAAATATACCTAAAGGCACAAAGTTTGCTGACTGTATCCTTAAGTTTGAACTTTATCACCTGGTTTCTGTGAAAGGAAAATCACACAAAATACTTCTAAAACTTGATATGACTTTAATGTTGACAATTCGCCACTATTGATTTTCTTTCCAGAAACTGAAGGACCCACATCATTAGGAAATTTTTGATACTCTAAGACCTAAAATGCACATATTGGAACTTTCAAATCAGCCCAAAACTTGTTTGGTGAATTTAAAAGGTCCTGCAAAGCCTACCAGTTAGGTATCAGTTTTTACCATGTTTTTACTGTATCAAATCTTAATAAGGTATATCATGGTTCGTCAATAGGTCTTAATGTTTTGTATGATTATATTTTGAAGTGGTCGACTGATGTATGTTCCGTATTTACCTACCTAGCTAGTCATTATGGCTAATAAAAATACACGTTTTGTTGCAGCGTAATAATAATTAAACAAACATGATTTAAAAAAAAATTATATTAGTTTTTATGTACCAATAGGTAATGCTATTTCTTCATTTAAATCTAACCTCTAGAAGGAAAACTAGCTTTTGGATTTCGCTTAACGTCGGACAAGTATTTACCTACTTAGCAGGTTATATAACCTGCTGAATTTATATTAATACATAGGTATTCAAATAAATATGATTTTATTACTACCCTGTTACATAACCAAGCAGGTGGCATACTAGGCTCAATACAACACTGCCATTAGGTGCTCGAAACATTTTGTTAAAAACTGTAGTTAGGTAAGCTAGAAGCATCAGCGTAATTAATTTATTTTTAGGAAAATAATAACTACTTAAGGGTATTTAACAGCATTTAGACATTAACGCACATATAGTCATTTATATGTAAGGCTAAATTAAACAAATAAGGGTTATGTATGTAGGTATTGGATATTGTGTCCTTCGCTTTTCTTTTCAGTACTCAGTGATCCTTAGATACAAATAATTATTTGTAATCGTAAATAACCTTGCTTACAATATGAAGTGGACATGTTTTCACAAGCCAATAGCTACATGACCATCAATGATACTATCTGACTGCCCATCAACTCACATGTTTTACACTTTATGCAAATTGACGACATTAAACACGTCGGTGACACTGGTCGCATACCTATGAGGTTTCGGTACTATAAATAGCTGGATTCAAATAGCTTTAGTCAGTTCCTTATTATATTTTATTACTAAGTTCAGAATATGTCGGTGAAATAGACTGATTTAAAGGAAAGTTACGCAATTTTTTTTTACAGAATAGAACTTATTTTGATAAAGATGCTAGGTGCACGTGCGAAGGTGTTCTTATCTAAGTGTCAAGATAATACTTTACTTTTATTATAAAATATCAAGTTTTAAAACTGACAAACAGGTAGGTACTTATTAAAAGATTCGCCTGAATTATTAAAATGTACATAATTATTTTGTTAAATTTGATGAAATTAATGAAATAAATTAAATTAAACCCACTCTGGGTTTAACAAAAGCTAATTCTGGCGATTCTTTTGTAATGAATAGCTAGGTACCTATTTATGATAAACAGATTGCCTCTACCAAGACTGAAAAAAAGAGTAAAACCAGGTATTTAATTAAGTCATTATAGAAGGAAATACTAAAGGTACACGTAGTACTATACCTACCTATCTGCAGCATGAGTTTGTAATAAACATTCCATAACTTAAAATACGCTGTGTCTGACCTTGCTGAACGGCCTGATCAAGATTCCAATACAGTACCTATACATCAACTACTTATACTTAGGTATCAGGTATTTTTATTCTATAACATAGGAAAAACTAATAAATAATGACTGAATGGCCAAATAAAATACGAAAGCTTACACAATGTCAATAACAAGATGCGAAAGTATGAGGTGAAATGTTCAGATAAGCTGTTCATAGAAGTAAATACATGATTTTGTGTTTTTTATTTACATTGTACAAGTGTTTTGGTTACGGTATCTGCATACGTAAAAAGTAAGATTTTTTTAAACCAGGCTTATTTCGCAGAAAAAGTTTTATGAAAATCAATCTGTAAATAATCATAAGGTACTTATAAGTAGTAATTTTAAGCCTTTTTTGTAGAAAATTGCGGATTTTATGCCAAACTATACTAAAATGTAATAAAGATAATAATCTTCAAGACATTTAATGCATTGTGCTTACCAAATTCATGGCCTCTGTTTTATTTTTATAGCTGAATTTATGTAAGTATCAAAATATTTACTCATCATCGATCAATACTGTGTCCAAGTAGAAATAAGTATCAAATACATGGTGTACACGAATTTAATAAATATTTTTTACGAGTGTTGTGTTTTTTTTAGCCTGTAAAAATGTATTTTAGGTTAGGTACCTACGAAGATTCATCCCTGTTTAACTTCGGATTATTAGATTTTTCACGTGGTTTACTACAGCTACACCTTGCATATATAATAGACAGCCTAGCTGGTACCTACCAATTTTCCAAAATGTTACAATAAAATAAATAAAACACAGCCCGATAGCAGTCAATTAGCTTACTGCGTTGTTGCTACGCGTAGCCGCTAGGGGTTTTAATTCCACAGGACGTTCTTGCTACGCGGCTACGAATGCTACGAGAGCGTTTACTACGATCTAGGATAGGATATTTTTATAAAAAACAAGGGCTTGATTGAATAGAATTACAAAGATTCAGATAAATAAGTATGTTAGATTGCTATTTAGTTACAAATTTTTTCAAGTTTTTTTATTTTTTAACTAAACGGATATAGATATTGGTGCCGATTCTCACTGTCACAAATACCTCTAAACTAGACTAAAAATCACCAAAATTTAGTTTATTCCTGTCAAACGACGATTTCCTATTTTGAAATTGACTAAAGTGACACACCTTAACTATATTTTAGTTTGACAGCACCAAGATGGCACTGAGTTATCAATCTATTGAAAATGGCAATTTTGCTATTCAGAATTTGACGTTTTTCACCTAAAATTTTGATTGTCTTACTAAATCTGACTATTTTTAATCGCGATTAAAAAGGTATGGAATAAAAAAACTGTTGTCATGAACTAAAATTCACACCAACACCTCGAGGTGCAAAAACAGTACTGTAGCTATTTAATTCTTTTCTATAACTTAAATCTCGAAAATGGTGTGTCCTATCGCAAAAATAATGAAAATTTCGTCCCCCTTTATGGACCCCATTTTTTTTTTTTTTTTTTTTTTTTTTTTTTTTTTTTTTTTTTTTTTTTTACCCCATAAACCCCTAAAACTGTATGTAGGTAATCATTTTTCATATTTTCGATACAAAAAGTGAAAAATTCCATAAAAAACACGCGGAGGCAGCCAACCGGCGCGCCTGCGCCTCTAAAAAAAACACGGGGTATAGCATAATAGCATTAAGATTGTCATAGCCAAAAGTTAGGATTTTTAAGTACGGTGTACACACGGCTACAGATCAAGCTGTACATTTCCAATATATGCTGATCTCGGATTGTATAGGATTTCCTTACAATGAGAGGTCAGTGTAAACTGGAAGTGATGAAGCTTGATGTGTAGCCGTGTGCACAAGAGAATCGGCTCAAATTACTAGGAACGAAATCACTCCAGGCTTCTTTCAGTTAAATAGCCACCGCCATTAAAGTGCGAGATTAAAATAATTAAGTTTTCAGATTCTGCATACCCCGAAATACCTAGTGATTACTAATCAATATAAATATCAATCAATTAAGACAAATCATAAAAGTAAATGCCTAAATCTATGGGTAGGGGAAATTAACGTTAGTTCCTTTTACTCTTAGGGCACTCGAGGCAATGGCGAGACTGTATGTACTTAGATACTACAGGATAGGGGGAGAAACTGTTGCTTCTATAGGAGGATATGCCACTCTCAAGGAAGCAACTGAAATGATTTTGACAGCGGAGCAACATTCAATCATTAGGCACTGGGGAACTATAGAGTAGAGCGATTGTTCATGGGTCTGTGTGTTTATTTGGAAGATACAAACAAACACTGTGTCGTTGATGATATCGTCATATAAGAATGCGTCACTTTTAACAGTTTTTATAACATTAAGTTCAATAAAAAATACTTACAAAATATGTTTTTCATTTGCAGGTGCTGGGTCGACGGCGTTGACACGAATGAGTCGATAGCGGCGTGGAATTCTTCGGAGATATTAGCAGCTATACCTAAGACCATCTCTGGAGGTCTACATAACTGCCTCATTTATGAAAATAACGAAACAACGTCTTGTTCTAAATTCGTATTTGACACGACATACAGGTCTTCCTCACGGGCTATGGAATGGGATCTAATATGCGATAAAAGATGGATGGGGGCATTAGCTCAGTCCGTTTACATGTTAGGAGTTTTCACCGGAGCTGTAGTCTTAGGAGGAATGGCAGATAAGTACGGAAGAAAAACCATATTTTGTTGGTCCGGAGTACTACAGTTAGTGTTTGGTGTGCTAGTTGCTTTTATACCTGAATATTGGTCCTTCTTGGCCGTTCGTTTCGTATACGGAATATTTGGATCTGCCGGTTCGTATATTACCGGCTTCGTTTTAACTATGGAGTTAGTCGGAGCTAGTAAGCGAACCGCGTGTGGTGTCGCTTTTCAAGCTGCTTTCGCTGGGGGTATTATGTTAGTCGCAGGTTGGGGAGCTCTTGTCGACGATAGACAAATTCTCCAAGTGATATATGGACTTCATAGCCTTCTCCTTATTCCACATATTTGGATCATGGACGAATCTCCTCGTTGGTTGTGGGCTCAAGGCCGGTCAAAAGAATCAGTGGATATAGTTGAAAAAGCTTTGAAATGCAACAGATCTGATAGTAGGTTGGACAGAGCTGAATTGGTGTCTAAGGGAAGGGCTGAAGCGTCGAAAGGAACTGATGCTCCATCGGCCAGTACAGGAGACCTGTTTAGAACACCTAATTTAAGAAATAAAACAATGAATGTCTGCTTTTGTTGGTTTGCCAACTCCATAGCATACTATGGGCTTACTTTGAGCACTGGCAAGCTAGAAGGCAACCCGTATTTGATTACAGCTATTTTAGGCTTTGTGGAATTGCCGAGCTATGCAGCGGTGATTTATTTCCTCGATATTTGGGGCAGACGGCCGCTAATCAGCTCTATGATGCTTGTGGGTGGTGCAGCATGTGTCATTGCAACTTTCCTGCCTGCTGGAAGTACGATATCTACTGGAATTGTGATTGCCGGCAAATTATTTATAGCAGGCTCCTTTGCTATAATATACAACTACTCAGCGGAGTTATTCCCCACAGTTGTCCGTAACTCTGCACTTGGTTTAGGTTCTATGTGCGCCAGGCTTTCTGGTGCTCTGACACCGTTAATTACGTTACTGGATTCTTTTAACCCCAAAATACCAGCTATTACTTTTGGAGCAGTTGCAGTGATTTCCGGATTCTTATGTTTGTTCCTACCTGAGACTATGAATCAACCCATGCCACAATCCCTCGCCGACGGAGAACGGTTCGGTAAAGGCGATACGTGTTTTGGGAGTTGCTTAGGAAACAAAAGAA
Organism: Brachylomia viminalis; assembly: GCA_937001585.2. Taxonomy (NCBI): domain Eukaryota; kingdom Metazoa; phylum Arthropoda; class Insecta; order Lepidoptera; family Noctuidae; genus Brachylomia; species Brachylomia viminalis. The sequence goes on along the minus strand of OW443310.2, from coordinate 11,643,929 downwards.
ACAGAACTTATTCTGAAGACAATAAAGCAGTTGAATCAATGGTTCCTTTAGAAGATGCGAGTAGGAAAGTTTGATTAGTTTTAGACTTCTGGCAGACATCAATGTAGGTAGGTAGGTACCTAACCCACCCAGCCGCTTTAAAAGTAGGCTGATAATTTTTATGTAAATAGTTATCTAAACGAACAAAGTAGTATAGGCCGTTAGCTCTACTTCTCTTACTAACAGAAGTTATGCCTGTTCGCTTTGAGTATTTAATTTACCTACATCAGCTGTTATCAATCCTGCAACAAAGTAGGTAGGTATGTACCTACCTATATGTATTAGTTTTACCAAAAGAAATACATTTAGCGTGAATAATTAATATCTAAGTACCTATTAATTATGTTTACAGAGTTTAGATTGTTTTTTTTTGTTATTTGTGTTTTTACTTATTTGATTTTTTTGTGATGTACCTATTAAACATAGATTTATAGCATATTGGTCCTTGTGAATCTCGTGATCTGGTGTGATATTGATTGTACAAATGGAGAAACTCGTATTACTTATTTTGTAAAAATGTACATAAAATAAATTATAGGTACATAAATGGGTTGGTTTTATTGCTACTATGAAAATACTGATATAAAACTCATTATAATTTAATATTTACACAAAACAATAATGAAAATCACAGTGAGATTAAAAAGATCAATAGATGATACATCGATGTATGAACAACGAACTTAATTATAGATAGAAAATATTAAGCATAGGTCGATATTAAAAATCCACAACTGCCCTTTAAAGGTTTTCTGTACAAGGAGAGCTGTCGACCACACATGAACATTACAGACGCCAGCACATCAAGCTACTACAATCTGTCAAATTTCTTTAATAGATTTTCAACTTTATCGCTAATGCATTAAGGTTCAAGGTTGATTGGGAAAATTTGACAGTTTCGGGTAGCTTGACCTGCTGGCGTCTGTACATTAAAATCCCGATAGTGGCTCTTCGTGATGTCGGACTAGCTAGAGCCCAGATCTCATAATAAAAAACAGCTGTCAGTTTATTTATTTAAAATATTTTTATTAATTAAATAGGATTTATGAGATCTGGTTCACAACATTGTTACTATTCTGTCTATAAATACTATACTATGCAAAACAGGTAATATAGTTATAAGTTATCTACCTACATGCACAAATTGCAATTTGCAAGTCATACAGAACAGGATATTTAATGATACCCTAACCCATTTCTTTTTATGGATGCTCAATAGTAAAACTGATGCTACAGTCAAGAGAGGAATGATACTTGATTTTGGCGGCGCATGCACATTGTGCTTTCTCGAAAAGGTAGAAATAACGCTAAATACTTAGACAGATTTGATTTGAGAAAGACGCACTTGAAAACACCGAGGCTCTTGGTTAATGAAAGAAGGGAAAGGTTAGCGCGAGGCGGATTAGACTCTTTAATATAAGATTTCATTGAACCAACATTAACAGCATTAGAACGAAGTAAGTGGAAGGAGGGACGGGAGACCTTTGACTTGCAGTAGTACCTACACAAAAGCATAATAATCGAAATAAATTTAGAATTAATTTACGTAAGTAGGTACCTACTTCCATAGGAAATCTGTGACTATTAAGTACGTATAAGTAGTAGTTAGGGTTTCAAAACATCCTTTCCTGTAGAATAGCAGCATTTATACGAAAACATAAGAGAAATACATAGCAGAAAAATAGTTTGAAGATTGGTCATTCTGAAATCATTCACAACGGAATTAACACAAGATTAAAAGTAGGCAGTCAGTTACCTAACTGTCCATCCGATATTACTTCGTAATTTCAGTAGGTATACATACAATAGATATAATAAAGACAATTATATAATTTAACAGAGCCACTAAGTATTGTTCTGAAATACAGTCTCGACAACGTAATAAGTAGATGAAAATTCAATAATAACACGAAGAAATTGCATAAACATTTTAGGCATAGACAACAATGCGTGGAATTATCTAATAAGAAATTTTAGAAAACCTATAGATGTAAGTAATAGTTACCGGAGTCAATTATGAAAGATTGAATAAGTCAGCTTCGGATTATGCTGTTAAACTTTCTATTACTTAGGGAGACGAATTTTCTTCCAAGCTCTAGATTCATAATGATTTTATGAAAATATATCTATAGTAGTGTGTGATAACACTAAAAGACAGCATGTTACCGATTAGTTGATCAGTAGTATCTTCCTCCTCAAAGTCATAAATTTAGAGGATTTTTCGTTTAGGTAAATTATAAAATAAATTATTAAAGGCCGTCTTTAAACTATTGGAGCCCCTGTACACTTTTGGATATTGGAGTCCTTATGGAGAACGCACTTAGGATGTAAAAGCAAGCGAAACCAGCTCGAAAATATATGCACACCACCAAGGATTAAGTTAAGTTTTCTTTTGACAGCCTCTAGCTACGACGCGGGCGGGAAATTGAGGGCCCCATGGATTACAGGGGCCTGGGCACTTGCCCAGTGGCCAATGAAAAAGACGGCCCTAGTTATACTAGGGATAAACAGCGAGACGGCATTCTATTGAAACAGATAAAAAAAACAAAAATACTTAAAATAGGTAAGATGATGCTGACCTTACAATATGTAGGTACTTTCAAGGTCAGCAAGAGCTAGAAATAAGTTAATTTCAACGAAAAACTTGTTCATAACGCATTTGGCTATATTTTATTCATAAAAATATCGAAAATTTTCATATATTTCCTTCAACATGGTCCGTTTTCAAACATATTCACCAAAATATTTATCTGAGCCAAACATGGCGAATCACAACAATGACGATATAGGTATAAACCTTTAAATATTTCTAGTCTGTAATAAATAAGATAAAACTACGCGTTGTGGTTTCTACTAGGTACTAATTGCCTCACCTACTCTTAGGTAAGTACGTATAACTAGAAAATGCCTAAGTTGGTTCATAAAAATTCAACTCTAATATCATGTGGCCCTCGCAAATAGTGCCTGTGCAGTGCCAATTTGAAAATCTTTCAATTAAATAGTTTTAAAAATAACAAAGGAACCTATAGAATGGTACCTTTAGCGATACTGTTTCCCCCAAGCCTGCCAAGTTTCTACTTGTAAAATGTTTATAAAAACTACAACAATATTAAGTCTAACAATAGGTACATATTTTTTAAATTTAATAATTCTCGTTTTTTAAGTAGCTATTTAACATTTGAATAGTTAAATATTACATAAATGTATTTGAACTGTCATATTTAATACATAACGTTGGAGGGTTAACTTCAACATAATTATAATAATGCATAATGCTGAGCGATAGCCTTTTTGCGTGGATGTGACGCGTGTTTCCCCCAACCTTTTCTTATTTTTTGTGTTTGTTCTTTTTTGCGTCATGTTTACCGCAATTCAACGCATTTTCTTTCATTCTATAAAGGTGCGGGTTAAGTTTTACTAGACCAAAAGGGGAACTAATAAGTAGGTACAAATACTTGATGCTGACAATGACTTACTATTGGTTAAACCTGGAAGTAGTCTAGATTTTCCTTAGTGAAAAAATTACAACCAGTTGTTGGTAAATTAAATCTTGAGAAGTATGATATCTGTTACAAGATAATCATTTTCTTAGTGAGGTTTTATTTAGTTGTATCTAATTTCATTGAACCATTCAATTTTCTTTTTCCATTTATATATACCCACTCTTGAACAACAAATTTATCATTTATTTAGACATATTATCACAAAATTCTAAGACTACTCATTTTTTATATATTTAATCTTTAGTAAAATTGAAGTAAGTAAGTAAAGGATTTTATTATAAAATCAACTAATGGTAACAAATATTTAGTTAAATAAAATATAGTTATAGTTACATTAACTTGGGATTGTTTCAACAAAGAACTAAACTGAAGAACTAAATGGGATACTTGTATGTAAAATTATATGAGGTGTAGGTACAGTCACGAGCATGAATATGTATAAACTTAGCAACTTCTAAATGTGATTTTCTCCAACTGTATTGATTGTAATTTTATCTTGATAAGAATATAATATTTTGGAACATATACTGTTATGAAATAAGTCTTATTTCAAAGTTGCAATCAATATTCCACGAGAAAATTGCTTTTAAATTTTGCTAAGTGTATACTTATTAGTGCTTGTGACTGTACATGTATATTGTTCATTCTGAGATGGTATCAGTACTATACCAGAGTGCTGTTCAATATTATGAATTCGAAAAGAAACAATATCTTGACTACCTTACAAAGATTTCCAATGAATTATTTATTAAAAAATAAAATAGATAGATAGAAATCAAGAGAATTTTATTGAGGACTACTTGCATGACAATTCACTAGATACACCATAATGTTGATTACGCTTAATGATAACATGATTGTATTCTTGTCAAATTTTCATGTTTATTGACAAATGTGTGTAATAGTTATCCATGCAAGGCAGCCCTGGACACCAACGAAATTGGCAATTAAAAGACATTACAAATAATTCTAATTTCTGCATTTTACTCAAAAGATTGGAGATTTATGATTAAATGCTGTCAAGATTACTGATATTTGTTGGTTTTAGAACAATGTCAATAAAATCCAATTGACTTGAGCAACCACCTTACATTTACGGGGTTAATATTATTAGAAGGCTTGCTTTTCTGATATGTTTCAACTACTGTCCATACTTTATATTTTCCCTATTGAATCAAGTAGGTAATATGGGCTGGTGTCCTCAACTCCACATCAAAGCATATTTTGCATACAGAATTGTGTATTGAATCATATTACATAATAATAAAGTGGTTATCATGAACACTATTATTGAATTAAATGATGGTATGATAATTTAATGAATAATCTAAGAAAAGTTAGAAAGTAAGCAAATTTTATATATTATACTTTTGATAAAACATAGCACCAATTCAACTATGTGTAACTTCTGTAAAATAAATATCTGTCTAAATAAGCAAAACTACCATTAGTGTAACATTGTTATTGAATTTCAAAAGCTCATTTTTCTAGAGTTTCAATTTTGCCAACATAAAGACAGCTGAAAGGTCTTTGGTTGAACATGTCTTAAAAATTGACATGCAATTGAATAAAAAGCATTCATATTCACTACTATTCTAATTCATAGTCACTAGATTTTATTCAAAAGGCATTTGTATCAATATTCCGGACAACGAGTATGAGGTATTTTAGCTACAATTGGGCTTTGTTCAGCAGCCATAGCAGTATGCACGATGATGGCAGGCTGAGTAGGAGTAGGTGCGTGCAGTTCATGGCTCTCACCAGGAGCTAGACTGGCCAAAGCTGCCAAAAGGTCATGATTTACTAGAGGTTCATTTTCTTCACGAGGTTCCCAACCAACAGGAGGACTGGAAGGTGGAGAGATCAGAAATTGCTTAACAGGAGCCGGGGGTCTCAGGTTCTTTAGAGAAACAGGCGTCACCGGTTGCGCAAAATAACAGTTGATCGGCGAATCATGAAATTGGTATTGATGCAGTTGCACACGAGCATTAGCAGCAGCCAGTGGACTGTCATAGTTGACACGCAAACGTTTAAAACTGCGTAGCCATTGAAATGTAATGTTATCCGAAAATGTGCGGAATAAATCTTCCATTCCTTTCTTTAACTTTTCATCAGCAAATACTGAACTGTGTATGTTTGTGACGATAATAGATTTAGGCAAGTCATCAAAATCACCAACTTCGTCGTGCACATCACTTTCATGTTCTAAATTGGCGATATTGGGGTGTACGTTGGGCATCCCATCTTCTTGGTTGATGTATACGTCGTCTTCTCGAAATGAGTCTTCATCCTCCTTATGAGCCATTATAAACAAGCTAACTACGAAACCAGACACGCACTTCTAGTGTTTAGGACTTTCAATTTTAATAGCTCACTTTATGAAAGCATAATATAAATTTTAAACGTACAGTTAAGTATTTTTATTATTTTATAATAATCGATTAATGCGATTTTCTAAGCTGTCAATGCTGTCAAACATCTGTCATTGTCAACCTCATTTTCCAAATCAAACCATTTTCAATAATTATTGTTTTTCTATTATTTCCTTAATCTGAGTATTAGACCCAAGTATTTTTTTTAAATTTCATACACGGTATTATTTACAATAACCGGTCCGGCCATATTGGATATATACGCTAAGGCGGAATGACACATTCGGAATGCCTCTGATGCTCTGAATTCATAAATAATTGGATTTTTGGTCATATAATCAAAGATTTTTGGTATATCAATGTCTGAATTCATATTATTTATTCAGAAAGCTCGGATTCAGAGATTTTCAGATTTTGCTTTTCTCAGGTCGACTAGTAATTGATATATGATTTTATTTCTGTAAGTAGGTTTGAACCTCAGAACAATAACTAAAGCATAGAAGGAAGCTAAATTTAACTAATATAGTCGTCTCTGTTTTCTTACACACTCATAACAGCATTAGAAAGAGACAGATGTAGGTTGCTCAAAATGCAAATCGTCGCAAAGCAAACGTCAATTTGGCTACCTTGGCTACCTCATTGAGCTCTATTATAAGTCAATGGGTAAGACTGGTTGTCAGACTTTTGGGCTTCGGTACTTAGACAGTCTTTTCGGGCTTTAGTACCCGAAACTACTGTCAAAGATATATAAATGACAGCTGGGACCAACGGCTTGACGTACTTTCCGAGGCACGGAGAGGTCTGTTAATGTGTGATTGGTACCCATCCACGAACCAACCGTGGCAAGCGAAGCTTCATCTTTGATCGACCCGTGTGGCTGTTATTATTTTGCGACGAGCCTGAGAGTGAACTCACGAGTCTATCACATGTTTATCAATTAATAATTATAGATTACTTACTATATATAGCGTGATGGTGGCACTTCATGTAAAATGTATAGGTAAGTTATCAAAAACCCGTCAAACAAAATATTAGTTCTTTATTTTATCACATTCAATTTTATCCTTGTCGTACTTTACACAATGGACGACTCTCTTTGCCAATACCATAGATGTTGCATTTTCAAGCATAGACATAAAATAAATTATATAAAAAGTACTCTGTGGCATAGACAAATAAAACATGTTTATTTGTCAAATGTCAAATTAGTTAATAAAATTGGATTTGTTCAAGCAAGCATTCCCATTAAAATATTTGTTAGAGAATATAAAAAGCGACTATTCTATCGGCAGTTTAAATATATTATGAAAATGGCTGGACTTGAGTCCATGGTAGTTGAAGAGGTTAAGCCCGTAGAGAAACCGGTCGATAGGGAGAAGGTAAGTTTTAAAGACCAAATCATTTCGTTTAACGCGTTATTTTATGTCTCTGCAAACTATGATTTTAAATATTTAGTAATTGACTCTTTAACTCTTGTAAACAAACATTTAAAATGTTGTTGACATTGTCAGATTGCGTCTTTATTATGTCTCTTCTGTTACAGACCTGCCCATTATTACTCCGTGTATTTTGTTCAACCGGTCGTCACAATTCTCCTGGTGACTATGCAAGAGGAAATGTTCCTCAAAACGAACTCCAAATCTACACTTGGACGGACGCTACGCTTCGTGAACTTACGGGTTTAGTGAAAGAGGTTAATCCAGAGACGAGGCGGAAGGGTACATATTTTGACTTTGCAATAGTGTACCCAGATATGAGATCACCAACATATCGCATGAGAGAGATTGGCGTCACTTGTTCCGGGCAGAGAGGTGGGGATGATAATAAAACTTTAGGTCAAGTCAAATTCCAGATTGGAAACTATTTAGATATATCTATAACACCACCCAACAGAATGCCTCCACCAATGAGACGAGCCCAGCCTTACATGAATAATCGTCCCTATTAAATGTACCTTGGTTATTTGTAAGTTAATTTAGTAAGTTTAAAATAAATAAAACTTATTTTACGAGTCTTTTAGTGTTTGAATCATGGTCTTTACACATACTCTATTTTAAAAATGGTCACTGTATCAGAGTTTTGTTGTTCAGAATCCACATCTCTTCATCATCAGCCTATAATGTTCCCACTGCTGGGACACAAGCCTCCTCCCTGTGGGTGGGAGTGGGCCGTAATCCACCATGCGGGCCCAGTGAGGGTTGGTAGATGTCACATGTCGTCGAATTTTTGGTTCTGGGACATGCTGGTTTCCTCACGATGTTTTCCTTCAACGTTTTGAGAGCAGTGGTGATGAAATAATTTACACAAAGTAAAGCGCCTGTAAGGGTTTGAACCTACAACTCGTAAGTCACAGCCGTTACCACTGGGCCACCACCACTCATACACATCTCTTAGCCAGTGATATTTAGCATTAATTGAATTTTTGTTTATTTTATCTCACTCATTGAATTACTTGGAACAGTTGTTCTTTTGACTGTTCATAATTACTGTGGTAGGTAGTGTAGGTACTAATAAGTTGAGACTAGGAATAAGGTTTTGTCTTATAAATTTGCATAGAGAATTTATATTATACTAGAGCTTCTGCCCACGGCTTCGCCCGCATGGTTTTTGGAAATTATCCCACGGGAACATCCTACTGGGCTATCCTATCATACAAATTCATTCAGCTTAAAGTTACATGCTCTGTGGCTGTCAAAGCGTGTAAAGGCAACGGAGACAGATAATAAATGCAAAAATAATCATTTTTATTTTGGTAAAACAGTTAATTATAAGATGGTCTAACTTAAAAAAAAAAAAAAAACATTTCTAGCGCCGCCATTGACCACATTAATACCTGCATATTAGTTATTTTATGATTTCAAATTGTAATAACTTTTAAGAAGGTGAACCGATTAAAATCATTACATAGTATGAAATAAAGTCGCTTTTTTGTATGTATGCTTAGATCATTTAAACGACGCACGCAACGGATTTTAATAATGCGTTATTCATCAATAGACAGACTTATTTAAAATAAAGGTTTTCATTTATAATACAGAGAAAAGCCGAGAATTTCAAGGATTTGTTCATGTCGTAAAAAACATATTTTTGTGCGCTTAAATTGCAAACACTCGCTAAACCTTACGAGATAGATCCAAATAATGTACTACGGAATTATATTTTAAAAAGATTTATATAAAAGTCTGCACTGAAATGTTAAATATGTCTATCTCCTAAGTATAACCCACGTGACCATTTTTGTCTTTTACATATTAAGAAGCTATTTTAAGCAATACAGTACAGTATAACAATAAACAATACATCCAATCCAATCCTTATCCAATCAAATACGTTAGATACATTGTGCATTTAATGTAGATCAAAATTGCCCTTTACAGGATACAATAAAATGAATATCATAAAAGATAGGTATCAGTGATTTAAAATGCGGGGGCAGAGTGGACGTTCGGGCCGTACGTCTGTCCCGGGTGGCAGCGGCCGCTGGGTTTTGTTTTTGATATGGCATCTCGCAGCTGGCGAATTTCTTAAATTACTAAGCGACTGCACGCTAAGGGCACCCCTGTGGGGTACGGACCTCGGCTTAGGGCGTCGCTGGGGAGAGGACAGCAAGGTGGGACAGGCTGGTTCAAGATTGAGAGATTGATTGAGAGATTTTATTTTACAAGCTTAGCTTATTTTATAGCTTTTAGATTCTCTTAGCCAAAAAGTAAGGAATTTTAGTGATAGTTTAGTTAGGTGTACAAGAGAATCGGCACCACTAAGTAGTTACTTTCGAATTTATAATATTAGGAATGAATTATTTTGTGATTTATTTAAATTGAATTTAACAAAGCTTTTAAAAACAATGGTTGTGACCATGTAGTGGCCGAGTATCAGAAGTTCAGAACACATTAATATCGTAAGTAATAAAGTTTAGAAAAAAAAAACTCGTTTTTTATAAAAGTAGGTATTCACATTTAATTCAATCTCTCATTTATGTACTTACTTGCTTTCAGGGCACAAGTATAACCACTTGAAGTCGACCAAATGTTATGTCGATGATAACACTTAGGTTCATGACGAGACAACGAAAAATGTCCTTAAATTTATATTTTTCCTAAAATAAATATAATTATAATGTAAACTTAAAGACTAATGATTTACGGGTGATCTGAATGGCCTCTTAGATTTTTTGCCCATCGTGGCGAGATCAATCGTAATTCCATTAGGTAAAACAGCCTTATTTTCCTGATAGTCTATGAATCCTTTCTCGTCTCGGTCTTCCTTGGCTTTGTCGCAAAGAATACCGGTTTCGTAATTGTATTCACGCTTCAATCCATCAGGATCAACGTACCCGTATTTGCCTCGTGTGACGCAGTCCACACCAATGGTCTCTTCCTTGAACGATCCGTCGTCATTTTCGAATCCCCACGTGATGCTGCCGTCTTCGTTCTCATCTCTGAACTTACGAATAATCTGTGCTACAGGTTTTTTCTCCCTCTGGTGCGACTGTGTGTATTTTTGTTGAGGAGCTTTAGCGGGTGACCTATTAATAGGCTCCTGTGGTCGTGAATACTGTCTGACAGGTTGAATGGGTGCCTCGTCATCTTCAATGAATGGCTTTGGTTCGGGTCTAAACACAGGCCTCTGGGGTCTGCTCGAAAGAGGCTGTAGTCTCACTGGTTGCGGCTTGTTGAGTGGCTCATTTCTGACTGGGTTGAAGGCTTGTGGGGCCAGCAGCGGTCTGTATTGTGTCGGCTTGATAGGTTCAAGTGGCTGTCTAATTGTTGACGGTGTGGATTGTGGGTATGGGGATGGATTGTAAACAATCGGAGGTTTGGGTTGTGAAGTGGTTGTTATGTCGTAGTAATCGTTTTGAGGTTCGGCAGTTGAAAATATATTGGGAGAGAAAGCTGTTGGCGTGTTTATTTCCAATTCATCTTCTGGTTCTTCAGTGACTGGTTTAGCAGGTTCGTCGAGTGATTGGAGGCTCGGCCGCGGTGAAGCATCTACTGATTTAAATGATGGTCTTGCTAAGCCCGGCCTCCTGATTCTGGGTTGTCCTCCTGCGACCGGAGAAGCTTGCAGGCGTCCTTGTCTGAAACCTCCTTGTCTGTGACCTCCCAGCGGGATCGCGCCTGGTATTTGTAGCCGTTGCGGAGCCGGAGAGTCATTATATTGAGCATAAGCTGTGATTACACACAGCATACATATCTGGAATAAAAGAGAAGAAAACATAAGTACTTGTGTTTTTGTATAAATCGCACCCTGCGTAAAAAAAAATATTGGGATAAAAATTTAGTGCCTATTATTTGGGGTTAGGTGAGAGATTATCATCATTTAGGTACAAGCCCGCTGTACTTTAAATCATTGAGAAAAAACAAGACTCTAGCTAGCAATTTTTTTACTACAGGTGAGTTCAGAAGGTAGCTAGACTGCTACAGGCTGCTTCATCCTGAAAAAATCCATAGAAGCCTTTACGACTACCCATATTTTTAGCCGGGACCACACAATTAAATTAACTTTTGCCTAAACTCAATTTGAATACCTAAAGGAATGTATAGCGCAACCAGTGAACTGGCACACTTTCCAGCGACGACGTGGGCCTTCAAGAATAAGTAGGTAATACGGTGTATGGCACCGGACTCCATTTATCCGACTAATGTAGATATTATCGCATGCTTATTCTTATTCTATTGTTGAGCTTCCTATACAAATGCCTATCTGCGTATTTGATTAGATTACGAAACTCAGTGGTTACTAAACGGACCTACCTACTTGGTTAGACGCGCAGTACGTACCCAGAATATTTTGAATTTTATTTTAAACGTAGGTAGGTAAAAACTTTACAAGTAAACTTTATTTATAGCTGTAATTACGGTGAGCTTGAGGCCTAGGTCACTTTTTATTCTGATGTAACTGGGTGGAGATTTGCATTATTTCCATTTGGTTCAATTTCCTGCGGATTGTAGTGTTTACCTATGTAAATTTTACGAAGCATTTAGATAGGTATACTTACATAATCTGCCTATGATGTTCCCACTGCTGGGACACAGACCTCCTCTCCTCGAGAGGGAGTGGGCTGTAATCTACCACGCGGGCACAGTGCGGGTTGGTAGATGTCACATGCCTTCGAATTTTTAGTTCTAGGACATGCCGATTTCTTCACGATGATTTCCTTCACCGTTTTGAGAGCAGTGGTGATGAAATTATTTACATAAAGTAAAGCGCCTGTCTGGGTTCGAACTCACGACCTACAACTCGTAAGTCGGGGCCACTGCTGGGCCACCACTGCTCCTATACTTAATTGATGCTAATGTTCTGTAAATTTTAATTACTCTACAGGTAGTGTAAGTAGTTTCTACAACTGCATAGGTTATCTCTGAATTATGTACAAGGATAGCAAGTATCTACATAGATATCAGTACCTACATTATGCAGATCTGTGCATACTATGCCTATATAATATCTGTGTAAGTGTGTACACCGGGTTAAATAGACTCAAAACTCAGCATCCACGCATGATTATCTATGAATGCACGGTTATGACATTGACGACATGATTTGCGCAGTGACTGAGCGATTGCCTGATGCACTACGTGTCACGCACTGGTTCGATTCCCGCATAAAACGAAAGTTACTAGGAAGGCGAACGCCTATTTAAAGGTAAGGGTAGAGTCTACCGCCCGCGCCACCTTTAAATATAGCTTAGTTTCTATCTACCGTAGAGACGTGGAATGAGTTGCAGATTAAGATACCTACCTAAATAATGTACATATAATTATATAAGTAATGTATACAAAATATTGTAACACATTTTAAAATAGTAATGGTGGAGTTTCTTGCCTATTCTCCATACGAAACTACATTTTGAAAGGGGCGACTAGAAAAAATTATATTTTAATGTAAATGTTGACGTTCAAAAGTACCTTTTATGTGCCTATTTGAAATAAATGCTCTGACTTTGACTTTGAATACCTATTTCAGTACTAGTATCGAAACCAATAACTTAAGAAATCGCTTTTATTGCCCATTTATTTCAAAAATAAGGTTATGGTTTTTTATTAATGTGTCAATCATCTACAATCATACCGTTATTGTGAAATTGTCGGCAGTGGGTAAGTTAGCTCGTATTGAGACAGTAACCTGTTGAATTGTGAACATTGTCGCAACATGCAAATGGCACCTACTCACTTTACTTTCGGAAATCGATGTACGTTTTGCAATATAAAACTTATTTTTTATTAACTCTCACTTTGAGTGATAAGATTACCGAATTCACTTTTTTGTTTGACTTAATTCATTCGATTGGCTGAAATACGTTGCGTTATACACGCATAAAGGTGCATACATATAGATCGTATCTACCTACTCGGTACAGATAACAACTACCGAAATATTCGGATTTTTTGTGAAGTCAATGTCTTTAGTAGTATTTAATCACGAAAACAAAACACTCCTTTATAATCTATACCCACTGCAGGTAGTACCTATAAACGACAAATATAACTTATTATAGATAATAGTAGTAAGTAACTTAATCAACATTTAGCATTATCCCTGTACCGCGTTTGGACGTAGTTAAGCAGAAAGGACTCAATCCACACAGTGTCCAAAATTGAGTTAAGTATGCCATCGTACTTCTGAGGTAATCATAATAATAGTCTATCATGTAGTGAAAACCCTATTTAAAAAATGTACACGGAAATTAGTTTTTCTCGCTACCCCGACTGAACCCACAGTATAAAGAGCATACAGAATGTATTTGCGCTGAAACTTCAAACGCCCATAACTCAAAAGTGACTTTGTGTGGATTGAGTCCTTTCTGCATAACTACGTCCGTTTGTCATATAGAAAATTATTAATCAGGAGAATTATGTAGGTACTAGCATTTTGCCGGCGACTTTGTCCGCCCGTGAATTTTCTATCCCGTGGGAATTTCTAAAACACCGACTTTATTCCTTGTCTACATCATAAACAGAGGTACCCCTGTGCAAAATTTCAGCTCTCTAGGTCCAAGAGGCTGGGCCTAAATGAGTTAGTGAGTCAGAACATTTATTTTTGATACGACTATAATGATTAAAGGATATTCGAAATATTAGAATTTGTAAAGAGTATAGAAGTAGAAATATTGGACGACACCTGTGATAGAAATAAAAAATTTCCTACCCGCCGTTTGCAAATGTAACTTTCCAAAATTATTTGATCCCACCGCGAAAGGATTGCTAAGTTTCCCGTAGCAGACAACACCGTAGCATCAATGTAGCTCTCAGCTATATCTACCATTCTTTCTCTATGAAATCGCATTGTGTATTTAGAAAATAAGGAAATTCTCGATTGTTCGTCACGGTCGCGAAAGTTGAGCGCATTGTACGATCTTGATTATGTGGGTTATACTGGAGTGCATTGCATATCTTTACGGATGATTCCGGTTGTGGGCTCAGCAAAACACAAATTGCACCGACAAGAAAATGCTGTATAGATAGATGGATAAAATATACTTTAAAAAGTATTAAAGTATGTTCTATCCATCAATCTTTAGAGTATATTGCACCAAAATCAGAAGTTTCACATTTAAATAAATATGTACATTATTGACAAAACTTATGAATGTAAATGCATGTTAGCTCAAATATCTTAATTGATGCAACCGGCTGCAGAAGGTACGTAAAACGTTAAATACTTGCTATAGCCAGTGCATCTTTTTAGACTCCAAGTTTTACCAGATAAGTAGGTAGGTATGGCTAAATATCAATAGGTACCATATTTCGGAAAAAGGCTAGGCAAATATGACTTCGTTGTACTCACAGAATATCTGCATACTGCTTAGTCGTGCCTATTTTAAAATGCCATCACAAAAGTTGAACGTTCAAAGTTCAAATGTATTTATAATAGTGTTTCGATTGTTTAGATTAAATGAATGTTAGTTTTTTATAAGAGCACTGTTTAGGGCGTGATCAGACTGATCTGAAAGGAGTAAGGACGCCCGGCGCGAGCGCTGTACGCTTCCGCCAGTCAAGGTGACTACGTTGGAATGGCGAACCATATACTAAATACCTAATTATTATTGCACTATCTATAAAATGTCAGATTGCTTCAGACAATCCATATAAAATGTTATTACACTTAATTTTGACAGCTTTGATGTATTTATTTAAAATGTTAAATGCTTTGGAAGTTGAATACACTTCTATTTATTGGTAGCATCGTGTAATAACTATAAAATAATCGACACACAAAAGACGATGTTGGAAAAAATGTCAATCAAAAGAAACATATAGAGAAATCGTAGAGATACAGGTAGAACATAGTTTTAAAAGTATTTTTTAATTAAAATATGACACTTCGCTATTACACGACTGTATTCATTACTGAGGGTGACGTAGGTGCTCCAACGCGTTGATGTCTTTTGTAAGAGCCGTAAGCAGCTGATTTAAATTCACTTAAAACGGTCAGTATTCGATACGTTATTGAATAAGTACGTGTGGAGAATGCCCAATTATCTTTGCATGTGTGTGTTTATCATATAACTTGGTGCATCGTAACCGTCATGCATTGCTGGGTGACAATTAAATCGCCGCGTAAGCGTGTTGTCTGCCACCTCAATAGTTCCATGACCACGTATTATGTTCGTAGGGAAACATTGACAAAAAGCAAGGTTAATAAGTAAGGTAGGAGTGCTTCGTTTGTTTTCAGTAAAGATTTCCTTTCAATCACCACTTGAAATGTGAAAAGTGTGAACCAGTGCATATATGGGAAAAGTTATTAAGTATCGATATTAATTTATCATCGAATAAATGCGCGGTAACTATCTTGCCTATGCGAGAAAGCCGAAGAAAACTTGATTGAACGTTACATGGAAAGAAAATTGTTTATTATTAACTCTTATGATAATATAAAACAATTTTCTTTCACATGTGTTATCTTTATGTTGTCAGAAATGTATCATTATAAGATGTCATACTCTTTCTTTGGCTCTCACTACTTACATATTCTTCCCAAAAGTGGGAAGAAATATACACTGATCGAGAGGGCTGGTGACTATAGTTTTGTCCAGCCATCGTCAATTATGGCAGATTAAACTTTAATCATCTATTCTTCCGTTCAGTACAGGAACATATTCCCGGGTCACGCAGGGCAACCGGACACAAACGCATATTTAAAATTAGTATCATTATGAGCACAGTTTGTAAACGTTCTGAAACAAAACGTTTAAAACAACGGGACGTAAAATTTCATTTGTTATGCATATCCGAGGATTTCGTGTGTCCGTGAAATGGAAACGTGACTAATTTTAGACACACATGTTAGCTCTTTTAGCATTTCACTCTGTCGCCACATATCGGTGAGAAACCGAGCTTTTGTCTCGAGGTCTTAAGGCCTACTACTAATTAACAAGTCATTTAGCGATGACATTGATGACTGACACCTGGGGTTTGGGCACCCCACCAGTTTCCATAGAATCACAGATCCATGGCGAGATTTCAGAATACCGATTTATTATCTTTAGAAACTGCGTAACACCGTGCGGCGAGTGAGTTTATACTTCGACTTTTTGCAGTGAACGGCCACAATTAAATATTACTGTTGAAATAGAACAAGTTATGCGTATCTAACACCGTACCTACGTCCAGTGGCCGAGCCTGTTCGCAGCAGTGGGCCAGTGTGGTAACGACACCCGCGAGCCATTTGCCCGTAAGTTGCGTGCTTTACGTAATTCAGCTGTTAACATGACAACGACTAACTTGCCAAATTATGTGAGTACCAACAATTAGTTCCGCTTGTGAATTATTAAGGGCGGTACTTATATCGGTATGTTGTAAGGTTACTGGAGCAATAGACACTCGACGTACTGCAGTAATCTGTCACCTCACGATCGCCTTCAAGGTTGCCGCGAAATCGATATCTCGAATGCCGCCTGTATGATCGACCTGAATTCTATACAGATATTAATTTACTTGTATATAATTCATTGAATGCTACCGAGAACTTGTTGTGACTAGACATACCTATTAGTAGTTAGATAATTTAATCATTTGTATATTTTACCTAACTACTTTCACAATGCTTTGTCCTTACAGTATCTAAGAGTATGAGCCAGTTTATATATAGACGGTGTACTTTTTATTTGATTTGTTCTTATCATTGTACTTATTCAAGGTGAAGATTCTTACCGGTATTTAAAAAATTATCAATAATTGTAGGAATGGAAAAAAATAAATACCTAAATTAAAATAATAATAATTTAATATAAATGAAAGTTGATAATGTGAATGAAAGGTAATAAATTCACCTTGAAGAACTCGGAAGCACAATATGACAACAAACTAAATTAAAATCACTTTCAATTTTTTTAGAGTAAGGGATATAAATTAAAAACTTGTTGGTATGTAAATGATGTGACCGCCCTTGGCGAGGGCACGTCACCGAGACTCACCAGCAAAGCACGCATGATGTCCTGTGTCCTGCGCAGAGTCACGTCACTATCACGCAGCGTACAACCAACAAATAAAGGAAACGCCTCCCGCGCAAGCTATATGAGGTCGCCCACTCTCGCCCTGCGCCCGACGCGACCACCATACCTTATTGCAAGGTGACCAACTGTGAACGCATACCCGAACCACACGAACGTAATCAAATGCACCACATATACAAATCGGCTGCGCTGGCCGCGAAGATACCGCTAAACGATCTAATTATTGAAAAATCTATTGTCTCAATTATTTGTATTCTTATCACGAATTGTAAAGTTATTTTTATTTAAATGGTTCTATTTTATCGAGACAGTTTTCCATTCAAATATTTTTCACGCAATATTTGACTTGTTCTTACGCCCACGGCTATGGATGTTGCTGCCCTATAGTTCTTGCGAACCGGATTGGATCTGTGCCACTAATGCTATTGAATGGCACAAAATGTATGAGGTAAGCTTCTATTCACGCCCATATCGAAGCAACACTATCTAGGAATGCTATTGGATCTTCCCGAGAGCTTAACTACGAGCAATTTGTATCATATCAAAGGTTACCATCCATAATGCAACATTACCAAATTAATTTCAGAACAAGGCAAATAATGATTTGTTGTTCAGTCTTAACTTAACTTGAGTCCTTAGTAGATGGTAGTAAGTATAGTAAAAACCACACAGACAAAATGCTCTATATAAAAATACGCATGAACTTCGTTAGTCTGTAGTTCAAGAAGCTGTTGAAGGTTACATTTATTTATATTACATACCGTATTCGCCATGCATTCATATCGAGATATAGTCATCATAAAGTAACTCCACTAAGTACCTACCTACTATTGATAAGATCTTAACACATTTTAAAACTTGCTCTAGATTTTTGTATAAGATTGTTTGTAAACATTGTTAGGTAATTAAGTAATGATCTAATATAATTTATTTAAAATAAGTGTAACAACACGTAAATTGTGATAGATTTTATGAGAAGTCTTACTGGCATTGGGCTTGGCTCGTATCAGTCTGACCTAAATGTGTATCAACTAAATTTATGAATAAATAATTACAAAATGCACACATGCATACATAAAATCGTAAGTTTTGTGGGCCAGTTGCCTAAGTTACATTAGTAATGTGTCTTGCTCGACCTCAACATAATCTAAAGTTCATGTTTAATTAAACTAAAATCATTATTTCGTTCTTTGAAGTTTTATTAACATTACCTGCAACAAATGGTTAAGTCTGCAACACATTAAATGAATAGTTTTCTTTCATACATCGTCATCTAGTAATGATTCAAGTAGATAACGGTTCTTAGATTGGTTTGTACTGGCGAAGAGCCCAAGAATTCTCAATCTCGATCCAAGTTAAACAGCTCAAGTGACCTAAGATATCAGATTAGCCTCGTCTCCAGTGAAGCCATTGTGCTTTCGGTAATTCAATCTAAATGGTCACAGCATGCTATATGTCAGGTGTGGCAACATCATGATTGTTACTTTTAATGTTGAGTGGTTAATAAAATTGCTATGCTCAGATTAAATGGTACTGCGCAACGTTAGCGCTATGTTTAGAATTTGAGTGGATAACTTTGGCAATTGTCACGGGTTGACAGAAGCCTGAAAGTCTGACAACTGGTCTAGCTTAATCCTATCGCAATTTTCCAGTGAGCAGTTGAGGGTTGGATAGCTGGCCCTCTATGTCAAATATTGATACTGAGTCACATCTGGTTACATTGAGCCGAACCCTACCTAGGTCGTAAAGTCAAGGTGGACGTTAATATATTTATTGGTATTGTCCGTCGAGTCGTTGAGCTCCTAAAGTTTTGAGTTGAGCTGGCTGGACTGGTCCTCTTAAATCTGTGTGGTACCTTCCTCAAAGATCCATCTCAGACTATCTGCATGGTACTCATATGATTAAACCACGATAATATTAGACTGAGCTCTGAGTTTTCAAATGTATTTTTTGGACGTGTAAGTGTATTTGTTTAAACCACTGTGTGTACTATAGATGCACCTCTGTATGTACTATAGATACACCTCTGTATGTACTATAGATACACCTCTGTATGTACTATAGATACACCTCTGTATGTACTATAGATACACCTCTGTATGTACTGTAGATACACCTCTGTATGTACTGTAGATACACCTCTGTATGTACTATAGATGCACCTCTGTATGTACTATAGATGCACCTCTGTATGTACTGTAGATACACCTCTGTATGTACTATAGATACACCTCTGTATATACTATAGATTCACTTCTGTATGTACTATAGATACACCTCTGTATATACTATAGATTCACTTCTGTATGTACTATAGATACACCTCTGTATGTACTATAGATACACCTCTGTATGTACTATAGATACACCTCTGTATGTACTATAGATGCACCTCTGTATGAACTATAGATACGCCTCTGTATGTACTATAGATACGCCTCTGTATGTACTATAGATACACCTCTGTATGTACTGTAGATGCACCTCTGTATGTACTATAGATGCACCTCTGTATGTACTATAGATACGCCTCTGTATGTACTATAGATACGCCTCTGTATGTACTATAGATACACCTCTGTATGTACTATAGATACACCTCTGTATGTACTGTAGATGCACCTCTGTATGTACTATAGATGCACCTCTGTATGTACTATAGATACGCCTCTGTATGTACTATAGATACGCCTCTGTATGTACTATAGATACACCTCTGTATGTACTATAGATACACCTCTGTATGTACTATAGATGCACCTCTGTATATACTATAGATACGCCTCTGTATGTACTATAGATGCACCTCTGTATGTACTATAGATACACCTCTGTATATACTATAGATGCACCTCTGTATGTACTATAGATACACCTCTGTATGTACTATAGATGCACCTCTGTATGTACTATAGATACACCTCTGTATGTACTATAGATGCACCTCTGTATGTACTATAGATACGCCTCTGTATGTACTATAGATACGCCTCTATATGTACTATAGATACACCTCTGTATGTACTATAGATACACCTCTGTATGTACTATAGATGCACCTCTGTATGTACTATAGATACACCTCTGTATGTACTATAGATACACCTCTGTATGTACTGTAGATACACCTCTGTATGTACTATAGATGCACCTCTGTATGTACTGTAGATACACCTCTGTATGTAATATAGATACACCTCTGTATATACTATAGATTCACTTCTGTATGTACTATAGATACACCTCTGTATGTACTATAGATACACCTCTGTATGTACTGTAGATACACCTCTGTATGTACTGTAGATACACCTCTGTATGTACTATAGATACACCTCTGTATGTACTATAGATACACCTCTACCTCACCCCTCGGGTAAAACAGGCGTGATATGATGTTATGTTAAGCCAGTTCACAAAAATAAATATGATTTATAATTTACTGCAGGACAGAGGCCTCACTTCATAAATGGATAGGAATAATATTAATCACCATACATGCTCATTAGGTGTTGAGAATTGCAGGTTCAGATTTGCTGATGATGATATAGCAGAGAGAAAAGTAGGTTTCGATGACAGAAAGTAGTACATCTTTATGTTAAGCTTGTAAGTTAGATTGACGGTGGAGTCATGTTATTTGTTGGTATGTTGCAGGATAATGCATTTGGGGTGTTACATCAGTGTTGTTTCACTGGCACGTCGCAGTCGAGTCACGCACTGGCAGGAAAGTGTATCGGCAGCATCACTACACGAGCAAGTGAGAGTTACCGAGGCCATAATAGTTCATTCCCCGCTGCGCGTCGCTGTACACATTACAAGCTCAATTTAATTTTCCGATGCTGCAAATTTGCAGAGGAAAGTCCGTGAAGGTGTAATGCCTAATTGTATCCTAGTTGTAAAAGCTTATATGGCAATGATGATTTATGATTAAGTATGTTTTGATAGAAACCTCCCAATAACATTGGTTTGGTTTGTACGTTTGTAGATGACGGGAGAATAAGGTAGTTACTCGGTAGTTTTGATTTCTTCATTCATTCTTCATTCGATCAGAGACATATCATAAGCACAGTCATACTTCAATCAGCAATCTGTTAGGGAAGCGTCATTCATGATAGAAATAACCGTCCATTGTTGTAGTCGGGTATAAGTCGTACGTAGGAAGCTCAAAGGGGCGTAAACCAGTCAACATGCAGTATTAAATAAGCCTTATTTTAAGGACTGGTTAATTCCAAATGATTTTGAAAACGGGATCAAAATAGTTACAGTCATGGCTACTCCTATATACCAACCGTTTTGTAATAATGTGTATTAAGTAAATACATTATGTATTAGATAACTGTTGTGTCGTAAGCTATGTGACAAGCGTACCACCGTGGCCGATACTTTGTGAATGATAGAAAGTAGATCAGTCTTTCTTTTGTCGGATTGTTTGTCTGAGAACTGTAATGCTTTGAGCTAAGAAATCGATAAATGCGAGAATTTCATTTTTCCCGAAGTTTATTATCACACCCTTACTGTCCACGTGGTTGTTCTTATAGTCAATGGTTTTGTCATTTTAAGTCGAACACCGAAACACTGAACACCGAAGAGACGGTTTACTAAATGTTCCCGATCTTTTGGCGGAATTAAGTATAGCTGTACCTCGGCAAAAAACTATCATATCTGGTCTCGAAACCATTGCCTTTTCCACAACTGCAAGTCGTTCTAACTTTGGTAGTACCGCACTCATGATCTGTTTAATGAGAAACTACAATAAAATCGCTGCACGAGCCAATAGCATCAAATCAAATCATTTTTTTCCTTGCAAACATGGGTACCTCTAATATACATAGGTGTTTTTTATGATAAAGTTCTCCATGTTTTACCATCACATGGGCATGCGAAGGTTTTAATTCCAAATAAAAAATTAAAAATAAGTGACAGATCATTGGAATTACAATATAAGTATTATTAAAATTGTCAGCGTGGTTAAATAAATAAAATAAAATAAGTCAATGAGAGGATCGCAATAATTATGTCAATCAGAATAACAGTATGTCAATCAGTTAGTGAATCATCATTAAGAAAATCGTGTAATAAGTTTTCATAATTAAAAATTCGTTAAGCGCCCTTTTACATTTTAATGTAGTCATATTTTTTTATAATGTTAGGTACTCTATCATAAGAGAGAAGCAATACCAAAAAAAAACATTTTTTTCATTAGTGCGGTTTTACCATTGACTTATATTTTCCTAGCTCAATGGGTTTTACATTTTACTTGACATAATTGATTGATGTACTGAGTTCGTATTGGAATTTTCCTGACCTCTGATAGTTTTTTAAATAGATGTGGGATACATTTCACAAACAAAGCCGTTTCCATTATATATAGACAAGGAAAAGTTAGGTTAAGTTAAGGGTATAACCAAAATTTTATGTTTATTGCTTTTCAAAATACTCTCCTTTACATTTTAAACATTTTTTCATGCGATCGAACCATTTTTTAAAACAGGAGGACCACAGATCTGAAGGCATGTTTTCTACGTGTCGATTAAACGCTATCACTGCCTCTTCGGAGTTGGTAAAAGTGAAACCTCTCATCAAATCTTTGATTTTGGGGAAAATACAGAAATCACAGGGTGCTAGGTCGGGGCTATGCGCAGGATGGGTGACGAGTTGTACTTTTTCGGAAGCTAAAAATGACTTTGTTTTGTTGGCCGTGTGTGAAGAAGCGTTGTCATGATGTAGGAGAAGAACCGAACTTTCAATTCTTCGTGTAAAATTTTCTGAATTTGGCTCATACCAATCCCCAATAGTCCTCGAATTGTCTCGTAGGTAATCCGCGGGTTTTCTTTAATTAGCCGCTTAACAGTAGCCACATTATTTTCGTTGACGGCAGTCGAAGGCCGCCCTTCACGAAATTCGTCATGTAAAGAAACTCGACCTCTCTCAAATTCAGCAAACCATCGCCTCACGGTGCTCAAACAAGGTGCTTCTCTCCCAAAAGTATTTTGAAGACGAGCGGCACAGTCTTGCGGAGAGAGAGAACTTTTAAAATCATAAAAAATCATCGCTCTAAAATCTTTTCGACTTAATTCCATTTTCGTTGCGTACGTAGAACTTTGATGTGTGATAAAAAACAATTGACAAAATGATTTCCCGCCAATTGTTTTTTTTTTATTACTAAGAAGGCTGCAACGTTTTAAAAAATATTACATTCGAAATTCAAATAGTTCCGATTAGCTAGAAGTGCCAAACTTTTAGTGTGCCCCATGTAGTCCAGTCCAGTCCATGGGTGGCCCAGTCTATGGGTAGTTAGTTAAGCATCGATATCTACTCTGACCCTTTCCGGTCAATTCCGTACGAGATTTTTAACCGACACGACCCGCCTATTAGTAATTGTATCCACTTCCATTTTCTTCTTTTCCAGCCTTTTTTGGTATTATGTTGAATATGTCTGTACTTCCCATCGTATGTATTTGTGAACATAGCTCATTTTCGATTTATTTTGCAACTTGTAAACAATTCAACTAACGGTATTTTACGCGTCCTTAGTACATTAAGTTCTATGCTAGTGCTGTGCACTTCTATAAGTTCTATGCTAGTGCTGTGCACTTATATAAGTGCTATGCTAGTGCTGTGCACTTCTATAAGTTCTATGCTAGTGCTGTGCACTATATAAGTGCTATGCTAGTGCTGTGCACTTCTATAAGTTCTATGCTAGTGCTGTGCACTTATATAAGTTCTATGCTAGTGCTGTGCACTTCTACAAGTTCTATGCTAGTGCTGTGCACTTATATAAGTTCTATGCTAGTGCTGTGCACTTCTATAAGTTCTATGCTAGTGCTGTGCACTTCTATAAGTTCTATGCTAGTGCTGTGCAATTCTATAAGTTCTATGCTAGTGCTGTGCACTTCTATAAGTTCTATGCTAGTGCTGTGCACTTATATAAGTGCTATGCTAGTGCTGTGCACTTCTATAAGTTCTATGCTAGTGCTGTGCACTTCTATAAGTTTTATGCTAGTGCTGTGCACTTATATAAGTTCTATGCTAGTGCTGTGCAATTCTATAAGTTCTATGCTAGTGCTGTGCACTTCTTTATGTGATCAATTCTATCTACTACTAAATATATTTTGCAACTAACTTCAGCCCGCGACTTCGTCCGCGTGAAATTTCTTGTGGGGCAACAAGAAATTATTTAATGTTGATAACATAATATTAGTTTAAAAATTGCCTAATTTTAATTTGTGTTTTGAATTTAATTTTAATTTTAAGAATTACCTATACTTTTTGCTGTGCCCTACAGGGTCTATAACTGTACCTTAGCTTTAAGCCATTGTAACATCTCTTAAACATTATGGAATGCAAATAAATATGAATATGAATATGAAATTTCAAGTCCGTCACGACCCACTCCGTCGCATCGCATCGCCTGCACGCGCTGTTACTTCGTTTTCGCTTAACGTTCTTTCTAACTTTTTTCTTTTTGCTCGGCTCCTAACGGTCTTAGCGTGATTTTAAGTAGGTTTTAGCCTTCCTCAAAAATTGGACTATCAAATACAATTTTTTTTAATCCGATTGGTAGTTCCAGAGATTAGCGCGTTCAAACAAACAAACATACATAAAAACAAACAAACTCTTCAGTTTTATTATTAGTTTTAAATACAATTCAGTTTTATTAATAGATATAGGTACATGATAATACGTCTGGGTTGAATGCCCGGATTCTGGAGCCTGCTGAGAATTTTTCTTCGGTTCATGAGCTATATACGGCACGGTTGGCGCAGTGGTTAAGCGATTGACTGCTGCGTTACGTGTCGCGGGTTCGATCCCCGCACGGAACAAATATTTGTATGACCTGCAAGTAGTTGTTCCGGGTGGGGCTGTTTGTGTATGTGGGTTTAAATGTTTGTAACACACCCACGATACCGCAGAAATTCCTAGTGTGGCGCAACGTTTAAAAACAAAAAAAACACTCCTCAAATAGTTCAAGTACCGGCAGACCCATGAAGTAGGCCTCATAGAGTACGTCTTCTTCTGTGCACCATAAACATTGTGCATGCTTATTACACATTTAACCGCTTGCTTGGCATCATTTCACATGTGATTCCCAGTACTAGTGACTGAGTCGTCCGGCTCCGTTATCCGTCCTGTATCGCCTTTTTCAATGGCTTTCTGATTCGACACGTATTCTATTTGTCGCTACAATAGGACCTGTTACGAGGTCATATTCATATCGGCTAAATACTATGCATTTGGGTTAGTATACAATAGGTGAATGACCAGAGAAATTAACTATGACCCGTTAATACTCTACTGCGAAGGATAAACGATGGTTAGCAATAACAATTTTCTGAAACGATCGCTGGTTTGGCAAGATATTTATCTTTCGTCTTGAGAGTTTAATGAAATCAAAAGTTTACCATTGAAGAGTTTGGAATACAATAAGTAAGATAAGATTTGAGTGATTCAGTGTGTATATCCAATCAACCTCAATTTAGGCAGAGACTCAGTTATCTTCGGCTGCTAAGAAAACTTTTGTCAATTATGCTGTTATTCAATAGGCAGCTTGTAAGAAAAAGAGATGTCAGTCATAATCAAAGCGTTAAATATCTACTTAAGAAGCTGACAACAGCTAAAGCGCGGTCACTGTCGGACTGCATAGAAAAGAAAGAGAAGCGCGAAGACACAAAACTGTTAATTTATTGCAAAATATGAAGCAATTCTCTATTTACAAAAAATATATTGATTGGACTAAAAAATTAAAACACTATCACGTTCATATGATGCTTGAAGAACAATCTGAAAAGAAAAACAGAATGATTGCATTTTTAATCGCGAAAAGAATTTTTTAGAGGTATCTTCGCGACTTTTTACTATCGTACCAAATTAGTTGTATTATGTTTTCGGCACACTATCTAACTGGCATATATCCTGAAGAATATCATATATTTTTCTGATTTTGTTTACTGCAGTGGATCATACCTATACTTTTAGGCATTATAAAACTTGCGTTTAGTTCATGTAGTCCCCTTAAGTTTGAAATGTCCATGTGTCTGTGGATCAGCCCATGAGCACGCAAATCACGTCTGTCATGACACTCATGACGCCTGCGCAGGCTCGTCACCGTTACCGACATTTTGTAATGGCGGTCGACCAAGGGACCGCCGCCGCGCCGCCGCGCCGCGGCCGCGGCCCTAGACGCAGGAGTCAATGTCCCGACGATACACTGCACTCGCAGGGCACCTGTCAATTTGTGTGCGACCACATGAAGCCTCGCTGTTACCGCAATTTGAAGAGGCAATTCTTCAGTATTGCGGTCGCAACACACTTCTGGCATAGTTTCAAGTGTTATGTAACTTCAACTCAGATAGTCCAAACTGTACGCATCGTATCGATTAATGAAGTGGGCAAATAAACAGAGAAATATACAAATTATTAGTTTATTTTCGAATTATTACAGTTTGATGTAATTCATTAAAAATTTATGTAATTAAACGATTCAATGTTTAATAGAGTCAGATAAAGTCATTAAATGTTATACATTGATTACCAAATAAGTACATAAGCCAAACATTCATGAAAACATCATTTATGTCTATAGATGGTAACTCTATGTTAGCTAACATGAAACTATCGAGTCTATGTCCTAGAGTAGGTACTTACGTAACCTAAATTACTTTATGTTATGACAATAAATAAACTTAATTATTACTAATTGGTAAGAAATACAGGTACACACTTCCCTAATTACAATTTTAGAACTGTACAATGAATAAAATAGATGCATAAAATGGTAGCTACGCTACCAATGGCAATCTTTTTTAAGTTAAGTCTGGATACCTGGGCCTGCAGTCTCGACATAGTTAGCAATCGTTTTCGGTTGCTAAGTCCTAACAATCCAGATGTAACGATATTTGGTGGTCTCCACGCTCAAATTTATCGGTTATTACTGGTATTTTAGGTAGGTACCGGTAGGTAACAACCGATAAATTTGAGTGTCGAGACTACCAAACATTTACATCAACATTTACATCTGGATTGTTAGGACTTAGCAACCGAAAACGATTGCTAACTATTTCGAGACTGCAGGGCCTGACTGATTTAAATTGATCTTGGATTACGTTTACACTATCTCCTCCATTACCCACTGGGAGATCATTTCATCATAATGATTATTATTATAACCAATTTTTATAATATTGGTTTGAATAATTGTTTTAGGTTCTCATATTCCGATCCCATTAACACGACTGAAAGTAATAACTAGTTATTCTTATTTTCATTATATTACATTGTATTTAAAAGTTGTGAATCAGTTATAATAAAGTATTACAATAAATATTATGTAAATAGAATATAAAAGGTCATACCGTTAACTTAAATTAATTGTAAGTTTACGAAAATTAACCGTTGCCTTTTAACATTTTTAACGTAACATGCATATAAATTATGGTTAGGTACAGTAACAATTTCGTGCGGTCATTGCATATTATTAACTTATACTTGTTTATGCATTTTGATATAAGTAACGTGGGTGTAGCGGTATCTACATCGCCACATGCGACCTACGTCACACTGACGTCACGCAAAATCCTGCATCGCGCAAGCAGACTTTACCGCGCAACTAGCATTGTATACAACGTCCCGACAACAATCGTCGGGCGTCGGGCAGTTGCCCACCAGACATGACACCCGTCTGGTCAGAGGATCCTCCCTTTTCTATGGAGGTATGAGTGAACTTTACACCCTGTTCCTCGTGCCTCTATGTGGGCACCCAAAGTTCTATTAGGTACTAAGTATCTATTCTCTCAGGTCTATTAGATAAATGGGGCATAAATAGTCCTTTCAGGCTATAGCCCTTAAGGTCAATTTTTGCTGTCTCTGCTCTGCTGATGTGCAGATTTCGACGAAAACTAGACTTGACACTGTGTTAACAAAGGACCAGCCCGTTTCGAAGTCGACCTAAGGACATGTAGAAGAATTATGGTTCCAACTTGCAGAGCAGGAAAATAAGTGATAACAGATAAGGAGATATTGACAGAACAAGTATTGAAGAATAGGTCAAATTAATAAATGAATCTGAAATCCAACTGTGGGTTGTCCTAAGCGGGTCTATTAAAGCAGTCGAGCGTTCTAATAAAAGCGATTAAGAAAATGTTTAAGTTATGTCTCTTCAACGTTGCTAAATAAGTAGGTACTTATATCAGATTATTTAACCGCACCAGTCAGGTGTCCGGTGTGATTTGAAATTCAATTTCTTAGGTACCTTCATAGTTGAACCAATTCACATAATTACGGGTTTGTTAACTTATTACCTATTACTAACATCCACGTTTTTATTGACTGTATTTAGATATCGACATTGAGTAACATTTAATTTAATTGACGCACGTATCTACTTAATTGATATTTTAGGGAAGTCATTGAGTAATTAAATCTAATTAGATACTACTACTAATAAAATATTGCTCAGAGCCCTACTTTTCATTAATTAAGAATTATTGCTAGTTTAGATAGACTCTTTACTTAATCTATTTTCCTAATAAATTTATCTACAACACTAATTATAATGATACTGCATTGTTTTAAAACTATTCTTTACATACAACCTACTCACAGAAATATTTTCCATGATATTGTTGTTATTCAAACATTCGTCATACAATCTACTTAAAATTGTAAATTAAATTCGAAAAATTCTCACTATTCACTGTCCATTGCACTTTGTACATAGTATGTTATGATCTACACAGACACATAATGGTAACTATATGGTTTCACTTTGATATGCTGCTAGTGCCCTCTGTCGTCAGTGATCGTAAACGTGCCGTTGCATGGCGAGTTGGTGTCAAACGCGGGCCTGAAAACAAAACACGTCGTTAGTAGTTCATATATAATGATCTTAGGTGTAGATGGCGCTAGTAGTACCAGTAGCAGTATCAAACCGCAAGTTTCTTGTGGACTTCAATAACACCTACATACGGAAATGCAGAATGGCCGCATGGGACAAGGATTATTCGCACCTTGACCTGGTTCTAGCTCCTGCTACACAGAGCTTAACATGCTTATTAACGTACTAACGCAACAGTTAACTACCTTGCTTTATTTATAGAATGGACACATACTCAGTATTTTCTCAATAGAGTAATTTCCGCGTTACTTTCACATTGTGACTTGAGTAATTATTTTCGGAATTATAAATGCCAGCAGGTAAAGTAGGTATTCGTAACACCTTGTACCCGATTTTCTTAGGCAGTAAAAACACCGACTGGCTGAATTGCTGGCATATTCTTTTTTTTTCGCGAAGTTTCTTCTGGGCGTTTTGGGAGTTTCTTGATAGCTCCAATTCAAGAGAACAATTCCCACCCCGTCGAATGAACGTTCTAGAATAGTGAGTCTTCGTGGCGTATTGACTACGTTAATCACAGCACAAACCGAGTGATATTTGATTGTTCATGGTTCATACTTAATTGACCACTTTAAATTAATTTACTGCATAAAATAAATGTTATCTACACGGTGCATTTAGGATTCATTAATCAGCTATATGATAAATTAATTAAATAAGATTTATTGGCATATTTTTGTCTATGGCGGGATAGAAGTGCTTCTATTAAAGTTAAAATGTCAAGTAACATTCAAATGTAACAAAAAAAGGTGTCGGGTTCTAGTCTAGATCCATTCTCTACTGAATTATATTAAATTGCTACCAGTTTTTTTCTCACATCTTTCATTTTTCTTGCATCTACGTCTTACTTTGCCCAGAAAAATCTTACCAACGGGTCAGTTTTTTTTTGATAATTTGGTATTCAAATGTGCTATACACATGAATACAGTAAGAACAGGTTTCGGGTTTGATAGCTAAATACAACCATAAGATAGCGTTTTTTGTTTTTAATTTCTAGGGTTTTTGTGTTAGTGATTTAGCATAATGTTTATGCTTTAAAACCTGTTGCATTATTATAAGAATGCTACTAAAATCACGTACTATTTTGTTTTTATTTTTCTACATTAGTAGAGCTTTATATTATATACTTATCTTTTTTTGTATGCACGTGTTTCTGTGACAAATAAACCTATGTTTCTGTCTTACCAGGTATGTCAAAGGAATTTTAATTCAATCTATTTCCACGATACAATTTACAGTTTTCCTCGATACAACACGAGTAAACGTGACTACGATTTATAAGTTACAATTTCCAGATTCCACAAATGGTGTTTGAATGATTGCCACAATACTTACATTTTCTTATCGGTCACAGGCTTCTCCTCAGCGCGAGTGGTGTCAGACAGCAGCAGAACTATCCCTCCACCGACAGCCGCTAGGGCCGCAATCGTCACCATCGGTAGGTGCTCGTTTATCATCGTCTATAAATAAAAATTATGAAAGTACTAAGTTAAAGTCATTGTTGAAGGGCGACTTTCCAATTAGCTATCAGGATTCAGGAAGTATTTTTTCACTCGCAAGTTAATGCTATATTTATTATAATAACTTGTAATTGCATTTTTTACATTCCTATAAGATAACCAGCCTCGTACCCACAAAGGATGTCTGCTCGAAATGGCGGAACATAAAAACAGGAAGTGTCAGACTGTCTGCTTCTGTAGTTAATTTTAATAAATTAACAACACTATTCATATAAATAATGTTTTTCTTACCAGTCTCCATAAGTACGGAATGCATATAAGCGCCAGTCCAGCCGCGATCTGGCTGGCTCCCACACCTAGGTTCCTCACCACTGTCGGGTATAGTTCGACAGTGAAGATAGGCATCATCATGTTTGTAGACCCAATGGCAAACTTCCCGATCATCAGACAGGCGATCATGATCCAATCGTCATCAGACGCTATCGACAACAACTCGCTCGCGATACAAGCGAGTCCACACGCTAGCATGCTGATGAAAATTGGAATCCGCCTCCCTGCCTTCAATAGGATCGGGATACTTATTGCTATCGCTGGGATTTCCACGACTGCTAGGATTATAGATGTTACGTGTAGATTGCCCAAGTTGAAGTTTCCAATGTTTAATAGTAGGCCATAATACGCGATGGTCATGCAGAACCATGACAAGAACAGGCATATCGTCCTCTTGAGCAGAACTCCTCGGAACAGCATCATGACGCTGGGTAACTCTGTGGCCTCTTGTGTCTTGTGCAACATTAGCAGCTTGTCGACATCTGATGGCATTTCACGTTTGTTGATCTTGGCAGCTTTCTCCAGTATTTCCTTGGCTTCCTGAGTCTTTCCCATACTCAGCAGCCATCTTGGCGATTCTGGTAGAACGAACCTGTAAAAATGACATTGAATGTTGTTTATTGTATTTTGAAACTCTCAATATTAATATTTTATAACTGTAGGTATTCATGTATTCTATAGGAAATCTACGACGCCGTAACTGTATTTAGGGTTTAAAGCAAATATTGATTACTTTGTTTCAACTCTCAGAATAAAATTATTGGCTATTTCAAACAACTGTTTTATTGATACTAACTAGTAAGACTCCGTCCGTCACATTTACAAAATACGCACATTTATATTGTATTTTAAAATAAATGGTCTCCAAAATAGTCAGGAATACTGTAGTAAAATAATATGTAAGCAAGTAAGTAATTACGAAATTATTACGTACCATAATGCAAGCAGCAGACATCCGGGAACAGACAGGCTCAGTTGTAGGTCCCTCCAGTTGGGCATCATCAGAGACAAGAGAGTGACCATAAGGTACGCGAGAGGCAACCAGAAGAAGTTGCACACTCCTGCGATCGTCACCCATTTCCCTCCTACCAGTTCCACCGACAGGACGAAGGCTGCGTATACCACGGAGACAGACACGAAGCCCATGATCAGCCTCACAACGACGTATTGCACGAAGGAACGAACCAGAAGTGACAGGATGGCCAGAGAACTCTGCGCCACCATCATGCTCATCAAAATGCGCTTGCGGCCAAATCTGGAAGATTAGAAAATATAATAAGTAATCTGGTAATTTTGTATGACTCGTTCATTCAAGAAAGGTTATTTTCATAACATTCCGCTTTTTGTGATTTACACTTTTCGCCGCTATTTGTAAAAATCGGTCTGGTTTTGCGGTGGTCATTCAAATATTCCCAGTGTGCCGCTCAGCCACCTCGCCAGTGCCCCGGTAGCGACACCACAATGTTGATAAAACGCTTTGACTGGTGCCAATGGCATCAGCAACATTGCTCTGGATCGCGCCCGCTTCTACCGTGCCTATTGCTCTCAACATCTCTTCTCTGGTTAAATGACGGCGTTCCTTGGTATAGGAAAAACCAACAGTATGCATTTAATTATCAAACTTGTGAGAAAATTAAAATGTCGATTAAGTAAAAACAATTTAGTCTTTAAATGATAAAGTGTAATTTAATTTCTGTCATTCTTTTTTTTTACTTGAATTTAGAATATAAAGGGAAGATAAAGGTGCCAGGAACAAATTGGCGTTTAAATCTTTTTATATGGCCAGTACTTTTAAAGTTCGGCTTAAAGACATTTATTTCTCAAAAGAAAGAACGTTACAGTTCACTTAACATATTATTGAGAAAAGTAAGACAAAAATAAAAGTAAGTGCGATTGTGCGATTCTCTGTGTTCACAATAAGAAAATTAGTTAAAGGTGACAATCGGTATTGTTATTTTTGTTTTCTAACGTGTTCTTCTAGGGCTTTTTTTAATGTATATATGGTGTCACTATTGGTTACATCATCAGGTAGTTCATTATACAGCTTTGCTCCCTCATACAGTATATTTCTTCTTCCATAGTTAGTTCTGGGTTGTCTCAATTCCAGTCTGTCTCGTCGTCTTGCGTTGTATGTGTAAGTTTTCTTTTTAAAGTTTAATTGTTGTTTGTTTTATGATAATAAACCTGAAATATCCCTAGACAGTGTTAATGTGTATTTATCTTCACTGTGTGTGATCCGATAATAGAATATGACCGACTTGTTAAACCATATTATATTTAATTTTTGATCTGCAGAAATATATTGTAATTTTCATATACCCACATCAACACTGTCAAGGGATCAAGCACGTTTTTGCTAGTTACAAAAAATCAGGTTTTTTAATTATTTTTCTTGGATACTTTTTTAGTACATTTTGTCATTTTGAATTTCGGTTATAAGATGAAAATCTTTTGTCGAGTCGTATTCCTATCCTATTCCAATTCGTATTCCTGCAACGGGTTTGAGGCGAACAGTAAAATTTCTGTCATACTTCTGAGTGGCATCAAAACAAAATAACGTTAGTGGCAATCGCTCTGAGCACTACGTAGAGTGTTTTAAGTCAACTTTGGACACGTTACCGCATCACTGACAGCGTGACATGGCGACATGGAGGACGAGCTCGCATCACCGCACGCAGCCAAGATCGTTACATACAAGTTACTGCTCGACGAAATCGTTGAATGACCGCGATGATGTTGTTTATGAGGCTTCATAGTTCTTCAGGGATGTTAATAAGCGATCAAACTATAAGGAATCGCTTGCATGAAGTCAATCTCCGTTCCTGAAGGCCGCTACGTGTATCACCTATTGAGCACCGCAATCGCAGAGCCCGTTTACAATGGGCTCGTGAACACAGAAATTGGGCAGATGAAGAGTAGTGGCGTTTTGTGTGTTTTTCAGACTAATCTCTCTTTGGTATGAGGCCAGATACTAGAAGTACATGGTATTGGAAAACCCCTGGACGCCAACAACGTTTAAAATATAGCCACGAAATTCAATGCATACAGTGGTGGAACAATCATGTTATGGGCAAATATTTGGATCGGCGGAAGAACCGAACTGATTTGGATCAGAGGCCATCTCAATGCACATATTTGCGGACCCAATTTGGTGCGTCATTTCTGCTTATGCATGATTATCTATATGTATATAGAAAATGCACGTCCACACACTGTCAGAGTCGTTGTAAACACACTTGCCGCAGTTATTATCAACCTCCTATCATGGCCTGCTCAATTGCTAGACTTGAATCCCATTGTGAACGTATGGGATATGCTTCAAATATGGATGCCGTACGCACTTCAGAAGTTCTGTTTCGCATGTTACAACAGACGTGGGCGGCCATTCCGCAACGTGATTTGGGTGAACTCGTATTGAGTATGCCGAATCGCTGCGATTGTGTTATACGCGTTAACGGCGGGAATACAGACTAATAATTGTTTATTTTACGGAATAAAAACCTTTAAAAAGTTTAATTTTGATCTTTTTAACACATTTTAATGTTAAGATTAACTAACTTGAAAAATCCATCATAAGCAAAAATCGCGAAAAGTATTTAGTAATGCAAAAGCAGAGAGTACCTACTTCGTCGATAACAAACACATATGAAAACATTTTATCTAATCAATATAAATAGACATTTTTATTTAATTTCACTAGGGCAATACAATATTTTGTTTAAATGCCTTGATCCCTAGACACTTTTGATGTCTGTATGCAATCAAAAAGTTTGCTACTTGTAACCTTACGGGCCGATGTAGATGTAAAAATTCATGACAAGCCATAAATATTATTAAAATAAATTTAAAAAAAAACTTTAATGGCATTTTACAATTTTGCTGACGAAAAGTGGCCTGTGTCTAATGTATGGTTTTGTTTGCCCACCTACTTAGAAATAAACGTTTTTACTATACGATTTTTTATTTCTTTTTTGTTATTTTTTATTGAATCAGCTTGTTTGCTCATTTGCTTTATCATGTAACATTTAAAAAAACCTACACAGCGATGATGGATAGGATATTAATTAATGATTAATTTCCGATTACACTGTCGGATATTAAACATTTTATGTACAAAGCTTTAAGTAATTACTACATCCTAATTAATTTGTCGTATCTACTTCTGGACTACAGAGAAGGACTCAGAATCAGAATTCATTTATTTGTAGATGGAATGTTTCATGATATAGGTACGTAATTAAAGTCTCACCTATCAGATATCCAACCGCCGACAACTCCACCGACTCCAACGCCGACCAAGAACACGACTTCAGCCAAGCTCGTGAGATGAGCTCTGTCGCACACCAAGTTCCATTCCGAAATTATCGTATTGCCCACCTCTGACCTATCATAGTCCCACTCTGTGCATCTTTGGAAGGCATCTATGAGAGGGGCGGTGTGGTTCAGTATGCTTTCTACCGTCACCCCTGCGGTAAGCGACCGAACAGAGCAACTGTCAATAGGCTGGCTATAGTTTATCCACTCCGATAATGGCAAGCTCGAGAGATTTTCCGGCTTTCGACACCAGAAATTAGTCGCCTTTGCCTGAAAACAAAAAGTTGAAATTAATTATAAATAACTAATCATGCAAGCTTTGTAAATCGCGTATCATAATTTAACCTGTTACCTGTTAGGTAGTAAAGCTAATCAATTACCAGGATACAAAAAAAATATTACCTATTAAATTAGGCAATTATAATCTCAGAAAACGTTAGGCAACTAATTATTTTAAGAAATAAGAATATTATTAAATGTTGTAATCCACAAATGAAAATAAAAATGACATTGCTTAATAGCGTAAGTAACATCATGTACCTTAGGTATATTTATATATTTAAATTATATTCTCCAGTTTAGCAATAAACAAAATGATACGTAGGGCTGATTTTTCAATAATCAGATAACCTTTATCTGAGGAATAAATATTGCGGTTTGACAACTTTTGTATAGAAAATATGTCAAACTGTCAGATTTATTCTTCGGATAAAAGTTATCTGACTATTGAAAAATCAGCCCTTAGGTTTATAAAAATGTAAGATCCATCCAGTCCATACATGTTGCTAGGTATTTCAAACTAGTTTGGGTTTCTGTCATAGGACATTCGGAACATTCTTTGTACTTCCATCGTATAGGTACTATTGAAGAGTTTCATTATATACTTGTATACAGTCTGAAGTAGATTTAGCACCCAAGAAAGCTTTGGTGCACTTCCCGCCTAATTAGCTGTTAAGGCAGTAGGTGTTCTTTAATAAATAAATATAATAAAGGCACACACTTAATGCATCTCATTTATTGAATGAGATATTGATGGTAAATATGAAATCGACACCAACACGTCTCTAATGAACATAATAATAGCCTCTAGTATAGCTCATAGGCCAGATCCTTAAAATAACCCGTGAATGAAAAATGTTCTACTTACAGTAAACGTAGGCAGGTAGATGTGGAATGTGCAGGGCAATGAGAACAGAGACAACAGAAACGTCATAAGCATCTGCCAGCGGCCATACTTGCCGATCACAGTGGACACCACGTCTGGGCCATCGTCTTCCACAGGCGACACTGCCCGGCTCTTCTCCTTATTCGTCCCTTGGCTTGGGATTACTGAAAAAAAAAACATAATTTAGAAACAGAAGAATTTCCTTCCAAAGTGCTGTAAAAAGAAAAGGTTATGACTGCGAGTTTTATGAGGTGTCTAGGTTTGGTTTTTTAATTTAAATTTTGAATTACACATTTTGTCGTTTTCCAGATATTTTGTGTTAATTAGTCTTTGTTTCAAAGACGCTTTGATAAAAACATAGATATTTTTTTATTATTTATGTACTCACAGTTAAACAGATACAGATACGTCATATTAGAATTGATTACAAAGGTACTGCTTATTTCTTAAGAAATTTCTTCAAGCCGCCCCTCGAAAGGAGGAGAACGTGTTTTAATCAGCGACAAAATGCGGAAAGTCTAACTACGTTCGAATACATAAATAACAAATTAAAAGATAATAATTGCAATTTTGTTAAAAAATAAGTGTAATTCTATTTTCCGCATCTTGTAAACCTTACCAGAACAAAAGCTAAGTAATTATTTAATAACCCCTGAAATCATCATGCATGTAGGTAAATAATTATGTGCTACCTAATTACAGGAGGAAAAATCATAGTTATCACGAACGTATAGGTAATACGAGCATCTAATTCTTCAACTGTACGTTCGATATACAGGATTAATTACTTCTTAGTACCCACATAAATAGAGTATCTTTGTTACACGAATTCAAAATACTTCTCAGCGTTATTTAATCTGTTCAAATCGAACGAATCGAGTTTCGTAACGCTAACATGGGCTGTATATTTTTTGTAACGCCATTAGGATATAGTTTAAGGAAATAGGTAATTGTATATTGGTCGCATATCGACATATACGTCTGTAATTAATATAAAATCATGTACTAAGACTAAGAGAAACTATTTCCGACGAGTCAAGGCTGTATTGCAACAGTGAATGATCGTTGTAAAACCGTTATGAAGTGGTTACTACTAGGCCGTAATGAAATTAGATTAAGATTTAATTGCACATAATAAAATTTACCTTAATCTGAATATGATTAAGTTTCTAAAACTGTAAAAGTTTCGTCTGTATTGTTTCAGACCTGAAAACTTGCTAGACAATCCTGAAAGGTGGAAATTATTTGCAAGTAGAAGAAAATCAGTGGTAGGCGGCTGCATAAAGTATGTCTATAGACTTTTAAAGTTTAATGAATACTCGTCTTGAGTCGCGTGCACCGGTTTGACGCTCCACGTGATTTTCTCGCGAGCATTTCGCGCACGCTTCACAATTATTAACAGACACATGCGCCCGCGCCGGCGCCTTGACAATGATCTTCACAACATTGCAACTGACCCATTGCTACTGAATCGATGTTAATTTTTGCATCATTAATAATCTTCATTCATGACATTCACAATAAATAATTCATAGAACCTATGAATATGATAAGTTGGACACTTTATATCCGAATTCATCAGTATTGTGGTGCTGTGTGTAGTATAGCTCGTTACGTTATAAATTGATTCTAATGAATTCTAATTACAAGTTACTTTTACTGGTAATTACGAACGAGGTAATTAATTATTTGAGTTTTGGATATTCCTTGTGTACTTGGACAGGAACTTTTCTAGATGTTTACAAGAAATATTCAGGCGCGATGGGTCTTACAGACATCAAAGAGACGCCGTTCAAGGTTCGATCCTAACCCGTGGCTGCAACCTCTGCGGGTTATTGTTCTAAGTCTGATAGGAGACATCAATTTCAGTGTTATATATCTGACATAACGTAAGATTGCGTGTGTAGTTTTACAACATAAACTGGAGAGGCGTCATCCGCTTAAACATTATTCTTCATCTCGCGGACAGCGCGCTGCATTCGGGGCCAAGGCCGCAGGGCATATCGATTACATTTATCGCGATTTGCATGGCTGACTTAGCACAACGAACGAATTGCTTTTCATGCAACAGTAACATTGGACTTAGATATGTCTAAGTCCATTATGACTGGCAAATTGCGGGTGTACTATAGGTGCACCTCTGCCTCACTCTTCAGGGTAGACAGGCGTGATGTAATGTTTATGTATTTACATATGAAACTTCCGAACTCAAAACTAGTGGCCTCGCTGTACTGCGTGCGAACCAAGTATTTATTAAACGAGGCCTATTTAGAGCCGTCACGAAAGCTGCTGAAACTATTCAATTAGTTTGCGTCTGAAACATTTCAGCCTCTAATTTTTAACGATTGTTTTAACTGTTAATTGGAGGTTAATAGCTAGATAACCTTACTAGGAAGTTAGCTAGGATTTCGTGACAAACTATTATAAATATTTCCCAGACTTTTGATTTTGAAGGTTATCTGCCTAGCTTTTATCCAACTAAGATGTAACTTGGGGTCGGCTCCGAATTTCTCGCGTATGTTATTTTTATTAAAGTGTTCAGGATTTTGTATGATGAATGAGCTTGAGCATTGATTAATCTCTTGACAGAAATGTATCGCTCGACGGCTCAATTGTCCGTCTAGCGGTTGTCTGTACTTCTGTCATAGCTATAATAGATCCTCGTGCGCTCTATCAACTCATGGATCATCTAATCATTTCAGTTTATTTTAATTCAAATTGAAGGTGAACTAACAAAGATTTATATCTTAACGTACCGTTGTATTAGCATAAAACATTTTGCTTTATTACGCTTATTGTTTCGGGTTACCATTATTTCGACCTGGAGACATTCGGGATTTCGTTTTCGGAATTTAAATGTAGCGAAATTCCGTTAGGATTATGCCCGGGAATAACATTTTTACTGTTTTTTTTCTCACTGCTGAGTAAAGGGCTTCCCTTTTGCTTTTTTTTAAGGTGGGAAATCATCAAATAACTTTTCCCGCCCTGGGCGGAGCGAGAGGGCGTGTCAGACTCTTACTGGTTAAAACCCACCCGTGTTCCTTCGGTTGCCTGTGCCAGGGGCCACGGTAATCCTTTCGGACTTTCCCGCAACCCTGGCAGGCATCGGCCCTAGCGGTCCCCGTCATTTGGTGCTGGATGTCAGCACCAAATGACGGGGACCGCTAGGGCCTTTGAGGCGCGCGTGGAACACAACGGGCCGTTGACCCGGGCCTGGTCCTTATCGGACAGCGAGCTGCCCATTGTTCGCCGTCCGCAAGCCCGCGCCTACGGTGGCCGGAAATCGGCTTGGGATTCCCGACGACGCGACGCCCAGGGCGTCTCCTGCGGCGGCTAGGGACGTGAGGTCGAGAATTTTGCCTCTCCCTCACGCATTCCGCCTCCTACTTCGCGAGCATAACTGCTTCGCGGAACAAGGTGACAGCTTCCCATGCCCTCTCGCTCCATACCATGGCCTGGACCAGGGCCAGGCGTGAGATATAGCCGGTGCTCCGCCGTGTTCTCCGAGCGATCCAGACAATGGTGGGCTCCCCTGTAGCTTCCACATGTGCATTATCACAGCAACATCCTGCCGCAGTCAAAAGCTAGTTATTCCTATCTCATTACTCCCTATCCTGAGAACTATGAAATTACCGCAGATTGACTATCCTGCGGTCTATCTATATGATCATTTAGGCAGAATACCTATACTAAAAGGCATACCGATCTAATACGCTTATAGTTAGTTATTAGTTACTATTTTTAACTAATGGTTGAGTTAACTGCGGGTCAAACAACCGGCCCATAGCCATCATCTAAGTTGACCACCATGTAAGTTGTACTTACTTAGTTAACCGTGACCGTGGGAAATAGTTTGAATAGGTGTAATATATATTAAGACGCCACATAATGCACACATATTTATTATCAGTAATATTCTAGTACATCTATTGACAATGACCTGCTTTCTAAGTTTTGTTTTTCTCAGGCATGTTGCAATATTAGGTACTCAATTGTGAATTGTTAGGTACAACTAATCCGGTGATTAACATTTTCTACGGCGACTGGTTCGCGACGTGTTGGTAATTGAATTGTCGAAGAACATTTCAATCAATATGGCTTCGAAAAAACTAATTAATTTAATCACCCCGCAGATGGTCCTGTTTCCTGGTGTGGTTAAAAAAATATTGTAATCTGTGACGGTTCCACTCTATTCGCCACCTCAGTAGTGATCAGCTTAACCCAACTAGTGACCTGTTAAATTAAATTTACTGCATTACGTACGAGATGAGTTCATGTGTAACGCGATATTTTATTAGTTATACTGCAATTTACATTAGATTTGCTGTTGTACTTGTTTGTACTTGCTTCACTGTGTTTGTACAAATTCGTTATTTTCCCATGTAAGCGGATGACGTAAAGATTATGAGTTAGTAAAGTGTAGTTCAGATAAATGTATCAAAGTCAAAGCATTTATTTCAAATATGCACTTAGAAGGATATTTGGCATGTCGACATTTACGAGTACATTAAAATAGAATTGATTCTAATCGCCCATTCCAAAAGGTAGTTTCGTATGGAGGCAAGAGATTCCACCGTTACTCTTTTAAAATGTGTTACAATTGTATACTTACATTAATTATATAATTATAAGTGAAGACCTATGCACCTATAATAAAATTACCCTACCACAATAGGTAAAAAGAAAAAAAAATGTAGCAATGACAGATAAGTTTATACGTGTCTATATATTATTTAAAATTATTTAACCTAAAATATCATTATAATTTGCACCTGCCACTGTTTGTCTCTGCATCACCCAAAGGTTGACTGGTAGAAAATGCCTATGGCATTAAGTCCGCCTCTGTACATTTGTGTGCTTATAGTGTTAAATAAATAAATAAATAAGTAAATTTTGTGATAGATACATGGTGCTCACATAATTACAAACATTGTAAAAGTATACGATTTTCTAAATTATTTAAACACTGATTACATTCAATTATGACATTCATCTTTCTTTACCCCTCTAACATAAAAACATTCTTGGATATCTTTTTGACAATCACCTGATTGTTAGTGTATTTACTCTTTAAGTTAGACATGATTGTAAATATGAACTACAATGTTATCTCACATAATATCACATTATAATTTTGGGTTCGAATTCAAAATAATTATACTATCAAATTATTTTTAGCACGTTTCATAGTTCTTTTTGAAGATGTTATTAAAATCAAAGCTATAATAAATTTGTTTTCGTTAGTAATTCGACTTTCACTGACAAAAGGGATCTCTGCAAATTTTTGACGTGCTCCAATACACTAGGTACCTACTAAATCAAATGGATTGTATCAAACGGTAGGTATCGTGCATGACCGGAATTAGGACCGGAGAAGTATGTTGGTCAGCAGGCTTGTAATATGTAACATATATCATTGCCACTAGCTTAGGAAGGACAGTAGACATATTTATCATCAAAATGCCGGCATTTCAGAGTACCTACTTATTAACTTTTTTTATTTCGGGCGTGAAGAAAAACATCATTTGTAAACTGCTCTACACCGCGGAAATCTGGTTTCTCCAACAATAAGGTCAGGTGGCAGTCTGCAGGAGGTACATTGTCGTCACAAACCTCGCGTGATCAAACCCAAGAGTTGACTATGGAACGTGTGTCCAAAGTTTTTTGCACGGCGTTATTTTTTTAAGCGGTTTTCTTCTTTTTTTTTGTGTTTTTCCTTGAACATTGAATCAGACGTGATTTATGTATAGTAGTGGTTAAGGGTTAATGTTTTCATAAAGGGTAAAAAATATGTGCGAAAAAAATAACGAAAACAAATTATTGTTACGGTGATTTTTTTGCACATATTTTTCACAGTAGGTACCTTGAAAAGCCTTGTGGAGTCTATTTATAACGCTTTGTGTAGAATTTTCGGTTAAATATTAAAAAAAAATTGTGCCTAGTACATTTGCATAGAGTTATGTGGTGCTAATAATTCGCATAATTTGGAGTCAGATCGCGGCGGTGCGGCGACACGCCCGCGTCTGCAATGGGGGACCTCTCCGGAAGTGAGCGTACTCAATGAAACTGATTCGACGATCCTGCTGCCACTCGGTCACTGTTCTGGTTACTCACTTTAATATAACATACTAGCGTTACGCATTATTCCCAGAATTCCATTTACCTGTATATAACTGCCTCCAGGTTTTAATGCATGGTTCCCTTTTGTCACGTAATTTTTTCCTGAAGGTAATATGCGAGAATGGGATTTTCTAGCTAAAGAATCGACTTGCACCCTTTATATACTCTAGTCAATTATGAATATATCAAAACCGTTCAGTTCTATAGAAATTTCTTAACACATCAGCGACTTATTAGGTACTTCATGTTCCGGGTTGCATATTTTATAATGATTTACATTCGGCATTATTCTCTGAACCACAAAATAATCGAAACATTATTGACAATAAACCATGCAGATAAAGGAAACACCTAAGTTATTGTGGTC
The DNA here is from genome assembly GCA_937001585.2 of Brachylomia viminalis. NCBI lineage: Eukaryota > Metazoa > Arthropoda > Insecta > Lepidoptera > Noctuidae > Brachylomia > Brachylomia viminalis. The sequence goes on along the minus strand of OW443310.2, from coordinate 11,600,914 downwards.
TACTCTGTTATAGTCTTGTTTGTTCAACTTCCTGGTTACGCGTTGCGCATTTATTGTTTTGAACGACGAACTATCTAATCTATATTATCTACCGATGTAGGCATGTATGACAGACTTTTTAACCGAGTTCAAAAAGAAGAGGAGGTTCTCAATTCAGCTGTATTTATTTATTTACCTCTCCGTAACGAAGAGCTATTGCAGTTCCTGTTATCTACACGGAAAGTATTAGACCGCGCTGAATCGATTGGCCGTGTACAAAGATCTGGCAATGGGCATGCCCTTAACCGATAATTCGCGACGTGAACTTTTCGACCCTCCGGTCGGCTAACATTGAACTAATCAGTGATTGAACTGTCAGTGTCGATCCACGCGATGACTCCAACTGTCGCTCCCTTCCGACTACAACAGTATGACGATGTTGTTTTGACAAAATTTATCGCAAACAGAAGTGGCTAACTACTTCTTTCAGTCAAACTAAGGTGCAGCGCAGACGACAGACTTTTTGTGCGAAGGAGTCTGCGGCACACAAAAAGGAATGAATTAATCCTTTTGCATTCATTCCTTTTTGTGTGCCGCAGACTCCTTCGCACAAAAAGTCTGTCATCTGCGCTGTACGTAATCTGAGTCATTCAAGGTATTTCTGTCTTGTTGCAGCAATTTACAGTTGTTTTTCTTATAACGTACAAGTTCACATGGAGTTTTTCGACCACAGGACTGATTGTAACAAACTTCCCTTCGTTTTTTCTGACTTCATCGTACGTAAATAGCACTACAAGTCGTCTGAAACCAGCAACATATAGAAAATCGACCTAAAATTATTCTGAAATGGTAACTTTTATTTTTTATTTATTTTTATTAATTTATCTTTATTTTCTCACAACGGGCGTTGTAAGAAAATAAAAACAACAACGATGGGTCTGATCAGGTAGACGTCACGCAAGAGCTTGAATATGTCTAAAGAGCATCGACCCTCCCGAGGATATAAAATTAAATCTGAGCAATTTTCCACGAAACCGTTTAAAGTAGTTTTAAGCAATAAATTCAATTTATTTAATTTAGAAAATTGCACGGAGACAATACAGTACATAGAAACAAAGTATTAACTCGTAATATTAAGTTGTTGAGACATAATGCTTAACAACCATTACGTGGACGAAGATCTAGTTATACCTTATTGTTATTATGGCTGTACAATTTTCCATTGTCACGAAAATTGCATGAATATTCACATGATTACCTAAGAAATAACATAACATTTTATTGTGTTTCAATAGGCTAAGGTGGCTACTTAAGGTTTCAGGTAGGTATATAGGAACGTTGCGGTAAACATCCTGAGGTTTCTAGGCTTTTTGTCGTTGATTATGGTGATTTCATGAAGGTGTTGACCTTCATAATATCATAATCACCAACGGTTGTGCTTAAATATGACTCTTTATGAGTAATTTATTGATGTGAAACATCTATAGCCGCACGTAAAACCGATTGCTGGCGTGGCGACGCATGCCGTGGCGACGCGTCGCCACGCTATATTTTAAATATAAAAAAAAGAACTATTTATTTCTTTAAAAAAAACTGAATATTTGGTTTTTATTATGCCATATTTACTTTCTTTTATTAAACCATTCTTTCATACTTATTACTATACTATTTTATACATATAGTAAATAACTATGGTTTTCGATGTTTCACATCTGCCAGGCGTCCCGCGACGTCTCAATTTTTTTTATTTGAAAGCGTATTTCTAAGTCTAGACATATTCTAACCAATATAAATATTCAAACGAAGGTGGTGTGTCATTTATTTGTTACACTGTGAAGAAAATTAACAAATTACTCACGGAAAAACCAAAACTACCGTAATAGTATCTACGTACAGTACCTATTTAAGAAATTAATGATAATTATGGTAGTACTGGAAAGGACTGTCGAGTACATTTTAATATACATATTATTGCTCATATTGTATTCAAATGTTCATTTTAATATACATACATGATATAGATTTCTTCCAAAAAAATTACAAAGTTCGTAGTCATCACAAAAACGGTTAAGTAGGTATTTTACTTTTCTACGGGGAAGAGACTCTGGAATCATAATGCCCTGGAAGTTGGGCAGGCCTTTGGTGTGGGTTGCAACATGTGTCGACACCCTTGGGCCATCCCATCTTCCTAGTACGGCGGGCTGTGCTGGGGCGGCTGCTGCAGGTGCGGAAAACCTCAAACGACGAAAATACTCCAATCCTTTTGGGAGTTATATGTTCGTGCCGTTTGGGGTAGAAACACTAGGGCCATGGGGTCCGAGTGCCCACTTCGAGATATCGCCAAGCGGTTAGTCGACTCTTCACGTGACCAGAGGGCTGACCTATTTTTTGGCCAAAGAATCAGCATCGCCATACAACGTGGCAATGCTGCCAGCCTTTTGGGCACTTTTCCTGTTGACAGCGATGCGGACGAATTTTTTGATGCCCTATGATTCTTTTCTTACTTTTTTAAATACTATATTTTATGTACATATTATTAATTTTAGTTTAAGAATAAGAATAATTTATTTGCAGAAAATATAGGTGTTACCAGTTGTAAAAGTTGGTGGTTAATGTACAGTCCATATTTTGCCTGTTTAGGGCATGCAAATTAGTGTTACATGAATAGGTACATAGGTAGGGTACTTATTTTAATAAGATATACAAAATATACACCTATGTTCTAATACAATTTCTAAATTAAGATAAATTTAAGTTACAATAATATATAAAAACACAACAAAACTTAAAACCTATTAAAAATAACATGTTGTCTATAAATAACATAAATTATTTATTAGAATAAACACATGCCACAAATCTATAGGAAACTTAGAATATTTTTTTTTTTCTTTATGTTGCAGAAATTCTTGTAAACTATAAAAACAATTTTCTATCAACCATCTACGCAGTTTAATTTTAAAATATTTAAATGGCAGTTCCCTTATGGTCTTTGGTAATTTGTTAAATATTGTAATGCACATATGATAAACATTTTTTTTTTAAGTCTGTTAGCTTATATATTTCAATATGGAAGTACTAACATAACAATAAACATTTCTACGCCACATTCTCAAGACTGGTTTCAAATAATGTGTTAATAAAACAAATAAGCTTCTCTTTAGTAAAATATTTCTCTCGTTATTAATGAATTTATTTATTTTGGAGTACTTTTCATCCGCTGCATTGGCTGGCGAACGAATTGTTTGTGTTGGATGCGAATGCATATTCTGCCGAAAACGGGACTTACCTATAGGTACTTAAGTATATGCGGGCAGATAGATGTAAAGGTTGGTCTTTAAGGAACAATTTGGATTGAGTGACAATTGAGACAAGCTACTCAATTCGATAATATCACATTAACTTCCGTGCTTCAATTTAGTTACGAGGGTCCGTGACGAAAGTCTTGAGTCATTACGTATCTCTCTCATAGTATTGTTCGTACGATAGTTTGTAACGGCTGATTGTGAGGAGGTACCGAGAAATTGGTTCCGGAGTTCGAAATAAAAGGATTTGACGCGTTGGGGGATAACATTAATCCTTATGCCTTAGGTACAGTACCAGTACCAGTTCGCGTTTTGTAACAAGAACATAATAGGAAACACGCATTTATTAATAGAAATATCATGTGACCTATTGTTATTATTAAAACGTATTCTTGTGACACATAAATTAATTAAAAACACATTACTTATAAACATTGGACTTAGATGCTCCTGCTGCATCTAAATGATCCTATTTTCAGAAACGTAAATTGCATCGTTATTTGCGTTGTTGTCTGTGTCTGTACATTTAAAATATCGCCACGTGCCATCACGGATACCGAAGATAACCGTCATCTAGAGTGCACTAAAGATCAAAATCATATGTTTCTGACACGCCTGTGCACTTAAGTAAGCTGATATTCGAAGAACTATCAAGAACTAACTTGTAATTCGGAAGAGAAATCAATCTTTACTTTCGGGAAGTAACCTTTGATCATGGCATTTGTCAAAGCATGGTCAAGCTCAAGGCCCAAGGCGTTTTAATTCCTATTAAATAATCGAATGTTATAGTATGTGGCCTACTCCTTCGACGGCTTCTGAATGTCAATCAAAGGACGACAAGTACATAATTGGCGCTAACCTAGACACAGAACAGATACACTGACCTTTAAAAATATACCAAACGGTAATCGGAACAAAGATTATTGTACATATATGGTTCCCAATTCTGCTTATTTATTTATGGTTATAATACAAAATCAAATTAATCACTTTTTTCTAAATATAGTCGAGGTCAATAGAATAGCTACAATCGATTAGGAATATAACAATTATGTCATAAAATCGTGGTGTCGAGGCCGCATATTGACCTCGTGGTTAGGACCCAAAATAAATGCTTAATCTTGGAAACTCTTACAAACAGACATTATTCACAAGGATAGTTTCCGTTTTAGAAATCGTTAACAAAAGGCTATTTCCTCAATATTATTTGGTTACAATGATATTATTATAAACCTCCTTTCTGCTGTTACAAATGAATAAATGTTTACATTGTTACCTGTTTTTTTTTTTTCATATGGGTCATATTTTACATGATTCACGCAGACTATTGGATGATAGTGAGGCAGGCAAGGCGTAAAACGTGTGCCATAGACACAAGTCCCTCTGCCTGAGGCCTCTCTGCATATCTGAGCAGTCTTTGAAAGAGTACGTTGAGCGACCCTTTCATTTATTCACACGGCTCTCTAGGGACAGTGGGAATGTCTAAACGAGCTACTGGATATAAAGAATATGGCATTTTAACAAGTTTTCTTTGATTGTATTGCTGTTTTATGTTGTCTATACGTCTCTGCTTCAGTCTGTTGCTGGGTTCAATGTTTGGTTAGTGTGAAATGGTGATATGGCCTTCGATATTGTGGATATCTGATGTCTGTGTTTTCCTTTACCTTTTGTTTAATATCCCTAATTTCTTTGATATTTGTTAAAAATTATACTATTACAATAATTATGTCATTTTGTTCTTATATAGGTATATAAACTATTTTCTTTATAATCAGTTATTTTTTATTATAAACTATCATAATGATGTTAAAGTTCACAAACGATGGCGCATAATTAATTAATCAGATAAATAGTTGTAACGTCTCTGTGTGTTTTATTGACTGCTTGACGTTTCCGCTTATTAGCGTCAGTAATACGAGTAGGATACATCATTGCAATTTACGTACCTATCTTGAAACCATTTGCATTCGAATTTGCGAGTTTAATAGCTTCTTTTATTCGTAATTAATTATTGTTAAGTACCAAATTTTTATTTTGCTGATCAAATTTGCACTAAGTATGTACATGATTGTTATTTCAGTGTGTTTCAAATGCCAGACTTTTATAGAAACCGGAAAAAACAGAATGTTCCGGTAATCTAGCTACTTGATTTAGGTAACACTAGGTGTCACCAATATCCCATCCAAATTAGTTTTGTTACTACTTCTGTTATTCTATAATATACTAGCTGACCCCGCGAACTTCGTACCGCCAACCATTTTATTATTTTTTATTTTTCTCTCCATATGAACCATCCTCGTACTTCAAGGAATATTCAAAAAAAAGAATTAGCAAAATCGGTCCATCCGTTCTTGAGTTATAAAATTACAACGAAAAGTGGCATTGATTTTTATATATAAGGATTAATAACATAACGTGTATCATGCCTTTTTCCTGAATTGAAAACATAGTTAGGTAACCTACATATTATATTTCCCTAGAGTACTACATGTGCTCCGAAGTTTATTCTCCATCCGATCTGAGATTCAATAACTTCCTTTAACATGTTTTGATTATTAGTAACATGAGTACTATAAAACGAAAAACTTAGGTATAATAAATTATCATCAATATCTAATAATATTTGGGTATAAGAGAACCCAAAACAAAACAAGACGTTTGATAAAAAAAAACGATCCCAATAAAGCGCCGAAAATAGATTTAACAACATTTATAAATACTAATATACCTACTTACTTCTTTTGATAGTATCTAAACGATTACCTACCATAATAAACTTAATTATTTTTTAATACATTATCTTTTATTAAAAGTACAAATAGTCGCCATAAATAAATTAAATAAAACGAATCTAATAATAATAGGTGCGATATTTTGTTTTTTACACTCTTGCAACGATCACGATGATCAAATACCTAATATGGGACCAAACTGGTTCGTCGAGGTACCTATGTAGGTAGTTTGGTATACAGGCAAGACATAAACATCGTTACACGAGCCAGGCAATTAATATTTGAACATAAGACTCAGTCAGATTACAGAGACTAGGCTACTCAGCACATAAACGAAATGTATTCTAAAGTAGTTTTATGACTGCTGCATACTTATCGCTATTACTGACTGTACTTATTTTAGCTTCCTGGGGGGCTTGTGGCTAAGTAATGACAGCCGCACGGGTCGATCGATCAGGTTAAGCTACGCTTGTCGCGGTTGGTCGTGGATGGGTGACCATCTTTACATACCAAGACCCGTCCGTGCCTCGGAAAGCACGTCGGCTGTCATTCTTGGATCTTTGACAATCGTTACGGGTCGTCAGAAGCCCGAAAATCTGACAAGCAGTCTTACCTAGGGATATCATATTACCCTGTAACTGAGTTGTGGAGGTCAGATGCAGTCGCTCCATGTAAAATTCTGGTATTCAGCTGCATCTGGTTAGACTGGAAGCCGACCCCAACATAGAGGGAAAAGGCTATGATGATGACGATGGTTTATTTTAGCTTCCTGTTTTTTGCCGCGGTCAAAGACGTAATGGCTTATCAATAGGTTAATGAGCTGCAAGTTCGCTTTCTTCATATTAAAGATAACAGTACGGCTTGATACACTTGCACTGGTTTGATTACCGATATCGCGAATCAATTTAGCTCTTTATTTAATTTGTTGAATGTCTATGATATGAAAATGAAGAAGTTTATTATTTTAATCGGTAATCGACACTATTGTGTTTACAAACAAATGTGTCACAAGGTCATTTATTCTTTGTTATTAGAATTAAGAGGGTAATGGTGCTGATTCTATTGTCACAAATGCCTCTAAACTAGACTAAAAATCACATTTTTTTTTATTTTATTCCTGTCAAACGACGATTACCCACCCATTCTGAAGTTTAATAAAGTGACGCAACTTAACTATATTTCAGTTTGACAGCACTAAAATGGCACTGAGGGTATTAATCTATTAAAAATGGCAATTTTGCTATTCTGAATTTGACGTTTTTCACCAAAAATTTTGATTGTCTAACTAAATCTGACTATTTTTAATCGTGGCAGAAAGATGTGGAATAACATTAATTGTTATGATCTAAAATTCACACCAACACCTCGACTTCAGATGCAAAAACAGTAGATACTGTATCTTTTTTTTTTCTTTTCTTCTGCTTAAAATATCTCGAAAATGGTGTGTCGCAAAATTATTGAAAATTTCGACTACTACTAAAATACAAAAACCGCTGAAACCTAAAAAAAAAATCCTCACGAAAAGTGAAAAATTCCATATTTAAAAACACGTCGAGGCTGCCCCCCCTGCGTGCCTTCGGGGTAGAGCAAACAAATAACACGTGTAGTCGCGATTGTCCAATTCGATTTTAGTTGTGTCAAAATTATTTTAAAATTTTGCGTTTATTTTTTGCAGAATAGCTTTATTATTCTCATAGCCAAAAGTAAGGAATTTTAGTGATAGTTTAGTTAGTTTAGTTCGGTGTACAAGCACCATTATTTATTTAAGGCAACATAATATAAGTATGTAGAGTTTTTTAGCTTTTTTATTATTTATATCCGAAGCATTAAAAGAATTTACAAAGAAAAACATCAAAGTTTATATTAGATGTAGAAAAAAAAAAAACAATGTGTTAATGTCAACATTCCAGACAAAGGTTGTAGTAATTAAAAATATATCTCACTAGCTTTCCCCACGTGCCCGCGTGAATGTCGCAAAATATCCCACGGGAACGTATTACCGGGATTAAAAGTACCCTAGAGGAATACCCACCTACCTATTCCGTAATACTTAATTTTTTTTCATATAACTCTATTAGTTTACGCGGCGCACGCTAGTAAAGCCCCCAGACGGCATGACTTTTTCCGACATCTTCTACAATCATCGTCATATTTCAGCCAATATACACAAAACCATGATGAATTATACACCTAAACCTTACCCATGAATCACTCCGTCCATTGGTGAAAACCGCATGGAAATCCGTTCGGTAGTTTTTGAGTTTATCGCGTTCAGACAGACAGACGCTTCGGGGGACTTTGTTTTATAATATGTAGTTAAAGTGATTCCTCTAGGGTACTTTTAATCCCGTTAGTACGTTCCCGTAGAATATTTTCCGACATCCACTCGGGCGGAGCCGCGGGAAATAGCTAGCTAAATATTTTCAGCCTCAATAAGAAACAAGGACACCCAAAGTATGTACGCACAATAATAAAGGCATAATTTAGCCAAAGTGGTCGGATACTGCGCCTGTTATTATACGGAGTTGCATCAACAATCTTCAAGTGAAGGGCGACACCTAGAAATTGCAGGTTGCACTACGTGTCAGGTGAACGGGACTTATGGCAATGACGGTAAAAACGCTCATGTAGACAATGCCCATTATATCGTGTCCATAAAGGTGTTTAGTTCACGTGCTTAGTGCTTGGGTTTTAAAAGTGTCAAAATGGTAGGATTACAGAAGCATGTTTTCTTTTGAGAGTGACGTATTTCTTATCAATTGAAATTATAACGGCGTTTTAAATTAGACAGAATTTAGGTCTTTTCTGCTATTCAATTCAGATTCAGATTCATTTATTCCTTGTTAAAAATAGGTACATTATAAGCTCTTATTAGGTAATACATTGAGGGCGCTATGTTTTGCCTCAAGGGCGTACAAGTAATATACATGCAAAAAATAAAAAATGTCCACAGTTATTGAACTTAATTAAGTGAAAATTGTCAGCACTTATATAAAGAACGTCAAAGAAATTGAATGATGTCATAAATTAAAATTAAATGTCACTTAGGAAGATCAATACTAGTTACCTATGAAATGTCATTCAAATATTCGGTGATAGAATAATAGCATTTTTCCATTAATAAAATCTTTAATTTTCTTTTAAAGTTGTGCAAATTTTCATTATTAATGCTATCAGGAATTTTATTGTATACAGCCGGACCCGTGCCCAAAGTACTTTTCCTTGCTAGTGCTGTTTTGTATTTAGTTGTACACAACATGGTTTTGTATTGGGATCTAAGTTGAGTGGTTCGTTTTCTAGTATCTACGATACATTAAAAAAAAACGAGCGCCGAGCGCGCGCTCGGTTGTAGTAAAATACGATACATTTTTGAGGCATTTGAATAAACATTTAAAAAACTAAGTAGGCAAAGTTTAAAAAAAAAAGTTCTAAATACACTTTCGAGCGCTGACTTGCACTAAAGCAACTTAGTACCTATTGAAAAGCTTTTGAAACTAGTGACTAAATAGGTTTTAATTAATCTTATGTACTTAAAACCGTTCGGACTTTCACTTATTGAAAGTGATTACATTAGAGGTCGAGTCACAATCCGTTTTATTTTTGTATAAACACAAATACCAGTGCAAATTCCAAACACATACTTATCGTTCCTTTGGATGAACATTGTATTAACTCAAAATTTACGATTTTTTACCTAAAAATACAGTCCTACTAAAAATCATGTGATCTTTCTAATGAACGTGGTTGCAAAACGATAGGACGATATGAAATTAGTTTAAAATAATAAGGCGAGGTTAACCAATTATTTGCAGAAATGGATATATACTGATTTCAAAATTTCAAATAGCTCCCCTGAATATAGGCTTTTTGAGTTAACACCCTGCTCAAATTATTGAAAAAAAAAACCTATTAATACCAATATGTCTCCTCTCGTCAAATAAACAAGGTTACAACTTATTCATAAAATATTGAATCAACACTTAATAGACGATAAATTTATGTATGTACAGTATTATTGATTGATATGCTTTATCGACATAAGTACTGAATGAATACAAATGATAACCCACTGACGCACATTAGTAGCCGATACAGAAGTTTTTCCTTTACAACTAAATAATGAAAACTAGCCATTGCTACAAAAATGTTTTTTAAAGCATTTATTCTGTATCTACATACCTATAACCGCGCGTTTGCACCCATATACAAGTTGTAAATAGTTGTGACAATTGTTGTCGACAAGTCTTATAAATGAGTTGTAGAAAACATGTACCTATTTATTATACCTATCATAGTAACATGTATTGGTATTGGCATTGTTTCAGACATGTATTGTGAAGTTTTTGTTCATCTTTTTGACACAAGTTTTGTTTACAACTAGACTTTACAATTCCAATTTGTTTTTGGTGTAAACGATATACGAAAACAGTGGACACAACATGTAGGCTACATGTTTGGCTACATGTTTTATACCTTGGTACATACGCGGGGTAAGTAAACTTTGAACGATAACAATATTATCGTCTAGCAACAATACTGGCACGTTTAGTGTGGTCACATTGCATTATATGGATGGTCAGTAAAAATCTAATGTCTACGTAGCCATATTTTTATTTTTATTAATAATAATATGAGACAACATCCACACAAGATCTTCAGGTCCTGAACTAGGCAGAGCCTGTACTACGGTAACCTGATGACTGATATACCTACATACTTATATACATATACACACCCAGACACAGGTCAAACAGACATGTTCATGCACACAAATGTTTGACTTGTCCGGGAATCGAACCCGGGACCAGCGGCTCAGAAGGCAGGATCGCTACCAACTGCGCCAACCGGTCAGTCAAAATATCATAATATTATGTAAATCATGATCAAGGGCACTCACTGTTGCATGTAGAGGTCTTACTGCGTACGAGTTTATTACTGTTTGACATTGAAACTGTTCATAACTGTGAAAAAGATTTCCATTTTCTCGTTCAATGCTTCCGAATTAAAAAAAAATCTTGTAAGCACTGTGTTAGCCCTAGGTTAATAAAAATAAACGATAGTCGTAAATATTTGTCCAAAATGTTTCCGAATTTTAATAAGCATAATGTACCTATCCCTACGTATTTATGAGCTTGTAAAGGAAGATAATCATAAAATTTCCGAATTTATAAAGCAAAGAAACTTGAATTTTGGTATAACAGGTAGGCAAAGTTTAAATTAGGAATAAAAAAATTAAAAAAAATGTAATAAGTATCAAAGAGATTATTATAGAAGTTATTTAATTCAAATATGTATTATGTAAGGGCTGCAAGTAATGATGATGGTATCGTACTCCTTATAACGGTTCTGTAACCAAAAAGGTACCTTGACTTTAAAAACAAATCTTCAGAACTGTGTACGGAAGTGGATTGCTTCCGTGGTTTGTTTGTGTAGTGCCGATCTGGCAGTAATGTCGACCGGTTATCGGTCACTCGTTGCCATTGAACTGTCCTCTCGTACTTTGCAGTACGTGCTTAGTTTTTGAACTACGGTGAACATAGAGGAAATAGTTAACTAATGGTGCGGTAAAACGATATCTAATGACTGTTAAATTGTTGAACTGCTGTGAAGTTGGGCTCTCTTGAGGTCTTAAAGTTTTAAAGCAAGTGAAAATAATAGGCAACCAATGGCACGTTTAAAAAAATGGGCGTAAGTTTGGCGTAGCTCCGGTTGGCGTACACGTAAACGAAGCGTAGGCGCCGCGTAAACGTTCCAAAGCCGTGGCGTAGACATCGCGTTGAAAGACACGCTGCAGAGCGCTATAAAAATGAACAAAGGACCTTTTCCCGTATTTTTAAGATCGTGCGCAATATAATCTCAGTTTCAAATATTTGTCAAAGTATTTCTTTGATTGTCATTTGATTGTGACTAGATTTTTAACGTATATTTAATTACGGCAAAAGCCTTCAGGTATCCAAGTGTAGTCAGTCACAGAGTGCTCCTACGCGAAATGACATGATAAATCAATAAATTAATCATGAACCGTAACCAGCATTTTCATTACTCGTTATTAAACAAGTCATCTGCGTTCTTGACATTATGCAGACTGCGACTTACATACAAACAAATGTAGACACATACGGGACGTAAGTCTAACAATCTAGTCTACTCACACAGATGTTTTCCGGTACATTTGAAACTAGTTCTTGTTATTTTAATCATGTTCCTAATAGTTTTAATAATCCTTAGTAAAGTACCGAAACTAATGACAATGGGATCTCTTTATTGCTTTGAATAAAAAACTGCTTGCTTAATGCTACCTAGGTAAACACGTGTAAAACGATGAATACACTTTGCGAAATAAATAAAAAATACATTAAAACTGCCAAATCGAAAAACTGCCTCGAGTTCGTTGCAACGTTGTTCGAGTGGTTGCTCTTATGACGTGGGTCTTGGCTTAATTTCCCGGTTTCGGCAAATTGTTATTGGGGTTTTCCACCACAGGACATTATTATCCCGTCCGGCAATAGGCCGACGAACATGACTTAAAAACATTCCTAGAGTAATGTTGAATACCTTCTATTAAGAATCCTATATAAATACTTATAATGAAATAAAGATTTGTAAATATTTAATGATTATGATTTAATTTGTATACACGCATGTTTGCCTGTTTGTAACCATGCGAGATGCATGGAGGACTACTTGTCTGTAAAAGATGTCATATTATCTTCGACAGATTCAGTGCTGACTGATTGCTGCTTAAGGAGAAAATCGCTTTTCATTGTCTCCATGACATCTGTTAACGTCTCTACCTACACAATGATACCGATCATCTTTAAATCATCGATAAAGATAAATAAATATGAAAGAATTAGCAGATAAAGATAAGGAAATGTTGTTGGGAGTATTTGTCTAATGATTTTTAAGAGCAAAGTGCTGTCTTCAAGTCTCGTTTATAGATTACGACAGAGAGCCAACACATTTTTCAGAAATAGTTATTACAGCGCTAAGTAGGTATAGTGCCCACCTAACAGACATTAAGACTTAATTTTGGGTGTAAAAAGACCCATCATATAGCCGTCAACTACGCATTCTGTACATACTAAGTAATCTCTAATTGTAATGCACACAGCAAAAGAATGGAACTCTCTACCTGCGTCTGTGTTCCCAAACGCTTACAACCCTAATCTCTTCAAAGTGAGAGTGAACAGGCTTCTTCTGAGTAAGCTCACTCCACCGTCGACTCTGTCTCTGTCACCACTGACCTAGACTAGAGTCAAGAGCAAACCCATCTTAAAAAAAAAGTAACATAGCACAAAAATAATTGCTGCGAAACGAATTGTATTTTTGGTGTGAAAAATCACTGTTTACGATAGTGCGCGACGACGGCGACGTAACGCACGCAAAACATTGTGCTTATGGGTGCATGCAACGGTACAGGGGTCGTTGTAGTATTTAAAGTTGGGAACTATATTTTCTATCACCAAAATTTATATTTGTCATCAAGTTGTATCACCTAATAAATAGATCTATCGCCACGAAATATTTTCGTTCTCAGATAAACAAAAATTGTTCTCAGGTTGATATCTCAGGATTTTAGGTGATTTATTGTGGAACTGATTTTGCATTGTTTGGTGACTACATTTTGGTGACAGATCTACTATTTGGAGAACAAACCCTATTATTTAAGAAACACAAAACTAATTAAATTGGTAATAGCTTAAATGATACCCGAGACAAATTACCAGGAGAAACTGGATGCAATCTGGACTTTAGGGCACCCCGACTCGGACAGGTTAGGTTAGAAGGGGATGGCGGGGTCGAGAGACCCCGCCATCCCCTTCGTGGTTATTTTTTTATAAACCACCCAGAAGGAGGAGCCCCGCGAAGCGGGGCTCCGTCGACCAAGCCCTACCGTCGACATATTATGTATATCAATCGATCCGTGGTGAATAAGAAAACTACTACTATTGGTGATCTCTTTAAATTAGTTTGCTTAAATACTTATTAGGACACACCTATTATAATACATACAAAAACATTTATTTGGTACTAGACCTTATATCTCAGGATTTTAGGTGATTTATTGTGGAACTGATTTTGCATTGTTTGGTGACTACATTTTGGTGACAGATCTACTATTTGGAGGACAAACCCTATTATTTAAGAAACACAAAACTAATTAAATTGGTAATAGCTTAAATGATACCCTTTAAAGTTGTGTTATAATTATAACATTCAATCTGGTTTTCGTAAAAAAAACGTTAGAATAAGAAAAAGTTAGAATTTTGACCTTCAATAACTCCGTAACCAGAAAGTTCCCAGGTATAGTCCGGTACAAAAAAAATATAACAATGACTGAGAATACAAATGACTCTCGACTTCGTTAAGTGTCTTTTGACACCCGTTATAGTCGCACCAAATAGTATTTTACATAAAACCAACCGTAGACCTCGACAAGAAAAATACAATTTGCATATTAAATACATCGTGTATGGTAGTTATTATCATTGAACAATATAACAAAAGAAAATGACTTCAGTCATTTTCCTATGTTGTTAAGTGATCTACGCAGGCTGTTGGCTCTGTGGAATGTTTGGTCTAGAAACCATCCAGTGACCGGTCTGATGACTTCTATAATAGGTAACAGTTGTAGTACTCATACAGGGCGGAAGGGACATTGACGCGCAAACTGAAATAATTAATTCAGCATAATATATATGACGCTACGAAAATTTTATAGGCTGGGGGGAGGAGGGGGGCGAAGGGGGCGGGGGTTACCAAAAAATAGTCTGCTGTTTCATAGAAAAGCATGTATGGCACTGCCATTTTTTTTATTGATAACCAGCGACAAATTTCAACGCTGTGGGTTTCTGAATCGTGTACTGAATCAATGATAACAGGTTCACCCTGTATATTTTAACAAATTGCAAAATTGTTTAACAGAAGTATCCTAAAAGCAAAATACACTCAGAAAACAAGCCAAGCTATGAATGTTTTGATCAGAAAACCAACTTTTTAATAAGCTATGGATCATCGAGATTGTTTTATTTCTACCGTTGATGTGCATGTTTTCTAATAACGATTAAATTAACACTTGTTAATTATTCGTGAGTAAACATTTGGAAATAAAACTTAAAGAGAATGGATTTCTTTTCTAAAGGACCTTATAACACAAATTGTTACTTATCAACCACACAAAGAAATTGTCGCAATAAACATTGCCTAAGGTAAGCATTCAACTGCTAAGCATGGCGGCAGCGCTCACTTGTAAAATGCAATTCCTGTTCGTAAAGTTACAACACACTTTAGTTTGCAATCATTGTATTGTATCGAAAAGAACACCTATAAATCAAACTTTTTCGCACATTTTTGCGAAATAACCCAGAACTACAATACAAAAAGCGTAGCCTACAAAAACTTTTATGTTGTATTTCTGAACATGCGTTAGTACAATAAGTAGGCCTGTTAAACTAATGAGTATACATTACAGCAATTACACTTAATTAATTTATCTCGAGCATGCAATAAAGGTATATTTAGCAAAACAGAACAATTAACGTTTTTATTTGTAACAACATTCAAATTAATGTGCTTACTGGGTGTGGCTTCCTCTTGTAAAAATGTGCAAAACATTATCTGATACCGCGTGTGATATAGAATCTTTGTATAAGCGGTAGGAGGCTGTGTAGCGTAAAGGTAAATGAGGCATGGTTTCAATAAAAAGTAATTATATAAAATTACCATACAAGTTAGGTTATTACACTTACATATTATTATACTTTTAGGACCTAAAAGTAACTTAAACTGCTTATTAGTTAGCAGTTGAGTTATTTTTGGGTACATAATGATAAATGATAATTATAACTAAGATATGCTGGGTAATTTGGAGGAAAACCCCAAACGGAGCACGAGTAAGTACCTGGATTGTAATATTTTTTGCCCATTAACATTTTGATCTTCCTTATAAACTTATTTATGATATATCTACCTCAGAACATACAATTCAGATACAAACACAATTTTTACAATGTGAGAATTTGCGTCGAAGGAACAAAAGCGTTAAGAAGGTGCCTTTTTAGTGCCGCAAGTGCTTATTTACCGGCAGTCAGTGTTGTAACGTTGCGAATGGACGATTATGGAAGTACCAGCATTGTCGGGTTGCGGCGATGCATACGAGGCGCTGATTGCACCCAGCAGCGCTGTGATCAACGCACCCGCTCGACCGAACAGATTGAAAATTGAAATACAACGTAGCCCTTCCCTATTTATATGGACTTTAGTACACTGCCGGCACTTAAAATATACCACGTCTTTTGGTGGCTATGAAAACTCGAAAAGTGGAAATACTTATCACATCCAACATTTTTTCAAAATCATGACATAATATTAGTATTTGTACAAGAATACATATTGTTGTTAAGGAAGCCTGCATTTTTTTTAAATTCCACATCCATTCTAAGTCTAGTGTTTAATCGAGTTGCACAGGTTTTCATTTATAATAAAAAATGTTGTTTGTATGATTAAGGAAGCTGATACGAATGAAAATTTGATGTTTAAAAATAGTACTTATTTATAACCATCACGTGTTGTTTTTCTTTCTATGACGTAATTGGCCATTTGTACAAAATAACTGCACTCTGAGATATACAAATTGTATTACAGAAATAACGAAACAAGTCGATTTTTTTTTGTCATCTGTCTATCAACTTGTTTGTTAGTAATTTAATTCGATTTAACAAGTGAATAATTTATGGTCTTTATGAGTTAAATACCTTTTCGAAAGCCACTACCTACTTTAGAAAGTAAAACAATTTTTTACTGTAACACTCGCAAAAGTGGAATCAGAAGGGATGTTTTTGATGTAGTAAATTTTTTTCCTACACTTTCGAAACAATGTATCGGTCGATTTTATTTTTAAAAGGCTGCAGGAAAACTATTCGAAGACGACGTAAGTAAACTATGAAAAGAAATAAAAATGCTAAAACATAATTTTGTCTGCAGCTGCTCAATTATTAATAGGTACCTAGTACTACAAATAGGTGTATCTTTTGATATAAAAGGTTGTTTAGGGTATGTCACTAATGTCCATATTGACTGAAAGACAACGATTTTGAACATGGTAATTGTATTTAAAAATCCAAAAGTTTCCTTCCAGGAAAGTAATTCAGAATAAGAATATGAATAAAACAATGCATTTACTGGTGATGAATGAATATTATCAACCTTCCGTGGTTTGCACTATTTTCAAAGCACGTTAGCATGCTTGTCAATCAAAATTAGCAACTCACAAAGTAGCTCGCTAATTATGTTACATAGGTCCAAGCTGACCTTTCTAGTTACTGAGGTAATATTTTGTAATATTCATAAGTACACCTCTTAATTGACCTACAATATGACCTTTAGCACATACAACGTAGTTAACTTTATTTTTAAAAGTAAAATAATAGTACCTACATACAAGTAATTAAATAATAAAGTGATTTAATGAAACCGCGGTCGTCATTTCATTTTTAAGGTTCCGTAGCCAAATGACTAAAACGCAACTATTAAAATTTCGTCATGACCGTCTGTCCGGAAGTCACACAGCCATTTTACTCGGTCACTATTTGCACTATATCTATGAACATTGGAACGATGATGTATTCTGTGCATCGCTGAATAATGGCGTAGTGAAATTACGAAAAAACATATTCGAGGTGGCACAAATTCAATGCACATAAGCGTGTTTCTAAATGACTTTGCTATTAAAGTCACTAAGTTGTGATATGCCATATTTTTTGGCGGAAAAACTTTGTTTTTCATCGTTGTTTCGAGAATACTATGAAATAGGTACAAACTTATTTTTGCAATCGATAAAAACAATACTGTACATACGTAAATATTCGTTCCAATTACGGAATCCTTCACTACGCGTGGTGCGACACTCACTTTGCCGGTTTTTAGCTATCGAAAACTGGCTTCAATGTTAGTTACAGCAAATCACCTTACCTACGTACTTATTTGTAGTCAATTTAGGTATGTAGAGTGTTTTTATGATAATTAGCAACTTGGTGAAGTAGGAAGACCAAATGTAATGTAACATGTGACAGATAGCCAAACACACAACAACATTACATTAGACAACAACATCATCAACAACAACCATTAACAACAACATTAACATCACACCCAACAACAACAACAATATTAGATTAGGTTCTACTTGATAAAATACAATATGTTTATTTTCCGGAACATTTCTGGGCCAGCTTTTTTAAATATCTCGTTAGATTTCTTACTTGTCTAGATCACAAAGAGTTTTTTATCTTCCGATGAGACAGTGTTTTTGCAATGCTTTTTATTATCTTCGTCTAAGTTGTTAGGTGTTCAATCGGTAGCTATATTAGTTAGGCCAACATATTATTTTTTTGGTATGTTGTTTTAAAGGCCACGATGACACGATAATATATCTTCTGTATATGAGAAGGCGACTTTGCCCTGCAGCGGGACAGTTACAGGCTGGTATTATTATAATAATATTTACTATATTATGTTAACTCTAAGACAAAAAAATCTGTAAGTTTACTTTTTTAGGATTCAGATAAGTCGTTTGATTATAATACAACTATGTATTTGCTTTGCTTGTGACAGGTGAAATTGTCCGCGTTTGAACACCACTTTTACCATTTCATAATTTGTCATTGAAGAGCAGGATCTCCTAGCACAGGTAGATCTTTTACCTACTTAAAAGGAGGTCCCTATTTACTGTACAAGTTGTACAAGTTTCTGCAATAAACCTTTGTTTTCTATTTGCACTCGTAGCCTTAAAGTATATAACACTGGATAAGGCATAAACGCAATATTCAGAACAAACAAGTCTGTCACTTTTGGCGGGGGACGCAGTAGCTACTACAAAAAAAAAAAAAAGTGCTCGCTCGGAAAGAGAGGTTCGTACCATCGATTTTTAAAATGATGTCGATATTCATTCGGAATTTTGAGTGAACCCATTAAATAGCTTATGTTTAAAATAGTTAAATTTTAACATTAATATAACTACAATTAAATAAAAGTAACAAAATGTATAATCATTTATACATTTTTCATTTAGATTCATTAGGATAAATCACGTTTCTACTAAATATAATTTCCTCATTGGCTTAAAGAAACCTAACCAAACCTAACTCCCCGTGACGTCGACCGTCTAGGGTTAGCGTTTCCGTCAGCAGATCGACGGAGGCCCGTTGTGCGGGGCTCCTATTTCTGTCTGCAGAGTTTAAAGGAACCTACACTACTACACTTGCAGTTACGCAAATGTGTTTTTTTTTAATACGTTATATTAAGTCAATTTATGTAATGTCTATATTCCAAACGTTGTTTATGAATTAAAATGAAAAAATAATGAATTGTTTATCAAATAATACGTTATTAAATAAAACTTTATGGGATAATTATTTTGATAAGTGAAATATTTGGTAAACTTGTTGCTGTAGAATGATGAAATGACAAATAATGCTTTTGCCAATCGTTGCTTGTCAAGTAAAAAAAAAAAATGAATTAATGTTTGGTGAACTGACTGCATAATCACCAAAAAATCAAAATGTATTACGACTATGAAGTTAGGATTTTGAATTTAAATAAATACTTACATGACTAAATATTATACAAAAATACATATGGAAGGATATTCCGTCTTTGTGTAAATTTGGAGTACTTGATCGCTTTTTAAAGGATCCAACAGCACAGCCAGGCATTTTCACGGATGGGCACGCCACAATTGCGGCGATAAGTCCCCTCTATGAGGAGTGACTAGAGAGGCACCACGGCGTCCTCACCTTCCACCTGACGCAGGTCCTCACCGGACACGGTTGTTTCGGGAGGTTCCTGTTCCGGATAAGGCGGGAGGAATCGCCCGGGTGTCACTATTGTGTGGATTGCCCGGAGGACACGGTGGAGCATACGGTGGAGCTCAGCCCGGCTTGGGCGGAGCACCACCGTGTCCTGGTGGAGGCGATTGGCGGTGGCGATCTCTTGCGTCCGGCCCTGGTCCAGGCCATGGTACGGAGTACGTATGTACGCACTTAATTGAACGCATGGTACGGAGTAGTGCGGGCTTGGGAAGCCGTCACCTCCTTCTGCGAAGCAGTAATGTTAGCGAAGGAGGAGGCGGAACAAGTGAGGGAGAGGCAAAATTCGCGGCCTCACGCCCCTAGCCGCCGCAGGAGACGCCCTGGGCGGCGGGAATCGCAAGCCGATTCCCGGCCACGGTAGGCGCGGGCTTGCGAGCGGCGAGCAATAGGCAGCTCGCCGTTCGATAAGGTCCAGGCCCGGGTCGACGGCGCGTTGTGTTCCACGCGTGCCTTAATGCCTGCCAGGGTTGCGAGAAAGTCCGAAAGGGTTACCGTGGCCCCTAGCACTGGCAACTGAAAGAACACGGGTGGGTTTTAGTCAGTAAGAGTCTGACACGCCCTCCCGCTCCGCCCAGAGCGGAAGAAGTTATTTGATGATTTCCCACCCTCAAAAAAAAGGCATTTTCACTGAGCTCCGCGCGCTATGAAAACGATTTACGAAGTGAGATTTATTATGCGTACATGTAAATCATTTACTGATATAAATTGCATCAAGATACTTTATTTTGCGTACATACGCAATATTTTAGAATACTGCAGTAATATCTGGAATCCGCACTCGTACTTAGTTTTATGCAGCAAATAGAATCAATACAATCTAAATTCGTTAATTATATTAACTATCGCACTGGATTCGGATCTACAGATTATCTGCTATCATGCAAACACCATAATATGCTACCACTGGAGAACAGACGTATGATTCTAGACATGTTATTTATTTATAATATCTGTAGTGGGAACATTGACAGTATTGTTTAAAATAAATTAGTTATAAGATTAAGTGCTCCGTCTCGACAGACTAGGCACACGCAGTTATTCGATGTACGACACAGTGAGTGGTACAAACTACGCTCAAAATTCAGTCATTGGTAGGGTGCTACGTAATTTTCACCAAAGATATATTTAATACCAAAAAGGTATATTTAGGAAACAATTAATATCGTCAGTATGTGACGAACTGACAAATAAATCTAAATTAAATTTAATTGAATAAAAGGTATACAAACAATCACCACATAAGTACTACTCACACACACCCATTCGCAACATAGATTGTTCAGTTCACTTCATTCTGTATGTTTATTTCTGCTGCATGTATTGTATAGCTATTAAATTGTAAATCCATAATTGGCTGTAATAGTACATTGTTACCCTAGGGGTAAAAGTAACTTATTTAGCCCCGTGACGGGGTTTGGCGCCCGAACATAGCGAGGGCGCCAATAAAATTGTTCGAGGGACTAAATAAGTCTTTAACCCGAGGTTAACACTGTGCTTTTCATTACGAATACAAGAAAAGTAAAAATAATAACATGAATCAGCTAAAGAAAAAATGAGCCTCTTCTCTTATGAAATCAGGCGTTAAATCCATATTTGAGTCAGATGAACTCATTGTGTTATCACAAATCTCTGCTATACGGAAGTATAAACAAAACTCTACAACTCGAAATAACAAATGAATAACGGATTGCCGCTTTCCCGCCAATTTTTGTTTTTATGTGGCAGGCTACTAGCTGTTCAGCCATTATTTTTCATTTCCATCATTGAAAAAATGGTAAATATTTTGCACAAATATTTTAAAGAAATAGTTGAAAGTAAATTATAATAAAGTACTTTAAAAAAATCTATAATTAACTAATATAATTAACTTTAAGTTATTTCAATTTTACATCGCGCTGTAATTGATTGGCTGTATAGGAAGTTGGAACATGGCTTAATAGAAATGTGAAAATAGAACTAGTTTTTTTTAATAATTTGACAGCTGTCAGTTGAAAACGATTATCCCTAGGGCTGAAAAGTATTACTTTCAACCCGCTCCTCAGGCAACTTCAGACCTACTTTCCGAGTTAAGTAATGAAAAACTAGTTTACATTTTTTAAGATACAATTTGAAAGAGCTTCAATATTTTGTGAATAATAAATAATTAAGTGCGTTAGAATCGATTTGACAGTAGTTTTTATGAACGTACTAGAACATTTGTTCTTGTACTTTTAAAGAGGGGGAAGTGTTCGTAAGGCTTCTCCAGTGTTATATACATTAAGCACGTAGCACAACATAATCTAATCTTAATGCATTATGTCTGTATGTCTTTTATTTATCGAAACCGCTTGGACGTGACTATTTGTTTTTTCGAAACTTACATAATTAACATTTACTATTTTTTTTTTGTAGGGTACGACCCGTAGTTGTTGTTAGTAGTGTAATATGTTTTATCGCGTTTATACAGGGTGTCCCGTAAATAATGAATAATGGAATGGAAATGATACCTACCCGTTACGTTTGATCCATTAATTATGGGACACCCTGTATATCGGTACTAATCACGTCTGTGTAGTTTACACTGATAAAAACTGATTTTTAAACTGATGTTTCAAGTGAATACATTAATTGCAGTCGATCGATAACCCCACAAAAATATCATCAAATTAATTGTTCTTTTGTTTTATCATGTTTACATATCGATACCCATCACGTCTGCGGAGTTTCGCTAGCTAATTTACTAATTTAATTGACCCTGTATAAAAATCAACTGCTGTGCGTTATTCTCGCAAAAACCCGAAAATGGCTCGATCGATTGTGATGTGATTGTTTGTGTGTGGCTTTGGTAAGTTGTTAAGTGCGCGCCGGAATAGGTTCCTTATAAAAAATAAGGCATTGCAACGCATTAGGCTTTGCGGGGCATTAGCTAGTTTTACTACTTATAACCACTTATAAATCTGGTACTAAAAGAAAGGCATAGATTACAACGGTTGCATAAAGCAGACGTAATGTTCTACCGAAGAAAATGGGTCACAGTGAGTGCTCCGGTCTCAGGTCTAACCAGAACAACTATCATTGCTTATGTTAATGCAATCCTAAATAAAACGTTTTGCTATGTATGGTCAAGCGCAAGTCAAACATTTGGAACTACAAAAACCGCCCTTACTGCTACGCCATATCGGAGCTGTCATTGTCAAATTGTTGCCATGGACGTGCAGTTGACTGTACGATACTAGATAGTCTAGGTAAAACGTATACCTATATGCTAATAAAATATGATATAACTGATATGAATTCAATTCAGCAGGGCTTAAACTTCATATTAGCGGTAAGCAGGACGAATTAGCGACGAATATTGTCGTCGGGATTTGTGTTTTGGCAACACGGGGAGGCGAGATAAACACACCTAATTCTCTAGTTACGTTTTCAAGGTGTACCTACCTAAGTCATATATATTTTACACGCTTGATTTCATTTTATGTTCTTTTGATAAGAGATGTAGGTCGAATATAATTAAGGTAAAACACCATCACTGTAAATACAAATAAACTTTTCTGTGTTTCATTCTTCACGTGTGTCTTCCTATGTTACATACATAGAGCAACACGGACCACCGGCGGATCGGTTACATATGGCCATTTAAACAGGAGTAAACTTTTGTTGAGTATTAATAAGATTTTTAAATGTTCAGACACCCAGATGTTAATATTTTAATTGAGATCTGATAAGTTATAGAAAGTTTTCACTTACACAGTAACATAGTATTCCCGGTTCGATTCCCGCACGGAACAAATATTTGTATGACCTGCAAGTAGTTGTTCCGGGTCTGGCTGTTTGTGTATGTGAGTTTACACCCACAATACAAGAGAAATTCCTTGTGTGGGTGGAGCAACGTTAAAAAAATTAAATTAAAATATACGCATTTGTCAATGAATAAATTAAGTATTCCTTATTCTTCATTAGTTCTATTGGATTTATATTGTTTGTTATCGTTTCGCTTACACTCATTTCACGCTTTAATTTTTATTGGTATGCGGTTAAATTAAACAAAATCACTGCGGATCGAATGGGTTATAAAGCAGGTGCTTGACGTTATTTCGACATTAGTATAGGTACCAGTTTATTCGTAACTAAAGTTTTTAATAGGCTACCCATGTAGTTTAATTAGGTCCATTTATACCTAGTAGTGCGGTACCTACAAGTTCCTGAAATATAGTGATTCTTTTATATACCTATTACTATCCTATGGCATTGAACGTTTTAAATAAACCAAGGATCCTTACAGAGTCCTTAAACATAACGAATGGCGATAAAAACAAAAACAAAATAAAAACTTTAATTGAATAGGTACTCACTCTTGAACAGACCCATCTTGAAACACTTTCTCATAATGTCGGGAAATGTTTTAACTTTATTCACGTCGCCCATATATGGTGAGCACTTCCTTCCACTAGTCTTTAGAACAAATGTATTTATTATATCATTAATTAATCAATAAAATTATAACTGAAATCAAAAGTCTATAATAAAAATTAAAGTTACGAAAACTCGTGAAAATGGTTTGTTGAACGTTCATGTAGCCGGCTCGCTACGACCTGATACATTATCAGACTGAAGCGTCGTCGCAGACGCAGCCACCGCGCGACCGGCGCGCGCGCCGATCTCATTGCCGCGCTCCGTATAAATCACACGCGCGGATTATCTTATTAAACTTCGAATACATAGTACATCACTGTTTGTGTGTAAACAAACAGAAATAAAGACGATTGTAATTATGCCTTTATTACGTAGCGTTTTAATTGATGTCTGAAACGAGATAGATTGTAATAGATCACTGAAGCGTATCGTGTGTGTGCTCTTATTAATTTTATAGCAGCGAACATCTATTTAGATTCTAGTACGTACCTACCTACATATTGAATTACACAGTGGCTTGTAGGTTAAAGGAACCACTTCTCAAGTAAAGCTCATAAGGTTCAGGGTTCAAAATATAGAAAGTACTTGTACGACTTTTCCAATCATATTACTTTTGTCCTTTTTAACTTGATCTTGAAAACTAAGCAACTTACAGTGAAGGCAAACATCGCGAGGAAGGCTATTGGGAATTGGCAATTGGGCCTATTTAAAAAAAATATGCAGCGAGCATGAATAACAATCGATGCTTGTTCCTTCTATGTGTTTCTACCTGCAAGGATATTGAAGCCAGGATGACCATACAGAAACGAAGAAAGTGCAGTTCTTTCAAAGGATGTGCCAAACGACCTCAACGACAGAAATGGCCTCTAAATTGGATACCAATGGCGCTCCAGATCCAAGATTAATAAACATAACTACTACCCTACTACAACTAACTATATTTAATGTATGTTTGAAGTTTTTTGTTAAATGTTATGTTGTTGGCTTTTTGCGAGCTTTGGGGTTTACTGTAAGGGCAGCAAGCAATTGTTAAATAAATACATGATTAACTTTATAAAACAAAATAAAAAGCAACTAAAAGTTTTTAAAAACCAACAAACAAACTTTACTACTGACACGGTGCTTTATATCCTGTGCACGTCAAACTTGTCGACTAAGGAAAGAGGTTTGCTTGAAATAAATAACATTGCAAAAGGTTGACAACCTGCACCCCAATTGCTTAACCGGTCGTATGAACCCGCGCGCGAAAAAAAAAAGACTGGGCTGAATGCCAGATGCGTCACCGGCGCGGCGGGGCGCCGCTCGGCCGCCCGATAATGTAAACAAAGCATTTTTACGACTTGGGTTTATTTGAATGGTGCTAACACTTGTGTTTTTTGTTATGGTAAGGAACGGGGCTTTAAGATAGCGGAGTTTCGTTTGAAATAGGATAGTATTCATGTAATCAAATCGTTCGTTAGTATGACGCAACCATAAATCATAACTTTGTTTTCAAATAAATGGTTATAGTTCGAAAAAACGAGCGATGACCTATATTGTTTAAGGTTTTAAATACATTATGTGTATATACTTAACGCAAAACTAATAAAACCACATAGCATTAGTACAATATGTACTATTTACGAGCGCCCAAAGTTGAAAAAATTTGCCGACGGCAAAAAAATAACAATGGCCGCCAAGACAATGGAAACAAAATGTTGTTTTATAAATATAAATCTGATACGTAGAATAAAAATATTGGTACCTGTGGAAAGCTTATTTAATGCTTCAACTTTGTTATAAAAGTAGTGGTATTAGAATAACACACTGTACTAAAATAAGGATCTGAAAACACATACACGTAATAACAATAAACATGAATCGGTCAGCGCCGGTTGTGGAATAAAACCGAAATTACGTAATATTTTTTCACTCACCGATCTTGAAATCCTGCAGTAATTCACTTCACTATAATATTTATCACATACTTAAACAGGCCATAGCACTTAAAACACTTGAAAACCCACTTAAAACACAAATTATTTATCAGAAGAATTTTAAAGGAAATTCGTAATCCGCATATCGCATATCGTAGCACATATCAACAAAAATCTATCATATTTTTGACTGACAGCGTTCCAAAATACAGGGTGGCAGAAGACGCTCTGGTATGTTGGGAATCCCAGGCTCATTCCCGGCCACCGTAGGCGTGGGCTTGCGGACGGCGAGCAATGGGTAGCTCGCCGTCAGATAAGGACCTGGGGGCCTACTCTCTAAGTCCGTCAACGATGATACGGGCCCATCCGAAAGTAGTTCGATTTTTTAAGTGAACTCTACTACCGATTAATTAGCTTTTCCGGACGGGCAAAAACATATCTATAGTAAGGACCACTGTCTAAACGTTTTGTCATAAATGTTTAGTAGGTACGGGCCCCGGATTAATCCTATGTTCGTAAGTGACACGGAGTAGGAACTGTCCGTAATTTCGGGCGAAATGACGGACTTCGTGCTTAAGGAGTAGGCCCAGATACGGATCAACGGCACGTTGTGTTCCACGTGCGCCTCAATGAGATGTCAGTACCAACGACGGGATCCGCTAGGGCCGATGCCTGCCAGGGTGGCGAGAAAGTTCGAAAGGGTTACCGTGGTTCCTGGCACTGGCAACGGAAAGAACACGGGTGGGTTTTAGTCAGTAACAGTCTGACACACCCTCCCGGTCCACCCAGAGCGGGAGAAGTTATTTGATGAATTCCCAACCTCAAAACATAAAAAAAGTTGGCAGGGGCATCGACGCTCAACCTGTTTCCATGGATTCATTACATGAATCTTAAGACATAGAGAATGGACTGAACGTACGCCTCACAATAGTGACCACTCTCAAGAAAGAGACAAAGCGACTATGCGGCCAATACCTGTCTCTTTTCTGAAAACCTGTAATAACAAAGGCGCAGTATTCATATTGATTTTTTTATGGTTGCAGTTTGCGCATCGATTTCACCACCACCCTGGTTTTTTAAAATGATTTTCTTAAATCTATGAGTATGCTTTTAGTAATGGGTCGTTAATCTTGCATGACACCGACGAGAAACTATGATAAGAGATGGTTTGTTGTCTTCTATTATATGAATACATTAAAATTAGTATGCATTCTTTATTGTTCGTTAACTTCTATTTTTATTTATATTACCTGTAATATGACGACACGGTTGGCGCAGTGGTTAAGCGATTGACTGCTGCGCTGCGTGTCGTGGGTTCGATTCCCGCACGGAACACATATTTGTATGACCTGCAAGTAGTTGTTCCGGGTCTGGCTGTTTGTGTATGTGAGTTTAAATGTTTGTAAACGCACCCACGATACAGGAGAAAATCCTAGTGTGGGGCAACGTTCTTTATAAAAAAAAAAAAAAAAAAAAAGAATAAAATGATAAAATAATAGTTACCTGTGTACCTATGTTTGTATTGTCATACGAAATGATCTAAGACTAATCAAGGTGAAATATTATTATGTATGCGCTGCCTCGTTAGTCTAGTGTTCGTAAGCGCCACTGCTAACCATGAGGTCTTGGTTTCGATTTCCAGGGCAGGCAAAGTGTTACTGGGTTTTTCCATCTGGACTTTTTCAGTACCAGCCCGGAGTCTGGATTAGTGCCCGATTGATGGCAATAGGTCAACGTCGCCCTCCATTACACGGGACTTAAAGATAACTGGCGAAATGTGGGTGTACTCTATAGTAGTGATGGTAGTTTGAAAGAAGACTCTAATATTGATGTAGAAGACATATTTTTGAATATCTTAGATAATATAGTAGGGTTTAAAGATAATGCTCATGATAACAAGTAGGCTGTTTTGAATATCTTAGATAATATAGTAGGGTTTAAAGATAATGCTCATGATAACAAGTAGGCTGTTGAGTCTTATAATGCTATCGACGGAGATACATGTATTGCTACTAAACTTGCTGAATTAAATATTCGTTTGTTTGACATACATAGAGCAATACTACACAATTCCTTACAACACCAGATACAATGCTGACGTTTATTTAGTTCTTCTATGGAATTGTTTACGGTAATGTAACAATATTAAACTTTCTGTCTAGCATTCTTCAACTCGTAGTTTATTATTGGCTTCATTTTATTCTTCTAGATACTTTGTATCGTTGAACTAAAATTCTTCTATTCTACTTTAATCATTCTCTTCTATAAGATAAGATAAGATTGGATAATGTGTATTTTCTAAATCATTTGTTTACAGAGGTTACAAGTATAGTTTTCTATATTTCATTAAGTTCATTATTTATAGTTGCTTTAGTACTTTCAGTTCATGGGTTTATAAATATTATATATGTTTACCTCTGCCTAACCCTTCAGGGAATACAGGCGTGATATTTTGTAATGTGCATTTTCGTATTCCATTGCTTTATATGTTTGAATAATCTGTCTGCTCAACAACATATATAACGCAATGAATATCGTTGAATAGTAAAAATTAATAGCAATGCGAATGTGAGTGTCCACATTAACCCCTCTAGTACCTGAAAAAGGAATTTCATCTTTATCTTAGTATTTTTCAAAATACTTTCAGTCCTTGTTGAAACAAAGATTTAATGAACAGACCTGTCCTGAAGATCGATATTCAATTTTAAGTCTAGAGGTTCATAGCACAATTGAAGAAGACTTGCAGCAGCTTTCTTTCGAGTTTGTATCGACTTCAACGCATGGTAATTATAGGATGATGTGATATTCTACCATAAAACCGTTCACTGCCATGCGGTCTGTGAGCATGCACATCACGCATTATTTTTTTTAATATAATTAAAACGACGAGAAAACAAAACATTTATTTAACCTTCACAATTTATGGAGGACAATAATAAAAAATACACTTAAATTACAATTGCATACCTACCTACATTTTAATTTTTGAACAAATAACTTTTACACCTTGGAGACGGTCCGAGGTGAATCTACAGATTTGCGTGCATATCTAAGGATCTCGGATATCTAAACTAATCTAATCAAACTATGAATGAAGAAGGAAGTACGTCTGTTTCCTAAAGAACGCATTACATTTTACGGCTCATTAACAAGTGTAGAAAATTATGTAATAATAGGCCAAGTGACTCAGTTCAAGAGAAAACGTCATAATTACATAAAGTACTAACTAATTAGATAATGGTTAATTAGCATTGTTAAATGAAGGGGCATTAGGGATTAGGGTTTTATTCGTATATAAGTCGAAGCTTAGCCCTATTTTGTATCATACGATAATCAAAGAATCAAGAAGTAACTTATCCAAATTCACCTCACACCCAGAACAGTCAAAGTAAGTACATTTATTTATCATTGGTTTGTATTTTTAAGGTTCGTGTTTTGTACGCAGAGGAATTTCTTTTGGAAGTCTCTAACTTTCCTTGTTTGTGGTTTACTTCAGACAATTCATGTTTCCTTGACCAGGTTAATTTACGGTTGAGTTTTAATCATAGTTACTTATATCCGCTTGTTGGTAGACCTTCAGAGGCTTTATATGTTAAGAAACGTATTTCTTTCTTTTCTCTATTTACGAGTACAGTGAAGTTATTGTGTCTGTTTTTTGAATTTTCGATATCCAATTACAAACTATGAAGAAATATATATATATATATGTATAAGGTAGAAAGCACTATAGGGAACCTATTTTAACGCG
This sequence comes from Brachylomia viminalis, assembly GCA_937001585.2. Taxonomy (NCBI): domain Eukaryota; kingdom Metazoa; phylum Arthropoda; class Insecta; order Lepidoptera; family Noctuidae; genus Brachylomia; species Brachylomia viminalis. Next base: position 11,570,968 of record OW443310.2, on the reverse strand, counting down.
GGTTAACTCGTAGTCTGGTATTCAAAGTGTTAAAGGGAAACTTTTTCTCGCGTTGAAGAAGCTTTATGCCATGTATGTATGTCTCATTAAAATAACTTCCATATGTGTTTGACGTTTTGAACGCAGGAAATATTAAAAATAATATTTATTTTCAGATGCTCCGTGGAATCGTTTTTGTAATGGCGGTCGTACTGTCCGTTCAGATGGGTTGCTCAGATGCTACGTCATCGAAAAACCCAAAAACCCTTAGAGAACCTGATGAAGACTTCATGGTGGACTTGGATGTACTGGCACACCCAAGTCTACATAAAAGAGAAGTGAGCACAATATTGTTAGTAATCAAAAACATGTTCAGACAAATCATTGAAGAAATGTTAGCCAACGCTTACAGTTTAGTGAAAACGATTTTGTACCAATTTAAAATGAATCTGCTTAAGCAGTTTGAAAGCTATACGGTGGCTAAATTGCTCCGTGTAATCATCAACGGTGTAACTGATTTTACTACGGCATTTGCTGCTCCTGAACTGTCCTACGATGAAGTGGAAGTAGAGGTACCCGTGCAAGTGGAAACTTATAATTATAGAAATCCATATAATCCATCGGGATTGAGAACCCTATTTTGGGATACTAGACAATAGCATAGAACACAAGTCAATTAACTGTAAGGCTTTGTTTGTAAGTCTATATTATTAAGTGAAATTAATTCTAAAGTGATATTTAAATTAAACATTCTTTATTCAAAATACCTTGTTGCACAAAATTTCAAAGGTTGTTAGTGCCAAATATGGTAAAAAGCTCAATAAACATTTAAATAAAGTCAAACATCATTTTGAAAATATCTTCGCTAATGTCACTTTTTACGAAATTTAAAAAGAGGCAAACTAGGTAACCTCTAGTCTTTCTAAATCAGCGTGATAGATAATGATGATGTGTGCCTGACCGTGGCCCAATGAATTATTACGAAGCATACGTGACCAGATACAGTATAAACACACATTTGGTGTCATTTGTAACCACAATACCTTCGGTGATCAATAATAGATAATAGTATAGCCAGAATTCTCCATAGAGGTTAGTTAACGTAGGTGTACTTACAAAGTTATCGTGTATCTTACAATCTTATTAACATGTGTAACATATTAGCTGTTTAAATTAGAGAACTTATTGGTAATGTACGCCTTGTGACGAATGTCGAAATCCCGAAATAGTTTTATGTAAAAACAGCGTTACTCGACATTAGACATTTAAATTGTGTGTAGGCTAGACAAGGCCCGATACCTACAGCATGACAATCAACCTAGAATGATTTAAATTCACTTAATTATTGCAATTTTTTTTTTGCATTTACGTATGCACGGTTGTGTTGTCATGCAAAGGTTAAGATTTACAGGCTCATGATTCTCCAGCCCTTATCCCAATTTATATTTTCGATTGTCGATGGTCGGCGCAACATATATTTTTATTCCATACTTCCCAATAGTCGTCATGTCGGTTGTGACCCCTTTTCTAGCCAATCCTCTTTCACATAATCGATCCATCGTTTCTTTGATCTTCGCCTACTCTTATTTCATGTTTAACTTAAAATTGTATAAATTCTTAATTATTATGTTCAAAACTTATGTGTTCGTTGTATTTATAAGTTTTCGTGAGTTCCTATTAGTGTTTTAAGCGTAAGCCAAAAACACATATTTTTTTAAATATATGAGTATTTTCCTACGGAATCACTTGTTTCACTTATACTTTCTCTTTGACAATGGGAAACACATGGTTGGAGTGCGTCAGTTTCTTATGAACTTGATAATAACCAGTTTAATGGACGTATGTTTATCAGGAAACTGAAATAGGTAGATGTTTTCAGGTATTTTTTCTAGGTTCCCCTACAAACTAAAAATAAATCTGTAACGATTTTAGGGGTTAAAGGCACTAAGGTGTTTTTGTTTTCGGGACCCTTCGTTATTGACTTAAACCACATCCAGACATATTTAAATAGGTAACTATCCTTTTAGTAACTCCATATTTATTTATTATTAAACCTGAAATCTATCTTTACTGGTCGCTCTAATGCGATAGTTAAGAACAAAATATACCTACTATTAGTTATAAACTAAATTCACAGTATAATAAACAATCATATCACTAGAGCCGCTAGCTTGCTTAGCTTACCTACTCGCTAGCTTGCTCGTCTGGTACGCGCAGCCGAATTGACTGAACCATAGCAACATTATAAATTTGACCCCTCATTACATGGAACGAGTATAGGTAGTTATCGCTTAGTTTCTAATTTATAGTATCGAACCATTCCCAAATTAATAAGGTAGGATACAGTTGTGGGGATCCATGTAACCTCAAATACATAAACCTAATATACTTATTTTGTATCCGTTCTAGCATAGCATAAATGGCTCTTTACCAATGTACTTGTGTCTTTTCGTACAAGGCTCTTAAAGCTCTCATATTTGAAAATGAATTTGCCTGTCACAAAACCTAACCTAGATTACGGTATGCCTTTTTGTAAACCCCTACGATATGTTTCCGGAAGTGCGAATCAGCTGTGAATCGAATGCCCAGATCTTTAACCTCAATGACACGCTGCAGCGGTTTACCTTCTATGAGGTAGGTACTTATAATGACGCGGGGCGCGGGTGCGGGTGAACGAAAGCACAGAGCGTTTCTCGACGTTGAAATATAGTTTATTTTCCTGGCTCCACTTAGTGACTTGATCGAAATCCTGCCGCAGTATGTCATGATTGGCGTTTTGCTTCAATACATGAATCAGCTTTATGTCGTCAACAAAGAGTACGCAAGTTGACTCATTGACTACTTTCGGTAAGTCGTCTACCACGAGGATAAAAAGGAATGGCCCAAGATTACTACCTTGGCTGACGCCCGATCTCGTGTAATAAATCTCAGAAAAGTGTCCGCCACAGTCAACGTATTGACATCTGCCGCGCAGGTAATCGGTGAAGAATTGAATAGTATGCGGTGTGATACCCAAGTTGGTTAATTTCTACAGCAGCACATCATTATCGACTGTGTCAAACGCCTTCCGCAAATCTAGGTAGGCTACAGCCGCCTGTAGTCCAGCGTCAACAACTGGCATCAGTTGCGTCATTAGGTGAAGTAAATTTCCTGTTGTACCCCGTCCAGGACGGAACCCATGTTGCGCATCAGACAAGTGTGCGCTCAACTGTATGTATAAACAGCTGTAAATGACTGACTCGAACACTTTAGCAGGAGCTCATAAAATGGCCACAGGCATGTAGTCACTTGCTTCCGTACCTCCGCGACCTTTCGGCACCCGGCACCACTCAGCTAATCTTCCAACGATCAGGCAGTGTTGCTGTAGCAATGCAGATATTAAGGGGACTAGGTACATGACCTAAACGCAAGTTTTATAATGCCTAAAAGTATATGATCCACTGCAGTAAACAAAATCAGAAAAATATATGATATTCTTCAGGATATATGCTAGTTATACAGTGTGTTGAAAACATAATACAACTAATTTGGTACGATGGAAAAAAGTCACGAAAATACCTGTAAAAATGTATTTGAACGATTAAAAACCATACTAATATACATACATGCAATCATTCTGGTTTTTTTTCAGATGGTTCTTCATTAAACTAAAACAAATATTAACGTGATAGCGTTTTCATTTTTTAGTCCAATCAGTAGATTTTTCGTAAATAGAGAATTGCTTCATATTTTGCAATAAATTACCAGTTTTGTGTCATCGTGCTTCTCTTTCTTTTCTATGCAGTCCGACAGTGACCGCGCTTTAGCTGTTGTCAGCCCCTTAAAACAAGTGTAATAAGGGTTCACTTAACACCATGCGTCTATCCCTAAGACAGTATACCTAAACGGTGGTATGCCATCTGGCCCGACTGTATGTCTCTGTATGTCCTCTAGAGTTTATTGAAAAGGGGTCGAGTGGTTTTCTTAATTCGAATACACCCTAAGCAATTATAATAAAGAATTGCTTATTTATTTAATGTAGGTGTAGTATAAACTTTCGCCAAAGTAAAAGTTGTAGCGAACATTTAAATCCGTTGATAAACAATTGTCATTTAAATGCATTATTTATAAGTAGCTACGGCAAAGCTAGGTCAGCCAAGTTTCTCTCGGTATGCATTTAGATATAATAAATAATGAAATCGAATTGCATAATAATTGTGCCTTGACCAAAATAGATTATTGAAGAAGTGTTGTAAAACAAAAGATTACTCCATTTCTTCAGATTATCAGCTTCGATTACTTACCGCAGCACTACAGAATGGTATCGGTATTGCACATACAATTACTAAAAACTTGATTACGATCACACTTGTATGATAATTTGAATTATTCAAAAGTATAGTTATGAAATAGGTATGCGTTCCAATTATACTAACACTAATTGTGCCTTTGGCTTCGCTCATATTATATACCTACTAAAAACTGTTCAGAGAATTTTTAATAATGCCACGAAAATCGATTATCGGGCTCTCGACTTCTCGAGTTATAAGTGCAAAAGACTTAAGGATTGGGTGTGTGTGCTACGCGGCCTACGGGCTACTGGCTACGCGCTACGGATGGGGTGTTTTCGTAGCACATTGTCCTTGTGCAGTTTCACCTTGTAACACGTAGAGCTGCTACACATTTGTAGAAGGGCTTGTGATGCGTTTTCTTAATCACTTTTGTATGAATTTTAAGTTTTTTTTTTACCATGGCTATTCTGTATCTACTTAATGGTTTAAATATTAATGTTTATTGTTGTTGATGAATTTCTATTGTAATCTAGATTTTTTTTAATCCAGTCTGTCACTTATAATAAAGTTATTTACAGCACCTCTGTGACGCGACCCATAAGATTTTTCCGTAACAAAATCCTCAAGATGTTTTCAAAACGGCGCCTAAAGAAGTTTTCACTTCAATAAAAAAGCTCATTATTGACCACTATCTCACCAGTTGACACCTATATTATATGGCCACAAAGTTATATGAAATAATATATACATAATAACAATTTCAATGCCAATGCACAGTCACCCATCCAACATTTGACCGCGGTGCGGTAACGTTGATCGATATTTTTGCTCGTTACCCGTTTACCCATGAGCCATTTAATATGTCACGAGAAAACTAACTAATTATATGTCTTTACCTCACCGCTGGTTCACCTTTCTAAGAACCAGACACTAATCATTGAACACATGTCACGCACTTCCGTAATAGGTTCTCAAGACCAAACTTCTAGGCAGCATTTAAATAATATGCACATGTCTTCCCGATGATGTTCCCACATCGTGATAGGAAGAGAATCCCATATTTTTTCACTACTTCGCTTTGAGGGTGCCAAAAGCATAGCATGTCATGTACTTCTAACCGCTTGCTCTGTGCGCTACATTAGTTTGTCCGTCTCCCCGGTTCTAGGACTCCCCCGGGATCTCTTACACGTACAGATAGTTGTATTGCTAGATTAAATAATTTTATATTCAGCGAAATAGTATGCACGTGCTTAAACATTTTAATTAATTCAACACGAGGTCGTAAGGAAATGTAGCAAGTGCCTTACAAAAGTATCTAGCAATAACACTATGCTGTTAATTACTACCAACTTTTGCTTATTTTTCTCTTACCTAAATTAAATATTTTGGTCAATAATAGTACCAATAACTTAGATGCACTTTAAATAAGAAGCGGTGAAATTGGCACATCGAATGAACTTAAAAAAGAATTTGCATAAGGCACGCTTTTTTGTCTGAACTTGTTCTGGAGGAGGTACTGATCTAGCTAGGTCCTCATTCTTCCTGAACATGATTAGATGTTTCTGTAATGCCTACGTTACGTTACCTACGTTTTTATATTCTAGATCTCAGTGGCGACCATGACTAGTACATAATAAAAAACTACGAGCAAAATGTCTGATTAAGTTAGTGATACTATTCATATCAAACAGGCGCCAAACGTGTCCTAGTGTAGCGGTCCATAAGATGACTGCTAACTTAGTAATTAATAATGTATATTTGAATGAGTGGTCACAAAAACAGGACCTCAAAGGTGCATAGCATAATATGTCAACTATTTGACACACACACACACGCTTCAGCTAATTAGCTGCTGGTATGTCTAACCAAAAAATAATAACTGTCGGTCTGCGCCGGTAGAGATTTTACTTTGCAGGAACAAGTGAGATACAGAAACCTGCAGGGCAGCATATGGCTAGCTGTTGGGTAGTAACGAACTCACGGACCCTATCTCCCTGAAGAAGTCTCGTTCCTCACCTCTCGCTTACCTTTATTGACCAGCCAGAGTGAACACTGACGAGGACCAGAGCTCCTACCTCGTTCTTGTCTTTATTGGCCGGCTTGAGTGGAGATTCGCAAGAGCAAACTTGCTCGGAGGAAGGAAGTATTCCAGTAAGAGCTAGTAGGGATTTTACCCATATCCCGGGCTCTGGGATTGTTCTGATAGCCATGGAATACCTCTCCACTCCTCAAGCACTTCAGGACATGTAGTCCCTTCTCGCTACGTCACTATGTGTTAGCGATCGTTTCCGGGGGTCCATTATTGTGTCTTTGTATGTGTCTTTTCACGCGTAAGTACGACGGTTTTGTACCTAATTATAGTTTCTTAAATGATGATTATTTATGCCATAGCATGACGGAACGATATGTCTCATTAAAACTGAAGATAATAGGATTTTGTCGAGTTTTTAACATTCATAACCAATAAATTATATCATGTAAGTGTTGCCAGCGTCAGCTCAAAAATGCCCCGAGTCACGATAAAAAATATTGGCTCTACAATGTAATAAAAACAAAAAATATTGGATCAAATAATAGCATAGTATCTTTTAGGGGAAGCTTCGTCATTTATAAATATGTTAATTTAATTTATTTTTTCTCCTATTTCTGATCAAATAAGAATGACACATCTATCGTTATGGAATGACGTTCAGTCAGTACCTGTGAGTATTAATAATATAGCTAAGTTTATCGTTAGTTTCCCAGACGATCCAGACCAACGTATAAAATGGATCGAAGCAACTGGAAGAAAAGATTGGATTCCCACAAAATATTGTAAAATATGTAGCAATCATTTCCCCGAAAATGTACTACTAAAAAAGAAAAAGAAAACAGTTCTGCATTCTGATGCAGTACCAATTGCGGTAAGAATTTATTAAAATAAAATAATATAGTCTTAGAAACCAGAAGCGAAATATAGTTATTAAGAAAAACAAATCACTAAATAACCTACAAAGTTTTATTTCTTACAAATTATTTTTAATTAGCAACAAACACAGAGGTAAATAATAAGTACACAAGAATTATATATCACGACCCTAATCAACACTATAACGTCCGAAGAATACGTCCGTTGCATCCGAAAGCCAAGCAGCAAAAGCGCCCGTTCACAGCGCGCCATGCCTTTTTATACACTTTCACTCGGACCGGGTAGGTTGGAAGGGGTAATATCTAAGACGGCCGTTCCTGATAGCGTGACGTCCTCGACCGCAGCATCATTCCCACCATTCGCATCAGATCCAACTCACAACCAGGCCATCATCATTATTTTGATCATCATCATTATCTGAAAATACTAAAGAGTACATGAGTATTTAAATGACATGCCTACTATAGTTTGAAGCTTATCCAAACCGAATTAGTTTCTGAGTTCACGAATCTGACCAGTGTTCCAGGCGCAAGCGTGCACTCAAGCGCCAGCAACAAAGACCACCAATAGTGATTTTTAAAGTTGAAACAGCTTCAAACCCAAGAGATTCAATGCATCGCTAATGATAGAATCCGGATTTCCGTCACTCGCCATACATTGTTATTGACAGAGGCCCAAAGTTCGCTTGTCGTTTTCACGAATACGTAGTAGAGGCCCCAAGGGTATGCTTACTATGAATTTGTGACACCGCGTCATTGAGACAGAGGCCCAATAGTTCTGCATGTCTCCACTATGACCGCGGAACAGAGCAGAGGCCCAAACGTTAGCATGCTCATAACAAATACCTCACCACTCTCAAAGAGAGCTGAGCACGTATCCGGCGTCCACTCGCCACGCCATAACATCATATGTTCGGTGGCGGCTTGAGTCTTTTTGCCAAAAGATCCAGCTAGTAACTCTAGCTCATAACGGTGGTGTGGCAGCGCTCGGACAACCTTATGCTGCCGCTCAAGCCGGAGTCCAGCTTTCCAGTAGACTGTTCAAGTTTGCTTACAAACACGAAGTCTCCAACAACAAACGTACGTGGCTGCCTTAAATCTTCATTTACATAAGCATCCTGATAATGCTGATTGGCTGTAAGAAGATCAAAAGCTCATTGTCTTCTTAGAGTTAACAAGGCTTCTCTATTGGGATGCGAGTTTACGAGTACAACGTCTCGCACCAGGGATCTGATGACGGGAGTAGCCGCGTCTATGCCCACCAGCAGCTGCACTGGTGGAGTCTGTGTAGCGGCTTGTTTGCAGATGTTGAGGGTGAACTGCACCTTCCAGAGCACATCGGACCATTGCGAGCCTTTATTGCCGACCACGATCCGCAGCATGTTAAGAACGGAACGGCATTTTCTCGCGATGCATACCCAGCGTAATAAAGTGTATCGAAGATCCCAATCTTGAAAAGCCCTCCTGTCGAACGATCGACCACGGTCACATACTATCATAGATGCTACTATCACACACGATTTATCTCATCAGCGTCTTGTCTATATAAAGAGTACTTGGAAAAGGCATTAATTACAATTAAAACGTAGGTATTTATAACCGTTACATTCTGGAAGTGTTCCAATAAAATCGGTATGTACAACAGAAAAAGGGATTTCTGGCTTAGACCAGGACTGGATTGGCTGGGAGAGAGCCTTAGTAACCCTTTTATGTGCCAGAGATATAAGGCAACGACTTATAGTTCCTCACGAATTGCCGTAGGCTCGGAAACCAAAAATGTCATAAAAGCAGGTCAGTAGTTCTGTCAGTAGCAATTTGATCATGGTTGTCGTGGAAAACCCTTAACAGACTGAGCCTATGACCCTTCAGTATGAAGCACAAAAGTCGCGGTTCATTCCTGTAGGTGTAAACTTGTAAAACAATAAATCGTTTTTGATTGTGTACCTCGTTTGATCTAATTACCCTTCCCTCAATTTAGACATTAAATCCTGAGTCTCTGCGTCAGCGGTTTGAGCCATCTTTGCTCAGTTGTTCGGATCTCGGATATGTATGACAGACATTATCGGTAAGAGGAGGGTTACGGCTTAAAAAATCCGCGTGATGCATCAATGAACACTTCCTATAATCAAGAGTGAACGTAAAATCCTGCAAGTAAACCCACCAGCGCGCGACCCGGGGCAACAAGTATTTCTTTCGCTCCGTTAACTTTAAAGAAATGCAATCCGTCACTATCTTAGAGTGAGTACCTACCAATTAGATAGTGGCGAATATGCTGGAACGGACGTACAACAGCCATCGTTTCCATTTCGTAACTGTGGTAGGTATCGCGATTCCACGCTCTGAGTGGACTTACTACACCAACAACCCTCTTTCTCCCACCACTATGCTTTAAGAGTAAAATAGCACCAAACCCAATAGCACTAGCGTCTGTGTGAAGCTCCTTAAGCAACTGGGGGTCATATATCGCTTTAACCGGTTAATTAGTTAAGCGATTTACAATATAGTCGCGAGCAGCGTCCTGCTCAGAGCCCCACGAAAAAGGTTCACCTTTCCTCAGCAGCTTTGCTGTGCTTGCGGTCTTAGAGGCTTATAACGGCCAGCAATATAACAGTGAAAATACCCTGCGAGCCCCAGGAACTGGCGAACCTCTTTCACATTTGTAGGTTTTGGAGAAAGCACAAGTGCATCTACTTTACCTGGACTCGGCCGTACCTGACTAAGTCTAATTAGTCGCCCTAGGTACTCCACGTCTAGAAAAGTACACTTTTCTGAAATTGAAGAAATATCAGAGCCGCTGCACTGCTATAATAGAACATCAATAGGCACCTTTTGTACAACGGCTGAAATCACGTTATTTTGTCTGGAGTCGATTCGGAGCAAAAATTTACCTCATTCGTGTTCTTATCATTACTCTTAGAACACCCGTTTTGATTTTGATTCAATGCCCATTACTTGTGCAAAAAGTACAGCGTTGAACGAATTTATTGGTTTTATCTCTTGGTGTCGGTGGAGCCGACTTAGAGACTTGGACTTTAAAAGAGACCTCTGAGTCTGTTTCGGCATTTCTTCTCAGGGATCAGTCGGCTAGGAAATGCCAACGTCATCAAGTTTTAAAATACTTACGTGTAAAAGTGTCTTAAAAGATCTACTTACAGAAATAAACATTTAATTTCATTTCAAAAGAGGTACTGGGATCCTGAACCGAATTGGTATTTTTAGACTTTTTGGGGCAATACCATTTCTTACAATGATGTTATCCTCATTGATTTCTTATTAAATAGCGTTTTACCGCAAATGTGACAAGTGACATTACTATTGTCTGACTTAGACTTAGCTGCCTCACGATTACGTTGGTTAGATGAGTTATTGGAGGAGGCACAATCATGAGCAGTATTATTGTCATGTTTGGGTTTGAAAACTTAGCATCGCTGATACCTCTAGCAACAATGGCGGATTTTAACTCACCAGATAAACCCTCTGAGACGCAGCAACGATTAACGTGCGTATTCTGCATAAGTTGGGTACTTATTTGAGTTCGTACACAATATAACCTCATATAGAATTGATGCACAATCGATGTTACGGGGAAAAAGAGATCTAAATTCAACCTTGAGGATACTCCAGGAGCTATCACTTGTCACCCAGTAATTTAACCACGATCCCGCATCACCACGCAAACAAGAACCTATCTCTCTTATGGAATCACGATCATCCCAATTATTTAATAGGCGGCTACGGTCAACCTCAGCGCACCAGACATCAAAATCTTAGACACTTGGATCAAACAGTGATATGCAGAAGTTATGAGACTTTATAGTTTTTAAAAGCGTGCTTAAGGCACCAAAAATACTGTTCGCTACGTCATTATCCTCGCTATGCATATCTGTCACACGCGAGTTATTCATTGCGGTAAGCCCGTCAGTTATTATTGTCTCGGTTACGCCCGAACCTTGCTAGTACTAGTAGAACTAGCAGGGATTGCTACGGCTGGAAGGAAGGACAATAACCGGCTTTCGCTAGTTGGATGCAACGGACTATCACTGCTAGATGCTATTGGCAATCCACGCTCAATTACTTTAACCTCGTAAGAATTCAATCAAGGGCGATACATCGCGCGAGTTGTCGCGGCGGTCATACGAGTTTACGCGATATCTACGACAACGAGAGCGACTATGTGGGCTATGCAAGTTGCTACGATGCCTAGATGACCTATCTCTACGGTCTATTGGACTGTTTCGAAGGTGGCGAGCGACAATCGGCGGCGTATCACGATCATCCGAATTATTGCGACGATTTTTGCGAGAACTGCCACTAGATTGTCGCACACGAGAGTGTCAACGTCCTTCAGACCGAGACGAACGCCCTGATATTTTGTAAGAAACAAAACTTAGGTACTTACGGTTGAGAAGTTTGCACACACTAATCACAACACTTTATTTTAACACCGTTACCGAGTATTTAAATAGATAGCAAACGGCCTAGAGCGCGTGGCGATCCCACTTCTGATCTTAGAAACCAGAAGCGAAATATAGTTATTAAGAAAAACAAATCACTAAATAACCTACAAAGTTTTATTTCTTACAAATTATTTTTAATTAGCAACAAACACAGAGGTAAATAATAAGTACACAAGAATTATATATCACGACCCTAATCAACACTATAACGTCCGAAGAATACGTCCGTTGCATCCGAAAGCCAAGCAGCAAAAGCGCCCGTTCACAGCGCGCCATGCCTTTTTATACACTTTCACTCGGACCGGGTAGGTTGGAAGGGGTAATATCTAAGAATAGTGTTTTTTAAATATAATTCATAACTTTATGATTTACCTTGCAGATACAAGTTGTTGAAAGTGATAACTCAACCTTAACAAAGTCGTTTCAGTGTCATTATCACAAGACCCAGAAAAATCCATCAAGGTATTCTTCTATTGACAATATATTTGACATTTTTCTTGAATCTTCTTTTGACATTTTTCTTTGACTGACCGGTTTGTGCAGTTGGTAGCGACCCTGCCTTCTGAGCCGCTGGTCCCCAGCTGGGTTCGATCCCCAGACAAGTCAAATATTTGTCTGTATATAAATGTATGTCTGTTTGACCTGTGTCTGGGTGTGTATATGTATATAAGTATGTATATCAGTCAACGATTACCCATAGTACAGGTTCTACCTAGTTCGGGACCTGAAGACCTTGTGTGGATGTTATCTCATATTTAATTTTTAATTTAATATTTAATTAATTCATAATATGCGTTCCGAGCCAACAGGCAACAGCCAACTTTAATAATAATTTGATTGAATATTTTAGATTTCAACACCTGAGGAGAGTTCTGATCCAGTACCATGAGCTCCTTGAGTCTAAGTTGAGCTGCACGATTACTGACAATTGCGTGCACTGACTGGACAGGTCCACTCAATCTGTGTGGTTCTTTCCTCAAAAGACCATTGCAGACACCGATCTACATAGCCTTCACATGATCTGACCAAGATTTTGTCTGGACTTTAAAAGAGACTGTGACCTCTGAGTTTGTTTCGGCCTTTCTTCTCAGAGTAGTCAGATAGGAAACGCCGACTCTAGTTTAAAAACATATATGATTGACGTGTGAAAGTGTTTGTTCAAACCTACTTACAGAAATAAAATCATTTATCATTTAAGTAGTATAATACATCTTAATTAAAAAACTCGTTTCGTTTCAATTAAATCCTGAAAATAATTTACCCTACTTCATCTAATAACACTCCAAAAACAGGGGAATGCAGTTACTATGGCAACATTATACGCACACATTGACATATTATCTCTGTCTCGACTGCGGTTACAGGGTCCCTTCGTCTATTAGTTTCTCTGTCTACGCAGTTAGAGAAAACTAATAGTTTTCTCTCTGTCTCCTCTCTGTCTACGATTTTATATATTCTATCTTTTTTTAAATGTCATTTATTTATTGGTATCAAAACCAGCCAGATACAAACACAACAACCAAAGAGATTTGACTACAACTTTATACCTATAAAACACGATAAAACTTTTTCCCTGACCTATATATTATATGAAACATTGGTCAGGCCATAGCCCTTCCATATTTCTTGGTAACCAGTCCATCTTAGCCACTCAAACGTAAAGTTTAATAATTATTTTTGTTTCCATAACCTGCAATAGTCCTACACCAGCCGGGGGTTGCACTTGGGTGCACTTGCACAGTGCATACAGGGATAATCGTCGTTTGGTGCCTCATTCCATTTCAAATTGTCTAAAGGGCCTCTGCGAGTTGGCTTCGGCCCCTCGTACGCCTTCCAAAGGACCGGGATCTCATGGTTCCGAGCTATGTTAACATATAAAATAAATAATAATAATAAACTTTGTATGATAGACACTAACTCTTTTACGTAATTCATTGCTAAAAGCTGTAGTCAAATAACTCGACATGGGTACATACAAAGTAAGGACATAATACTAAATAATCTAGCTAGTACACAACTCACTGAGAATACTTTAATAGCATTCAGTTCTGTTTACATGCGAAAATGTTTAAGAGGATTGGGGATGTCGATCTGGTGGTGGCTATATACGGTGACATTTGAATCACAGTTTTGCTAGAACAAACGTTGTTCAGACCATGGTCTACAACCGTTCTATAGCATCCAATAGAAAAAAAAAACGTCTTTGGTTTTCGAAAAAAAACAGAAAAAAGGCAATGTTAAAAATGTCGGGATTATCGTTACGCCCTACAACACAGATTCTGCGGCTGCGACGCGTGGCGCTCGCGTCTTGAATGCAATATCGTTACCGTGATGAGTACTTTCATGTTACGGTTAATGTTTCAAACATTATTACACGTTTGACTAATTTGAGAACTCCTAGATTAGTTTGTTTTAATAACATATGTGATGCTGTAGAATAGTAGTAGACCATGGTCTGAACAATGTTTGTTCTAGCAAAACTGTGATTCAAATGTCACCGTGTATATAGTTGTGGCAATCTGCAAGGTCGGCTTACAAGACTAGGAAAACGTTAGCTCCACGTACGCCACCATGTTGGTTTTGGTTGGAAAGAATCAGGCTTAACGCTTCGGTTTACTTACGGTAGAAGGATCCAGATCCCCCAACGAAAAAAGGCGACTTAAATATTTAACATTGCGAAAAGGCGCCTTTAATTTATTTATTGCAATCTGTTACAACGAGGCTAATTCAAAGCAACTTTGAATTGTCGTTTCATAAGCACATGACTTCTTCTTAAGCGCCTGACATGATTGTAACTTACGAAGTTACGGCCGAGGAGCGACGTCATAGTCAGTATAATTGCTCAGGCACACGTACGCCTTTGAAAATTAAATAGCAATAAGTTTATTTTAAGTAACCAGTACCTACTAAAGAATTCAACTTCCGTTATTATCATCATCGCATAGTCATTTTATACTGGTCATTTTGATTTTTACATCCAGTTAGCCTAGTGGAAGGACAAAGAAATTCTGGAAATTATTCTGTAATCTAGGCATCGGCTTTGAATTTCTACTACTAGTGAAATGCAGAGCACAGAATAAATCCGACCTTTATACTCTGCAATTGGGGTTTCCACGGTTTATACCATTCTCACGTGTTGAAGTTTTTGATTTCAATGGAAAAATGTCTAGTTTTCAATTTTTTTATGCAGAGATGTGTGGTCCCTACACCTTTACCACGCAATGTTCTTGGCCTAAGGGTTGTTATTGAAGATTACGCAACGATTGAACAAAAGGTTGACCGAGTTTCAATTTTATTGCACAATATTTTCATAGCGTGTAGGATCAGTATTGCGGACTATAGATTTAACATTAAAACTAATGGGCCATCAATTTTATTCTGTCAAAATAATTGATCGTTTGAGTGCATAGGCTGATTCAAACATATTGCGCAAGCAAACTTAATCTAGATGTTAGGGCCACCTTAGTCTTCTAGGAAATCCGCACTTTGCATTTCTTTCCACCCATAGAAAACCCAGAGGATGGCGGAAATCGAAGCTGCAGACAAGTCTTCAAAATAATCTCTGAAACCTAATCCACAAACACTTTAGATGAGTGGGTTTGTCAGACGTTTATTATTTTGTGACACTATCACGACATGTTACGACTGTCATAGATATTTGCATGACAGCCGGGGCCGACGGCTTCACGTGCTTTCCGAGTCACATAGCTGACCATGGCAGCGTTGCTTAACCTCGAGCCATGATCTATGTGGTCGCTGTTTAGCCAAATCTAAATATAAAAAAATATGATGCAAGTTTTATTTTTACCCGACTATGACTAAGCCGAAGACGGGTTAAGATTTTAACAGGCTGTGTATGTTGGTATGTCCATCTGTTCCCTCATACCTCCTAAACTACTTTTCGTATTTTGAGTAACGTTGAAAGCGCCATCTTGTTTCGCGGGTTATAGCTGATTAATATATCGTGTATATACAGGCTGGCAGGATGGGGTATCTAATGCAAGGTCTTAAAGAGTGCTTTCTGAAAATATATTTTATATCTAGAATTAAACAAACAAACCCATTGTTTATACCTTTTTAGTTGGCGTTTTTGTCTTAATTGAGAATTAGTTTTTAACTGAATTTTTGGCTTACATCTGTGTATGTACGTCTACCTACGTACATACCTACACACTTAAGTGGTTTCGATTTAGTTTAGCTTTGCCTGACCTAGTAATCAAACACCAGACCGGGTCTCGATAAAATCCTACTTTATTTAAAGGAGACTGGACGAATTTGTATGGGAAGTGGTCTATGGTCCAATAGCGATACGGTTTTGTTATTTGTGTAGGGATACTTCATCTATTCTCCTTTTGCAAAGAGGCATCAAAAATGACCCGACAATTTCGAGAAATATATACTTTTAGAATTTACAGGATTTTCAAGGGTAGGTCCCTTAACCGCTATAACTACAAGAAAACTTAAGAGACCGTCTTTAACTTTATGAGTAACTGCTAACTGTTCACAGATTTTGTGAAAATGTCAGCTAGAGAAATGATAATTGTAACGTTTTATTTTTATGGTGCCAATCGCTGCAGTTTCGTTTATGAATTAAAATTCTACTAGACTAACTGAGGTTTGAGTACTAGTAAAATCACAAATAAAAAAAACATTCTCCATTATGTACATTTCGTAAGAAATTATCATGCAAGAAATAAAAATTCCAAAAATACTTCAAATATACACCTTTATATAGTTTAAAGATACTGATCGCTATGACCTCATAGACACAATCTAAACCCCTTGATTCTTATATACTAAAATAAAAATAATCACAAACTGTTTAGATATTTACAATAAGGTGACTTTCTTTTTTCATAATTAAGTAACAGCATAAATGTTATAAAAAATCGCGGATTATTGATCGCGGATTGGTCACATTGACAAATCGTTTTTGGCGAAGTATTTTGCCATTTATGACATTTCTAGCTCTCTTCACTCAGTTGGTCCCATTGAACTTTTGATAATTTAAAAAAACAGGATCAATATGTTTTATTGCTGTCATCATTATCGAAATCGTACTTCATGTGAGTTTCGTTGCGAGCGTATTTTTGGTGAACTTAGGGTGTGTATTATCTACCTGCAACTATGTTCATAAACTTAGGATCACTAACTCCATCGTTTAATATTCGAATGCATGCTGTGCTATCAATACAGATGTCATCGTAGCCCTTGACCAAAAACAGCTCGAACGCGTTACGTTATCATTTCAAAGTATGCTGAACACTGACTGCAGCACCTATCAGGTCACGGTGATTAGTTTAATAAGTTGTTGACATTATCTCCCATACTAAATTTATAAACGCCGTGTAAAGTTATGGTAAGCTAAAATAAAAAATATGGTTAAGTATATTACACTGACGTTAATCATGATTTTATCTAAGTAACCGACATCAAAAAAGAAGGAGATTCTCAATTCGTCGGATCTTTTTTTTAAATGTATGTTCACCGATTACTCGAAGACGCCTGAACCGATTTGGTTAATTATTTTTTCGTTTCAAAGGGTAGACTTTCCAGGTAGTCTCATTTAAATTTTATCAAAACCGGTCGAGCGGTTTTAAGAAATCAACATTAAATTATTTTTATATAATAAAAAAAAACCGCCTTCAAACGGGCGTGGACGTGTAAGACGATCGTTTTCGAATTGGTGTAGGATAGGTACCATAACTAAAAAGTGAAAAATAACTTTAAGTTCGGAAGTCGGTGGCAAAAACTAAAATACAGATCTAATCACACCGACTTCCAAGTTTAAGTAATTTTTCCATTTGTAGTGTTTTTGTTTTAGACTTCGGTTGGTTTTTTTTTTGTAATAAAAGGTTTTGATTGTTACTTATTTTGTATTAAAAGTAACAGCAAACAATATTATAAAAACTTACAACTGATTTAATAAAAAAACAATTTTAGTATTAATATTACCCTCAACGCTGCCCACAGGAAGACATAAAAGTTGAGAAAAAAAGGGGTAATCGCTAGGAGTTTTAGTAGCAGTACGGGCAGTAATTAGGTGTATGAGCATTAATAAAGTTAAAATTACATATAAAGATTAAGATTACCTACATAATATAAAATATGACGTTAGTAAGTTTGATGATTTTCAGAAAGGGTACATGGGTTTTGTTCTTATTTATTTAATAAAGAGGAGCGGGTGTGGCTTTTAAATCTACTCATTCGTCAAATAAATACAATTAAAAGAGGTAACATTTTTTTTTAACTTTACTACACCGTCATTATAAACAGGTAATGGGGCAAATGCTTTACCAATTTACATCATATACTTAACACTTGCAATTACCTGTACTTAATTCTTTGTTTATTAATAATTCACCACATACCTACTTATTTAATTAAACGCAATTGCATTGACGGTTTAGTAGATACTTTGAGCAAGATCCTTTTTAAATTCATGATCATTTTATAGCCACGGCGGAAAACGCAAAACATTAGTATGGTTTAAAAAAAAAGACAAAGTCTCAGTAATATTTAGGTAAGTACCTAAGTAAAGTGTAAAACCACTCAAGCTTTTAATTTGGTTTTAAGTTTTAACGCTTATTAAGTGAAGGAAGTCGGTTGATCGGATTATTTATACTCTAAAGGTGACTGTATAAAAGTGGATAGGTAATTGCATAGGCAAGTGATTGTCCGAGAGTCATTACTTGCACAATATTGTAAAGTGTATCGTGATCAATGTCACTCACCGACTCAGACCGTTCATAATTTTCGTCAGCCTTCACACTTTAATTACCACCGCCCTTGTTATAATTAATCCCTAAGATTCATAGCATTGAAGTATAATTACCATAATGTTCTATTGTGAAATAGTTTTTCTATGGAATGCCCGTGTTTTTTCAATGAGGCGTTGTGCACGAATCTCTCTGTGGGTAAATCACAATCCAGACCGATCACAGTTTATATTCCGGTCACAGTACCACTTGTTTTGTCACGGAGCTGCGGAGGAGCGTTCTTATGTTTTACATTCATTGCGGAGAGACAACGAGAAGGCATTTGGATTGTGTTTAGAAACGAAAATCTCGAGGACTCGTTCAAAATGTTAATTGTGTCATTTTCACGAGTTCATTTACACGAACCGTAGTAAAACTGCTATTGTTACAAAACGGTAGTTGGATTTGAGCAGTGATGAATTAATGACGCGTACGCTCCACACATACAAATGAGTCGCGACTTGCGTTACAACATTACCTCCAGCTGTCAAGTGTATCGGCTATGGACTGCAATGTAATCTACGCCTAGACTAGTAATGGAAGTCCAAATGTAGGTCTAAGTCACACGTAGATAGCAGACGACAACACTAATAATTTCAAAGGGTTTATTGAGCTATTCCTGTTGCCAATTATTTCGTAGCAAAGCAGTCAACGTGTCCTAGAAAGTACCCATCTTGGGCGCAGAAAAGGGTTATTTTTTTATGTCTTAGATCACTGAAGATAAGGTTTGACTGAAAACTGAATGGATTGAAAAAGAGAAGTGAGGAAGTCAGTCGAACAGCTTTTCAAGTCTCAGTTCTCACTGACTGATTCAGCTTTTCTGTAGATAAGGGCGGGTTTCTGTCAGTAGATACTTACCATAATACCTTATAATCAAACATATATATTTTTATCAGTAGCAGTCCTGTGTTTGTATTTGTGTCGGATTGATGGACATAGGCTCGCCCCCTATTACATGCTACTCAAACATAACTGGAGAAATGTGGATTTATAAGGTGGATCTCTGCCTAACCCTTCGGGGATTACAGGCGTGATGCTGTGTTATGTTATATCCTTTTCCTCTACGTAGTACAACAAATTGATTCAAAGGATTTTATCATTTGTGCGGAAAAGTGTTTTGGAACTTCTGTAGTACTGCGGTCCGGGAATGATGTTCTCCTTTGGAATACATACATCGTACATTCCAAGCACCTATTCATTGTTATCTCTACGTTACAGACACCACAAGAGTAATTTATGACTCAAAGAAGTTTCTTGTAAAACTAGTTTGTAGGCGTTCTGAGTATTTAAAAAATCACTGGATAACTTTAATGAAATAACTTTGCTGCTTAGAACAGCATTTCACGGTGACTGATAAAGTGATAACTCACTACACGCCGTTACTAGTCGTTACCGTGGTGCGCCTGAGTCGTTAATCAAACAAACGATTCTCTTAAATTAGCATAACGAGTACAACACAGGTTGTCTACGTTTTCTTAGTAGCACCATGTGGCACTCAGACTTAATTGAATAATGTTGGTACTTACGTTCTAAATAAATAAATGATTCTATTAATAGCTTAGTTAGAATTAATCAAAGTATTACAGAACCTTTAACTGCGCGTGGTCCAACACGCACTTGGCTGTATTTTCCTTTTGCCTAAAATGTAACATAACATCAAGCCTGCATTCCGCGAAGAGCTAGGCAGAGGTGCACCAGCACCTAGTACATCCACATTTCGTCAGATATGTTCAATACGTACATAAGGTTCAAGGTTGCCTGGAAGAGATCGCAGAAAGCGATAAGGCCGCCCATTGTATATTAAGTAGTGTTCAGTTTAATTTTTGTTGTTATGTTTTTTGTGGTGTACAATAAAGAATAATTATATAAATAAATATAAATAAATAAGTAACGGGGGGCGAGCCTATTCAAAATCTAAACAAGTTTAGGTAGTGCCGACGGGGTTCTTTCTGGCAGAAAATTGATGCTCCGAAATTTATTTGGCATAACACACTTGGCATGGTCTTCTTTTAACGAATATTTTTAAGGCATAAAAATGATTTATTATAATTATTGTTTGGTCGAATGTTTGTTTGTCCGAATTTACAATGGCATACTTTTAAGATGGCAGAATTTTATTTGGCATAATTACCTTTGGCAAAGTTAACATTCCGCATAATTTCGTTGCAAAGAATCGGCATATTCCACAAGTCCCCCCTGAAAATCCCCCCCAGGGGGGAAAACGGGAATAGAAAAAAATACTTATTCCACAGATCCCCCTGAAAGTGTCCCTGAGGGGGAAAACTGGTAGGATAATTATTAAAAAAAAATTACTAGGTTAGATTAGGTTACAACAGTGACCTCCTACGCACGAGCTGAGCGAGCGAAGCGAGCGGTGCCGCGGCAGCGCCCGGCGAGTGCCAGAAACGACTAGATTATATAGAAAAAAAATATGGAAAAAAAATAGGCTACCCGAAACTGAACTAGTTAGACGAGATTAATTAATTTAAAAAATGCTACTAACTAAAAAAAATACTACCAGAATAATTAATATTATTATTTGGCAAATTTTATTTTGCGTAAAATGTGTTATTCCAACTGAAATATTTGACTACATAAAAATTTTAGGTAAACAAGTTATGGTTTAAACGTTCACTTGCCAAACATTAGGTTTGCTAAACTATGCGGAAAATTGTTTGGGAAGAGATAATATAGCAATTTATTTTCGGTGAAACAAGGGAGACCCCTTTCTGAGATATTTCGTCCTATATGAATTGATGCTAAAAGACGATTCAGACTGTGAACTTTGTGCGATATGACGGTTCTACAAAGTTATGAGTTTTGAATGTATGCTATATGAGTGTGTGCCAAACGATTTTCTGCGAAATGAAGTTTATGCTATTCACTGTTATGCAAAATAATATTATGACATAAAAAGTTCTGCTATAAAGGGTAGACCCGTGACGAAGTAATTGTACAATTTATTGTGTTGATTCGATTTTGTGATTGCATTGTAGGAATTATCTAGGAACCTGAAACACGTAAAATCTCGTAAATATTCATAAAAAAAAACTTTAATTCTTGCCAGATTCTTGTACAACTTATAAATATGTTTTAAATTATTTTAGCGATTTATTATACAATAGTGTTTAAAGAATTTTAACAATAATTTTAATTGTGTATTCTTGTATTTCTATGTACTGTTCGAAGTAACCGCGGATAGAGTGATGCTTTAATTACGTGTAGCGACAATTAACTGTCGTGCAAACGGAAAGAACTGACAAAAAAACTGACCATAAAATATATAGGTATAGCCCTGACGTACTTAACTTAAATTCTTTTGCAAAATTACTACGCGCAAAGTACATTTATCCTATTCTTTAGATCCCGTGTGGCTCACATGGTGAGATCATGTGGTATTGACCAGAGGGTCGGCCACGAAATATGCGTAAATTCAATGTCACACGCGCCTAGCAATGCTAAGACGCAAATTGTGCAATCGACGTCAAAGATAGAGCGGACTTTGTAACTAGACCATCAGATACGTCACAGAAGAACATTTTGCGGAACTAGTTTAATAAAACTTAGTTTGTATATTTAGCAGCCCAAGTCTGGATTTGTGTCCAGTTGCTAGCAGTCGGCCCGCCTCATGAACTGTAAACATAACTGACGAAATGAGGTAGGGGGGTCCGGGAGAGTTTACCAGGGGGGACGCAATAGCCACTGCTCATAAACTCTTTATGGAAATAAGCATTGCGCTGTTTCCATACTTCTTTCACATGCTACGTATCGTGTCTCTTGTCTCGCTCACGCGACGGCATGGCATTCCGCAATTTGGTTTCGATGTGAGTACAGAGGGGCAATTCCCGTATTTTTAAGACCGTTCGCATTCTAATCTCGGTCCCAATCTGTCAAAATTACAATCAATTTACATACATTTTGGACAGGTTTTTGACATTGATTGTCGCTGAGATGAGATTGCGACTTGAATTTTAACGTTATTTAAGTACGAGAATTGGCCTACTGATCATGTACTGATACGTTAAATTCCGGTAAGTGATTTTGTTTCAATTTTCGATTTTTGAATTGATTCGAACAAGGCATCTATTTAAATCATGAGTGTATTATCCTAATAACACGAACGACAAATAGCTTTTTACATCCGTGTCATAGTTTTTTCTAAAACTGAAATAACAGTCAAATTGGTGTGGGGTGGAGACTAGTCATGCGTCGGGAGGAGACTTTACCCAGGGTAATCTCTTCCGCAGTTTTCATTAATAAGTTACAGATTTTTTTCTTCATTTACGATTCACACCCGAAATGCCGTTTAAATATACAATAAAACACATGTCAGTACAAGAAACTTTTTTATTACTGATGTAATAATAAATGGTTAGGACGACAATGATAAAGAAAAATCTAGTAGAGGCGCTGTTCTTGAATATGGAAATGATTAGATTGATTGAGATACATACCTAGTTATTTTAATATGTGAAACTTCGTGCCTTATGTTTAAGATAAAATTTTCTATGAAATTACAGTTTTTTCTTATGACCATTAATTAGTCCGGATAATAGCTCCCTTCTTCTGTGAGCAACTCTCCCACCTAGATGGGAGAAATTTGCCAAATGTCACTTTAGGTAAATTTATTAATAACTGAGTAACTAACTAATATAGTTATATCAAACTTTCTTTAGAGAATGTAGGTATAGCTAAATAATGTAGTTTAAAATATAATTACTTGAAAATTGCAACATATTCTTACAAAAAAACAAAAGGATTTGAGTGGAGGACGATACTCTCCCGCACCCCAATTGCGTAACCTAATCCTGAAAATCCTGAAAAATACGTCTGTTCGATAGCGTAAATAACGCAGTGAATGTTGTCGAAATATCAAAATGAAAGGCATCGCAATTGTCAGTGTTTTGCTTTGCAATTGTTATTTAAATGATTTATTATCAGTAGCCTCTTTCATTTGGAACACTGGGTATAGCATGTTGCAAAATAAGTATCAGAAAGTTCTCAAGCATGTTAACTGCGAAACGACTGACATGTAACTTCTAGAATTATATGTATTAACTTTTAGAAATTCTACTAATGCTGTTATACCAAGTCTTGCAGCATAAACCTGTATTTCTTATATAAATAAATTATTATTGTATCCTTCAGATTAGAGAAATAAATGTCAAATCTAGACAAACTTGAATAATGCAAACAATTAATTTAATATGAATAATAAAAAATCAAAAATATAGTAATAATATAGGTAGTACGTACAAAACAAAGCTCGCTTTTCCTGTCTATCTGTGTGACCGCATAGTGCTTCTTAACTAAGTTTACATATTGGATTTTGATGTAGTTTCCCATCATCATTTAGGGATTTGTCTGGAACAAATGTTCTTCATTGTTTTTTGAGTAGGGCTTTGATAGCAGCGCCACATTTTTATACATTTGCAGCTATCATCGTTTCTTTTGTAATCTGTGTATAGGTACCTAAATTGTTCCAAAATAAATGTTTTTTTTTTGTTTTTTTATTCTTTTATTCCGGAAGGTTTGTGGTTATACTACATTAATTACCTAAATCTAAGATATTAACTAAGATATTTTAAGTACATTGCATCAGTGCCAAGCATGGACGAGCCGCTAGTAGTAAAAAGAAATAAAAATGATCACATAGAAAGTTAAACGCCAATAGGAAACTAGTTCAATAGCGCTCGCAAGAATACATTAGTCTGGCGATACTATAATATGAATAAATATATCATTTAATATTAATCGACAATGTATGTGTTGCCTTCCAAGCCCCCTTCGTTGCCATTGAGATGCTTATGTGTGTATTTAACCAAGGATCACCATAATAATACGGAGCCGGTTTTTTTATCCGTTGTTAACTCAACCATTAGTTAAAAATAGTAACTAATTGTTCAATTTTGGCAAAATGTGTTGATTTTTATGAACACGTTTTGCTAAACAACAGCTTACACAACAAGCTTAACTAGCTTAGCGTAGCTTTTGACTACAGCCAAAGCGCGGTCACTGTCGGGCTGCATAGAAAAGAAAGAGAAGCGCGATGACACAAAGCTGGTTGCAAAATGTGGAGCAATTTTATATTTACAAAAAATCTACATATTAGACTAAAAAATTAAAACACTATCACGTTAATATGTTGCTTCAAGAACAATCTAAAAAAAAAACAGAATTATTGCATCTGTATGGTTTTTAATCGTTAAAAGAAATTTTTAGAGGTATCTTCGTGACTTTTTCTAACGTACCAAATTAGTTGTATTATGTTTTCAACACACTATCTAACTAGCATATATCCTGAAGAATATCATATATTTACCAGATTTTTTTACTACAGTGGATCATATACTTTTAGGCATTATAAAACTTGCGTTTTGGTCATGTAGTCCCCTTAATGATAAAATTTATAAAATATTTTTAACTATTGGTCGAGTTAGCTACGGATCAAAAAGCCGGCCCTTAGACAATTTATTAGATCAGTTTATTAAATGTCACATTTACACCAGCACTAGCAACCCGCCCCTGCTTCACCCGGTTTTTAGAACACTAAACATTGAAATAATATCTTTAATACTTATGCGTAAGTTTAATATATTGATGGAATACACAGAAACCTTCCGGAATAAATTCTCTAAATGATGGTGACCACTGCATCAAATTCCTTTGTGTAGTTTAGAAGAACGCGGTTACACAGACAGACACGAAAAGCGACTTTAATTTATAATAATGTACATACACTAGGCCGCAAAGAAAGCGGGTCGGTTATACAAAATGCGATAGCTTTTAAAATATTTGAGCAATCCTTGTAAAATAAGAACTAAATTAAAGTTTATTTCATTACAATTAATATAAGAAGTAAAAAAACCTTTTTGGTGATTGTATTAAAAACCATAAATAAAAATAAAGAAGATCATAAAAATTTTAATAACTTTGAAACCATTTGTTTTACTTTTGTTTCTGTTTATAAATGTGGCATTTCTTGTGCAGAAATTAATTATTCTGATAAATTCAATTGAAAACATGCCACTAACTCTAGAAGAGTGTACTACAATTCTGACAATGCTTGAAGACGGGCGCAGTCAGCGTTATATAGCAAGAACTAAATTAACGGTGTGTCGCTATTAACCGTTCCAAGATTGCTCCAGCGATTTGAAGAGACTGGATCTAATATTCGCAGACCAGGAACAGGCCGAACAAGGCGCACGAAAGCGCGGGAGGATCGATATATGGTGTCAACAATGTTGAGAAATCGATTTCAAACGGCTGTTGAGGCCAAAAACCACTTTCTACATGCTGGAGGGAGCAATCCGAGCACGTGTACAGTGAGGCGGCACGCGGCGTCTTGCTGAAGCAAACTTGAAGCCATTTAGACCTGCGAATGGTCCAAAACTAGAAAGGCAGCATCCAAATTCAAGGCTGAGTTATGCTATAGAACGCATAGACTCTGGATCTTTACTTGAATGACCAAGAGTAATGTTTACCGACGAGTCGAGGTTTATGCTGTACACGCGCGATGGTAGGCAAAGAGTCTGCAGAAGACCAGGAGAGCGCTGTAACCAAGTTTGCATTGAAGAGAAAGTGCCACTCGGCGGAGGCTCCATACACGTGTGGGCTGGAATTCCTTCTGAAAGCCGCACCATGCTCGTGGTGATATAAAATTGCACTTTAACTGCAGAAAGATACGTGAATCAAATCTTGAATGAGTATGTTGACCCATTTTTTGTAAACATGGGCGGGAACGCCATCTTTATGCAAGATAACGCTAGTCCCCTCCATACAGCTCAGATAGTGTTTGACTACCTTGAAGATGTCGCTATCTCACTTATGGAGTGGCCAGCAAGCAGCCCAGACTTGAACCCCATCGAGCACGCCTGGGACATACTGGGACGATGTGTACGCCAGAATAATTTCCCTCCAATCACGCTTCGTGAACTGAAAGAAGGGACTGATATAGGAACGGGAGTTTTTTTTTTTTAAACGTTGCCACACACAGGATATTCTCCTGTATTGTGGGTGCGTTTACAGACATTTAAACTCACATACACAAACAACCAGACCCGGAACAACTACTTGTAGGTCATACAAATATTTGTTCCGTGCGGGAATCGAACCTGAGACACGCAGCGCAGCAGTCAATCGCTTAATCACTGTGCCAACTGTGCCGTCAAGATCATTGTATACCTAAGTATATTCCTCAGAATCAGCTCAGAAATCTGGTGGAAAGCATGGCAAACCGTATAACAGCTGTATTAACAGTTCGTGGTGGCAATTCAGAATACTAAAATTGTATTAATTGCATATTTGATACAGTAGCACATTTTTTGAAATCTAGTGAACATTTTAATTTTTACATAACATACTTTTATTCAAAATAAACTTCATAATTTTGAACTTTAATGACGTAGATTTAAGCACTATAAAATTGTCCATATTACAGTGTTTATTTCACAAAGCTAGCTCCAATATTTTGGAAGTTATTGAGGTTTTTGTTACCGACCGGCTTTCTTTGCGGCCCAGAGTATTATAGATTACTTATGCATAACTTTGTTTAAACAACTACCCTATAATGAACATCTCAAATTCACACAGGTATCAACCGAAAACAACTATCTAACTAAAGGACAAATATATTTTGTTCCTTTCGTTTGAGACGGAATTAAAACCTGTAATGCAGGAAAATCTGGGTAGACTAAACAATACGGCACGAATGTTTTTTTACTACCTAAAATAATCTTCATTAACATAAGCGTAACTAGACTATAATGCCAAAGGGCAACTAAGAATAATGTCTGTAGATCGATCGATTATTTATTTAAATGTTATTATTATAGACTGTTGTACCTTTTTTATCTACATATTATAAATTAAAGTCGCTTTTCGTGTCGGTCTGTGTGATTGCTTTAAGGCTCCTTCAAAGAGGCGCGACACGCGGGCCTTTGTGTCGCGTGCGATTCGCATCGCGTGTCGCGTCTGTTCGAAAACTACCTATGCAAAGAATTTTGAAGCGGTTTTCACCATCATTTAGAGAGTATATTCCAGAAGGTTTAAATTTGTATAATACATTAATGTTAGACTTAGATATAATAACCAAAACTCGATGTTTTGTAAAGGTGTAACAATCGGGCGAAGCTGGGGCGAGTTACTATATTATAGTTTAATATATTATTTAGTACACGCGAGACCTTAGCTCTTTATTACACTCATTAGGATCCGGTACTGACATAGATTGTATCATCGAACACGACCAAGGATTATGTTATTGTAAATATTTACTCCCCACTTTTGGTTCGGTAGACGCATTTACTTAATTTAAATAACTCATAGACCACAAGAACAAGAACATCATCATTTGTCATCATCATCATGTTTTTCAGAATTTATTGGGAAACGGATGTTTGTTCGCAGTTAGGTTTTTGTTAAAAGAAAAATCGATGCCATCTGTTTATTCAGTTACTAGCTCTACCCGTGACTTCGTTCACGTGGAAGTCGTAAGATAATATACTAAAATAACAGCCATCTTTTTGCTAATTCACTGTCCCGTCTCACCGCGTCGCATCGCCTGCCAAGGCGAGTAACTAAGGCCTGTTATTATTGTTGCCTTGCCTATACAACGTTTTTGCTTAGCGTTCTTTCTTTTTGCTCGGCTCCTAAGGATCGTAGCGTGATGTTAAATAACCTATAACCTTCCTCAAGAGTTGGGCTATCAAATACAAAAATAATGTTTCAAATCCGACTCTTAGTTCTAGAGAAAAGCGCGTTTAAACAAAACAACTTTTCTTCAGTTTATGTATAATATATTTTGTAGGTTTTTCGATGAGAGGTGTTTCAAAGGAGGAATCTATCTGAATGTTCTGTGTAGACTGTAATAGGTATAGTCTTTCCGTTATCTTAGTTTAGGCTAAAAAAGTATAAATAATTTAAGAGACGTTTAGCCACCGGTATAGATACGCAGATTAGCAATGTAAATCATTTTTAATCCTGATTATAATTCGAGCTTTCTAACAACGGAGTCAATAGGAATTGACCTTTCCTAATAGGCGCCATTAAAATACAGTTTTTTTGTACCTACTACAAGTTCATTTGTTTTATTATCTATATTTCTCCTCTATCGTTGTTCTCCTTGTTTTCTTTTTATACTTTCTAAGGTTCGTCGACTGAACTTTTCATTATTTTTCAAGCAATTTGCGTTACAAACATTAGCAACATTATGTTTATCCCATCAAAGTTAATTTTTATTATTTTTATATTATTTGTTTTATTCATTGATATTTTACGCAGAAGAATTTTTTGATTACTTATTTAAAAAGACAAATGTCATCGACAATCGGGACATCGGTTACGGAAAATCATCTTTAGCCGTACAATTTCTAAATCACAGTATTATTTTTGTGTACAAAATAGGAACAACAAAAGAGCCTAAGTGATGATGACGGATCTGAGGGGCAACTCCCGTATTTTTAAGAACGTTCGCATTCTAATCTCTGTCTCAATCTGTCAAAAATGCAACAATCAATTTACATACATTTTGACAAGTTTTTGACATTGATTGTCGTTGAGATGAGATTGCGACTTGAATTTGAACGTTTTTTTAACCCTCCGTGCACCAGGTGGGGTTTAATAAACCCCAGCCGTTGAAATATCGCAATAACTTTAAAACTGTGAACCCGCCACCGCTCGAATTCTCAGTAGCTGGAATTGCGACGTTGCCTCTCCGACTCGCGTCGATGAGTCAGTCCGGCGACCACCGCCAAGCGAGCTACACGCTCTTAAAGTGCATGTGAGTGTCACACACCCCACCTTGTACGGCTCGTTGACAAAAAAGTAAGCATTCTATTTGATGTTTTTTTGCCTTAATGTGTTTAATTTATGTATGTTCAGCATTTTAAATGGATTTTTATTTATTACAGATTTATAGTTACATGAAAAATGACCCACGTGAAAGATGATGATATTTTAAAAGCACTTTTGGACTAACTATAACGCTAACTATATTTTTCGCGCTGCTAAACCACGGAGGTATAAATGGAATGATTATCCATGTGTTCAACAATGGCATTGAAAGAAATAAAAACAATCTGAGAAGTAAATTCATCCGGGAATTGGGTATATCTTTGATAAAAGGCCACCTTAACACCAGAAGGCAAAACCAAAAGCTGCCAAGAGACCTTCGTAACAGAATTGCTAAGTATTTTCCTGACCTGCCTGAAAATGTGCCGGAACCTCCAGCCAAAAGGTCCAATACCCAAAGAAGATGTTCAAGTTGCCCCAGGAACAAAGATCGTAAAACAAAATATACGTGTAAAAAATGTTATGTGCCAATATGTATGGAGCACACTGATTTTTTTTGTCAAGACTGTGGTCGCTTGGACTACAATGATCTCAATTAAAATGTACCTCTATTGTGTTCAATGTATGTTAAATTATAAGGAAATATACTGTAGTTTGTTAATTAAACATGATTCTAATAATTAAACGTGCCATTTAAAATTAGTATATAAGAAAGTAACTGTTATGATAAGTGAATCACAGAAGTTGTGTTTTTTTGTTCTACATACTTTTTAACCAGTCTTTAACTTATACCTAATCATTACAGTGTGTTTATAAATACCTAATAATAAAATTCACGAAACACATAAAAAATATGTAAATTTTACAATTTTTTTATTTGGGGTTTGTCACACCCCACCTAGTATAGGACGAGACTTTTAGTCACCTGGTGCACGGAGGGTTAAGTACGAGAATTGGCCTTCTGATTTTAGACGTGTTATATTATAACTATGAAAGTTTGATCTAACTTTTATTTAAATGGCTAATTAACTTTACTTATTATTTTAAACCACTATTGGCGCCTTCGACAATAGTTGTATTAAGGGATAATAGTTGTGTTTGTATTAAGGGGACTACATGACCTAAACGCAAGTTTTATAATGGCTAAATGTATAATTATGATCCACTGCAGTAAACAAAATCTGAAAAATATATGATATTCTTCAGATGCTAGTTAGATAGTGTGTTGAAAACCTAATACAACTAATTTGGTACGATAGAAATAATTCACGAAGATACCTCTAAAATTTATTTTAACAATTAAAAACCATACTAATATACATGCAATCATTCTGGTTTTTTTTCAGATAGCTTTTCTAGCAACATATTAACGTGATAGTGTTTTTATTTTTTAGATCAATTAATAGAGAATTGCTTCATATTTTGCAATAAATTAACAGCTTTATGACATCGCACTTCTCTTTCTTTTCTATGCAGTCCGACAGTGAAAACGCTTTAGCTGTTATCAGCCCCTTAATTGTTATTTCTGTTATTATTGCAAATAACTTTAATTTAAAACCGCGTTCAAACCCAATATTATTTATATTAACACTGGCATACTTTACTTATGGAGCAAGATAAATTAATTTACACTTAACTAATACAATACATAGATAAACGAATGATATAAAGTAATATGGAACATTATACGGCGTGCGTAGTAGACCACCTAATGAATAAATAGTCAATAAGTTAACTTCGCTTATGTATGGAAAATACTGGACCCATTTTGTTTGTCAACTTCCTGTATTTATGCCGATAGGTAAAGTAGCGTAGGACGTGGTTCGACAGATACTTTGTACCATAGGTACTTATCCATTAACGTTTTTAGGGTTCGTTGGTTATATTTTCATAGTCGTTTCAAAACTAATTAGCAAAGTTGGAACTTTCGCAAAAATTATAATAATTACTGAAAAATACAGGAAAATGATATCTACCTAGTCTTCTGATGCCGGCTGTCGCTGAAAACCAGCGCTGAGGCTCTGTCTTGCATAGGGTCGCAGCATAATGCTGAGCGGTAACCGTTTTGCGTGGATGTGACGCATGTTTCCCCCAACTATTTCATATTTTTTGTGTTTGTGTTATTTTTTGCGTCATGTTTACCGCAAATAAACGCGTTTTCTTTCTTTTTTCTTCAAGTTTTTGGAAATGTTAAAACTTTATACCATAATGTACCTAAAAGTGTTGCTAATATTATTGTATTGTCATGGTAGTGTGCTTAAGTACCTACCACTTTTTTCCTACAAACTACTGCAACGGATACGGTTGCCCCGCTGGGTTTCGACCAAACTTAGTCTAAAATCAAAATTATACATAAACATAGTTATATATCCTGTATTTTTACTTTGTATGCAGTATACTAAGATATATGTAGATAAGTCGTAGTCATCCTCGAAAAGGGTGGCACATTGTTGAGTTTAGGTGTCAAAGGTTTTTTTAAACGGTTTTCACGGCTGTTGGTCCCCCTTGAGCAAAAACTTAGATCCACGCCTGCGCCGACTTCGTATTTAGATTGTGAGTAAAAGGTAGTTTTTTTGCAGCCGTAGACTAGACTAGTCAGTAGTTTGGTAACGTTATGTGTTTTTGTCTCAAATCAATTTAGTAGGTGATTTCATTGATTGGATAATCTAGCTTTGAAGAAATCGAAACCAGTTTTCGTTTAACAATAATTAGACCATTGTCACAGACCGCCTTAGGGGTATTCAAAACATTGTATTAAGGGGACTACATGACCTAAACGCAAGTTTTATAATGCCTAAAAGTATATGATCCACTGCAGTAAACAAAATCACAAAAATATATGATATTCTTCAGGATATATGATAGTTATATAGTGTGTTGAAAAGATAACACAAGTACTATTTATTTGACCCCAACCAATGAGAGTACTGTTTTCAAAACAATTCTTTCTTTAAAATCTACTAACTCTACGGGCTATGATGACATTAATACCATCATTGTCAAATTATGCTCAAATTTTTTGTCATCACATATTAGCCATATGATTAACCAATCATGTATTCAAGGCGTATTCCCCTCGCGTTTAAAGCTCTCCATTGTTAAACCAATCCCCAAGAAAGGTGACACCAATGATATGAACAACTATCGTCCCATAACGCTCATACCGATAATTTCAAAACTTTGTGAGGAGTTTATGCATGAGAAACTTTACAGCTTCATTTCAAAGTATGAAATCCTAAATGGAGATCAATTTGGCTTTAGGAAAAATAAATCTACCACCTTGGCTGGTTTTACTCTATTAAAATTGATAACCAAAAGTCTCAATGATAAAATACCAATTACCTCTATTTTCTTAGATATGTCCAAGGCTTTCGATTTCGTCAACCATAAATTGCTTCTTCTCAAACTGGATCGATATGGCATTAGAGGAAACGCGTTGAAATGGCTCGAAAGTTACCTCACCCTTCGACAACAATGTGTGGAGATCTCGAGACAAACAGGGCACCAAATGATCATGTGTAGATCTCCCTATCGGGAAAATAATTGTGGTGTTCCTCAAGGAACCATACTGGGACCACTTTTGTTTCTGCTGTATGCTAATGACATAGCTAGCGTTACCTCCCACAACTGCATTTTATATGCTGACGATACGACCCTCAGCATTCAAAAAAAAATTATGACGTAGGTGAATACTTAACTGAAATAAATGAGACGCTAAATAAAATTATCACTTGGCTCAATCAAAACAATCTCCACATTAATATTAGCAAAACTAAAATGACACAGTTCCAAACATATAGCAGTCAGCGTCCACAGTTAAAAATACAACACGATAATGACGCAATTGAAGAAGTTGAGAGTACAAAATTCTTAGGAATAACAATAGACAAACACTGTAACTGGAAAGCTCATATTGACGAACTCTGCACAAAGGTAGATAGATTCGTATTCGTTCTGTATAGATTAACACGTGTGGCTGGTGTTGATGCGACACTATGTGCATACTATGTCAATGTGTCATCCATTTTGCGTTATGGCATTATAATATGGGGTAATTCGGTAGAACTCAACAGAGTGTTTCGAGCTAAGAAGAAATGCATTCACTCAATATGTGGAGCGCACTCCCTGGACTGTGTCCCGTCATTCAAAAAAAAAATATTACCACTCCCAGCAGTATATATTTTTGAAATTTGTATTTTTATGTATCAAAATAAGCATGAATTTAATCTGCATAATGATCTTGTATCCAGACCTAGCCGCAAAGTCCACATGCTCCGTGTACCTAGACGAAATAATAAACTATTTTCTAATAATGTATTTTGTATGGTGACCCAAGTTTATAATACACTACCAGACTGTTTTAAAACTCTTAACTTTAGGACATTTAAATCTAAGTTATTAAATTATCTTTTATGTAAATGCTACTACTCGACTAATGATTCTATGAATGAAAAGAAAAGTTTAAAGTATGAAAGAAAAGACTTAAATATTATGGTCTTCAAGCAACGTATTAACATGATAGTGTTTAAAATTTTTAGCCCATACAATAGATTGTTTGTAAATAGAGAATTGCTTCAAATTTTGCAATAAATTACCAGTTTTGTCTCATCGCGCTTCTCTTTCTTTTCTATGCAGCCCGACAGTAACCGCGCTTTAGCTGTTGTCAGCCCCTTAAATAACATATGTATGCGTATATATATATATATATATTATGGGTTTATATTATCAGTGTGTACCTTTGTCATCTCCGGAATACAACCAACGCTCTAAAAATACTTTTAAATTAAGTGTTTTGTATGATAAAAAGTCCATTATTAACATTTTTACACGTGTAGGTAGGTATACTAGGCAACTAATTAATTTAATTTATTAAAAATTGTACGTCTTTGTAGGCGTGATTACTATCTATAACCATGCCAAATTACAGGTTTTTAGCACCAAAGGGTCAGGGAAGGGGAGTTAAACGGCGGACAGACATATGGACAGACTGACAGACGGACTTGGCGAAACTGTAACGTTTGTTTTACTACGGAACCCTAAAAAGGACGAACATATATTTTAAAAACCTAGTTTTTGTTGAAAACTTGACTTTTAATATTAGGAAATAATTATAACATTCTCTTCTTGACTCATATTTTTTTTATTATCTTAGAATTCATTTAATTCAATATTATATATAAGAAACTAACCAACATTCTTAAAATGTATTTGTAAGCCGGAAACGGCAGAATATTATAAACTCTAAAAACAATGTAACATATCTGTAGCAATAATCTGACAAATAAATGGACTGTTACTGTTACTACCACAAAGGAGAGGAAAATCACAGGCAAAAGAGGCCCAGACTAAAATGCAGATGGACTATTAAAGAGAGTATAAAGTCGCTTTTTGGGTGCGTCTGTGTGCCCGCTTAGTGTTTCTCTAAACTACACAATAGTTTTTGATGCCACCCATCCTAACTTAATAATATTATAAATGCGAAAGTAAGTTTGTTTGTTATCTTTTCACGCCTAAACCACTGAACTGATCATTCTGAAATTTTGTAGATACGTTGTCAGGTGTACAGAAACGGGCATAGGGTACCTATAGGGTTTCATCCCGAAAAAAAGTACTGTTCCCGAGGAAACAACAATAACGTTCTTATGATAACAGATGGCGCCACGTGTAGTGTGTTAAAAGTTTTATTTATTTATTTAAGTACCTGATACATTTTGTGAGCCCAGAGTGTCGATAGACCGGTTTATCATCCTTCTAACTATAATATTATAAATCCGAAAGTAAGGTTGTTTGCTTGATACCTTTTCAGGCCCTAAACTGCTGAACCGATATTATGACATTTTGCATATACGTTGTCAGGGATACAGAATGGTATACATTTGGGAGTGGCGCGAGGAGGCGAAACGCTGGGGCGTAGCTCCGCTGCCGCGAGAAATCACGGTACAGAGGACAGAGCTCCGGAAGGATCTCAGGGCGGCATGGAGAGTGCGATTGTCGCAACCCAGCGCTGGGCACGCCACAATTGCGGCGATAAGTCCCCTCTTTGAGGAGTGGCTAGAAAGGCGCCACGGCGTCCTCACCTTCCGCCTCACGCAGGTCCTCACCGCCTCCTGCTCCGCCCAGAACGGGAGAAGTTATTTGATGATTTCCCACCCTCAAAAAAAAAAGGGATACAGAAAATAATACTTCAATAGGTCTCCAGTTTCCAATAAAACTAAGTTTTGCTATTACAATTAATAAAGCGCAAGGACAAACATTGTAGGTAACAGGTGCATTTGGAAATCCATGCTTTTCCCATGGCCAGCTACTTATATGTAGTATGTTCGCGTGTGTCCAATGCCCAGAATTTATACGTAGGTATTAGCGCCAAATAGAAGGACATACAACATTTTGTATAGGAGCGTCCTAGAATAATGTTATGTTATTATTCCGAAAGGTTTACGTAGAATATCAAATTCATATTAAACTTAAATATAAAATGGAAATCCCGATGTGTTATGAAGTCGGTAAAACCGTGCGAAGCAGGCCAGGGAGGGTAACAAATAAATTAAGAAAACATTATCGTCCTCAAAAGACTTATTAATAATAAGTGACACAGATGTGTCACTTATCGAAACCGCACATTTAATAGCAGATCGATGTTGACTCACTAGATAGTGAGTCAACATCGATCTGCTATTAAATGTGCGGTTTCAATCCTGAGGTAGATGCAAATTAGAAACCGCAACAGTTTATACCTCTCAATTGCAATTAACGTATTATATTCAATAAAATAAATAAATATTGAGAACTAAACTCTAATAACTTAGAACGCTATATTTTCTTTCTCTCCGGTTTTTAAAAAACGTTGCCCCTCACATTTAAACTCACATACACAAACAGCCAGACCCGGAACAACTATCTGCTGGTCATACAAATATTTGTTCCGTGCGGGAATCGGACCCGCGACTGCGCCAACCGTGCTGTCAAGATTTTGAGTTAAGTATAGGAGAACGTGGCAACTTTTGTTGTTTTTCTACATAAACGACTTTACGCTACGCCTAAAAATGAGGGAGCTACAGAGGTTGTGACTTTATGCTCGCCGCACTGTTACCGCTACTTTTAAACTGTTAAATCAACATACCCAAAAATATATATTTTTGAATTATGTCAAGCTTCTCGCAAATGAACGATATGTACCAACAAAAATTTCCAAACTACAATAATATTTCAGAGTGATTATTAATAGTACCTAAAGTCTTAGGTCATCTCTTATGACAATACATACATAGGTAGATACACAGGTACTCGGTACGTTTATTATTATTTACAATTAATAATTAATAAATAAATACTAGATATTAATTTTAATGTATTCAATTACTAGAAGAAAACAAACCATCGCTTATCATCGTTTCTCTGTCGGTGTAATGCAAGATTAACATACAATAAATATCTAACTCTCAGAGCATCTATACAAACCATTGACCAATTGACAATTAGATACTTTGGTACTCAGAGTCGTCAAAAAAAATTAATAATCTATAAAAAACTTTCATAAAATATCACAATTGTCTAGTATATTCTGGAACTGACTGACAGCGGAGTCAAAATTATGACAGATTTTTGTTGACATGTGCTAAGACTGACTATACTTTAAAGGACGTCTCTGAGTGCGGCAGTAAGACATGAGAATTTAGTTATATCAATTATATTTTCAGTTGTAACAATGTATAATAATTTTATAATAAATCGAGCCACGTGCTGAATGTTGATGAACAACATCAGATTTATGCCAACCTCCTCATAACATCCACCGTTGGAACAAAGCTAGGCCGATTACGATGTGGTCGGTATTGTTGCTAAAACAAAACGGTTTTTATTATCTGGCTGATAATTATGATGATATCATAGAGAATTGCTTTTTATACAGAGATTCTTACCTATGTAAAAGTATTTACATATGTAACTACTTTTTCTGTGTTAATCATACAGAAAAAGTAAGTAGGTACTAATGTAAATACCTACTTTTCCTGGGAAATTAAAAAACATTTTCAAACAAGAGAATGCGCATGCGAATTGTTGTTGAATTTAGAAAGGAATTAATAAAAGTTATGGATATATTTTTCTGTAATCTTATAAGCTGTAGCTGCAAATGTTTTATGTTTTCATGAGGTCATGCGTGGGCCGTGCCAGGCCAGGACAGAAACGGAAAATAATGGAATAAATAAGTACACACGGCTACACATCAAGCTATACATTTCCAGTTTTCACTGACCTCTCATTGTAAGGAAATCCTATACAATGAGCAGACCCTATACGAGAGCAGCTTATGCTGGAAAATGAGAGCTTGATGCGTACCTATATCTTTTCTAAAGCTTACTCTCCATCAATCGGCTCATTTCCTGACCTTCACATGTCATTGAATAAGTTTACGTCTTTAAACCTACAAAATAACTGGCTACCTTTAACAACAAAAACAAATAATAAAAGGAAAGTTACAATTTAAATTATGGCGTATAAAAATAGTGAACCGTATAAAATGCTTAAATCAGGTTTAACGGGTTTCTCGGCATTACAATAATTTTTACAAAAATAAAAACGACGAAAAATTATAAGAATATAATAATAATATACATATAATCTGAGGTAATAAATGTGTCTTTGAAAATTGTATATGTATAGGGGCTGACAACAGCTAAGCTCGGTCACTGTCAGACTGCATAGAAAAAAAAGAGAAGGTCGATGACAATTACAGGCTGGTAATTTATTGCAAATTAAGAAGCAATTATATATTTATAAAAAATCTATCGATTGGACAAAAAAATTAAAACACTATCACGTTAATATGTTGTTGCTTGACGAACAATCTGAAAAAAAAACCCAGATTGATTGCGTGTATATTAGTATGGTTTTTAATCGTAAAAAATTTTTTTTTGAGGTATATTCGTGACTTTTTTCCATCGTACCAAATTAGTTGTATTATGTTTTCAACACACTATCTAACTAGCATATTATATACTGAAGAATATCATATATTTTTCTGATTTTGTTTACTGCAGTGGATCATATACTTTTAGGCATTATAAATCTTGCGTTTAGGTCATGTAGTCCCCTGACCAGAATATTTATAACGTCCATGGAAAAATAAATATATTTTTACTACTTACTTACTCATCATAATGTGCGGGTATCCACCTATAATGTCTACCTTCCTTAGTAGGCAATCATTTAATCAACATACGGGTCTACAGAACTTCCCCGTGCATATTCGACGGGAATTTCCAGTCTTGTCCTTTACCTAAGTATAATATATTTTGTATACCTTCCGACATATTCAAATAAGTAGTGTGAGTCCAATGTGTCATGTTATTTCACAGAATGTCACTAGATTATTTTTAAAAGACCAGTCTGTAGTATCCTGCTTAGAATAAACATAAAAAAATCTTGGCTGATGAAAACCGTTAACGCCATGTACCTACATGTGGTCAGTTTATTTAATATTACTTTATGTTAATAAATAACTAACGCGGTCGTGGTACATTCACGAAACTCGCGCGAACTGATTAGCATAGTAAATATTGACAGGAGTACATGTCTTGTCAAACGTGTCTACGAATAAATAGTTATCTTTTCATTAGATAGCCAATATAACACGTTCTACGTCACGATTGAGGGTTCCGTAAACTTTTAGTAAAACAGGAAGCTTTCGTCATGTTAATTTATCACCAATATTTCTTCTTTTTTTTAAACGTCGTCTCTCAGGTCTCCTTAGGAGGTTGTCGGCTGCTTAACCGGACTATCCTGTGGATGTGATAAATCAAGGCCTCCAGCCAGGCCATAACACTTATAAACTACACCAAAAGTGCCTATACTCAAAGATTTAAATAGTTACAAAGCACCTCAGAGTGGAGTGGCCGCATTCCTTCCAAAATGTTTTTTCTTATTTTATTTTTTTAAAGTTTGTTATTAGTCTGACCTCTGCAGTTTATTATTAATGTACTAATTTCAAAGTGTAAGGAATCAACGTAACTTATGAAACAAACCTTGTTCCTACGTGTAACGCTTCAAAGATTTCATTATTTTGAAAAAAAGTTTCAGTGATTAAATTCATAATTGATTCATTTACACGAAAGAGATTAGACAATGCACCGTTAAAAGTTGCTGTCCGTTCCGTTTGACATACAAATAAAATATTATAATGAGCGAAATTAAGCATTTCACAAAGCTGCTGCCGGAAGATAAAGGTATTTAGTCACCGTTCACTGTAAATTATTTCATGTAACATCTTCATTTAAGCTCAAAATTATGTTTTAATTATTTCATAAACATTAAAATGATTATATACAATATATAACGCAACTAACTATTTACACTAGGTACTAAATTAAACGACTATCTAACCAAATATATTTAAAATAAATACAAAAATCCTTTTGTTTTTTGGTCACTTTGGCGTCGAGAAATACTCGTCCGCATCGCTGTCATCCGAAAACGTGTCTAGAAGCCTGGCAGCTTCATTATATCCTTATTTTTTTTGAGGGTGGGATATCATCAAATAACTTCTCCCGCTCTGGGCGGAGCGGGAGGGCGTGTCAGACTCTTACTGACTAAAACCCACCCGTGTTCCTTCAGTTGCCTGTGCCAGGGGCCACGATATCCCTCTCGGACTTTCCCGCAACCCTGGCCGGCCCTAGCGGACCCCGTCATTGATGCTGACATCTCTTTGAGGCGCGCGTGGAACACAACGCGCCGTCAACCCGGGCCTGGTCCTTATCGAACGGCGAGCTGCCCATAGCTCGCCGTTCGCAAGCCCGCGTCTACGGTGGCCGGGAATCGGCCTGCGATTCCCGACGCCCAGGGCGTCTCCTGCGGCGGCTAGGGGCGTGTGGGCGCAAATTTTGCCTCTCCCTCATGCGTTCCGCCTCCTCCTTCGCGAACATTACTGCTTCGCAGAAGGAGGTGACGGCTTCCCAAGCCCTCTCGCTACTTACCATGGCCTGGACCAGGGCCGGACGCAAGAGATCGCCACCGCCAATCGCCTGCACGAGGGCACTGCGGTGCTCCGCCCAAGCCGGGCAAACCTCCACCGTATGCTCCACCGTGTCCTCCAGGCGATCCACACAATGGTGACACCCGGGCGAGCTTCATTATATCCTATTCTTAAGAGTAGGTATGTTTGACCCTGCTTCAGGTTGAAACGGGTGCTAAGCTGATTTGCTTTCACGGTAAAATACCATCTCTATCTTACCTACTTAATAAACATCTTACATTCATTCATTCATACAGACAACGCACAGTTTATACCGCTGGGTCTAGAAAGAAGCATGAATTGTTGGACAAGAGTTCCTTATACTTAGGGAATGAAAGTATGTGTGTTCTTCTCACTGTAAAAGCTGTTGCTGAGCTTTTTCAGACCTGAAGAGACAGTACAGTGAGAAGAAGACTTGCTGAAGCAAACTTGCAGCCCCATAGGCCAGCGAGTGGC
The DNA here is from genome assembly GCA_937001585.2 of Brachylomia viminalis. NCBI lineage: Eukaryota > Metazoa > Arthropoda > Insecta > Lepidoptera > Noctuidae > Brachylomia > Brachylomia viminalis. The sequence continues at coordinate 11,530,341 of OW443310.2, read as the reverse complement.
CCCAAACTCGAGAGAGGGCATCGTGTAACAAGACTACGTTACGCCCGTGAATACAGACAGTGGAGTGAAGAAGAATGGCAAGAGTTCACTGATGATTCTCGATTCTCACTATTCACTTCCGATGGAAGGCGAAAAGTGTATAGGCGATCTGATGAGCGATACATTCAAGCCGGCCTCACATAAAGAGTCCAATACGATGGAGGCTCTGTACACGTATGAGCTGGCACCTTTTCAGAAGGTCGCACCAAGCTAGTGGCCATAGAAAATGGCACCCTGAGTGGGAAAAGATATGCTCAAAAGATTTTTAATGACTTTGCAGGGTCATATTTAGTCAAGGGTGATGGATCGATACTGATGACGCCTGACCCATTTAGGATAACGCCCGGACACACACCGCTCGAGTCGAACAAGAGTACATTCAGGTGGGTGGTATCAACTTGATGGCTTGGTCATCAAGAAGACCTGATTTCAAGCCGATTGAGCACGCCTGGGATGAGCTCGGGTGGCTGGTCAGAAGCTGATCACCCTTAGGGCCCTAAAACAGGCCCTGATGGAAGAATGGGAGATTATTCCCCAACATCGCCTCCGATACCTAGTCTTCAGTATGGCAAACCGACTCGAAGCTGTTATCGGAGCCCGAGGAGGCAATACCAGTTATTAAAATGTAAATAAGGCGTTAAACATAAGTACATCAATGTTGTTTGAGTTTTTTTGCCAGTAAGTTAAAAATGGTAATTTTTTGGTTTTTATCTATTTTAAGTTAAAAACTTTACTAATGTATAATAAACTATAATTTCCAAAGAAAGTTGATGAAATTTGCTATAAAACTTATTCTATTTCAAAATTGTCTTAATAAAACCAAGGTTTTTCTTTAGACATGGTTTAAACCAACGAGCCTGTTTTTGAAATAAGAACCTAACAGAAATCGAAATACAGTTCCTTTACCAAACCGACAACTTAGGCCGGTCTTAAGTTGTCAATTTAAGGACTTTACTGAAGTCGGCATAAAGTTCGAAATACAAAAACTGGCTCAAAGGTTTAGGCTCCGGCTAAAGTTAGATCGTGTTTTGTATGGCGGTTATAGTTTAGGAAAAATTGCAATTTTAAAAGTGTGGTACTGAGTTTTGAAGGCCGCTGTATTATGAACAGGGAACATTTGTTTATTTGTTTGTAAGTTTGTATGTAGGGGTAATCTCTGGAACTTGGATTAAAAAGTCGGATTTAAAATTTTTTTTTTGCATTTGATAGCCGAATTCTCGAGGAAGGCTATAGGCTATTTAACATCACACTAGGACCCTTAGGAGCCAAGCGAAAAGAAAAAAAGTCAGAAAGAACGCTAAGCGAAATGAAGTAATAGCGTGGGCAGGTGACGCGATGAGACGGGGGAAGAAGAAATTTCACGACGACGAAGTCATGGCAGAAGCTCGTCTTATATAAAAATATAATGCTTCCTTATACATATTATAAAAAAGTTAAGCCTAAATCCATAAATAAAGCCATATTTACCCATTCGACGGAATGGCGTTATGCTCAGAATATTAAACAAGGAATTAGTCATATTCGTCATAAATGTTTTTTCCACATTAAATTAAAGAACAGTTTCGTTTTATGGGTTTCTACGCTCGTCAGTATTTCTCAGGAAAAGGACTTATAACGGCTTAATGCAAAAGTTATTTAGGTAGGTACATAAGTCAATGATATTGGAATCTTAGGAAGCGGACAACGGAACTAAATATTGCTAGCAATTCATAATTTTATTTATTGTCATCATAATTTACAATGGAACTGAACCTACTTTTACACCCTCAATTCAAGTCTTATGTGTACCGATTTTAACAACTTATAAAAACCGATTATACCTTTTCAAAATTTTGCAGTCTTAAATATATGGAAAAAATTATATTCATATGTTCGTAAATGGGTATTTATAGAAACCACGACACTCGCTCTGTCACCCTTGAAATAAACCAAATCATGCAGATGGCCAATGAGACCGAAGATTCAACGGATTCACCGACGATGGTTGAAAAATAAAATTGAACATGAAAATGCGTTTGATTTTACAATATTTGCCCAAAAAGCATATTTTGTTCCGAGTCAGTTGTCTCAGATCACGATCTTGCTGCTTTAATGGCAACTATGACTTACCTTTCATTTATAAGTACATTAATATGGGTAATAGGTAGATACGCAGCCATTTGGTAAGTCTGTGGAAAACCTATCTGATTTTATAAGCAACTCAAGTACATATTAAAATTAATCATTTAAATTGGGGTATGCTTGTATCAATTAATTTCGTCGTAAATATAAATTCTCACTGGTTTAATTGACTCTTCAATGATAACTAGTGTCAGTTAAGGCTGGCTGATCTTTGGCTTAGATAAGTAAATAGGTATTTAAAGTTTAAATATTAATCTAAAATCAAAATTGTATTGCTGTATATTGCTTCGTATTAATATTTTTAGCCACATGCATAAATAATGAACGTGATAGGTAAGTTTTATTATCAATTTAGTTTAATGTTATAGAGACAAAATATTACGAAATACTCAACTGAATGAACAAAAATTCTTTGATATTTTCTGCCATCCAGTTTCCCCATGACTGCTCAAGTAATGAAACTATGGCACTTCGTTTAGGATTACAGGCTATTCTAATTTTGTTTTTTTTTCAAATCGTTCTTAACATAACATAACATTACGCCGTGTTTCCGCAAAGGGTTGGGCAGAGGTGTACCTATAGTATACCCACACCTCGCTAGTTATGGTTAAGCCCATGCAATAGGGGGCGAGCCTATTGCCATCTACCGGGCACAACTGGACTCCGGGCTGCTTCTGTGAAATTTCACATGGAAAAACAAAAACAATTGATGATTCGAAAACAATTGAAGATTCGAATTTATCTAAGTAAGTTCCAAGTTATGAACCAGCGATGTTTTACCTACTTTAATAAGCATAGTGAGTGCTTTGAATTGTCTAAGCGGTCACATAAGCAAGGTTCGAAGTGATGTTTACAGGATATAACGCTACCTACTCTACTTACGTAGGTACCAAAACGAGCCAATAAATACTGTGTAATACGAATATCTGTTACGAGCCGCAAAGAAAGACCTTGTGACTCATTCATTGATAAGTGGACGTAAGTTTGTCGAAGCATGATTTTGTTATGACGTACATTTTGTTTTTGTTTTCAAAGCAAAAGTCAGTGAACGCAATTGCATTTTTACAAAAGCAGGTACTAGATCTTGGTCAATTTGAGTACCCACTTATGTACTTAAGTAAGTACTTATTTACCCTTCGAATAATATATCTACTTACCATATTGTTACCTAAAGTCCTTTTTTATTTCTGTGAGATTACTTTTCAGTAGGTATAGTTATAAATTCAACGGGTAGGTGACTACATTTTATCATGATTTTATGTAGCCATTATGTGAAGTTTTATGAAAGGTAGGTAAACTTAGTTTAAACAAAGAAAGAAAGAAAGAAAAGAAAATGCGTTTATTTGCGGTAAACATGACGCAAAAAATAACACAAACACAGAAAATATGAAAAGGTTGGGAGAAACATGCGTCACATCCACGCAAAACGAGCGAGCGAGAGCTATGCTCCCAATATTTAGGGGACTATCTACTTAATAAAATCTTAAATCCCCTTCAGACAGACTACGCAGTCAAGCTATCTGGGTCTAGAAGCGTGGAATATTGCACAAGAGTTCCATAAACAACAAAAAGTGGGAACTTAGGAAGGATTTTTGAAAGTTCATCCCATGAAAGGGTTTAAACGGGGGATGAAAATTCGTAATTATTGCCGATAGGAAATCCCGTCGGGCACTGGGCTTGTTTTTAACCAAAATGTTACAATTACAGGCAATGCTTGTTCGACTTTATTTTAAAATCGGTTGCATGTAGTTGAAATTTTTCAGAATGACCTGCGTAGCGCTACGCCGCGCAAATGAGTGAAAATAAAAATAAATAAATTAGTATACACCTAAACCATCCCGAATAAATTCTCTAAATGATGGTGAAAACCGGTTGAAAATCCATACAGAGAGATACGAAAAGCGACATTAATTTATAATAACTATGACGTATAGATATAGATTTACGAAGGTATATTTATTTATCTATATTTTACATATTACAATATTTTACTGTATTTTTTCAATGTTAGTTAAGAATATTGATAAATAATGTAAATTCTACAATAAGGTACGTCATATGACTTCAGTGTCATTGATAGCGAAATTCGACGTCATAAAATGTAAAATTCCGGTCCTTTTGATAGCTCTGTATCAACAGTAGCCAAGCATCCTTTATCGTTAATAATTCTTAAAACAAAACAGGTTGTTTTTAAAATGCAATGAGTGTTGTTGTACATACTAAATTAATGTAATATAAAATAGGTTTATATAGAACCATGGATAATTAAATCTTAGTATTTGTTAGTGTACAAATTAATCAACTCAACCAACCACATAATATATGAACCACGTACGAAAGACATGTGACATCTACCAACCCGCACTGGGCCTGCGTGGTGGATTACGGCCCACTCCCTCTCACAGAGAGGAGGTCTGTGTCCCAGCAGTGGGAACGTTATAGGCTGATGATGATGAACCAACCACGTATGTAACAAACAATACAGGGTGGCAGGGACATCGATGCGACGCACAAACAGCTACCATGGATTCAGCACATTCTAGACCCCCTAAATGTAGTAAGCAAAAACCCAAGTCATGAAAGTAAGTAGGTACCTCATATTCCTATGGTATAATTTTTTTTTTCTTTTTTTTAATTACGATGGTCATATAAATTACTTATTATAGACTATATACCGATAAAATACCTACGTTTTAAAATAGACAACTAAGCCACGGTAATAATTATTATCTATACAGTATTGTAACTCGGCCGTATCTTTGAAATAAATGCCTACAGCCGCGCGGTACGTGAACATGCGATAGGGCTGCCCGCCTCCAGCATTTTAATTACATTTGCCTACTTTGTGTTTCCATTTAGTTTTGTGATATACTTTTTTTATATAAACAAATAAAATACTTTGTGAATTGAATAGGAAGTGTTCAATAAAAATGCGTGTTGTTTTTTGATTGGTAGATTTAAAACCAAACCACCAAACCATTGATTAAAAAACAATTTTTATGTTTGAATAACAAATCGGTCTTATAAATTTGCTAGTATTCTTCATAAGCACAGTACAATTAACAACAATTGTTAATAATAAAATACCACGTCTTTACTTTGAATTATACAAACTAACAAAACAAAACACACATGCCCCGAGGTTTTAACACAAGCGTAGGTACCTACCGTATCATGATTCATGAAACGCCTATAACTACCTATTTCACTCGTGTCAATCACTTTCCTTTACTCTATTCACTTTATTTATTAATCCAGACATCTTTTTTTTCGGGAGATAAAAGGAAATACGTATCCATTAAAAAGACACACATTATGTACCTACCTACTAGTAAGTAATAGTAGATTATTAACCAAGGGGATAAAGCAGTGTCTTCTGTCGCGGGTGACGATTTAAATCGCGAGCGTAATGAAGGACTCGAGGTTTACTCCCGAGCGTAGCGAGGGTGTTAAAAACTTAAATCACGAGCGAAGCGAGGGATTTAAGACGAGTCCTGAGAGTAGCGAGGGATTTAAGTTCACTCAAGACTAAGACAGCTTTATCACCGAGGAAAATACTCTACTTTTCGTACCATTTGCGAAAAAAGTAACACAATAATAATATGAGATAAGCATTTATTAAAAATAATGACAATTAAACGTATTTTTAGAACATTAACTTATTTATAAAAATAAATTAAAATAAACTTAACGTTTATGTATTTGAATAAAACAAAAACGCGGCAAATTCCTAGACAAATTTTTTTTTGTTGGAAAAGCAAAGGCTTCAAGCTCATACGGCCTCGTCGGTTTTCGTAATTTTATTTAATTAATAATCATAACTGCATAATAAATGCGTATTCCTTTTTCAAAAAGATGTATAATGCTTTAGATACAAACTCAATGGTGTAAACACAGATGTAGCTCAAATTTCGGTAAGTATTCCAAAAAATCACATTCTCCCCCTAGAGGATGAATGAAATTCAGTACAATTTTCTTTCCCTGTTTTTAACAGATTAAAAATGACTATTGTTATGTTCGCTTTTTGTGGCATAGAATGTCACTTTTTTGAGCAAGTGGTACGAAAAATTATTTTATAGTCTTACCTTTCAGAGTTTCCAGGTAATCTAAAAAAAGTTATCTCTGGATGCGATAATGAAGAATGAATTCTTCATTATCGCATCCAGAGATAACTAAACAACCAAAAACAGCACAATATATCCTACTCGTCATATTAAATATGTACTTACTTGAACTTATTTTTAGTGAAAAAATCGCGCGGTTATTGTTAAAAAAACAACACATCGTCCGTTCGTCACTGCGGCACAGTCGCGACCGGTCGCGACTGTCTGCATGCCGAGCGCATGTCGAGATCGAGGCGCGTGCGCATAGCTCGCGCTTCGTCCGTTTGTATGAAGTTGGATAGTTGAATACTGTATCTATAATATTACCGTGACTAAGCCTTATAATAAATAAATAGCACCATATTAAATAAACTTTGCGCTAACAAAGTTTATAGTAACAATGTATGAATTAAAACATTTTTCATCATTATGTGTAAATGATCGCCATTCAATTGAGCTAAGACGAACATCTAAGGATTATGCCGCGTCAGATTTGTATCAACAGACTCATTACTCAAGTTGATTGATGGTCGACGTTTTCAAACAAACACTTATGTTTGTGTTATAAATCTAAATCTACATCAACTTAGACAGGTTACCTCCGCATACTAAAAGCCCAGTCCTTCTTCTCTTGTGCCGGCTCGGCACGAACTAAGTATGTGAGAACTGAGCGCCTAGACATTTTTTTATTTTATTTAGGATGGGTTTGCTCTTGACTCTAGTCTAGGTCAGTGGTGACAGAGACAGAGTCGACGGTGGAGTGAGCTTACCCAGATGAAGCCTGTTCACTCTCACTTTGAAGAGATGAGGGTGGTGTGCGTTCGGAAAAACAGACGCAGGTAGAGAGTTCCATTCTTTTGCTGTGCGCATTACAAAAGACATTTGGAAACGCTTAGTGCGAATTATTGGAAGAGCAACTAGGTAAGGATGGTAACTTGCAGTGCGTCTAGATGACCGATGGAAGGCCCTTCTTCCATCGGTCATCTACGGGTGACCGATGACGGGATCTATCGGGTGGTTTATTCCACCGGCCCCCTGGCCGGTGGAATAAGGTCGTCAATAATCACTCTCAAAGCTTTTCGTATTTCTACCACGACTTTTAACAGGATTATTTTAGCCGAAAGATGTCCACTGCTGGAAGCCACTTCGACCGGCTTTGCGCTTCTCGCAACGGTCCACCATGTGGGGGGCCTTCCAATGCTACGTCTTCCGGGACGCGGTCACCACTCCATAATCTTTCAGTCCTATCGGCCATCTGCTCTGCGAGCAATGTGCCCTGCCCACTGCCACTTAAGTTTACCAATTCTTCGGGCAATGTCGGTTATCTTGGTTCTCCTGCGGATCTCTTCATTTCTGATTCGATCACGTAGAGCATCAGAGTGATATCTAATACAATACATTTTTGGTTTCCATCATCGTTATCGGTGATGGAATCTCATTTTGTCGAAGTGCTCTCGACAGGCCGTGAAAAAAATAAGAGACAATTAGCAAGGTGATAGTGGATCTGACTGTCCAAAGTGCGCTGGACGCACATTTAAATGTGCCCAGCCGTGGAGGCTATATAAACGTACCCTAAAAATAAAAAGACAAGAAAGCCTGACGTCAGTAAATTAGCGGTCAAATCTCAGCTGTTATGTTTGATCACAACATCTGAGCTTTGACCGCTAATTTACTAATTACTACTTAGTTTACTAAACAAGTGAAGTTATGTTTTGAAAAGCTTGTTGATAAAACTACCATTCTTTAATCCCGAAACTAAACTGACAATTAATTATATTTATGACTATCGGTTTTCGTGTTTTTGAAGATTTATTGACCGGTACCGGATTGTTTAAATTGTTGTCTCAAAATAAAGTATTTTTAAAAATATGTAAATCTGTCTTCGGTATAATACTTAAAACAGACACGATATTTTCAATAACTACAAAACTGTTAATTCTCTAAACGAGCAAAATAATAGTTTGCATGTTGTATCTATGGAAAACCTAGAACTGTCACTTTCCTCCTATTGTCTTTGAAAAAACTGTCTTGTTTTCTTTGATCTCTATGGCTAAGTAGGTAACGAAACTAGAATACTGGGCTAAACATTGAATATACGTTTTAATTTGGAGAGCTTAAAGGCTCCTGCAGGCCACAGGCCATAAGCGACAGCGCGACGCAACTGTAGTAGAACATTTTTTATGAAAACTTCATGGAAATTGTTATACTACATTCGCGTTGACCCGCCGCGTCGCGCCTATCTGTGGGAGCCTTAGCTTTTAAGCCTGCTCTTCTTTATTAACTACAAGAGAAAAGGCTGTTTTGGAGTATGTCCTAAATATTATAAAGTTAAATACTCTTATACAAAATTCTGCAACAAGTAATTGTCCAATGTTTTTCTGCTGTTTAAATACAGAGAAATATGATATCTGTCCTATAAATTATGGAATGGGCTAGCCTTTAGCCATAGATATAGGGAGCTTCTTTCTACGAATACAAATGATCTGGAAAATTAAAAGCCAGATCTCAAATATGCAGTCCGCCTCTTCACATATTTAAAAGTAAATAAACAGTCGCTCACATTCGAACGCCATTCGATTTCAATTCTAACCTTAATATTATAATTTGCATTTAATCACCTAAATAAGGGCAGAGGAAAGACCGCACTAAAGAGGAATAGGTTGAATAACTCGTTGTTTAGGTGAATAGCCTTCTTTTTTTTTGTGGGTGGGAAATTATCAAATGATTTCTCCCGCTCTGGGCGGAGCGGGAGGGCGTGTCAGACTCTTACTGACTAAATTCCACCTGTGTTCCTTCAGATGCCTGTGCCAGGGGCCACGGTAACCCTATCGGACTTTCCCGCAACCCTGGCAGGCATCGGCCCTAGCGGACCCCGTCATTGGTGCTGACATCTCTTTGAAGCGCGCGTGGAACACAACGCGCCGTCGACCCGACCTTATCGGACGGCGATCTGCCCATTACTCGCCATCCGCAAGCCCGCCTACGGTGGCCGGGAATCGGCCTGGGTTTCCCGACGCCCAGGGCGTCTCCTGCGGCGACTAGGGGCGTGAGGGCGCGTTTTTGCCTCCCCCTCACGCGTTCCGCCTCCTCCTTCGCGAGCATTACTGCTTCGCAGAAGGAGGTGACGGCTTCCCATTACTTCCCTTTCTCGCTCCGTACCATAGCCGGGACCAGGGCCGGACGCGAGAGATCGCCACCGCCAATCGCCTGCACGAGGACACGGCGGTGCTCCGCCCAAGCCGGGCGGACCTCCACCGTGTCCTCCGGGCGATCCACATAATGGTGACACCCGCGCGTTTCCTCCCGCCTTATCCGGAACAGGAACCTCCCGAAGCAACCGTGTCCGGTGAGGACCTGCGTCAGGCGGAAGCTGAGGACGCCGTGGCGCCTCTCTAGCCACTCCTCAAAGAGGGGACTTATTGCCGCAATTGTGGCGTGCCCATAGGTGAATAGCCTGAGATCGGCTCGAAAACCCTTAAGTTGGACCTATATAAGTTATAGATCTACCGACTGATGCATACAACGTCATACTTTATTTAATACAATAAATATTTGAACTCACTTTTCGGGTTTAACTGGACTAGATTGAGGGTCAAATAAAAGCAAATGTAAGAATTAAAATATGTAGGAAATAGGTATATAAATAGGATACAATCAATGAGCACTTTCTGAACATTAAAAGACATTAAAGACAGTCTCCAAAACACACTCATTTCCTAGTGTAAAAACTTGGGAAGCAATGCGGCAACTTTTCCAGAGGTTCCGTTCCCTTTTACTAAACCTACGCCCGTCGGCGTCGCGGCGCCAGCGCCGTCTGTCTGCCTGCGACTCCGACTCGCACTTGGTTGGTTTTCTTACGATAAACTCTTGCTTAATTAATACATCATAACAGCAATTACCAGTTTCTAAGATAAGAAACCACCACCAGAATCATTTTGTAGTTTCCTATATCATGTTTATTGTATTTATAATCGTCACAAACCGAAATGTCAACCGTTACTGATTTAGAAGCAGATTGTAAGTCTTGTGAAGACTAGGATGTTCGATAAGGCTGGGAGCCTTATTTGACTATCAGAATATAGCCATCTGAAGCCCTACCTATATTTAGAAGAAGATCAATATCATGGCAAACTTATTTTCTTTTTCTTTCTTTTTTCTTTTAAAAAAAAACGTTGCCAACTAGGAATTTCTCCTGTATCGTGGGTGCGTTTTAAAACATTTAAACTCACATAAGCAAACAGAAAGACCCGGAACAACTATCTGCAGGTCATACAAATTTGTTCCGTGCGGGAATCGAATCAGCAATCGCGACGTTGAATCGAGTCCAAGAATCTTCATGGCAATCAAAATATTCCATAGTAACATTTCCATCTGAGACCTTTGTCCAGCCGTAAAGGTTGAAAAGAAAAACATTTCCATCTAAACGTTTACCCTCTAAAATACTGCGATCGACTTATCGTTTTCCAATCAATTATGCCATGTTCCTTTATGAGCATTAAATTTAATTCGTATTTTTGACGAAACAGGTATTTTTTATGTACAAGATAAAGAAATACTAATTAGGTAATATGATAAATGCAAATTCTTGATATACCCAGACTTTGTATTTACGTTGTCTGAATTTCATGACGATTCGCTACGGCCGGTTCGGGCGGCGCGGCCCTGTACCTATGAGTACAAACGTTCGCATCACATTTTTAGCGACATTTTCCGTTTTTTAAACAAACTGTAATTAAACTAATTAGATGGACAGTTAACATAAAGATGTTTTAATTACATTCAACAATGATGTGAGTATGTATTAATGATGTTATCATTGCTCGCATACCACGCACTATGTGATATAATACGCATTAATAAATACATAACAGGCATAGATTTTCATATAATATAAAAATGTTATGCAATAATAAATAGGTAGGTTATGGTAGTATGCAATAATAAATAGGTAGTAGGAACAGGTAGGTAGGTAATAATAAATATGAATATTTTGTATCCACCTTCTAATGTTTTTGTATCCGGCACGGAAATGCCGACATTGACGTGCGACACTGTGAACTATTTAACTATTCCCTAATAATATACGCATCATTTTCGTAAAATGTATAATTAACAGCTCGAATTTATAATTCGCGAATATCAATGTTGGACTAATACCGGAAATTATCGTATTCAAATTAAATTTGAGACTAAGCGCCGACACGATTAAAATCACGTATGAACATAAAAGAAGCATGATATATTAATTAATATCGTATTAATTTATTTAATCAATTGAGGCCTAATATCAATAACGCAAGCACGATGACACTGGACAAACATTGAGCTCAATGACATCCCACTTAAGACGCTGTTTAGTTCAACTTTTGCTTTTATTTGCAAGGACAAGTTTATTTACTTCCTCTCTTAGATCAAGTCCTCACATAACAGGCTTTGCAGGTGCAAATTAAATACATAAATGTAATGAAATCATCGAAGTTAGCCTTTTGTTATTGTTGAAGTATGTGTTCCTCACTCCGAATAACACTTTAAATATTAATTTAAATTTTTGTCAATAATGATTAGGTAAGTAATTGTTATGCGCGATTTACTACTTACGTCCATTCAGCGGAACGGACGCTATTGAGACGTCACTCTTATTACTTTAAAACATTGACTGAAAGCTATGAAAATAAGAACGTACTTGTTGCGCATTTGCCGTCAGCGATCAGCGTCAGGCTGTGAGGCTTCTGCAGCAGTTCCTGCAGCTCGGGCTGGGGGTCTGACGAGTTCTTCCTGGACTTCATGTTGATATATGAATAGTTCACTAACACAGGTGTCAATTATTTCATTACCTACAACTAACTCCTTGGAGTGAATTAAGCACTTTTGGAAAATAATGATAGTTGACGTTGTGCACGTCCGATGCTTCATCCGTGGGGCGGAGGCGCATGGCTCGAGGTGCGAAGTGTGGCGGGAGCGAGGGCGAGCGGCTTTATAGTGCGGCGGGACAGACGCGAGGATACGAGCAGAGCCGCGCCGCGACTGAGCGCAGCGCCGGCATCCGGTCAAGGGTATAAGACCTCGCGGACGGCACTAGCACAGCGGTAGCGGCTAGCGGCGCCATCGCAGCTTCCACTACACACATTGTTTATTGTTATTGACTACAGTGGCGAGAAAAGATATTGTGATTCATTATGATCGAGCATTTACCAACATTTGTCTTAGCACTAAATTAAACCCAATAACTAATTAGTTCTGTCCAAAAATAAATCAAACATGCATTATTAAGCTGAACATGCTATTCGTTAGACATTGAAAACGATTGCATGCAATTCTCAAATAATCGAAATAACTAATCAACTACCTACAAGAGGGAGTGGTTACTATTTAACATCTTTCGCAATTTGTTAAGTGCATTAGTACTTACCTAGTGCGTAAACCTGTATACAAGCACAGAACAATATACCTACTCGTACCTAACTACATAGGTAACTGTAGGTATTGTAAAGGTGAATGACACTAAAAGTAAAGGGCTTACGGAAGTCGTTTTCAAGTCTCTGAAACAACACTTTAACAAACTTATTTATATTATGATAAACGTAAATAGTTCATTATGTGGACAGTAATTATGATTGGCTTTATTAATGTTTAGTGCTTGTGTAAGAGCTGAGATAGACAGACCATTTTTAATGCAATTGAATCTTTATTATTTCCAATACTGACCTCTTGATTTGACTACAATATCAATCAACAATATTAATGGTTACTATCTAACGGATCGTCAGCTTGAGCACTATTGCAGAGCAATAATTATGCAATTGTATAAACTCTGAAAGAACTAGGTACGAGCTGCAGGTATCCTGATTATTATGGTATTATGATGAAATCCTTTACGGTTCGTTTTGGCTTGTAATAATTTGATAATTGCCGGCACGGTTGGCGCAGTGGTTAAGCGATTGACTGCTGCGTTACGTGTCGCAGGTTCGATCCCAGCACGGAACAAATATTTGTATGACCTGCAAGTAGTTGTCGGGTCTGGCTGTTTGTGTATGTGAGTTTAAATGTTTGTAAACGCAACCACGATACAGGAGAAATTCATAGTGTGGGGCAACGTTTAAAAAAAAAAAACAAAAAAAAAATATAATCGATAAGAAGATCATTCTTTTTTATTGCAACAATTTGGAAAACGAGGTTAATGTAGGTACAATTTAAGACATTAGATTCGCAATTCGTGTTATAATTATTACCCAACACACGTACACAGCTGGTAATTTTATACATTATAAGCTTCTTAAATTAGGTTTTTCTCAGAGCTAGATTTTATTTTTAAACCTAATCGTCAAATTCCTCACAATCGTTAAGATAAGTAGGTAGGTAGATACTCAAAAAACATAAACATAGATATTTCTTTGCAATTTTTTTGTATCGAGAAAATTCCTTTGTGCATTCCTTTTATAGGATGCTAGGCCATATAGTCAAAAAACATACACCAAAATGGATTATACTTAAGGTACAGGCGCCGTGTATGGCCCACTTAATTTTAAATCACTGTAAAAATCACTGTAAAACTGTAAAAAAAAAGAGATTAGGAAAAACATATAACATGTTTATTAATGACACATTTTAAATAAATACAAGTTCTTTTTGTACCATCACAACAGAGAAAAATCGTTTTTTTAAAACATAGTGAATGGGCCATCTTAGGAACATAGTAGCCCAAGAAAGCCCGTTATGAATTAAGGAATATCTATGTAATATTAAGACCAGCAAAATTATTTTTTCACAAACTGAATTCAATATGCAGTTTTATTTAATATTAAGTGTTTTAGATTAATTAATCAGTAAAAAAAATGACATTGGGCCTTCTTATGTCTATAGAAACTTGGAATGGCCTTAAAACAAAAAATCAACACTTAAACTAATAATGGCGTATATTTTGAGATCCATCTTCTTTGTTCGTAACTAAATAATACTTATAATATCCTCTAATAGGTCATTTATTTTCAATTGTGGGCCATATTAGGTATATTGAAAACTATTTTTAATAAAAAGGTATACTGTTCGTATACTTAGCTTAAAAACTTATACAAAAATAAAAAATCTAAAACAAAAACAGAACCGTAATCAACAGTAAGTTTTCACTAACAATATTTTTCATTTTCTCTTAAACTAATAACATAATCAACAATAAAAAAGTCTGAACCTTATAATTGCAGGTAGAAGAGAGGACTCTTCCAAGACCAATTATATTGCTCAGACTTTTTAGTTACACATTGGGCATAAGAAAATATCGGTGTCTTCTTTTGTCAAACCTACGCAATCCTCATGGTACCACGCCAAACACACTTTACATTGACGCATATCGGCAACCCTGTCCATCTCACAAGCTTGACAAAACCACACTTCATTTTCAGCAGTTTCAGTCTCCACTTTTTTCTGTTTTTTAGCATTTTTTTTTTCTGTAGATTTACCGTTCGTTTTTTTTTGTTTTAGCTGTCCTTTTACAGGAATTGATTTTTTCTTTTGTTTTTGTAAGCCTTTTTCTTTGGCAGCGTCAAATAAGTCTTTGGTAACCTTTTGCCCGATATAATTTAAAGCTTTACGCCTTGGTTTATTCTTTATTGTTGCGAAATTTGGCGTAGGAATTTGTTTATGAAATGGTGTCTTAGCGCCTGAAGTGCCTGAAGTTTCTTTAATTTTAGAAAGTGGTACGTTATCATCAGAATCCTCAGATCTTTCCTGATCACGTTTAGCAAATGAACTGTATTTTTCTCTCGACTGTGGGTTGATATTTTCTTCTTCCGACTCAGATGACGACGTATAAATGTTAATATTTCTTCCAGGATATTGTGCATGGGTGAAATTCAATATATTTTGATCAAAATCTTCTTGATCGGACACGTCTGACGTAGAAAAATCTAACAGTCGTTGAGGGTGCATACTATTTATACCGGAGGTGGAAGGAATAGGTGATAAAAACTGAGAATTCCTGTCGTACGGAATGCTCAAAAGGGGCTGTCTACGATGCTGTTCTTGATGTTGAGAATCCTCAATGGTAGATTCGGACGAGGAACTATAGTCAACTAACTTTCCACGAGTAGTAGTTGAACACTTTGGAATATCTAATATATTTCTTTCTGCAAGTTCATTTTCTGGGAGATCATCTTGAAACTGGGATAAAATCGATGGTGACAAATCTCGCAAGTTATCTTCATTGTATGTGACATGATCTATCTCAAAGTTATTGTGTCGTCGTGGGGAGACCACTAAATCTCCGAAATCAGTAGCTTGTTGCATTTGAGAGTCGTTTTGATGTTGTATACCAGGTAATTGTGTAAGCGCTGAAGGCGCGTAAGCTTCTTGAGGAATTGCATTGGGATCATAAGGGTAGAGTCCGGTGGCTCTGAATCCGTTAATTATATTTTCTTGGGTCATGCACCTGGGCCATACTTTGGTAAAAATCTTACTGAAGCGCTGTTTTGTAAGTTTGCGATCTGGATATTGATATGCGTACAATAATAGCTCCTCATCCCAATGATGCTCGTACGATTTATTAACTGACTTATCAAGGGGTTGTAACTCGTGCGTTGTGTTTGAGGGCAAACAGTATAATATGATGTCGTGTTCATCTGCTGCATCTACGATCCTGGCATCCAAATGACAAGAAGCGCCATCAAAAATTAATAAGCATTTTCCTGGAGACTTATACTGACCCAGATGTTCGATGAAGTCCACGAAAAGTTCGGTCGTCATACTTCCCTTGGGTGCCATCTTTACTAAGCTTCCAGCAGGAAAATTGTCACAAAATTCTGGTTTTAATCTTTTGCCCTTGAATAAGATCATTGGAGGCACTGCATTTCCCGTTGCATTCACACACATCGCGATTGTCACATTTTCTGCATGTTCATTAGCTATAAAATGCACTCTTTTTGAACCTTTTTCAGCAAAAACTTTCTGCTGATGATGAAGGTTCAATCTACAACCCTTCTCATCCATATTATATAGACGTTCTGGATGATTTGATATATCCAACTCGCTATATATTTTTTTGACAGCTTCAAAGTGTTTTTGAACGATGTGCTTATTAAGTTTTTGTGCTCTGCCGGGATTCATAAACTGAGCTTTACGAAGTGATATCTCCGAATTGCGTTTGAGGAAACCTTTCAGCCATTTCTTCCCTGCAATATTTGTTTTTTCACTGAACATGTTTGATATGCCATTTGCTCTACAGAACTCGTACGCTTGTTTCCGAACAAGTTTGGGGGTCAGCGGCATACCTACGTGAGCAAGTCTTATTATCCGTTTTGCTAAGTCCTGTTCATGTTTTTTATTCAGAATAGGTGGTCTACCAGTTACCTTTTCTGTTTTTCCGGATATTAAGTGGTTTCGCAATGTACGCCTTGGGATACAAAATGCTTCAGCAGCTGCTCGTTGTGACATTTCACGTCTCTTTACTGCCTTTATGGCATTTTTTAGCTGACATTCTGACCACTGGCCTCGAGGTTTTTTCCCAGTTGGCGCCATTTTGTTGAATACCAGCCTATGGAAGAAAAACTACGTTAACAATAACAAAAATTGAAAAGTTTTCAAAGAAATTTTCTTGTCATAAGCAAATTTAATAAAAGGATTAGACATAGATAGAAATGTATGTACTTATATGTAAACTTCAAAATATTATTTTTATTGCAATTTACAAATGTAATATTCGATAGTCCAAAGAAGGCCCGGGCCTTATTTGGGGGTCATGTAGTGGGCTATCTTATGGAACTTTGCCTTATGGCAGTAAAAATCATGTTAAAAATTAAGTGACACCATTAGAATATTAAAACTTACTTTGATTTAATCTTAACACTGTTAGTACTAAGATTTATCAAGGTGTAACGCGATATTACTGTATTTTGTTGTAAAAAAATAAATATACTTACGTGAGTAAGGTTATAACACGTGCACTGCCTTGACGCGTCACTGACAACTGACAATAGTGTTCAAAATGGCCGCGCGTGATTGGCGTGATGACGTTTGCCTTTCGTCTAGGAACGCATTCACAAGATTCCCGCGAAATTTTAAATTGTTCTGGCCACCGAAACTTAAGTATTTTTTAAGTGGGCCATGATAGGAGGTGGGCCTTATACGGCGCCTGTACCTTACTTAAAAAGGTACACTATAAAGAACAAACACGTTTTTTTCAATATACCTATCACTTTAACATACAGAGAGTTCTATAATACTTAGCTCATAAGAATTCATAGTGTGGTTACCAAACAGCACACTATCAAGTCAGGACGCACATGACACATACATAGCACCCCCGTAACAGGAAGGATTCTACTGCTCTTATCCGGCCTCATAGGCAGACGCTTTGCTCGACCCGGGGATCAAATCCCAGAACACCAAGTTCAGTAGCGGGTACCTACCGCTTGCCACCACTAGACTAACGACTCAATCAAAGAGCTAAAGCCGTAGGAAACCGTAGTAGGAAACCTCATCTAACAGGCGAGACCAAGTGACATTCAGACAGCGAATTAACGATTACGGAAAAGTCAAAAATGTATGGGACTGACAATACAGTTGAAAGTCGTTTAAAAATACGAAACGCCTGGAAAGCGATTGCCACTTGTCTAGGCCCTCTTGATGCCAACGGCTGGATGAAGGAGGTAGAGAAAAAGTGATCTATTTATCTTTTAATTGTATTCGATTGAGAATCGATATGAGTCATATTGGAAGTACAGAAGGACCAGTTCCACCGCGTTATTACATATCTTGCGTTCCAGTTTTATAACCTTCCGTTTATAACAGACGTAGAACAAGGACCTTCGTTCTTACACGTTGAAAACCATTTTATATTGTGACTAGCGACCCGGCCCTGTTTCTCACGTTTTTACGGATTGACAAAACATAAAGATTTCTTAAGTATATGTAAGTTCAATTTTAATTTATTATACACAGCGCTGGCCCTGAGGTAGAGCGAGAGGAGCGGTCGCTCTAGGCGCCAGATGGCAAGGGGTGCCAAAAAGCCAAATGAAAAAAAAAAACTATTAATACCAAATACTCATATTATTATTAAGTAAAAGCTTTTTTAGTGAAGAAGCAGGCATATACTAATCAGAGCTACTTAATTTAAATTCAATAAGTGTTGATATTAGGAATAAATGTTGATTTTTGAAAATTTGGGAATTATTATTTATTGAATATAAAACCAAAGTAGAATTTACGTAAAGTGAAAGCGTCCACCAAAGGGCACCGAAAGACAATCTCGCTCTACCCTGATCAAGGGCGAAACCTTCCGGAATAAATTCTCTAAATTACGGTGAAAATCGTTCAAAATCCGTTGAGTAGTTTAGAAGACCAACGCGGTCACACAGACAGACACGAAAAGCGACTTTGATTTATATTATGTATAGATATCGATTTGTGACCAGTTTTTAATAAGTTTACGTCAATCAGCCAACAGTCTAGATTATACGATAAGTATGTAGTCAAGTAGTACACAACACAAACGCTAGATTAAAAATTGTTGGTTCTAAATTTTATTGTCCCAAGCCCATACAATTTAAATCAGCGCTCGAGTGTGAGAAAACAAATTCTTTTGCAGGCAACAGGCTACTTTGGTAAAATCATCGACCACAATAGTTTTCACTTATTTTCCTTTTCTATAAATAGAAAACATCTGATAACTTATTGTGGTTGAATGACTTAAAAGGAAGAATAAGTTGATAATTCGACATCCTTAACGAAAGGCTCTGTTTGGTGGGGATTCACAATCAATCATGAGGTAAACCACTTTTTCCATTGTTATAATTTCTTCGTAACTTAGTCTGCAAACGTCAATACCGTCAAAAAGACGCTATGAACAATTGTATCTACCCTCATAATAGGTACCTATTTAGTAAGTAAACTACACTTGTGAGCAAATAAATCGAGCCACTTCCTTTTTTCACATAAAATTGTTATTATTTTTGTTATTGTGGAACGTATTAATTCAAAATATATATCGCCTAATAGGTTATTTATTTTAATTTATTTACCTTTACAATGAGAGTAAATTATTTAATGATAACCTTATTGAATGATAAAGTATTGGTTCTGAAAGAGAGCAGTACAGAAAAAACAATTAAAAACAAAATTACATAAATAAATAATAACAAAACAAAAAGCCAAATTAATCTTTTCATAATGGAGTACAATCAAAATGTTATAAGCAAATTAAATGCGATAATTTTTAGCAACCCTTTAAAGTTCAATTTAAAATGAAAATCTGACAAGAAACTACCATAATTATAAAGGTTAATAAATAAACTTTAAGGCGGTATGGGGCGGTAAGGGTGTTTCGAATTGATACGTTCCACAACACCAGAAATAATAAACATTATATGTGAAAAAAGGGTGTGCCTCGATTTATTTGGTCCCAAGTGTATGTAGAAGTGAAGAAAATGCCATACATTTTCTTTCCCTGTGCGTCCATTGTTATGGCTTGAAATTGGAAAATGGCTGCATAGCAAAGGTTGTGATAAAAATTACGTATAAGTATCAGGCAACAATTCAGTCAATCAATCTGCATAGCCCTTTCCCAACTGTGCTGGGGTCGGCTTCCAGTCTAACAGGATGCAGCTGGATAATGAAATGTTTATTTCTGTAAGTAGATCTTTTAAGGCACTTTTACACGTCAATATATTAAAACTTGATGGCGCGCGCATTTCCCAGCTGACTGATCCCTGAGAGGAAATGCCGAAACAAACTCAAAATCAAAGGTCATTTATTCAAACTAGGCTGAGAATCAGCAATTTTTGAACGTCAAAAACACATAAGACCGTCCCCTCAAAACGCCCGCCCTTCACCACTTCCTAGTGCTTTAGCTGGGAAGAAGAAGTGGCGCAACAAACTCCCCAGCAGCACTGCTGTCTGTTCAGTTAGAAGAACTGGATTCTATACAATAGTAATAAGTAATTAACATTACGAAACACGAAACAATAAATAAAATTATTTGCCATAATGTCTATAACTAACTAACTTTGATGTATACTGGTATCCAGCTGCATCCAGCATCGGCAACAGGGCCATTGTGTACACGGTGTTATTTAAATAAATCGATTATATTCAAAACTTTAATAAACACATGGTTTCCATTCCTGTCACCTTTTAAATCACGCATAAAATTATCCTAAATATCTGAAGCGGATACTTATAGGTATTCTTGAATGTCATACGTTTGATTTAGCATTCATATTGCGACCATTGGGTGTCTAAACGACATGGGCTTTACATGTAGGTATTTAACATACATAGGGACTTTTTTGTTAGTCTATTTAAAGAATGAGTTGTTCATTCCATACCTAAGTATCTGTGAGCATTTTATCACGACCCAAAAATGAAGTGTTAAACATGGACGTCCAAATTGTCACTTAGTAATAAAACGCTTTAGCCTAAGGCTAAACAATATTGGCAAAATTCTCATCATCACTTCACAGACAGATTGGTCATCACGTTAGTGTGTCGAAGCTTCCTTGACAAAGTCCCGCTTTATAGGGCATCCCATGGAGAGGTATAAGGAAAACCTTATAAGAAAATAATATCATTATACTGACAAAAAATACCATAATTTATTAAGGCTTAAAATTCCTAAGTGTTTGTAATAAAACTTGCAAAAAAACTTAATTACTTTAGCACCTTGTAAATCCCAACCCAGATGTCAACAATTAAGTAAATTATTTTAATCGCAATTAACATCTCCATTCATGCAAAGACAAGTAATTGTTTTAAAATCAAAGAATGCTTTGTACTCTGAGAACTGCAGTGCCCATGACCTGACCTGGGACTTGAACCTAAACAATGAAGGCATTACTATCGGCGGGTCAATAACATTCGAAATTAACCATTCACAGATTTGCTTTTAATTTGATATTAATTAAGCGTGTAATGAAACGAAAAGCATAAACTTATTTATAAATGTCATATTGGTTGCTTATAGAGAACCGAAGCACGTGATTGATCATCAACCTCGTTATTAATTTCAATGCTTTATTAATATTTATATTTATAAAAATAGCTCTTTTAGGTTTTCGTAATTACACATCTACATATTTAAATACCAAATTGGCGTTTAAACTAAAAAATAATAGACAAAATAAAAAAAATATCGAAGTAATAAAATAAATAATAAAGAAAAATGATTTATTAGCGCATTATCTTGATGGCGATATAAAAACAATCGGTTGTACGAACATAGTTTATTTAGCTTCAAACAGGTCCTGTGACTATAGCACGTAGGTCAGACAGACACATTAATTATATGTTACGTTACCATTAATTAATCGATCTCATAAACGAGATCAGATTGCGTAGATCGCTTGTTGTTTTACGTGGTTTTGCTCTTAAATATGCAGAGATTCTTTGTATTTACATAACTAAGTATTAGTAATAAATATATTTCCGAGGGTCAATCTGTTTAATAAGAATGATGGCTAAACTGTGTGATGTCTAAGGCGGTTTAGGCGCGATTGGACCAATTCGTGATTGGTCCAATGTTCAAAAAAAAATCCAATTCGCAGTTGGTCCACTTCGCAGTTGGTCCAATTCGCAGTTGCTCCAATTCGTGGTTGGTCCAAATGGACATGTGAATGTCACAAATGAGAATGGCTGAAAGGTAGGTTGGTGACCACATATCGCACGAGCCGAGCAAGCGAAGCGAGCGGTGCCGCGGCAGCTGCCGGCCAGGGTCCATTTAGACATAAGAGAATGTAATGTTTTGGGAATGAGCTAGTAACACAAGATATGATTATGAATAATTGAATAAATATAGTACAATATGTACATAAAAATGTGTTATTTTGTTTAATTTCGGAAATACTCTAAATATTGGACTAACCGCGAATTGGACCAATCGCGAATAAGGTGAATTTGAGCAATCGCGCCTATAAAGCTTTAAGGCACGGTAAGAAGCAATTTTTTTGGTAATTGACCATAGTACATCGCGGCAACAAATAAGGTTCAAAACAGCGACGCGTTTAATGTTATTTGAATTGAATAACCACCAATTTTTTCAGTTGTAATTAAATGAAAAAATAAATGCACGGCTCAGTGGAATAATTTTAAGGTATTTCTTTAGTTGGTTGAATTCCCTTTATTATCATTTCATAAAATATGGTAGTTTAAGCACAAAATTTAGAAAACTATGCGACGAAAAAAAATTTTGCTCTGTTTTACGTTTTTTTTTTATCATGATACTATTTTATTTTTATGAAATATTTTTAAATAAGTCTTTTCTTTGAACACTTTACAACACACTCAATTTTTTTCTGGCTTATAATATGTAAGTACCACTACGCCTAAATGTGGAACAAAAAACTGAGCGTTTTACGGTGTCCTACGTTTGGGCAGCTGGCTTAACTTAACTTAACGCCGATGTCTTGATCGGAAGTAGGTTGATTTATTTTAAACGCCTTCGCTGAAAAAGCTATAAAATAAATGTAACGACTCGGAACTTCGGAGCAGGCTTTTAATTATTATGGCACATAACGTAATAGGTACTTAAATAAATATTAAACAATGTTATCTGTTAAATTGTAGGAGAATAATTATAATATCAATAAAGAAACAGGAAGGAAGAATTCGTCAAAACATAACCAATCAATCAGTTTATTTGTGAAACATACTTAGGAGTTTACATAAATAGGTGCGCTATGTTTTGTCATATTATTAAGACATACTTTCTATGTGACACATTAGGTGTCATTACATTATGTGACTTAGAAAAAATAATATTTTAAATTAATTAAATAAATGAACAGAAAAGAGAAGAAAACAAACATGAAATACAATAAAATCAAAAAACAGTCACAGTACTTATTATTAAAGGGAAAAATGCATTATTATATCGATCATACGAAAATTCGTCTACAGTATAATAACATTTGTCATTTGTCTTTGATCAGAATATTTGGACAGCTTTCTTTTTTAGTGCATATAAATGGTGTATCGAGCGATCGACGGATTAGAGTAAAACTCATGTGACTAGGGTAGGACGGGGCTAAAAGGTCCGCGGGTTAAAAGGTCCACTATGCTTATCTCTGAAATTAAAAGAAGATTAAAGAATTGAATGGCAGGCGTATGGTGGGGTTATGGGAGGGGTACACATACCGCCCCGTGCAGAGAATTTGCGAAAGCCGATGAGAGAGTACGCAGTGCCCGCGCAAAAAAGTAAGTAATATTTCTAAGGTTTATTATTTTTAGTCTTACATTTATAATTGTACTATTACAAAGCAAATTTTTTGATATACTAAGGTTTGTAGTTTCATGTTTCACGTCAAGCCATAGTCATTTTAATATACACTAACTGTAATTTGTAGTAACTGTAATTTTAATAAGCTTTAATTTGTTAAACATAATTAGCTTATTACCTATATCATTTTACCATTTTCAGAATGCGGAATTACAAAAGAACTACGGAATGAGGTAAAAAATCCGTGAATTTGATGCAGCGAGCAGCTGAGTTAGTCACCAATGAAGACAAAACATCCGTCGATCGACCTGATTAAGTTTATAAAGCTCATTTGTCTACCGCGTCAGTGCATCATATCATATGCAACAACATCTGATGCACTAATGCGGTAGACAAACGAGGCAACGGTAGACAGACGGCCAAATGGAACAACTGACACACCAGAAAAGGAAGCATTGTCTTTAGAA
The DNA here is from genome assembly GCA_937001585.2 of Brachylomia viminalis. Classification (NCBI taxonomy): domain Eukaryota; kingdom Metazoa; phylum Arthropoda; class Insecta; order Lepidoptera; family Noctuidae; genus Brachylomia; species Brachylomia viminalis. Next base: position 11,506,414 of record OW443310.2, on the reverse strand, counting down.
CAAGAGAATAAGAAAAATAAGAAATTGAATTCTCGCAAAAAAGCGGTTAAACAGAAAAATAAGCAAGTTAGGAAGAAGATTTTAGCAAATAAAAATGAAGACAGTTCCATTTCTGAAGACGAATGTTTTTGCTTAGTGTGCTGTGAATATTTTCTGGACAACATTCCCGGCGAAGGCTGCATGTAATGTTATAAATTGCAAAGGTTGGGCCCACGATAATGCTGTGCCATAGCTTGAAGCTTCGTAACAAATGCGATCAATTGTTAAATATGTTCCTTTTCATAAATAAATATAAAGAATTATTAATTTTCCATGATTTACGTTTATTTCTTTTTCCTGAATTAACCATAAAATAGCATGAAATTATACCGGTCCTTTGTTCCCCAGCACTGGTCCTTTTTACCCCGCCCGGGGGCATAAAGGACCATTGGATACGACGTTTAAAATCATTATTATCTGGCATCTAGATATAATATTGGCCAAGTGCAACTATCACTACATAAACATGAACAATTACGCTATTCAATAAAAATGAGAGTTTGTTTTGGAACCAACAGATAAAGAGTTACAGGAGGAAATGTGTAAATTTGACCTATTAGCCCCGCTCTACTGACGTTACAAGTTACAACCATTTGTTTGATTTATTTATAGTCTTGTTTCTATTTTTTATTTATGCCAAAATAGGCTCAATAATTGGCTCTCAAAACAGTGAAAGAAAACATCGTGAGGAAACCGGCATGTCTAAGAACCAATCATTCAAAGACGTAGGACATCTACCAACCCGCATTGGGCCCGCGTGGTGGAATACGGCCCACTCTCTCTCACCGAGAGGAGGCCCGTGTCCCAACAGTGGGAACATTTTAGGCTGATTATGCGAAGGCTCATTAATTAATTAAATTCTTATTAATTTTACCAAAAAATCGAAGACATGAGATTTACCAAACCGCTGGTGGTGGATTACGGCCCACTCCCTCTCACATAAAGGAGACCTGTATTCCAGCCCCAACATAGTGAACATTAACGGCTGATAATGACTTATGCTTATTCATTTCATAGTGGAAAATCCTTTGAAATAATTAGGATGAACAAACCCACCGCCATCCCGTCTCATAGCTATTAGTTAGGTATACAAATTATTAAGACAACCTGCATGTCTACGTGTTCAGCCGGGGTTGCGGGAAAGTCCGAAAGGGTTACCGTGGCCCCTGGCACAAGCAACCGAAGGAACACGGGTGGGTTTTAGTCAGTAAGAGTCTGACACGCCCTCCCGCTCCGCGAGGAGCGGAAGAAGTTATTTGATGATTTCCCACCATCTAAAAAAAACCGTGTTCAGGAAGATTTATCAATAAATTAATTATTTATTGTTGTCAGGAAAACTAGACAAGTAGATCTGCAGATAAAAGTAGTTTTATACGTCGACATAATGTCTACTTACCCTACTTCTTCAATTTATTCATAAGGATGAATAAAGACAAAGCACTTGTTTGGAGACATGCCCTGTCGGCTGTCTGCCACCTTTGGCAGACAGCCGACAGGGCATGTCTTCCACATTTTGTACCTTAGACACAATTTGGACCATGATACAGCAAAACGGAGACTGTAGATTTTTTTTCTGATATTTCGATTCTTTCGTTTCGGTTCTGGCTAAATGTGTGTGTACTATAGGTACACCTCTGTCTTACCCTTCAGGAAATACAGGCGTGATGTTATGTCAAAGTCAAAGCATTTATTTCAAATATGCACTTAATAGGCACTTTTGTACGTCGTCGTTTGTATTTACATTAATATAATAATAATATGAGACAACATCCACACAAGGTCGTCAGGTCCCGAACTAGGCAGAGCCTGTACTACGGTAACCTGATGACTGATATACATACTTATATACATATACACACCCAGACATAATAATAATAATAACATTAAAATAAGTTGTGTTATGTATATTTAGATTCGAATGAAGAAACGGATCACGAAAATAAGTTGTAGAAATGGAGACAAGCTTTTGTTCAGAAGAGGATCAGAATAGGTTATTGTCAGCTTATTCTGTCCCTCTCCTGGGCAAAGGCGAAATATAAAAACAGAGCTGGTATTTCCATTATCAAATCATCTTCTTTAAAATAAACACGTGACATAGATTTATTGCCTTTTTTGTTAAACGTTGAACCAAAGTTATACCTACCATGAACTCTGATGGCCATAATTTATCATAAAATTGATTAGCAATTAAAATCGAAATAAAATTACCATTATAAGGTCATTTCATTATTATACATTATTTAGAACCACCAATGATTATATCATTACTAGTAGTTATTAATAATATTAATTAGAGCTTGAGGCTGGTGCCTGTGTCTTTTTTTTTTGATAGTGGGAAAACATCAAATAACTTCTCCCGCTCTAGCGGACCCCGTCGTTGGTGCTGACATCTCTTTGAGGAGCGCGTGGAACAAACGCGCCATCGACCCGGGCCTGGTCCTTATCGGACGGCGAGCTGCCCATTGCTCGCCGTCCGCAAGCCCACGCCTACGGTGGCCGGGAATCGGTTTGTGAAACCTGACGCCCTGGGCGTTTCCTGCGACGGCTAGGGGCGTGATGGTGCGAATTTTGGCTCTCCCTCACGCGTTCCGCCTCCTCCTTTGCGAGCATTACTCCTTCGCAGAAGGAGGTGACGGCTTCCCAAGCCCTCTCGCTCCATACCGTGGCCTGGACCAGGGCCGGACGCGAGAGATCGCGACCGCTAATCGCCTCCACGAGCAAGCAGGGGAGACCTCCACCGTATCCTCCGGGCAATCCACACAATGGTGACACCCGGGCGTTTCCTCCCGCCTTATCCGGAAGAGGAACCTCCCGAAACAGCCGTGTCCGGTGAGGAGCTGCGTCAGGTGGAAGCTGAGGACGCCGTGGCGCCTTTCTAGCCACTCCTCAAAGAGGGGACTTATCGCCGCAATTGTGGCGCGCCCATGGTGCCTGTATCTGGCATCCCTACACTGTGACTCAAACGTTAACGTTAGAAAAGGTACAAAAAACTTTCCTGAGATTTCTATATAAAAAGACGTATCACTTCTTTCCTTTCATGTACCCTACTAACTACCTCCTAGGAGTTTTGGGCTTCAACTCGTTGGAGGTTAGACGTGGCCTCCAACAGCTCACAGTAGCCTGCAAAACTCTCAGAGGACGCATCGACAGTCCCGAACTCCATGATCTTTTCTGTCGGCTATTTGTTCCCGACAAATACCTACATCGCGGCATCGGGCCTCGCCAAAGCCGTCACACAATCTGTTCGCACCGCTGCCGTCATCTAAAACTGTCGCCAGAGCTGAGTCCCCTGTGTGTCGTACTTTAAGGATGCTTAATGCCTCTAGGGATGCTAATGTGATCTGTGTGCCGATGAATGGAGTAGAATTATGCGTGTATGTCTGATGTTTTGTGAGAAGAAGTACGCTATTATATAAAAAATATGAAATATTGAAATATTTTTGTATACCTACCATACCTGTTTTAAATCTTTATGTTATTTAATGTAATTGGTGTTACCGTTTCAATTAACCATAAACAATAGCTACAATCAATCAATAGCTTAGTAGAGTAAATTCTTATTACTCATGTCGGTGTCACCTAAAATCGATTATTTACATTGCATTTAGATGCAAATATTTCTACTCAATCTGTATTTTATTCGAGTAAACTTGCACTGCTCCATCATCTCAGAAGTGGGATAGGACAGGCTAGTTATAGTTATCTAGCAAAAAAAAAGCTCTCATTTGAAAGTTTTCGTTACAAAAAATACGCAACAAGATGGAAGGTGAAAATGTGATACATAAGTAGACAACCAACGTCAAAATTAATTTTCAAATAAAAGAAACCGTAAATCAGCGAGTGAAGATTAAATCTAAATAAATGTCTACGCAATCTGTGTTTTATTCGAGTAAACCTGCACTGTTCCATCATTATGTTTAAGTTAATAACTTACTACTTATTAAATTACTAGGTATTTAATAAATTCATAAGGCGGGCGTGCCAATAAATATATGAAACACCAATAGAAGGAAAACCTACTATTGTATGATTAAAACCGCAAACAAATGTATTGGTGTTTTCATTATATTTTATAGGTTTCAGTCATTATTACAACATTAAATCATATTGTGGCGGTATTAAGGTTACCACGAACTCGTAAAGTCGTAATTGTATTATTATCAATTAATTTATCTGTGTTATTGAGTAGGTAGATGAGGATTAGGCGTAGGTGGTAGATGTTTGTAAAGGCGCCGTCTCAAAGGCGATTTAAATCAACGTGGGCAACATTTGGCGACTTTGACGCAACGGCCTATTGCAATCAACCGGTCCCAAATCCAGTATCCGGGCTGGTACCTACTGAGAAATTCCAGATACAAAAACCCGAAAACACTTGGCCGATCCGAGAATCGAACACAACTTGCGAAAATAGGGGTGAACTATAGGTAGGTGCCTACCCCTGCCTAATCCATCCGAGAGCACAGGCGTGATGTTGTGTGATGCAGCGGGTCACCCTATAAGTACTTATATAATTCTCTGAGTTCAAAATCAAAAATCATTTATTCAAATTAGACTAAGAAACAGCGCTTTTCGAACGTCAAAATTACATAAGACAGTCCCCCAAAAAATTCAAAATAATTCGAAATCCTTTCAACACTTCCTAGTGTTTTAGCTGGGAAGAATTGGCGCAACAAACACCCCAGCAGCACAGCTGCTGTTCATTTAGAAAAAAAACTTGATTCTATACAGTAGTAGGTATGCAAAGTACCTACATTACGAGCACGTGCGTTGCTGTGCATTACGAGACATAGAACATTAAATTTTAATATTTTTGCCGTAAGTATGTCGGTTGAACATACAAAGGAGAGCTTAAATTAAGTTGTCTATCTGTGTATCCATAGATAGCTTATGAGAAGCTCTTGGTATTATTTACTTGTTTGGTATTTCTTTAGCCCGTCCGCCCCTTTCGCGACACACGTGCTAATGAAATATACCAAACAAGCCGCTTGCTAAGTTGTTGCAGCTTTCAACGTTCGGTATGTCACACACAGGGCTTGCCACTTGACAAGGACGTCGAACACACGTAGGAACAATTCCTAATTGGTCTTTCTAGATAAGGCATAGACACGGCCTTCATGAATGCACGACTATTTATTTAGGTACCTACCTACCTACCCACCTAGGTAACATTTACTTACCGTTTCCTTAATTTTTCATTAAAGTTTTGAACTACATGTCCTAAACGCAAGTTTTATAACGTCTAAAAGTATACGATCCACTGCAGTAAACAAAATCAGAAAAATATATGATGTTCTGCAGGATAAATATGCTAGTTAGATAGTGTGTTGAAAACATAATACAACAAATTTGGTACAATAGAAAAAAGTCATGAGGACCCCTAAAAAATTATTTTAACGATTAAAAACCATACTAAAACACTTCTGCAATCATTCTGGTTTTTTTTTTCAGATTGTTCTTCAAGCAATATAATAACGTGATATTGTTTTAATTTTTTAGTCCAATCAATAGATATTTTGTAAATAGAGAATTGCTTCATATTTTGCAATGAATGACCAGCTTTGTGTCATCGCGGTTCTCTGTCTTTTCTATGCAGTCCGACAGTGACCGCGCTTTAGCTGTTGTCAGCCCCTTAATCATGATTTCTAATAATATCTAGACTCAAACTATTGAACAATCTACATACAAAGAAAAGCACGTACCTACCTACTTACCTTCTTACAAACAACGGTTTATGTAAATTCACACTCATGCGAATGGTACACACGGCTACACATCAAGCTATACATTTCCAGTTTACACTGACCTCTCATTGTAAGGAAATCCTATACAATGCGAGATCAGCTTATACTGGAAATGTATAGCTTGATGTGTAGCCGTGTGTACATACCAAACCACTAATAATATATGTTATTGTATATTAGATAGGCAAAAACATTAGACGAGGAATGTTTCATTCAAAACATCCTAAACAAGTTTTCAAACGTTTAGGGGCTAGCATGCCAACTTGTGAGTTTGTGAGTAGTGTTCATTCATAGAATGTTCACTAGTAACCTATCTACCTACTTACAACCGCAAAGAAATTACACCACAACAAAATGCGATGACCATTCCTATGAGTAACAAATAGGATATTCCTACTTCGCGTTTTAGTTTTTCAGTTCTTTTACTGCTGAAATAGCAACATTATGGTCCACATTGTGTTGGTATTGTTATAAGTAGGTACGGTACGGTCTATATCCCTAAAACTAGAACTGGTCAAAAGGCTTTCTATTGAAGTTAATTTTAATGAAGAGAAGGGTGGGCGTTTTGGGGGGACTGTCTTATGTGATTTTGACGTTCAAAAAGTGCTGATTCTCAGCCTAATTTGAATAAATGACTTTTGATTTTGATTTTGAATGTTTTTCGCAGACTAAAATTGTTCTTAAGCCTGCCAGTTTGTGCCCAGATAAGAATGCCTGCGTAATTTCTTAACAACTTCGTTACCACGACGCTATTTTGAGGATTCTAAGAAACTACATAAGTACCTGTTTTACCAAGAACTTAAATGTGCATTTGAAAACTGTGTTTGTTAACAGAAGTACAGCTAGAATCTAATCGATGGACTGAAGACCAAATCAAGGCAGCTGGGACAGGTTGCATGCGGAAAGCGGACAACCGGGTGCTATTATAGAGGTACGAGGAACAGGGTGTAAAGCTCACTCATACCTCCATAGAAAAGGGAGGATCCTCCGACCAGACGGGTCTCGTGGCTGGTGGGCAACGGCCCAACGATTGATGTAGGGACGTTGTATCTATGCTAGTTGCGTAGTAAACTCTGCTTGCACGATGCCGGATTTTCGTGACGTCAGTGTGATGCGTAGTTCGCATTTGGCGAGTTTCAGCGGTGCACTGCGATGGGCTAAGTTGATTTGTTGATATAAATAGGAGAACTATGGAACGCTCGAGCTAGCACACTACACTCTATCTATGTTAGGGTCAGTGGCGTAGCTAGTCTGAAAGGGGCCTTACCTGTATCAAAATATGTTGACCCTTTTTACGGGACTGCGGCGCAGCTCAAAAGGAGGGTATTGGCTAGGATAGGTTAGATTTTCTGTCTGATTTTACTTAATGAATGAAACAGCTTAAGAATTGGCCCTCGCCTGTAGCTTAAAACCTTTGTAAGCTATAAACAAATTACTTACCTATGTTATTTATTATATTTTCTTTTATTATTTATTCTCTTTAAAAAAAGAATAAGGCGTTAGATAAATATTTTAAGAATTTTCGTTAACACACGTCGGGGGCCTCCTGTAGCTTGTGGACCTAGTATCATTGTTGCGGCTGATACGACGACGGTAGCTAGGTACGCCCCTGGTTAGTGAATCTAGATGAGGTCAAACAGAAAAGGGCGACAGTCGCCCTGAGTTAAGACGGTTTTAGGAACGTTTTACTTTCGAGTTTAATCATTGTCTGTAATAAAAACGAATAAGTACTTAGTCTGATGACTCATATTGAAATGACGGCAACGTGATCAATCCGCCGTACAAAATACGACATTGATAAACAGCGGAAATTAACAATCACTGTTTGACGTTCAAAAGGTTGACTTATTTTCCAATTTGCACAGAACTGTAACACTAGGCTTATTACAATAAGACCGATTATTGTAGATAAAGTTCTTAAGGGTCATTGCTTCGACAGCAACCTTATGTTCATTTCCTATTCACATTATTAAAACACTTCTGGTCGAGATAAGCAATGTGTAATGTAGTTACTTAGATGTAGCTACAAAAAACCATTTGTATAAATAGGTAGATAACTAATTAACTACGTATATGGCTACTTAGGATAGGACCGACACACATTAAAGCGTTGCATCGTCACAAAGGAAAATTTTCGGGTATTTCCTTATGACCATTTCAGGAAATAAAAACGTCAAGCAGACGAGGCCCAGCACGAATGAATGTATACTATTGTACTTTTACTAGCCGACCCCGACGCGCGACGCGACGATGCTTTGATCAAAATATTACCTGCAACTTATAAGTAATAACCTTAAAGGGCCAACACATATTATTATTTTTTGACTTTTTAGAGGTTTTTGTTTCTTGACTTTTCCCATCATCGTTATCGCTAAAAGAATATCACTTTTTCTAGGCATCAACCAAATTGTGTATACATGGGTACAAAATCAAAGGTAATTTTTTCAAACTAGGCGGAGAATCAGCACTTTCTGAACGACAAAATTACATAAGACAGTCCCCCAAAATCCACCTTTCGCCACTCCCTACTGCTTCAGCTGGAAAGAAGAAGTGGCGCAACAAACTCCCCGGCAGCACAGCTGTCTGTTCAGTTAGATGAACTTGATTCTATACAATAGCAGGTGAGTAATTAACAATACGTAGGTACTACAAAACATTAAATTAAATTATTTGCCATACGTCAGCTTGGACACGCCAATATACTAACAAAAACGTTGAAAACTATACTCAAGCAGGAATCCTAATCCTAACTAATATTATAAATGCGAGAGTAAATTTGTTTGTTATGCTTTCACGCCAAAACGGCTGAACAGATTTTAATGAAATTTGCCACATAGATAGACCATGACCTGGGTAAGGACATAGGCATCCTGGATCGCAGTCTAAGTCGCGGGCAACAGCTAGTAAATAATAAAAACGTAAACCGAACTTAATACCTAAATAAAACCTCCAGTTATAAAGGCACGCCCTTTATGCCTTTTTTTAGGTATTGTCCGCTTACATGATATTAAATGCTGCATTATGTTTAGGTAGCTAACTAACTATTCTATGTAACTTAAAATGACTCATGATAAACTAGGACCTTCGAAATAAAATAAAATAGTTAATTACTAATAACAATAAACAAACCATGGTCAGCAGGACGACCTGTCATCACAAGCAGCACCCGTCCCCGAGCATAACGCAGAGATCAGCCGCTACCCTCTCGTCATATCTGAGGGAAGGAGCTAGGCAACCCGGCCCCCGATGCTACCGCAAGCAGTGACATCTAAATGAGCATGACGAACTTGCTGCCGGTTGCTCAGGCAAGAATAATAAGTATGATCAATTATCGAGATCGCTAGCTAACCACATATGCAATACAACTCATTTAAAAAACATTTAATTGAATGATCATGTCAATAATAAATGGAAATGAAATTAAAATAAATTGACCAATACAGTGAAATAAAAGCAAACAATTATATTAACTCAAACAACCTATCAGTAGGTAAGCTAATTCTGGAAAAAGAACATATATACATTGTGTTGAGTTAATCTATCAACGACTACTTAAATGATAAGAATAGTTAGTCGCTGTGAATACCTAGTAGGTAAGCCTTTAAAATAAGGTTGGATTTTACTTTAGCTTTAAACAAAGCAAATCTAACAAAGAAGAGGGAAGCTTGTTACAAAAGGTTATACCGAGCCCAACAAATTAGTTATGAACCCTAAGGGGCCGATGAAGGGAGCACGGGTTTGTCCTTATTTCTAGTGTTAATATTATGAATATAACCCTTTTTAGTGTATACCTAAGTGCATATTTTGCCTAATATATGTATACGATGTTGACGAAAATTTATCGTGTTGCCACCGTAGGAATACCAATATCAATCAAAACTTCTCACAGGAGAAACTGTAGCATCTAGCTAGTAAATTGCTCGAACAGCTCGTTTTTAAAGTCAAATATATTTTGAATATCAGCGGCTTTGCCCCACAGCAGAATGCCGTAGGACATAACGCTATGAAAATAATTAAGACAGACTAACCGAACTGTATCAGGGTCACAGACGGCGCGGCGGCGGGCGCGGCGTATAGGCGGCCGAACGGAGCTTTCCCGCTAGTCTTGATAGGTGATCCCCACTGAAGGTTGGCACCTACTGGTATGCCAGAAAAACTGCTGAGTCTACAGTTTCAAGCACCTCTATATCTAAGACGATGTTGGGTACTAGTTTTCATACATTCGGTGCGAACATATTTAAGTACGTATTCATACGTAGGTACTCAGATACTATCATCAAAAGCCTTTCAAAACAAGGCTGTATTGCAGCGCTACTTGTTGCCCTGTTAGGGCCGGTTATTTGATGCGTAGTTAACACAACCACTATAGTTAAAAAAAAAAATATGCCAAAATGTATTGTTCAAAACATTACACCTATTTTTTTTAATTACGGATCAAAAAGCCGGCCCTTAGTGCTTTTAGTCTAGGCTAATTATGCTTAAAACATTTTTTTTTGCAATTGTAGCCGACTGCTCCGTAGTTTATCTTTAAATGGTAAAGAACCAATGGGAGAACTTTTTTACCGTTACCAATACGACCCCTCCCTCTCTGCAGTGTTGCACCCTTCGGAGAAAACAGGCCTGTTTTGATGTTTGATACCTACGTTTACAACACGATTTCTTACTCAGATATTCCCTTTGCCAATATTTTACCGATACCAATACGTGAGTAATCAATACCTACCTAATAGGTACGTGGGTCACACTGAAAGTTTTTAGAAAATAAAAAATGGTATGATGTAGAAGCCTGTTAATTTTTTTATTGCTTTTCGAATTAGTCTCCGTTCCTTTATAAGCACGGTCGCATGCGTTGGAACCATTGACTGAAGCAGTGGGCCCACACTTCTTTAGGGATTTCTTCCACGCCTGTTACAAACGCAGCCACGACATCTTCAGGGTTCATAAAACGAATTCCTCTAAGTTTATCTTTTATTTTTGGAAATAAATAAAAGTTACAATGTGCCAGGTCAGGACTGTAAGGAGGATGACTTACTAACTCCACACTTTCAATAGACAAATATTCGATAGTCCGACTGACGGAGTGAGCTAGAGAGTTATCGTGGTGATCGAGAAGGATCCTGCTGCTTTCTACCATTTTCCAAGACAACTGGTAAACAATGACTGACATACCAATTTGCAGTACCTAAGTCTTTTTATCTTCTAGGACAATTGTTGCGAAATGACCCGTCCGTCCAAAGATGAGGCAATCATCTTTTTACCTTGACTTCCTTTGACCATGACTTTGCCCTTCTTTACTTTTGTCGGCAAATCTTCGAATGGAAACATCCATTGTGCAGATTGTCTTTAGATTTTAGGTATAACAATATATCCAGCTTTCATCACCTGTGACGATGTCATATGCAGCATTCGAGTCACCTCCGTCATACTTTTCAAGCATTGAGCGGCACCAATCCAAATGCCGCGTTTTTGATCTTCCGTCAAATTATGGAGTATCCATCTAGTGCAAAGTGTTCTGACGCCTAAATGTTCATGTAAGAATTTTAGTACTTGACTCATACCAATGCCTAAAGCTGCCCGAATCTGTTGATATGCCACCCTTCTATCATTAGCCGCACAGCATTCCCGATATCTTCAGTAGTTGTCGTAGAAGGATGTCCTTCTCGCGAATCATCAGTGAGCTTCGACCACGTTTATACTCAACCAGTTGTAAACAGAGTTCCTAATTCGACATTTAAACAAATTTGTCATCGGCTGCTTTTCTTACTGGCCGATTCTAAAAACTTTAAGTGTAACCCTCGTATAAACACCTACTATATGGGTTTAAAGACATTTATTTCTCAAAAAAAGAACATTACGGTTCACTTACATATTGAGAAATGTATAGAAAATATATAATAAAAGTAGATACAGTCTCTGTGATCACATACAGATAAACAAAACAACAGAATTAGAAGATATAGGTGACATTCGCTGTTAGTACTTCATTCTAACATATTCCTCTAGGGCTTTTTTATATGTATTACAACTGTTACTGTTAAACACATCATCAGGTATTTCATTATAAAGTTTTGCTCCCTCATATAGTATATTTTTCCTACCATAGTTAGTTCTAGGTTTTCTTAATTCTATTTTGTCTCGTCGTCTTGCGTTAAATGTGTAAGTTTTCTTTTTAAAGTTAAGTTGCGAATGTGTGTCTTGTGTTATGATTTTGTGTATTAGAGTGCATGTTTTAAGTGTATAGAGTTGGTTAATTTTAAGTATTTTAGTGTCATTGTAGATTTTCGTGGTTGGTGTAAGGTAGTAGTAGTTGTAGAGTGCTTTTATTGCTTTATTTTGTAGTATTTGTATATCCTGGATTACTGATTTTGCTGCAGTTCCCCATATCTCAATGAGATATTCTAAGTGAGGTCTTACGAGAGAGTTGTATATCATTGCGCGAGCTTTTTTAGGAATGCAAGTAGACATTCGACGCAATGCTCCTACCAGAGATGATAGTTTGGACTTAATGTAATCAATATGGGGTTTCCATGTTAACTTAGTATCTAATATGAGACCCAAATATCTTTCACTGCTTGATTTTGCAATGTTTTCGTTATTTATTGTTAGTTGGATTTGATTGTGGATTTTCTTATTTTTTGCAGCAAATATCATGTATGAGGTTTTCTTTGTGTTAATAGTTAGCAAATTAGACAAAAACCATGTATTTAAGATATTCAAATCATCTTGAGCTTCTTTCATTAAATTAGTTAGATTGTGACCAAAGTAGAACAAACAAGTATCATCTGCGTAAAGTGTGATACTGCCCAACGTTTTAACACTGCTGATGCTATTGATATAAATCAAAAATAATAACGGTCCGAGAATTGATCCCTGTGGGATTCCGTAGGTTAATTTACAAGGTGAACTTTCAAAATTATTAATTTTCACTATTTGTGTCCTATTTTCTAGATACGACTTAAGTATTCCAAGTGCGGATCCCGATATTCCTACGTCAGTTAACTTTATTAAAAGCAAATCATGACTAATCGTGTCAAATGCCTTTTTTAGGTCAATAAAGATACCTAGGGCATATTGTCTGTTGTCTATAGCATTTTTTATTTTAGTAGTAAGATCTATAGTAGCTGATAATGTATTTGATTTAGGTCTAAATCCATATTGTTGCTCAAAAAAGAAGTCTATATCTGTTAGGTAGGTGTTAAGACGAAGGTAAATTATTTTTTCAAAAATCTTGGAGATTACTGGTAATACTGATATCGGACGATAATTGCCTGGATCAGTCTTGCTTCCAGATTTAAATATTGGAGTTACCTTAGCAACCTTCAGACTTTCAGGGAATATCCCTTGTTCAAGGCATTTATTTATACAGTCAGTTAAGTGGTCTAATATTAGGTTTTTAATGCATTTTATTTCATTAACAGTAATTCCATCAATTCCACTACTTGTATTAGCGTCCAGGCTATCGATTATAGTATTAATTTCTTCCTTTGTGGTTAGTTCAAATGTTTGTAGCATATGTGTTTGTGATAGTGTTCTATTTAATGTAAAAGTTTGTGTTTGAGTTATTTTATTGGCTAATATAGAACCAACTGTGGAAAAGAAATCATTAAAATGTTGGCAGATTTGTTGCCCATCCGTTATTACGTCAGTTTCAGTTTTTAACTTTGAAGGAGCACAACTGTTTTTGTGTTTGTTGTGTGCTAGCGTATTAATTAAATCCCACATTTTTTTTGGCTGCTTTTGGCACTTTTTAAAACTGTCCAGGTAATATTTCCTTTTTGTGTTTCTTATTATTGTATAGGCTTCATCTCTCATGTGTTTAAAATTTAATTCAGTTTCATTGCTATCAATGTCTTTTTTATGTGCACTCCATGCTTTGTTTCGCTTATTTATAACTTCTATTACGTGTTTATTGATCCAATCTTCTCGAGGCTTGTTTAGAATTTTAACTTTCTTTATTTTGTTTTTTTTTATTTTATTTGTGATGTATGTTTCTAGTTTTAGATAATCATGGTCTTCATTAATAAAATTGGCTTCTTCAACTGATTTATATAGCCTGGTGTAATCTGTGGCTATTCATATTTTAACTTTTTTGTAACTTTTGGTTTTTTCATTTCCAAATGTATCTGTTTATGATCGGATAGTGGAGTGTCAAGTAAAGTCATATGAAAGGCATCATCTTGAATATTTGTTGAAATGTGATCAATAATGGTTTTCGTAGTTTTTGTTTCACGAGTACAGTAGTTGACATCTCTGTTATTTAATATCTGATATCCGGATTCGTTAAGCATACTTGTGTAGGTATTTGTTTGTCGGTCGTCATTTAGTAGATTAATGTTGAAATCCCCAAATACTAAGGCCTTTCGTTTTCTGTCTAGTTGTGATCCATACGTTTCTATAAATTCATTAAAGTTTGTGCTGGGCGGCTTATAAACCAATCCAACGTGTATACCATATTTTTCCAAATAAATCCAAAGGTATTCGTTTTGCCCTTTACTGTAAAGTTCTGAAGTTTCGTATTTAATACTATCATGTATATAAGCGGATACACCACCTCCAATGCGCCCCTTCCTGTATACATATACATGTGAATAGTTTGGGATTTGTAGTAGGTTAGCTTCGGCATCGGATTTTATCCAAGTCTCAGTGATTAAAATGATATGTGTGGTTCTCCTTATTGATTTTAACATACATTGCAGCTCATCTAGTTTATTGCTTTTAACGAGGCTTCTAATATTTGCGTAGAGAAATTTAAGTGAGTTTCTTTTCATACAGATATCTTCGCAGCAAGTAATATTCTGATAAGTAATATTTGAAATGTTTTCTGCATAATCTAATTGTATATTTTTAAAGTTTACTTCTGCAGTTCCTTGTCGTTTTTTAAAGTAGAATTAATTATTTTAGGAACACCTCCCATGTATTTTATAATGAGGTCAGTTTCACCATTTTGTTGACGTTGTTGTAATTCCGCTCGTAGTCCCTTTAAATATTGTTGTTGAAGAGGAGTTTGGTCCGAGTAAACGCGAACTTGGTTTATATCATATTTGCCGTAGTTACGCAAGATATATTTCGCAGTGTCCTGCGATTCAAAATACACTTTTAGCGGTCGATTTTTGCCGGGAATATACTTGCCCAGTCTTATAAAGTTGCATGGGTTCGGACATTCTGAATAAATAGTTTTAATAACATGCATGACCTTGTTTTTATCATGTTCAATTCTAGCGGTTCTATTAGAATTATTCGTTTCGGGTATACCAACAAAAATTACGTTCTTTTCTCGGCGATAGCGGTCTTGCAATTCTAGTATGGTGCCTTCGAGAAGCGTTGGCGAGCTTTGGTCTAGAGGCGGCGCGTTAGCGGTCTTAAGTTGAGAAATATCGGCTTCAAGCTGGGTGGTTTTTTCTTGATATGTATTGTTGGCTAATTTTAAATCTTTTAGTTCTTGACGAAGATCATTTTGTTGCATAGTTAAAGATTGCGAAATTTGTTTAGTGTTTTTAATTTCATCTTTTATTTCTGTTATTTCTTTTTGTAGTTGTAAGTAGTTTTCCTGTTGGGTTTTTGTAAATTCTTTGAAAAACGACATTATCTCCATTCGGAAATTTTCCAGACAGTTTGTATACTCGCAGTCATTATCGGGTTGTTTCCTCTTCCTGTGGGTAATATTTGGAATTTGCTCTAGTGTACGTAGATCAGGCGCTGATCCACTTCCGCTGTCGCTTATGGACTTGCTACCGTTCGGAGATCGCATTAGACTCATGTTTGTCTACCCACGGATGCTCGCCGCGTATATGTATTGACATATTACTTATCAGTCGTTAATTACTGTGTAATTATAGTCATCTTATACGGGCTAAGTTAATACATTTTTAAACCTAACGACTCTGCTTAGTTCTGCTCACGTATTTGTGAAAACCTATTGAAGTATACCAATGTACCTACATACCTACCTATTTACCTACTGCTTACTACTTGACTGGTTGGTCTGGAGATCGCAAGTGCGACTGCTGAGCATGGGGTTCGATTCCCAGGTCGGGCAAAATGGGTTTTCCATATCAACATATCCGGATGATATGATGTTATGAGACTTTGTAGTCCCAACGATTTTTTATGCGAACAGTCTCGGAAGGTAATAATAATTATGACGAGAACCTCGTGAAAGCTGAGAAAAAGAAACAAATTAAATATGTATAGGTAGGTACATAAGTGTGCTAAGTGGAGACACGAGATTGTTGATATGTGGAATGTGAGCTCGGCTGTCATTGTGCCGATAGTCGTATCGGCCATTGGCCTGATGGCCAAAAGCCTCGATCAACATCTCTCGAAGCTCTCGTTAGGCGGTAGAATCAAGGGCCTGACTCCTCGATACGGCTCGTATCGTGAGGAGGTTCCTGTCTCTGGAGCCCTAACCACCGCCGGTAGCTTGGACCCTGCATGCTCCCGATACCGGCGGACTACTATTTTTAGATGCTTTTTATAAAAATAAAAAATAAATAAGTATTTAATATTTATGAAAGTAAATAAACGAAATAATAATTAATATTAAGTACTTATGTAGGTAGGTAACAGACATACCTACTAAATAACAGCGAACTTCGCCATTGCATGGCAAATATTATTACCGTAACGTAATACAGTTTACAAACATTGCGTATGGAAATTAGCTTGAGTGCTTATAAACCTCCATACCTACTAGTACCTATACTCGCCTTAAATTATCAATAGAGCACTTAGCGAGATCAACACCAAGCCATTATTTTCCTACAAGTCAGGTCGGTACCTACTCATGATTAATAAACTGGAGGAAATCGAAACTAAAGGGAAGGAAAATGGGAAATGGCCGACTACCGTAGTAACTTTATTTAAAACTTATTATTTGTTATCTTTCAAGTTTATCACTATTTTAAATGGTCGTAAATCACCGTTTCCCTCTTTTAATTGATGAAATAGTAAATTAAATCAACTGCGGGTAGGTACTTTAACAATTTAATGTAGCTAGTAGGTAGGTAGGTACTTCCGCAATCGTCAATGAAAGAGGTTTTCGAACTTACTTGAATTTGTTTTAACATTAGTCTGATGTTTTCTCCAGTCTAGTGGTAGAAACGATTTGAAAAGTTTTATTTATTGCTACCTAGTGCCTCGTCCCTGCTTCGCACTGTTTGTACGAATTGAGAAAATATAGAGTTTTATTTATTTTAGGTTTTCTCAAACTATTTTGACAACCTTCTTCGAGATAAATCGATATTGTTGTACTGGCCAAATACATGCGAGCAGAGACAGGCAAAAGTTGTATGAAAATCCATATCTGTCGTGGTTTAGCGGCCAAATAAATTACATAGTAAACTCATATCTATCGTGTAATGTCAAAATGGAACGATCTTTTACTCCGAAACATTGCAACCAATGAGGTAACTTATCAAAGGTTTTATTTAAATTTCGAACTGGCTTGCAAATAGGAAGCTGTTTATTGAAATAAAACCAAATGAACACTTTAACACGGGAAAAATCATTGTTGTTCGTCATTGATTTTGAAAAGTAATTGTATTTTAATTTCCGCGCATTATTTGAGAAAAGTACTATACAAGCCTTGGCCACAACTAGGCATTCATGGACCTACACGTTCACATTTACACGTTCGTCCATCGATGCCTCTTTTGCTGGCCGCTGCAGTAATGTATGTACTATCTATAACACATAAACCTTCCGGAATAAATTCTCTAAAGGCCCGATCACACGTGCCACAACCACACCACAACGGCAACGCGTAGACGGGCGGTAATTTGTTTGAAAATAAAAAGTTTATTCACACGGACTACATTTGACCGTCAAAATCATCTGTGTACGCGATACCGACCACATAAAGGCCACGTCGCCGTCGCCACCACCAGCGAGACCGCGGCCTACCGATACCGATACGATCTGTATGTCTGCAAACACTAGCCACAACATAACCACATCGCAACAATGTGGGCTGCTTGCCCACAATTTGTGGTACGTGTGAATAGATCCTAAATAATGGTGAAAACCGCATCCACATCCGTTGCGAAGTTTAGAAGAAAGTGGTCACACAGACAGACACGAAAAGCGACTGTTATCGACATAGACGCTGTTCGTTGGTAATGCGCTTCATCACTTGAGAACGGCTGGACCGATTTGGCTAATCTTGGTTTTAAATTGTTCGTAATACATAGTTCGAATTAGGTTCTTACGGAAAGAAAAAATGGAAGTTTCCCGGAAAATTTGCTTTATTCTATAAGAATTAAAATCTGGACAGGGCAACGTCTGTCGGGTCAGCTAGTTTGTACTTATAGATTAAAAGACATAGTCAGGGGTTTTGGGTTTGTCTAATATTTCGAATGTGCAAAAGTTTACCTGACGCTTCCCTAGATGGCGTTGGGATCGAAATAGATCGCGCTATGGTTTCGTTACCAAGCAAACCATATATAGTTTTGCCATATATAGTGTAGTAAATATTTGAAAAGTTTTGAAAGTTTAATATTTGAAAAGTATTAAAAGATTTATTGTTAATTAAAAGACACAGGGGTTCCGGGTTAGTAGGTGTGGTAAATTGTTTGATTGATGGCGAAAAAACAGGTATAATCTTTTGGCGTTGATGTCGGTTCGACTCCCGGGAAGAAAGCAAATTTTTGAAAATTTGAAAAATTTGCAAAAAATTCGAAAAAAAATAAAAAAATACTCACATTAGCATAAATGCACGTGTAGTAGTGTAGGTTCCTTTAAACCCTGCAGACGGAAATTGGAGCCCCGCACAGCGGGTCTGCGTCGACCTGCTGACGTAAACGCTAACCCTAGACGGTCGACGTCACGGGGAGTTAGGTTCGGTTAGGTTTCTTTGTTGCCCCTGAGCGAGCGGGACACGTTCCCCCGGCGATGGCTTCGCCCTCAGCCACAGACTCTCCAGAAGAGGAGAGCACCGATGTCCCCGAGGTGACGCAAGCAGAGACGAGAGCGGCCGTGTCGCGACTCCGGGCTAAGAACACAGCGCCTGGACCCGACGGAATTCCTGGTCGAGCTCTCGTCCTGGCTCTGAAGGAGCTAGAGCCCCAACTGAGGGGGCTCTTCACGGCATGTATCGAGCAGGGTCAGTTTCCCAGTGTGTGGAAGGAGGGAAGGCTGGCCCTGCTCAGGAAGGAGGGGCGCCCCGCGGACTCGCCGTCCGCGAGTCCGAGGGGCGCCCCGCGGACTCGCCGTCCGCGAATCGGCCCATAGTGCTGCTCGACGAGGCCGGCAAACTTTTTGAGCGCATTGTCGCAGATGGCCTCGTCAGCCACTTGTGCAGGGAGGGGCCGGACCTGGACGACAACCAATTCGGTTTTCGTCGGGGGCGCTCCACCATAGACGCCATCATGCGTGTGAGGGCCCTGGCGGAGGTGACGGTGTCCCATCCATGGCCCTGTATGGGGCCCCGGTGTGGGCCTCTGACCTGACGGCCGGCAGCATCGCTGTTTTGCGAAAGCCGCAGAGGGCGATGGCCGTCAGAGTCATCAGGGGGTATCGCACGATCTCCTACGAGGCGGCTTGCGTACTGGCCGGATCCCCGCCCTGGGACCTCGAGGCGAAAGTACTCGCGTCATTGTATCGGTGGCGCGAGGAAGCGAGGGCGCGGGGCGAGGGACCGATGCAGCGACACATAGAGTTGCGTCGGTCTCAGCTTCGCGAGGTCCTGGTGGCTTAATGGTGGGACAGGCTTTCACGCCCTACCGCCGGCCTCGTCACCATCGAGGCGGTCCGGCCGGTGCTCGAGCGCTGGCTCGGGAGGAGGCACGGCTCCCTGTCGTTTCGGGTGACGCAGGTGCTCTCGGGGCATGGTTGCTTCGGGAAGTACCTGTGTCGCATAAACAGGGAGCCGGACGCCCGGTGTCACCACTGCGTCGACTGCCAGGAGGACACGGCGCGGCATACGCTGGCAGAGTGTGCCGCTTGGGAAGAGCCGCGCCGTGCCCTCATCTCAGAAGTAGGCAGTGAATTGTCGCTGCCGGCCGTAGTCGAGTCGATGGTCGGCAGCGACGAGTCCTGGGACGCGGTGGTTTCCTTCTGTGAGACAGTCGTCTCGCAGAAGGAGGCTGCGGAAAGGGAGAGGGAGATCTCGTCCTCTCACCCGGCCCGCAGAAGGCGCACCGGGCGTCGGCGGAGGGCGGACAACGCCCTCTTCCAGCCCCCCTAAATGGGTCCAGGGGCGACGGACTCGGGGACGTCCGTCGCCCCCCACACACCAGGACCCGAGGTGGCGGCGCGTAGTGTTCCACGCGCGCCCCTGTTAGACGTCGCGGGGGGAGTCAAACACCTCACTCCCCCCCCCAGACCCGAAGAGGCCCGCAGCGGCGGGCCGGCACCAGTCGGGGGTTGTGGAAGGATCGTATGTTCCCGCGACCCCCGGCGTAGGTGTGAGATGGAACACCGGGGTGGTTTTTAGTCAGTAAGAGTCTGACAGACCCCGTCGCCCGCCCCAGGGCGGCGGACATCCATGAGGATTTTCCACCCCGGAAACAAAAAAAAAAAAAAAAAAAAGGTGACGGTGTCCCGAGGTGGGGTGGTGCTGGCGGTGTCTTTAGACATCTCCAACGCATTCAACACCCTACCCTGGAGTTGTATTCGGGAGGCTCTGAAATACCATCGCGTGCCTCCCTACCTCCGCCGTACGGTAGGGGCTTATCTGGAGGATAGATGCGTCACCTATCGGGGACGTGACGGTGCCGGTCGGGACCTCATGTCGTGCGGTGTTCCACAGGGATCGGTCTTGGGACCGCTCCTGTGGAACATCGGCTACGACTGGGTGCTGAGAGGCGAGCTCCCGTCGGGCGCCGACTTGACGTGTTATGCGGACGACACGCTTGTCGCTGCCCGGGGGAGCTCGCACAGGCAAGCGACGTTGATAGCCACGGCTGCGGTGTCACAGGTGGTGAACCGGGTGGTGGGCCCCTGTGTGGGCGATGGACATGACGGCCGGCACTCTCGCCATTCTGCGCAAACCGCAGAGGGCGATGGCCGTCAGAGTCGTCCGCGGGTACCGCACGATTTCCTACGAGGCGCCTTGCGTCCTGGCCGGATCCTCGCCCTGGGACCTAGAGGCGAAAGTACTCGCGTCATTATATCGATGGCGCGAGGAAGAGCGGGCATGGGGCTCAAGGCCGGTGCAGCGGCAGATCGCGCTGCGCCGAGAGGAGCTCCGTCAGGTCTTGGTGGCGGAATGGCGGCAAAGGCTTCTGCGCCCTACCGCCGGCCTCGCTACCGTCGAGGCGATCCGGCCAGTACTCGACGACTGGCTCGGGAGAAGGCACGGCTCTCTGTCGTTTAGGGTGACGCAGGTGCTGTCGGGGCACGGCTGCTTCGGCAAGTACCTGTGCCGCATAGACAGGGAGCCGGACGCTCGGTGCCACCATCTCATATTATTATTATTGCGTCCATTGCGGGGAGGACACGGCGCAACACACGCTCGCCGAGTGTGTAGCTTGGGAGGAGCAGCGCCGTGTCCTCACAAATGAAGTAGGAGGCGATCTGTCGCTGCCGGCCGTAGTGCGGAGGATGGTCGGTAGCGCAGAGTCGTGGGACGCAGTGGTGTCCTGCTGCGAGGACGTGATGTCGCAGAAGGAAACTGCGGAACGGGAGAGGGAGATCTCGACTCCCTTCCCCGGCCACAGAAGGCGCACCGGGCGCAGGAGAAGAGCGGACAACGCCCAGTTCCGGCCCCCATGAATTGGTCCAGGTGCGAGGGACTTGGGGAAGTCCCCGCCCCCTATTCGATGGACCCGAGGCGGAGGCGCGCGCGGGTGTCGGCGCGCGCCTCTGAGGCGATGCACGGGGTAGTTAAACACGTCACTACCCCGTGCAGGAGATGAGGCCCGGACAGACCGGGCCAGCACTAGTGTAGGGCTGCGGAAGAATTTGGATTCCCGCGGCCCCGCGCGCACGTGCTAGGAGACACCGGGGTGGTTTTAGCCGGTAAGAGTCCGGCACGCGCCTCCGCATTTTCCCCAGGCGGAGGCAGTCCATGAGGATTTCACCCCGAAAAAAAAAAAGGTTTCTTTGTTGCGGAGGGATCGTACGTTCCTGCGACCCCCGGCGTAGGTGTGAGATGGAACACCGGGGTGGTTTTTAGTCAGTAAGAGTCTGACAGACCCCGCTGCCCGCCCCCGGGGTGGCGGACATCCATGAGGATTTTCCACCACGGAAACAAAAAAAAAAAGGATTCTTTAAACCAATGAGGGAATGTTATTTAGTAGAAACGTGATTTATCCTGAATCTATACTTATGGGAAATTAAAAATGTATTAATATAATTAATAATGTATATGTGTAATATAAATATAATTAATAATGTATCCGATGCATTTGTTAAAATCATTGTTTGCCAAATAAATGTTCGTAAAAGGAGTGTTTATAAAATAAAAAACATTTGCGGAATAAGTTGTTTTCGAAATAAGTAGTACATCTGTACGAAAAGTTGGTTGTAAAATGAAAATTTGACAATGGAGTTTTGGTGAAACTTTAGTGAACCGAAATTGTCATTCATGCAATGGGATTATAATATATGAACTTACGAGGGTTGTATTGAAGATTTTACTTGTTACGGTCGCGAATCATATTTTGTTCAACATACAACCTGATATTGACCTGCAAATTGCAAAAAACGTAAGAAATTTTGAATTTAGCAGGCTAACTGGCACTTCCCCTATAGGTATGCAAAATTAGCTACCTACAATTTGAGCGCAGACATAGCTCCATAGCTCCAATAGAACCCGAGATACAGGTCCAACCTTTAATGGACCTTCAGAGCTACGGTAGCGCCCAAATTGCAGCAAATTTTGTATACGTGTTTGTAAAGGACTTTTGCAGATTGTCAAAAAGTGCTAGATAAAGTCAAGTTTAATTGTTTGTGTAACATTTACAAAAACCTCCCAACCAGACTAATTTCAGAATTGAATGTAGTGACGCCATAAAGTGAAAGAAGTCTGAAAATTTCGAGGTTTTTCGAGCATCACGAAGTTAGCACAAGTCTTTCGAGTTACAAACTTGGTTTTATAGGTTTTTGTCCTAGTAACATCGCAAAAAATCAGTTAAAAGTGCAATTTGACTGGCCTAGAAGAAAATGTAAATCAAATAAAACCAACATCTATGGAATAGTAATCAAGTATCTTTATTCTGCAGCAGCATTCTGTGCTTGTTTCGCCGCTTGTCTTTCCTTCTTCCTCTTCACAAGGAACTTCTTTTTCTCTTCTGGGGTCTTCTTCAATCCCTTCATCTTGCGAGTCTGTAGTCTGTTGATGTCCTGCTTGCCCATATGCACGCGACCCATCTTGGAACCGAATGCATCCCTGGAAATGTTCTTCTTTGTGATTGGTTTGAGTTCCCTGGGAACCCTGCAAGCTTCCTTGAACAGATCTTCTGATCCCAGTCTAGTTCTTCTTAGCTTGAAATCTATTGAAGGACCTGAAAAAAAAAAATTTTAGTATAATATGATTTCATATAATTATGGATTTTTACATCACATCACTCATATTTCTTTTCTTTATTAAAGAGTGTTGGACACTGATTTTTGTATTGAATAGTGTTACACTCGTTTTTCCACATACTTCCCATGGGTGGCAACTATTGATTTCATACAGTAAAATGTATGATTTAAACTCCACAACAATCACTTTCATTATGCACCTCTATGTAACATACCGTAATGCCTGTAATTCTAACGGGTTATGATGTACCCATAGTACACACATGACGCCAGTAATGAATATAATGAGTACTTATTATATTAACTTCTAGTGTCATTTGAAACTATTCACATTAATCATAATGCATTATTACATACCTATTTCCTCTAATTCAATCCTAGGTGTTCTCTGGCCACTCTTCTTCAGCAGTATTCTGTATGATCTGAAGTATATGTTGCCGCCTTCAGTGGCCGTGAAACTGAGGACATGCTCCAATCCCTGCAGTCTGATTGTTTCCACCTGAAAATGACATTACATGACACTGAGATGAATGAAAGATTACCCAAGTGGTTATGTGTTATTTGTTCAGAGCTTTAACTAATGCTGGCGAGATGAAACGAAATGTTTATTTCTGTCTGTGTTCTTTTAAGACACTTTTACACGTCAATATTTTAAAACTAGATGGCGCCGGCATTTCCTAGCTGACTGATCCCTGAGAAGAATTGTCGAAACAAACTCAGAGGTCATGGTCTCTTTTAAAGTCCCAACATTCTAATACAAGGATTTTATGTGAGTAACAATGCAGGGCCATGTCTGGAAGGTCCTTTTGAAGAAAGAGCTATTGCAGCTTTGGGATGACCTGTCCTAACAGACGGCATGTGTGCATCAGTCATTGTGTAGCTCAACCCTATTTTAGGGAGCTCAACAACCCGTCACACAGAATACCTTAATCATTTGAATTTACTATGAAACACTCCACCTAAGAAAATGTTGATGTTTATATACAAAAACTAACAGTTTAATTAAATTTGAACATAATTGCATGTGTGGCTACATTTAATTTTATTTAAAAAACAACTAAATCATAATTCTGATGCCAAATTAATATTTCATTCAGAAAACAACATATTAAAGTGCTAATAAATTTAAGGCAACATAAAACAATTTAATTGTGATGAAATAAATAATAATACCAGCCTATAACTGTCCCTCTGCATGGCAAAGTCCTCTTCTCATAGAGAGAAGACACTGGGCATTGATCATCATGCTTGCTCAAGACAGGTTGGCGATTTCCAAACTCAAACTCAAACTCAAAGCATTTATTTCAATTAAACCATTTACAGGCACTTTTGAATTGTCAAGTGGTCGGTCAGTCAGAAATATGAAGCTAGTTGCCCATTCCAAAGCGTAGTAGGTACCTATGGAGAAGAACGGGCAAGAAACTCCATGGACACTCTTTTAAATTATATTGTTACATAAATATTAGTTACATCATTAATCTTGTATATAGGTATAATTATATGTGAGAACGATGTAAATAAGACGTACACATTGAGTGTCCAGTGTACAGCAAATATAAATTCAAACAAAACAATCCATAATAAAATAATTAAAAATAAGCCGTGGTGGCTAAGGCCAACTTATATTAACTATAAGACCAGGTTTCCTAACAATGTTTTCCTTCACTGATAGTAATGGCCAGGATGAACTCTAGACAAGATTACTCAGAAAGTACATTTGAATTGAAAACTGACATTGCTACTTGCCGGGATTAAAACCCAGATTCTCGTGCATGAGAGCCTTAACCACCGGGCCATCACAACTTCCAATCAATTCAAAATTAATCAATCATGATTATTTTTGAATTGATTAGAAGTTGTGATGGCCAATTTGATGCCAAATTCATATTTAATTCAGAAATTAATAATATGCACATAATTATGTATAGTAGGTATATAAAAAAGAAAGAAAAGACTCATAGGGCATCAAAAAATTCGTCCGCACCGCTGTCAACAGGAAAAGTGCCCAAAAGGCTGGCAGCATTACCACGCTGTATGGCAATGCTAATTCTTTGACCATAAAATAGGCCAGCCCTCTGGTCACGTGAAGAGTCGACTAACCGCTTGGCGATGTCTCGAAGAACCAAGTGGGCACTCGGATCCCATGGCCCTATTGTTTCTACCCCAAACGGCTCGAACATATAACTCCCAATAAGATTGGAGTATTTTCGCCGTTTGAGGTTTTCCACACTTGCAGCAGCCGCCCCAGCACAGCCCGCCATACTAGGAAGATGGGATGGCGCAAAGGTGTCGACACATGTTGCATCCCACACCAAAGGCCTACCCAATTTCCAGGGCATTATGGTCATTCCGTCTGGTCCCTTCCCATCGTCGTGTGCCAAGCCGTTGGGTTCTAAAACAGCTGGCAGCATGGTGGATGATGTCATTAATGCTGGCATGCCGAGCTATCCGGCCTGCACTCTTACTGCAAGATAGTCCATGGTGTCCGAGGTAGTCGACAGCTATGCCGCACTGGCAAAATTCAGAAAACAATATATTATAGTGATAATAAATTTACGGCATACCTTTTCTCTATAAAAGAAATCTGTGAAAAGTGATTTCAATCTCTTTAAATCTTGGTTCAGGTCCCATGCTGGCCCATTGAAAACCAAGCAAGGTTTTATGCCAGCCAACACTTTCATATTGTGGAATTCTGACATGGCTTTATAATTGTCAGCGCCGAGTTCTATCATATCCAGGATCCCATAGTCGAATGTACGGCCAAGTACTATATTGTGCGGCCTCTTCTTTGAGTTGGAGCCAACTCCAAATAGTGCTGCTTCCTTCTTGTAGCATAGTCTGTGATTATTAATAAAGAGATAATAAATTAGCACATGTGCAGTAACAAGTCGGTGGTATGACACAAAAGGAATTCATGAGTTAATCATACATAAACAAACGCCTTTCTTATTCTAATATTAATCAATAAAAAACAAAAACTAATAACCAATTTAACAAAAATGGATAGCTTGTTGGTAAGTTATATTATACAATTAGGTTATAAATAAACCTCCTGACAAATTGGTAACTGTGATTTTCATTACTTACTTCTCAATGAGCGTCCCATCTTCAAAAGGAATAAAGTCGTTTTTACGGCTGAGGTATGCTGCATCGGGCTTCTTCAAATCATAAATGTCTTTTAATAGTTTACGTGTTCGCTCTGAAGGGTTACGACCCTGAAGGAAAAGCGCTTGTTTGGGCCCTTCAATGGGTTTTGGCTCCTTTGATTGCAAAACCTTTTTACCCTTCCTTGTTGTAGGTTTCCTGTAAATCAGATAAGTTGTGTTAGTTGTTAGTCTCATAAACGAACAACACCTTTTCTGAATAGGGTATTTCTTACTTCACTCTTTGTATTATACCCATTTTGAAATTTATTTCTATTGTGAACCAAAACTATAAACCGCACGTGGTTTTTAACTCAACAAAAGACAACGACAAGACAGCAGCCAGCAATGTCAGTGAGACTGTCAGTCTATCGTCAAAATGTCAAAAACATCCACATACTCTACTCGGATAAACAAACTTATAGCATTTTACTATTGCTATACTCTTCTAACTAAAGCGAAATAACATGTAGGTTTTTTTCTTCGTCCCTTACAATAAAAACATACCAAAAATTCAATCGGCAGCACTGGAACGTGAGAGTCTGTGACTGTCAATGTCAATAAACTGTCAATCAAGTGCCAACTTCAGCTGTCAATTTTTCCAATATTCATTACAAGCAGAATTATAACTTTGATGGTTTTGTTCTTTTAAAGTAGTACAAAAAAATTTTTTTTTTCGTATATATAACACCCATTGCCAAACATAAATTAATAGAAAACAAATAAAAAACTAAAAAAAGACAAAAAACAAGTTGGCATTCATGGGACTGCCGGCAGAAATGAAAACCCACGGAACAGAAAAAAACAGTGAAAACCGCAAAATGTACATACACAGGCCGCTTTAAGATTATTAATTCCAGTCAGTAAAATGACATTTCCAGTGTTGCAGGTTTTTAGTCCCAAATAAATAGTGATGTGGTAGAATCGAGTTTTTACAATTAAAAGTTAGTCGAGATTACATTTTTCTTATTAATCAAATAGCCTTTATATAAATAAAAATATGTAATTTACGGTAATTAAACAGACGACATACACGGTAGGTA
The DNA here is from genome assembly GCA_937001585.2 of Brachylomia viminalis. Classification (NCBI taxonomy): domain Eukaryota; kingdom Metazoa; phylum Arthropoda; class Insecta; order Lepidoptera; family Noctuidae; genus Brachylomia; species Brachylomia viminalis. Next base: position 11,478,982 of record OW443310.2, on the reverse strand, counting down.
ATTAAATATTACATAAAATACTGTTATATTATTTGTTTTTGGTTATTGGAAGCACTATGGTCATCACTTGTCACGTTATGGACGCCATTTGGTTTTTCATTCTGCTCCCGAATTCCGACGGTGCCAGAAGTGTTTAGTGTCCTCTGCAATTTCTTGTTTATTTCTTACTTGTTAACTTGTTATTTTTTTGTTGAGTTTTGTTACGTTGGTGTTTGAGATGGATCCCCAATTTCTAAAGGTTTGACTACATACCTAAAAGGCTCAACCGGCAAAGGTCGACGCCTAATAATTTCACATATAGGCAGTGATGAAGGTTTTGTAGAAGCCGGTTTACTTATTTTTGAATTGAAGAAAAATAGTATGGACTATCATGAAGAAATGAACTCGGAGTGTTTTGAGGAATGGCTTAAAAGCATTTTGCCAAATTTAAAGCCAAATGCGGCGCTGGTATTAGATAACGCACCGTACCATTCAAGAAAAGTCGAGCGTATCCCCACTTCAAACTGGCGGAAGGCTGATATTATTCAGTGGTTGGATGAAAAACAAATTCAATATCAACCTACAATGATAAAGGCTCAATTAATAGGAATAGTAAAATTGTGGAAGAGTTGGCCGCTGAATACGGTGTCACAATCCCGCGTCTGCCCCTTTATCACTGTGAGCTCAACCCAATAGAGTTAGTTTGGGCTCAAGCAAAGGGGTACGTCGCCAAGAACAATAAAACTTTTAAAATAAAAGACGTAAAAAAATTATTTGAAGAAGGCCTGAAGGAAGTGACGCCTGAAAATTGGAGACAGTGCGTCAACCATGCCATAAAAGTCGAAGACAAAATGTGTCATTTCGACCACATCATAGAATAAACGAATATGTGGATTCATTCATTATATATAAATGTAACTGATTCCGATTCCGATTCTGAATATTATACCGATTCAGAATCGGAGTAGGAATCAATAGCAACCGTAATGAATAAAAACGTATAAAATTACTTGGTATTTCCCGACTTTCTAGTGTTAATTCCTCTGAATCTCTTTATACATTTTTTTCCCAGCTTTTGTAATAATGTTGTTGTGGGGGATGCCTACAGTTGGAGGTCAAATGAAAGCTTGAGAACGTTGAAAGGCACCAAGCCGTATTTATTTTCAAGTAATATCACTGCGCTACGACTAAGTTACTAGCGACGTTCTTCGGTTCTTGAGGGCTTCCACTGACCCACTGTTCTTCACGTTTTGTAGGAGTCCCGCCTTACTTCAGGGGGTTCAGTTCTTGAGCGTTCAGTTCTTCGTAGTAGTTCTTCTTGTAAGCGCCGCCGGGAAATGAGTACCCTTTCCACCTTTTTTTTTGTGTATGGCATCTCGCAGTTGGCCTTGAGAGGCCGTGACTGCTTAACCGGTCAATCCTGTGGTGCCTTCGAGCTAACTCAAAGCCTCCAGCCAGGGGCATCCTTGTCCCTCTTGCGGGGAACTCTCCTCCGAGGTACGAGTGTCGTCTGCTACGCGGATGACACTCTCCTCACCGCCCGGGGGGAGAGTTTCAGGGAGGCGGCCAACTTGGCCTCGGCGGGCGGATCCTTGGTCGCAGGGAGGATCCGCCGCCTAGGATTGACGGTGGCGCTGCACAAGACCGAGGCTGTGTTCTTCCACGGGCCTCGGCAGCGCCAACCACCAGACGCCCACATATTTGTGGAGGGCGTCCGAATCGAGGTGAAGGCCCAGATGAAATATCTGGGCCTTGTACTCGACAGCAGGTGGCGTTTCGGCCCGCATTTTAGCGGGCTGTCGACGCGCCTGCTGAAGACTGCGGGCGCCCTCTCGTGGCTGCTCCCCAATTTGGGGGGGCCCAGCGCGCGATGCCGGCAACTTTACGCCGGCATCTTGAGGAGTATGGCCCTCTACGGGGCCCCAATCTGGGAGGACTCCCTCCAAAGGCGGGAGAACGCCGCGGCCTTGCGGGCCCCCCAAAGGGCCATAGCTCAGCGGGTGTCGCGGGCCTACCGCACGGTGGGCTTCGCGGCAGCGTGTGCTCTGGCTGGCACCCCTCCTTGGGAACTCGAGGCGTGGGTGCTCGCCAGAGTATACGAATGGACGGCGGGGCGGAGGGCGAGAGGAGAACGCCCCGCCCCGGAAGAGCGGGAGGCCGTCCGGCGGGAGGCGAGGGACGCCATCGTCGTCCATTGGACGAGGGACCTCGCCACCGCAGCCTTCGGCCGCCAAACCCTCGACGCGATCGGGCCGGTCCTGCCAGACTGGCTCGATCGGTCGCATGGGTTCCTCTCGTTCCGTCTGGTGCAGGTGCTGTCCGGACACGGTTGTTTCGGATCGTACCTGCACCGAATCGGACGGGAGGAGACACCGTCGTGCCACGACTGCGGTGCGGCGGAGGACGCGGCGCAGCACACCCTCGCGGTGTGCCCGTCGTGGTCCGAGCCGCGCCGCAGTCTCATTGCGGTGATCGGACCGGACCTCTCACTCCCCGGTTTGGTCAACGCCATGCTGGGCGATGAGAGGTCCTGGGCGGCAGTGGCCTCCTTCTGCGAACACGTCATGTCCCAGAAGGAGGCGGCGGAGCGCGCGCGGGAGGACGATCCTCACGCGGCGGCGCTCCGAAGACGGAGGAGGGGTCGGAGAAGACGTCAGTATGACGGCCATCAGCGACTCCTCCCCGGTGGAGGCCAGCAGGCAACGGGTGCGGGGGCACCCTTGCCTGTATTGCACGGGCCTCCACCAGTGTCGGACGGGAATGGCCAGGTGTTCCCGGCCATTCCCGTAGCCCCCCCAGACTGGGGGGCATGCGGGGCCCGCCAGCTAGGCGGGCATACGCCGGGAGGGCTGTGGAAGCAGAGGCTGAGCCAATTTCCCATAGCCCTCCCATCACGGCGTCGCGGGAACACCGCTGAGTTTTAGTGGGTATACTGCCACTCTGGCAGGGAGTCCCACATACTCTGTCTCGTCCCCCGACGAGCGGAGATGCGTAATGTCATTTCTCAGCGACAAAAAAAAAAAAAAAAAAAAAAAGGGGCATCCTTGTCCACCGAACCCGACCTGCTTAAGTAGTTTTCTACTATAGCGCAAGTAGTGGTGGGACTAACAAAACTTTCTAACTCTCCGACCGGCCGATGTGTTTTCTTCATACTCGTATGTAACCGGCCAATGAGCGTTTAGCTGGCTCAGGTATGTCGTCTGCGTGGGCGTCGATCACTTAGGTATGCACTCATTGTCCTTAACAGTTGTAGTGAGAAATTTTAATATGCTGGTAAGGTCCATATTTCTAAAATCGTATTATTGAAATACGGTATGTATTAAATATTTACAATAAAAAAAAACGCTTTGATACGTAATAAAATAAAGCATGACTAAATGTCTAAGTCTATTGATTGCCGAACATCACTATTGTAGCGGGTCACCCTTTTTTGTAAAAGTGACAGTTGCACTTGTCATTTTACTGACTGGAATTAATAATCGTACTCAGAACAATAATGCTTTAGTTATTGTTCTGAGTAATCGTACTTTAGGAGTAGGTAATAGTAGAATAGTAGTGTTCTGTGGTCTGGCTTAACCATGGCGCAACACATTACAATGTAATGTGTTGCATGGTTGCATGTCATGTCAACATGTCATGTCGGTGACGTTAGCATGTCGGACGCAAAAAATCGCTCAACGCGGTTAAAGAAGTTTTCACTTCAAATCAAATTACTTATGGAAATAGAATAAATGAAATCAAAATAAATCGATTAAAATTAAATCAAATGAAAACACACACAAAATTATGATCAAACCATAATAATTATTATTAGGTACCTTTTCTCCGACACTGGTACAGCAACATGTCTAAATGAACCCATGAAAAAATAAATAGTAGCAGTGGTGGCCCGGTGGTAGTGGCCCCGACTTACAAGTTGTAGGTCGTAAGTTCGAACCTAGGCAGGCGATTTACTTTGTGTAAATAATTTCATCACCACTGCTCTCAAAACGGTGAAGGAAAACATCGTGAGGAAACCGAAATGTCTTAGAGCCAGAAAATCGAGGACATTACGTGACATCTACCAAACCGCACTGGGTCCGCGTGGTAGATTACAGCCCACTCTCTCTCGAGGGGAGGCCTGTTCCTAAGCAATGAGAACATTATAGGCTGATTATGCATATGCTACCCATGGGCGCAGGCAGGATTATTTTTAGGTGCATCTCCAGCTCGTACAAAATAGTAGATTATTAACCAAGGGGATAAAGCAGTGTCTTCTGTCGCGGGTGACGATTTAAATCGCGAGCGGAATGAAGGACTCGAGGTTTACTCCCGAGCGTAGCGAGGGTGTTAAAAACTTAAATCACGAGCGAAGCGAGGGATTTAAGACGAGTCCTGAGAGTAGCGAGGGATTTAAGTGCACCCAAGACTAAGACAGCTTTATCACCGAGGAAAATACTCTACTTTTCGTACCATTTGCGAAAAAATTGACACAATAATAATATGAGATAAGCATTTATTAAAAATAATGACAATTAAACGTATTTTTAGAACATTAACTTATTTATAAACATAAATTAAAATAAACTTAACGTTTATGTATTTGAAGAAAACAAAAACGCGGCAAATTCCTAGACTAATATTTTTTTTGTTGGAAAAGCAAAGGCATCAAGCTCATACGGCCTCGTCGGTTTTCGTAATTTTATTTAATAATCATAACTGCATAATAAATGCGTATTCCTTTTTCAAAAAGATGTACTAATGCTTTATATACAAACTCAATGGTGTAAACACAGATGTAGCTCAGTATAAATTTCGGTAAGTATTCCAAATTCAAATCACATTCTCCCCCTAGAGGATGAATGAAATTCAGTACAATTTTCTTTCCCTGTTTTTAACAGATTAAAAATGACTATTGTTATGTTCGCTTTTTGTGGCATAGAATGTCACTTTTTTGAGCAAGTGGTACGAAAAGTAACTTTTCTCGGACTTTTCTTTTCGCTTTTTTTTTACTCGGAAAGTAGGTCTGAAGTTGTTTGAGGAGCGGGTTGAAAGTAAACCTTTTCAGCCCTAGGAAGAATCGTTTTCAACTGACAGCTGTCAAATTGTTAAAAAAAACTAGTTCTATTTTCACATTTCTATTGAACCATGTTTCGCGTTCATATACAGCCACTCAATTACAGCGCGATGTAAAATTGAAATAACATAAAGTTATGTGTTCATTATAGAATATATTTTTTTAAATGACTTTATTATAATTTACTTTCAACTATTTCTTTATAAAACATAGATTTGGACCAAATATTTACCATTTCTTCAATGATGGAAATGAAAAATAATGGCTGAATAGCTAGTAGCCGGCCACAGAAAAAAAAATAGGCGGGAAAGCGGCAATCCGATCTTCATTGGTTTTTTCGAGTTGTAGAGTTTTGTTTATACTTCCCTATAGTAGACATTTGTATTAACACAATGAGTTCATCTGATTCAGATAATGGATTTAACACCTGATTTCATAATTATTCATGTTTTTATTTTTATGTTCCTTGTATTCGTAATGAAAAGCACAGTGTTTACCTCGGGTTAAAGACTTATTTAGTCCCTCGAACTATTGGACCGGACTAAATAAGTTACTTTCACCAATAGGGTAACAATGTAACCACTTGCGGAGAAACACAATCAAGATGTACCTATAGGTACACTTTTCGACACAACAAAAACAAAATAAACATGTACTCAATTCTGACTCAAAATGCACTCAACCAGCCCTTTAGTTATGTCCATAAAAATTTATAATAAATTGCCAAATGACATTAAAGAAGGAAGTAAACAAAACCAATATTTATATATTAATTTATTGAAACAATTTCTGGAATCCAAGTCATACTACTCGGTAAAGAAGTTTTTAGATGACAAATGATTGCAAAATAAAATTATGCTCTCATATACTTACAGCAAACATTATGAAATATAAAACATTTAATACAGAATATAGAAAATCAACTATAAATGACTAAATAGGAATGCATAAATAATAATAAAATATACCTACTCTAAGGGTACCTACCTATTACTAATAAACGTCGTATAGTGTCTGTATAGTTACACAACTCTGTCTTCTTCTTTCGAAAGTCAAATTACTGATGACTGAAAGAGAGAAATCGGTGTGTAACTATACAGACACTATACGACGTTTATTAGTAAGGAGGTAAGAATTTCATAATAATTACCTAAGTAGGTACATTATTCATAAACAATACATAAAAATTTAAATAACTAATATACCTACTATACCTATAAACACACATCTAATAATAATATCTATAGATATATATACGTAATTATCTAAACATAATTATACACCCAATTAAACAAATGTAATAATTTGTAAAAATATTGAATTGCTTGAATTGCTACTTAGCCCTCTTCTTCTCTCCTAATTTTTGCTGTGCCCGACAGGGTCCCTAATGATCTTTAACTCTGTTATACCATCTATGTAATACACATGGAATGCAATAAAGAACTGAGTATTGAGTACTATTGTCGACTAATGCAGAAAATATTAAGAATCAAGAGAATGTAGGATGCAAGAACGAGCGCTGCGAGCTTGAACATTTTAGCACCCCCAGCCTCGAATTGGATAGGTTTTCTGTTGTCCTGTGTCGATTTATACGAGAGTGTAGGATGCAAGAGCGAGCGAAGCGAGCTCAAAAACTTTAGGGTCCCCGCTTCGGATAGGTTACTTTCTCTATTATATATTAAGCTTTTCGCGTTTTTTTTTTCTGCATGTTTTTGTCCCTATATTTTATCCTAAAGCCACCTACTTTCTATTTTAGAATGTGGGGTGTTTTTAGCCCGTGGTTTTCCTCAAGACACAGGTTAGTAATCCGTATTCGGTTATTCCTAAGTGTTGTGCGATACGCTACAGAAAACCAGAAATACGAGTCGGTCTCAGTCTCGGCGTTTCATTTATGTTAATTTACGGATGGACTCGGTTCACACGGCAGCAGCTCCGGCCGGGCGGCGCGCGGCGGCGAGCGGCGCCCGCCGACGCAGAATCGGGGTACCTACCATAATATCTACCAATGGAATATATTCAAATCCATTTCCCAATTATGTTATTTCCAGAAATATCAACTATAAGTGTTAAAAGTTGATATCAGAATTTCCTATTAGTACTTACTATTGAAAAGTCTAAAATTGATTGAAGTTGCAGCGCAAAGTAATTGTTTACATTTTTTTAAATTAATTATATGGCATACATAGGAAAGCTTTCTATTATAATAAGTTCTTGTTGTGTCCTGTTATTTTTTACCTTATTGTTTATCTAATGTAGGTATCTCCGTGTTGATAAAATGCTAAGTACCTATCGGTATTCATGTTCATTATTTTTTTCCGGTCTGTATCTCTACTTTTTTAGGTTCAGGTTTCCCCTTTTAGCGTCTAGTTTACTGAAAGTGAAGGCAGCTATTAATTTTTTGAGCTCATCACACGGCTACTAGCCGTGTGATGAGCTCAAAAAATAAGAACCGTAAAAAACAACAAAAATATAGAAACCCAAAAATCTTCCACATGAAGAAAAAAGCAAATCAAGTTTGATGAATTAACTTTAAAAATCCAACCAGTTAGCTAAATATCTTCACATATCGAACATCAGATGTTCTTTCTAACAAAATCAACCTGTGATACACTACACTTAGGTACCTACTTCAACAAGTTATTTAAACTAAGTAGGTAAAACTACGTCTTTCGTGAAGAAAACCAGTTTGTTACCCTGAAGTTGCTTTTTGGCAGTTTATACGTTATTAGTATCTGCAAACCGATTTGGATATAGTTTGCAATTTGAATTTTTTATAACATTTTTTATACTAAGTAAATACCTAATAAGCAAATATTTACATAATACAATTCTTGAATACTTTCACTGATAGACAACGCGCAGCCTAAACCATTGGGTCTCGAAGCATTACATTTTGTCCAAGAGATCATTTTGTAACAAAGGCAATAAGGAATGATACTTATTTGAAAATTCATTAGAGATAATAAATGAATAACAGTTTTTTTTTAATTTTTGGGGTCATACTTCGGGCCCCGAAGTTCTGATGTTTGATTATTATATAATTCCCTTAGGTTAATTTTATTTTCATTGTTTAAAAAAATTACTTAAATCGGAAACATTACTTTTTTTCGACAAGATCTTTTTATGTTTTTTTTTTTGCGATATATCTTCCTAACTAATGTTAGGAAAAAAAATGTATCCTGCACATTAGTGCAAGATAATTTTTTTTCTGCGTGCCCGTGATTGTCGATAGTTAAATATTTGTTTTTTTATATCAAGATGTTTTCCACAATAAGGTCGTACCTAAAAAAAATGTTATTAAGTTGCAAAGTTCCATCGTCCACTAAAACGTATGGAATTCTGTTGTTTAGAGAAGGATGCAGAGGAGTTGGACTAGGTACTTGTAATCTTGCCTCAATCAGTAGCTTATGAAACGTTGTAGGTACACTGCAAAATTGCCGAGTCACAGTCTTTTCCATCAGCTCCTATATCGACAAACACAAATTTATAGTTAGAATCGGTCACTGCTAGACTAGAAGCACTATGGAATAGTAGCCTTTATAATTATAATTCATAAACCCGGCAGAGGGAAAGTTCTCAATTCGTAGGTATGTGTTTTCCATCCACGCCACCTAAGCAGTTTGGGAAGTTCGCTCTGGCTTGAAATTCACATGCCAATGATTTCCAGTTATCTGTATTTAGTGGCGCAAGAAATTCACTGCTTAATTCATCCCATATTGTACGGCATACTAAACTGACAAAATCAAAAATCAAAATCAAAAGTCATTTATTCAAATTAGGCTGAGAATCAGCACTTTTTGAACGTCAAAATCACATAAGACAGTCCCCCCAAAACGCCCGCCCTTCACCACTTCCTAGTGCTTTAGCTGGGAAGAAGAAGTGGCGGAACAAACTCCCCAGCAGCACTGCTGTCTGTTCAGTTAGAAGAACTGGATTCTATATAGTAATAAGTAATTAACATTACGAAACACAAACATATTAAAATTATTTGCCATATGTCAGCTAGCACACGCCAATATTTAAAACTATACTCAAGCAGAAATAAATAATAAAAACAAAAACGCAAACAGAACATAATACATAATAAAAAGCCTCCTGGCATAAAGGGCGTGCCCGCTTACATATTATATGCAATGCTGCATTATGTTTATATATAGCTGTAACTTGTAGCCACAAATGATAAACTAGGAACTAACAATATACCTAACTTATCGTTTTAATACCCAAATAGAAGCTAAGCTTATAAAACATATCGGTGAAAGTATTCCCACTGGCCAAGTACCTGTAACAAATACATACTTTTATAACTTTTTTTTTTCATCAATAAATTTAATGTAATAACACGAGAGACTATTTCATTAAATCTGGGCGAGCTCAGAAAAAGCAATATGTTTACCACAGACACATTTGTGTTTTCTGGCCCACCCAGAAAACACAACAACCATTAGGTAAGTATGAAATAATAATAATACATCTGAAACTAAAACGCCGCGCCGTTACGAATGAAAAAAGAATTTACACCCTGTCCACCACATGTGAAAAATTTTATATAACCGAGTAGGTAAATCATTCTACTAAGTATACCTGGGTAGGTAGGTACCTACCTACCCACCTTTTGGACTCCATCATCAGATCAGTCTGATGTTGTTATTAAAGTAAGGAAAATCATTAAATTACACACATTATTGCAATAACAACATAAAAAAGAGAACAGAAAAACTTAATAATAAAAAACGTTGTAAAGGAATTTGGAAAGCTATATTAATGTAAGTACCTACTTACCTATTGTACATTAATCGCATCAGAAAAAAGGTTAAAGATTTGCAGCTTATAAAATAAGGCTGAACAGAGCAGCGGCCAACGTGCTTGAAGGGAAACTAAACGCATTCATGGGGAGTTAAAGTCACCTCACATCAAATACGAACAAACTATTATTTTCAGCATAGTTCACTTAACTAAAAACGCTGACGTGAATAGGTAGGGGGTGTTTCAGAAACCCCCTAGAGCTTCAATTGATCCATTGTAGATGGTCACCCTGCTGTAATAAATTACTACTTATCTATGACGTAGAATCGCTTTTATATTTATCATGGTAAATATCAACGCGAAAGAGCAAACATTAATTAAATTACTAAAGCATCACAGTACTTTACATCGTCTAAAAGATTCCCACAAACTGGTTTGCAAGTTTTCCTGTAACTTTAATGAAGACACACTAAGATCGAGATTAGCGGGGGTCGAGTCGAGTTGCGTCTGTTGTGATGGTGTATTCAAGCTTTTGATAGGGTTTTATCCGTCAGAGTGTCGTCAGAGGCCGTGACGAGTGTCAGCTGCCGGCTGTCTATATACTTACACACGTGCCTCTGTTTGTCAATTCGAGTTTGAGCGCGGTGCTGATCGCTGCTGCTAACGGTGCGACCGCTCGCCACTCTCATCATACATCTCGCCGTTTGTGTGACATCCTTCTGAAACATCCCTACACTGAAGATCACACAAAAGTAAGTGGATTTGTTAGATATTTTTATTTTAAAGTACATATTTCAGTGAGGGTAGTGTGTCTAGGATTAATCATGCTTTTGCAGGAGTGGTAGCATTTGAAAATCGATTAATCAAGCAATTGAATCAAATGACTTGATAAGCTAATTAAAATAATGTTTGGCTTCTAAAACTATTTTTAAGTAAATTAATTAATACTTAGTTTATTTTTATAAATAAGTTATGCCTGTTTGCAACTTAAGTAATTGGAATATCTACTTATTTTAAGATTTTTGCTCAAGAGAAATGGGTTATGAAAAATTATGTTGGTAGGTAGGTATACTTGCTATTCTATTTGTTTTAAATGTGAATAAATATTTACTCACATAAAAAAAATACATAAGTAAGGACCCTATTAATTCAATTATATTGGCACTTGTCAACACACTTTATAAAGTTACTTCCTACCCCTCAAAATTATCTCATGCAAGTTTCCTGAATATTGTTTCTGTGCTCTATCTATCATGATAATGCATCTCAATTTAGTGTAAATGAAATCTAATTATCAGTAGACAATTATTGAAGATTGTCCTTGCTCTTATGCATCCCCGGAAATGTTCCTGTACACATTACTCCGAGGTAGTTTCCGCAAAATATCTGCGAATGTCGACTACTTTGTGTTACCTTTTAAATACCTGCTCGCTATTTATTGGCTTGGAATGGTAGAATTCAGATCGTTACAATGAGAACTACAGACTTCCGATATATTGAATAGGTACAAACTAAAGATCAAATTAGTGTGATCTGTTAATGAGTAAATGATGAGAAACAGTGACACTACATTACATCACTTCATACGATGTGAACTAATTATCGTTAAGATTAAATACATAAACATTGGACTCGTTGTTTGGTTACAAGGATCAATGGCAAGATAGCTTTTAATTTCGAGGAAGCACGATCGATAAATATTTTCATCTTACCGTTAAATGCGGTGGTATACCTACCTAAGAATATAATTTAATATATCAACAATATAATTACTTTGAACTCATTATCTGTAATCTTGGCCGAAAAAAGTTGTCTGACAGCTTGTTCTCAATTACTGATCATAAAAGTTTGCGTGAATCATTTTGGAAATGGACATGTTGGAGAAAAAAGTAATTTGTTTCGAGATTGCACATAATGACCCCCTCCTCGAAGGGGTGATTGCCCTCATTGTAGTTTTCCATCCCGACCCGCACTACGCAGGCACGGCGAGTGGCGACTGTTCTCAAAGCTAACGTTGATTAATTAATTGTGTACTTAGGTGCTGCTTAGACGTATGTTTGTAAGTAACTGTTGTCGTAGTACCTACTTACCTAGTAGTACATTATTAATAAAAGGCGAATTGATGATATTGGCAGAAGGTATTGAATTACAGACTTACACCCGCTTTCTGAAAGGCTAATTAAGTGCGTGCACTGAAAATTAAACTCAAGTTAAGTTATTAGACTGTTGTTGTTTCAGTCAATCAATCACAGCATTAGACATGTACTTTGTTGATTATTAGCTATTCCTAGTAATGCCTGCTGTAGTAGCCTATCAGAAACCGGTCGGTTTTCATGAAAAGCTACGTGTCGCGAGTTTCAATACTGTCCGTGTCCACACTTATGAATAAGCACCGGTTAACTTATCTAGCAGATAATTAATACATATCTGGTAAGTACATAAAAGGTACTTGTCCGGAATTTCGGATGCACGTCTCTAACAATAGGATATCAAGATAGGGTTTGCGCTATCTTGTTATTCTAGTGTTAGAGACGTGCTCAGACTGTCCATTCGTTTCATATGCAGCATTAATAAGTAATCATTTACTATGCATGAAAACACCATTGGCTACCAAGCAGCTATTCGTGGTAACTATTTTAAATTGCGGTTAGATTCGTAATAGCTAGCTAGCTACGTGCTTTTGCAATTCACGAAGTCTTAATTGACTAGATAAGTTAGTAAAAGTTCCACTATACAGTACACTGTGACTAAAGTAAGTTTATTGAATACCAATTTTTTTTTAATATACTATAGTAGTTAAAGGACTTATAGAAATATGAGATTATTATTTTTTTTTTTTTTTAAACGTTGCCCCACACTAGGAATTTCTCCTGTATCGTGGGTGCGTTTACAAACATTTAAACTCACATACACAAACACCAGACCCGGAACAACTACTTGCAGGTCATACAAATATTTGTTCCGTGCGGGGATCGAACCCGCGACACGTAACGCAACAGTCAATTGCTTAACCACTGCGCCAACCGTGTCGTCAAATCTTATATATCAAATCGTGTCGTATATATCAAATCCGTGTCGTCAAAAATTATAAACAAACTATAAGTAGGATACTTTATACTTTACTTTAGGGTGCAGCCTTTCCTTTTGAAGCTAATTCGGGGAACTCCAGGTGCTAAACATTAAGAAAAATCCAAACCTAGTGGAAAAAACAGAAAAATCTTGTATAGCTGGCTTCTTATAATCATTTTAATTTACATGAATTAAAATTAAACACTCATACATAAAAAAAATCGTCGTAGAAAAGGAATTTAATTAGCAAAAGGTCAATTTATTTATATTTTCAACAAAACCGTTTTTTGTGTTGCTTAGACTGAAGTGACAGTGGCTTGTGAATATTCTTTTAATTCATAACGTTTCTGAAGTTATTCATTTAATTTGCAAATAAAAACTTAAATACATACATCACGTGTTGTTACCTCTTTAAGCATCTAGCTACTTTTCCTCCTATGAGGTGAATACACTCTATCAACTTTTTTGTACAACAGTAAAAACGGATACCGATCAGGGGTCATTCGAATAAGTTGCGAGTTTTATACAAAAGTATTTAATTTTTAATGATCTGTCTGTAAAGTTATTTACCCTACCACAAAATTATATTTACAACCTTTAATTTTAGTTTCCTTTTCGCAAACCTAACAGTCATGAAATCAACGGTTTTATGATTTAAATGGCAGTTAGTTTAAGGTATGGCAGCAGGTAAGTACCTACCTAGTACCTGCTTAATACAAATTACTGGTTTATTAAAATACTTATGTAAGTGACTACCTAAATGACTCAATGTTGTCATATCGATGATACTTAATACTTGTTTATTTTATCTGGTGTCGCGTGGAGGCTTGGCTCCTCGTTCCTCTGATAAGGAAGATTGACGCGCCGTGTGTCGCACAGACTCCTCACTGATAGTGAGCAAAGACAGCACAAAGGTCAAATAAATTATATAGGTATTTGAAATGAACACTCGGTTCGGGTGAAACGGAATATCAAACGATAAAAATATCAAAACAACCAATTAGATACAACTTCGGGAACCAGGTACCTACATAAAGTTTACTGCCAAAACAAATTTATTCAAGCGGGTATCATATCATATCTCATCTTTACAAGTTTTCCTTAATTCTGTAGGCACCTAAATAAAACATGCACCATACCTACATTACCTATAGCGGAAACTAAATATTGCGCTTCTTGCTGTAAACACCTGTAATTTATTTTTTAAACATGGTTTGATGGATGTTTGTCGTTGAAAAAAACTAACTAATACTAAGACGTCCAGTTTTTATCTATTCTTTTTGATTGATCGTTCATGGCAGATGCATGATTCTCGTGTAAGCCGCACGTGTTATGGACTATGATAATTAAAGACGCTGCATGTTTCATCGTATGACATCGTTTCATGCGTACGAAGCGTAGACACGACCCTGAGATGAGCATGTAAACAGATTAACCTTTTATGTAATAGGCAAAAGGTTTATTATTGATTAGTAATAAATTGCAGACAATAAATGAGATCATAATAATAAAATAAAATTCCCCACCGCGCCGTATAAACGTAGACGTCGTGGTGGGGCTTGCGCGCTCCGAACTCTGGGTCTGTGCCGCATGCCGGTAGAGTTTACTTTGCCGGAACAGGTTGCATTAACCGGGTTGAGTGAAGATTCGCAAAGAGAAAACGTGCTCGGAGGAAGGAAGTATTCCAGTCTCAGATCATATAATGATCTGGGATTCCAGTAAATGCTGGTAGGGATCTTGACCATCTTCCTGGCTCTGGGATTGTTCTGATAGCCGTGGAATACCTCTCCACTCCTTAAGCACCTCAGAACATGTTTCCGTGTCGCTAAGTCACTATGTTTCCGGGGCCCATTATTGAGTGTGCAAGTCACCTCCTGCCATTTTATCTGTGTATTTTATACACGCAGGGGCCATAGTCTTCACATAGTTCTAGATAACCAGTTCACTTTAGCCACCCAAACCCATAATCCAATATAATATTTGTTTCCATATCCTGCAATAGTCCTGCACCAACTGGGGGTTGTCCTTGTGTGCACTTGCATAGTGCGTACAGGGATAATCGTCAGTTGGTGCCTCATTTAGTGAAAATTGCCAAGGGGACCTCTGCGAGTTGGCTTCGGCTCCTTGTACGCCTTCCAAAGGACCAGGACCCAATGGCCCCGAGATATTATTTTAACATAAAAAAATAAAATTATACCTTAAAGATTATTCGAGTTAGCATTTTAGCAATAAGCGGTTATAAATCGTTCTGAAGCAATAAATATTTACATACCTACCTACCATGGACGAACAAGTCTGACGGAACTCCGCTAAGACAAAACTTAGTCCCATTTATAATGTGTGAATTTAATTACGTGTCAGTGATGCCGTAAACGCGCGTAATGGCCGACCGTCGCGATGCCGTCGGCGTCGTCGGCCGACTAATGTGTGAATGTGTGCGTAAAGCGGCCTGTAGTACAGCGAGCTGGCCGACTCGAGTGATACAGATTTTTGTTAGCGAGAATCTGTCCAACTTTTTTGTTCGTCCGTGCTCCCTACCTACTATTTTGTTGTGTGGTTGTGTGGTTGAGTAATTTACTTAATGATGCAGTATCATGGTCAAACATTAAGACAGGGAGGCGACAACGTTCATAAAACTTCATAAGACTTCATAAAAGCTAGTTTCGATGTTGTCAACACTTTATTTCGAGTGTGTAATAACTTACTACGGATATTGTATATCTATACAGGAACGAAGTCAAAACTCACATTGGATATTATAGAAAAAAGCTACGACATGTCTGATGCCGAAAGTATAGTTTTAGAATGTTTGTCCGTTTGTCTGGATGTATGTTCCGGATTGACGCCAAAACGGCTTAACGGATTTGGACGAAATTTGGCATACAGGAAGTTTATTACCTGGATAAACATATTTTCCGACAACCACACAGGCGACGCCGCGGTCAAAAGCTAGTCTTCTTCTAAATACATATAATAAGCAGTGTTTGGTTTGTTCGTATTTTATGCGCTGCCATGCCGTTAATCCGATTGCGTTAAAACTATGTCAACTTATTGCTTGAACTCGCGCGAAGTTTATATGGCATAGCACAATTAAGGGGAATAAATGACCTAAATGCAAGTTTTATAATGCCTAAATGTATATGATCCACTGCAGTAAACAAAAGCAGAAAAATATATGATATTCTTCAGGATATAATATGCTAGTTAGATAGTGTGTTGGAAACATACGAGTAATAAAACTAATTTGGTACGATAGAAAAAAGTCACGAAGATACCTCTAAAAATTTATTTTAACGAATAAAAACCATAGGTACTAATATACATGCAAGCATCCGGTTTTTTTTTTAAATTTTTCTTCAAACAAAATATTAACGTGAGTGTTTTAATTTTTTAGTCCAATCTATAATAATATAATATTTTGCAATACATTAACAGCTTTGTGTCATCGCGCTTCTCTTTCTTTTCTATGCAGTCCGACAGTGACCGCGCTTTAGCGGTTGTCAGCCCCCTGCGGTAGCAACGAGCCGGGTACTACTTAGCTAGTCTACTATATACGTGTAAACAAATGATTGCGTAGTTAGAAAGCCGTACTTTTCTCTATTATTTGTTGTCAAAGCCGTGCAAAGAATGTATAGGTTTTTTTTTTTTTTTTTACTAGTTTCAAATCAATATCAATTTAAATACTTAATTCAGTAAGTTCCGCAGATTTGTTTTATTCTAGGAGATCATCAATTACGTGAAATTATAACTCTAGTGAGAGCAGTGGTGGTCCATTGGAATCGTCTCAGACGAGTTGTAGATCGCGAGTTCGACAAGCTTCTCTCATTCAAGATAAGGCCTTTGTAAGGGGGGAATAAATTGGATGGAATAGTGCAAAAGTGAGCAATTTAGTCGCGGAAAAGTTGAGACACAGCTCAGCGAAGACGAGACTGACATAAATAGTGGCTACAGAATTATTAATAAGCACACAAACATTGCAGAGAGATGATAGAGCAGCGGTGGCCCAGTGGAAACGGCCGCAGCTTACGAGTTGTAGGGTTGTAGGTTCGAACTCGCGCTTTACTTGTAAATTATTTCATCACTACTGCTCTCAAAACGGTGAAGGAAAATATCGTGAGGAAACCGGCACGTACAAGAACCAAAAATTCGAAGACATGTG
The DNA here is from genome assembly GCA_937001585.2 of Brachylomia viminalis. Taxonomy (NCBI): domain Eukaryota; kingdom Metazoa; phylum Arthropoda; class Insecta; order Lepidoptera; family Noctuidae; genus Brachylomia; species Brachylomia viminalis. The sequence goes on along the minus strand of OW443310.2, from coordinate 11,461,973 downwards.
ACATCCACCAAGCCGCACTGGGCCCGCGTGTTGGATTATGGCCCACTCCCTCTTATAGAGAGGAGGCCTGATTCCCAGCAGTGGGAACGTAATAGGCTGATTATGTTTAACTCTACTTCGCTCCTTAGTCCTATAATTATTAGGACTATCGAATGGTGACTTAGGTGTTATGTAATATGTTGACCCTATTATCACACATAACTTGCACTGATTCAGGCAATATCTGGTACTTACTTAAAAGATTTATCGAGTTCGCATTTAGCAAAGAGCAGTCTTTAAGCAAAAAAAAATTTGCATACCTATCCAACCAACCTCCCTATTTTGTTTCCAACGGCTCCAAATAACATTGAGATTATTATGTATTAGGTTGAGCAATACATATTATAATGACACTTTAATTCATATTACAAAATGTTCAATATGCTTAAAATAGAATATTTTTTAACTATCCGATCACGGATGCTGTGATCACCAATCGTTTTATTTTAAACGTTTGCAAAATATCAGTTTTTTTATGGGTAAATTGTTCACAGTCTCATCCATTTAAAAATCGAATACAATATTATAGGTATTATGCTGTTTGTTTAAGTTGTGTCACAGTACCTATAACATATTATACCTACCGTGGTTTTGTGTTAATGAAAGAATAATAAAAGTTCGAATAAGCCAAACTGGTCATAAATCTTCTTTTTCTTCTTGTCTGTTTATATAAGTGTGTACATAAATGGTTAAATAAATAATAAATAAATAAATAAAATTTCAATTTCCTAGAAACTATTATTTATAATTGAAAGGCTTCCTGGAGCTTTTTTTTGTTCAAGATTTCACAATGGCTACTTATATTGTATCAAATTCTTGGGACCCAATTAATCTTGTTCTTATGACAGCCGTTGGGCAATTATAAAATATCTGTCCGTAATTAGGTTATCGATTTGTCACCCTGTTATTATTATTAGGCCGGGTGATGCTGCGGCTTGTGCCTCCATGGTGACCTCTTATCAATTTTTTAGACGGACAATGTCCATATTGGGGTGACTGATTTGACACCCGCACTATCTGTGATATACTACGAGTCTGCCAATCTTAATTTTTCGCAGTTCTTATGTGAACATGCGAAGTGTCGGGAGTCGCATTGTTGAGCTAATCATACATTTTTAATTTCTATATTATTTGTGTGTCTTTTGTAAGAAATATTAATATGGCTCCTAATAGCGAATATACATCTACCAACAACATCAACGTTACTGTAAATTGTAAGTTACTGGAGATAATAAGATATGTCAGTATACTTATTTATATAAACACTGTGATAGTGTGGTCAGGTCATTTTGTATCTAGTTAATCGTTTCTTAATTATGGCACGTGTTAGATGGGTAGGTATCTACTGCTAGACACAAATTAAAATTACACCTAATAATAATGTATCTATATTATCCAATTCTAGCAAAGAAATGTGCTTAGTTCATTACCATTTAAACAAAAACCATCCCATAGTCATAATAATTATTTGATCACCTACTTATTAGACATGGTACCTACTTGGATATAAACGCTAACATAAAATAATATATACTAACTAAACATCGATTTTAATTTATTTTCAGTGTTGGAGAACGAAAAGAAAGACGTTGAAAATCAAACAGAAGAAGAGGATGCTCTGACGAAAGCCATCGGAGCGCTAGGAAAATGGCAAATATGGGTATGCTTTGTCGTATTCCTTGTCAAATTCCCCGTGGCATGGCATCAGATGAGCATCATATTCCTCGCACCGCCGATGAACTTCACCTGCGCCTCGACGCAAGACGATGGGTTCGATAATGTCTGCTACGCTAACTGCACAGATTACGAATATGATCATAATGTCTTCCAAGAAACGATCGTATCCCAGTGGGATCTGGTCTGCGACAAACAATGGCTCAAGAACCTCACGCAGACTATCTTCATGCTGGGCATTCTTGTCGGCAACATGATGTTCGGCCATCTCTCTGACAGGTTAGTTACAGTTTATTGGATCACATGACGTTTGAACGCACTTGGTATCAATCTTCAACCAATTGGCACATCCTGTACTTATTGCTGCATTTCATAGTGGGACCACTAGGGTCCGGATGAGATTAGTTTAGCGAATATCGTTTAAGGGTCATTGTGCTATTGTGTATGAAACCCACATTAAGATGCATTTAAGTGCATCCTCTGCGTACAAAAGAAGCAATTTATCGTTGATATGAGAACTTCACGGGTGATCTGTAATCGGCAGACATAGGTCAATGCCAGGTTTGTTGATAACCCCACCGTTGAATCCTTGGTGGGAACCGTTTCCTATATAGCCGCACGCCTTAGTCACGTTTCTAAACATGAGGAACTGGCAAGTGTGCACTGTCATTAACCATCGATAAAATCTTTAGGTAAACAAGTTTAAAACACGTTTTCAGATATTTTGGAAAAAAAGACAGGAAAGGTTAAACTTTAATGTTTTATATAGCGATTTAGAATATTGTATATACCTAACTGCTAAGATAATATAAATAACACTTCAGTTTTGTTGTTGTTTCTACTTCAGTTATTTTTTATGGAGTTTATTCATCCATAACATACTCATATATTTATTACAATCATATGTACCTACATGCAATAAAACTTTGGATAATTCGTCAAAATGGGTCACTTATTATGGTATCCTTTATCTTTCCCCAGATTCGGACGGCGCAATCCATTCCTGGCAGCAGTATTCCTCCAACTGATATCAGGAGTAACCACAGCGTACTCTGTGAACTGGTACATGTTCACGACTCTTCGGTTCTTCCTCGCAGTCGCCACTGGAGGCACTATGGTCACCAGCTTCGTCTTAACAATGGAATTGATTGGGGCCAAATACAGAGATACTGTGGGGATTATATACCAGATACCATTCAACCTGGGCCATCTGACACTACCCCTCTTCGGTTACTACCTTCGGGATTGGAGCACTTTCCAACTTGCGATCTCCCTGCCATCTGTTCTGTTCCTGAGCTACTATTTCTTATTACCTGAATCTCCGAGATGGCTCCTGACTGCTGGCAGATCAGAAGAAGCTGTCAAGATCATGGAAGTTGCAGCGAAAAGGTGAGGGAATATTTCGCATAATTTTTAAGCGTGAAATAACAAGGAAGGGAACTTAGTGCCTATTTCAATTACAGGGTTTATCTTAGCAAATACAGATGGATAACCAATTAGAGAAGGAGGCGAGAAAGTTACTTATATAAGTAAATTACGACGCCATTTAGACGCCAAGTTGCAATGGGGCCCCCATATAGATAAAATGTCAAAAAAGCTTAGCTCTGCAGCATACGCTGTTAGAAAAATTCGTGGTTTAACAGATTTAGAGACAGCCCGTTTAGTATACGTAAGTTCTGAGTCGAGCTGCACGGTTACTGACAAATGCGTGCACTGTCTGGACAGGTCCACTCAATCTGTGTGGTTCTTTTCTCAAAAGTCCATTTCAGACACCAATCTGCATGGTCCTCAATGATTATGTCCGGATTTTATATACACTTTGACATTAATGAATTTTATATACATATACTATGACAAGAGTATTTACTTTGTAAAGTATTATGCTATTATTTTAACTATTGTGAATGTGAGAACTATGTCGGTCATTGCTTTTTTTGTATTTTTACTCTTAGTGTAATCATGATCTGGCAGTTTGAGTAACTTGTGCGGCCTACTCAAATGTCCTTTCTTTGGTATTGTTCGTCGAATCGTTGAGCTCCTTAAGTTCTGAGTTGAGCTGCACGATTGCTGACAATTGCGTGCACTGACTGGACAGGTCCACTCAATCTGTGTGGTTCTTTCCTCAAAAGACCATTTCAGACACCGATCTACATAGCCTTCACATGATCTGACCAAGATTCTGTCTGGACTTTAAAAGAGACTGTAACCTCTGAGTTTGTTTCGGCCTTTCTTCTCAGAGTAGTCAGATAGGAAACGCCGACCTCATCTAGTTAAAAAAAAAATATGATTGACGTGTAAAAGTGTTTGTAAAAACCTACTTACAGAAATAAAGTCATTTATCATTTACTTTCACAGTAGTTTGTAATGTTGTCATGTAGCACGTTAAACATTTTCGAGTGTGTATAGAAATGTCGATGCCTTATATTAAAAAAACCTGTTACGTGGAAACAATTGATTCCGTAGTTAGAGAGCCAGACTTTTCTCTATTATTTGTTGTCAAAACCGTGCAAAGAATGTAGATTAAAATCTTTATCAAATAATCATTACCGAATCCTAATCAAAAGGTATGTTTTGCTGATTTGCATGTTGATCCATGCGTCATGTTCGTGAACGGGCGCTGTCAGTTGGGACTGGTCATCTCTTAGCCACCACGGCTTATTTTTAATTATTTTATTATGGATTGTTTTGTTTGAATTTATATTTGCTGTACACTGGACACTCAATGTGTACGTCTTATTTACATCGTTCTCACATATAATTTTACCTATATACAAGATTAATGATGTAACTAATATTTATGTAACAATATAATTTAAAAGAGTGTCCATGGAGTTTCTTGCCCGTTCTTCTCCATAGGTACCTACTATGCTTTGGAATGGGCAACTAGCTTCATATTTCTGACTGACCGACCACTTGACAATTCAAAAGTGCCTGTAAATGGTTTAATTGAAATAAATCCTTTGAGTTTGAGTTTTGCTTTAGGTGTATATGTTTAAGCCTGATTTATTCTATGAGACCCAATACGTGAATTAAAAATATCCTAGTTTACAGCAATTAAATGACTACCTATTAAATAGTAACTTAGGTTTTTTTGTATGCGAAAATGAACGGAAATAACTTAACACTAAACTAAACATATTATATTGACTCTACAATTTCATTTGCACTGATTAAGGCAATATCTCGATACACCAGAACATGATAGCAACGGAACTTTCAAACAAAAAATTAAAACCAACCTCATCAATTTCAGAAACGGCCGACCAACAGAGGGAATAGCGTTATCTACACAGAAGATGGTGGTGGACGTGGGCGGCAAACAAGACGAGCACGCTTCCTTCCTCGCGCTCTTCCGCACACCGATCCTGCGCGCACGCACCATCGCCATCTGCTACAACTGGTTCGTCTGCGGACTGTGCTTCTTCGGCGTGTCGCAGTACATGAGCCATATCTCGGGAGACATCTTCACTAATGTCGCTATTTCTGCTGCTATTCAGGTAATTTTCAAGTTATTTATCTTAAGTATCTATTCTGGTTTTCATTCCTTTCGTTTACTTAGCAGTGTACAGCTATAGTGTTTTATCAGCAGACATTAAGCAGTCCTATTTCTATCCTCTGCTTTTGAGTATTACTGGGTTTTAAATATAACATTTATCGGTTGAACTAGAATATATTGTGTTAAAGTCCACTGCATGATTACAAGGTTGAAACTTGCTGAAACAGTGCTTGATTTGCTTTACAAGAAATAAAATAAAGCCAAATCGTCCATCATCATCACTTTGCTAGATGATAACCCTTTCAGGAGTACTTACAGTTTCCTGTATTACCTTTTTACGCACACTCTGTCTACGTCTCTAATCCAACTCTCCTGTCGCAGGTCCGCTAGAGGAAATTTCTAACACAATAAATAGTACCTTTGATCTTTGTGCATTTTTCTGCATTATGTGTTTTGTGTACATGAATAAATAAATAAACCACTGGTCGAAGCACAGATATTTTTCACTATTCATAACAATTAGTTAAGTATTCCAATATTTCTTCAGAATAAAATTACCCAGAAAATAATGGCACTCTAAACTTCTTCGATCAATATTATTGATCGAAGCTAAACTTACATACCTTTTTCTTTTGATTTATCAAAAGACCATTATAATTATTGTAATAATTAGCCTATTCGTGTCAATTCATATAGTGATAAGCTATCCCAGTTCAGCGAGTTCACTGAGCAATGATTTTAGTACATAATTATCAAAACAAACCGGTTTCACCCGAAATCATCTTGTAGACACTACTTATCAGAATATATATAGAAATATAGGCACTCATTCAACTTTATTACCTATAAATCGCGCCATGAACCGACACGAAGCACGCATATATTGTTATAATAATCACTGATCAACCTTTACTCACAAAATAAGTAATGGAACTTTCGGTATAGGTACATTTACTGATACTGATAATAATGAATGTATTAACAACATATAGGTAATTCACTAATATTATCCACCACCTAATTATCTTAAGTAAGTAGATAATCTTTAATTACAAAGAATATTACTCCTTAATATAATAACACTACATAAATAGTTATACATAAACTGTACGCAGGTACTTGTTTCTTTACAATATTGAGTACATAATCAATCAATCATTTCTGTAACAATAGTTCCAAAGATTCTTATTTATATTAATTCAAAATTTATTTTCTGCAGGTACCCGGAACGATTATATCAGTCTACTTGAACAGATTTCTCGGCCGGAAAGTCACACTCATCAGCGCAAACTGCGTGACTGGTCTCAGCTGCCTCCTTATCATCGTCGTCCCGCAGTCTGGAGTCAGCCACCTAACCCTGGGCTGCACCGGGCTATGGGGGATGAGCATAGCCTTCGCCACTGTCTACTTATATGCAGGGGAACTCTTCCCAACTGTCGTCAGGAACTCAGGAGTTGGGCTCTCGTCAACAGTAGCTAGAATAGGTTCCATGTTAGCGCCGTTCGTCGCTACTCTTTCTCACACGAGTGCCTGGTTACCACCTCTAGCTTTTGGAATAGTTCCATTAATAGGGGCTGGTCTCTGTTTTCTATTACCCGACACTCGCGGGAGGAAACTACCTGACACATTAGAAGAAGGCGAAGCGTAATTGATGCCATGGCTTTAACAAGTATTCATAATTTTAAATCAGTGTGATGGTGTATGCAAGTTGTCTATATGAAGAGTGTATGTGCATGTGAACAATACCTACCTACCTAATTTAAAGACTATTTAATTTTAAATATTAGTGTTCTCGACATTATATTGTAAATAATTAATATTTGCAAAAGTGTATTTATGAAAACTATAAGATAGGACTAGACTATAGAAGGTCTATTTTAATAGGCTGTGATAAATAATGAATTTGATAATTAAACAAAATAATTGTATTATTTATATGACTTGTTTCATTTACTTGTTCATCGCTAATAATAAAAAAACATCAATCATAATTTCTGTTTTATTGTATAAACTATTACATGCAATGGCTAATAATATATTTACAGGACTAAAGTTTTCTAGATTTTCAGTAAATCCGAAAAATTAATTTGACATTGATTGGTTTTCCAAAAAAAATAAAATATGAAAGAAAGAAGAAATGTATTTTTCATAGTAAAAGGCTTATACTTTCAACAATACACACATTATAATTCCTATATACCACCTACATTATACAGGGCGTCCCACGGATATGCCACATGGAGGGAAAGTACCTTGAATATTGTAGATGGAACATTTTACTAAAAGAAGACATTATTTGAATTCAGAAAACAATTTAAACTGCATTCATAGATATTTAAATACTTACATGGTTGAACTGGAAATCGAACCCGTTACACGAGAAAAATAATCATAATAATCAGCTACAGGAGCTGAATCATACCGATCGAAAGGCTTCACCATAAGGATAATTTTTTGCTAAATAACATAGTGTCACAAATAAAAGGAAGACCATGAATTTTAACATTTTTAATACAAAATAAATAAATTTATCAAATGCTCAAAATGAGTCCCTTCCTGTTGAATACAAAGTCGCACTAGTTAAGTGTAGTAGCCCTACTACAATTAGCTTTGTCAGCAATGCAACTTCTTCCAAAGTAAGTAATTATAATGTAGGACATCGTCGTCACGCAGCAATTGTCATCTTAGCATAAATTAGCTATAAATACCTTGTATCTTTAGAATTAAGACATTATTATCTTAACTGTCACTCTGCCCGTTAAATAAAGCTATTTTTATAAACTCTCCGATTGTCGTTTACTTAATTCACACTTTTGATTATTTCAATTTGTTGCATACAACCAGGTACCTACTAATTACGTATCTCTTTATCATTTTATCATGCACTTTAATAAGGAAATGATGCGTACTTCTCAAGTGGGTACATTTATCAGTAATAGGTAACTAGGATAATGGTGCCGATTCTCTTGTCACAAAATTCTCTAAACTAGACTAAAAATCACCAAAATTTAGTTTATTCCTGTCAAACGACGATTTCCCATTCTGAAATTGACTAAAGTGACACAACTTAACCAAATTTTAGTTTGACAGCACTAAGATGGCACTGAGATTATAATTTAGTGAAAATGGCAATTTTGCTATTCTGAATTTTACGTTTTTCACCAAAAATTTTGATTGTTGTAACTAAATCTGCCCGTTTTTAATCGCGATTAAAAAGGTGTGGAATAAAATTAGTTGTCATGAACTAAAATTCATACCTACACCTCGACTTCAGATGCAAAAACAGTACTGTATCTTTTTTTCTTTTCTTTTGCTTATATCTCGAAAACGGTGTGTCCTATCGCAAAAATGATGAAAATTTCGACCCCCTTTATAAACCCCCGGAACATCTAAAATCCAACGTGTTGGTAAAAAAAAAAAATGTTTTCATATTTTCCATACAAAAAGTGAAAAATTCCATACAAAACATGTCGAGGCTGCAAAATAATGCGCGACTGGCTCTAAAAAAAAAACACGTGGTACGGCAAACAAGTATCACGTGGAGTCGCAATTGCCGAATTTGATTTTACATGTGTCAAAATTATTTTTAAATTTAGAGATTTTATTTTGCAGAATAGCGTTAAGATTCTCATAGCCAAAAGTAAGGAATTTTAGTGATAGTTTAGTTAGTTTAGTTCGGTGTACAACAGAATCGGCACCAATGTCAGCGAACCAAAATTTCACATCAAATCTTAAAATTCTTGGTCTTCCTTTTATTTGTGACACTATATTATTTAGCAAAAAATTATCCTTATGATGAATCCTTTCGATCGGTATGATAAAGCTACAGGGTGATTATTTTTCTCATGTAACGGGTTCGATTTCCGGTTCAATAATTATTTAAATATCTATGAGTGCAGTTTAACTTGTTGTTTAAATTCAAATAATGTGTTCTTTCAGTAAAATGTTCCATCTACAATATTCAAGGTACTTTCCCTCCATGTGGCATATCCCTGGGACGCCCTGTATAAGGGACAACGCAAACAGAAGGCGGCGAGACGAAGGTAAGGTACAGATACGGCGCAGATACGGTGCAGGCGCGATATCTGCGCAAACAGACGCGGGGACGATACGGCACAGAGTATTATTATACAAGGTGCTATTTAGTGGAAATAACAGTTATTGCACATCCTTTCGGTTGTTTTTCAGTTTATCGGGTACTAATTTCCCTCCTTTTGTATCATATAATTCCAATCAATTTCAAAAAGTGGCAGATGGATTATTAGTTTGTGGTGCTGTCGCTCTAGCTACCCCTTTTTATAGAATATGACCGTGACTAAAAGTACATATTATGTATGTGTGAATGTGGGATACTTGAATTGGACCGTAGAGTAAGTGAAGTTGTGTAAGTGAGACGGAAGCAGGATGGACAGGGTTCGCTTGCTCGCTCTCTCGTTCGTTCGCTGGCAAGACCGCTATGTACCTATGATTGCGCTATGTAACCGCTATGTGTGCTTTAAAATATAAAAAAAACAAGTTAAATTACATCGGATTTTCATTAAAACCATGGATTAAATATCCATATGGACTAAAATTTGAATAGAAAATGTATATCATACGCTTTTCTTTACGCAACTCAAAGCCATCTACAATGATTCCAGACATTCATGCACATGTTTGTAATACAGTCCCAAATTCAAAATGTAATTGACCAATTATCCTTAATACGAAAACGATAAAATATCTTGGAGTAATCATTGATGCTACTCTCACATTTAAAAATCACTTAGACCTATATTATGCAGTAGAGTCCGTAAATTGATGTTCATTTTCAAGAAAATTCGCCCTTTTCCCGACTCTAAGGTGATAAAACAGGTATACTATGCTTTGTGTCAATCGATAATTACACATTGTATTACCGCATGGGGCCGAGCGGCTAAAACAGTTTTGTTACCATTGGCTCAAAGAGCTGTATTGAAAGTATCCACATTCCGGCCTATCCTGTTCCCGACCCAACTTTTATATAAATCTTGCAATGTTCTGACAGTGCGGCAGTTATTTATTATGAATGCTTTATTAAGACAGCACTCTAAATTGCCGTACAATAGAGTTGTCACTGATAAAAGACGAAAAGACATCTGTATGGATAATTATAGATTAAGGCATTCGTTTATGTATAGATTTTTTTTATATACTTAGGCCCATTTCTGTATAATAAAGTAAACGCAATTTTGTCTATGTCTACATTCAAAACGGTACATTGCAGAAATGTTATTACAACTTGGATACAAAATTTGTCCTATGATAACACAGAAAAGTTACTGGTTGTTTTAAGTTAAATACTATTTTTAATTCAATATTGTCCTATCATTAGTATGTTAAGTTATTCACTATTTATGTATACCTATCATCAATTTTAGGAATAATAATTTGATAAGCTAATTTGCACTTATGACACCTGAGATACAGGTTTATCCTAGTTCAGGTCGATCCCCTTATTATACACCTACCACTTTAGTGTAAGACCTGATTTTGTAAAATATGCATACTTTAATTAATTAAATAAATAAAATATCGCTACGTATCTTTGTTCATACTGTATCTAATGCGAGACGCCGCTTGCGCCTTACCGGTATCACATCTGCTGGCGACGTGGCGGGGGGCGAGGAGCGGCAACAGATAGTTTCGCAAGACGCACATCGCTTTGTATACAGGATGCGTGACGATAATGACGATATTGAATTTAATATTGAGTTTTGCGAGTTAATTGAGCAATACCCGTATATCTATGACTACACTAAGACAGGGTACAGTAACAGAAATGTGCAAGACAAAATATGGCAAGAAATAGCAAAAAAAGTCGGTGCAACAGGTAGGTAATATGTATTTTATTTAAACATTATGTCTGTTCTGAAACGGAATCGGAGATCGTTGTGTTAGATTATGTCGTAAGATATTCCCTGATATGGTTGGGATTTTCTCTCATTAGTTGCATGTTAATGTTTGCTCCTATCAAATTATTTCTAAGCCGTGGTTTTGATATTTTACCATCACATGTGCGAATTACGTTATGCAACACACACATTGCTTTTATAATATTATCAACATATTCTGGTTTGCAGTGAATAGGCGTGTTAAGTCCACCAAACTTTGACGCTAACATACCAAAGGCACATTCTACTGACTTACGTGCCCTTGACAACCTGTTATTATAAGCTCTTCTGTCATTAGTCAATTGATTTCGACCATATGGTTTCATAATATTTTTCTTTAGTGGAAAAGCTTCGTCTGCCACAAAATAAAAGGGCACATTTTGTGTTTCTCCAGGCAATGGTGTAGGGGTTCGGTAAATCGAGATCTCCTAGATACATAGCTTGTCCAAAAGAGCTAACTTGTAATACTCGGCCATCACTATTTCGGTCGTATTCACCAATATCTATAGTTAAAAAAAAACCATCTGCATCTACAACTGCTAACAATACAATAGAGAAATATCCCTTATAATTTATGAAAGTCGAACCAGAGTTGATGGGCGCTGTAATCCTAATATGCTTTCCATCCAAACTCCCAACACAATTCGGTAAATTCCAGAGAGTGTAAAACCGTTCAGCAACTTCTATCCATGTTTGTCGTGTAGGTACATGCATATATTCCGGCTGTAGACATTCCCACAAAACGCTAGAGGTTTCATGTACAATTTGCCGGACGGTACTGGCTCCTCTCAATACATATCCGGAAAGTGATGTAAACGAACAGCCATCTGCGTAGTATCTATAACAAAAAATAAAATAGTAATAAGTAGGTATGTACCTAGCTAATCTGCTTAAATATTTTTCAGCGCAAGATTGTAAAGAACGGTGGAAGAATATTCGATATAGTTATAGCAAAAACAAGAAAAAACTAGATTTGCCATCTGGATCAGCTGCAAAGACGATTAAAGAGTACTACCTTTCACCATACCTACATTTTTTAGACCATTACTTGAAGTCCCGACCAACCAAAAGCAATCTAAGCAAATATAATATCACAGACGGTACTGATAGTGAAGAAGTCGATGAGACACGGATTACTGATCAACTAGCTTCTGAAAACTCAAAGGATTCGGATTCCATGTCCTATCACTCCACGCCAACACCGCCACTGCCAGCACCATCAAACCAATCCAGACCAATCACTTTAAAAGATGTTAATAAATCAGCACATGAATATTTCAGTCAAAGAGCATTACAAATGAAGACCATACATAGAGCTGAACCTGAAACAGACAGCGATCTAGCTTTTTTTCAAAGCATGCTTCCAGACATGACAAACGGAGATTTAAAATGGGCGTGCTCAATTTATCGGAGCAAATAAATGAACCAGTACCTAGTTATTCTAGGAGACAACCATATTGTCCACGAACTCCTTCTCGAGAGATATATTATAATCCTTATGAAGGTGCAACAACCCAGCAACCTCTTACATCCAGATCTAACACAAGTCCAGCACCTTCGGCTACCTGGACTCAGCAGACAGCTGGGTTTTTATGAAAACAGACTGCAGCTTACAAAGATCCGGAAACACAGCAAACTTTGATATCCAGAAAAAAAAAACCAGCACCACCTGCGGCGGCGGCTGTAATTGAACAAATAGCTAGGCCTTCAGGACACCAAACTTATACAGAGAAAGCATATCAACTCAGCATTCCAGAATTTCAGCAGACTCAGACACCGGGAGCTTATGAAAGTGCAGAAACCTTAGCACCTCCAGCAACTCCAACTCGATTATATTTGCCAATGTTTTCTCCTGCGACCCCAGCTACAGATCACCCGAATCCAGAGACATCTATCCAATCTCATGAAGACGACATAAATGATTTTAATGATAATTATCCAATGCCTTGAACTAAGGCCTGTATTTATAAATGGCTCTTAGTGCGACAGCTAGCTTGAGTACTCATGTGCTGTCCCTGTTCGCATGCGCGGATTCTGTATTGTGAGATAAAGACAGCACATAATGACAGCGACTCAAATTAGCTATCACACTGAGAGCAATTAATAAATACCGGTCTAAAGTTTAGCAAACAAGACACTAAGCTAAAAAACTTAAATTTCCAATTAATATTATCTTTTGTTTTGTAAATCAAAGTTTGATTGAACTGTGAAAAATAGTTTCACTTACCTTAAAGTTATCAGTAGTCTTTCTTCAGGACTGATAGGTTTCCTCCAATTAGTAACTTGCTTCCATTCCAAAGTCTTTCTTTTACTTTTGACAATATGATATGGTAACATTCCAGTGACATTTTATAAACTGTGCGAAAACGATCAGGATATTCATATAAAGTTTCCTCTCTTATGGAACCTGTGCTCTTCTGCTTCTCTCCACACTGGATGTATCCAATACCTTCTTCGTCTTTGCTGTAAATTAATAATCTGTAGCAAAGCCAGTGCATCTTCATCTTCGTCTGAAGAGGAATACATGTTATATCTTGTCAATATCACGCTCTATAATGACTTATCTTGCCGTACCGTTGCCGCGCCCGCTGTGTGCAGAGACCTTAAAGGGGCTGACAACAGCTAAAGCGCGGTCACAGTCGGAATGCATAGAAAAGAAACTGAAGCGCGATGACACAATACTGGTAATTTATTACAAAATGTGAAGTAATTCTCTATTTACAAAAATCTATTGATTGGAGAAAAAAATGAAAACACTATCACGTTAATACATAGGTAGGTATTAACGTGATAGTTTTTTAATTTTTTTCTCCAATCAATAGATTATTCTTCAAGCAACATTGCTTGAAGAATAATCTGAAAGAAAAACCAGAATGATTGCTTGTATATTAGTATGGTTTTTAACCCTGTAGTGGTCGCGCCCCTAAAAGTTTCATGAGTGGTCGCGTGGACTTCATACGTAATCCATATACAAATTGAAAAAACAAAAGATGCGTTAAAATAGTTTTTTGAGGTATCTTTTTGACTTTTTTCTATCGTACCAAATTAGTTGAATTATTTTTGAAAACACTATCTAACCAGCGTATATATCCTGAAGAAAATCATATATTTTTCTGATTTTGTTTACTGCAGTGGATCATATACTTTTAGGCATTATAAAACCTGCGTTTACGTCATGTAAATATGAAATTGCGAAAAAAATTTGCTGTTCCCTACATTTATGTTTGCAGAACTCGTCAAAAGGTAGGACCAGATTTTTTTTTTCGCGATTTCATATTAGTCCCATAGTAAAAGTTGTTCATAATGACGAGTAGGTACAATGACCGCTTAAGAGGTTGATGGTGTTTTACCAATAACCCTGTATAGAACTTTGTGAAGTAAATCTGTCTGTCAGTCTGTTACCTTTCACGCTGGCTGAACGGATTTTGATATTTGGCACACAGGTCCACCACGACCTGGGTTAGGACATAAGATCCCGTCCCTTTATCCCGGCAGTGCGTTCCCGTTGAATAATTTCTGACCTCCACCAGTTTATAATAATAAACCAGGTTGTATTTCAGAACATTATCTTTATAAAACAGATGTACCTACTCGTTTGTACCTACGAGGTAATCGATTGTGTCTAGGCTGGTCTATCCAATTAATCCAAAACCGACGTAATATTGAAACAAACTTACTTGAACGTAAAGAAATATGCGGGTCCCATTAGACACGCCTGACTTTCATGATAGCAATGTCAGGTCGCGTCGCAGAACCACTAGTTGCGTAACATAGTCTCAAATTATTATTAGGTATAGATTTATACATACACTGTTTTGAAATTACAACAATATGATATTTATTCATTAATAAAATACAATACAAAATAATCTACAACTATAGTACTGTCAAATTATTAATTAACTAATAAAATAAGCTCATCCATCGCTATTTATTGCAATCGACGTCTTGTCAGATCGTCGGCCGCAGTTGATGTCATATACTGTTTTGTGTACTCAACCAAATAATCTTTTATAATGTAAACAAAATTAATTAATTAGGTAAAGACGTCACTGGCACCAGATCGACATTCTTTCATCTTGTGTTATTTGCCTTTTTTATGGTGGGTAATCGTCAAATAACTTCTCCCGCTCCGGGCGGAGCTGGAGGAAGTGTCAGATTCTTGCTGACTAAAACCCTCCCGTGTTCTTTCAGTTGCAGAGGCCACGGTAACCCTTTCGGACTTTCCCGCAACCCCGGCAGGCATCGGCCCTAGCGGACCCCGTCTTTGTTGCTGACATCTCTTTGAGGCGCGCGTGGAACACAACGCGCCGTCAACCCGGGCCTGGTCCTTATCGGACGGCGACACCTACGGTGCCGTGGCCGGGAATCGGCTTGGAAATCCCGACGCCCAGGGCGTCTCCTGCGGCGGCTAGCATTACTGCTTCGCAGAAGGAGGTGACGGCGTCCCAAGCCCTCTCACTCCGTGCCATGGCCTGGCCCAGAGCCGGACGCGAGAGATCGCCACCGCCAATCGCCTGCACGAGGACACGGCGGTGCTCCGTCCAAGCCGGGCAGACCTCCACCGTGTCCTTCTGGCGATCCACACAATGGTGACACCCGGGCGTTTCATCCCGCCTTATCTCGAACAGGAACCTCCCGAAGCAGTGTTATTTGCCCTGGTCCTTCGATCAACAATAGCAACTTGTTGATCGAAGCCCTGGGCAATGCAGATAATTAAGATACAGGTTTATATTAAAATAAAAATAAAGATAGTAGTTATTCTTTTTGTGATAACGATGTGAGTCGGTGAGGTAACTTATTTCACTGATACCTACTGATAAAAAAATGATAACTTTATTCGTTTGAGTTTTGAGTCCTCTTGATCGCTTTGCTTGTTTGTAGGTTTAGTTAAAATTCAATATAAAATAAATGACATAACGTACGAAGAACCTAATTCGCCATCATCCTGTAGAGTTGTAGAAGATTGTAAAATTAAATAACTAGCATGTGGGTGTTTAAAGATACGATAAATTCCATATAAATAAAAGTACTCTGTGGATAAATGGCTAGCAATGGAAGCACCCATTACATTAAAGAAGTACCAATTTCAGAATTCACAAGGTAGGTAAGCATAGCATATTGAACATATTATGAACATAGCTCATTTCCGCTTTATTTTGTAAGTTGTAACTAATTCAACTAACGGTATCTTGAGAAAACAGAGGGGTGATATAAGTTTTATTATTAAGTTCGCTTCTAGTGCTGTGCATTTCTTATATTATGAATTCACAATACCTAAAACTGTATTTGATTTTTGTTTGTGTATGTTTTAGTGAGTCGTTGAAGTAATAAAGAATAAAAACCAATCACTAAATAAATGTACCGCCGAAAACACAGTAAGTCTATCTATATACTTTCTTGTTCAACTTGTGAAATATTTAATCAAATCAACAGTTTGTGTACAACTTTCCTTATTTTTTATTTCAGTGAAACGAAATGAATGACGATCATATAGAGACGGCGATAGGTCGCTTTGGAAGATATCAAACATGGATTCTATTTTTAATTACGATAGGGAGGTTCCCATCTGAATTTCAACTGAATAATGTAGTATTTATCATACCGAGTGTTGAGTATAAGTGCTTAGACAACAATGTGACCAACTTCTGTCCTTGTGAGAACCCAGAATATGATACGAGCACTATTGTAAGTTCAGTCACCAGTGAATGGGACATCATATGCGGCAGGACATATTTGGCGGTCTTATCTCAATCGATTGTGCAAGTTGGCATATTAGCAGGCAGTTTATGCTTTGGACACGTTTCCGACAGGTAAGAGAATTTCATATTAACATCATCAGATTTTAAGATTACTCTTTAGTCTATATATAAGAATCATATTACTTATGACTATCGTGTTATCTAGTAACTGGGCCGTGGAGGTCAGACAGGCACTCGCTCCATGTAAAGTACTGATAGTCAGCTGCATCCGATTAGACTGGAATCCGATCCCAACATAACTGTGTTGTTGAAAAAAGGCAAGCAGTTGAGGATTGCTTTTGGGCATCATCGAGTTGGGCTTTTCCAAAGACCTGATAATGCCCAAAATTAGTCGGCAGGCCTTCATTTTCATCGTCACTTTCTCGTATTTTATTTCTCAGGCATAGGTAATGAACGGACTGTGAGATCATTCTCTCCATCAGATCAAAAGCGGTGGGATGTGACAATATCACCCGTGGTATGATCATAACTATTCTGGATCAACTCCTACCCGCGATTACCCACATTATAAATTTTTCCTTGTACACCGGAGTATTCCCTTCCCTATGGCGCAAAGCCTATGTTCGTCCACTACCTAAGGTTTCTAATCCCTCTCTTCCTACTGACTTCCGTCCAATTTCTATACTTCCCTTCCTATCCAAAGTGCTTGAGGCCTGTGTCCACAAACAGTTCTCCAGCTTTGTTCATCGTAACTCAATCATTAGTCCTCTTCAATCTGGGTTTGGGCCTGGGCACAGCACTGTCTCCGCGCTCCTTAAAGTGACTGGCGATATGAGGGCAGCACTGGAAGACACCAAAGTTACTGCTGTAGTGTTGGTTGATTTCTCGAATGCCTTTAATATCGTCAGTCACGACATCCTGTTAGCCATTCTGTCATATGTTATGGTCTCTCCCGAAGCACTGCAATGGTTCTCCTCTTACCTTCAGGGACGTCAGCAGTCCGTTCATGTTGGGGATTCTTCTTCTTGCTGGTGTGACTTGGAAGCTGGCGTTCCTCAAGGTGGTATACTTTCTCCTCTTCTATTTTCTATTTTTATTAATCTTTTAACTTCCGAACTTCAGTGTGCGTATCATCTGTATGCAGATGACTTGCAGTTGTACTGTCAAGGGAGGGTTGATGAATTACCTGACGTTATCGGCAGATTAAATAGGAACTTGATAGCCATAAAAACCTGGGCTGACAGATTTGGTGTAGCTGTAAATCCTACGAAGTGTCAGGCGATCATCATTGGTAGTTCTCGTAGTATTAGCAAGGTGGATGGTACAACCTTGCCACCGGTCCTCTTCAATGGTACGATCGTTCCTTTTAGCACTGACGTAAAGAACCTAGGCTTGCACATTGATAGTACCCTGAACTGGCGTACTCAAGTCGCTAGGGTAAGCCAGAAGGTTACCGGCACGCTGCGGGCTCTGTACAGACTGAAAAATTTATTACCATCAAGTACGAAGACAATGCTTGTGCAATCCTTAATCTTCCCTATCATCGATTATGGTGATGTGTGCTACTATGACCTGAATGCAGATCTCCTCGACAAACTTGACCGTCTTCTGAATAACTGCATTCGATTCGTTTTCAATCTGCGTAAATATGATCACGTCTCTGCCCATCGGTCGCTTCTAAAGTGGTTGCCCATACGTCAGCGCAGAGAGCAAAGGGCGCTGACTACCTTGTTTTCATTTCTTGATTCTCCCTCTTCCCCTGGTTATCTAGCCCCCCACTTTCAGTACATTTGCGCCAACCACAATAGAAATCTACGTTCTTCACACAATCGTCTTCTTCAATGTCCCACTCACCGCACAGACTTCATTCACTCTTCCTTCTTTGTTCAATCTATCTCTCTGTGGAATGCACTCCCCCAGGAAATCAGGATGGCAACCAACCGATTATCCTTTAAAAGTAAAGTTCGCGAGCACATTCGTAAGAAGCTGGCAGTATCATCACAGCGGTAATGTTTTCTCATTGTGTGTCCTATTTGTTTTTAACATACTCGTGTATTTATGTACATTTATTTGTGCTTATATTTATATATAATTAGATATATATATTATATGTATTTATAGACTAAACTAGTTTATACGTGTCTATATATTTAAAATTATTTAATCCTAAATTATCATTATAAATTGCACCTACCACTGTTTGTCTCTGCATCACCCAAAGGTTGACTGGTAGAAAATGCCTATGGCATTAAGTCCGCCTCTGTACATTTGTGTGCTTAAAGTGTTAAATAAATAAATAAATAAATAGACAGATGTAAACGCTAAACGAAAAACACTGAAGCTACTCGTAACATTCAAAAAAACATAACGTAACGCCTGTCACATTTCTTCATCATGTAGTTGAGGTCGAGCGTACTGCAATCAAACGGGCAAAAATCCAGGCTCCGGGCCGCTGCTGCCAACATAGGGATCGAACTCGAGTACGTCTAGTGGTTGCGAGCGTGACTGCTGAGGTCCTTCTCAGCAGTCACGCTCGAAACCACTAGACCTACTACGAGGCAGTTCAAAAGTCTTCGGGTCAGTCGGTAGAAACCACTAATCCTACTGTTTTATTTACAGGTTTGGCCGCAAACCTGTTGTGTTAATAACACTCTTTTTGGATGTAGCTATCGTAGCTATCTCTGCAGTTGTACCACATTTTTGGATGTTTATAACCTGTCGATTTTTAAATGGAGTATCTATGGGTGGATCTATGTTGGCTTGCTACATATTAATAGTAGAATTGTGTGGAAAGTCCTTTAGACCCCATGTTTCAGGACTTCAGCAAATAACATTGTTAACGGCGTACGTGACACTTCCCATCATAGCATATTTCATCAGAGAATGGAGATACTTACAATTAGTGACGTCAATGCCATGGGTCATAGTCATCTTTTATTATTGGCTACTGCCTGAATCTCCTCGATGGCTGATTACAGTAGGGAGGAAGAAGGAAGCTGTTGACACCCTTACCCATATAGCAAAATGGTAACTGCATCGATTCTACATTATGAACACAACAATAAAATTACACTAATATAATTAAATGTTTTGTATAATTTACAGGAACAGTCGACCAACAGAGAATATCCAAGCAATTGTTGAACAAATAGAATTGTTAAACCAAAATCAGCATCAAACCGGAACTTATATGGACCTATTCAGAACTCCAAAAATAAGAGCGTATACAACGATAACTGCATTAATATGGATGTCTGTTTCCCATACGTTTTATGGCCTTAACCAATACATAGGCCGCCTTCAGGGAAATATATACTTAAACGTTATGCTGTCTGCGGCTTGTCTCACGCCAGGTTTAATCCTAGTCGTTATCGCTACTTTGTATTTTAGAAGAAAAGTTACCATAATAACAAGCTTCGTCACGGCAGCAGTATCATTGTTGGTATTCATTGTCATTCCGAGTGAGTTGAGAGCTGCATCTTTAGCATTTGCTATAATAGGTTTGACAGGAGCGTACACTGCTTTCGTTCAGGTGTACTTATTTACATCTGAAGTGTTTCCAACCGTAATTCGAAATATAGCAATAGGTTTTGCTTCAATGTTTGCCAGGATTGGAGGGTTTATTGCACCCTTCGTCGTAAATATAGGAGTGGAATGGGTATCTATACTTATATTTAGTGGTATAGCATTGTGTGCAGCGGTACTTTGCTATTTCCTTCCCGAAACGAAGGCATCCACACTTCCAAATACGATTGAGCAAAGTGAACATGCAAAGGCGTAAGATATTGAACGTTTGCAATTACATTTTGTAGATACTTCAAGTGGCTACTATATTCTCTATTTCTTCTTGGATAAAAGGTTCTTTGGTACATATAACAGATGGCGCTTTTGTTACTATATGGTAATCTTCATTTCATACAATTCATGAATGAGTCAGAATAAATACATTTCAATTAATTTTTATTATAAATAGACGAGAAATATATTTTTTTAAGATTAGTTCATTCTGAATTTTTGTGTCTAGTCCGTTTATTTGATTCACTTTAAGACTGCCATGCAGGTAAATACGTTCATAATTATATGAAATTGAGATTATTCGTGGGACTTTATATGACAAAATTATATAAGTAGGTATGCACCCTAGTCTAGCTATAGACTATGAGGAACACATGCACATAACATACTGCACAGGCAGATATGTTGTATTTATATATATATATATATATATAGTCTAAAGCCGCCGAATATCTGAAGCTAGAAAAGCTTGACAATAGGCAAACCTGTCGTCAAGCTTTGTACACCGTGAATTCGTTTGGTTTTTCTAAGTCTCTACCAAAGTAATTGTATCGATCATTGTGTTCAGTAGGCAGTCTCACATAGTAGGTTTTTTTTCTTTAATAATATGAAACAACATCCACACAAGGTCTTCAGGTCCCGAACTAGGTAGAACCTGTACTACGGTAACCTGATGACTGATATACATCCTTATAAACATATACACACCTAGACACAGGTTAAACAGACATGTTCATGCACACAAATCTTTAACTTGTCCGGGGATCGAACCCGGGACCAGCGGCTCAGAAGGCAGGGTCGCTACCAACTGCACCAACCGGTCAGTCAAAATTACAAATTCATGAAAAAAATATACATCTGATTGTGGTTACACGAAGTTTGTTTTATTCCCAATTAAAATAGTACCATAGAATAGGTACCTAGTAGGTACCATGTACCAAGTGGATGGAAATTCAAAATGAGTTATTATTTTCTGATAGGTACATATTACTAGACATGGAAAACTGTAATTGTTCTACGAGAACAATTACAGTTTTCCATGTCTCTCCAAGAAATACCTTCTAGCCTGTCGTGATCAAATCAAGGCATCAGCGTTATCCTGCGTCTGCCAATAAACGCCCACGTAAGAACACAATACATATTGAGAATCCCTGTTGCAAGAAAAATAATTAATACAATTTCCTTTTGACCGGCCTTTATCAATTTCCTGTACAAGTTAAGATTGACGGCCTGATAAAATAATGATGTTGAATCTTAACTAATATAGTAATAAACGACGCTGACTTGAGTTTATGTCGTAAAAAAATAACTAGGTAGTGACCCTATAGGCCCGACACCTGCTTTATAGTGCACCGAGCATACTATGACTTCAAATGATCAAGCTATGACATGAAATCCATATAAAAACTTGAGATTGACCTTGGTCTTCAGGTTAACATATTGTTACTCCATTTGTGATAACGTGTGCCATACAACCAGTCATTTTCGTCACGCTATGAACAATGTGACCAATTGACCATGTATTTGCGACGTGACATCAGATGATACAAAAGAATAAAATTGCCATAGTTGATTGATCATCTCGACCAAACCATGAAGAATGTCGAATTAATTTTAAGGCCATTGAAAACTATAGCGTAAACAATGAAATCAGTAGCCAGTAACGTGTCTCATAAGCTGAAGTGGTTCCAGTAAATTATTGTCACAATATTCTTAATTTACTGGCAAAATAATTGACATTTTACATTTCTTTGAAGAATAACCTACAATATTATAGAGCAAATTGGTCCTCTATGATTTTTTTAAAGCTGTCCTCGTTAGCTTCGTGGTAATGGCTAACCACTTTCTTTGAAATGATTAAAGCAAAACAAACCACATTTGAGATTAAAAAATGTCCTTGGATCCGGATAGAGAATGCCCTTGAAAGTGAAAACAACAATGTTTCTGTTTTCGCGTTTTAGCAACGAAAACCTAAAATAAGTGTCCCTAATGCCACAAAAATTGTGACGTAGGTACCAATTTACCACGGCCAAATTGACCAATTGTCGGCACGCGACGTAAATACACCTAGATTGCCAATGAGACACTCATTCACTTAAAAAACTAATCAAGCTAAATTCGATATCTTCATCTCTTTCTCAGTAGGTATTAATCAGGAAAGTAAATTCCTATATATATAGAGTATACTTTTACTTATTTTGAGATAACCATTTAAGCTGTTAATCTGTCGGCGCGACTGAATGTAATAAATATTTTATGATATAGCTGTGCCACCACATTTTGTGTGATCGCGGCGTGAGTGTTCATCATTCCGTAAGAAACGACAGACGGTTTTAATGTTATTTATTTCCTACGAA
Organism: Brachylomia viminalis; assembly: GCA_937001585.2. Classification (NCBI taxonomy): domain Eukaryota; kingdom Metazoa; phylum Arthropoda; class Insecta; order Lepidoptera; family Noctuidae; genus Brachylomia; species Brachylomia viminalis. The sequence continues at coordinate 11,438,998 of OW443310.2, read as the reverse complement.
GTGAAAATCGAAACATTTTTGATTTTGTGGATTGAGTCGTATATTAGTGGAAGACTGGACAATTGGTACAACTAAATACGACTATGTGTAGTGATTAAATTGTGAAGTAAGTGTGCCCAATATTCCAAACCTGTTAATATCCATAGTTAATTCACCGAGGCAATAATGGTTTTCTTTTTATTTCAGTCAAACATAATGGACGAAGATCATATAGAAACAGCAATTGGTCGTTTTGGAAAATATCAAACATGGATTTTATTCTTAATCACAGTGGGAAGGTTTCCAGCCGAATATCAATTAATTAATGTTGTATTTATCATACCGAGTGTTGAATACAAGTGCTTAGACAACAATGTGACCAACTACTGTCCTTGTGAGAACCCGGAATATGACACGAGCACTATTGTAAGTTCAGTGACAAGTGAATGGGACCTTATATGCGACAAAACGTATTTAGCGAGTTTGGCTCAATCTATGATGCAAATTGGAATATTGCCAGGCAGTTTGATTTTTGGATACCTCTCCGACAGGTATCTACAATGACTCTTTACAAAATAGATCTCTTTTTCAAAATACTTATTCATAATTCACCTCTCGCCAGCCTGCTATGTAAAAGATGCTCGTTAGATTCGAAACATAATTGTTTTTTTTATCTGAAACGAAACTGATACGTGTATACATATATTGATATGTATACACGTATCTTTATAACTTTATAACTTTAGCATCATGTTTTTTTTTGGTATTTTTATAATTTAATTTTTCAACATCAACACTTATACCAAGTAAGTAGATATACCTATATATATTTTTTACTCTCTCTTTCATTTCAGTTACGGTCGAAAATCAGTCGTGTTGATATCACTATTCTTTGAAGTAGTTTTCGTAGTAATCTCAGCGTTTGTCCCACATTTTTGGATGTTCTTACTCTGCCGATTCTTGATTGGAGTATCTCTTGGCGGAGTAATGCTGTGTTGCTACATATTACTCATTGAATTGTGTGGGAAGTCGTTTAGACCATACGCTGCTGGACTTCAGGAAATGTCATTCTTAATCTCATACTTTACGCTACCAATTATAGCGTACTTTGTAAGAGAATGGAGAGACTTACAATTAGTGACGTCAGTGCCATGGGTCATAGTCGTCGTATATTACTGGCTACTACCTGAATCTCCTCGATGGCTGATTACAGTCGGAAGAAAGAAGGAAGCTGTTGAGATCCTAACGCATATTGCTAAAAAGTAAGTTCAAACATATGCCACTTATTTATTCTCAAGTACTAATAATCCGCGCCGGACCCAAGGCACACCTTTTTTTTTTTGATGGTGGGAAATCATCAAATAACTTTTCCCGCTCTGGGCGGAGCGGGAGGGCGTGTCAGACTCAAACTCAAAGCATTTATTTCAAATAAACCAATTACAGGCACTTTTGAATTGTCAAGGCACGTTTGACTCTTAGACTCTTACTGACTAAAACCCATCCGTGTTCCTTCAGTTGCCTATGCCAGGGGCCACGGTAACCCTTTCGGACTTTCCCGCAACCCTGGTAGGCATTGGCCCTAGCAGACCTCGTAATTTGGTGCGGCCATCTCTTTGAGGCGCGCGTGGAACACGACGCACCGTCGATCCGGGCCTGATCCTTATCGGACGGCGAGCTGCCCATTGCTCGCCGTCCGCAAGCCCGCGCCTACGTTCGCTGGGAATCGGCTTGTGATTCCCGACGCCCAGGGCGTCTCCTGCGGCGGCTAGGGGTGTGAGGGCATGAATTTTGCGTCTCCCTCACGCGTTATGCCTCCTCCTTCGCGAGCATTACTGCTCCATCCCATGGCCTGGACCAGGGCTGGACGCGAGAGACCACCACCGCCAATCGCCTCCACGAGGACACGGCTGTGCTCCGCCCAAGCAGGGCAGACCTCCACCGTATGCTCTACCGTGTCCTCCGGGCGATCCACACAATGGTGACACCTGGGCGTTTCCTCCTGCCTTATCCGAAACAGGAACCTCCCGAAACAACCGTGTCCGGTGAGGACCTGCGTCAGGCGGAAGGTAAGGAAGCCGTCGCGCCTCTCTAGCCACTCCTCAAATAGGGGACTTATCGACAATCGCACTCTCCATGCCGGCCTGAGATCCCGCCGGAGCTCTGTGCGCTGTGCCGTGATTTCTCGCAGCAGCAGAGTTACGCCACGGCGTTTCGCCTCCTCGCGCCACTCCCTTAAGTGCGCGAGGACTTTTGTCTCCAGATGCCACCCCAAGGCACCCCTGGAGTATACCCCTGAGGTGCCACGGGAACTTGGATTCGGACCCGTGGCACCCCAGGTCAATTAATGTAATGCTTGCATATTTAGATATCAAAAGAAGATAAAAAAATGGTTAGGTTGGGATCTACTTATGCACGAACCGAGCGAGCGTAGCGAGTGGTGCCGAGGCAGCGGCCGGCGAGTGCCAGATACGACTATATTATATAGAAAAAAATTACTTTAGTAGGTTTAAAGAACTTCAGTACTTGCCTGTAAATTATTTGACCCAAATGGAAATTGTTTGAAATTATTTTGTCACTGGATTTGGTTAGATTCATGGAAACTGGGAAATAGGTACCACTGATACATCGTTGTATGGATATGAGGACCTGGTGGTGCCACGGGTCCGAATTCCAGTTCCCGTGGCACCCCCAGCGGTATCCTCCAGGGGTGTCTTGGGTCCGGAATGTAATAATCATACTATATTTAAATAAATTGTATTTTCTTTCATCGACAGGAACAATCGTCCCACAGAACACATAGAAGCTCTTGTTGAAAAATTAGAACTGTTAAACAAAAATCAGCACAAAACTGGAAACTTTATAGACCTTTTCAAAACTCCAACAATCAGAGCGTACACAATAATAACAGCATTAATATGGATGTTTTGTTCACACACGTTCTTCGGCCTCAATCAATACATAGGTCGCCTCCAAGGGAACATATACTTGAACGTGTTGCTATCTGCAGCATGCCTCACACCAGGATTAATAATAGTCATCTTTGCTACATTGCATTTAAGAAGAAAAGTGAGCGTTATATCTAGTTTCACAACAGCAGCGGTGTCTTTATTAGTTTTCATTATCATTCCAAGTGATTTAAGAGCAGTGACGTTGGCATTTGCGATAATAGGTTTAATAGGAGCATACACATCTTTTGTCCAAGTGTATCTATACTCTTCAGAAATATTTCCGACTGTCATCAGAAACACAGCGATAGGTTTCGCTTCAATGTTTGCAAGATTTGGAGGTTTTATTGCTCCCTTTGTAGTAAATATAGGAATAGAGTGGGTGTCTATACTCATATTTAGCGGTGTAGCATTCAGTGCAGCAATACTTTGTTATTTCCTTCCTGAAACTAAAGCGACTACTCTTCCGAACACAATTGAGCAAAGAGAGCAAGTGATGACGTAACTAAATGGTGCTATTGTGTATCATATATACGTGACTACGTATATTTGTATTTTAAGTTATTTTGATATTTTTCAGTACCACTATACGAACTCGTACGTCATTAAAAGATAAGTTAGTACATATATTCAGAAATAAAGATAGGTAGACCATTATAATTTTGTGTCATGTAATTTATTGCAATAAAATAATGTCCTAAGGATTACGATGTCTAGTATCTTTATTACAATAATCATGGCTTTGGCATTGATGAGAACTCACAGTTGTATTAGAATATTTCTAAACTCGTAAATTAAACTATTACTAATACTAAGTATTCCTACAACGTTTTTTTACATTATCAACTTCTCGAGAAGTTTGTACTGAATATTATGGAAGCCTCCAAAATACCAAGTTATGAATATGAAAAGGAAGCAGTGATATAGGACCCAAAACTGGAACATGACGCTGTTGACCAGAGAATATATGAAAATTATATCAATGACGATCCAGAACAATAATCCAAATTTTGCTGCTGAAAGCGATCTTGGAGATCGATGTGGTGGTGCTCTGTTGTATTGTGGATCGATGAAATTACCTGGAAATTAAAAATAAATGTATTAGCAGCCTCTCTTAGTAAAAGGTACTCTATACCTGATATCTGTATAAGAAATTATGGATAGTAACATACTGTGTGTAGATAGATAGATTAACCATTTATTCAGTGCACACAAAAGCTAAAATATCATTATAAATTGCACCTGCCACTGTTTGTCTCTGCATCACCCAAGGGTTGACTGGTAGAAAATGCCTACGGCATTAAGTCCGCCTCTGTACATTTGTATGCTTAAAGTGTTAAATAAATAAATAAAAGACGCAAGTAGCACAACACACAAAATCATAATTAAATTATAACAAATTACATAAATATAAAAACCATGTTTTTTGTTTGCCAACATACAAAAAATAACACCTAATTACAGAAATTAATTGGCACTATGACACACTACAAACAACAAACTAACTCAAACTCAAAGCATTTATTTCAATTAAACCATTTACAGGCACTTTTTAATTGTCAAGTGGTTGGTCAGTCAGAAATATGAAACAATAGCCAATTGCAATATCCTGTATTTCAAGAGAAAACAATTAATTATATTGGTATAATATACCAATATAATTAATGATATTGGTATAATATACCAATATAATTAATTGTATTATGCTAAGTTTCCTGCCACTGCCACACGAACAAAGCAAAAATATTCAATATAAAGTCTGCCTCGGTCACACCTTATTGGTAAATTCTGTGTCAATGGCCCTGTCTCTTGTTTATTTAAAAATCTTTCCTTAAACCCATTTTAGCTAACCACTACATTCATTGTTTTATTGCCTATAGGACTAACACAGTCGTAAGCAAAACCGCCAATGGACCGCGTTCCCATCGAAGAGCGAAGAGATAATCGAAGCGAGTTCACATAATATTGTGTAATGATAATATTTTTGTAATTCTCGATCAAGGCAGATAACTCACCATCATTGTGAAATCTTCGAAGACTATACTCCTTTTCCCGCCACCGGTCACCGAGCCAAGTTTTAAGTTCTTCATCTTCTTGCGGAAGTTTTTCTATAGAATATCTGTAACCGAAAATAATTGTTGTTCAGAAAGTTAAAATAAACATTTTGGGCATTACCTTTCAAATCATATTGATTGATCGTTTGCTTACTGTAGGTGGCACTTTAAAAAGCTCTGGTAAAGGGCAAACCTTGACATTGGAGCTGACTTGAATTATCCACATTTGAAAAGCTAAGGGTCATTTGGCTGAATTCAGTAACTAAGAACAATGCTCTAATGCGGCTTTTGGTCCTTAGGTTAACAATGTATGCCACCAGAGCAAAGTCCTTTAATAGTTAATTCTGCGACCGTTTTTTTTTTACGAAAAAAAAGCAAATAAGAAAAAGTGATAACAGACAGTAAACCTACATTTAACACAATTAAGTTTGTACATCACAATGTTTCGGTTTGACCATTGACCCCTAAGCTAAGCTTGCAACTAGGTCGCCTGTTTTTGAGATAGCTAACTTGCTGAATGCGATTACACTTGTCTGAATTCAGTAACTACGCTATTTAGTCTAGGTACTAAATTCAGTGTTGTGGCTCACTAGGCGAAATTTAGTCGTCTTCCTTTATTTTTAATTTATTTTTATTGAAAAGGAATAATAAACCGCTGCTATATAAAACATGAAATATGAAACACAAAATACTCATACTTAGATAATATTGCAGCCCACAACGCTGTCCACATACTTAGGTATGGGATAAAAATAACAGTGAAAATAATATCGCTGGGTTACAAATACTTTTTTTTTCACTAAGTAATAAATTAACTATCGTGTTTAAGATATAAGCGTATGTATATAAAACTCACGAAAGAAATTACACGAAAAAGAAAAATATATAAAAAATATAATGGAATATGCAGGTATGCTGGAAGAGATTTCATTAGAAATAAGCATCACCTTTGTACCTATTTTTCTTTTATTTTCTTCTTGTCTGTTTATATAAGTGTGTACATGTTTAAATAAAATTAAAATAAATAAATAAGATTTTTGAACTTATAGGGACACATGTAAAAATGTCCAGATATTATCTTCGAAATTCCTATTGTAGGAATCGACCATTCTGCGAACAGGCGAACGCAAGCCAGACTTGCCCTTGCAAGTGCCCACTGAAAATAATCTGCCATGCGCGCACCTCTCGCTTGTGGACTGTCCTAGGAACCGCATAACATAACATATTGGATAGTTCAGTGCAGTCAAATTTATTGCTAACAATATTATAATATATTCATGGCTTCTAAGTACTTTCGTCAATTTTCAAGTGTTGCGAGCTTATACTTTCCAAGCAAATCTTGGTATGGCAAATAATATCCACAGCATCTACACTGGGCCAAAAAGAAAGCGGGTCGGTAACAAAAACCTCAATACCTTCCAAAATATTGGAGCTAGCTTTATGAAATAAAGACTGTATGATAGACAATTTTATATTGCTTAAATCAATGTCATAAAAGTTCTAGATTATGATGGTTATTTTGAATAAAATTAAGTTTAGCAAAAATTACCATATTCAAAAATTAAAAATGTGCTACGGCTTCAAATAAGCAATTTTTACATATTTTAGTATTTTGTATTGCCACCACGAGCTGTTGATACAGCTATTTTACAGTTTGGCATGCTTTCCGCCAGATTTCCGAGCCGGTGCTGAGGAATATTCTCCCATTCCTTTATCCGTGCTTCTTTCAGTTCAGGAAGCGTGATTGGAGGGAATTTTCGCTGGCGTAGACGTCGTCCCAGTTCGTCCCAGGCATAATCGATGGGTTTAATGTCTGAGCTGCGTATTGGCCACTCCATGCGTGTGATAGCGACATCTTCAAGGTGGTAAAACACTATCCGAACTGTATGGGGACGAGCATTATCTTGCATAAAGATGGCGTTCACGCCCATGTTTACTAAAACTGAGCCAACATACTCATTTAAGATTTCATTCACGTATCTTTATGCAATTAAAGTGCTATTTTCTAACACCACTAGCACAATGCGGCTTTCGGAAGAAATTCCAGCCCACACGTGTATGGAGCCTCCGCCGTATGGCACTTTCTCTTCAATGCAAGCTTGGTTATAGCGCTCTCCTTGTCTTCTGTAGACTCTTTGCCTCCGTATATCGCGCGTGTATAGCACGAATCTCGACTCGTCCGAAAACATTATTCTTGACCAGTCATCCAGAGCCCAATTCATGTGATCTCTAGCGCGTAACTCAGCCTTGGATTTCAATGCTGCCTTTCGAGGTTTGGACCATTTGCAGGTCTAAAAGGCTTCAAGTTTGCTTCAGCAAGAAGCCATCTCACTGCACACGTGCTCGGATTGCTCCCTCCAGCACGTAGAAGGTGATTTTTGACTTCAACAGCCGTTTGAAATCGATTTCTCAACATTGATGACACCATATATTGATCCTCGCGCGTTTTCGTGAACCTTGTTCGGCCTGTTCCTGGTCTGTGAGTATTGGATCCAGTCTCTTCAAATCCCTGGAGCACTCTTTGAACGGTTGATAGCGACACACCAACAGTTCGCGCTGTATAACGCTGACTGCGCCCGTCTTCAAGCATTGCCAGAATTCTAGTACACTCTTCAGAGGTCCGTGGCATGTTTTTTAATTGAATTTGATCAGAATAATGAACTTCTGCACAAGAAATGCCATATTTATTAACAGAAATAAAAGTAAAACAAATGATTACAAAATGTTAAAATTAAAAAAATCGTCTTAGTTTTTATTGGTTTTTAATAATAATACCAAATATAAATAAAGAGGATTTACTTTTTCCTATATTTGCAATGAAATTAACTTTAATTACACTTTTATTTTAAATGGATATCCCATTTTTTTTTTTGCTTTATAAGTGTCTGAAATTGATATTGAATGAAAAAGATATTGAATAAAAATAAAAATAAATGCACGGTACGCAGGAATTTGTATTGAACACACTTAACCATATCAACTTAGGTGCTGTTTGTAGTATGGATTCCAGACGGACGCGGCATACTCCAGTTGAGAGCATACGATATAGAGACAAGCAAATATAGGAAGAAGGCCATTTAATTAAAATCGACTGTTGATCGCATTAGAAATCCGTATAATTGATACGCTTTATTAACAATCTTTCCTATGTGTTGCACAGCTTAGAATCAAGGATAACACTGAGATCACGAACAAAGTGCACTTTAAACAGGAGGGCCAATGCCCTCCTGTTTAAAGTGCACTTTGTAACCAAATGTAACTTCTTAAACTTAATAAAACAATTTATTAAGTTTAGTTGCAACTTATTTTCCTGGCAATCGGCCAGTCGGCTAGTCGGTCCAAATCTGGTTGCAGCAGAAGGCAATCATTTGTTTGTCGTATGGTTTAGTTCAAAATATTGTGTAGGTAACTAAAATAGTTTGTAGAAAGTGGGATGAGCCGCTTTGCAGAGTAGTACAGAACAATTTACTTAACACGTCTGCTACTACTGCGGAGCGTGCGCGCCTGCTTGCTGTGGGTAAGTGGGAGTCGGGTCTTTGGCTTCATGCACTACCGTCGTCGAACATAGGCACTTTGTTAGACGATACTACTTTCCGCCTCGCTGCTTGCCTACGACTAGGAGCTCCTTCTTGTTCTCCCCATCGCTGTCACTGTGGCGAAGTTTTCAAAAGCCTTGGACACCATAGCCTGTCTTGCAGCCGAAGTGCGGGCCGCTTAGCTCGGCACGCGAACATAAATGACATCATCCGACGAGCTCTTGTCACCGTCGGCGTTCCAGCTGTATTAGAACCTAATGGCTTGGCTCGCGACGATGGCAAGAGACCGGTCGGCATGTCTTTATTTCCTTTCAAGGTGGGTAGGCCTTTAGTGTGGGACGCAACGTGTGTCGATACTCTTGCGCCATCCCATCTTCCTGACTCAGCGTGCTGTGCTGGCGCTGCTGCTGCGGCTGCGGAAAACCTCAAACGGCGAAAGTATAATAACCTTATCGGCAATTATATTTTCGAGCCGTTTGGGCTTGTTGACACTTCCCGTGATCCAAGGGCTGGCCTTTACCTTGGCTAGAGGCTTAGCATTGCCATACAACGTGGCAATGCCGCCAGTCTCTTGGGTACTTTACCAGTCGACAGCGATGCAGAGGAATTTTTCGACGCCATATTTTAATTTGTTAATAGTTTTAGTTAGTTTAGGTTATTAAATTTTATATTTTTGTTTGGTTAGTTTATATAGTTATTTGATAACAATAATAATGTGAAAGAGACTGCTCTTGGGTACTTTACCAGTCGACAGCGATGCAGAGGAATTTTTCGACGCCATATTTTAATTTGTTAATAGTTTTAGTTAGTTTAGGTTATTATATTTTATATTTTTGTTTGGTTAGTTTATATAGTTATTTGATAACAATAATAATGTGTCCGAGATAGAAATAAATAAAATAATAAAAAAAGTAAAAAAATTGTTTGTAAGTTAATTGTTACTGACGTTACATCCATGGTACTTGAAAATAAATGTTTTATTATTATTATTGGTACACATGCTCAAGTAAAGAATATTATAAATTGAATGTTTAGGTGCTCCTGCTTTCCGGAACTCTGCAAGAAATCGACTCCACAACGATCGGTGATGATCGTTAAGCACATCTCTACAGCACACGTAGATATAATATGGTTTCGCGTTTTCGTTTTATGAACATATTTTAATTTCAATAAACGTTATAGTTTATAAATTTATTTGTAATTTTATAAAATAGCATCTTGGAGCAACTTGTACTTAAAAAACTCTAGCGCAGAAATTATTTGCCGGGGTAACCGATCATAACATCGCATGAATTAAATTAATACGAATAGGTAATGTACAAAGAAAGCGAATTGAAGGAAAGAGAGAGCCCTATATCCGGCGAGTGGTGCAGGCGGTAGTTTTCAATTTACAAATTATATTATTTTAATATATTTTTTTATGATTACTGGCCACTAGCCCTACCCGTGTGTTAGATTAATTTAATGTCGGCCTTGTAGCGCCACGTTGTATATCTACTTAAGCACGTTTAATTGAACTAACATAAATAATCAGCGTTGGTTCGATTTAGCCCAAGTCAAAATGTACACGATCTATCGAACGGCGTACGCGCTGCGGCACACTACAATAGTACAATGGTTTCTCTGTGTGCATGAGCGCTAAACAGCTAGCACGAATAATTTTGATACTTTTATTTATTTAGGATGTATTTTATGATTTTATTTTTTGGATCGAACTGTTGTAATAAATTAAAACAAGCTAACTTTAGAGTAAGTATTTAATTTTAAAATCGCACATCTCTAATTGTCATTGACCGACTTTTTCTTGGGTCGATCATCTCAGGCAAAAGACATTTATCGTAGAATTCCAATAACTTGGATTCCATTTTTGTTTTCCAAAAGCCGTCGTCTCGAGTAATTTTTGTGGTCTTCACAGCGAATTCCTGTCCACACCGCAAACAACAAACATTTTTTTTACTGAAAAAAAAAATTTAATGCATTTCTATCAATTACTAAACGTAATTAATCTACGTAATACGCACAGTCAACCGAACATCAGTCGTTACACTTGAACTATAATCACACATTGGACACTTCATACAACGCTCGTAAAATATTATTTATAATTATAATATCTATTACTACTACTTAATCAAATACACATCAAGTACACGTGCAAATGTGTGAGTGAACTCTAATAGGGTAGGTTGTCGTGCGTAGCGTTTTTAATTAACGTAATTAGCGTAACTAATAGTTATCTACTATGTTACTACACTATGAACATGGGGGGGAACAACACAACACCCATGATGAAAAAACCGAAAGTTTTCCTCGGCGCCTTCTTGGATTTTCATATTGACATCATTTTCGTAATCAACGGCCCCAAGAACCATGAAAACGACACCCATGATGAAAAAACCGATTTTGTTTCTCGGCGCCATCTTGGATTTTCAATTTGACCACATTTTCGTTATCAGTGACCCCAAAAACCAAGAAAACGATACCCATGATGAAAACACCGAAAATATTCGTCGGCGCCATCTTGGATTTTCAATTTGACCACATTTTCGGTATCAGCGACCCCAAAACCATGAAAACGACACCCATGATGAATAAGCCGAAAATTTTCCTCGGCGCCATCTTGGATTTTCAATTTGACCACATTTTCGGTATCAGCGACCCCGAAAACCATGAAAACGACACTCATAACGGAAAATCAAAAAAAAAACCACCTTCAAGTACATAAAAGTAACAGGCGTGATGTTATGGTTACTCTACTGAGTAAACCTCGGTGGCCATGTCACGCAAAAGTCCATGCACGCATTTGTCTTTTCGCGCAAGTGTCCTTCGCGCCATCAACTGCACATAATAATCTGTGGTACATGCGCTTTTGACTAGTCGAAAATAAGTACATTTCACGCGGTTGAAAGTCGCGGGTGGAAGCTAATATAACATAACCAACCTTTTAGCTCTTGCCTTAGTCATACTTTCAAAATTTTTCCATTTTCTCTTTCTTATAGTTCTCTTTGATTTATTTCCCATTCCGTCTGAAACATAATTTTGTTGTCACTATCAAATAAATTGGGTTATATGTAGTAAGGAAGTACTTACGATCACACAATATTGCTGGTCATCAAAAATAAAATAATTTACTTACCAAAGTACTAAGATTTGACGGTCACACTTTACGTTTGCTATCCGTGTACGCACGACAAAGGTCAACAGGGGTCAGGGAGACCGCCCAGCGACGTGTCCGCTCTCTGGAAAGGCTCACTGCCGACTGATTTGAATCTGTTCGTACGCAGAGTTTTATAGTAGTTTTAAAATATTTATAGAAAAATAATAGAGTTATTTTTGTTGATTTTTTTTGGTGTAAATTATAAAGAAGACATTCTTCTATTATAAATAAGTATAAATTATATTAAATTAAGTAAGGTAGATGGTGAAAATAATCATTTTATCGACTGCAATTTCTAAAAAAAATCATATTCTTTGGATTTTTATTTCTTAAGATATGAGTCTAAAATAAAAAATCCTTCTAATTACAAATTTTGTTAAGGATATTTCCAGTTAGATAAAAAATTTTGTTTGTTAGATCTATTAGTAATTTCAGATATTACTAGCTTCGAAATTGACACTGAAAGTGAAATCAAGTAAACCTCTGTTCAGTTATCTTGATGGTATTCACAAATGTTGTATTAATCGAAAAAACCTCTTAATTAGAAAAACAGACAACAATATTTCCTAAAGTTATTAGTATTTCTTATGTTTGTAAGATTAGTGGTTGTTGGACAATCTGGTTTGAAAAATCACATTTTTAAGCCAAGCAGCGCACGGACCGAGTAAACGCTCTTAACAGACATTTTAATGACTAACCTTTTAAAATAGAAGGAGACATGCATCGGAATTCTTCCTCGAAACAAGTCCATTTCAGTTTGTGCCGGATTGTCATAGGCCACGGTGACGTCATAGACAGAGACAAGGCCAGACTCCCGCAGTCGAGAGCACAATGCAACCCAACCAGTGGTCCGCGGGTGTAGCACATACTCATAATGCTGCGAAGGTAGAATATTGATCAATTAAAACGCAAAAGTGAATTGTGATCCGGAAATGATTGTTAGAAGTTATCACGAAGTAATTATTAGAATGATCACGTTGAACATATTGGAATTTTGATCCAGCGCAGTAATCAAGTGACGCTAGGATCGAATTAGTGTCTCTATTTTTATATTTGGTGCTAGTCAGGATTGAAGAATAGACATGGTCAAATAACAATCCAATGTTCCTGAATTTTAGCGCTTAAATAAGGTATTGGAATAAAATGTAAATGAGCCTACCTACTTATAAACATAAGGCAATTTATTTTTATAACCGAAGGCAAGAAGGCTGCCAGGCTCAAATGGGATTGGGCGGGTCACATCATCCGCATGCACGATGACCGCTGGGCAAAAGTCTCCCCACCTCAGATCATATAAACATAAATGATCTGAGCTCCACACAATCGTGCCTGAAAATGGACGACTTCGAGGTGACGAAGAGACTAAAATCGATACGAAAGCAATCGACAGAAATCAAGACTAAAATCAATAACGAACAGCTAAAGATGGAATGGAACTATAAGAGAATCCTACGAAATACTCCTTACGGAGGGTGAAAATATACCTACTGACAAAAAAAATTACGCTAGTCAGTCCACCATTATTGATAGTTGGTGTGCAGTCCCAGAAAGACTAGCAGCGTTTTTCAATGCAATTCTAACCACCGATCATAAAGAACTGGACCAAAAGGTTAGTGCAAGGTGCAACTAATATTTTAATCACCGTCACACCTTTTCCTGCAGCTGTGCTGCTGTTAAAACTACTTGTCCAATGGTTAAAGGGAAATCAAGCTGATGAAACACGTACAATTATTACTTAATATCGTAGTACGTGAGTAGTGCACCGATACTGTTAATAGATAGGTAATAGATACTTGGGTTACCTGTCACTTTGCTGTAACCGCTGAGGTAACACCTTAACAGCCAATGTGACGCTGAGTGACGTGATTAAACAAGTTATTGAAATATGACTTCCCGTTACTACACTGTGACTACACAAAGTAAAAAGCTTAATGTATGACATACAGTGCTAGCTTTAGTAAATAATATAGACTTAGTTTTAAAAGTTAAATGGTCATTTCAAATAGGGTTTGAAAAGGGTAGGTTAATAAAGCAAGATTTCGAGAATTGGATGCAATTAACTACAGCGTCACAAAGGCGACTGGTTGTGGCAACTTATCGCTGCTACCATGGATCGGTTGCTGTTAAATACAAATATTTACATCAATACTGTAATATAGGTTGCCCCTAATTATATGGGACTTATGGAGAGTTTATGATAGACCTTTACCTAGCTCTTCGTGGAACGTGCGATGTGCGTGTAACTCACAGGTGTAAATAAAAACAAAACTTTAAATTCGTGAATACGTCAGTGATTTAGTAATTATTCATCCAAATATAACTCACCCCGAATTTAAATCACAAATTGTCAAGTATACTGAACCGTGACAAAGACAGTGGATATCTATCGCACCGGAAAAACGATGGCCCTCATTGGAAATGAGATTCAGTGATTATTATAATCACTATTAATAGTCATGGTCAACACTTTATGCACAGAAGATAGAATTAACATAGAATCGTTAATACCTGCATGTTATTAGCATGTGCAAATTTTTCGCTGCGACGAAGGTTCTCTTCACTTAAGTCTGTTCCTTCAGGGAATAAAACAAGCCTGTAGTCGGAATTCAGTTTCTGATAGTAATCTACAAACTGAGACAGATTGACTTGGTCTTCACGCCAATTCCTCTTTACATACAGGAAAAAGTTAAGTTGCATTATCCAGCCTGCAAGGTTTTACAAATACGGTAAGGTCATGTCTATAAAACTGCGTCTTTACCTACTTACTTCTATGTTTGTTTACATTCGGAATTCATCATAAACAGCTGTAATACCACAAACGAGATATGGCAAAGCATTTATGAAGAAGGTTTTATGCAAAATTTAACTCACCCATGCCAGGAATGTTTTTAATTTCATCCTTTAAAACAAATTTTATTTTCGATTTGCCTCCAAGATCCAAAGCACTATTTGATTCACTGGGATTTTGAACTGTCTGTTTACAAGAGCATAAGTTGCTGGAAGGATTCTGCGTGGCGTGGTATAGAGCTATCCACACATAGTTCCAATCAACTCTTGTGCGATGGTTCATGACAATGATTGTCTTTTCGTCAGGATTCACATAATCACCGAAATGATGCAATTGAGTGTTACAGCAACATTGAAACAGTGCCTGGAATAATAAATTCAGCAGATAATAGCATTCAGTTTCGATATTAATTGTTCATTAAATATTTCGTAGGATAACGTCTTACCACAGGATATAGTTCCCACAACGAAAATAATGTATCAACTAATTTTCTATACAATCTATGACTAAAAAACATCAGGTACATAACAGGACAGTAAAGAATGAAGAAGCCTGAAATCAGAATACAAGAAGAAACAAGATGCTTTTAATAGGTAGATAGTATCTATTACTTAGAAAAAGAAACCAATGTAAGACGTACCAGCAAGAATGGTGTAATACCAAGCAGTGCAGAGCAGGAAGCCCACCGCCATGGTGCCGCGGCCCGCGGGCTTGCACTGACGCGCCCAAGAAGCCATGCCGATGCCCATGTCAGCATCGTTAGATTAGAACCCCTACGTGTTCCACTAAGCCCTATTACATGACACCTTGCCGTGGAACAGTATTCTATATTATTAAGGCATCTTATTCTATTATTTTACTGTGTTACACAGAAGTTAAACCGTCTCATGTTATCCATACGTTATATTTTTTTTCTTACACTTGTCTTTCTGTAATATTGATGTCATTGGATGTTCGTGGGTTCTGCGAGCTTTTTTTTCCTAAGGCTTCGGCTTCTTCTATTGTACTCAATAATTCACAATCTTTCGTTTCTGGCAATAACAAACATAGCAATCCCGCTACCATCGGAAAAATTCCAAATGCAACAGGCGCACACCATTTGCCATAGGGTCTTAAGCCAGCCGCAAAAGGTGCAATCATAGCTCCTAATCGAGCCATCATTGAGCAAATTCCTATTGCTGCGTTTCGAACTACCGTTGGGAACATTTCGGTACAATATAAATATACCACAATGAAAATAACGTAACAAAGTAATTCACCGATGCATCCAATCACCACAGAGACTTTGCCTTCAGGGACAAAGCCAACTATAAACAAGCATAAACTGCATAAGGTGTTTCCAGCAACAACGACGGTTTTGCGCTTGGAGAACTTGATTAATGGAATGCATATAATACACCCGCACAGACACACGCTGCCGGTGGCCACGACGTTGATGAAAACGTCGCCAGTTAAATGGCTAATGTAATAAGTGACGCCGTAGAAACAGTAGCTGCAAACGAGCCAAGCGAATGACATAATAATGATATTTGTTCTTAGGTTTGGAGTGCGAAACAGATCTAACACTGTGCTATTTGGTTTTGTGCGTTTTTGTTCTAATTGATATAATTCAACTCTTTGTCTTATCAGTTCCGTTGGTAGTTTATTTCTGAAAATAAATATTAGAATGTGAGATCAAAAAAATTAATAAAAAAAACAAAGAAAACAAACAAACAAATAATTTCTGTAGTCAAATCAGGAAATGTTATAATATGGATGGAATACACTTACATTTTTGCGACTCTTTCCATTAAACCAACTGCCTGCTCTGTTTTGTTCATAACTAGTAACCATCTTGGAGTTTCTGGCAATAAACATATATAGAACAACAGAAAAACGTTTGAAAGTGAAATAAAAAGTTGAAAATAATAATAATCTCTTATAAAATAGCCAACTGCTGCAAGTACGATGTGACCAGCAGTGAAGGGTATGTGAAACAAAGCAGATATCACGTCTCTATTCACACTTCCTACATATTCCATGACTATCACAAAAGATATGATCATGATACCACCATTTGCATAACCGACTAACATTCTGACGAGTGTAAAACTCCAATAGTCTGGCATAAACGATGTCATTATTCCTGCAAATATCTCTATTATCACTGATATTATTAAAGTCGGTTTTCTACCATATCTGAAATGTAATAAGCCTTATAAAGCATATATCCTAACTTGAAACAAAATACTGTTTAAGTAACGATACCCACTTGTCTGATGCAATTCCAAATGATAAACTTCCACTGAGGACGCCAAATTGAAAAATTGTTTGAGTTAAATCTTTGAGCCAAGCCTTTTCGCATATCAGATTCCATTCGGTGACTATAGTTCTGGTGAATACAGACTTATCGTACACTGGGTTATCGCAACATGTGGCATTTGATCCTGGGCAGTAGTAGTGCGCTGGTGGAGCCAGGAAAATGATTGCCATTTGGTGAAACGCCACTCCAAATTTGCTCACAAACACAATAAAACATAGCCAATAATGATAACGCCCAAAGTTTCCTATTAATTCATTGATGAGGGCCATTATATCAGAATCTTCATGGTTGGGTCAAAATTGATTCCTACAATTCTCATTACCTATTACATGTTACAAATAAAATGTTTAAATAAAGATCACTGTTTATGTGCAATGTCGTTTATTGCTATACAAGTAAAAACGGGTTGGTCTTGCTCAAGGTTGGTTTTCACTGCGAAACGTAGGTACCATATTACTTATTCAAAACGAGTGCATTTGATGATAACTATAGTTATGTATAGTTATTTATGTGGCGAGGTCGTGGACTACATAAGCGCATTCATTTCATTTAATGCGCTCATTGTAAGTAAATTGAAGTCATCCACCACAAAACAGACTTTAATAAAATTTTGTTCTGCTTGGCACCCTTAGAGCACGCCAAGTAGTCTGCATCTATCAGAAAGCTATCTCGATACGCATTCTAGATAGATACAGTACCTACTCTTCGGGTCATCAACCATATTAGAATTAACAAACATAATGTTGTTCATTAACAGGATTCAGGACCCAACGTGTTCATTAACAGGTTGTTCATTATCAGATTGTTGAATTATGTTAATTAACAGGACCACAGAAACAAGAACAGCAGCAGGCGTAGCATGACGCTTTCTATTTCTACCAAGAATAGACATAAGTAGCTTTTTCTGTACAAAGTGTTATTTCGTTTCTTCATTTTTGAAATCGCAGCGTAGAAATCCTTCTACAATCGGTCATTTTGTCTTTCATTTCTAACGATATTTGTCTAGGTGTTTTTATAAGTAGACTATTTCGGAAGAAAGTTTTCTATCCTTAATGTCAAAATGACACTGACAACTGACATTTGTCTAAGGTAGTGAAGGCAATTTGATTTTGTAATCGCCAGCAGAAAACTTTCTACTCGACGGCCACAAAGTATAAACGATTATCTACAAAATCATGATTTTACAAGGGAGCGTTTTGAACGCACAACTGTGATAAAATTTATTCTAACTAAACTAACTAGTAGGTAACTATAATAACGTTAACCTACGTTAACTATTTCCTTGGTACTTACGCCCTATTAACTAAATGATTTTAGTTAATAGGGCATAAGTACCAAATAAATAGTTAAGGCCAATATTACTGTAAAATAGTTTAATCTAAAATACGGTACTTCGACACATTGAAAAAAAATAATTGTTGTACTTGACGTGACATAATCAGTAAAAATTGAGAATCAAACAGAGAAAAAATCCTAATCCCAATGACAAAATAAAGAATTCTGAGTCGAATTATGTAAAAGAGTGAATTTCGTAAAAAGTGCGGTTGTCTCTTTCTACTTTGCTGCCGTCGTACTGTCTACACGGAACGCTACGATTTCAGAGAGACTTCGAGTTCAGTCATCAGTTACATAAATATACAGGGTTATTGGTATAACACCATCAACCTCTGTACTCATAATTATGAACAACTTTTAATATGGGACCGAATATAAAGTCGCGAAAAAAAAATCTGCTGGTCCCTACATTTTGACGAGTTCTGCAAACATGTATGTAAAATGTAGGGAACAACTGATTTTTTTTTCGCGATTCTCCACAGTGCCACGATGTTTACTGGATAAAAAATTACGTGTCGATTTCATGGCGTTATTGTATTTTATTTTATTACTTAGTGAGAACTATGACGTGCGCAAACGTGACCAATGGAGCACATAAATTCAACGGCATGTCATCAATTCTAACCATGAATCTTATATCAACTCACCAACACAGTTGATGCGGATATAAAATTCGCGGTTTCTACAGAATGATGGTCCACAAAGGTAAGATGCTAGAGGCCTAGGCAAGACATATCCACAAAATAATGATTTACGAAATCCCTAAAGTTATACCGAAACGTGCTCCTAACTTTTGATTCTGTCCAAATTATACATCTGCCTCCTAAGAAACACTAAACAATTTCGTACTGGTAAAAGTAGTTTTAAAAGAAGTTAGTGGTCAAAAAGTTGATTGATTATAATTCATAATAGGTAGGTAAGCTTTCTAACTTTCTAAAAAGTCATTCACGTTTTTATCCCTATGTTAGGTTTGTATCTTCACTTTTGGAATCGAGTTCACCTTGCTCGTCTCTATTTAAGGGCCCTGCAATTTATTTTATACCTACGTTCAGAAATGACTACTTGTACTTAGTGGTAGTTTAGCTCGATAGTTAGTGTAATCATAAATAGTTTACGTACTTAGGTATTACTATTTATAGTTATATAACGACAACCACATATTATATGTTTACACGATAGTTGAGATAATGTCATGTTATTTTCTTGAACTATCATAGTAGGTACAAGTATCTGAATTGTTATGACGTGTTTCATTACGCCACTAACCGGAAATAAGAAAATGTAATGACATGTGTTTTGTTGAGCTTTTATATATGTTTACTTTTACCTTTGCTTATTATTTATCTCATACGTAACTACATAATATATTATTATTATTTTAAAAACGCAACATAGGTTTCCGTCAAGATAATCTAAAATATGTAAGTATCTTTACAGCCTAGAAACATATAGATAAGACGTTTTGATTAGTGGTAGGAAAATATATAAATAGTTTTATGACATCTTTATAGAGATAAGTATGAGAAAAGAACAGCAGATAATGTGATACTTATCAAGAACCTTGGACGAGGCGCTAGGTTAACGTAGCACGTGAAGTAAAATAAAATAATATTAGTTATTTACACGTCACTTATATTATATCTAGAAACTAAACACACATTTGTACATGTTCAGTTGAAATCTGAACACCGTTAAATAAGAAGAAAGAGTAGATCTTCATAAAAATAATGTAACATTACAAAAAATGTAAGTTTCATAATTCAATATGGGAATAGGATTGAATGACCTTTCACCAGAATATTGAAAATACGAGTAGTTAAGAATTCGCCGGTAGTTCTGTGTCACCTAGATGGGTTACTTAAACCGTCAACTATCTTTTATTTATCTTCAGTTCTTGGTTGGATTTATCTCGTCGTCGTTTTGAGGGGACTGTCTTATGTAATTCCGACGTTCAAAAAAAGCTGATTCTCGGCCTAGTTTGAATAAATGACTTTTGATTTAGTTTTTTTTTTTTAATCTATAGACATCGCGCGAAACCTCTGACGTTCTACGTCGACGCCAATCCTCTTGTTAAGATCCCTGGTCCCGGCAAGGGATCATATGAAGAAGATAGACGTTTATACCTACTGATAAATAAATAAATAAATGAGTAAGTATATTATAATCATAAGGGATTTATACAGGGTTAAATTAAATTTGCTAGCGAAACTCCGCAGACGTTATAGATATCACGCCTGTGTCTGCGTCTGGTGATGAATTTTTCATCTTCTGTCTGACCCCGGGCTCGTTTAATGTCCACGGTCGCACCCCGACACCACTCACAAGGCCTGTGATAACGAAAATACCCATTTTTTTAGCAATGTGAATTCCAATGAACAGTTTTGCGTTTCTCATGGGTAAAATTAGCTTCACCAAATTGTCCGGAGTGTAATATAGTGGAAGACACTTACCATATACTGATGGAGTGCTTCCCGAACGAGGCCGAAAGAATCACATTGTTATCCAAGTCACTGGATGTTGGAAGGTGTAATAGCATTCTTGCGTCCCCATTGTCAAAGAATGCAAGACGAATTAAAGTCACCATTGTAGCGCCACGTTGTATAAGGTAGCAAAAATAGGATTTAGATCATAAGAACAATTGTTTGTACCGATGAGGGTAGCATTATCAGTTCATTATTAAACTCTCTATAAATAAAATAGATATAAAAAAAAAACCCCGACACCACTCACGAGCCGTGATAACGAAAATACCCATTTTTGTAGCAATGTGAATTGCCTCGACTTCTCATCTTAGATTTGTTTATTCTACTTATTATCGACAGCTCTACAAATGTAAATATCAGTAAGTGTTAGTGGTAGGTACCTACTACGCTTTGGATTGGCAACTAGCTTCATATTTCTGCCTGACCGACCACTTGACAATTCAAAAGGGCCTGTAAACGGTTTCATTGAAATAAATGCTTTGAGTTTGAGTTTGTTGTGTGACGTTTATCTTAGTTTAGCTTCCACTAATTATTTTGATGAAAACTGTCAAGATTGACGTTCTTTGGGAAAATTCTTATGTTGCTCTTACGTTCAGGCTCATGAATGATAATAATATATCTAGTCTTATCACACAAAAACCCTCACCTACAACTCACCAAGTCACCACCACACCCACACTCACACACACACTACCTATAACATTATTTAGAATGATTTTATTTTGTTCAATTCATTTTTATTTTATCTTGATAGTTCACTACCCTTATCTAATTAAGTATTCTGTCCATTTTCAAACATCCTGAAATTAAATTTCAGTTAACGCAAACATGCCTTGAATTAAAATTTATAATATAACGCAACTCAAGATACAGGCGCTGCCTAGTTTGAGGACCACTGTGCAAATAACTATATTGAATATTCTAGTTACAGTAAGCCTACAATATTATTATTTTTGAAATTTATTTTGTAACAATGAACTAATAAACTATTCTTATTCTTATCTCTTTCACGCTAACACTAATCAAATAAAGCCAAACATGAGAGTTAAATATGTGCAAACTTAAGTAAATAAATTAAATACGTATTACTTACCTTAATTAACGTAATTAAACTACGTAAGTAATTGTAGCAACATCGTTGTAAAATGAGAGCCAAACCAAAACGGTCGGCTTGTTCTCAGCCTTATCGTTGATTAAAAAGGAAAAAGTCATCATCTACCTCCATCGTGTAGTTTAATGACATGAAATCCCTACACAAAATAATTGGATTCTGTAATGATAAATGTCAAAGAATTGGAGTAAATTTTAAAATCAAACCAAGTGGGTAATACACAAAATAACTTGTAATCATTTTCCTTCAAGATCATCGTACATTCTATTAAACTAATTTAACTGCTTACTATTGTTTAGAATTATGGATATTGCATAGCATTGTATTATTCCATTAGGTAGGTACATAGGTAGATAGGTAACATCCCATAATAGTTACTAAACAAATAAGGACATTTTATTTTGCACACATTCCGAGTTCTGATTAAAAACTAACTTCTGATTTTTAATATCTGAGTTTTTATTTGAAAAATATGTCTCATTCATTACCTATAACAATGGGGCATTTAATACACTTTTACATAAGTAATCTTAACCTAAGTGTAGGCAATAAAATCATTGAATGTTACTATTTACAAATGATAAATGATTTCATTTCTGTAGGTTTGAATAAAAACAACATCACATAATTATTATTTCATGTCCACCCTTTTACTAATCAAATTCATTTTGTGTCTCAGTTCCAAATGTGTACATTTTGTACCAATAAACATTCCCTGACGTGTATAAAATACATTAACTAAACAATACTTCAGATACTACGTAATTTGTACATGGTATTAATAACGTAGTAGTTAATTTCCGTAGGCTAGGCCACGGTCCGATAGTCCGTCGTCAGTAGGCGATGAGTCCCCTCTTTTAGGAGTGGCTAGAGAGAGAGAGGCGCCACGGCGTCCTCATCTTCCGCCTGACGGAGGTCTTCACCGGACACGGCTGCTTCGGGAGGTTCCTGTTCCGGATAAGGCGGGAGGAAACGCCCGGGTGTCACCATTGTGTGGATCGCCCGCAGGACACGGTGGAGCATACGGTGGAGGTCAGCCCGGCTTGGGCGGAACACCGCCATGTCCTCGTGTAGGCAATCTCTCGCGTCCGGCCCTGTTCCAGGCCATGGTATGGAGCGAGAGGGCATGGGAAGCCGTCACCTCCTTCTGCGAAGCAGTTATGCTCGCGAAGATGGAGGCGGAACGTGTGAGGGAGACGCAAAATTCGCGCCCTTACCCCCCTAGTCGCCGCAGGAGACACCCTGGGCGTCGGGAATCCCAAGCCGATTCCCGGCCACCGTAGCCGCGGGCTTGCGGTCGGCGAGCCATGGGTAGCTCGCCGTCCGATAAGGACCAGGCCCGGGTCGACGGCGCGTTATGTCCCACGCACGCCTCAAAGAGATGTCAGCACCAATGACGGGGTCCACTAGGGCCGATACCTGCCAGGGTTGCGGGAAAATCCGAAAGGGTTACCGTGGCCCCTGGCACAGGCAACTGAAGAAACACGGGTGGGTTTGTTATTTGAAGATTTCCCACCCTAAATAAAAAAAGGCCACTGTCTACAAAAATAACTCGCAAAATGCAACTAAAAATATATCTATACCGAATTACCGATACATTCAAGTTCACGACTGACCCCATCGATGACGTGTAAGTCAATTCGTTTTTGATAATATTCACAATACCCACCATCTTGCAGCATTTGATAGTTTTTTCTTTGCATTTCGTTACGTGCTCACACTTTTTGTCTTTTTCCCAAACGCTTCTCCCTCTTCTATCGTGGTTGTAAGTTCGCAACCTTTGGTTTCAGGCAGAAGAATGGTTATACAAGCTGCTATCAGCGGCATCACCGCAAACGCGACCGGAGGCATCCACAATGCCTTAGCTCTCGTTTCTATCACAAAGGGTGCTATCATAGAGCCGATTCGAGCTGCCATCGATGAGAAACCGAGAGCAGCGTTTCGAACCACAGTAGGAAATAGTTCTGTACAATATAAATATACAACTACAAACACAATAAAACTAGCTACAACGCCAATGCTGGCGCAAATTACAGAACCTACACCTTCAGGTATGACTGCTAAAACTAACAAACAAACTGTACATATGAGGTGAAATATTATCACAATGGACTTTCTTCCTATTAATTTCATAAGAGGTATAGACAGAAACGTGCCGAACAAGGTGACGCTAGCACTGCACGCTACATTGACGAAAGAATTACCGCTAAGCTGACCTACATACTGCGAAACACCATAAAAACAGTAACTACACGTCAGCCAGTTAAACGACATAGCTATGATATTCTTTCGAAGGTTTGGAGTTCGAAACAGATCCAAAATATTCCCTTTCTTTAATTGGTGCTTCTCTAGAGAGGCCTGGTATGCCTCAATATCCGCTCTTATATTTTCTGTAGGACGATTGTTTCTGTAACAATAGTAATTATTTAATATATATTTTTTCCATTTTAAAACCTTAATTGATTTATTGGCAGGATGAGGAAACTTACACCTTAGCAACACGTTCCAGTACAATAATAGCCTCTTCTGTCCGTTTTACTGCTATCAACCACCTTGGCGTTTCAGGCACCAGGAAGAAATATGATAGTAGGATAATGACCGGTGCAGATATCGATAGTTGGAAATCTGAATAGTCCCTGAAGAAGTAGGCGAATACTGGCAGCAACATATGGCCCAAATTAAATGGTACTTGATATAGAGCTGAGATGAGATCTCTGTACTGTGTTCCGACAAACTCCATAACAATCACAAATCCAGTAACCATAGTGCCCCCCACGGACATGCCGACAAAGAATCGTAAAAATGTGAACGTCCAATAATCTGGAACGTACGCAGCCGACACTCCACACGATACTTGCATTACCACAGCAACTAGAAGAGGATACTTCCTCCCGAACCTAAAAAGCAAACATATTGTTTGTAAATAATGACATGTATATTGGATTACCTAGGTACAAACATCATTAAATTTAAATATAAACTGGACTTTACCTGTCAGAAGCCATTCCAAAGAACACACTGCCCAATAATGTTCCTAATTGGAATAAGGTCTGTGTAAAACTTGTAAGCCATCTCCTATCGCATATTAAATCCCATTCCATTATTATGGTTCTCGAGGAAATTGAAGTATCATACGTTGGGTCTGGGCATGGGCATGTATTATTCATTTCTGATGTGCCACAGCTATATGAAACTTTTGGAGACAAAAACAGAATAGCCATCTGATGAAACGCTACAGGGAATTTTGTTAAAAATATTAAGAGGCATAGCCATAGATGATATTTTCCAAACGACCCAATCACCTTTTGAATCAAATCTTGTGAAACCGCGCTGGGTGGTTTTACCCCTGAAAACAATGAGAAAACATGTTATAAATTAACTACAAAAAAAAACAGGTATGTTTATTCACCAATATCGATTTATATAGGCGGTGAAACAGTACACCATAATGTACAGGATCTGGTAACTCATCTCGAAATTAGACACTCTTCTTTTCTTGTTTTCAGAGCCTCGTTTAGACCCAATATTACCCACATTAAAGATGCCTACTACACAAACAATATTCAAACAATGAAGAAGCACTTACAGTAATTTAATATAAATTATAGGACTTCAAACTACATTATATCCACGTCTAAATCACTAAACCGGTTGTAATGAAATTTTACAAATAGGTAGCCTGGGACCTG
Source organism: Brachylomia viminalis (assembly GCA_937001585.2). Taxonomy (NCBI): domain Eukaryota; kingdom Metazoa; phylum Arthropoda; class Insecta; order Lepidoptera; family Noctuidae; genus Brachylomia; species Brachylomia viminalis. The sequence continues at coordinate 11,413,619 of OW443310.2, read as the reverse complement.
GAGAAAGATATAATTATGTTACTTTCGTCATGGATATTTGTTTAAAGAATGATGATATACAAAATACACGCAGACGACGTTCCGGGCCTGATAAGTATCCTATATTTACAAACAATTTATTCTTGCTTTGAGTTTCAAATGTTTAATATACCTACTGCTGTTTAATTTTATTAAAACCTATTTTGCTGTCCATACATGCACAAGCTCTAATTTTTTTTAACTTAGTGTTAGATATTCAATGTTCCACATAATAACACTACCCACAAACCTAGCATCAAGGGCGAGTACTAATTTCAATTATTGTTATGCACTTTAAGTAATATGATATTTTCTACAATAATATGATTCTAATTTTAATGTTGATAAGACGTAATAATCAACAATTTGGTACGGCAGAGTAAATTCAATAACAAACTTTATGACGATAGCAATTGGGCATTCCCTATACCTAATATTCTTTTATCTGTTATCGCTTTACTGGTCGTGGTCAGTGGCCTACCCTTTGACCTTTTATTAACAAGGGCGATATAATAAGCAAGCTTGAAATTATTGTGTGTTACAATAACAGCAAGCAAGTAGTAGGGGTCATTAAACTAGGTATAGATATGATGGCATGTCTCATTAATTGATCACTTAAGTATATACCAGTATCGTTAATTACAACACTTACAGTCACAGACATTTTAGTTTATCGTGTCTCAGAATGTTCTTCATTCCCTTCTTTTGTTGCGGCTTCGTTTATTTGATTAACTTTTCTTTAAACGATTCCATGTTGGTAATACTGTTTTTGCCCGAAACCCTACGAGTAAAAGTATAAGGTGCGTTGGGGTAATAGCGGATGGATTTTCGACAAATTGAGTGTTGTTTATACTTAATTCTCTCACCATCAATACCTAACACCTTGTTCAAATTAATGAAATATTGTGCAAATGGTTAATGGTTAAACGTAGATCAGCTTTCTGCATTACGTCTAAACGTCACGTCGCACACTGGCGAAATATCACAAAAAGTTGGCAAAAATCTATTTTGCAGTTTTTTGAACTGATTTATAGTACTTTATTACTAAATTATATAGAAAAACTAATACTATTAGGGTAGTTAATTGAAATATAATGAAAATCAATAAAAAAATCAAATCAAATAATTTATTCATCGTCATGCATTCAAGATATTTCAGTAGGACTTAAAGTTACAAGCTTTTTTGGTGGTCATTTCCTTAATCCAGTAATGTAATGGGTCTGAAGACACCATTAATCTCAGAAAAGTAGGTATCTTCGATGGCGACTTTTCTCGAGAATTTTCTAGAATAGTTTTGTCTGTATTATCTTTATTTCTGCTTTCTTTTATATTGACCTATTAGCTTTTGCAAAACACTTTTAGTATCACTTGAAATGTTAGTCTGTTTTTAGAGTATTTTCCACTTTTTTGTAAAGAAATTGCATTTTTTCTGAGTCTTTTCTAGAAGTAGACTCTCTATAATACTCCATAAGAGTTATTCTACAAATATAAATCTCTTTAGATTTAATCCTGGATAAAATTAAAATAAATGATGCTGTAATGAAATTCTGCCTTAGGACTAAAATTGACAAAATTTGTTCAAGATGCGCAAAAACGAGCAGCTCGTTCTAGGTGTTTCTACAGGAATGTGTAAAGCTCATTTTAAGGTACATTTGATAGCTTGAGTCCACTTGAGTTAGTACTTTTACTCTATGAGAAGTTTGATTACCCTTTAAATATCGACTACTTTTAGAAGAAACACGAAATAACATAATAGAAATACCTACAATTCAAAAGTAACTTTTTAATTATTATAATAATAAGTAGTTCCCTACCGCCAGGAGTAGAATCCATCACCAAAACACTTAATTGATAATTCCACCGAACAAAACCTAATAATATTATCAGTTAAATTTTAAGGTTTAACAAAACAAACATCCGCTGCGTAAAAAGTCAAACTTTGGACTGACTGAGATACTACGTAAGTGGGGATCCGGGGGAGCCCGGCGCTTGCGCAGGTAGCTTGACCATTGTACTGAGGATGTCGCCTAAATAATAGTAACCAGATTACGAGTAATTTGTAAATTTGGTTAATTGCCAACTTTTAGCGATAAGTATTTCGCCTGTGTAGCGGTAGCAGTTTTGTCATACGCAGCGTAATGGCAATCCAGCGGGTTTATAGCGTAACACACTAAAAGTAGGAATGGCTTACATTTTGACAGTTCAACGACATTCATTGCGTTATTTACGTTGTTGAGCAGACAATTTTTTCGAACATAAGAAGCAATGGATTAGCGATAGCCTTCAAAATTATTCAGATTGTGATTGATAGTGTGTTACGTAATTTAATTAGGGTGCAGCTGAACGTTGTTCAGTTGTTTTAAACATACCCGCTGTTTAGTAAAAACAGCGGATTCGACAATCCATCTCCGACATATACAACTCGGTCACATTAACTTGACGCATGGCGTCGATATAATAATGTCCAAAAACAATATAACAACAACAGAGAACTAGCCAAATTATTGACGAGCGTATCGATAACAAAGATTCTGACCATACCTGACACCTGCCGCCCGGGCGAGCTAAGGGAATGCGGGGGGAAGCGGGGGGATGTGAGTATTTCAGAGATGCGTCAAGTTAATGTGACCGGATTGTACACATGTATGAAATCATGTCCCGCCTTTTTCCCACAAACACGACACGGTTGGCGCAGTGGTTAAGCGATTGACTGCTGCGTTACGTGTCGCGGGTTCGATCCCCGCACGGAACAAATATTTGATGACCTGCAAGTAGGTAGTTGTTCCAGGTCTAGCTGTTTGTGTATGTGAGTTTAAATGTTTGTAAACGCACCCACGATACAGGAGAAATTCCTAGTGTGGGGCAACGTTTAAAAAAATTAAATGGCCGTAGGCAGAGACTATAGAACACCACCTTCCATACTATTTGTACCATTATAAATAACATGAAATGCATGATTGGCATTCCGAGTATTTTACGCAATTAATTGATGTTATCTGGAACTTTTTAACTAACGAGCCAACGCAAGGTCGGTTCGTCGATCCTACAATGCCATGGTTTGGGGTTGATTTGAGCCTAGGCTACCTACTGCTAGCACAAGCACATTACTATATGTAAGGTAATAATGAAGGTAGGAAAGGATATCTGAACAACGAGCATTCTTATTGTTGTTTCTTATAGTTATAGAAAAAGAACCTAATCTATATCTAGGCCAGCAGTACTTTTGGTACATTGTTTCGCTGTAGTTGTCTCTTTCGAATGAAATGCCCTTCGTAACACCCTTGTTTGCTAATGCTATAGGCTATTTAGTAATCTGTGCTATAGGCAAGGGTTGTTGGATGGCAAGCAATAAAAATTTGCAATCGAATAAAAGACGGTATAAATTCATTTCGTCGGTGTTTTTCATTCATGATCGCTGCCTCTGACAAGTCTTTTACTACGCTGTCACTACTTTTAATTCAAGAAAAGACGAATTGGCAATCGCTTGCTCTAAATTCATGGGCATCATCCTAGCAATCCCAATCTCGTGAAAATTTTCCCAAATTGTAATCTTTTGTTTGTGTAAATATATACTTATCTGCTGAACAGAGATCTGTTGGGTCGACCCAGAGGTGGATTTAATGCAGCCAAAAAATACCTTTTTTTTCGTGGTGATTGACAATCCTAAATACCTACTTTTTTCTATTATATCCTTAGTTTTTTAGTTCGGGTCTCGGTTGACATAAAATGTACACCTAGTTATGTACACTCTTGTCCTGCGGATGTAGTCAATACGTAATGATCACCAGTTTACGACACATTATATGCGTGCTTAATTGACTAAAAAGAGCAAATTGTTTAGTGCCCTATTTCAACTAGTTACATTTCTATTGTAGTACGTATCTACCTAAACATACGCACGGTGCGTAGGTACCGACTTCGTTATATTTTAGGGTATTATTGGTTATATTAAATGTTTTGATATCATAATAAGAGTTATTCCAGAAAACCATAATTATATTAAAATTCATATATACCCAAAATAGGTTTTTAATAGACTTCGTAAAATCAGCAAGGGGGTGTCAAAAATTGGCATGACTGTAATCGTCGCAGCGTTTCAGTTAGAAAATTGTTTTCTTCAATAACAAATACTTAGAATATTGACTGGCATAATTATAATTTCCACAGTCACATTATCATGATAAGCAAAACAGTGCAAAAATTAAACACTAAATAATAAAGATTTGCAATTTAAAACATGTTCTCAATGTCATTGCTAATTCGCCAAGGCCTACAATATCGGGGTCAACACACCATGTAACAGTCAATACGCTCACTTTCACCACAATTCATTCACTTACCGTTTCGCTCCTGCATTTCCATTTTGTTTATATTATTTTGTATTTAAACTAGTATCACTGCGTGGTTGAATGGTTTTATCACAATATGTAAGTTTGTATAGGCACTTAGTTTTGTCAATGCGGTGTTCTGCACTACGCGGCCCGCTGTTGCAGACTAACGACATTGCTTTGCTTTCTGAGCACAGAGTTGCGCTCGCGCAGCAGAACGCAGGCGTACCGCACGCCATGCGCCGCTCTCTTCGCTATCAATGTTATTGCACTAGGCGCGAGGAAATGTCAGTTTATCGATATTATTGTGACAGCGAGAAACTAGACACTAAGTAGCATTGTAAGCTGTATACAAGCTGTATTTCAGTTCGTTTGTATACTATAAGCTGTATATATAGGCTGTGTAAAGGCTGTATAAGCGCTTATACAGACATTATAAGTAAAAAAAAGGGCCCATATTATATAGCTGTTTGCATTACTAGGGCTGTATAGTAGCTGGTGAAGCCATAGAGAAGCTGTACAATAGATGTAATAGAGCTGTTATTCGGTGTTCAAAGAAACAATTACACTACAGATATTATTTTATAAGTACCTTGTAATGAAAAGTGTTCTAAATAGGTTTTTGAAGAGAATTACAAAATAATAAAAATTAAACGAACTACTTTCAATGACAAGAAACGTACGACATTATTATTTAAATATATTGGTAAGTTTAAGATAATCTTGGACTTGGTATCTGATGGTGTTAATTGGACTTGAAAGTGCAGATTCAAATTTATTGTGAACCTATCTATGTTTTCCGTTAACATATTCACGCGCCAGCAAAATATACAAAAAATAAAGAAATATACAAAATTCGGTAAGTAAGTGTTTGATTTTAAGGTTAGAATAAAAAAATATTTTTAAATAATAGATATGAGGGCACAGTGATCATTATTAAAGCTGATAATCATAATACGGCTTTAGCTGTTGTAAAATATTCCTTTAATAATACTTTTAAAAAAAGTTATATTCGAATTTGGCGACAATTTGCTAAACAGCCTATACGATATTTGGAGAGGGTTATAGTCTGAGTAGCTGTACTTAGTAAGTCAAGGATCATATTATACAGCTATTGACTTTTAATTTATAATAGATTATTTTTATTACGTAGGCTGTATATCAGTTCTTTATATATAACTTATAATGCTCTTAAGAGTTACTAAAAGAAATAAAAAACCTTGAGCCCAAGATAACTTTGATCTATTTATTAATAATATTTTATTAAAAATGCACTTGTGACTAGGCAGTATAGGTCTCCTACACAAGCCTAATGTTTATGTAGACAGGTAAAAAAAGTAGAAAAATTGTTCCAATTTATTTAAACTAAAACTTAACATCTTAACATGTTATCATGTGTCAACATGTGATATTTCGGCCGTACTGTACTATGTGCTATTAAAGCACATAGTACAGTACGGCCGAAATATCTTGGCGAGCCTGAACAAAAGCACTACGAACTTTCGCGCAAGTTCTCTCACTCGCTTCATGTCACCATTTGCGAAGTTCGGATTCGTCAAGATCTTTCGGCCGTGCGATGTGCGATAGTTGATCGGTAACTCCTGGTAAGCGCGCACGCATCTCGTTTTTTTATCATTCGCTCGCGTCGCTGTCGTCGTCGTAGAGTAGTCGTTTTACGTATAGTAAAACCAAGAGTTAGCTGTGTTATTTTATACATAAGTAAACTTATTGTGTGTTGTGTATATTTACCTGTTTTACATTATTTTGAGGAAAATATGCCGTTTAAAATAATTCAAATAACAGAGAAAGGGAAAAACAGGCTTTGCATTGTACCAAGTTTTTGGGAATCGAAAGGCGAGTCAAGATGGCTTTTTTTTTGAGGGTGGGAAATCATCAAATAACATCCCTCGCTCTGGGCAGAGCAGGAGGGCGTGTCAGACTCTTACTGACTAAAACCCACCCGTGTTCCTTCTGTTGCCTGTGTCAGGGGCCACGGTATCCCTCTCGGACTTTCCCGCAACCCAAGCAGGCATCGGCCCTAGCAGACCCCGTCATCGGTGCTGACATCTCTTAGAGGTGCGCGTGGAACACAACGCGCCGTCGACCCGGGCCTGGTCCTTATCGAACGGCGAGCTGCCCATTGCTCGCCGTTCGCAAGCCCACGCCTACGGTGGCCGGGAATTGGCCTGCGATTCCCGACGCCCAGGGCGTCTCCTGCGGCGGCTAGGTGCGTGAGGGCGCTTTTGCCTCTCCCTCACGCGTTCCACCTCCTCCTTCGCGAACATTACTGCTTCGCAGAAGGAGGTGACGGCTTCCCAAGCCCTCTCGCTCCGTACCATGGCCTGGACCAAGGCCGGACGCGAGAGATCGCCACCGCCAATCGCCTCCACGAGGACACGGCGGTGCTCCGCCCAAGCCGGGCAGACCTCCACCGTATGCTCCACCGTGTCCTCCGGGCGATCCACACAATGGTGACACCCGGGCGTTTCCTCCCGCTTTATCCGGAACAGGAACCTCCCGAAACAACCGTGTCCGGTGAGGACCTGCGTCAGGCGGAAGGTGAGGACGCCGTGGCGCCTCTCTAGCCACTCCTCAAAGAGGGGACTTATCGCCGCAATTGTGGCGTGCCCAGCGTTGGGTTGCGACAATCGCACTCTCCATGCCGCCCTGAGATCCCGCCGGAGCTCTGTCCGCTGTACCATGATTTCTCGCGGCAGTGGAGCTACGCCCCGGCGTTTCGCCTCCTCGCGCCACTCCCAAATGTGCGCGAGGACTTTTGCCTCCAGATCCCATGGCGGTAATCCGGCAAGGAGGCTCGCCGCCTCACCGGAGACCGTACGGTATCCCCGGACCAGCCGGGTGGCCATGACCCTTTGGGGCGCGTTCAACCAGCGGGCTGGCCGCCGCCTCAAGGAACGCGCCCACACCTGTGCCCCGTAAAGGGCCACGGACCGCACGACCCCCGCGTAGAGCCTCCGGCAGGAGGCGTTTGGCCCCCCTAGATTGGGCAGGAGCCGCTTTAAGGCAGCCCCGGCCCTTTCCAGTCTGGGAGCCAAACGTCGGAAATGCTCCACGAAGTTCCACCGGCTGTCGAGGACGAGTCCCAGGTACTTCATCGTCGACTCGACGCCGATGTGAACCCCTCCTACCGTTATTTGGGAACCCGACGGTGGCGTGTTCCGAGGACCATGAAAACACATGTCCTCGGACTTGTGCAGGGCCACCTCGAGTCCCAATTGCCGGATCCTCTCGACGATTGTGGCAACCCCGCGTGTCGCTAGTTCGACCGCCGCCTGGTGCGACCTCCCCTGCGCCAGGACCAGCGTGTCGTCAGCGTAACAAACCACGCTGACGCCGTTAGGGAGGTCGGCGCGCAGCACCCAGTCGTATCCGATGTCCCACAGATGCGGCCCCAGGACCGATCCCTGTGGGACACCGCACGACATCTCTTGCCAGTTCCATACTCCCTGGTGACCGGGGTAGATGAGGGCCCTGTCCGTCAAATAGGCCTCGACCACACGACAGAGGTAGGTCGACATCCGGTGATACCGGAGTGCCTTCCTGATGCAACTCCAGGGCAGGGTATTGAAGGCATTGGCGATGTCTAAAGACACCGCCAAGACGACCCCACCCCGGGTCACAGCATCCCCCGTCGTGAGGGCCCGCACGCGCATGATGGCGTCCACCGTAGGTCGCCCCCTGTGGAAGCCAAACTGGCTCTCCGCCAAATCCGGCCCCACCCGCACCAGCCGCCCGACGAGGCGGTCTGCAATGACTCTTTCAAAGAGCTTGCCCACCTCGTCAAGCAGCACGATGGGCCTGTAAGCGGACGGAGAGTCCGCTGGGCGCCCCGGCTTCTTGATGAGGACCAGTTTCCCCGTCTTTTAACGAAGTGGGAACTGGCCCCTCTCCATGCATGCGCTTAGGAGCCCCCTTAGTCGAGGCCCGAGAGCCTCCGAGGCCAGGACCCAGGCTTTCCCAGGTAAGCCGCCGGGTCCTGGGGCGGTATTTTTGGCACTCAGCCTACGTACCGCCACTCGCAGCTCTGCCTCGGTCACCTCCGGAGCATCGTCGTCGTCGTCGGCGGTGTGGTCCGCATTGAGCACCGCAGTAGGCGGAGCCAAGGGCGGGGAGATATGTTAAGGAAAGGAAGGAATAAGAAGGAAAAAGGAGAAGAATCAAGATGGCTAAGAAATCAATTAGATGTCAACAAATTAGTGAAGGATGAAACATCTCAGCCTTTAGATAATTGATCCATCTCAAAATCCTCTGTAAAAAAGACTAAACAGTAAGAAAACTAGATCTCATGGTTCAAAATAGCAACACAGACATTGATAATAGTTGAAAAGGTACAAAACAAGAAAATATAAATAAGAAATATAAAGAACAATGGGTAATTTTGTATGGAACCCGTACCCACCTTTGTAGCATTTTAGACTAGGTGTCATTTAGAAGAGGCATAATTGACTAACTCAAAAATAAATGAACGAATGAATGAATGAATGGGAGACTGAAGTTATGATAACTTCTTTAATACATTTTTAATTGCAAAGTGTTATAGCAATCGCACCTTTTTCTGTTCTGTAGACCAAATAATTAACCAGTTGTTTTTTCTGCCTAAAGAGAGACCGACTTAGCTTCCTACCATTCGTTTTTGGTATGGAAAAAATATTAAATAAAAACCATAAATCTTAAAAAGCACAGTTTTATTACAAGACCAGCACAAACATCATTTTTAAATTGTGTTGTTACTCTCAATGATTATATCATCCCAGGCACTTGCCGGACCTATGAAGTTATCTAGGTGCCTGCCAACACCTAAGTACCATATTATGCTACCAGTGTGCGCACAGGCACCTAGAGTTCTCATACCCGTCATGCAGGAGCAATAATAGGCTTCGATGGCTTCTCTGTTCTTTCTGGGTTCTCTCCAATTTTTACGACATACCGACGCTAGCTCATAATAGTTCGAAGTACCTTTTTTTTTGTTTTTTGTGGGCGGGAAATCATCAAATAACTTCTCCCGCTCTGGGCAGAGCAGGAGGGCGTGTCCAGACTCTTACTGACTAAAACCCACCCGTGTTCCTTCAGTTGCCTGTGCCAGGGGCCACGGTAACCCTCTTGGACTTTTCCGCAACCCTAGCAGGCATCGGTCTTAGCAAACCCCGTCATTGGTGCTGACATCTCTTTGAGGCGCGCGTGGAACACAACGCGACGTCGACCCGGGCCTGGTCCTTATCGAACGGCGAGCTGCCCATTGCTCGCCGTTCGCAAGCCCACGCCTACGGTGGCCGGGAATTGGCCTGCGATTCCCGACGCCCAGGGCGTCTCCTGCGGCGGCTAGGTGCGTGAGGGCGCTTTTGCCTCTCCCTCACGCGTTCCGCCTCCTCCTTCGCGAACATTACTGCTTCGCAGAAGGAGGTGACGGCTTCCCAAGCCCTCTCGCTCCGTACCATGGCCTGGACCAAGGCCGGACGCGAGAGATCGCCACCGCCAATCGCCTCCACGAGGACACGGCGGTGCTCCGCCCAAGCCGGGCAGACCTCCACCGTATGCTCCACCGTGTCCTCCGGGTGATCCACACAATGGTGACACCCGGGCGTTTCCTCCCGCCTTATCCGGAACAGGAACCTCCCGAAACAACCGTGTCCGGTGAGGACCTGCGTCAGGCGGAAGGTGAGGACGCCGTGGCACCTCTCTAGCCACTCCTCAAAGAGGGGACTTATCGCCGCAATTGTGGCGTGCCCAGCGCTGGGTTGCGACCATCGCACTCTCCATGCCGCCCTGAGATCCCGCCGGAGCTCTGTCCGCTGTACCGTGATTTCTCACGGCAGCGGAGCTACGCCCCGGCGTTTCGCCTCCTCGCGCCACTCCCAAATGTGCGCGAGGACTTTTGCCTCCAGATCCCATGGCGGTAATCCGGCAAGGAGGCTCGCCGCCTCACCGGAGACCGTACGGTATCCCCGGACCAGCCGGGTGGCCATGACCCTTTGGGGCGCGTTCAACCAGCGGGCTGGCCGCCGCCTCAAGGAACGCGCCCACACCTGTGCCCCGTAAAGGGCCATGGACCGCACGACCCCCGCGTAGAGCCTCCGGCAGGAGGCGTTTGGCCCCCCTAGATTGGGCAGGAGCCGCTTTAAGGCAGCCCCGGCCCTTTCCAGTCTGGGAGCCAAACGTCGGAAATGCTCCACGAAGTTCCACCGGCTGTCGAGGACGAGTCCCAGGTACTTCATCGTCGACGCGACGCCGATGTGAACCCCTCCTACCGTTATTTGGGAACCCGACGGTGGCGTGTTCCGAGGACCATGAAAACACATGTCCTCGGACTTGTGCAGGGCCACCTCGAGTCCAGTTCGAAGTACCTAACGGATAAAATCGCAAAAACGTCGAATGTGCATGGGTCGCTTTTATTAAGGATTTTCGGCATTTTCAACGTCGAATATCTTTTTCCTCCCGCAAGCTACAAAGTTGCCCCCATACAACAAATATATATTTTTTCAAAGACCTTTCTAATGGTACCAATTTCAATTTGCTACATGGGTGGGTACGTTTTGTTCCATGTTCTTTGGACTACCGTCGTTTTAGTACTTACAGTATAGTCAAAATTCGGAAATTTCGGAATGGATTCGGAGTTAAATACCTCACTCCAGCATTAAGTGGTTTCGGAGATTACCTCCTAGTACATCCAAGTAATCAATGGTAAACTCTGATCTTGTTAGTAATAATGTTCCACTTTTGTTATGTGTGTGATTAAAAAAGGAAACGTTAACATTATATTATTCTATTATTTATAACTTATATGAATATTAATTGTAAATTAATTGTTGATTAAATTATTTATAAAAGGATGGGAGGATGATCAAGGATTGTTAAATAATTTTGTATAATTAATTAATAAGCTCTTTTAATTTGTTCTGCAAACGGCTAGCTATTCTGTATAACAAATTCTGTATAATCTGTGGATAACGTCTCGAGTAGTGTATTTGTAACTTTTATTAATTGTGTGCCTACTATGTAATATACTGCTGTTTGTTATTCCTATTCAAATAAAATAATGTGTTTGCTACGGAACTCTCTTCGTTAGACGTCGATGGAATTGACGCTTGACCTTGACTCTTGTAGGTTGTCCGATTTATTATTGGTTCTTGTTGGTAATTTATAATTTCCGAATATTTCCTTTCAATCGTCCGCTTGACTGCACCAGATCTTTTTCTTTTTTTCCACATATTGCATTTGTTCACAATCATAAAATTAATTCATACAATCGAGAGACTGTGTCAGTAATAATACAGACTAAAGCTGTACTTTAGCTGTCATTTATTATTTTAGTTTTAAAACACCCTCATAGACAGAAGTCATAAAATCACTGTATTTACAAGAGTTTACGATTACGCCATGAAAATAAGTTTGGGAACGGAGTTTGGGTATACCAATGTACAGAAACAAGTATCAAGTGATACTACAAAAACACTTAGAGCTGTAATAAGTAGTGATTACATGCAAAATTCAGCCTGTATACAGCTTAAACGATAAAGCCAGATTGAAGTATCACAAAATACTTAAAGTTGTATAGCAAAGTTTTAATATTCTGTTTTTATAAGCACCCTAAGCTTACGCATATTCTTTAACAAATATTTTATACAGTTTGTGCAGTGTGAGCTGAACTCATAATTCAGTCTTATAATGACAAAATAATTTTTGACACTCTTGTACGTCTCTAAAAGAACTCTAAGTTCTAAATAGGCTGGTATATTGATGTAGAAAACGCTTGGGTGCTGCTTGGTATTAGCACTTAAATAACATGGCTTCCAACAGTATACTTATTTAAACCTACGTATTATCATCACGCTATACCTTTATGGGGGTAAGCAGTCAATCACGACACATACAAGGTTAATTTTTGAGATGGGGCAGGTACCTTAACCTGCCGGTGCCGACTCCCTTCCCCAGCCGCAGAAGGCGCACCGGGCGCAGGAGAAGGGCGGACAACGCCCTTTTCCGGCCCCCACGAATGGGTCCAGGGGCGTGGGACTCGGGGAAGTCCCCGCCCCCTATTTGATGGACCCGAGGCGGAGCCGCGTGTGGGTGTCAGCGCGTGCCTCTGAGGCGATGCACGGGGTAGTTAAATACCTCACTACCCCGTGCAGGAGACGAGGCCCGGACAGACCGGGCCAGCACTAGTGTGGGGCTGCGGAAGAATTTGGATTCCCGCGGCCCCGCGCGCACGTGCGAGGAGACACCGGGGTGGTTTTAGCCGGTAAGTGACCGGCACGCCCCTCCGCCTTTTCCCCAGGTGGAGGTAGTCCATGTGGATTTCCCCCCGTAAAAAAAAAAAAAAGGTACCTTAACCTTCAGAAGTAGGCAGTGACTTGCCGCTGCCGGCCGTAGTCGAGTCGATGGTCGGCAGCAAAGAGTCCTGGGACGCGGTGGTTTCTGGAGGAGGCGGCGGAAAGGCAGAGGGAGATCTTGTTCACTCACCCGGCCCGCAGCAGGCTCACCGGGCGTCGGCGGAGGGTGGACAACGCCCTCTTCCAGCTCCCCTAAATGGGTCCAGGGGCGACGGACTCGGGGACGTCCGTCACCCCCCACACATCAGGACCCGAGATGGCGGCGCGTAGTGTTCCATGCGCGCCCCTCTTAGACGTCGCGGGGGGAGTCAAACACCACACTCTCCCCCCAGACCCGAAGAGGCCCGCAGCGGCGGGCCAGTCGGGGGTTGCCGAAGGATCGTACGTTCCCGCGACCCCCGTTGTAGGTGTGAGATGGAAGACCGGGGTGGTTTTTAGTCAGTAAAAGTCTGACAGACCCCGCCGCCCGCCCCAGGGCGGCAGACATCCATGAGGATTTTCAACGCCGGAAACAAAAAAAAAGTACCTTAACCTTAGTCGACTAAACGAGAAAACGGTCTTAGGAGACTGTTCTTAACTTTTTGGTCTGCATTCACAGATTTTGTAATAATGTACAGTCGACAAGAAAATGGGCAATCTTAACAAATAATTATTTTGATGCTAATCGATTAAGGATAAAAAAAACTATGGGATCTCTAAGTACTAGAAAATGCAGAAATCGCAAAAAACTTACCATAGATTTTGTAGGAACAGAGACTAAGATGAGAGAGAACTGTTTTTCCTAGCTCAATGGAGAGAACACAATATACCAGTGTATGACAACATGACAACAGTCGATTATTCCATTACTTCGCTGGGCTGAATAGGGAACGAATATAGCAATTTACTGATTCAACCTTTTAAATGGAATATAAGCCGTAAATCATGACATAATATAGGGTGGCAGGGTCATCAACGCACAAACTGTTATATCATAAATTCAGTATATGACTATTTATTTAGTACCTACCTTCTGAAAAAAAAATTTCGTAGTGTATAAAAAAAAATGGCTGTTCCATTATTTATATACATTTTAGTAGAACGTACAAAGAAAAACATTAAGTTTAGGCCACTCATATCGTCTTTGGTTATGATAAAAATAAATATCTATAGTTAGGTGACTGCTAATGGGAAATCCCGTGTGTTTACAATCTACTGTTATAACATTATTTTTCAACACATTTGCTTGTAAAGTGACTCTTATGTCAACGCATTTAGGTTCATAATCTAACTTAGGTTATATAATAGTGATTTGTACTTTTTTTGTCGACGCCCGCAAACAGTTTTCTTTATCTCTAAAAATCATGAATATTTTTGTGAATAAATAAACTATTTCAGGTTACATAATATAATAATGATTAATCTATCATCAAAATTATCATCATTTCATCAAATTATGGATATATTTTTCACTATATGTATATTAACCTTAATTTGCGTATTATTTAATACATTATTTTGTGTTTATTATATTTTTTATAGAGGCTGTTTAGCAGTTTTGACAGTGCCTCTATTTACACCTGTGCGCGCATAGCTAGCGCGGCGCGCGGAAAAAATAAAACCAGCGCGCCATTTTTCGTATCTTATTTGTTAAAGTTTTCGTGGTGTGGTTTATTATTATCAAAAATGTCGACTCCACGTAGGGAAGAAGGGCATACGCAGATTTGATCCGGTACCTAATACTAATCAAGGCAGGAAACGCGAGTGTGGAGCCGTACCGGAAAAGGGACAGTGCTATCAGGCATGTATAGCTCCGTCTCTCTTTCACGCTGGAATAATGATGGCTTTAACACGTCACACATTGGTACAAGGGCGGAAAAAAGTCCTTTGTTTCAACCTTGTTTAAAATGTCTACAATTTGGTACACACATACTAGAATGTTAGTAGAAACAAGTCCTAAAATTAATACGGATAAATAATTATACAGTATTTAATTATATGATGCCAAAGTAGGGTGATCGAGAATTTACAAATTTCGTGCAAAAAATATTGTTATTTCAAGTATGAATAGAACCAAAATACTATAATTATCAACTTTCATTTTTAGTTTAGTCATAAGTTTATTGTGTGTACTAATAAAATAGTAAACATAATGTTATAATATAATGAATAATTACTTACTATTACATTTTTAGTGAAGAAGGTCATTTGGAACCTTTTGTTTTCAATCATGAGATCATAACTAATCTCCGTTATCGACCGATACGTAATAATATACTTTCGGAGATTAATTAGACCCTATAGATTAAGAATACATTAGTTTTGGCTGCGATAACCTGCGATCTTGGAAATACCAGGTCCTTAACTAATGACGCTCTGTAATTAAGAAAAAGTGCATTATATTAATAAGTGTTTCTAATGAGGGTAATTAACATTTTATCATATCGTGTAAGTATAAATAGCATTGAATGGTAGTTTTAACTTCACTTACAATTATTTTCTCTTACGATAACAGTGTTATTATAGTGATGGATAGCTTTACTATTGTCTATGCCGATTTAGTGGAAATCATAATATCAAGTAATCGTGAGATACATAAATGCCTCGAAAATTTAAAACTTATGTATCCACAGCTTACAGAAAGTGTTTGGAATCAAGTTTATGAAAAGTTAAGCCGTAATTTTCTACCCGTATTTACAAAAAAGTGGCAAACTGCAGCGAGAAATAAAAATGCTTTTATGGCAAAAAATGAACAGTGGCTGAAAAATATTTTTACCGTTGAGACATCTTCGGTGCAGACTGATGTGGTGAATTGTGACAGTAATGTTCCAGGGCCATCAAAACGCTCTCATAGAGGACGACCAGAAAAATCATTTGATGAATGTTGCGATCGAACAAAGCGATATAAAGTTAAAAGATTGTGTGAAAGCGTTCCTGAAGAAATGATTAAGAAAGCTGCCTCTAAGGTACTCGTACAAGAAGGATCATCGGATACTATCAAGTTTACTCCAGAAAAAGCGTTGGCATTATTACTTGATGCATCACTTTCGAAACATCAATATCAAGTACTGAGAAATGCAGCAAAAAGTATTGGTTGTGATATTTTTCCCGATTATCATAAAGTACTTGAAGTAAAAAGGCAATGCTACCCCACGGATATTGATGTAACGGAAAGCTACGCTTGTGTAAGTTTGCAGTCATTACTGGATCACACAACCAGAAGATTATTTGAAGTAATGTCTGAAGACGACCTTACACAGATTAGTGTAAATTCAACGTTTTTACACAAGTGGGGATGTGACGGATCATCAGGTCATGCTGAGTACAAACAGTCATTTATCGACGAAAATGTGTCAGATTCATATATGTTTTTGACATCATTAGTTCCACTGCGTCTGTATGAAAAGGAAAATAAATCTGTTGTGTATTGGACAAATGCAACTCCTTCTTCTACAAGGTGTTGTCGCCCGGTACAATTCCAATTTCAAAAAGAAACTACAGAATCTACGAAAAATGAAATTGCTAGAATGGAGTCTGAAATAGCAAACTTAAATGAAACTGTTATTAGTTTAAAGGAAAAGACTTACAAAGTCTACCATAAACTTGTGTTCACAATGATAGATGGCAAAATAGCGCAGACAGTTACGGACACATCATCATGTGCAGTGTGTTTTATATGCAAGTCAAAGCCATCAGAAATGAATAACCTTGACCAAGTGCGAAATAAAACTGTGGATACGGAGGCTCTCAAGGTCGGTTTATCCCCGCTTCACGCACGGATTAAATTTATGGAATGCATATTACATATTGCGTACAATATGTCATTTACCAGTTGGAGAACGAACGCAACTACCAAACAACAAAAAGATGAAGAGAAGAAAAGAATCCAAAGTGAGCTGTTTCAACGTTTAGGTCTAAAAGTGGATTTTGTAAAGCAAGGAATGGGAACATCTAACGATGGAAATACGTCTAGAAGATTTTTCAATAATGCAGACATTGTAGCTGAAGTCACAAGAGTCGATAAAGAACTTATTCATCGGTTTGGTATAATATTGCAAACAATTAATTCTAGTGCATTAGTTGATTCGGATAAGTTTGGTAGTTATTGTTACGAGACTGCTGAACTATACGTAAGCCTGTACAGCTGGTATAATATGCCAAATACTGTGCATAAAATCTTGCTGCATGGCAAAGAAATAATAAGTGTTGCTGCCTTACCTATTGGGATGTTATCTGAGGAAGCTCAAGAAGCGCGAAATAAAGATTACCGCAATTATAGGTTAGGTCATTCAAGAAAATGTTCTCGTCTATCATGTAATGAAGATGTTATGAATATGCTCTTAGCTACCTCAGATCCCCTTATCAACAGTTTACGTGCAGTACCGAATAAAAAATACTATCCTCTTCACGATGATGCCAAAGCTTTATTAGTGGATAGCACCCATCTCTCAATCAATGTCTTCTCTATTTAATATTTAGTTTATTAATTTTTATTTATTTAAAAATGCTGATTTAATTATATGAAATTCATGTGAAAAAATTTGATGAATATTTTCATGTTAATAAAAAAAAATACGTGTTATATCTTTCTCTTTGTAAACTGGTACATCCATTATATCATTTTAATAAAGTATTATGAAGAAACGCAACGTCTTTTCATTTAAAAATAATATTTTCCGCATGCCCGTACTACCTGCACCACTGTGCGTCATAGTACGGCCGGTGTTGCCACAAACATCTAGACAGCAATAAGTACCTACGAAACTTTCATACAGTGGAAAACCAGCAAAAACGCCCAGTCATTTTCGGAGAACGTATTTTTGGCTTACTTCAAAGAACGTGTGCGTTACGATTGCTCCGCCAAGTTATCGAAACAGAAAAAACTTCGCCAAATTTTTCTTCGGAATTTGTCAAAATCGAAAGGAACAAACCAAAAATTTTTCAAAGTAGAAATAAAGAAGTTATACGGGTTTTAAGTAGGCCGCGCGAACGTTACGTAGAGGATTGCGCGGCCATGGAGATCTCACCAACTACAGTTGGGTTAGAGATCTAATTCTTTTTGTCAATTGAATAGTAGTGCTTTAAAATTCTTAATGAAAAATTTTACAAACGCACTAGTCGCCACTACGATTTTCGATATCAGATCCTAATTTCCTTATCATGGTACCACCCTTGGGGTATCTCCTTTCCAATAAAAAAAGAATCATCAAAATCGGTTCATAATGAATGACGAAGTTATCCGCGAATACACATAAAAAAAAATATAAGTATAATATATACTGACGAATTGAGAAACGTCCTCCTTTTTTAAAGTCAAATAAACATGGTTAAATAACCATTTTTTTTAAACATTATATTCAGAGGATCGTCATTTTCAGTAGAGACACTTTCGCCACTCCAGTTTTCAACATACGAAGGTATTTCTGAGAACACTGGGTCGTTTGAAAACGTTTTCGTTTTTTAAGCGCCTTTCTTATCTCATTCGATTTCATTTTTAATAATATTGGGTCGAAATCGTTACTGAGATTACGGCTAATAGAGATATATACACAAGACCAAGACATGCTGCGCCGTCCTCAATAACCTTGGTTGAAGGCAGGAGGATGACGATAACGATGGAACGCTGGTAGATAATCGCTAGTCTCCAGTTCGAGGTATTCCCAAATTAAATCAAAATTATGGTTAACCTGCTCGAATATTGTGAGATAACATTATTTTTGACATTACAGGCTTTGAAAACTGTTCTGAGAGTAAAACGATATGTCATTCTAATGAGGATAATATGTCGAATAAATGGATGTTAACACCGAAAGTCTAGCAATTATAGATAATGAGATATCAGCGTACAAAGTAACGTTACGACTGCGCGGCCACGTACTTTTTGTTTTGGACTGATTTCGTATGTTTTACTAAACTTTTGTAGTATTTATTGCTTTCGTTAGTTTTGACAAATTAAGACCTTTCTTCTTAAAACAGTTTAACTTTGAGTTGTTTCTCTCGCGTGTTTTTCTCCTTGAGGAGTAGTCCTCGAGAAGAGAACTTTCGGCGGGTTCGCTGAGTCGGGTCGGCCGGACAGCGAACGGAGGCATGTCTAATGCCGCCGCCGGGGCTTGGCTTAATTGCCTGGCCCAGAGGAAGGCTACCTCTAAGATAAAAAACCACCCAATCCTAAGCTTCGAAGCGCGGTGAGAGGATGAATGGCTGGAGGGAGTCCAGTATGTAGGCTCGGTGGACATTTGTGACCTATATTAACTCGTGGGAATACTATGGTAAAGAATAAAACAATTATTAAAAAAAACCACGAAGAGGAGAGCAGTGATGCGGGGTCCGAGTCCGACGCCGCATCTGGCGCAAAGGGCTCATGCCAGAGCTTGGAGCGCGAAATGGAGGGGGCTGCTGGGAGGAACCGAAGGTTCTTCCAGAAGCGGCCCAGATCGGGGGAGGGCCGGGGGTCGTCCTCCGAAGAGTTGACCTCGGGGCCCAAAAAAATCTACTCCAGCCGGTGGGGTGGGGCCCGGGAGAAAGGTTTGGGCAGTGGGCTTGCCATCGCCACCCAGGAGACTAATGAGCTGCGCTCTGCCAGCCCAGCCAAGCCGGCCCAGCGAACTGAGAGACTCACCTCGGAGGGGAACCAGCCTGGAGGGACCAGCCGCAAGGCGGCTCTCTCAGAGCCCTCGGGTGGCGAGCAGGACGCCGCTGGCGGCTCCAATTCAGAGCGAGCGGCCAGGTTTGCGGAGGTCGTGGTCGCCGCGATAAAGGATGTGGCCTTAAAGAGGATTAAGTCCTCTAAAGACAAGGCCATATTCGCGGCGACGGCCTCCATTATGGCGGCAGCAGAGACCATTCAACCCGGGCCTCCGTCAGATGGAATGTCCGAAATGCGGGCGGAGGTCGCCCGCTTGACAGCCGCCATGGAGCTTCTCCGGAAGGAGAACGGGGAGCTCCGAGCGGACCTGGCCAGGCTCCGAGCAGCTGGCCACAGGGAGGTGCCGCAGGAGGGGGCGCCGCAGCATGGGCAGGGACGGCCCGTGCCTGTGGAAGACCAGGATCTGAGCCTGGTGCGGCAGGAGCTGGCTGCCTTCCAGAACCGGATTTCCGCCCTGGAGGCCATTGTCCTGCGCCCCCCACTAGCGGCGAGCCACCCGGCTGCAGGCCGGCGGAAGGCGGTCTCATTTGCCGCCGTCGCAGATACCGCGGCCAAACCTGGCTCGTCGGGGCAGAGGAAGGCCCACCCGTACCAAAACCCGCGGGGCCGCCCATGCCCAGGGAGGGCGGGACGGTTACACAGACGGCGAGGGCACCGGCCCTGAGGAAGGCCGGTAAGGCGGCAAGGGCGGCTAAAGGGATCGAGAGGCGG
This sequence comes from Brachylomia viminalis, assembly GCA_937001585.2. Classification (NCBI taxonomy): domain Eukaryota; kingdom Metazoa; phylum Arthropoda; class Insecta; order Lepidoptera; family Noctuidae; genus Brachylomia; species Brachylomia viminalis. The sequence goes on along the minus strand of OW443310.2, from coordinate 11,393,589 downwards.
CAGCGGCACAAAGCGCGAAGCGTCGCGGCTAGGCTTCGCGCCCCGAAGTCCGCAGCTGTAGTGATTACGCTACAGCCGGAAGCGGAAAAGAAGGGCGTGTTCTACCGCGACGTGCTAGCCAAGGTGGGGAAGGCGGTGAGCCTCGAGGAGATCGGCGCCACCGAAGGCATCCGGGTGAGACTCACGGCGACTGGGGCCCGGATGCTCGAGATCCCCGGTGCGGCCAGCGGCCCGGCCGCTGTCGCTCTGGCCGAAAGGCTTAGGGCGTCCTTAAATGCGGACGAGGCCCGAGTGTCCAGCCGGTCGATTCTGTAACAATCTCACCGTGATAACTTAGGTGAAGTGAGGTATCATTCCACCTGATGCTAGGGATTGACCCTATCGACAACTCACCTTAAGCTCACTTCACCTAGGTTATCACGGTGAGATTGTTACAGAATAGCATTGCAGGCCCACCAAGTGCGCTGACATGCGCATCCTGGGCCTGGACGACTCGGTGACGGCGGGAGAGATGGTGACTGCCGTCGTTAGGACTGGGGTGTGCTCTGCCGAGCAGGTGAGGGCAGGCACCATCCGTCCTAACTTCAAGGGGATGCGAGCGGTTACGGTGAGCTGCCCCATGTCGACGGCCAAGAAAATAGCCGAGGGCCATAGGCTACTGGTGGGCTGGGTTTCCGCGCAGGTGAAACTGCTGGAACCCAGACCTCTGAGGTGCTTCCGCTGTCAGGTGGGCAACCATGTGGGAGCTAAATGCATCGCGGCGAGTAATGGGCAACTGCCGTTCGATAAGGACTAGGCCCGGGTCGATAGCGCGTTGTATTTCACGCGTGCCTCAAAGAGATGTCAGCATCAATGACGGGGTCCGTTAGGGCTATGCCTGCCAGGGTTGCGGGAAGTCCGAGAAGGATACCGTGGCTCCTGGTACAGGCAACTGAAGGAACACGGGTGGGTTTTAGTCAGTAAGAGTCTGACACGCCCTCCCGCTCTGCCCAGAGCGGGAGAAGTTATTAGATGATTTCCCACCCTCAAAAAAAAAAGGTACTAAATACAATGCCAATTGAATAACAACATCATTATTGAAGTACTTCTCGAAGTATTTCTGTGTCTGTGTAATAAAGTTTAACCAAATATTCGTGTATCTTCAGAATACAATGCTTGTAACCGGCACTGTAAATATTAAGTGTTCTATTGAGATTATTATATAAATCGGTTCCTAAATAGACATAGAATCGGTTTATAAAGGCATGTCTACTTTGAGTCTTTATGCAGACCAAATACTTCTTTCTCTTGTCAGAAGGTACTAGCTTGTAAGCGAGTTCAACGTGCTGCTGATTACAGCAGCACGTTGAACTCGCTTACAAGCAATAACAATAGGCCAATTATTTATACTGCACATCATATTAATGATGTGCAGTATAAATAATTGGCCTATTGTTAGCACCTCACATGCAATGTAAAGCTGATGTGTAGGAAATCTGAAAGGCCTAAAAGTGGCTACCTTTAGAATTGCTCTTTGAGCACGTTCTAGAGGGACTAAAATAGACTTTGCAGCACCGCCCCATGAAGTTATGCAGTATGTAAGTACGCATTGGCACAAAACTAAATATACCTGTTTAATTAATTTAAAGTCAGCAATGTGGCGTAAATTCTTAAAGATATATATGAGTTTACGAACTCGATTACATTGCAAATCAATGTGTTTACAGAAATTTAAATTTGTGTCAATTGTTACACCTAAATATTTTATGTGATCGGCTTTAGCTAGAGTAGGACACGAACAAGCAGCGTCTGCGTCTGTCGTACAGTTATGAGCATAAATGGTAAGGTTAGTACCTAAGTGGTATATTAGTGTTTCTCATTCTAAATAGAATGTACTTGGTTTTATCTGCATTTAATATTAGTAGATTCATACGAAGCCAATTTGATACAATGTTAAAACTACTCTGACCATATTTATAGACCTCCTCTCGTGATTTAGCCGAAAGCAATAGGGCTGTGTCATCTGCATATGACATTATGATACCATTTGGTAATTTCAAGTTGCACTGTTCATTTATGTAAATTAAAAACAACGTTGGTCCCAAAACACTTCCTTGTGGAATGCTGTAGCAGCTGTTTTTAAGTTCTGAACTTTTATACTGACCGAGTTTTACACTCTGATGACAATTTCTAAGGTAGGTAATCAGAAAAAGTAGGAGTTGTGTTCCTCTTATCACAAGTGTTTCAAGCGTCTGCAATAGTTTAGAGCAAGAAATAGTGTCGAAAGCCTTGGCAAGATCCAGGAAAATCCCCATGCAATGCAAGCCATTATCCAAATTTATAGTAACAATTTGTCAATTTGTGTACTGCTTGGCAGTTTGATCTTTTTGGTCTAAAAGCAAATTGACTATCTGAAAGTAATTTGTTGTCCTCAAGATACTTTATTAACCGATTAAAACCCGTTTAAACGTAGCACACAGGAAGGTTTTATAAAAATGCGGCTGTTATTTTAGTGGGTTGTGATGTCTTACGACTTCCACGCGAACGAAGTCGCGGGCGGAACCTAACTAGTTATAAGTACAATAAGTCAGCATAATTATCACAACAATCTTATTGCTTAGTGCATTATTTTTTATCTAATAACTCTGCTAAATTCAACATTTTAGCTTTACGAAACCTAGGATAGGTTGGGGAAACGGTGACTTCATGCAAACTGAGCTAGCTGTATCTCCAGGACCACTGAACCAAACATTTTTAGACAAAATATTTTTGGAGTCTTGAAAGAAAGCTCTTCAAACGATACGTTACACGATACATTTAGAACTCGTTCGAACTGAACACCAAAATATATATTTTATAATGGTGTTTGACTGACGAACCGTGTAAACTTCATAGAGACCTACTTACTCGTATTATGCCAAAATTCTAATTTCTACGTTGCAGAGATCTCGAGAAAGCCTCTGTGTCAGACGGAGAAGAAAGTGGTCTCTTACCAAAGGCTCCGTTTTTAGTTATTACGTTTATCCACCCCAAAACATCCACCGTTAGGTTAGGTTAGGTTACATACGACCGGGGGTGCATGTTGAAGAGCCTCCTCGTGGCGCACCCTGGGCAACGTCGGCTCCAATTGCCCACCACGTCTTGGTGGACAATTGGGGCTGGCGGCTAATCTTCAACAAACGGGGAAAGGTCATGGTTCCAATCACCGATCATGCTTTGATGGTCGGTGAAGGGAACCGGGCTACAGACGGTCAATATGTCCACTCCTCCTCTGCTTACAGAGGTAGTTGAGTGGGCGTAGACTGGGAAGGACCACCGCTGCGGTGCAGGCGCACCAAAGCGGCGCGTGTTTTTCTCCTCGAGGAGAGAACTTTCGGCGGGTTCGCTGAGTCGGGTCGGCCGGACAGCGAACGGAGGCATGCCTAATGCCGCCGTCGGGGGCTTGGCTTAATTGCCTGGCCCAGAGGAAGGCTACCTCTAAGATAAAAAACCACCCAATCCTAAGCTTTGAAGCGCGGTGAGAGGATGCATGGCTGGAGGGAGTCCAGTCGTTAGCGCTTCCCCTGCAGAGCACCTGCCGCACTCTGCAGTATGTAGGCTTACCGGGCATCTAGGCTCTGCCCGGTGGACATAAAAAACCTATATCGACTCGTGGGACTACATATGGACAACAAAAAAACAAAAAAAAAAAACAAAATTGCCGATCGTGCTGGTCGAGCAGATGGGTGTCCTGTCAGGTGCGGTGTCAGACTCTGACACCGCATCTGAGAGGATGAGTGTTGCGAGTGTGGCGAGCGTAAGCTCAAAACGCTCGCGGACTGAGGAGGAGATGATGGAGCGTCCTTCAAAATTTTGGAGGAAGTGCTCTCACAGAGAGGACGAGAGGCGCGCGGGGTTGACAGGCCTCTCTTCTAGCGAGGAGAACCTGCCAGCCAAGGTGGGCAGAAGAGGGCGAGGTCGCGCAGTTGGTGGAGCGTCAGCTCGTTCGACGTCGCGCGACTCTCTAGGGCGCTTTCTCAAGCGCCCCGACATGCCGGCACCCAGCGGAGGAAGTGACCCGGGGGACAAGCAGGTGGAGTGCGCTTCTAGCCAAAGCTCCACCTCTTTGGTCACCACAAAGGAGAAGAGCGACCTGGAGCCCCTGGTGTCGGACCTAAGCGGGGGCTCCACTATGTCCCTGTTGGGAGCCAACAGAGCGGAGGCAAATGCTGCAAAGCGGTCGCAGCAAAAGACGGTCGCGGCTGACGAGGTCAGCGAATTGGCCCGACAGGCCCGAGAGCGGCGCTCTGCCCGGATAACTGCCGGGGGGAGCCTTACAGCGGTGGCACTCAGTCGCCAAGTTTTGGACGGCGTGGATGTGGTCCTGAAGGTTGCCACCAAATCGGGCAACCTGAAGGGCACATTCACGCGTGCTTTAAAGGAGGCAGCGGAGGGTATTAAGGAGGCAGTTGAGGTCCTCCTTAATCGCACTAGCACGGAGGAGACGGCGAAGCTATGGGAGGAGAATGGCCGTCTCCGATCCGAGTTGGAGGACCTCAAGCGGCAGTTCGCTGCCCAGAGGGCAGCTCCCACGGCCTCCTGCTCCACCTCCTCCGCAGCCTTGCCGTTTTCTTCGTTGGCTTCTTCGGTCCCGTCGTCGACGCCTGCACTTGCGGATGCGGAGATCGAAAAGATCGCGCGCATCTGCATGATGCAGTGTGGAAAGATGGTGGGTGCCCGAATGGAAAGCATAGAGGCTAGGCTCCTCCCGGCTGAGACCCTCCGCCCACCGCTCGCTGCGGACAAGCGGAGGAAGGAGGGGGCCAAGATGCCCGCTGATGGGCCCAGAAAGCCCGTGGAGCGCACGTCCGCGCCTACTTCCCGGACAGCCGCGCCATTGGCACTCGCACCCCCGCCGACCGCACCATCGGCGACCGCACCCGGGTCCACCAAGGAGACCTGGACGACGGTCGTCAAGAAGGGCCGCCGCAAAGGGAAGACGGCGCTGCCGGTACTCGCTAGAGCACCGGCACCGAAGAAGGCCCAAGGATCGCCTAAGGTCAGAGCCCCACGCTCCGCGGCTGTAGTAATTACGCTGCAGCCCGGAGCCGTCGAAAGGGGCATATCATATAAGGCGGTCCTAACGGAGGCGAGGGCGAAAGTCGCGTTCCCTGACCTTGGCATACCGTCCGGCCTCAGAATGAGGCCGGCGATTACGGGGGCGCGACTGCTGGAGGTGTCGGGTGCCTCTAGCGGCGAAAAGGCGGACATCTTGGCCGCCAAGCTGCGAGAGGTCCTCAACCCAGAGGACGTCCGGGTGTCCAGGCCGATGAAGACCGCTGAGCTGCGCGTCGATGGCCTGGATGACTCGACGACCGCGGCTGAGGTCGTGGCAGCTGTCGCCCGAGTCGGCGGATGTCCGCCTGATGATGTGCGGTCTGGCGAGATTCGCGTCGACGCTTCCGGGCTCGGCGCGATCTGGGTGCGGTGCCCGGTGGCGGCGGCAAACAAAGTTGCCGACGCTGGGCGTCTGTTGGTGGGGTGGGTGGCAGCGAGGGTGAAGCGGCTGCAACCCAGGGCCTTGCGGTGCTACCGTTGCTTCGACATTGGGCATGTCAGAGCACGGTGCACCGCTGAAATAGACCGCAGCGAGCAGTGCTATCGCTGCGGTAAGGCCGGCCACAAGGCGGCCCAGTGCTCCGCGGCGCCAAACTGCAGCCTCTGTACAGCTGCGGGGAGGCCCGCTGGGCACAGAGTGGGTGGAAAGGCTTGTGGCGCGCCCGCCAACAAGAAGAAGAAGAGAGGGGCTGCTAAGGCTGCCGGGGGCTCTTTACCCCCCCCTCAGCCTGGCTGCCCTTCGGCCGACTCCCGGCCTAGGAATGGTGCGGAGGGAATGGATTGCGCATAATTGCGCTCTACCATTTCCTCCAAGGCAATATCAACCACTGTGCCAGAGCTCAGGATCTCTTGCTCCAGAGCATGGCAGAGTGGTCGATTCACGTGGCTGTTGTCGCCGAACCGTACTTTGTCCCCCCCAGGGATAACTGGGTGGGAGACCTGGACGGTTTGGTGGCCATCATTGGCGGGGCTCTTGTCAACCCGTCCCGAGGTCACGGCTGGGTAGCCGCCCTCGTGGACGGCATTGGTATGGTTGGGGCGTATTTTTCGCCCAACAAGAGTCTCGCCGACTTCGAGAGGTTCCTTGTCGAGTTGGGTGCCGTCGTGGGCCGACTCCACCCTCGCCCTGTGCTGTTGCTGGGGGATCTCAACGCCAAGTCTGTGGCGTGGGGATCTCCTGTGACCGATGCTAGGGGCGAGGTGCTGGAGGAGTGGGCGGTCACGACTGGCTTGACCGTCCTAAATCGGGGCTCGGTCCACACGTGCGTGCGGCAGCGGGGCGGCTCTATAGTGGACGTCTCGTTCGCTAGCCCTGCTGTCGCGATCCGTGTCCGCGACTGGCGTGTCGCCGTGGAGGTGGAGACGTTGTCGGATCACCGTTACATCCGTTTCGACGTCTCCGCCCAGACCAGCGGCGGCCGCAGTTCGATGGCCCCGCGAATGGACGGTCCGCGCTGGGCGCGTAAGCGCATCGACAGGGAGCTTCTCGAGGAGGCCGCTATTGTCCAGGCCTGGTTCCGGGAGTCGGCAACAAACGGACCCGTCGACGTCGAACAGGAGGCGCTGTGGTTCCGCGGGGCGATGACGCAAATCTGCGACGCGTCCATGCCCCGGGTCCACGCACAGTCAGCAAGGCGCCAGGTGTACTGGTGGACCGCCGAGATCGCGCAGCTGCGCGTCGCGTGCGTGGCGGTTAGACGCCAGTACACCCGATACCGGAGGAGACGTCGTCGGGTCCCTGACGAAGAAGCCGCGCTGTATGAGGTGTACCGCGCGGCGAAGGAGGCTCTGTGGCTGGCCATCGGCGAGGCGAAAACGCGAGCCAGGGAGGAGATGTTGGAGAGTCTAGACGGGGATCCGTGGGGGCGCCCTTATCGCGCGGTCCGAGGGAAACTTCGAGCCGCGGCGCCCCCACTTACGGAGAGTCTCCAACCCGAGCTGCTGGAGGAAGCAGTCGCAGCCCTCTTCCCGGTGAGAGCGGAGCACAGTCCGCCGCCGATGGCTGTGCCCACAGCCGCAGAGCCTACAGGAGAGAACGCCATCAGTGTCCCAGAGGTGACACAGGCAGAGATGGGGGCAGCCGTGATGCGGCTCCGGGCCAAGAACGTGGCTCCGGGGCCCGACGGGATCCACGGCTGCGTGTTAGCCCTCGCTCTGAAGGAGCTTGAGCCCCAACTGAGAGGACTCTACACAGCGTGTCTTGAGCGGGGCCAGTTTCCCACTTTGTGGAAATCTGGTCGTCTGGTCCTGCTCAGGAAGGCGGGGCGCCCTGCCGACTCGCCGTCCGCGTACCGGCCCATAGTGCTGCTAGACGAGGTGGGCAAGCTGTTTGAGCGTATTATCGCAGCCCGCCTCGTCGGCCACTTGTGCAGAGAGGGGCCGGACCTGGACGACAGCCAGTTTGGTTTTCGGCATGGGCGCTCCACCATCCACGCTGTGTCGCGGGTGAGAGTCCTGGCGGAGGAAGCGGTGTCCCGGGGCGGGGTGATGTTGGCGGTGTCCTTGGACATCTCCAACGCCTTCAACACCCTGCCCTGGAGTTGTATTCGGGAGGCACTGCGCTATCATCGGGTGCCTCCCTACCTCCGCCACATCGTTGGGGCTTATTTGTCGGAGAGGTGTGTCACCTGCGTGGGACGTGATGGCGGAAACCAGCGCCGCATGTCGTGCGGTGTTCCGCAGGGCTCGGTCCTAGGCCCGCTCCTGTGGAACATCGGGTACGACTGGGTGCTGAGGGGTGAGCTCCAACTGGGCGTAGATCTGACGTGTTATGCGGATGACACGCTGGTCACTGCCCGGGGGAGCTCGCACAGGGAGGCAGCGTTGCTGGCGACGGCTGCGGTCTCAGAGGTGGTGGGCCGCATACGTCGCCTAGGCCTGGAGGTGGCCCTCAGCAAGTCGGAGGCCATGGTGTTTCATGGCCCCCGGCGGGCGCCGCCGCCCGGCTCACACATCGTGGTCGGGGGGGCTCGGATCGCTGTCGAGTCCACCATGAAGTATTTAGGATTGGTGCTCGACAGCCGGTGGAACTTCGAGCCCCACTTCCGACGGCTGGCGCCCAAGTTGCTGGGCGCGGCTGGCGCGCTCGCAACGCTGCTTCCCAATCTGGGGGGCCCGAGCGCCGTCTGTAGACGGCTCTACGTGGGGGTCGTGCGATCCATGGCCCTGTATGGGGCCCCGGTGTGGGCCTCTGACCTGACGGCCGGCAGCATCGCTGTTTTGCGAAAGCCGCAGAGGGCGATGGCCGTCAGAGTCATCAGGGGGTATCGCACGATCTCCTACGAGGCGGCGTGCGTACTGGCCGGATCCCCGCCCTGGGACCTCGAGGCGAAAGTACTCGCGTCGTTGTATCGGTGGCGCGAGGAAGCGAGGGCGCGGGGCGAGGGACCGATGCAGCGACACATAGAGCTGCGTCGGTCTCAGCTTCGCGAGGTCCTGGTGGCGGAATGGCGGGACAGGCTTTCACGCCCTACCGCCGGCCTCGTCACCATCGAGGCGGTCCGGCCGGTGCTCGAGCGCTGGCTCGGGAGGAGGCACGGCTCCCTGTCGTTTCGGGTGACGCAGGTGCTCTCGGGGCATGGTTGCTTCGGGAAGTACCTGTGTCGCATAAACAGGGAGCCGGACGCCCGGTGTCACCACTGCGTCGACTGCCGGGAGGACACGGCGCGGCATACGCTGGCAGAGTGTGCCGCTTGGGAGGAGCCGCGCCGTGCCCTCATCTCAGAAGTAGGCAGTGACTTGTCGCTGCCGGCCGTAGTCGAGTCGATGGTCGGCAGCGACGAGTCCTGGGACGCGGTGGTTTCCTTCTGTGAGACAGTCGTCTCGCAGAAGGAGGCTGCGGAAAGGGAGAGGGAGATCTCGTCCTCTCACCCGGCCCGCAGAAGGCGCACCGGGCGTCGGCGGAGGGCGGATAACGCCCTCTTCCAGCCCCCCTAAATGGGTCCAGGGGCGACGGACTCGGGGACGTCCGTCGCCCCCCACACACCAGGACCCGAGGTGGCGGCGCGTAGTGTTCCACGCGCGCCCCTGTTAGACGTCGCGGGGGGAGTCAAACACCTCACTCCCCCCCCAGACCCGAAGAGAGGCCCGCAGTGGCGGGCCGGCACCAGTCGGGGGTTGTGGAAGGATCGTATGTTCCCGCGACCCCCGGCGTAGGTGTGAGATGGAACACCGGGGTGGTTTTTAGTCAGTAAGAGTCTGACAGACCCCGTCGCCCGCCCCAGGGTGGCGGACATCCATGAGGATTTTCCACCCCGGAAACAAAAAAAAAAAAAAAAAAAAAAAAAAAAAAAGGTTACATACGACCGACCGCGACCCCCGGCGTAGGTGTGAGACGGAACACCGGGGTGGTTTTTAGTCAGTAAGAGTCTGACAGACCCCGTCGCCCGCCCCAGGGCGGCGGACATCCATGAGGATTTTCCACCGCGGAAACAAAAAAAAAAAAAAAAAAAGGTTACATACGACCCCCACTAGGAGACGAGGCCCGGACAGACCGGGCCAGCACTAGTGTGGGGCTGCGGAAGAATTTCGATTCCCGCGGCCCCGCGCGCACGTGCGAGGAGACACCGGGGTGGTTTTAGCCTGTAAGAGTCCGGCACGCCCCTCCACCTTTTCCCCAGGCGGAGGTAGTCCATGAGGATCTCCCCCCGTAAAAAAAAAAAAAAATAGTTACATACGTTTCCGCGTATCCACCTAACGGTGGATACCGTTAGGTGGATACGCGGAAACGTATGTCCGAGAATTCACCCTAGGTCTAGTTATGAACATTGCCCCACACTAGGAATCTCCTGTATCGTGGGTGCGTTTACAAACATTTAAACTCACATACACAAACGGCCAGACCCGGAACAACTAGCTTGCAGGTCATACAAATATTTGTTCCGTGCGGGGATCGAACCCGCGACACGTAACGCAGCAGTCAATCGCTTAACCACTGCGCCAACCGTGTCGTCAAACGTCAGTTAGATATACGGAATTAATAGGCTTTTCTCGGGACATGCGTTTCCGCGAATTCACCTAATGGTGGATTTTTTTGGGGTGGATAAACCGAATAACAGTTAGTTTTTCTTTAACCTTTTGACCGCCACAGTCGTGTATAGACGACAAACCAAAATGTGCCCAGCACGCCACGGTCGCGACAGCGTGACCAAATTTTATACGTAAATAAATGTCATAAAACAGCATTTTTTTGTTCATTTCCCTTGTTAATTATGTACCTTGACTCTTCGTAATTTATTTAAAGTGAACTGCTTTCGTTAGATTTCAATTTTAGTAACGTAAGATGACAAAAACGAAAACCAGTCATAAAGTTCGAAAAACATAGTGCCCTCGACGCCACAGTCACCATTGATGCAGGTAGTAGTCAATATAACACGAATATCGACCTCGACGGCAACTTACGTTATATTTAATTTACTCTGAAATTCTGCACTAGTAAATAAATAAAACATTTCATACTGAACTTTTACGTTCGAGAAATCAGAATTTTTTTATAATACTGGACTATGCACTATCTATAAGTCGAGTGTTAGTTGATTATCGATTAATAAATAGTTATGTTACACAGACATGTTGTATACAAAAGTTCTTAATTCTGTACAGAAAAAAACCACTTGATATGAGTTTTATTCTCAGATAACAGACGGTAAGTAAACTACTCATCTTTTTCTGTTACAACAGATTTGAAGTAAGTACCTATATATTTAAGATCCAAACGTGATATCAAGTAAGACTCGTATCGATACTCGTTATATTAACATCTTACTTGTAAAACTAGCGGTGTGACGAGGAGGAAAAAATTCTCGTCGTCACACTATGGTGTGACGGAGTCGGGAATGAAACGCTTTGATAGCTCTTGTCGCTGCGACAAACGATTACCTACTCGCTGGGCAGTGTGAAAAGTCAGCGATCAACTACTAATTTATGTAGGTATCTTTTACTTATACGGGACCTATAATAATTATTTTGTACGTTTCTTGACAGAGAAAATCGTTGATAGATGTTCGTTTCCTCCCCCGGCAGTGGGACAGGTGCCTTAGGGCGATAAAGCAATAACGACGACGATTATACAATGTTTTATATGACTACGTTTCTGAACACGGTTTCTAGCTCAGAATCTTCGTGTTATTAAAGGTTGGCATATCTGCTGCCACAGTGTTCTGAAGGGCAAGATACTAGGAATAGAAAATGAAGCAAAACAAATTAATAAAAATATAAACATTTTAATAACATTATTTAAAATAAAACAATAAAAAATCAACAGTAACAGAAAAAAAAATAACAGTGTACAATATAAAAATTATGACGAAATTTAATATAATAACGAATCCCGACGTAAATAAAGGTGATGTATATTCTTAGAAATTTAATAACGTTTGAGAAAATGTAATAAGCAAAAAACTTAATACATTTTAATATAATGTACCTACTCGTGATAATTTGAAGTTCTACAGTAAATTACAGTAATACCAAAGAATATTATCTACTTCTCACACACTTATAGCTTTAAAATTACTTAATTATTGCGTCTACCTACAGACACGCGTTCATCAGTCAACGTTGGAAAACAGTGAAATAAAGCTCTGCGCACACTGACCATAAACCAGCGCGAGACGCGGGGCGAGATCACGGCACGCGTCGATTGTTTTAGGGCTGATTTTTCAATAGTAGGCTATCTTTTATCTGAGGAAGAAATATTGTGGTTTGATAGCTTTTGTATGGAAAATATGTCAAACTGTCACATTTATTCTTCAGATAAAAGTTATCTGACTATTGAAAAACCAGCCCTTAGTGATTCAAAAAGAAAGTCATTTGCGCCAGTTTGAACACGTCCATACAAGTTAGTTGAGACAATCGGCGCGACCGAATTTCGTCTAGCATATCGCGCGGGTTTCGCTTCTGCTTGGCCAGATCTGTGAAGAAAGTCCTAGCGAAGATTTTTTTCTCACCGGGATTATATTTATTTCAGCATATGAAAGACTGTGCGAAAAGCCCTTTTACGAAATAGTGTGCCAGAAAAAAATTTTAACCATGTTGATATTTGTGTTTATCTTTGGGTCGCAGAAATCAGTTCATAGCAAATATTTCCTAAAGAATTGGTTTTACGCCAATTAATGTTAAGGCCACTTTGTTCCTTACCTACATAACTCTTCACAAAAAAGAATAACTACGCAACATTTAGGTACCTACGTAGAACTTATAGCCCTCGAGTTATAAGGCTGAGGAAAGTTAAGGGTAACGATGCATTTGTTTTTGAAGAACGATAAAAAAATATTTCATACCGCTACAGGACCGCAAATTAAGAAGAAAAATAAATCTGCATTTTTTGTTTTTTGATAAAACTTCTACCTGAACCGAATTTATTCGGTATAAAATGACTTGCGAAAATCGAGCGGTATTTTCCCAATTAATAAGTTATGAATAATTGTGTTGTTACGAATGACAGCACTTGCTTTAAATCGTGACTTCATCCGCGTGTCCCATACAAACTTCAACACCCCAAAGTTGTTTATTGGGATAAAAATTAACGCTCATAATTTTGGACTCACAATAACTTAGATGGAGGAATATAGATGAGACCATTCTAACAATGACAGCTTCGTTGGTCTAGTAGTGGTTGCAAGCGCAACTGATGAGCGTGAGGTCTTGGGTTCGTTTGCCAGGTAGGGCAAAGTGTTATTGAATGTAGCTTATTCAGTTTGGCCACCCTAATTAGCCACCCTAAGGTGGATACTCGGAAACACGTGTTCATCTATCCACCCAAGACAGGGTGTAAAATCGGAATTCACTTTTGATTATTCTTCCAACTTTTTGTACAGTCATCATCATCAACAATACTTACTTATGTAAAATATGTATAAGTACCACAAACTTAAACAAAAATCAAATTACGTATTGCATTTATTTCAAAGTAAACTTCCTCGTTTTAAATAATATTAATAAACAATTTATAAATTCTGCAATAAGTATGTCAAGGAAATGACCAACACTAATTTCATTAAGTAGACGTAATCCTGGATAAATTCGTCTATATGTATATATGTATATCTACATTTGCAATCGTTTTCTAAATTTAGTTGCTACAACAAACGTACAATTAGTGAAAATCTGGGCGGTTTTCTACAAGGATTCCAAAAACTTTACATAATTTGGATGTTTGTCCTTGACTTCATTAATTCTGGCTCAATAAAAGAAATTTTAAACCGTACTGTGATTTATTTCAATACCTACTCCAATAAAACTATAATTGTAATTATGTCACATTGAATGATAGGTAATTAAAAAAGATTCCCTGATTTGACATTTCAAAGAAGAAGTATGTACGTATTTTTTTTATAGGTTCAGGACCTATATTTTATAGATATCTTGGGTTAGTTTCTATCGTGTTCCTCTAAATGACTGTACACAGCAGAGGGAAAAATAGTACAAGGATTTCCATTAGACACCCCGTCTGTGGTGGACAGATGAACACGCCTTTCCGAGTATCCACCCTAGGGTGGCTCTATTAGGGTGAACAAACTATGTGTCTAGACTCGGCTGTCAGTAACAATGAATTAACATATTTAGTTTTTTCGGTTTTACTTATCATAGGGTCCTACTTTATCAGTCCAAGCGCTTTTAATGGATGATTATGTTTATAACCAGACCCCGTTATCGCGGATGCTCGAACAATTGTTTTGTAGTGATTGAACATTTCATTATATCGACTATATTGGTATCGATATTAACAAGCACCTATCGGACATACATTTTCCGCGTATCTACGTTAGGGTGTAGTTTTTGGGGTAGATAGGTAACGATGCTATAAGTTGTACGCCAATCCAAGCACAGTCGTAGCAAAATCGACGCGCATAAAAAATGGGTCCATCCGTTTGTGAGCTACGATGCCACAGACAGACAAAGGCTTAGAAATTCTGCAACACCCTTTTTTTGGGTCGGGTGTTAAAACCGGTCAGGACCGAAGCTAATAAAGTAGAACCTTATTTAATTTCATAATGCTCTGCATGGCCGCAGTTAAGTTTCCGTTTTTTTCTTCTTTCCAAATGCTTCACCCTCCTCTATTGTAGTTAATAGTTCCATACCTTTAGTTTCGGGTAGAAACATCGTTACGAAGAAGGCAACAAATGGCACTACAGCGAATACGAGCGCAGACAACCATGGCCTAATATCTTTTAAATCAACAACAAAAGGAGCTATCATGGAGCCGATCCGAGCGCACATAGATGAAAAACCGACAGCAGCGTTTCGTACTACAGTTGGGAACATCTCTCCACAATACAAATAAACAACGACAAACACAACAAAAGCAGTTACGACACCAATACTTGCACAAATTACAGATACCGTACCTTCCGAAAATGCTAAAATAATTAAGCAAGCAGTACATATGAAATGACATATTAATAAAATTGTCTTTCTGCCGAACATTTTCAGAAAGGGTATAGACAGGAGTGTGCTAGCTGTGACTAAGCAGGAACTAGCCGCTACGTTGATAAAAATATTACCACTTAGCTGCCCTACATATTGCGCTATACCATAATAACAGTAGGAACACATCACCCAATTAACCGCCATACCCAGGATATTCTTTCTAAGATTAGGAGTACGAAAAAGATCAATTGTAGTTCCTGCTATTAATTTATTTCTCGCTTGAATTGCTTGAAAAGCTTCTACATTTGCTCGTATATTTGTGGTTGGGCGATTATTCCTGCAAATAATTGTTTACTCAATTATTTTAGGATAAACAGCTCGATTGATTTAAGAAAATAAGGTAGCATTCGATTTGTCTTGACACCACAAATGCATATAGAGGGTGACTTGTAATATGGCGTATTCCTTCCAGGACCTGATAGGATCAGCGCAGAACGACGAAATTGCATGACAATGAAACAATGAATTTTAGCATCCATATTGCCTTGGCGATCCATGAATCCATGGGATTCAAGAGTATTTTTGCGAGAATTTTCATTGTTTTTCTCTTATCTGTCAAATTAAACGTCCATCAATGCTATTTTATTAAATAGCGAGTTTGTTAAAAGAAAGCTTTCGATGCTACCAAAAGTTCTAAAATATTTAACAGTTAAAAGTAACAAGAAGTAAATTAATGATTTTCAAAATCATCTACGTAACTACATGAGGGACACCATTTATTGCAAAATTTAACTAAAACATTAAGCGTGCAAATGACTTTGGAAACGTCTTCATTTAATCAAGTATCGATCGGGGTACAAATGTTGAAACAACATTAAGAGGTATGAAACAATCCTTAATGCGAGCAAAAAGGTGGAATTTGGCCACTTTTGAAATAATAAAATGAAAATCAAATGAATTAACTACATAGCAAAGATCAACCAATCGCTTTCGTCACTACTTTCTAACCACCCAGCAATCCTTCCCGGGTTATGTAGCCAGGTGGTCGCGACCTGCAGGGCTAACATGAGACACGCGACGATTACTCACTCTCGCGTCGAAATTTTTTTGTCGATTTCTGTCACTTTTCTCGTTTCCCTGCCAATGCTGCCGTACAAAATACTCACCTCGCCAGAGCGAGGGGAGTATTTTTAAGATTTCTTAGCATCAAACGTTACATTTTCTTTTAAAAGGACGGGATTTAAAGACAATGAAACATCTCGCTGGTTAAACACTGCTTATATTTATTTGATCCATTCAATGACAATTTAAACACACCCTTACTGTAACTACCACTACAACGGTGACGGAAACCACAATATTATTTATTTTTTTGTCTTTTTATTCTACGTTTTAAAAACCATGTTATAAATGCATTCATTTTGCTGTTTGTTGTAAGTACTTATACCAATTAGATACTCACTATTGGATTTAAACAGTGTTTGTTTAACAATTTACACATACAACACTACAGAGATCAACATAGTCTTCAAACTTCTTCTTCTTCATAACTCGCGTAACGCGTAACATTCATCATTATTTTTTTCGAACGTGAGCTTAAGCTAAACAATAAACTGATACCTATAAATTATCTAGTGATTAGGTATGTAATCTTAATTGAATTATGTGTTGTTAAATAGTTTCGTTCGGTTCTTATGGATTATATCAGGTTTTCCATTAATGTTCACCTCCACATTAGGTAATACATCTCATATGACCATGTAAGGTCCCTCATATAAGTTTGTAAGCTTATTACCAGTTTCACTTTTAATAAAGATATAACCATCTTTTTTATACCGTACAGGAGTAATAATTATGTAGGTCGTATTTGTTTTTATTTTCTAATTTACTGTTTATTAAATTGTTTCGCACTTCTGTTTCTGAGGCTTGTAACCAATATTTGATTTCGAGAGGATAACTATAGTGATTCATTTTTTTGATTTATTGTTTATTTTATTTGACTATATTATTCAATTTAGTATAATTTATTGACATAATCTACTCTTTTCAATGTTTTTTAATGAGTTGTATTGCAAATATGGTTAGCTAGCGACCTCGACAATTGATCATAATCTTATTATGAGCAACTGGTAGCAAGTTGGTCATGCTCCCTTAGATGTCAATGCTTGCGGTAGCATCGGGGGTCGTGTTGACTTCTTCCCTTAAATATGGCGAGGGGGGTAATGGCTGATCTTTGCGTTATGCTCGTGAACGGGTGCTGCTTGTGGTGACAGGTCATCTTGCCGACTATGGTTTTGTTATTATTATTAGTAATTAACTGTTTCTTTATTTTACTTGGAAGGTCCTATAGTTTATCATTTGTGACTACAAGTTACAGCTACATATATAAACATAATGCAGCATTGCATATTATGTAATCGGGCACGCCCTTTATGCCTGGAGGCATTTTATTATGTATTAAGTTCTGTTTACGTTTTTATTATTTATTTCTGCTCGAGTATAGTTTTCAATATTGGCGTGTGCTAGCTGACATAATGGCAAATAATTTTAATGTTTTTGTGTTTCGTAATGTTAATTACTTATTACGGTATAGAATCCAGTTCTTCTAACTGAACAGACAGCAGTGCTGCTGGGGAGTTTGTTCCGCCACTTCTTCCCAGCTAAAGCACTAGGATGTGGTGACGGGCGGGCGTTTTGGGGGGACTGTCTTATGTGATTTTGACGTTCAAAAAGTGCTGATTCTCAGCCTAGTTTGAATAAATGACTTTTGATTGTACAATGGCTCTTTAGTTTTAGTGCGATTGCTTGATGCAAAGCACCAGAACGGCAGCCATGTTGGTTTATTGGTTGGTTTATTTTCTGCCTGTATTCTTAGATAAGCTCCTAAGCTCTTGTCAAAGTTCTCCTGTGCTCCAACGCTTTGGTAGTGGTATGCTGTCGAATTCAATTTAGAAATATTGAATAGTTTACATACCTCTTTAAATATTTGTGACATGAACTCGGCCCGTCTGTCATTAGCCTCGCGGAACGCCTTGCTGTAGGATATAGTTGTTTACAAATGCACGTGCGGTTTCTAATGCTGTTTTGGATGCAAGTGGTTTAGCAGATACCTACATATTTCGACAGCTCACATTAAGCGTTAGAATATATAAAATTGTAAGAGTCTATCTAGCGGTTCTACTAGGTTGCGGAATGACCACCCACGTCCGTTGTAACAGGCGAAAAAGATTTTTTGGTGTGTGTACGGTATCCATATTTAGCAGAGCTCTTCTTTGAAGCATATCCCATGCATGCTCAATGGGTTTCCAGTCTGGCGATAGAGCAGGCCATGGTAGGACGTTGATATTAGCTGCGGCAAGTGTGTTTGCAACGAATATGGTAGTGTGTGGACATGCATTATTATGCATAAGCAGAAATGAAGCACCAAATTGGGTCCGCAAAGCAATTACAATAACTGATGCAATCGGACGGCACGGTTGGCGCAGTGGTTAAGCGATTGACTGCTGCGTTACGTTAAAAAAAAAAAAAAATAAAGAATCGTTTCAGCGTAAATATGTGCATTGAAATTGATCCAAAGCATCAAATTATCAGTTCGGTTCTTCCGCCGATCCAAATATCCGCTCATATCATGATTGTCCTACCACTGTATGCATGGATCACCTAGCATTATTTTAAACGTTCTTGGCGTCCAGGGGTCCTCAAATACCTGGTCGAGTATCTGGCCTCATAAAAAAGAGAGGTTCGTCAGAAAAACACACAAAAAGACATTCTTCTTATGTCTAATTTCACTGTAAACGGGCTCTGCGGTTGCGGGGCTCAATAGGTGGTACACGTAGCGGCCTTCGGGAAGCGCAAGCGATTTCTTATGGTTTGATCGCTTATTAAGTTCCCTGGTGAGCTATAAAGCCTCGTAACCAACATCATCGCGGTCATTGTACGATTTCATCGAACAGTAATTTGTATGTAACGATCTTATCTGCGCGTTGTGGTGCGAGCTCGTCCTCCATGTCGCTCTGCCACGCTGCCAAAGTAGACTTATAAAACTCTGCATAGTGCCCAGAGCAATTATCACAGTACGTTGCCGAGAACCAGCTTCCAACAATCCCACAGCTCTGATCATTTCTTCTCGGCTCAAATGATGTCTTCTCTCCATAATAACGTTATTTTGTATTGATTCCACTCAGCAGTATGCCAGAAATTTTCCTGATTTGGCCTCAGACTCGTAGGGTTTTATCGGAATACGACTTGACAGAAGATTTTCATCTTTTGACCGAAATTCAAAAACTACGCCCTTTTCAAATGACAATTTTTACAAAAAAGTAGTTACAAAAAAATATAAACCTGTTTTTTTTGTAACTTGCAATAACGTGATTGATCCCTAGACACTTTTGATGTTTGTGGCATTAAATCTTTGCTTTCATAAAGAAAATATTATTTTCATAATTACGCATTTTTGGTAATGTTTTTCTGTCTGTTATCCTTAGTTCTACAGTATTTTTAAGCTAAGCTTTCTACCAGATTCGGCAGATTGCCTATTTTAGGTTTTGGGATGTTACTTTAACGCGAGAAATTGCATACGTAGCCGCGTTTTCTTTGCCTTTATCGTATTCAATTATATAGTCATACTCCTCTAAGCATAGTGTAAACTTAAATAATCTACTTGAGGAGTCTTTTCAACTAAATAATAAAAATTGTGGCTTGTGGTCGAAAATGTTTGACTGTCCATGTCCATACTATAGCTAAGAGCTCCTTTTCGATGGTTGGAAAATTTCATTCGGCTTTGTATAGGCTTCTTCTTGGCGTTAGCGACTGGGCGGCCGTCTGTATTAGATAAAATTGCTCCTAACGCCCGGGTGTCACCATTGTGAGGATCGCCCGGAGGACACAGTGGAGCATATGGTGGCGGTCTGCCCTGCTTAGGCGGAGCACCGCCGTGTCCTCGTGGAGGCGATTGACGGTGGCGTTCTCTCGCGTCCAGCCCTGGCCCAGGCCATGGTACGGAGCGAGAGGGCTTGGGAAGCCCTCACCTACTTCTGCGAAGCAGTAATGCTCGCAAAGGAGGAGGCGGAACGCGTGAGGGAGAGCCAAAATTCGCGCCCTCACGCCCCTAGCCGCCCCAAGAGACGCCCTGGGCGTCGGGGATCCCAAGCCAATTCCCGGCCACCGTAGGCGCGGGCTTGCGGACGACGAGCAATGGGTAGCTTGCCGTCCGATAAGGACCAGGCCCGGGTCGACGGCGCGTTGTGTTCCACACGCGCGCCATAAAGAGATATCAGCACCAATGACGGGGTCCGCTAGGGCCGATGCCTGCAGGGTGGCGGGAAAGTCCGAAAGCAACGGAAGGACCACGGGTGGATTTTAGTAAGTAAGAGTCTGACACGCCCCCCCGCCCCTCCCAGAGAGGGAGAAGTCATTTGATGTCTTCCAACCCTCAAAAAAAAACAAAATCTGTGCTGCTGGGTGTTTGTTGCGCCACTTCTTATTCCCAGCTAGCAATAGGAAGTGGTGAAGGGCGGGCGTTTTGGGAGACTGTCTTATTTAATTTTGGCGTTCAATAAGTGCTGATTATGAATTGAAATTTCAGTTTTTTTTATACCTCAAATTCTTGTGTTTTTACGTATCCCTTGGATTTGCATCTAGGCTATATGGACTACAAAAAAATGAAACAACGGGGATGACGGGATGATGATGAAAATGTTGAATTACAAGTCACCCTGTATACTTATTTTGAAATAAAACCGGCCAAGTGCGTGTCGTCGGACCGCTCAGGGGTTCTGCAGTTAGGATAAATATTTACGCATGCTCAGTATACGACTTTAACGACGCCAAAAATAAGTTTTAATTCCATCGTTTTATTCGAAAAATTCTCATGATTTCTCACTTTTGCAACACTGGTATTTAAAACTGCTTCAAATAAATCTATAGCATTATAACCTACCTAGGTACTAAGTATCTATTAGTTGCAAAAAAACACTTTTGATAAAGTGATGGACATCACCATTTCGGTTAAAACTCCAATCGATGAAAATATATAAATAGGTATTTTTCAATTTATTCGTTTGCTATTTAGTTGGAGGTATAAGGCACTATTGTAGCCGGACACTTGCAAATGCTTAAATGCGGGCACTGTTTTAGTTAGTCCATCGCAATCGCCTTTTAGGACAACATAGGCAATACTTTACACTACAAAATAATCACTAATTGCGTTTAGCGCTAAACGCATTTAGTGATTTATGGTGCAATATGTGGGCCGTAATATTGTTATCGGACTCCAAATTCCAATAGCGCGACAAGATAGTGAAGGGGTTTGTGCGCTCGACACAGGCCTTAGGACATACATAGTCATACTACCACAACTCCAACCAGCCGCAATGACAACATCGTGCTGGAAAGAGCTTTTTACGAATTATAAGTACTACAGAATTAGACTTGAAAATACTTACATTGTAGCGGTATGTGTCAGAATTTTAATAGCCCTTTCAGTTTTTTGCTTTGCTAGTAACCATCTTGGTGTTTCAGGCAAAGAATAGAAATAAATGGCGAATACGGCCGTGGGTAGAGAAAAAGCCAAATGAAAATCCCTAAACGCTCTGAAGTTATAAGAAATAAATGGCAGCAATACGTTTCCCAAATTGAATGGTATTTGATATAAAGCTGAGATAACTTCTCTGTACTCTGGACCAATAAATTCCATCAAAATAACAAATCCAATAACCATTGTTCCGCCCACAGACACTCCGACTATGAATCGAAATAGTGTAAACATAATATAGCTTGGTAGCCAAGTACCAGAAACTCCAAATACAAATTGAATTATGCAAGCCGCAATAAAGGGCTTTCTCCTGCCAAACCTGAAAAAATATGAATAAATTGTTGTCATTCCAAGCAAATAGTTTCAAAAACAGGAATGGTCACCTAAAGACGAATGGATACACGTGCACATTGTGTTTGTGTAAATGGCAAGGCTGCTCACTCGTCCAATAGGTACTTACTGAGCGCTTCTGAGCTCGTGCTCTTTGAAACTTGGTGTAGGTACATCAGACTGACAAAATTAAGACCAATCCGCCGTTTTGAGAGAAAACAGCTACCCCTTAATAATATCCTTCCGACCCGGTCACGGTGGCCAATCTCAACGGTGATTTGGCAAATAGTTACCATCAACAACACATCAGTGGTAACAATTTGACATTGACAGCACCTATGTGGTATGTGTTCAAGGGTGATTTTCGTAGTGAAAGCGTTACCACTGATGTGGGGTTGACTGTACGCAAGTAATAGTATAGTGCACAAAAGTATGCGAGAGTGCGCAACAAACACAGGTCTGTGCACTCTCTCTCTCTCTTCCGTCTCACTCATAGTCCACGCCGTATAGATTTAGACTTGTCGCCGTTGCCTGCAATGAATAGCTGCCACTTCGTATCTACCCGGAGATAGGTTGGTATATGTGGTGCAATTATGGGTGACTCGGGGGTTAGTAGCATCCTTGTGTTAATTAATTGGTTTGGATTACCTATAATCACTTTAACAATGCTTGGTGTTTATTGAAACGGTAGGCACTGTTCCCTAGAGCGTAGAAAAGATGCAGAGCCATGTTCAGTTGTGAAAGTTCGTGGGCTCGAATGGGCTAGAAATTTCGCTTTTCACATAGGTACCTAATAAATAAAAATAAAAACTGCACCTCACCGGTCAGAAGCCGCCCCAAAACCCAAGCTGCCAACAAGCGTGCCTCCCTGAAATACCATCTGTGTGAAACTTGCTTGCCATTTCCGTTGACAAATCAAATTCCATTCCGTGATTATGGTACTGGTGAACACTGAGGTATTATATATTGGCTTATCACAAGGGCAATAATTAGGCATTGGCTCTTCTTGATCCTCACATATAAATTGTACTGGAGGTGCGTAGAAAACAATAGCCAGTTGATTGAATGCGATGGCGAACTTGGATAAAAATACTATAAAACATAGCCATAATTGATATCTGCCGAATGAGCCGGTGATCTCTAGGATCAAATCTTTGGGCTTTCCTCGCGTACCACTAGAATAATAAAATGATATTATTTCAAACATTAAGACTTACTTAAATAAAACAGTTTATAAATAAACAGAAAAAAGTAAGTATCCAATGCCATTCGGAAAGAATTAGCGTTCTATCAGTGAAATAATTTTTGTAACGGAACAGTCCTTCCACCTACCTTTACCTTCTAAATAACTTTTGTTTGTAGTCTTTCACTCATCCTCTCAACATGACCAAACCACTCTAGCAATCATCTTTTAAATTTTTGTCACTCCATCTTTTTTCTAAACCGTGACGTTGTCTTATCAAAACATTCCTCAATCCATCTTTGAAATTTAGTCCACACATATTTCGCAACTCATTTCCACAGCATTATTATTTCTACTTACATGTCTCTTTTGCCACCCCTACATTCGCTTCCACACTTATTAAGTGTAGGCACCAGCACACCATTGTGAACCGCTTGTTGAGCCGTTTTGGACACCGACTGGTTGGTCACAACTATTCACTTTCCATTTCCTGCATTCACTCTCCTTTCCACACCTGCATCTACTTCCCAAATATACAAACTTATTTAATAGTTCCACACTTTTATCATTTATTTTCACATGCATTTCATTAACACACCGATTAATTCTCTTTTGGTATAACTACAGACCATCACTTTCGTCTTGTTCACATTTATTCATTATGCATCCCTTTCATCCTAAATGCTTCATTCATCACAGTCACTAAATTTTGCAACAGTTCTGCTGTCGATTCAAGTAGGTATTACTTGATCATCTTACAAGCAACTCACATATCCCTAATACACTGTCACTCCCTTTTAATTCAGTCTGAACATCCTTGTATAGGTTGGACATTGGACAGTCATGCCAAGGTGACGCATCACAGCCCTGTCTAACACCCGTTGAGATGCAATTCCGCTCTACCTATAGTGCACTAAAATATTAATAATAATATGTATTTTCATCAACATTACAGATAGTTACAGCAACAACAGTGGGTAGTTACTAAAATTATGAAACCGTGCCTCTCAAACTAGGTTATAGTCTATATTTTAAGAAACAGAGTGTACGGCCACAAAAAACGATTATGTGATAGTTGCGACATATGTATATGTGTGTGAGGTGTGAGTGCAGGTAATGGAAGGTGAGTATCGTGTGGGTGTGTGTGCATGTGTGGATAAGGTGGGGTGGGCGAGGGGTGCCGTGCGCGCCTGTTTAAATGTGTGTATGTTATCGAAATCGGGGTTGGTGAGAGATTAGATGATGTATGTAAGTCTCCGAATATTGATTATGAATTGCAATATTAACACTGAATTAGGTGTTATTTTAATTATTGCAATTCAATGTCGTCATTTTAGTGCACTGTGGAACAATATTTGCCTAATTCTTGAGAAAGGCTATAAGCTACTTAGAATAGAATAGTCAGCACAACGCTAGGACACTTAGGAGACGTGCAAAAATAAAACAGTATTTTAAAAGAAAGACTGCAGTGACCGCACATATCGGCCGCAGTGACGGCCGTCATGAAAATTATGACAGGAGCAAAGATTTAAATCGTTAGATACGCCCTACCGCGTCAAAAGATAATCGCGTTTATCTTTCGTTTTTACACACAATGACGCAGTGACTTGACTTGATTATCATGGAAACGCTATATATTAATGTGTGAGCTCACCCTTCTCAGTAAGGCCACTTTTTGTGTGACTAAGGACGGTGAGAGCAAATCCAGTGATTTAAATCTATGGGCAGCGGGGTTTGACTTGACGGTGTCAAAAACGCTCTCTAGGAAATCACACCAACTTACTTTCATAATAAAATGTCAATGACGTTATTCACCGGTACACTACGGACGTGGGCTTGAGCGTCTTCGCTCTTCTAGGAAACCGTAGCTTTAGCGAAATCAAAGTCATAGCGCGGGCGGGAAATGTGGCTGTTATTTTACTATATTGAGGTGTCTTACGACTTCCACGCGAACGAAGTCGCAAGCAGAAGCTAGTTTCTGTATAAATGTTCAAAAGACGTGGAGTACAACAAATTTTCGACCTTACTTCGCACGCTCTACCGTTCTCTATTCGTTTTATGCTCTAGCTTTTATGCTGACGACAAAGAATCTCCAATTTCGAGGCAGTGCAGTGTGCTAAATATTTCGATGTTCATTCCTGGGCTAGGCCCCATTTAGTTTTGTCGCCCCGGGCCCCCGACAGGCTTAGTCAGCCACTAGGCGTTTCCAACTTTCAGAATGCACTCTCTTATGAAACGAAACTTACAAACGCCAATAAATTATCCATAATGTGCCTACGTGTCCTATTCTTATTGTGAGCTTGTTTGTTCGATTTTATTTCCTCGACAGTTTCTTACTGCGATGCCTTGTAACATCGGCTTTTTGTTCGATGGGGTTGGATACGAGTCGACTAAATTTGAAGAGTCTGTCACTGTGTGGGGGCAACGGAGTTTATCTCACCCATGAAATTTTAGCTCCCGAAGCTGCGTCTAAATACCTATTTAAAATTATTTTCTAAAAGTATCGGTAAATCACTAACTAATGCTTTAAACGGAACTTAAATATCACTAAATTCTTACTTTTTTAAGGAATAAATGAATCTGAATCTGAATTTATGTTGCGTCTGTCAAAATGTGTAAAAAGAATCGCTAGGCCGCCAATGCTGCCATTTTCTTGACACTGATAGGGACAGACTATGGAGGGTACAGACAAGGAGAACTATCCCTTATTGGGAAAAAGTTGAAAAAGTGTCCAGCTTAAACAGTAAATAATAGTTCAATCCCTCCAAAATGGCGCTAGATTAGGCAAATGGTGTGGTATGAACCATAGTTATTTTACTCTTTGGTATGAACGTAGCTGTTGTTAACGGACTGAAGTATGCCGAGTTAGAAAATTAACGGATTGAAGTAACTCGGCATGAGTTAGAAAATTTTATATTTTTAGTAACTAGACTAAGTTAGTGACAGTCCAGAATACCTTACCTCAACAATTTACGTAGTTCAACATTATTTAGTAAACATAACCTAAAATTATTGCTTTTGAAATTTACCCAGTGGTTACTGTGGCGCCTCCCTTATGAGGCACATTAATCACATTAACGGACACGTTTTATACACAGAAATAGTATATACCCCCATAGGACAGACATAAGTACTCTCCGTTAGGAATTCTGTGTTCTGTGCATATGCTTGCCTTCGCGTCATTCCATTGCTTTCCAGTTTACTTGAATGTGCTCCCTATCGCTATAACAACCCGGTGTAAGTTGTGGCAGCGGAATATTGTGAATTATAAAAAAGATCCATTTTTGGAAAAAAATATACAGAGTTGATACGACAGAGGGGCATTCCTTTAAACTGCCTATACCTACTAGGTACCATTTTCAAGCTCTATTCCAAAAATCAATTAAATAGGAATTAGTTAGTAGTTTAGTCGCTTGGACAGTCTCTAGTGCGAGCCAATAAGTCTCCGCCATGCCCTTCATGGTTATTTTTTTTACGCCATGGCCTTTGAGAAATAGGAGTCCCGCAGCGCGGGGCTCCATCGACTAGGTACGCCTTGTTATTATTGCTTGTTCCCCTCCCCCTTTACGTTTCTCAGGTACCTACCTAACATTTAATTTAAAAAAACTAAGTAAGTACCTCCGGCGGGGGGAAAGTGGAGCGCGACTCTACGCCTCCCCCCCACCTCTTATTAAGGCGACTTGATTTAAGATGTTACCCGTTCGATGAAACGTTAACGTTAGGTGGGTACTTCGATAAACTCCTATGCGAATATCGTTACACCTATGAAATGATAATTCTAGAATTACATGGCATCGCAGTAAGAAACCGTCCGCGTCAAGGAAACGTGTTGAAGTAAAGAAAATCGAGCAAACATGTTTCGATCTAGAATACAAAGAGCGGTATTACATAGCACCAAAGACATTTAAATATCTTAAATCTCTTTGCATAGCACGCGATGCGCATTGCCTACTTACCTTATAGATTCCTGCAGATACGTTATAATCCACATTCTAGATGATTTTGGGCCGTGTCTACAGTCGTCTTCCAAATAGGTAATCTTAATTTTTTTCTATTATAAATAAATCTCAAACATTATCGATTTTTTATTGTTGGGAGCAGTCATGACGTTGCGTTGATTTAAAAATCAGTGTCAATCAACATTAAAAGTAAATTAGGTAGTTATTAATAAAAAGGTTGTTTAATAAGTTCTTTGTTAGAAAACCGGACAAGTGAGAGTAGGACCCGCGCCCTGAGGGTTCAGTCGGATTGAAGGACAAACTTATATTTGCAGTTGAAAATATGTTCTCCCATGCATTCCAACTGCAAATGTTAGTTTGCTCGCATAGTATTGAGATATTTACCATGTTATTTTAAGATCATAGAGGTTTTCTTGTAATCTATATGTTGTTTATGTAATATCGTTTAATTCTCAAACAAAATAATATTTACATACTATATATAAGCTAACAGACTTAAAATAATAATATGTAAGTAGATAGGTACTTACACACGGCTACATATCAAGCTATAATTTCCAGTTTACACTGACCTCTCATTATAAGGAAATCCTATACAATGCGAGATCAGCTTATATTGGACATATATATATACATGTATAGCTTGATCTGTAGCCGTGTGCAGCAGGAAAATTGCCCAAAAGGCTGTTGCGGAAAACCTTAAGTGGCGAAAATATTCCAATATTATTCGGAGTTATATGTTTGAGCCGGTTGTCTATTGTTTACCCGAAGATTATATACCATAATCATCATATTCCCGTATTTCATTTACCCTACTTTTACACATTACACATAGGACATACTTTTAATTGCCCGAAACATAGATACCATAAGATACGAGTGCCATACGTATTGTTTTTCATATTTTTAATTGCCATAATAATGATTAGACATAATATTTAAACACCATAATGATTATTAGACATAATATTTAAATGCCATAATAATTATTAAACAAATATTTAAAGGCCCTAATATTCATTACTCATGATATTTAAGCGCCTTAATAAATTGTTTTCGAATTGTTTTCCAATCTAGGCATTTGCTCATGATATTTCTACAGGCGCTCTAAAATGATTTACAAACCTGTTTTAAATACATTGGTGGGTAGACGAAACATTTTTAAGCGATATTTCACAGTTCTAACCTAACTGAAATGGCACCTAACCAAAACCTTAAAATATTCTATGCATGGTCGAAGGTGGGCTTGGTCGACGGAGCCCCGCTAAGCGGGGCCCCTACTTCTAGGTGGTTTATAAAAAAATAAACACGAAGGGGATGGCGGGGTCTATTCGCTCGCTTCGCTCGCTCAAACGACCCCATCATCCCCTTCTAACCTAACCTATCCGAATCGGGGTACCTTAAAGTCCCGATTGCATTCAGTTTCTCCTAATATAACAACCGTTACACACTCAATGTCGATGGCAAATGATTTTATGGCATAAGATAATTATGGCATGTGATAATTAGGGCATGTGATAATTAGGGCATGTGATGATTAGGGCATGTGATAATTAGGGCACGTGATAATTAGGACTTACAATGATTATGACAAATGATGTTATGGTAAGTAACTTCATGTGAAACAAAGCTTCTAGCATGTGACTAATATAGCAAATAAGAGTAGGGCATTAGGGGTATATTACGTCATATAATATTATGGCTGTTGACTATAACTATGGCAAATAAAATTCGGGCAAACGGCGGTATACCGTTTGAGCCGTTTGGGGATGAAACACTAGGGCCATGCGGTCCGGGGCACCGGTGTGGGCGCGTTCCTTGAGGCGGCGGCCAGCCCGCCGGTTGAACGCGCCCCAAAGGGCCATGGCCACCCGGCTGGTCCGGGGATACCGTACGGTCTCCGGTAGGGCGGCGAGTCTCCTTGCCGGATTACCGCCATGGGATCTGGAGGCAAAAGTCCTCGCGCACATTTGGGAGTGGAGCGAGGAGGCGAAACGCCGCCGCCGGGGCGTTGTTCCGCTGCCGCGAGAACTCACGGTACGGCGCGGCGGACAGAGCTCCGACGGGATCTCAGGGCGGCATGAAGAGGGGTGCATGTTGAAGAGCCTCCTCGTGGCGCACCCTGGGCAACGTCGGCTCCAATTGCCTACCAGGTTTTAGTGGACAATTGAGGCTGGCGGCTAATCTTCAACAAACGAGGAAAGGTCATGGTTCCAATCACCGATCATGCTTGATGGTCGGTGAAGGGAACCGGGCTACGGACGGTCAATACGTCCACTCCTCCTCTGCTTACAGAGGTAGTTGAGTGGGCGTAGACTGGGAAGGGCCGCCGCTGCGGTGCAGGCGCACCAAAGCGGCGCGTGTTTCTCTCCTCGAGGAGAGAACTTTCGGCGGGTTCGTTGAGTCGGGTCGGCCGGACAGCGAACGGAGGCATGTTGAATGCCGCCGCCGGGGGCTTGGCTTAATTGCCTGGCCCAGAGGAAGGCTACCTCTAAGATAAAAAACCACCCAATCCTAAGCTTTGAAGCGCGGTGAGAGGATGAATGGCTGGAGGGAGTCCAGTCGTGAGCGCTTCCCCTGCAGAGCACCTGCCGCGCTCTGCAGTATTTAGGCTTACCGGGTATCTAGGCTCTGCCCGGTGGACATTTTTGCCCTATATTTACTCGTGGGAATACTATGGTAAAAAAATAATAAAAACGACGAAGAGGAGAGGAGTGATGCGGGGTCGGAGTCCGACGCCGCATCTGGCGCAAAGGGCTCATGCCAGAGCTCGGAGCGTGAAGTGGAGGGGGCTGCTGGGAAGAACCGAAGGTTCTTCCAGAAGCGCCCCAGATCAGGGGAGGGCCAGGGGTCGTCCTCCGAAGAGTGGACCTCAGGGCCCAAAAAAATCCACTCCAGCCGGCGGGGTGGGGCCCGAGAGAAAGGTTTGGGCAGAGGCCTCGCCACCCAGGAGATAAATGCGCTGCGCTCTGCCAGCCCAGCCGAGCCGAGCCAGCGAACTGAGAGACACGCCTCGGAGGGGAACCAGCCGGGAGGGACCAGCCGCAAGGCGGCTCTCTCAGAGTCCTCGGGTGGCGAGCCGGATGCCGCCGGCGGCTCCAATTCGGAGCGAGCGGCCAGGTTTGCGGAGGTCGTGGTGGCCGCAATTAGGGATGTGGCCTTAAAGAGGATTAAGTCCTCAAAAGACAAGGCCATAGCCGCGGCCACGGCCTCCATTATGGCGGCAGCGGAGGCCATTCAACCCGGGCCTCCGTCAGATGGAATGTCCGAAATGCGGGCGGAGGTCGCCCGCTTGACAGCCGCCATGGAGCTTCTCCGGAAGGCGAACGGGGAGCTCCGAGCGGACCTGGCCAGGCTCCGAGCAGCTGGCCACAGGGAGGTGCCGCAGGAGGGGGCGCCGCAGCATGGGCAGGGACGGCCCGTGCCTGTGGAAGACCAGGATCTGAGCCTGGTGCGGCAGGAGCTGGCTGCCTTCCAGAACCGGATTTCCGCCCTGGAGGCCATTGTCCTGCGCCCCCCACTAGCGGCGAGCCACCCGGCTGCAGGCCGGCGGAAGGCGGTCTCATTTGCCGCCGTCGCAGATACCGCGGCCAAACCTGGCTCGTCGGGGCAGAGGAAGGCCCACCGGTACCAAAACCCGCGGGGCCGCCCATGCCCAGGGAGGGCGGGACGGTTACACAGACGGCGAGGGCAACGGCCCCGGCTGCAAGACGGCCGCCCCCACCTCCTATATCTCCTCCGGCCGGCGCCGAATGGCAAGTAGCCGGGGAGAAGAGGAAGGCCGGTAAGGCGGCAAGGGCGGCCAAAAAGAAGGAGAGGCGGCAGCGGCAAAAAGCGCGAAGCGTCGCAGCTAGGCTCCGCGCCCCGAAATCCGCAGCTGTAGTGATTACGCTACAGCCGGAAGCGGAAAAGAAAGGCGTATCCTACCGCGACGTGCTAGCCAAGGTGGGGAAGGCGGTGAGCCTCGAGGAGATCGGCGCCACCGAAGGCATCCGGGTGAGGCTCACGGCGACTGGGGCCCGGATGCTCGAGATCCCCGGTGCGGCCAGCAGCCCGGCCGCTGACGCTCTGGCCGAAAGGCTTAGGGCGTCCTTAAATGCGGACGAGGCCCGAGTGTCCAGGCCCACCAATTGCGCTGACATGCGCATCCTGGGCCTGGACGACTCGGTGACGGAAGGAGAGGTGGTGGCCGCCGTCGTTAGGACTGGAGGGTGCTCTGCCGAGCAGGTGAGGACAGGCACCATTGGTCCTGACTTCAAGGGGATGCGAGCCGTTACGGTGAGCTGCCCCGTGTCGGCGGCCAAAAAAAAAGCCGAAGGCCGTAGGCTACTGGTGGGCTGGGTTTCCGCGCAGGTGAAACTGCTGGAACCCAGACCTCTAGAGGTGCTTCCGCTGCCAGGTGGGCAACCACGTGGGAGCTAAATGCACCTCGGAGGTGGACCGCAGCCACCACTGCTTCCGCTGTGGTCAGCCCGGTCACAAGGCCGGGTCTTGTAATGCCGCGCCGCACTGCACCGTATGTGCGGCAGCTGGCAAGCCAGCCGATCACCGGATGGGGAGCAAGGCCTGCGCTCCACCCGCCAGAGCCAGGGGCAGGGACAAGCCCTCCGCCACCGCCGTCACTGCCGCAGCCGCCGCCACTGCCGTTGCCGCTGCCGCCTCGACCGTCGTCGTCGCCGCCGTCACCACTGCGGCGGGGCCCTCACAGAGGGCTCGGGAGGGGGCTGACATGGAGTGCCAATAACGGCCCCATTACGGCCCCTCCAGGCGAACATCAACCACTGCGCCTCCGCTCAGGATCTGTTGCTCCAGAGCATGGCGCAGTGGTCGATTAACATTGCCGTGGTCGCTGAGCCGTACTTTGTCCCGTCCAGAGATGACTGGGTGGAGGACCTGAGCGGCTCAGTGACCCTAATTTCGTCGGCCGCCGCCGGTACTTCGTCCCTCGAGGCAGTCACGAGGGGAGGGGGTTGCGTGGCAGCACGGTTCGGGGAGATTGTAGTGGTGGGGGTATACTTCTCCCCGAACCGAACTCTTGCCGAGTTCCACAACTCGCTTGCGGAGTTGAAAGTCGTCGTCGTCGGGTTCCGTTCCCTCCCCGTGCTCGTCCTCGGGGATTTCAATGCCAAGAATGTGGCTTGGGGTTCCCGGTATACGGACACACGGGGCAGGATGGTGGAGGACTGGGCTCTGGAGACAGGCCTGGTCGTCCTAAATCGGGGTTCTGTCCCCACGTGTGTGCGGATGCGGGGTGAATCGGTGGTGGACATCTCGTTCGCTAGCCCCGCTCTGTCACCGCGTGTCCTTGACTGGCGCGTCATAGAGGGGGTGGAGACCTATTCCGACCACCGGTACATCCGGTTTGACGTCTCCGCCCAGACCTCGAGCGCGCTGGTCCGACAGGCCCCGAGTGGTCCGCGGTGGGCGCTGAAGCAGCTGGACCGGGAGCTCCTCCTGGAAGCCTCGATCGTGCAGGCCTGGGTGTCATCACCGGACAGGCCTGCTGACATCAACGTCGAGGTGGAGTGGTTCCGGGAGGCCATGTCCGAAATATGTGACGTGGCAATGCCCCGGGCCCAGCCCGGACGCGCTCAGCGCCAGGTGTGCTGGTGGTCGCCAGAGTTGACGACTTTACGCAGTGCGTGCGTCGCTGCGCGACGCCGGTACACCAGGCACCGCAGGCTCCGTATTCGCCCTCCGGATACGGAAGCCATTCAGGCGGAGCTGTACGAGGGGTACAGAGCGGCGAAGACCGCCCTCCAAGCGGAGATCCTGCGGGCCAAGGGACTGGCCCGCGAGGAGTCGCTGGATACTCTGAACAGGGACCCGTGGGGACGACCCTACAAATTGGTGCGTGAGAAGCTCCGCCCATGGGCTCCCCCGCTGACGCAGAGTCTCCGGCCCCAGCTCGTGGAGGACGTGGTGAGCACTCTGTTCCCTTCTAGAGGGGACCATATCTCCCCGCCCATGGCTCCGCCTACTGCGGTGCTGAATGCGGACCACACCGACCACGACGACGACCATGCTCCGGAGGTGACCGAGGCAGAGCTGCGAGTGGCGGTACGTAGGCTGAGTGCTAAAAATACCGCCCCAGGACCCGACGGCTTACCTGGGAAAGCCTGGGTCCTGGCCTCGGAGGCTCTCGGGCCTCGACTAAGCGCATGCATGGAGAGGGGCCAGTTCCCACTTCGTTGGAAGACGGGGAAACTGGTCCTCATCAAGAAGCCCGGGCGCCCAGCGGACTCTCCGTCCGCTTACCGGCCTATCGTGCTGCTCGACGAGGTGGGCAAGCTCTTTGAGAGAGTCATTGCAGACCGCTTCGTCGGGCGGCTGGTGCGGGTGGGGCCGGATTTGGCGGAGAGCCAGTTTGGATTCCGCAGGGGGCGCTCTACGGTGGACGCCATCATGCGCGTGCGGGCCCTCACGACGGGGGATGCTGTGGCCCGGGGTGGGGTCGTCTTGGCGGTTTTTAAAGACATCGCTAAGCAGTTGGTCGACTCTTCACGTGACCAGAGGGCTGGCCTATTTTTTGCCCAAAGAATGTGACAATGCCCTTTTGGTTTTGGGCACTTTTCCTGTTGATAGCGATGCAGCTGACATAATATTATGGCAAATAATTTTAATGTTTTTGTGTTTCGTAATGTTAATTACTTAATTACTGTGTAGAATCCAGTTCTTCTAACTGAACAGACAGCAGTGCTGCTGGGGAGTTTGTTCCGCCACTTCTTCTTCCCAGCTAAAGCACTAGGAAGTGGTGAAGGGTGGGCGGTTTTGGGGGGACTGTCTTATGCGATTTTGACGTTTAAAAAGTGCTGATTCTCAGCCTAATTTGAATAAATGACTTTTGATTTTGCAGACTATTTTTTTAAACAAACATAATATAATATAACAAACATACAGAATGAAGAGAACTGCTAGCACCATCTAAGCATTGCTAAGTGTAGGTACAGTGTGGGTGAGTGTGTAGGAGTGTGCATTAGAAGTTGCGAAAGGGTGTGTGTGCGTGGTATGTGGTGATTGTCTGTATACCTTCTATTCAATTCAATTTAGATCTATTTGTCCGTTCGTCACATACCTACTGACGTTATTAATTATTGTTCCTTAATATGATTGTTTGCCCTCCTCTCATAAATACTTTAAATCTATAAAAGTACAGTACAATTATTTCTATTTTTTTCCAAAAGTGTAGGCTACTGTATGTGTGTGTAAAATTTTGGAAAAAATATACAAGTTATACGTTTTGGAGATAAGGAGGGGTATGGTCCATTTTCATTTATTTTAAAATTATAATAATTGTTATATTATCAGCGCATAATGTATGCTGTGCTTTTAATTTATGGGGCACTTAGATTTAAGTTTACCATGAACCAACTATCTATGTATTATAGTATAATTAAAATCTCGCTGCAGACTTGGTCATAAATCATAATCGGAGTAGGGATGTGCGCTAGTTGCGCGCGCTCAAGGCCATTATCGATGATGACTCAGACGAAGAATTTTAATTTTCTATGTTTAGTTTTATATATACGTTCTTTTGTTTATATATTTAATATGCTTTGTAGTAAATTTGGTAATAAAATAAATAAAAAATGTGTATTTATTTCTATCACCCATTTATAAATATATAAAACTATCGATATCACTCATCGACTGCAGTGATACACAGGACTACGCGTGGGCGTGGCCTGCCCATAAGGCCCGTGAGTGGGAAAGAGAGCGAAACACTCGAATGATTTATGACCGAGTCTGCAGCGAGATTTTAACTATACTATAGTAGATAGTCATTGTTGAAGTGCTTAATAAATAAATATTATTAAAACTATTAAAAATTAAAAATTATTAAAAATATCAAGTATAGAAAAATATTGAATCTAATCTAATTTAATTTACTCTAATTTAATTTAATTTTATATTTAATTTTATCTAATTTAATCTAATATAATGTAATCTAATTAAGGGCTGATTTCACCAAAGTCAGACATATTTTATCCGTGGAATAAAATTGACGTCTGACAGTTCTAGTATGGAAGAACTGTCAAAAATCCAAAATTTATTCTCACGATAAGACATATTCTAGGTATAAAAGATTGGTAATCATTGGTAAATCAATTTGGCTTTAACAGTAAATCTTATTTGTTTTTTGTTTTTCAAACTATGTATTACTTGTTGTTTAATTAATTGTGTTATTTACTGCGCATAATGTAGTGCATGCTGTGCTTTTCTGTAAGTGATGAGGCGCTTAGACTTAGTTTGTAATGTAGAATTTATAAAGTACCTAACAGTGTACTCATTGTTGAAGAGCCTAATAAATAAATAAATAAAACCAATGTTTAACTTTTGCGTTTTATTAATTAATAATACACATCTTTATCCAATTATTCGCCTATTTACATAATATTATTAAAAAGTACTAGAGTAATAAAATAATAAATCGCTGTGCATGTTTCGTATCTATTAGAATGTTATCATTCATTAACACTGAGTTTTAACAGGAATTATATGACAGCTATTCTAACTATTAGGGCTACCATAAATGGAGAACTCGATTACCTAGATCAGACGCATCCGAGCCAGATAGCTCTGAGCGGATGCGTGCGAAAACATGAAACAATCACATCAGTTGGAGCGATTCGCTTTAGGGAATGGTTGCACCTCAAATAATTTCGATTACTTTTTTTCTGCGCAGCGGCAAAAGACTGAAGGATACGGGACCCGGTCAGTTTATCCGACCAGACCCGATCGCTCTGGCCGTCGTCGCGTCGTTAGATCTTGATCGATCTCGATACTTTTCTTGAGAAGCGAAACACTTCAGTTCTGTAAAGACCGTAAATACCCATGTTACTCCGTGTCGTAATGCTGCACTCCGCTCCGCCTTGATAGAGTGACCGCCTAACCAGCACGACGTCCAGCACGGCTACCAGAATAATCCCTGTTAAACTGACAGGGAATAAAATCGCTTGGTAAGAATACAATATTGTACAATGGTGGCAAAGTTAAAATTTGTGTGTGTGTACCAAAATGTATTCAATGATGAATATATCCGTAATCCGTCGGAGAAAAAACTATATCACAACTTGAAAAAAAAAGTTACAAAAATCTACACAAAATTAAACGATGTTTCATGTCCTAAAAAGTAAAAATTATATAGTTCAGTAATTTTTTACAATAATTATGTAATAGACTTATGCCAGTGGATAACTCCCTCCTAAAATAAAACTATTATTACCAAAATATTTACATCAACAAAATAGGAAAAGTAAATAACTAGTTCACTTATTTACTTTATGTCATGTGAAAACTTAAATATACATCACGTAATTATCATAGCAACATATCAATATTTTATTAATCATACTATTTATTACTTTAACAGATAACATTGAAATATCACATGATGAAATGTTTAAACACAATAACGCATGATAATGACAAAATTAAATACCATATCTTTATAAATAAAAAATACGTCATCATCGTTACCGATACAAATTATATTTATATTATATTCTTTTAAGGAACAATCAAAAAACGCACATTAAAAAAAAACAAACAAAAGCTGAAAGAGATACCGAGGCAATAATTTACATTATTGTGTAAGACAATATTATGAACACTAAATCTTCATATAAAATCACAGCTTCTATTGGTGTCATTGAGCGCTAATTTGACTAAATGAGGTCATACAATTGGGATAATTTTAAGTACACCTATTTATTTATTGAAAGGCACTAGGACCCTAATCTACAATAAAATTTCTGTACATGGTATTGAATTTGAGTTTGTTCTAAATTTTTATGTACTTATAGCGTTCAGGCAACATTTGACGCACGACTAGCCAATATTTATGTACAATTTTAAAACCTAAATAGTACAGCCAGATAATATTTTCTTTAGGAATTTAATGGAATAATATGAAAGGTGAGCTCTTACTACATTAAATGCAATTATTACTCAATGAAATACTTATTTACATGACTAAATTATTATTCTAAGGAAAACCTATTTGGAAAGAAGTCTCATGTGTAAACTGCACCTTATTATTGATAATATAATTATTAAAAATATAACAAATGTTATTACTTTTCTGAATTTCATGTAGAATTTCAGTAGTTGACTATTAGGAATTTATATTATTTATCAAAATAGCCTTCTATCGGTTTCTATAAAGATGTGTTTCCACTAAAGCGGAGACGTGCATGGATCGACCAGTCACATTGGTTGAAGTTCACATAACGTCTTTCGTCTTGTCTGTGAGAACCGACTATTCCTGCACGTCTCTGTTTTAATGGAAGCGCACCCTAATGTTCATATAATTCTTACTATGAGATAATTATGTAAAAAGATTATATTTTATTCATATAGCTTTTAACCAAGTTTGTGTCACGTTTTGTTTTTAAGAAATAGGTACAACAATTATTTCAGAAAACAATGTCAGGGAAATTAATTGTAAAACAAATTGACAACCAACTTAAATTGTCCGTATATTCAAATGACAACTGCCACTCTTTGAAAGTTTTATGAAATGGCTTTAGCACGGAATTTGACGTAGTCATTTTGCTTAAAAAATAATTTCCCTGGTTGTATAACAGCTGCATAATACTTATATTTTACTTCTATAATTTGCATAAGATACAGTCAATCGTACGTCAATAGCAATAAGGGAGGTGTTCGTAGTTGAGTTTTACTACTAACGTACGGTTGATGGGTATCATGGTCGTATTGTCCCGCTAATTGAACGAAGAGTGTCGGTTCCCTCCGAAGTTCATGTGGATGCTAAAGAAATCGTATTACATCGAAATTTTGTTGCAGACCTTTTAGATTAATACAATATTCAGGTCTTTGATATATCGACACGCAATACAGATACGTCGTATCGTGGTAAGTTATTGATGGGACTTCAGGGCCAAAACAGAAAGATTAGTAAGAATCCAAGCTAAATCAGGAGCTTCTTTAATAAAATAGCAAAAGCAATAAAAATGTAGTTTTAGGCACGCTTGCACAACAAATTGCAAAACAAAGTCTCCAAACAATTGACAGAAACAGAACGATGTTTTCAAGCCGTTTAGCGCTAAACGTATTTAGTTATTTGTGGTGCAAGTGGACCTTAATTTTTTTTAAAGCCTCATCATCCTGTTTGCACTGGTGTCTTATCTCAATCTCACCTGTATACATAGTTGTATTCGCTGATAAAATACATTAACAGAACTATTCAATCACAATTTATGCATGATTCTATATATTTTAGCTTTAAGCCCGTCATATAATTAAACTGCTACAAGTTTGTACTAAGAACTCGTAATCTGAAATTAGATGTCGGCTTGTTTACGAATAGACCTATTGCTCAGTTCAGTTTCAGTACGGCCGATGAATCATGGCCAGGTCTCAAAACTTTTGCGAAAATGGTTCCTAAAAAATATTATTCCGCAGCCTTGGCAGCATAGTTCGAAACGGCTACGATTCATCGGCCGTACTGAATAATTCGGAACATACACATTCAATACAAAAAAATAACCAACCAGTAATTTAAAAACTCGGCAATCCACACATCCAAACTAATACGATAAATAACCTCAAAAAGATACATTTTATAACTAGGCGACTTCTCGCATAAAAGCTGTGGTTTTGAAATTTTAAAATGCTGGTTAAGGCCGAGGCATAGTTTATACTATGTAATTTTCGATTTAATTGCTTAGGAATCACAACCTAATTAACTCGTCAAAATAATAATAATACTTAGCAACAAACATGTTTGTCGTTAGAACCCGATATTTGTTAGAAGGCGTTTTCTAACTAGTTTAGATAATATGCAATGCCTTGTTTACAACTAGTACTAACTGCCAGTCAAAAAAAAATTGTTAGTTAACTGTAGTTTTATCTAACATTCGGCTAGGACATTCTAAATGTAGGTAACCAATATTCTAGTTCGAAGTGGAGAAAATGCATTCTAATTTAAAACGGGTTCAAAATCTACAAAGTGAGTTTATCTCAATGATAACTTTGGCAGCTACGCAAATTAAGAACGACTTGGGAGGCTAGAAATCCATGAAATGTTTTCTTCTTACCGTGTCGTGGCAAAAATAACACGTAAAAAAATGAATTGGCTCAAAATTCAGCAACGCGAATAAAGTTCGTTGACGAAGCCATTAGGCCCTCACGTGTGCAGATGACAGGGCATGCGGTGCAAGATGAGAGGAGAGCCATTGTCTATGGAGACGCCGCATACACGCCGGAGGTCTGAGCCGTCCATGACCCCCACTTGTTGAGGTTGACGTTGCTGCGGCCTACTTGGGGGTGCGAAGTCTATTTAAGGTTTTCCAAGTAGGTCACGGTAACTTGTGCCCTGAGGGGATGCTCTCTGATGGTTCAATAAAGAAATCAAGAGGTTTAAGCAGTTCTTGCCGAAGATCACATCTTCCTATGGAGGGTTGACATCGGCTGGACTTACGCACCCAGCTCTCACGCAGCTCGGCTTTTAAGCCTCTCTGGCACTGGATTAAAGTTGCGCACCGTGGCGTGGGTCACCCTGTAGCTTCGCACTCTCGATGCGGATAGCTATAGTCCTGCGAATTTCTGAAGGCGCGATGCCGGTCGATAAATGTTTTAAGATGTTAAAAGTTTGTAAAAAAAAAAACTGACGCGTTAAAGTTCGAAAATGTTTTTAAGTAATTTTTTCAATTAGGATCAGCCGAAAAAAAAAAATTCTACAAAAATTAATCTATGCGGTGAAGCTTTAAAAACTTTAGATGGATTTCTTACATTCAATCTTGTTTCTCTATCGGTTGGCATAGCTGCCGCATTGATCCTTGTTCAAAAACTAATTCTGTATATTGAAAAGCTGTAAAAATAGAGTCAAATGGAAAAATCACACAAGGCCTTCGAAGCCCACACGACTTGCTTGCGCTGTTACAGAATTTTGAATAGCCATTGAATACTTTAAATTACAACTTGAATCATGGGGCAGTAACACATTAAAACCACATATTTTTTGTGAGATTCAAAACTAAGCAGACTCTAATATTGAAAAAAAAAAAAGAAACTTATAGTTTCAAACTCTAAGAGCGAATTATTTTAATATTATTGAATATTTAGTACACACGGCTACACATCAAGCTATATTTTTCCAGTTTACACTGACCTCTCATTGTAAGGAAATCCCATACAATGCGAGTTCAGGTTACGCTGGAAAAATATAGCTTGGTCTGTAGCCGTGCGTACAGTCACGAGCATAAATATATTACTATGTACAGTTCGGTAATAATATCTGATTTAATGGTGCATTCGTTAATATTTATTCTCAAGAAGACAGCAAATATCTGTGATCATCAAACTTCAAGAAGATGTGTCACC
Organism: Brachylomia viminalis; assembly: GCA_937001585.2. NCBI lineage: Eukaryota > Metazoa > Arthropoda > Insecta > Lepidoptera > Noctuidae > Brachylomia > Brachylomia viminalis. The sequence goes on along the minus strand of OW443310.2, from coordinate 11,353,793 downwards.
TCTCAGAATGCATAAATATCGGACACGTCTTCCATTATAAATATCTGCCTACTCAGTTCAGTTGAGAAGAGTGCAGTTTAGTGAGTTATTATGCTCAACAGCAAATAAAGTAAAGTTAAACACATAAAATATAATGCTTATACCATAAAATACTACAACTACTATAAAATATATGTACTTATTTTGAATTTGCGACATTGTACATACGCTGGCGCAGGGCTATGTTCAAATGACAATAACTCTTAAAATAATTGGCGTAGAGTCAATATTTTGGTATCATTTTGTAGTTTGACAAGACTTTTGATTGAACATAAAATCATAAATAATTATGCAACAATCACCGGTTATTTAAGCACTAGCGTAGAAAGTGTAAAACAAATAGTAATTTTTGTGTAAAATTTCATGATTTAATTTTTTTGTCGTTCTTCTTGCTTCAGGAATATTTATTTAGTTATTCGATAACCCCGACTTTTACCTTTCCAATAAGTTCATTTGCACGTCTGTAGGTCTCTTAGACTCAAAGATATTAGAATTTTATTGAACCCCTATCTCAGCAGAATAAAAAACTAAGATGGCTGCCATTCGCGGAGTGTTGGGTTAGGAAAGATATTAGCATTTGTCGATAAACATGAGTATATAATATGGCCCCTTAAGTATTGGTAACCATTCTCCAAACACACTGTATATGCCTTCCACAGATATTTGCTTACTGTCTTCTTGAGAACATAAATATTAATGAATGCATCATGGAATCAGATATTATTGCGAACTTTCCATAGTAATATATATATGCTCGTGTCGGTACACAGTAGAGCTGTACACGCTTAGGTACTATAATGTCTGCGATTTTTTATTTTTGATACAAGATTGCAAATTTTTAAAGCAGGGCCTAGCTTTAAGCCCATGTATTTCATCATCATGTCAGAGTTTAACAATAATAATGCTTTGCCATCTATTTCCTGTAACAAAACAAAAAGCCAAATTAGTATGCAGTCAGTGTTTTATTTTTTCATAAAACTAGAAATCATTTCTGTTGGTTTTTATTTCATCCATCATGGATTGAAGCGTAGTACGCAAATGTGTCTTACAGGTGTTTTACATAAGTATCCATACAAACTACGTAATCACGCCAAATTTAAAGTTTTATAGTACCATATTATTCGCCCTAAGCAAGGAACGAGTCTAGTTTGTAACGCCATCTTTTTTTGGGCTTGCCGCGCTTTCGTTTTGTGCCGTTTGGGGCACATCGTGCCACTAGTAGTTTTCACTCATACCACCTAAGCTTCGGGTTACAAGGGAGACATAGACTGACGCAGGGACAAAAAGACGGATGGTCGGACGTTAAAATTTAAAATTATAAGGCGCTCAGCAGATGGCGCTCAGCAGATGGCGCACATTTAGACTGCGACACAAGACAGGTCACCCGACAAGCCCCGGCGGCGTGTTCGGTTTGTCCTTGTTATTGCATAGATTTCCATACGTTCTATAGTCGCGGACAAATTTTCCATCGTCTGCTCAGCGCCCAAGGTTTGACTACGGACTAAAAATCTTGTCTCATAGTGAGGATCGTAATAAATGTTGTAATACTAGGTTCTGTACTCACGTGCTTCCTAAACAAATCGGCGTGAGCGGCAAGGGCTTGATCGGCGGCTGCAATGAACCCGATGACGTCTTCGACAGACCAGTCGGCGGGCGGCGCGGCAGGCGAGGGCGGCGGCGGCGCGCCGGTTGTGGACGAGGCGGGCTCGGGTCGCTCGGGCGACACGCGCGCCATCTTGACGCCCGAGCACTCGCCCGACCCGTTAAGTTTCCCGCTCGTCGTGCTCTCTTCCTATAATTAAACAACTCACACTATCAGTGCATGCTCAGGTGCTAATTATGGGTAGTTATTGAAGGGATCGTTTAGGACTGAAGACACAATACGTGGGACACACTGAACGTTTTTAGAAAATAAAAAACAGAATGATGTAGAATCCTGTTAATATTTTTATTGCTTTTCGAAGTAGTATCCGTTCCTTTCTAAGCACCGTCGTATGCGATGGAACCATTGACTGAACCAGAGGGCCCACTCTTCTTTAGGGATTTCTTCCACGCCTTTTTCAAACGCAACCACGGCATCTTCAGGGTTCATAAAACGAATTCCTCTGAGTTTATCTTCTATTTTTGGAAATAAATAAAAGTCACAAGGTGCCAGGTCAGGACTGTAAGGAGGATGACTTACTAACTCAACCCTTTCGATAGACAAATAGGTATTCGATAGTCCGTCTGGCGGAGCTGGAGCGTTGTCGTGGTGGTGAAGGATACTGCTTCTTGGGCGCTGCTGTTTAAAATTTTCCAAGACAACTGGTAAACAATGACTGACATACCAATATGCAGTACATAACAGTGTTTTTTTAATTTCTAAGACAATTTTTGCTAAATGACACGTCCGTCCAAAGAATGAGGCAATCATCTTTTTCCCTTGACATCTGCCCTTCTTTACTTTTGTCGGCAAATCTTCGAATGAAAACATCCATTGCACAGATTGTTATTGTTGTGTTGTTGATTCGTAACAATATATCCAGCTTTCATGACCTGTGACGATGTCATATACAGCTTTCGAGTCACCTCCGTCATACTGTTCAAGCATTGAGGCAATCCGAACGACGGCGATTTTAATCCTCCGTCAAATGATGAGGTATTCATCTAGTAAAAAGCTTTCTGACGCCTAAATGTTCATGTCTTTTTGTACTTGACTCATACCAATGCCTAAAGCTGCCCGAATCTGTTGATATGTCATCGTTCTATCTGCTTCTATCATTACCCGCACAGCACTCACGTTATCTTCAGTGGTCGCCGTAGAAGAACATCCTTCTCGGGAATCATCAGTGAGTTTGCTTCGACCACGTTTAAACTCGATAAACAGTCGCACGAGATGGGTTTCGACATGAAATGCTCATCGAAGTCTATCGTAACATTGTTGTTGAGTAAGACCACAACGAAAGTCGTAATAAATCATTACACGAAAATGTTTTCTAGTCAAATCCATTTCGACGCACGATAGACACTGTTTTTCCTAGGTCACAGGGTTCCCCTAGTTTAGGAGGCAGGGTTTTTCATTATTTGTGCAGCCTTTTCCCAAAATCCAATGTACCTATGTGAAATGTATTGGTATTGTATACAAAGGTATTTTTTGTCAATTAACTTATTTTATTATTAAATTTAAATTGCCGCCAATTTGTAAAAACAAAATGGACATAAGCATTCATTACACATCTACAGATTCGCAAAGAGTTCCTAATTCGAAATTATTCCTATTCTAAAAACTTTCAGTGTGACCCCGTATTATTATCATTCATTGTTAGACTTTGGCTCATATAAGTTGATGTTGCGATTTTTTTTCTTTCACGCATTTTCGATTGGCAGTACCTGAACCATTGCTGTGTGGTTCACATACTGAGCAGCCGAAGTCCGCAAAATGCATAAATGTCTTTTTATTTTGTAATTTTGTGCCTACTATGATGAATTGATGATCCTTTGTTGGTCGAAATGAACGTTTCTGTCAGTTTACCTGTGTTGGGCCATTAGATAGTATATACAGGAACTCGGGCGTTCATTAATTCACTAAAAACGAAAAACTTCGCAAGCAATGGGAAATTACTACTGAAGGCTGCGAGTATCGACCTCAGGACGATCTACTTCTCACACGGACAACTGCGGAGCGAGCACAGCCTACTGTGACATGGCTTAGGTCACACATTTTATCACAGTTTGGGCGATAAAACCGTTTTGTATTAAATGCTAGCACGGCGGCGCGAGATAATTTCTTGATATTTACAAGACCAACATTGTTTTAAAAATAATTGCATAAATCACTGAATATCTTCACTAGCACCCAAGCTAAGATTAAACTTGTGTTATGAGTGCCAAGGCTCTCTGTGTTCAACATTTACTAATTTATACGTAAACTAGTACGGAGTTACATTGGGTAAGTAAGTCGTATCGTTGAGTACAAAAAGAAAAAAAAATAAATTAACAAAATAAATGACCAAAAAATAAACTTTTAACTTTAAAACAAAATTAAAATAAGAATAAAACTGTATAGCCTCTCCCTAATATGAATTTGGTAAGTGTATGTGTCGTGTGTGTGTGTGGTGAATGTGTGTGGTGTATGTTATAGTTGTCTGAATAGGCAAGAACTGTTAAAAAAGCTTTCCAAGTAACTTTTCAATCTCCTCGTAGGTAAGACTTGTGAGCCATTGACTCACTTTCTGTTTACACTCGAACTTATTCAAGCCATAAATATTGCATTTTTTGTTAACTGCATTATAAATTCGACTACCTAATACTTGAAAGTGTCTTTCAGCCAATTAAGTCTTGTAACGTTCTACAGGACAGACATTTCTTCTTGATTTTTTTTTTCTATTTGCCAAATGACCAGTATTGTATTTCAGAGAACCATGCCTGCGCAAGATGGTATTGAGCACAAAGAGCCGTCTAACGGTCAAAACTTTGCAGTCCTGATACAACTGTATGGTGCTATATCGAAAATTTTTAGAAAGTCATGACCTTCAGAACAGCTCGTTACGCTCTCTCCAGTTTAAGAAAATAAGTTTCTGGAGCACATCCCAAATGAGAGCACTGACTGGCAGAGTGAGAAGTAGACCATTCGAAGTGTGCCTAAGTCTGCACTATGGCGCAGACTCTTGAAAATGGCTATGAGTTTCCTCACTCTGCCAGAGGTTCCATCCACTTGCACCTTCCAGGACATCAGGATGTCTATCATGATACAGAGGTACCTGACTTGTGCTGTTCTGACTAGGGGAGGACAGATGCATTGGTCTAACTGTTAATTACAAGTGTGGGCCCTGATCACAAACGAATCATCCGGCCGCGTACAAGACTTAATTGAAAACGGGATATATTTGGTTTTATCGATATTTACCGTAAGAATATTAGCTCCTAATACTTCACGATGCCCAGCGCAAACTCCGCTCGCTCCCGGTTTTCTCTCCAGTCCAGACCTTGCACGAGCAACGCCGTATCGTCCGCATAAGTACATATGCTACAGAAGATGTTAGGTCCCAAAAGTGATCCTTGAAGAACTCCAAATGACAATAAATGGTCGTCACTGATGAATGAGCCAATTTTGACACATTGTGTCTTTTCAGAGAAGTAGCTCTTAAAGATTTCTAGCGCTGGACCCCTCACTCCTATCCTCTCTAATTTAGACAAAAGGATAGGGACAGAGACAGTGTCAAATGCCTTAGATAAGTCTAAGAAAACACCAAGGCATTTAGACTTTACATCAAGTACCCTTACAGCACACGACCTTACAGGTCATCGAAATGTAGGAATGTCGGATCACCCGTTGTTTACATGTTTTGTTTTTGTTTATATTTAAATTTAATGCAAAACATTCCAAGCTGAATATTTTCACTATATATTTTTGACTAAATACACTAGTTTTTGGTTTACACGTACACATCTTGGGTTGAGCCGGTTTCTTGTATTTTGCCGTCAAAGTTATGACACCGTCGTTTTGACTTTTAGCAATATTATTCAATAACGCTTGCATGTACACTTTTGAAACTATTTATGGTTATTATAAGCGTCAAGAAGGACCGAATACAGTTTTCAGCGAGCTTATACGTTTTCTCGTTTAGGCGCTGCGATATTTTTTCGGGTTTTCAAACCCCGCGATTACTTGGAAATTATAAATATGTTCTTACATCTCATTCTGTCACAAATACGCACCAGTAAAGAGCTACACGTGTATGTTTATTCTGCAGGCGCACATGCAATGGTTTTAGAGGTACACGTTTCTGCGAAACGTTACTTCAGCAGGAAATGCAATATCTTGAAAACCTGAAGACGCCAAATTATATTTTCGGTGCACTTTTTTACACAAATATAAGCTCTCTGGCCATGCACAATATTTCTATCTCCGATCATTCGTTTAGAATTTCTCTGCTGAAAAACATTACTCTAGCAGGAATCGTTTTATCCGTTTTTTTTCCAAAACGACAAAGCGCACAATTTTTTTATGTTGTGCACATACACAGTAGATTATGCACTAATTATACGTTTCACTCATATCACTCTAGGAACCACTTTCCTGCTAGGGTAACGTACACTCAACAAAGGCAGCAACAGCATCCACGCAGGATATGTTTTTACGAAAACCGTATTGATTATTTGATAAAGTGCCATGTGCTTCCATAAAGTTGACGAGACGACTGTTATGGACCTTTTCCAAAATCTTTGACAGCGCTGGAAGGACATCGCTTTCTTTAAGGACCTCGGAAATACTCCCTTGCAGATACTTAGATCACATATGTGTGTGATAGGGGGTACAAGGAACTGGTGGCTCACGTTTATCGTTTTGGTTGAAATTCCATCCCATCCTGCAGCAGAATCAGTACGAAGACTCGCGTCACGCTGCCCCACACTAGGAATTTCTCCTGTATCGTGGGTGCGTTTACAAACATTTAAACTCACATACACAAACAGCCAGACCCGGAACAACTACTTGCAACTACTTACCAGAATAGGCAAAAAGAATTAAAAATATAGCAATGACAAATAAGTTAATTATGTGATAGTACATGGCCTTCTTATTCCTAGGCAAGTTCAATACTTTGCTTGTTGTTGTTGTTCGCTTTTGGTTTCAGGGCACCACCTCTTGTATAGATGTGTGATGCTAAAATGAGTATAATATTATCATACATGTATGTACTCACACTTTTAGGTCTCTTGACACCTGACGTAACATTATTAGAAGTAGACTCGCCACAGAGAGTGCAAGGGCGACCAGCAGCCTCACCCGTGTCAACCTCTATCATACCAATACAGCTGCCAACACCACTAGATACTCCTTTAAGCCAGTTTTTAAGTTCTTCTATTGTCAGCTCTGATGGAACTTTCACAGGATAGTTTTTATTTCCTGATGAAACCTGCAATAGTATAAATAAATATTGGCACAATTCGACACATACAGACTCATTAGCACTTGGCCTTATCAGTGAAAAATAAACCAACTGTTCAATCTATGTGAAGTCGATGAGAATCGAGACACCTGCATAATACATTGTAAGTTGTAAACTATGAATGTCATGTACCTGAACATTTGTTATATTAGAATAGCTACTAGATGCCGTAAGTATTGCTCTGGTCAGCCTTTGTGGGTCTGGGTGGACACTAAGCAACTCCTTCACCAGTGCTTCAGCTGCCCCAGAAGGACCGGATCCTGAGACGGAACTTGGTAAAGAGCTACTGCCACCAGTGCAACTGCTACGAATGCGGAGGGAGACTGTGGCTACCGGTGTAGGTGTTACAGAGCTATTTGAGTTTCCAGCACCAGTAGATCCACCTTCTGGTAAAGCCGGGTTGGGCATACCACTTGGCCTCATTTTGAATCTGTAAGATTTATAAACATTAATAAGTCCCTCATCTCCAATAGTGATAATAGGTAATATGATTATTCTTGAGAGCTCACATACACCCACTTCTGTAGATGAGACTACTGTAATAAATGGTTGCAAAGAATATCCTAACTATTATTATAAATGCAAAAGTGAGTTTGTTTGTTTGCTACGCTTTAGTGTTGAAACACTAAAACAGCTGAACGGATTTGGATGAAACTTGGCACATAGGTAGACCATTACATGGAGAAGGACATACAACTACTTTTCATCCTGGGTCACAGACAAAGTCGCAGGCAACAACTAGTAGGATATAATTATTTTCTTTTTCTAAGCAATATGCCTTGTAAAGTAAAATGCAGGCTCAGTCATTTGAAAGGTTCTCAACTCGAATAAGCATCTACATCAAAAAAAACTTGTTCATACAGGGTGGTAGGGTGGCATCAATATGTGATTCTAGACCCCCCCCTAGGGTAGATTTATTTTTTTGTTTAAAACAAAAACTGTTTTTTATAGAAATTTCGTCTTCACATATAATTATATAATTAATGTATACAAAGTATTGTAACACATTTTAAAAGAGTAACGATGGAGTTTCTTGCCCATTGGGCATGTATAAACACTGCTGAATTTAATTTATATGTCAAGAATTATTCAAAATTATTTAAAAAAGTTTGTAGTATAGCCAAGTCACGTTATTTGAGTTCAAAAATTAAAAATAGTGGTAATGTAATTAAAATGACATGGAGTATCATTAATAGCGAAACGGGAAGGTCATGCAACCGATGTAGTGACTACAGCCTAGCTATTGATGACAATATAATTAAATCAGATTCTCAAGTCGCCGCGGCCTTTGAAAATTTCTTTGCAGAGATTCCCGTATCGACTACTAAATCTCTTAACTCTTCACCCACGGCTTCAGAGTCTTTACTTAAAGAAAACGTTCCAGTTTGTGATTCTGAATTTTATTTCCAATATGTCACGTGTAAAGATATAATTAAAACCTTTCACACGTTAAATGTTAAAAAGACCGCAGATCTATGGGGTAATTCTGTGGACGTTGTTAAGTCGATTATAAACATTGTAGCACCAACTTTAGCTGTTATTTTTAATAATTGTATTGACCGTGGTGAGTTTCCTGATCTTATGAAAAGCAGTAAAATAATACCGTTGTTTAAATCGGGTAGTACATCAGACCCTACTAATTATAGACCTATATCAGTGCTACCTACCTTTAGTAAAATTTTTGAAAAGCTTATTCTAAATCAAATGCAAAGATTTTTCAACGTACATAAATTACTGCATAACAAACAGTTCGGTTTTACAAGGGGTCGTTCAACTACCGATGCCGGAGTTGAACTTCTAGGGCATGTATATAATGCATGGGAGGACAAATGCGATGCGTTGGGCATCTTTTGCGATTTGTCCAAGGCATTCGATTGTGTTCTTCATGAAACATTAATCAGGAAACTGCACCACTACGGAATCCGGAACGCCTCTCTGGATCTTCTTACTTCGTATTTAAGTGATAGGATTCAGAGAGTTGATGTTAACGGGAAAAGATCTCCCGGATCGGTAGTAAGAATGGGGGTCCCTCAAGGCTCAATTCTAGGTCCATTTTTATTTCTTATTTATATAAATGACTTGCCTTACCTCATAAAGGATAAACATGATATAGTGCTGTTTGCAGACGACACTTCACTTTTATTTAAACTCAAACGTCAGCAGCTGGTTACTGACAATGTAAATAGCGCCCTCGCAAAAGTAGTTAACTGGTTTAACGTTAATAACCTTCTTCTTAACGAGAAAAAAACTAAATGTATTAAGTTTACGTTACCACATGTTACACAGGTAGAAACAAGTGTTCTCATAAAGGGGGAAGAGTTGAAACCCGAAAATACCACAGTATTCTTAGGCATAACTTTAGACGCCAAGCTGCAATGGGGCCCCCATATAGATAAAATGTCAAAAAAGCTTAGCTCTGCAGCATACGCTGTTAGAAAAATTCGTGGTTTAACAGATTTAGAGACAGCCCGTTTAGTATACTTCAGTTATTTTCATAGTGTAATGTCGTACGGTATTCTGCTGTGGGGAAATGCCGCCGACATTCAGACGATTTTTGTTTTACAAAAAAGGGCAATTCGTTCAATTTATAAATTAAGTCCCAGACACTCCCTCAGAGAAAAATTTAAAGAGATTAATATAATGACTGTGCCTTCTCAGTATATTTATGAAAATCTTTTGTATGCACATAAAAATATTAATCTGTTTAAAAAATACAGTGATATCCATAGTATAAATACTAGGAACAAACACAAATTTGTTGTTCCTACAACCAGGCTCAAGAAAATAGGTGGCTCGTTTAGATGTCAATGTATACATTTTTATAATAAACTTCCTAGCCACATTCAAGAACTAAGCCTTAATAAATTCAAATCTTTTATAAAAAGGAAACTATGCCAGAAAGCCTATTATACTGTCAAATACTTTATTGAGGACAAAAAGGCTTGGGAGTGAGCTGTTCCAATAAATTTACACAGGGAATGTTGATTTATTTTATTGTTTTTTTTGCTAACTATTGTACTTTTAATCTTTGCTATAAGTATCTATAACTTTTTACATATACAATGACATGAATATTTACTGTATAAAGTATTATATTATTTTAATTGTTGTGAATGTGAGGACTATGTGGGTTATTATTCCAGTTTTAATCATGTTCTGGCAGTTTGAGTAGTTTATGTGGCCTACCCAAATGTCCTTTCTTTGGTATTGTTCGTCGAATCGTTGAGCTCCTTAAGTTCTGAGTCGAGCTGCACGGTTACTGACAAATGCGTGCACTGTCTGGACAGGTCCACTCAATCTGTGTGGTTCTTTTCTCAAAAGTCCATTTCAGACACCAATCTGCATGGTCCTCAATGATTATGTCCGGATTTTATATACACATTGACATTAATGAATTTTATATACATATACTATGACAAGAGTATTTACTTTGTAAAGTATTATGCTATTATTTTAACTATTGTGAATGTGAGAACTATGTTGGTCATTGCTTTTTTTTTTTTTTTTGTATTTTTACTCTTAGTGTAATCATGATCTGGCAGTTTGAGTAACTTGTGCGGCCTACTCAAATGTCCTTTCTTTGGTATTGTTCGTCGAATCGTTGAGCTCCTTAAGTTCTGAGTTGAGCTGCACGATTGCTGACAATTGCGTGCACTGACTGGACAGGTCCACTCAATCTGTGGGGTTCTTTCCTCAAAAGACCATTTCAGACACCGATCTACATAGCCTTCACATGATCTGACCAAGATTCTGTCTGGACTTTAAAAGAGACTGTGACCTCTGAGTTTGTTTCGGCCTTTCTTCTCAGAGTAGTCAGATAGGAAACGCCGACCTCATCTAGTTTAAAAAAAAATATGATTGACGTGTAAAAGTGTTTGTAAAAACCTACTTACAGAAATAAAATCATTTATCATTTATCATTTATCATTCCTCTCCATACAAAACTACCTTTTGGAAGGGGCGACTAGAATCAATTCTATTTAAATGTAAATTTTGACATTCAAAAGTGCCTTTTATGTGCCTATTTGAAATAAATGCTTTGACTTTGACTTTGAAAACAACAGTACCTACATAGGTATTGCAGTTTTCTATAAAAAACTGCTTTTTGTGTGAGGGGGTTCAGAATCATGTACTGAATCCATGTTAACAGGTTGCGCGTTGATATAGCTGCCACCCTGTATAGTCTAGCAAAAAACACAATCAAATCATAAAGGTTGTTATTACCTTGATGGGGTTGTAGCACTTTTCTGACCAGGAGGTGCTAGAAGGTGCCCAGCTCTAGCACACCAACCAACTGGGAATATATCTCTTGAGTCATATCTGCACCAATAATCAAAGGCGCCCCTCCAACCATCAAATGTTACATGTATCTGATCATTTTTCACTGCACTAACAGTAGCACAACAAATTAACTGTGGGTTTTTCTTATCAACTGCCTCCAATTTCTGACCAACAGCAAACAAGTTTGACTTAGGAGTTGGAGGTTCAGGTTGAAAAACTTTAGCAGGAGCCATATCTGCACCATTGAGGGTTTTGAGTAAAAACATGGGCCAGCTACTGGCATTCATACGAAATCCCAGAGGTGGCTGCAACATACCATCATTTCTTTCACAATGACCAATAGGGTGAATGTCCCCTGCATCTACAAGACGCCAGAAGTCATTTTTGTTGTCACTGCCATCAAGCCTCAGCCTTAATCGAGGACCCAGAACACCAACAACAGTTGCAATACAAGTAGATGTTAAATTTCGGGGATCAAGAGCCTCTAATTTCATTCCCACTTTGAAGTCATTTACTGGAGGCATAGGTGCCTGTTTAAAACATTCTTGAGGTGCTGCCACACTATTTGTATCCTTCATGTACTCATTCCAATCAAAATCTTGGTAAATATCATAAAAGGAACCTGTAGAATTATTATTTGTATGATTTTCTGATCCATTAGCTCCATTTCCAGACTGTGGGGATGTAGTTCTTTTCTCGTTTTTCTTCTGATACTTATTCAAACAGTATGTGGAACAAAAGTTCTTGCTATTGGAAGGTGCGTTACCTCGAATAACATTATCACAGTGAAGACAGGCGCCTTTACTATACGCCTGTCTAAATTCAGACAAACACGTTTCCGAACAGAACTCTTTTTTCCCGTTCTCTGTAGGCAGAACATATTTCAGTGGTGTTTTACTTTGAGCACACCAAGTGCATGTACGTTTCGGAGGTCTTCCAGGTCCACGTATTTTGCCGGGAGCAGGGCCCGATGAGCCGACAGTGTTGTTTGACATCGTTCCTTATGCAGATTTAATACATTATAGTATTATGACTTAAATGTACAGGATTATCCACTTACATTATACTTAACACAGACACAAAACCAAGTTAAGTTAGTAATTAAATCATTTAATTTTGCGCAAATAAAAACAACGTCAGTTGCGTATTTATGACGCGCTTCGAACGGCCATCTTTGTTCTTCTTTATTTGTTTTTTTTTTGCTCTACCATAAATAATTGCAACTGGCAATAAAATTATAGGCCATGCTTTGCAGTTAATATTATACTCTTTGCGCTAGATCGCACAATGTAACCTAGCCTTTACCACCTTCGATGATTTAATAATCTCAAGGAACCTAACTGCCAGTATTTAATTTTTTTTTTCGGCACCTGTTTTTATTTTTGCATCCACTGGTCTCTAGTCATTGACTGTGGTATGCAATAATACAATGCATCGCAATGCTGCAATTAGTTGTTTATTTTACCATTTTATTGCACAAACAAGACTCCTGAGTCTTGGAAGTCCGACGTAGACACTAAGCACACAACTAAATTCTCAGGTGAGGTGATTGAAGTTTTTCTGGAGCTTGGTGGTGTTGGTTCTGATTTTGCCCACGCGCCAAAAGATCCTTGTACAGCTTATACAGTGTGAGTCTCTATAATGTGCACATATCGAAATGAGGGAATCTATGCTTAATTTTATCTACGGTAAAAATATTTAAAAAAAACTAAATATTTTATTTTATTTTTTATGGAATTTTTAAAAAATAAATTTAGATTTTATTTTTTCCGTAGATAAAATTAAGCATAGATTCCCTCATTTCGATATGTGCACATTATAAAGACTCACACTGTATTAGAACCAGGGTATATATGTTCTGTGATTAGAACTCTCCGTCCGTGACTCCTACTAATTCCATGCACAAGGAGCAAATTAATAATACCTATGGTCCATGGTCAATATGGTCGTGCATCTCCGTCATTCACCGTGCATCACACACGTAGACAGAGAAACTTCTGTCTACGATGTCGATCACACACAACTCCACTAGGAGCATTGACTTATAATAGGCTCAATGACTAGGAGTAAGTCTTCTCACTTTCTCAGTTCTGAGCTCAGACTAAGCTTCTTTTCCTTAGTCTGAGGTTCTGAGACACACAATCCTAATGTTCAACACTCACCATTGGCTATCTAAAAAAAGTATTCTGTGACCATTGGTCTGTCGCGGTGTCATTATGTCATTCATGTCAATGTCAAATATGTCAATGTCACGGTAGTAGTTGTCAGGTTGTCACAGTAATGCAGTAAGTAAAGTAAAGTTACTGTCTTCGTGGTTAGAAAAAAACAACCTCTGCCTTGCTTTACTTCCGATGATATCGCACATAATAAAGAGAACCATGTCTCAAGATACTTTTAGTAGAATTATAAACAATGCTGAAACAGCTGAAAAGAAACTGGCGGAATTTAGAAGCAAGGTACTTATTTCAATCTTTCCCGTAACATCCAACTTCATAGATCTATGATCCCACATCATCCAACTGCTGGACAGAGACCTCTTTCATTTGTAACGTTTTCAAATATATAACTAGATTATGTATACGGAATTAAGATGTTAAAGCTACAATTAAATGTTTTACCTTTCAGTTAGGTGAAATTAAGAAAGTCAAAATTGAAGAAAAAGTAACAGAACTTACAGAGGAAAATAAAGTTTTAGCTGCTAAAGTGGAAACCGCTAAGGCTGAATTAATTAGGTTGGAAACAAGGAATGGTAAAAAACAATACCCCATACCTGGGAAGATGTCAGTGCCATCTGCTGCTACATATAAAGCAGAGGATGTAACAACCAAATCAGAAAAACAGCCGGTTGTGAAAAAAGTGAAAGATACTGCCAAGAAACTCAAGGAGAAACCAGAGTCCTCCAATGAGACAGTAGTAGATATTAGGAAGTTGGATTTCAGAATTGGAAAGATTGTCGATATAAACAAACATCCTGATGCCGATTCATTATATGTGGAAAAGATTGATTGTGGTGAAGACAAACCTCGAACTGTTGTGTCTGGTCTGGTAAATCATGTACCAATTGAGGAGATGCAAAACAGAATTGTCATGATACTAGCTAACTTGAAACCAGTCAAGGTATAATAGTATTAGTGTTAATTTAACAGTATAATGTACAAGCAAATAAACTGCATCATAAAAATCTTATCCTTTTCAGATGAGGGGAGTAACTTCAGAAGCTATGGTAATGTGTGCTTCCTCTTCAGAAAAGGTAGAAGTCCTTGTACCACCTAGTGGAGCAGTTCCTGGTGATTTGGTTGAATGTGAGGGCTACCCTCGAGAGCCAGAAGCCATACTGAACCCCAAGAAAAAGATATTTGAGACATGTGCTCCTGATCTTTTAACAAATAACAACAAAGTTGCATGCTATAAAGGAAGTCCATTAATAATTCCAGGAAAGGGAGAAATAGTGGCACCAACTTTAAAAGGAGTTAATGTAAAATGATTATAAATATATATTTAATAAAAATCCAATGTGTTTTCTTTTGTAAATTAACCCAGCTGTATGTAAAAAAAATCGTTGGCTAGTAAGAATCTTTGTGTTGAATTTATGCTGGTGTCATTTCCTTCCGAAAATAGTTTTTCAGTTTTTTTTTCTTGGGTATCTAAATGTAAAGTTGCATTTAATTCACTGGACTAAGTTCAGTAAGGCATTTAACAAAAACTTACGACTTAAAATAAAAACATTAAATCAGTGGTTTGTTTTGTTACTAATAATAGGACAATAAACATAAATGAAACTACATAATAAGCAATATCAACAATATTTATATTACATATCTATGTGATTTCTATGCAACAATTTGATGTCATTATTCACTATGTAGAAATTTCATTTCAGATAGAAAAATAGATGTGACATAACATTAACATTCAAGACCACAAAAACTCCACTCTATTTAAGTCTTTACGCTAATGGGGCGAATAAAAAGTTATAATTCTCTCATTTTTATATTCAATTCCTTGATTTGTGGTCTTGTTAGGATATTTGTATTATAAATTAGTGTCAGTGACAAAATTTTAACATGTGTAACTTTAATATTTGTAATTGTATGCTACATTTTGAAGTGTCCTTGAAAAATTACCTACTTCAACATCAACATTATTATGAGCCTTTAAGAAAATATTTCTTTATAATTAATTAACAAATGTGCAGGCAAGCTCGGTCCAAAGTGAATGAACATACATCAATTTATATAATCTATTACATTTATATTAATATTAGCAGTATTATGTAGACGTACTTATTATATTCACTATTACAGGTGGAGTTTAGCTTACTATAAATAAAAAGAAGCTGACATAAATACCTAGATTTATTTAACGTCTTTAAAATAAATTGAGTTCTTCAGGATGTTCTTAAAATTCCGTACCAGTAAGAAATTGAGACATCCTTTGTTTTTTTTGACAACATTTTTATTTTCTTTTTGAAGGGCTTCTGAAATTATGTTGTAGATTGATTTTATATTACAAAATAGACCCCAAATTGCAAAAAAAATCTGTCATATTGCATTCTCTGTCGTCGAATAACACTAGATTTTAAGGAAATATCAATGCCAATAAGCAACATAAAGGTTTTTGATAACGGCATTACATTCTTTCGTTCGATCATAAACGACAAACTGCAACCTTTTCTTTGGCCTTTTTAATCCTACCAAAGCAGCAAGCCTCAAGTGAGGATAGTACTTATCTATCATTTCTTAGCGAGCCACCTATCCTGCCACCATTACCTACTGTTGTCGCAGCCATTGTGTTCCTGGTTTGGCCACAGTACTCAAGCCCGACGACTGCAATTGTTGCCTTGTTTGCGCGTTAAGTCGGCGCGGCGCTTCCACGTGCCTTCGGCCGATGCCATAACTTTTGTTCGCATCGGATTATGCGTCAAGTGTGCGTAGAGTTCCAAAATGTAAAGGTAAATATTTCGGTCGCAGCTTGTGCAAGGCGGCCCATCAAGACACCGAGCTTCAACTTAAAATAGGCGGTATTTTAAACACTGGAACGCGGAAAACAGACTGGTACTTTAAAAATAGCATTAGGTAAGTATTCAGTAGGTATTATAAATTATAATTATCATACAACCCGAGTTATTTGATGCAAACCTTGACTGCAAAACCATAAATCGTGATTCACAAGATAACCCGAACTTCTTACTTAAGTACTGGCCACGGAATCTTACTCAAACAAAGATGCACTCACACGCAACCTTACGGATCAAGGTAAAAAAATATAATATGCTCTAATGCAACTATGTACTTATTTGTTACATTACGAAAGCGTCCACTACTTTCTATGATGAAACAAGTGCTTCATAATATAGGAGAATTATTTGTTGAGTGCCAATATTGTACTTATGCATTATCTGAAATAGCAGTGTTCAATGTTGAACGATGACAGACTACTTTTATTTATAAAAACGAGCCAATCCTTTGTGCGATATGACCAGAATATACCTACGCGTATACATAATATATACCTACTATTGTAAAGTGGAAATGGTTAGTAACCCCACGACAAGTTTTAAAAGTCTGTCAAAATAATTTACATGGTCAAGTTAGCTAAGTACAGTATAGTTACTTCACTCTTAAATTTTATCTCATCGTTTACATTGATGCATGAATGGGATGTTTAGAATTTTAAGTTTGTACTTTAATGGTAGATATCTAAAGTCAGATAACTTATTTGTTGAGAAGATTGACCGACTACGGCAAATTGCCGTGTTAGGGATGATTTATGCTAGTCCTTTCCGGCGAGGCATGGATCCAAAACTTCGCAAACATTTTGTATGAAGCTGTAAATTCTCAACAATCAAGTTATCCGACTTTACGTAGGTATCTTACTGCATATTATATACCTAGGTATAATATTAATGCGCATATTTTTGGCGTGAATACCTACAACTTACAGACACATCCATAATATACGTATTACATAACTAGTGATCCCAATAGGTATTAATTACTTCAATAAAACTGATAGTTTGAATGTACCGAGTACTAGACAACAGCAGTGAGTTGAACGAAACAACGATGGCTCGTGTTGAGGCGCCCGCAGACATCGAATAATAACATTGTATGTACTCCTCGAAGGATTAGCAAGGTTACAAAGGACAACGGTTACAAGGTTAAGGATTACAAAGGTTTACCTAAAGAGCACCCACATATCGCCAGTTCATAACATTGGATTGCTATGTAACATATTTAGTTGGGGTAGTCTTCACCACCAATTATTCTTCATTAAATAAATAAATTCTTTAATGCCATAAAAAAAATTGTGAGTGGGAAATCATCAAATAACTTTCGCTCTCTGGGCGGAGCGGGAGGGCGTGTCAGACTCTTACTGACTAAAACCCACCCGTGTTCCTTCAGTTGCCTGTGCCAGGGGTATCCCTTTCGGACTTTCCCGCGACCCTGGCAGGCATCGGCAATAGCGGACCCCATCATTGTTGCTGACATCTCTTTGAGGCGCGCGTGGAACACAACGCGCCGTCGACCCACCCACGGGAAGGCGAGCTACCCATTGCTCGCCGTCCGCAAGCCCGCGCCTACGGTGGCCGGGAATCGGCTTGGGATTCCCGATGCCCAGGGCGTCTCCTGCGGCGGCTAGGGACGTGAGGGCGCGAATTTTGCCTCTCCCTCACGCGTTTTCGCCCCCTCCTTAAACAAATCGAAACCCTGACTCCAGCACTAGGTAAAAACACCTGTGTTATAGGAGCCGGTGTCTTCTCCCAATCAGTAGGTTCAGGATTATAAGCAATATACATCGTTTAAATTTACTTGACAAACAAAAAATATTAATTAAAACAGCAAAATAGTTGAGTAGTTGGCGCTGAAGACCACCCCGACTATTCTCCAGCTCATTCGTTTCATACATAAGAAATTCAGAAGTAACACTTGAATTACGAAAACCGCTACGAAAAACAGGTCCTATTTTTTTTTTGTTGTTTTTTGGTAACACAGGTATTATTATACTTTCATTTTAGTCACTTGTGCTGCAGGCAATGGTAGGTTGGTAAGGTACAGTCAGCGTCATGATGTGGGTACCCCTTTCAAAGTTAATTTTAATACAACTGGGGTAACCAATTGATGCAGCCCAGCGTACGTGCAAGATTCGGCAATGCGTACTTGTAACTATTTTGTTAGCGTTGAGTTAGAGGCAGTGTGTATTTTCTAAGCTTTAGTTTTCCGAGAAAAGCGGTGAATGGTCACACAATAACGGCTGTCCAAATACAGCGTGTTTTTTTGGCACGTTAATGTCAAATATGTACGACGGAACCGCAGTCCTATGAAACGAAAGCTTTAAATATTCCAACGTTTTGAATTAGAACCAAATTGATTGACAGTGACTTGTCTGCGAACGCCCTTAGTCATAGCGAGCACTCAAAAAAATTATGAAAATAAAAATATTATGCAATATTTAATATTATATTTAGACAGATTTTTGGCCGAGATATACAGGATTACTTGTAATTCGACGTATACCAGTCAGGAGCTAATAACATAATTAAAAGTACTTAATTCAACAAAATAATTAAAATGATGAAAAAAAAGGTTGTTTAGCTATTTGAACGATTAATGTCATATTAATTTTTATAACGGGACAGCATTTTTTGAAGCGTAAAACGAAAATATTGGTAAGATATTATTCTTAAATCGCTCATCATTGTAATTATTTTATTGACTTAGGTACTTTTAATTTTGTTCATAGCTTAATTGAAGTGCCAGCTACAATATCATTTCTTTAATGGTACCCATTCAATATGTAGTTCTTATTTTATTTGGAATTAAATGTCAAATTTTGTGTAAATATAAAAAAAAACCCTTAAAAATCAAATATCTCGAAAACTATTGAATTTTGGCCATACCTAAGGAAGGTTCAATTTGTTGCATTTTGGCCCCTCCTATCAGCTCGTGACGGATATATACGTCGAATTACAAGTAACCCTGTATATCTCGGCCAAAAAACTGTCCTACTGTACAAATCCAATCACCAGCGTTAAGGGTGAGCACATATAGAATTATTATGATTTTGCCTGTATCTGTTATTTTTTGTGTATGTTACTATAATGCATCCTAAAAAATATTTACATTATACAACAGTATAATATGAAAGCAGGTGTCCGGTTCAAATTTAAATCCTATATACTTTATAATAGATCATAATAATACATATAATTGTATGTCGCACCCATTTACATGCACATTTTGCTTTTTCAGATATGTTTGATGTTGAAATTGTCAGAATGTTAAAAATTCTTAAAATCTTAATTTAAGTATAGGTACCTATTAAGATGTATATTAAATTTAATATCAATTCCTTCAGTTGATAAAACTGTAGTCAAAATAATTACATTTAAATTTGGTAAATCATGACAAGGTACAGACTACAAGCACTTAGCGATCGTAATATTTACCATTACCCATTATAATTTTAGGTCAATGTTTGAAAATCCCTCAGTAAAGCTAATGGTTTTGGTAAATAAAATAACCACAGGTGTTGTTGCTATGCACTTTTAAAAGATTATGCTAATTACACCTTAAAGTTCTAAGATGAAGTAAAATCTACACAATCCTAAGTTTTTCACGATTAATCCCGAATATAACGTTACGTTAACAATAAAACCTTCTAATCTTTGGTAGAAAACCAATCACCATTATTATATTTTCTAAACTATTATTTTATCGTAGTAAATAAAATACAATAAGTATAAAAATATATGAATATAGATGACAGCCACCATAATTATAATGAAAATAATACAGATTTGTATAACTAGTTATGTAGATAGTTGTATGCAAAGAATATTATAATAGATGGTATTATTATCTTATATTAGTAATTATTATTAAATAGTTTGGCATAGGGACTTTCTCGATCTACAGCAAAATACCGAATAGATTTTGGTATGGAAAAAAGAGAGTTAGTCGCAGTAAATAGCAGTAAGTCCAGGTGATGTCTTATTTGCGAAAATAATAAATATTATAAAAAAAATGGAAGAACAATAATTATGGCCATTGAAGTTTTGGAATTCATTTTGATATAACATGAATTTAAAAAGAAATAATGTCGTATACAGGTCATATTTGAAATATGTGTTTAAAAATTAAAGCAGTAAGGTCGAGTCTTGTAATTGCAACTATATGGTTATTGCAACTAATTTAAATAACTCCATCTATCATCACTATTTCGAACAACGACAGGCGTAATATTGTTCTTCTATCCTAAGTTCCAATGAAAAGATTAAGATGGCGCTGATAGCTATTGAACTGTGTAAATGACATGACTTTTTGTCAAACCGCCATTTTGTTCGGAGTGACGCGGCGTAAACGCGGAGCGCAATAGTTATTTAATTCTGTTTTTTGTGGTTTTTGGTAGGTTTCTTTATAAAGGAAGTGATTATCTACTACGGTAAGTTGTTTTTTACTTATTTGTTTCATTCCAAGATAAATCTAGCCCAACTTATGGGTTCAGTTACATTTACCAGACTAAAAATCAAAAGTCAGGTTATTGCAACTATTTTTAAATTTTTAGGTTAGTTGCATTTATCTGACCACTTTTATATGAAGTATGATAATGCTAGTGATGCGACAGTGAAAATAACTACTACGATAAAAATATTTTATCGAAAGGGATACTATTCATACTAAGCAGTAGTTGAATAGTTCGTTTACCTATATATTTGAAACTATTGGCGCTAGTGTCGCTCTTTGAGTCAAATATTAAAATTCACAAATGTTAAAGTTTATCTTAGTATTTGATAAGTGGAATCCTGGCATTTAGGTCACCTTATTTTATTTGATGTAGGTACAGACACCAGCAGGTCAAGCTACTCGAAATTGTAAATTTTTCCCAATGAACCTTGAACCTAACGCTCTAGAAATAAAGTTGAAAATCTATCAAAGAAATCTGACAGATTGTAGTAGCTTGATGTGCTGGTGTCTGTACTACTGTACTACCAAACAATATCGTTTTACCTCTATGACCTGTTTTCTAGTTTTTGAGTATCTTTTTATTTTATTTTGTAGATGCCAAAATATAAACGAATAAAAGAGACGAAGTATTCATTAGCTGATCTAATAGAAGCTGTCGAAAATGTACGACAAAAAAAAATTAATAGCTACCAAGCCTCCGTAAAATACGGAATACCAAGGTCAACCATTATTCACCGTTTATACGGAACACGCGGTGCCAAACAGCCAACGCCTGGCAGACCTACTGAATTGTCAAAAGAGTGGGAAACTAAAGTAGCTTCTAATCTCCATGTGATGGAAAAATGTGGGTATCCATTAACCTCCAAGGAAGTAAAAATATTGATATCTGAGTATATTCGAAGGAACGGAATCGTTACGAGATTTAAAGATAACTATCCTGGGAAGGAATGGTTTAGAGGATTTAAAAAACGAAACAAATTAAGTTTGAAAAAGCCACAGTCTGTAGAAATAGCTCGAAAAAAAGCATGTGATCCTTTCATAGTTAACGATTATTTCGATATGTTACAACGAACAATACAAGAGTGTGGTTTGGCTGACAAACCGCAATGTATATATAATTTGGATGAAACCAGCTTTTGTAGTGACCCCACCAAAACTAAAGTTGTGGGTCTGATGGGGTTTCCCTCTACTAGAACGACAGGCTCTCCTGGGAGGAATAACACCACTGTGCTCTTAGCTACGAATGCACTTGGCAAAAAGATCCCACCCTTAATAATATTTCAAGGGAAACATCTGTGGAGCGAGTGGCTGTTTAAAAATGATAACATTCATACAGCTTACGCTGTCAGTAAAAAAGGGTGGATGGAGACCACCATTTTCGAACAATACATCAAAGCCGTTTTTTTGCCAGCTATCGGAGCAGAACGACCAGTCTTATTGGTCTATGATGGTCATAAGACACATGTAGATTTGAATGTCATAGACCTTCTAGTTGCCGAAAACATTACGGTTCTTAAACTGCCGGCTCACTCATCCCACATACTGCAGCCATTAGACTGTAGTACAATGAAACCTATGAAAGACAAATGGGACAGCGAACTTGTGAAATGGCAAAGACTCCATGTGGGAGCAAAACTCCCAAAACAAGAATTTGCCAGAATCATAACTAATATATGGGATGATTTAAATCCTGTTATCATTCAAAATGGCTTCAGGAAAGCGGGCATATGCCCTTTGAACAAAGATGCAATCCCAAAAGAAAAATTCGACAGTCTGGCATGGTCAAGATGGGAAGAACACCAGCAGAAAAAAAAACAGCTTCGTAATGATACTGATCACAATGGTGAAGAAAATGTTGAAGGAAGTCACACCAAGAAAGATAACAGTCAGAAAGAACATAAAGTACCAACACTAATAAGTGTATGCCTTAAAACAATTAACAGTGAGATACGACGATTGCCAGACGAAATTGATAAGGCTATTGCAAACATTCCACGGGATATGAAGAAAAAGCTACCGACAGAAAATGGTACAAAGGCTGATATGAACACGTACTCAGGTACTCGGGTTGAGTTTCAAAAGTGGGAGACTGTAAAGGACCCTAAAACTTTCATACTTTCACGTCCTAATAATGCCAATACCAATGCCAACAGTTATTCTTGTAAAGTAAAAATATTGGATAATGTATTAGTCAGCTCAACAATAAATAAAAGCAAAGAAGAAGAACGAGTTTCATTCGAAGAGCTACTATTAAAAACTATTTCACGTAACGACATACCTAAAACTTCAAAGAAACGGATAAGTCAAGGAAGCGAAATACTAACTTACAAAGATGCACTTCATCGTCTGAAAAATGAGAAAGAAAAAAAGGAAAAAGCAGAAGAAACTAAACGGCAAAAAAAACTGAAAAGAGCAAGTTATAATGAGAACAAAAAACCACTGATAAATAAGTCCAAAGCAAAGAAAAATAAAAGGAAAAAGATATTAGACTCAGACAGTGAGAGTGATTGTTCATATACTTCAATTAATTCTTCAGAAGATGAAGGCACTGAAGTTTTTTTTCAAAATATTTTGGAAGAAAGCATTGATGAAGATTTGCAGGAGCCATTACCATTATCTACTAGACAAGGACAAGAAGAAAATAGACCTAAAATAAAAAGTGAAAGATTGAATAAAGGGCAGAAAAAAACATTAAAGCAGAATGAAGTAAGTGATTCAGGGTAGTTATTAATATTATTAAGTGTACACCGGGGCATAAAATCGTGGTAAATCTATGTATAGAACATAGATTTCCCACGATTTTATGCCCCAGGAATAAAGGGCAGAAAAAAACATTAAGGCAGAATGAAGTAAGTGATTCAGGGTAGTTATTAATATTGTTAAGTGCCGGGGCATAAAATCGTGGGAAATCTATATTCTATGTTAATAAAATAAGTACAAATTTTCAGAAGGCGGGTAGTTTATATGAACATTCTACTGTTTTGGAAGAAAGGTTTGACGAAGATTTTGATGATCCGTTACCATCTACTTCTAAAGGACAAAAACAAAAGACACCTAAAATAAAAAGCGAAAGAGTGAAGGAAAGAAAGACTTACACTGCCAAGAAGAAAATATTTACACAAAAGGAAGTAAGTACACATATCATAAACTTTCTAAGTTATAATATAGTAGTACAGGAAGGATAACAATTTGATTTTATTTTCAGAATAAAATGCCACAACCACAAGCATCTGAGGTAAAAAAAAAAGAAGATCTCGACGTGGGTGACTTCATTTTGGCTGGATTTCGGTCGACTAAAGGCAAAAGGACGTATAAATACGTTTGTCTTATTGAGGATATTAACCAAGAAAAAATTGTAGTCAAAGGACTCAAATCTAAAAAAGATAATAGAGAATTCAAGTTCGTTGAAAACGACATTTCCATAATTGATATAGAAGATGTGATTTCATATTTGCCCAACGCCGTGTTAAATAAACAAAAAGATACAGTCATATTTCCTTTTAAAGTAGAGGTATTTGAATGTAAATGATTTCCTATTTTATTTTAAGTACTACTTTTTTAATATCTAAAAAGGTCTATGAGATAAGACTGTTTTTTTTTTGCAAAGATAAGTAGAAATGGCTATTTGATTACTAAAAGATTACCTATTGTAATTACACCTTGAAGTATTTTAAATTACTTCAATTTAAATAATTATTAATGTACGATGTCGTCCTTTGATTAAGCTCAATATAAACATCGATAAAACTGTATTCCTGACTTTTAATTTTGTTACCATGCTAGTCGATAAAACCACAACAAGGTTCACAACACTATTTGTAGGTAAATAGTTGCAATTACCGGACCCATGTCTAAAAAGTGATTTTAAGCAAAATTGAACGTTATTACTTGGACATAGATATCAAAATATTATGAAATATTGAACAAGGTATATTTTTTCAATATAACGGTAGCAGTACCCACAGAAAAAAAGAAAAAAAAAGTAATTAGTTGCAATTACCCGCCAGGACGGGTAATTGCAACTATTTGTGCCTGTGTCAGAAATTTATTTAATAGATTTTTTTTATTTACAGCTTTCCTTTATTTATGACGATGATATAAATCTACATAAAATTTACTTAATATCGAATCTTTAAAAAAATGTATTTTGCTTATGAATATAGAATTATCAACCGGAGACGTAAGGCCTCCAATATTTTTAGTTGCAATTACAAGACTCGACAATTCATTAATATTAAGGTAAAACCCATAAATAGGAAGTAAAGCACAGGGAATGGCACAGTTAATTTTGGGTGATAACTACAACATAATCGTTTTATAAAGTATCTAACCTAACCTTCAATCAACAATACCGACTAGATATCGGGTCAAGGCAAGAAATACGTCTCGGTAAATAACAGCGCACTAGACACGTGAGCTCTTATTTTGTTTAGTTCACTTGGAACACGGCCAATGTAAACACAACTTTATTACTAGGTGACATGGTTGTAATTAGGTTGAACTTATAACTGTTTTAAACTTTTTTCACGCGGACAGCATTTAGCTTTGATTTTGTACGTGACCCGTTATTAGTTGGTATTGTTGATCGAAGAACCTAACTCATTACATGGTTAAGGATAAAGTCATCTAACACAAGTAACAAAAATAAATGAATAATGTTTTACTTAATCTACATCATAATAATACTAAATGACATTTCTACTTGACAATAACTTAAAGAACTATATTGATAGTTGAAAATGAATTATGCTTTAATGAGCAAGTTAGGCCTTATTGATATGAAATGATTACAAGTAAACACGACCTTTATAAAAATAAATTACTATTTTTTTTTTTCGACAAAATGTCCATCTTTAATTTAGGTAAAGTTGATCAATGTAAATCGCTCCAAATTGTCAGGTGGTGAAATACAGATATGGTCAAATGAATAAGTGGACGCGACGAAGTGAAAACATGATTCTATTTAAAAATTGATAAAATGGATTTTTGTATTTAGTATTGATTTATACATACAATTCTTTATCTAGCTTAAACACGTGATAAAGTTTTGCAAAAAAATATACAATATCTAAATAGAAGAAATATAACAATAGTTTTTGTTACGTATCTCTGATGGCAAAAAGGTGGAAGTATTTCGTGGTGTCGCTCTCTTTTTTTTTCTTTTTAATTCAGTCACTTACTTTTAACTTCTATGCTTAAATCGAATGATACTGTCTTATAAAAATATAAACAATTTTTCCATTGCAAGAACAACATCAAATTAAAATAAATTTGAAACAACTAATGACTATGAGTATCTATGAAGAAATATTGATTACGAAAAATACTTATAGAGGGTAATACTTTATAAAAATAAATATCATTGCTAACAAGTTTAATAAGAATACGAGGAAAATAAAAATATTGCACTATAGCAAGTTTATGAATGATAACGTAATGGCACAAGGACGTATTAAAAGTTATGAGTACTATACAGTTGGGCCAGCCAGTTCTTTCTTATGCCGATGTACGGTCAACCGCGCGTCAGAAGTATTATTACTTGAACTACGAATTATGCCAAGATATAAAGGCGCTGATAATATGAAATTGTTACCACGGGCGTGATGTTGAGTGTACACGTACAGGCCTTCTACAATAAATATTTCACAGGAAGACGACTTTCATTTGTTACAACAGTAAAGCTCTTTTCTGCACATTTTTATGAACTGCCGCTGATTTAAATGTCTATAATAGCTTAATCGATGTAAAATGTCGTACGCAAAAAGCAAAAAAAAAATTAAAATATCCACGACACCAACTTTTAGTAATGAATGATAGATGTGGAATGTCTTGACTATAGTGATTTTGCTCTTGATGACATAATGCATAAACATTAAAAAAAATACTTGCAATCATATTCATTAGTCTGCGCAACACCAGCAGTCACAAAAGTGAGCTGTCAAAAAAAACAACAATGTGAACATAATTATGAATGATAGTTGATAACTAATACTTAAGTTCGTTTCGATTTAACACAAATTGGTTTTTAAACCGTTTATTAGAAACATGAGTTTCATAATATTATGAACTTATAACACTATAAAGACCTCGTCTCGAGGCTCGTTGGGTGTTTATGCCATAAACACCATTGCATAAACTTTATGTACTTACATTATCGTCTATAATGTACCCATTGATGATTTGCCATTGCTAATTGAACGCCTGAAGGTACTTTAAAGTTGTGTCGGAGGGAAACGTCGCTGGGGTTGACTACGACGCTTCGCGAGAGTTGACTGTGATACGGGGCCCAAAACTTGTGGTGTCAGTGGCGATGCTGTCATTGCCTAGGGAGAAAACACAAATAGTGTTGAAATAAGTTCAGCAAACAGAATCATCTTACTCGGCCTGCAGGTCTGTGGCGATATACATGCGAGTATATACACACACATTATGTTAAACATTATTTACATGCGGTGCGTTATGGTCAGCTGGCGCCTCACGACTCGTGCACGGTGCGGTGTGCAGAAATAAAATAGATGCAGCGAGTTAAAGCGCATTTGCAACTAGCACTAGTTTGCCATCGTTTTAAATCGCCGTACTGTGACGTTGCAAAAATCAATATACACGGTGACATTTGAATAACAGTTTTGATAGAACAAACATTGTTTAGACCAAGGTCTACTACCATTCTACAGCATCAAATATGTTATTAAAACAATATAATTTAGGAGTTCTCAAATTAGTCTTATGTTGCTTAAACGTGTAATAATGTTTGAAACATTAACCGTAACATCAAAGTACTCATCACGGTAGCGATATTGCATTCAAGACGCGAGAGCCGCGCGTCGCAGCCGCAGTGTCTGTGTTGTAGGGTGTAACGATAATCCCGACATTTCTAACATTGCGTTATTTGTGTTTTTTTAGAAAACCAATGACGTTTTTTTTTCTATTGGATGCTATAGAATAATAATAATAAAAAATAATAAAAATCTGTTTATTTCATCTCCACAAATTACATCAAGGTATAAAGTTGACAAGATAAATTGTCGAAAAATTAGTAATTTGTGGGAGATCTGGAGTCTAAACTAAGCCGAGGCCTGTACTATAGATCTCCAGGCCCCCCATTTCATAACATTTGTATGTATTGTCAACAAGTGAAAGACGGAAAGAGTGGGAATGATTGAGAAAAACGTGGAATGATGTGCGTGTGTGTGTGTGTGGTATGATGTGTGTGTGTGTGTGCGTGTGTGTGGGGTAATGTGCGTGGGTGAGTCTATGTGTGGGGGTGTGAGTGTGTGTGTGTGGGTATAAATGAAGGTGTGCTTGGGAGCGGTTGTGTGTATGACTGTGGCAAAGGGCGGGTAGTTTTGTTAAAAATTTGTTTTTGCGTGTTTATATACATTTATTTAGTTTTATGGCGCATTATGTTAAATAACATTTTGGTAAGTGTAGAATAGTGATATATAAATGATTAATGGTTGTAGACCATGGTCTGAACAACGTTTGTTCTAGCAAAACTGTGATTCAAATGTCACCGTGTATAAAGCAACTAGTAGCGACACCTTTCGTGGGTCTGCTCAAGCTCGTAGGATGATGGATGATGAAATTGTGTCATACGAGATAAATACATGTTTATTAATTAGTTGAACTAAATAAACATAAGGACATAATTTCCCACATTCTGCTGATATACAATGTCTATTAAATTCAAAATGATTAATAGATGAGGATTCTATTTAGTCTGTGGATTTGCCAAAGGGTCCTGTCAAATTGGGCGAGAAGTTTTTTCCCCTCATGGCGTGACTACGAGGAACACGCTTTGGATAGGGACCAGTTCTGGAATGACCAGACTGTGTCCAAATAACCCGATGGGTTTTGTATAGGTCTAATCAAATCCGATCCTTGTCTGGTTGATTATGCTAGCCTTCTTTTTTCTTTCCTCATCATTAAGATCCCTAATGCGAGGATAGACGTGATGCTTTGGTGTAGCCCCGTGGTCAGATGATTTGAAATTGACCCAGGTAACATAGCGTCAACGTCTACCCGTAGGCCATGTTGATCGTGGGAACATAGGCATATTCCTTTGTTCGATGCCAAGGGTCTTGATTCCGTCAATTGAATTGAAATTGAAAGAAATATAAATACTGAGAGAACACTGAGTTTAAACTAAATTGTTATAATTTAACCTATGAGAGAGTTAGGCCTTTTGTAAGTACTAGGTAGTAAGACCAGTTGTTATAATCCAGATCCACGGCTCGCGCACGAGCTCCAGCTGCAGTAGCTACAGTAGTGTACCTGGAAGGTGAGGTCGACGGCGCGGCGCAGGTCGGCGGCGGGCGGCTCGTGGTCGGGCGCGGGCGGCGCGGGCGGGTGCGGCGCGGGCGGCGGCGCACAGATCCACGGCTCGCGCACGAGCTCCAGCTGCAGTAGCTACAGTAGTGTACCTGGAAGGTGAGGTCGACGGCGCGGCGCAGGTCGGCGGCGGGCGGCTCGTGGTCGGGCGCGGGCGGCGCGGGCGGGTGCGGCGCGGGCGGCGGCGCACAGATCCACGGCTCGCGCACGAGCTCCAGCTGCAGTAGCTACAGTAGTGTACCTGGAAGGTGAGGTCGACGGCGCGGCGCAGGTCGGCGGCGGGCGGCTCGTGGTCGGGCGCGGGCGGCGCGGGCGGGTGCGGCGCGGGCGGCGGCGCACAGATCCACGGCTCGCGCACGAGCTCCAGCTGCAGTAGCTACAGTAGTGTACCTGGAAGGTGAGGTCGACGGCGCGGCGCAGGTCGGCGGCGGGCGGCTCGTGGTCGGGCGCGGGCGGCGCGGGCGGGTGCGGCGCGGGCGGCGGCGCACAGATCCACGGCTCGCGCACGAGCTCCAGCTGCAGTAGCTACAGTAGTGTACCTGGAAGGTGAGGTCGACGGCGCGGCGCAGGTCGGCGGCGGGCGGCTCGTGGTCGGGCGCGGGCGGCGCGGGCGGGTGCGGCGCGGGCGGCGGCGCACAGATCCACGGCTCGCGCACGAGCTCCAGCTGCAGTAGCTACAGTAGTGTACCTGGAAGGTGAGGTCGACGGCGCGGCGCAGGTCGGCGGCGGGCGGCTCGTGGTCGGGCGCGGGCGGCGCGGGCGGGTGCGGCGCGGGCGGCGGCGCACAGATCCACGGCTCGCGCACGAGCTCCAGCTGCAGTAGCTACAGTAGTGTACCTGGAAGGTGAGGTCGACGGCGCGGCGCAGGTCGGCGGCGGGCGGCTCGTGGTCGGGCGCGGGCGGCGCGGGCGGGTGCGGCGCGGGCGGCGGCGCACAGATCCACGGCTCGCGCACGAGCTCCAGCTGCAGTAGCTACAGTAGTGTACCTGGAAGGTGAGGTCGACGGCGCGGCGCAGGTCGGCGGCGGGCGGCTCGTGGTCGGGCGCGGGCGGCGCGGGCGGGTGCGGCGCGGGCGGCGGCGCACAGATCCACGGCTCGCGCACGAGCTCCAGCTGCAGTAGCTACAGTAGTGTACCTGGAAGGTGAGGTCGACGGCGCGGCGCAGGTCGGCGGCGGGCGGCTCGTGGTCGGGCGCGGGCGGCGCGGGCGGGTGCGGCGCGGGCGGCGGCGCACAGATCCACGGCTCGCGCACGAGCTCCAGCTGCAGTAGCTACAGTAGTGTACCTGGAAGGTGAGGTCGACGGCGCGGCGCAGGTCGGCGGCGGGCGGCTCGTGGTCGGGCGCGGGCGGCGCGGGCGGGTGCGGCGCGGGCGGCGGCGCACAGATCCACGGCTCGCGCACGAGCTCCAGCTGCAGTAGCTACAGTAGTGTACCTGGAAGGTGAGGTCGACGGCGCGGCGCAGGTCGGCGGCGGGCGGCTCGTGGTCGGGCGCGGGCGGCGCGGGCGGGTGCGGCGCGGGCGGCGGCGCACAGATCCACGGCTCGCGCACGAGCTCGGCGGCTCGCGGACGCTGCGCCGGCTCCAGCTGCAGCATGCGCCGCACGCAGCCGCGCGCGCCCGCCGACACGTGGCGCCACACGCCGGCCGACAGCTCCACCTGAAAGCATAAATCATTATCATTGCAACAAGGATATTTTAGCGCCTGAAGGAGGGCCATTGCTGCTGAACATTTCTGAAATTGTGTCGCAAAAGTTGTATTGAAAAAACAAGATGGCGGCGATAGTTCCGATTTTGGCCATGAGCCAAAATAACCTTGTAGCGTTGTATGTTGAGCAATACGCCCGTGCCGCATTTTATGGCAACGACGCTTTCTCACCTTACATTTTGTGAGAAAGTGATGATTTATAAGAACTGGCAAGTCATGATTTTGAATGTAAATAGTAATAAAATGATGTGATGATAATTTACCTTTCCCGATTCGATTCTCGCTAAAATGGCTTCCGGGGTATCATCTCCAGTCGAAGCGAATGGTGTTCTACCAGATAGCATTATATAAGCTAGCACACCTGTAATCATCAAATTAAAAACTATTCTTTATACACTTCACATAGTATGCACGTCGTAATTAGATTTTTTTGGTTGCTATAGTTATATCCATTTACGTATTAAGGTTCAGAATTCAATATGCCATATCGAATTTTAGAAAGGGACGTCACACGTATGGGCGGCAGAGATGACGCTCTATAAACCCCTCAGATCATATAAACACAGGAGATATGGCAAGGAGGCGTGGCGCTTGCGAACTCATCCGGCCGGAAAGTGTCATGATGCCAGTTTCGGCCATTAGTCGAATGTCAACTTGCAACGTCTTCGCTGCTCATGATTTTTGTCAAAATGCCACGTTGTTCAGTGATTGTTTGCAAAAGTAAGAGGTGTATTGTGAATTACATGAAAGATGGCATCTCATTTCACACGTAAGTACTAAAATATTATTTTCTTATCAAATTTATTAAAACATTACTTTGTGATACTAGAAACACGATTAAGTACAAAAAGCAATTATTTTCATTATAACAAAAACCATTGTTTGCTTAGTACACATCGATCAATGAATCGGCTGGTATAATAGCGCAATGGATAAGTGTTTTACTGTTACTCTCACCCACACGATAGTTTCGTGAAGCGGCCGCTGCCGACTAGACTTAGTTAGAGATGTGATGTGACGTTTGTGGTTGTCGATATTTCATATGATCTTTTAACGAGTTTATTTATTTAGTTACACAAGGGAACAAAATTTTACTTCTTTTTGTTGCATGGAATTTTATGGCTATTGTTTACTACTCATATATCATTGATATCATCATCATCAGTCACATCTTGCTTTTATTTTAACATTTTAGCTATCCGAAGGATCCAAAAATAAAAGAAAAGTGGATGCGACAGGAAGGGGTCGAAACTGGTTTCCAACAAAAAATAACACAATAATATGTTCGTCTCACTTTGAGCCAAAATGCTTTCAACCATTGAAGAAAGTTCGTCGGTTCTTCGAATAGTCGGTCCACTATTTAACTAAGAACACAACACCTAAACTGTCAAAGCGGCAAGTTTTACATATACAAATTTAAATTTAACTGGTCAATAAAATCCATATCAATAAATATCTTGAAGTTTTACTTGTGTTCTCCTAATATAGATTCGAGAAGTTGATATCCTAATAGTTTTTTGGTAGTTTAGTTTGGTTGATACGTATATCTTATTAGCTTTTGCCAGCCGCTTCGCCTGCGTGGATGTCGGAAATTATGACACGGGAACCGTATATTTTTTCCAGGTTAAAAAGTAGCCTATGTGCTATACCGCCTATTCCAGGTTATAAAATCTTTATAAATATTATCCAAATTTCATCCACATCCGTTCAGCCGTTCTGGTGTGATTGAGTAACGAACATCCATACATCCATCCGTCCATCCATCTAGAATTTCGCATTTAAAATAGTAGTAAGATCAATAGCTGTGATTTTTTAGCATGTCCTGACACATACTTTAAGAGGAGTTTCCGTTTCCCCCGAACGTGCTTCATACAAACGAAGTTTGATCATAATTTGAATATTAAATAATTAGAATTCTAGAGACTTATATCCATATCCGTGATTTAAAAGATATCCGTTAAAATATACAGCTTTGAAGTTGCACGGATTAATATTAGAAGTTAACTGGAAATTTGTCAAACCACAGACATAGATATATAAGGTGCTATAAAAATATCTGCCACGGCTGCAATGGGAGACAGTATTGTGTTTATAGATTACAAAAGTAAAGATAACTTATTGATTATTTGTCATATTTTTTTTCATACAAAAATAATTACGTATAAATTTGAATTGATTTTTTAGCATAAAACCATCCCGTAGACTTATAAGCTGTTGCCGCACCGCACCGAATTCATTCAAAAACGCCGGCGACGACATGCATAAACTGTTGCCATTCTGATCGGCCCCGCGCGCCCCTACCCTCACCCGCACTACCCCGTTCGTCGCACGCGCCAGCCGACGCGACCGCCCGCTCGCCAGTCGCCCCCCGCGCGCCCCCACGCTCACCCGCACTACCCCGTTCGTCGCACGCGCCAGCCGACCGCCCGCTCGCCAGTCGCCAGTCGCCATCAGCGTACGGCGGTGAAAGGTGGATAGGCCGAGGAGGGCCAGTGCCGTGGCCTCCTCGCTCACGGGTTTAACCCCTCGTAGACTTTTTTTTGTGGGGTCGTGTAAAGGACCTTGTGTACGGCCAAACCGGACATGACATTAGAAGTGTGGAAGAACTAAAAAGGCGCATCAAACGCGCATTTAGGCAAGTTAAAAGTGAAACGGACACATTAGATAAAGTGAAGAGACATGTACGTAAGCGTGCCTACATTTGTGTGCAACGCGAAGGCGGACTTGTGCAACAGTTTTGTAGATAAGTAGGTAGGGAGTGTGTAAATAACTGTAAATACAGTGCAATTGTTGTAAATAAGATGATTAACTTTTAAACACGCCAAGTTACTGTAATTTATCGTTATTTGATATTAATCTAAGTACCTATTGTTGGGGTCCTCAGCACCAGCGGGGTGCCTTAGGACCACAACAACAACAACAACCTATTGTTTAAAAATAATAAGAAAAAAATTGCGATTCTTACACTAACTTGACAGTCCAAAGCCTGTTTTAAGTGTGATGGGAAGTTTATCATCATAGTTACGTCAGTTTTTTGGAAGAATGCGGTAGCTGGTAAGTAATTGCACTTTTAAAACACTTGGCGTATTATTGCGTACCTAGTAGATTAGGTAGTGACGAACTAGTCAGCTGATATCAGTTTTCATTCAAAGAACAGATGGAAAGAGATAGCAGTTGTTTTCATTGACGAAGCGACCCATCGCGCGTAATTTGTGAACCACATTATGCAGAGTAGAGTCAATGTTATTTTAACTACTTTATTTTCTCAAATTGAATTAACTGTTCCGGGGTACGAAATTTCTTCACTATTGTAATCTATAAACACAATACTACCTCCCATTAAAGCCGTGGCAGATATTTTTATAGCACCTTATATATTGTTTTTTGTTTTTATCTAATTTTATTTAGAGGCTTATAGTCACAAATACGACCGTGCCAGCCCCATCGTAACCTAAACATGTAAGTACTTATTCTAAACTATTAACTATTTGTTCGAGGGAAACTGCTGTATCGTTTTATTTTCGCAGTCAATAAAATCTTTAGGAAAAAGAGCAGATATTAAAGGTAACTCAATTTCATCGAATTTTTTCTACGATTACAACATAACATCACTAGCGTATATTGCATGTGTGTTTATTCTGATTCCGTAGCTACAGGTAGAAGCGTCGCCCCCTGTTTGCATTTGTGTTCTATTAGTGAGTTTATTAGTGTTGCTGAAAGTTTCTTTGTGTGCGGGAGAGACGTGAGCTCGTGTGCCGTTCTTATAGTTTTTGCTTTTGTGTTAGTGAATTAAGTGGGAGAAACGTGGCGACATCGGAACAGGAATACATTTGTTTACAAAGCATATCTCTGTGTTTAAATGATCTGAGATAAACCCAAACTTTTTCTGAAACTCGATGAACCATATTTATGGCTGCATATTGTATCTATCTATCTAAACTAATAATAAAGCTGAAGAGCGAGTTTGTTTGTTTGTTTGAACGTGCTAATATCTGGAACCGCCAGTCGGATTAAAAAACATCTTTTACCATTTGATAATCCGATTCTTGAGAAACGTTATAGGCTATTTAGCATCACGCTACGACCCCGAGGAACCGAGCAAAATTAAAGTCAGAAATAACGCTAAGCTAAGTACGAAGTAATACCTCGGGCAGGCGATGCGATGCGACGGGGTGGGTCGAGGGAACAATACATTTTACGCGGCGAAGTAACGCGCAGAAGCTAGTATTAATATATTTCTAAATTAGCTTGGGAGAATGATATCAACTTATTTAGAACAAAGATAACCTTGCAACTTGTGGGTCACTTGCAACAATAAATTATTACTTTGCTGATAATACAGATCAGGCCAACTTAGATGATAAGAGTAAAGTTTGAACTTTTTAGTGAGACATTTACTGCTATTTAAGAGCAGATACAATTTTATTCTTAACAATGTACGAAATTGGACACAGTAATTGAATACACCATTTTAACTATAGGTAGGTACAGTCACATCCAAAATACGTTCGTTAACTTGAGAGCTATTTTTGGCTGCTCATTGCACGATAGCATTTGTTTTACCGAATCTGCATTATACATTGCATCGTAATGTCAATACCGCAGAATAATATTCAGCCATCTTGTATACATGTCAGACCGAATTAAACACGTTAGCTGACAAACTCTGACAATTTTTATTTATTTCAATAGTTTATTGCCTGGCCTAAAGGTTTTATGTTGATGTCTATTCCACAGTAATTAAATACAGGGCGGCAGGGACACCGACGCGCAACCTGTTCAGCGGCCCAAGCATACCCCGTCATTTGGTGCTGACATCTCTTCACGTCACGTGACGTCACGTGGAACACAACGCGCCGTCGACCCGGGCCCGGTCCTTATCGGACGGCAAGCTACCCATTGCTCGCCGTCCGCAACTCCCCTGGGTTGATACTTTCGTCGGTTATTGAAGAAAAAAATGCTTTTCAATACATTTTAACGGCGTAGATATTGCACTTATCTATGAAACAGCAGATATATTTTTTGATAACCGATGAAAAATGTCTACGCTGCAATCATGGTTACAGTTTGCGGTCGATGTCCCTGCCACCCTGTAATGTTCCATGCAACTCAGTGTGTACTCAGTGCCGTAGCTTCAAAGTGTATTATGTGTCCTGACTTGATAAAGGAAAGAATTTGATAACTGACGAAGATATAAAAGACTTGACCGTACATATATGTATAGGACTTACAAAAATTATTGTTATTTCTACTACTATTAAAATATTTTAGAAATTCATACCTAAGCTCCAAATGTCACAAGCAGCATCGTAGCCAGCACGTTTTAGCACTTCGGGAGCGACAAAGTTGGCGGTGTAACATGGCGTCATGAGTAGGCCGTTTTCAGCGCGCAACTGTTTCGCCAAACCAAAGTCGACTAGACGAATGTCCTCAGGCCTCTTCTCTGCCGTTGCAAATAATATGTTCGAAGGTTTTATATCTCTGAAAAATTATTATATCTTTAATTCGTATAACAGCCCTTTCTTTTTCTAAAACCCAAAACACGTTAAATAGTTCGGGTACCAGAACTCATTCCGGAATTTGGTCCTTAGTATCGGAACTCAGTTCCGGAATTGAAAATCTTGGGATATTGCTTGCCCTATCACTAACCTATACATAATGTCAAACTTTGTTAGTTTGACTTAAACCCTGGTTCCCTAACGGGAACCAGGGTTTAAGAGGTGTAAAATGTTGAATGGAAGAATCTAAACACACG
The DNA here is from genome assembly GCA_937001585.2 of Brachylomia viminalis. Classification (NCBI taxonomy): domain Eukaryota; kingdom Metazoa; phylum Arthropoda; class Insecta; order Lepidoptera; family Noctuidae; genus Brachylomia; species Brachylomia viminalis. Next base: position 11,317,285 of record OW443310.2, on the reverse strand, counting down.
GTCTATTTAAAAAAATAAGCATTACATGTATTTTGTGATTTTTTTTTAATAATTAATTAATAACTAGTCTAAAAGTTAAAAAATTAAAAGGTACCAAACCATTTTTCAAAAATCTACCCGGCGTCAGGGCGAAATGGGGAAATACAATTTGTATTAAAAATCGCATTCATTCAATTTAGATTCGAAGCTTGGCACAAATACTTATTTAAATAAATAATGAGGACCGTGACGTTATTGTTTCAAGTTATCCCCCTTTAAAGGGGTTGTTAAAGTTCAAAGGAAAGGGTACGAAATATACGCGGACGAAGTTGCTAGCAAATCGCTGTCCGTCCGTCCATGTCTTGTCAGCGGGCTGTATCTCACGAAACGTAAAAGGTAGACAGTTGAAATGTTCACAGAGTGTGTATTTCTATTGCCGCTTTAACAACAAACAATAAAAATAAAGTAAAGTTAAAAACTAAACGGGGTTCCCATACCAGAAACGTGTTTTTATAAATATGTAGTGTTCAATATTGTACGGTGGTACGGAACCCTTCGTATGCGAGTCCGACTCGTCCTTGGCCGGGTTTTATTTAAATACACACACAAGATTGCGAATCTAATAACTAGGGCCTCATAGTCAACCCATGGCTCATGAATTCAGAATAAATGATATTTATTCTGTAAATTGGTTTTAGCAAACACTGATGCCGATTCTCTTGTCACAAAATTCTCTAAACTAGACTAAAAATCACCAAAATTTAGTTTATTCCTGTCAAACGACGATTTCCCATTCTAAAAATGACTAAAGTGACACAACTTAACTAAATTTTAGTTTCACAGCACTAAGATGGCACTGAGATTATAATTTAGTGAAAATGGCAATTTTGCTAATCTGAATTTTACGTTTTTGACCAAAAATTTTGATTGTCTTAACTAAATCTGCCTATTTTTAATCGCGATTAAAAAGGTGTGGAATAAAATTAGTTGTCAAGAAAATTCACACCAACACCTCGACTTCAGATGCAAAAACAGTGCTGTATCTTTTTTTCTTTTCTTTTGCTTAGATCTCGAAAACGGTGTGTCCTATCGCAAAAATAATGAAAATTGTTACCCCCTTTATAAAACCCAAAAACCAACGTGTTGGTAAATTTTTTTTTTTTTTTTAATATTTTCTATACAAAAAGTGAAAAATTCCATACAAAACATGTCGAGGCTGCAAATAAAAACTCTAAATAAAAATCACGTGGTACGGCAAACAAGTACCACGTGGAGTCGCAATTGCCAAATTTGATTTTAGGTGTGTCAAAATAATTTTTCAATTTAGAGATTTTATTTTGCAGAATAGCGTTAAGATTCTCATAGCCAAAAGTAAGGAATTTTAGTGATAGTTTAGTTCGGTGTACAACAGAATCGGCACCACTATACGTCAAAAAAATATTTTAAAAACTAGATCAGGGCGGTCTCTGTTACCTATCCGACTACTCTGAAAAACAACACCGAAATAATGTCAGAGGTCTCTTTTAAAGCCAGGTATTATCTTGGTCAGATCCTGTGACATGAGGACGATAAGTGTCTGACATCGTCATTTGAGAAAATGACCACTCCGATTTGAATGGATCTGACCCACCAGCGCAGGCTTACTCGTATGATTAGTACCGAACTAACTTATAAATTAAATAAATTTCATATAGATGACTTATTTCTGAGGTAGGTATACCTCATAATAATAATTGTTTACAAGAAACTCTAAATTAAACATACGAGTCTTCGTCTTCATAATATGAACAAGACACGTTTTCTTAGTATCACTTTATCTCCGAGCGGTAAAAAATCATGTTTTAGCAAATCATTTCTTTTTATGACGACACTGGTGCCGATTCTGTTGTACACCGAACTAAACTATCATTAAAATTCCTTACTTTTGGCTATGAGAATCTTAACGCTATTCTGCAAAATAAAATCTCTAAATTTAAAAATAATTTTGACACATCTAAAATCAAATTTGGCAATTGCGACTCCACGTGGTACTGGTTTGCCGTACCACGTGATTTTTTTTTAGAGCCAGAGTCGCGCATTATTTTGCAGCCTCGACATGCTTTGTATGGAATTTTTCAATTTTTGTATGGAAAATATGAAAAAAAAAATTTTTTTTTACCAACACGTTGGATTTTATATGTTCTGGGGTTCTTAAAGGGGGTCGAAATTTGCATTATTTTTGCGATAGGACACACCGTTTTCGAGATATAAGCAAAACAAAAGAAAAAAAAAGATACAGTACTGTTTTTGCATCTGAAGTCGAGGTGTTGGTATGAATTTTAGTTCATGACAACTAATTTTATTCCACACCTTTTTAATCGCGATTAAAAACAGGCAGATTTAGTTACGACAATCAAATTTTTTGGTGAAAAACGTAAAATTCAGAATAGCAAAATTGCCATTTTCACTAAATTATAATCTCAGTGCCATCTTAGTGCTGTCAAACTAAAATTTGGTTAAGTTGTGTCACTTTAGTCAATTTCAGAATGGGAAATCGTCGTTTGACAGGAATAAACAAAATTTTGGTGATTTTTAGTCTAGTTTAGAGAATTTTGTGACAAGAGAATCGGCACCAATGTCGATAAATACATTACCTATGCACGACGGTGTGTCTATGTAGATAATGTATGGCGTGCAAGACATTCCTCAGTATAGGTGCAGCCTCATGTTCGGGCAGGTAGCGGCGCTGCGTGATGTGTTCGAGCAGCTCGCCGCCGCGACAGAGCTCCGTCACAGCGAGGATCCGGCCTCCCTCTTCGTAGACACCTCGCAGGGTTATTATGTGTGGGTGTTGACTATATCTATTTGGACATAACATAACATCTGTATTCCCTGAAAGGATAAGTCTAGCGAAGTTTAAATAAATTAATTAATTAAACTTCTCGCACATGTGCAAAGGCGGACTTAATGCTTAGCATTAAACTGAAAGCATTTATTTAAAATAAACCAATTACAGGCACTTTTGAATTGTTTAGGGGTCAGTCAGTCAGAAAGATGAAGCTAGTTGCCCATTCCAAAGCGTGGTAGGTACCTATGGAGAAGAACGGACAAGAAACTCCATGGACACTCTTTTAAATCAAAATATTGTTAGAAAATGATTTTTGTACAAAATTTCGTTTCATTCAGTTGTTTGTGGAGAGGTATTTTATTTTAACATTTTAAACAGTACCCCATGAAGGATGAGTCTACTTTATCCAGTCTGAAACCTGGTTGAACTAATTAGTCCCTATTTCTAGTCATATAGTTGTGTCTTTCACCTCTTTTACTGAAAAGTTTAAATTTTTTCCTTACGTACATGATGTTTTCATAAATATATTGACAAGGTACTGTCATGATGTTAATGTCTTTAAACAGTTCCCTTAGAGAATCGCGCCTGCGGAGGCTGTATATTGCTCTGATAGCTCTTTTCTGCAGAATAAAAATAGACTCAATATCGGCAGCCCGCAATACTGTCACCATAATCATCCTATAATATTCCCACTGCTGGGACACAGGCCTACTCTCGGTGAGAGGGATTGGGCCGTAATCCACCACGCTGGCCCATTGCGGATTGGTAGATGTCACGTCATGTCTTCTAATTTTTGGTTCTAGGACGTGCCGGTTCCCTTACGATGTTTTCCTCCACCGTTTTGAGAGCAGCGGTGATGGAATTATTAACAGAAAGTAAAGCGCCTGTCTGGGTTCGAACCTACGACCTATAACTCGTAAATCGCGGCCGTTACCACTGGGCCACTGCTGCTCAGTAATAGTGTACTCATTGTTAAAGAGCCTGATAAATAAATAGATACATATCAATTCGAAATATCGTCGCAAAACTCGCATTGTAGGCATAAGCACGCCAAACTTCTGTCGCAATTTTACAGTACGTGTGTGCCTTGAGAGTATAACACAACTGGCAAATTGTAGGTTTACTAATAATACTGTACCGAGACAAAGTAGCATTTTGCGTAGATTTAGTTCTCACTGTTCATTGTTTAGACGGCAATATATTGTTCTGGCGTCTTTGATATTATAATTTTAATAGTGCCTTAGAACAGTTAAACCCACAATTTTACAGTCCAGTCATACAATTTAACATTTAAACTATTTTTTAACTTTATATACCTATATAAATCATTATAAAACAAATGCACATAATAACGACTCCTCGTTGATTGCTACGTCTCACATTGACCTGATATTGAACCATTGTACGGCTTCGGACTTCTAACGCTTCTAAAGCTCTAGGTCCTAGGTCATTAGGTCTTGTACTATCGCAAAACATTACATTTTACTTGGTCTGCTTCTCGAGTTTTTAGATCTAATGTTTCGGAATTGAAAGAAAGATAATGTTTTTGTTTGAAATATGAAGTGACGCTAAAAACAACCAAAAGTATTATTCTCCGTATGACCGCTATTTGCCTTGTTGTTTGGGTTGATTATAGGCTGAGTTGTAGACTAGACAGTTAGGTAACCAATTTGTTACTTTATTATGAAGATTTTTATGGTGACCTACTTGTACTTTAGTGTTAAATAAAAAATAAGGATTTTTATTATTCCAGGCAAACTTTAAATCTATTACAATAATAGATATTATAACAATTCTTTCAAATGTAAAATAACTTAGTTGTGACGTCATTGTTAATATTTAATATCTACCGCAGATACTTTATTCAATTCTATTTAAACACATACCTCAAAAGTATTTCAATTTCTTCTCGAGGATCATACTGCAATTTATCCATGATCTTAACAGCATACTGCACCCTTGAGGTTTTGTGTTCACAGAGGCGGACGACAGAAAACGATCCAGTACCTAGCTCTCCCATTAATCTGAAATAATAACATTTTAACTAGACATTTAAACGGTTTCTTTGAGATTTTTCTTCCTTTATCTCGCTGGTTAGTGGTCACAAACAACTGCTGAGCTTGAGGTACTGTTGTTGAAGGTTTTTGACTCAGAAATTTCTCATTAGCAGTCCTTTTTTTTTGAGGGTGGGAAATCATCAAATAACTTCTCCCGCTCTGGGCGGAGCGGGAGGGCGTGTCAGACTCTTACTGACTAAAACCCACCCGTGTTCCTTCAGTTGCCTGTGCCAGGGGCCACGGTAACCCTTTCGGACTTTCGCCTTTGGATTTGAGCCCGGCTGATTGCAACCCTCCCAATGGTTCAATGTTGATAGATCATGTGTAAAAAAAATACAAATACATTCCCCTCGCCTACCTGTATTCATCAAAGAAATTATTTCTATTGACAAATCCAGCCCAAAACTCTTCAGTGGACGTCTTATCTTTCGTGGCCACATGGTTCTGATTTTGACTAGTAACCGTTTTGTTACTATCGTCGTTAAGTAAACAGGGTGCGACGAAACTGAAACCGCTGAAAAAAATACAATAACGATTTATTTGCTGTGTGCGAAGGTTGAATATGTGACAAATGAGTTTATCTTATCGTTAGACGATGCGATGATATGATAAGTTTGTGTATTAACGTATTGAGCAATTGTCTATCATAAACAGTACTGCAAATGTTTATAGTCGTATTTATTATTTTTTAATACTCCGAAATATAGAAAATATATTTATAGCCGCGCGTTGACTTTTTAACAGACTTCTAAAGGCCGGCGCACATATTATAGCGAGGCGTAGCGCTGCGCATTCGTAACTGCCAAACAAATATCGACCTTACATCAGTTGAGATAAAGTTAAAAATAAATAAACTTCCATTTGCTCGAGAGCGCGTCTAAGCGGAAAGAGACGCGCGTCTTTGGTAATTTATTCTCAACATTATTTTTAGACACGCAACGTTGATATTTATTTAGCAGTGCGCCCTTACAGTATCTAATCAAGTAAAATAGCATAAAACGGGTTAATGGTGTTCGTTCATGCAGAATAGAGATAGCAAAGATTTTACTTTAGGTAAAAAAAATAACCCAAGCTATCAGAAATTATTGAATAGCACATGCATTGCAAAACTCAATAGCTCTATGGTTCATAATTTAGGTAACATAACGTTATAGGATGCCCGATTAATGGCAATAGGTTCGCCCCCTATTAGATACACTAACTGAACTGGCGAAATGTGAGTGTTACACTTCTGCCTAAGATTTCGACGAGAACAGACGAGGTGTTATGTTTGTAATAGTTAAAACGTTTACGAGATAAGGAGCAGTGGTCAAGCAAAAGCTGGCTGCGTGACCACGTTTTTTCCTGTTATAATGTGAATTCATGTTATTCATACAAGATCATATCTTACCGGAATAGTTCATGTGCATTCGCCGAAGCGGGAACACCCGGCGAATCGCGAGGCGTGCGACACGTAAACTCTGAATCAAAGTAGAACGCGTCATCGGCCCGAGAGACGGCCGGCCGGAATGGAGGCACCACCTGCCGACAATTACTTAATTCAATAAAGGAGGAAACGTAAAATAACCGCGATATTATTATCGCGGTTATTTTACGTTTCCTCCTTATTGGTGAAATTCATCAGAACTGTCAGGTGCGTAGTACTCGCAACCGACGGTGTATGACCTGGCCCTGCAGTCTCGACATAGTTAGCAATCGTTTTCGGTTGCTAAGTCCTAACAATCCAGATGTAAATGTTGATGTAAATGTTTGGTAGTCTCGACACTCAAATTTATCGGTTGTTACCTACCGGTACCTACCTAAAATACCAGTAACAACCGATAAATTTGAGTGTGGAGACCACCAAATATCGTTACATCTGGATTGTTAGGACTTAGCAACCGAAAACGATTGCTAACTATGTCGAGACTGCAGGCCCAGATGTATGAACGTAAACGAAGCAAAAGGAGTATGTAAGGATCGTAGCAGGTGGCGTTCTATAGTTTCTGCCTACCTCCATGGGAATAAGGCGCGAGTTTATGTATGTACCTATATAAGTAAAATAACCAAAAACTTACAAGGCTTGCCCAATGGAATTTCCTATAAGGACAAAAATTACCAACTTTCATCCCCTATCTAACCCGTTTAAGGGATGAATTTTCAATGATCCTTCCTTAGTGCTCACCTTTGTAATCTTATATGTAGGAAGGAATGTTCTGTTTACGTTTTTATTATTTATTTCTGCTTGAGTATAGTTTGCAATATTGGCGTGTGCTAGCTGACCTAAGGCAAATAATTTTATTTAATGTTTTGTGTTTCGTAATGTTAATTACTTACTACTGTATATAATCCAGTTCCTCTAACTGAACAGACAGCAGTGCTGCTGGGAAGTTTGTTGCGCCACTTCTTCTTCCCAGCTAAAGCACTAGGAAGTGGCGTTTTGGGGGACTGTCTTATGTAATTTCGACGTTCAAAAAGTGCCGATTCTCAGCCTAGTTTGAATAAATGACTTTTCATTTTGATTTTAGTTTTGAACTCTAGTGCAAAAACTACGCAGGCCCGGGTCGATGGCGCGTTGTGTTCCACGCACGCCTCAAAGAGATGTAAGCAGTGTCTTTATACAAAACCGACTTTTGCCGGCGGCTTCGTTCGCTTGGAGGTGGAAACTATTCCACGGGAAGGCACTGCCGGGATAAAAATGTTCTCACCAAGGTCATGGTTCTACCGTTCAGCCGTTAAGGTGTGAAAACGTAACAGACAGACAGACACTAGAGACAGTTACTTTCGCATTTATAATATTAAGTATGGATGAAGTTTAATCCTATATATATAATGACATATCTACTGGATCGTCGATAATGTTTATAATATTGACATTTTTAATTTTTTAATTATTGATTTTATTGATTTCCTTTTTTTTTACTTTTAGTTATGTTATGTAATGTTATGGAACTGTTGCGAATAATGTTTACTTTTATAATGTTTTCTTTTATTGTCACTTTTTGATTTTGTTCGTGGAGATTAATTTCTGACATTAAATAATATTATGTTATGATGATTGTATTGTGGAGAATGTTTTATAGCTTTGACATTTTATTTCTACTTACTAATTAATTCTAAGTATTTTGCATGCAATTGATACACGATGTTGTATAGCTAAACATGTGGACTATATTATATTACCAAACTGTAACACCTTTTATACCATGTTTAAGGCAAATAAAGACTTACTTACTTACTTATATCGAGGGTTTACTGCGAAAACCTGCTAACCAACATATTTGGCAAAAATGAGTTAAATACATGAAAATTCTTATCTTGATGAGCTTTATATACTGGTAAAACCGGCTAAGCGCTACGTTAAACGGTTTAGAAGATACTTCATGGTAAAAACAGTTAAATACAACAAACCGCTCAATACTCGATTGCTAAAATGACATAAACGACGTTAGTAATATTTTCTCAATAAATGTTAACATGCAAAAAAAACTAAGCGCTAATAACCGCTTTTTCTTTTCTTTAAGTTAAACAAAATGTTCTTACAAACATTCAGTAAATATAATCTAAAAGAGCTTAAACGGTTTTAGCGGAAGAACTTTGTTGATTTCGCTGTTATAACTTTACTGCAAAAACCCAATAAGTAACTATAATGACATTTTACATGTACCAAATTATTACAAATACTAACATATCGTTGACCTGCAAAAGCGACTAAACTACTTTAGCTGAGTAGTTTATACGATATAAAAAAGTTGTGTGTATACCTACAACCTCACGATTTACGAGGCTGCTTTACCCAATAATGCCTATTGTTTTTCGTGGTCAGAGGTAAATGGAAGGAAGGGTAGCTCTGAAATTGGGAGTATACTGTTGCACTATCTTTCTAACTGTGTCCCTGAAAATGTAAAAGAAATAAGTTTATTTTCAGACACTTGTGGCGGTCAAAACCGCAATCAATATGTGGCTGCTTTGCTTCTTTGGGCAGTGCAAAAAATTGACCATCTTAGCGTCATTGAGCAAAAGTTTTTAGAGTCTGGACATACGCAGATGGAAGCAGATTATATGCATAGTAGCATAGAATCTGCTAAAAAAAATACCTCTGTTTTTTGATGATGGATTGGATATCTATTTTCAAGCGTGCTAGACGCAGGCGAACCGTAAAAGTTGATGGGAAAAAAATAAAAAGAGAACCATAGGTACATTGTAAAATAATTTAAATGTGACGAGTTTTTTGACCTGAAGCACCTTGCCAATACAATAATGAAAAATAGAACGAAAGATGAACAAGGAAAACAGGTTCAATGGCTGAAGATAAAACGTATTAAGTATGTAAAAGGAGAAGACAGAAATTTTTTTTCAACTACGACATGAGCGACAATTTTAATGTTATAGAGATTCGAGAAAATTCATCGACTTCCAAATTCCAAAGTGCGCTGAATCACGCCTACTCTACACGAAATAAGAAGCGACCTACTGAAAATGATTTACCACCTGTTTGTCTTCAATTTCCGGAAAAATTAAACCGCCTCTATGAAGCACAGCTGAACATAAGTGAAGCCAAAAAAAAAGATCTAATTAATCTTTGTAACAAACAAATTATACCAGAAGAGCTTCACGGTTGGTTCAAAAACCTAAAAACTGACAATCAGATTGCTGATAAATTACCTGAACCAGCAGTTGGTGAAAGTGAAAATGGAGAAGATGAATAATAAGGATACTAAAACTGATTATCATGTGATTAAAAGTAACCAATTAAAATAATTGTGCATGTAACCCTTTTTACTTTTTTGAAACTCAATAAACATTTACAGGTAAAACCAACTAACTTTTTTCTTTGATCAACTACACAATAAGTTCCCTCGTTTAGCTTTATTAATTTCACTTATCATGCTGTTATTTATCAAAACTACCTAACTTGCAGTATAAATCATTAAAACATCAATAATCTAGCTTCAAGCGCATTTTCGCCAAGTACATGTAAAACCGACTAAGTGTACGACCTTAGTCATGAATTTCCTTATTTCCAGTTTTTTATCACACATATTTACTTAGACTACACAAAATTAAAATATTTATTACATATCCTAACTTGTGACTACTGCAGTATTAAGGATTTACTAAAATTATAGTATTTTAATTAGGTATAAACTTTTAAAACGCAATATCTCATAACTGACTTGACTGCAGTTAATTGGTTTTCGCAGTAAACCCTCGATATTATGTAGCATATAATCACCTAGTTAAACTGTAGGTAGTCGATTTATTCACAATAAAACACAGAAACAGGAAAATGTTCTTAGTAGGACACTGAAACGCTTCCATCAAGAGATGACAAATTAATACTGAATATACAGGGCTACTTGTATTTCGACGTATATCCATCAGGAGCTGATAGGGGGCCAAAATGCAACCAATTGACCCCCATATGTATGGCCGAAATTCTAAATACATACCTCTTTTTTACAAAGCGCATCCCATTCAATGTTTGCAAAAAACTCATGATTCTTAATGTCTTCTATACCATTGGTTCCAGCTCCCAATCTAAAAATAGACAAAAAAAACAGTTATTTTTCTACTTATCAAACAAGTATTAATAGTTTTTATTTTTAAACATACCTATTTTGTGGGTTTCTTTTGAACAAAGCTCTCAATAGAGACTGTGCTTCTTCACTGAGATTTGATGGCATCCCAAGTTTCGCTTTTAATATTTGTGTCATAGTTTCATGTCGAGTTGAACCATGGAAAGGTAGATTTCCTGTAAGCATTTCAAACTGAAAAAAAAAACTCAATTATTTTCCACTACAAGATTTAAACTCTAGCTTAATTTGAATATCAGTGTTGTGAGCATCATACCATAAGTACACCAAAAGACCACCAGTCTGCCGCAAAGGTATGTCCTCTTCTGTTAACCACTTCCGGTGCCATGTATTCCACTGTGCCACAAAAGCTATAGGCTTTATCACTAGTCGGAGGGAGTTTTGACAAGCCAAAGTCAGTAAGTGCTATATGGCCATCAGCATCTAACAAAATGTTTTCTGGTTTGAGATCCCTGTATATTATTCCCAATTTGTGTACATGTTGTAATGCTAAAGCTAGTTCAGCCAGGTAAAATTTTACATCCTCCTCAGTAAACATTACCTGGAAATAATTAAAATATTATGAACCAAATTAACGCATCCATGCATCCATTTGTTGCAAAACAATGTGCTATGTCATGGTTAATTATTTTATGACATACATATTTACAAACATAAATAATAGGTAGTGAAACTTACCTCTTTACTGAGTCGAGAAAACAAATCACCACCACGCAGGAAGTCTAGTATTAAATATAATTTGCCAGCAGTTTGAAAAGCATAATGTAATTTAACAATAAATGGATGGCCCATTTCAACTAGAATATTTCTCTCCATTTTTGTACGTTCTCTATCCCTTACTTTTAAAGTAGCCTTTTTAAGTACCTAAAAAAATATTATTGGATTGTATTATTGTTTCATATTTATGACATATCATACCATAAAATGCAAAATAAAAATATACTAAAAATCACCTTCATGGCGTATAGAGTGCCTGCATCAGCACCAGTAACTTTCCGTACTAAAAATACTTTTCCAAAGGAACCTTCACCAAGAACTTTGAGCAATTCAAACTGTGACGGGTCTGCCTTATCATGTCCTTCTTTAACCACATCTTGTATTTCAACCTCCCTTTCTTCACTGATATCAACAGATGTATCTAAACTCTCAGTCGTTGATGCTTGACGAGATTCAGCTGAGTTTTCAACCACAATTGGAAGACTGTTGGCTGGCTGTGCAGATGTACCAAGCTAAAAAATATTTAAATGACTTAAGTCAAGTTGTGTGTGGCTTTTATTCGCTGCATGCTACATCCCAACCGCTGTAGAGACTCTTTTGCATATCACTTCAGTACTTTATCCTGAATATCCAAGACCTTACAACAGGAACATAGACACTTGTTCAAATTAACATCAATCTCCTTACATAAATGTTGTTTTTGTAATGAGGCAATTAACACATGCTAAGAACACTGAAGACTCTGTTTGAGGAAAATTCTACAAAATTGAAGTACATTGTTAATGGTAAGCAAAAAGGTACTACTACTGTCCATACGCTTGACAGTCCAATTCTTACCTGATGTGGCATTTTTATCTTTGCCTGGGTTTTTAAACACAGCTTATTCAAACAGTAAGAAGCATGTATTTTGTTAATTTAAATTATTTATATTTATAATCAAACAATAGAACAAATAGAACTGGGTTGAACTCATTAACCCGTTAAAGGACACTGAACGAGACACAATAGAAGTATTATTATTATGTTTGGGGGCATTTAGTGTCCCGCAAAGTGTTAAAGGAAGGTATTACCTGCTTCATTTTTGCAATCAATTTCATTATTATGCACAATAAATATTTGATTTTAATTTTTAGAAAACATTTTAACTTGAAGCAGCACATTCATAATTGAATAACAAAGCACATCTTCATTCTTTGACTACTGGATTATTATTAATACATAGAAGTAAATGAATCACAGACTAAAAACAGTTTACTTAGTATATCACTTTTCCTTCTAAGTTGGTACTGACATGATTTATAAATTTTCCTGAATTGTGTTAAATAAGAATGATAGAATGGGTGCGCATTCTATAATCTTTAGAGCCAGTGAAAGGAAAGTTATATAAACAATTAAAATTAATCTCGTCCAATTAATTCTGAGTAGTTTCCAAGTGGGCGTAAAAAGGACTTTTCCAAAGAAGTTGTAAGTTATATTCGTTCATGCATAATTGTAATTTGGACAGTAAGAATAATACAAATAAGTAATATTAAAGAATACAGGGAAAATGCAAAACAATTACTATGGCAATAAATTCTAAATATACCGTGTTATCTCCAACATTCTGCATTCGCCAAGGATCGGAAGATGAGGTGTTAGCCAAAGGCATGATTTACCACTTTTGCACTTGAACATTCACTGTAAAATACTTTAACAATATAATAAAACCAATTAAAGCTTAACTACTCTCTATTCCATTTCTCATTCATAAACCACGAATAACGTGAATAAACCGAATACACACAATCATTGACAGCAGCAGACATGATATGAAAATTAAGGCAAGGCTGATTATGGTAACACTTGTAGGGTTCCGTATGATTTTCGTAGATATTTAATATGTACGCACCACACAACACACGTTAGTCAATTTATGGAAGCACAAATTACGGAAAAGGCGACATATAATGTAAAGTTAAATTATATAAACCTCATCTCCATCCTATTAATAAATTGGAGTGCAAAATATTTTGTCAAAAAGAGGTTTAGCGATTTTCAAAAATAATAAGGAACTCTGTAAAAAGGAAATGCAATGCACTGATTCCGTTCCAGACAAGACACCGGAAAAGATCTTAAGCTTCAATGTGGATGATATTCTCGATTACGCTCATAATCATGACAGAAGGGTCTATGCTAGGTACACACGGTTTATAGCATAGGCTTTATAGGTTTATAGCTGCCAGGCATTTTTTCCTAGCTCAATGGTGCCAGGTCGTATATTAATGTATGGTCGCATGCTGATGCTGGCTGTCAGCACTGGCCGCGGCCCTAGGGTAGAGATCTACGGTAGAGATACTATATTGTAGTCTACTAGTCTGTGGGGTAGAGTGAGAAGAGTGGTCACTCACTCACTCTATGTGCCAGGTGGCAAGGGGCGCGACAATGCCTAAAGGCTCCTTCAAACAAGAGCGATACGCGACGCGAATCGCACGTGACTCAAAGGCATCGCTCTTCGCGCGACAGGGGCGGTGCCTTTGTGTCGCGTCGCGTGTCGCGCCTGTTTGTTATGGGCATGGGAATCAGTACAACAAATGTCATGATTTCATGAAATAGTCCTCAGACCATATAAACACAGATGATCTGAGAAATAGTTATTCAATAGGGTAATGTGTAGGTATTGTATAAGAGTAGTTGCAGAATACATACTTCTTACGGTCGTGAATCATATTACATCAACATTTAAAACATAATACTGACCCGCAAATTGCTAAAAACATAAGAATTTTGAATTTCGTGTGCTACCCTGGCGCTTTATGTAGAGCTACTTTAATGTAATATATTTTTTTGCGATACAAGTTGATTTAAAAAAAGTTCGTAATCATCAACCGAAAAAACATTACCCTGATCAAGGGCTAAGGCCAGAACCGCGCCGGGCGCGGCGGCGGCGATGCTAGTTGCCCGCATCGCCGGTTCTTTTCTCTATTCATCTATACAATAATTACAGTTCTTTCTTTATTCTCGTTGTAATAAGATTGCTGTCCAAGGTATAATCAAAATTATGCGGTTAACAAAAACTTTGCCCCACATTAGGAATTTCTTCTGTATTGTGGGTGCGTTCGCAAACATTTAAATTCATATACACAAACAGCCAGACCCGGAACAGCCACTTGTAGGTCATACAAATATTTGTTCCGTGCGGGAATCGGACCCGCGATACGCAGCGCGGCAGTCAATCGTTTAACCACTGCACCAACCGTGCCGTGCATTGTTTGTAAGAGCATTTTTTTTTCTGAGGTGAAATTCTCATCCCAAGGTTCCTAACACTACCATAAGTTGGGGCCCGTGTGGGACCCAGTAAGGGCCCGAGAGGGTGGTACTGAACATCTCTTTCAAACTCTTTGGCGTAGGCGTATCTAAGGTTGACATATGACAAGAAATTTCGTTTTCAAAGATGTTTGAGATTTGAGCATTTCCCAATCTATTACTCTCGGATTTGAGGACTCCATAAGATCCTTTGGTTTGAATTTCATTTTCTAATCGCAATGGACTATTTCATAGAGATTTGAGTAAGAACATGCTAATGAAATGTTAACGTACGGCACTGATAAGAATGTTCAAAATGATCCTGTTTGGAAACAGCTAAGTCGGTGTTTATGCACAGTAGTTATAGTCACTTTAGTGCTACCGAAACGAATTATGAGTAATTGTTTGTTACATATTTATGAAGTATAGGTACAATTTTGCATAATTAATTTCAGGAGAGCCGAGCATGGTAGATACTAAGGCTGTTCCCATTAGCGAGGATGTAACGACAAAAATCATTGGTGATTTTGGAAGGTGGCAACTAAAAATCAGTATACTGATGGCACTCTTAAAACTGCCCATCGCTTATTACCAATTAAATATAATATTTATGGCACCACAACAAGATTTCTGGTGTACTAAACCACCAAGCTTTGCTAAGTACAGTGTTGAAGAATGGAGAAAAATTTGTGCGCCAGTAAGCTATTCTTTCACATGCCTCCTACAAATAAGATGTTACGTAAAAATAGTGCTGTAGTTAGGTAGGTAATAACCACAGTTTCGGACATTTGGTTCAAAAAACCAAATTGGTTTGGTTGTTGGTTGGTTTTGGTTGTGGTTTTTGGCACTCGACCGAGCGGCCGGTGGTGCGAAGCTACCATCCGCGGGATTATGCCTGAACGCATCTAAGGCCGAAGCCAGCCTAGCCGAATCCGGCAAGGATATGCTCACTGTGGAGCCCCGAGAGTCTTAAACAATGTGACTTTACTAATCGCGCTTCACCACGTGAGGTGCGACGTCGAAGTCAAACGTGCCTTTTATGTGCCTATTTGAAATAAATGCTTTGACTTTGACTTTGAAGCCCATTTGGATCGCGGAGATCGATATGCTGTCCGTTTAACGCGTGCATCACGTCTCCGAAGGTCCGAATTTACCTCAGTTCGATGTCGGGGCTCGGAATAGTCTGTAGACGACTTCCGTTCCTGGCGGGGTGTTGTGCTCGGTAGAGAAGCATCGTGCTGCGATCTGTTGAGACTCAGCCCTTCGCCAGGTGATTCCTATTTTGCGACCAACATACTCGTAGGTACCTATGTTGGTCGCAAAATAGGAATTCACGGGACTCTTGGTCACGGGAAGAAATTTACTTTCAAAAATAACCTTAGAAGTTGTTGAAGTTGCAAACTTGAATGAGAAGTGCCACCTCGGCACTTCTCAGCCAACTTTACCTACCTACTTACCTTTAAAAAAAGAAGAAGGTAGGAAAGTACCTCCCTACCTATCGAATATTTTTCAGTCCTAACTACTTAGGTCCCTATGTTTCAATGTTCTATTTCATGTTTTAGCATGTAGAGGAACACCCGTGCCTAATTTTTGATCCAGATTTACTTTTCATTAACCCAAGTATAGACAAGACTCTGATTCCACTTGTGCCATGTAAAAAATTTGAATATGACTTAGGCGTCTTTAAACGAACAATCACGTCCGAGTGGGATTTGGTATGCTCCAGACATTGGATGGTTCATGTAAGTACCTACTTTAACTTTTATTTTAATTTTATTACGGACTACCACTCGACGTCCGAGTGGGATTTGGTATGCTCCAGACATTGGATGGTTCATGTAAGTACCTACTTTAACTTTTATTTTAATTTTATTACGGACTACCACTCGACGTCCGAGTGAGATTTGGTATGCTCCAGACATTGACTGGTTCATGTACCAAATGTTAACTTTTATTTTAATTTTATTACGGACTACCACTCGACAAATAGGTGTATAGGTACCTACCTACTTATCGCAAACGTACCTACTCTAGGTAGAGTAGAGATAAGCAGACACTTAGGGGCAGCGCCCACTGGCGATGGCGGCACGGCACGGCAAGGGATTTTTATGCGACGAATAGAAATATAACGAATGAAAATAAAATTTAAATTTAAATTTTGATGCTTAAGGACGTCGCGGCCGGCATATCTAAGGATACCGCGGCATCGTTGCCGTTGAAATTTAAATTTTATTGTCATACTATAGTTCTATTCGCCGCTTATAAATCTCTTGTCGTGACGTGCCGCCAGCGGGCGCAGGCCGAAGAGTAATACTTAATAGAGATTTTAAAATTGGCGAAATGTGTTTATACCCACATTTTACCGATTAGTATACGTAAATATACTCTAGTTATAGGTACCTACCCATACTTAGAGTAGGTACCTATTATATTGTTTAGGTAGGTACTTCTTACCCTTCTGTGTACTCCATCGATCTTATAGATAGACCTACATTACATTTTGTCCGCAGCAACAAGTTTACATTAATAATAGGGTAGGTATTATTACAAATAAGTAGTTAACTATTATTAAAAAAAAAACTTACTGCCTCGTGGGTCTAGCGGTCTCAGGCGCTACTGCTGAGTATAAAGGTTTTCTGTTCGATTCTTAGGTCGTGCAGTGTTGCTAAAGCGCGATCACTGTCGGACGGCATAGAAAAGAAAGAGAAGCGCGATGACACAAATCCGGTAATTTATTACAAAATATGACGCAATTCTCTATTTACAAAAAAATCTATTGATTGGACTAAAAAATTAAAACTATCACGTTAGTATGTTGCTTGAAGAAAATCTGAAATAAAAAACATAATGATTGCATGTACATTAGTATGGTTTTTAATCGTTAAAAAACATTTTTAGAGGTAGGACTTATCGTTCGTGACTTTTTCTATCGTACCAAATAAGTTGTATTATGTTTTCAACACACTATCAAACTAGCATAAATCCTGAAGAATATCATACCTATATGATTTTCTGATTTTGTTTACTGCAGTGGATCCTATACTTTTAGGCATAATAAAACTTGCATTTTGGTCATCTGAGTTGAGCTGCACGATTGCTGACAATTGCGTGCACTTACTGTACAGGTCCACTCAAACTGTGTGGCTCTTTCCTCAAAAGACCATTTTAGATACCGATCTACATAGCCTTCACATGATCTGACCAAGATTTTGTCTGAGCTTTAAAAGAGACTGTGACCTCTGAGTTTATTCGGCCTGTCTTCTCAGAGAGGTAGGAAACGCCCGGCCTCTTCTATTTAAAAAATAATGTTTGACGTGTTTAAAAGTGTTTGTACAAACCTACCTACTTACAGAAATAAAAACCATTTATCATTTACTAGGGCAACGAGGTAGTATTATCATTTTTTATTTTGTAATATGTACCTACCTAGGTAACCTAGGTACTTATTTTTATTACAAAAAAGATACCTACCCACTTCTTCATTCTTTCAGGTGTGCCAGTGTGTAATGATGTGGGGAATAGTAATAGGAGGTATTATTTTCGGGTCTTGGGCGGACAAACATGGTCGACGAAAACCTCTTATGACTGCATTAGTTATCCAGGGCGTCACTAGTATAACTGCCAGCGTAATTCCGATGTACCCGGTGTTTCTGGTTAATTGGTTCATTCTAGCATTAGCGTCTGGGGGTGTTGGTATAATATCCTTCGTTATTTGCATGGAGGTAAATCCAACTCAAAATTAATACGATTTCAGAAGCGGCGCGGTCGTTATATATAAGTTATGATTCATAACTTTGTTTTTAATTTTAGGTGGTGAGTGGCAAGTGGCGTACCTTGATTCCAGTGATTTATCAACTGCCTTTTGGTCTAGGTAATGCATTTATGGCAGGATTGGCATATTGGCTCCGGGATTGGAGACAGCTTGAGTTTGCATTAGGGATTTTTTCTTCAATATTCATTCTTTATTGGTTTTGGGTACCAGAATCGCCCAGATGGTTGTTGGCAACAGGACGAACAGAAGAAGCTGTCGGTAGGTGACGATTAGGCATATAGACTCAAGCATTGCCTATTTCAACCGATTAAATGCTTTTTCACGGGTAATGCTTGTGTCTTCAATTATGTTCTGACTGTCTGTATTTCTGTACCTAATACCAATCTTATTAAGTAATAAAACATGATTAAGCTGTAAGTACCTACATACTTACTTACCTAAGTAGGTATTTAATTTATGAACATCTTAACCTAATTACAGAAGTTCTAAAGAATATAACTAGACAGAACAGAAGGCATGTCAGTTCAAAAACCATCCGAGCATTAATAAATGAGCATGAACATCAAAATCATCAGGGTCCACATTTTATGGCTTTCTTGAAATCAAAAAATATGAGAAAGAAAACTTTATTGCTTTCGATGAATTGGTATGACTACGTAGCATATAATTATGATAAATTCACCAAACTAACTGTAAATTATTATAATCAATATCTCTTGCAGGTTTTGTACCGGATTAGCTTTTTATACATTTTCACAATACTTAGGTTCGATAGGTGGAGACATCTTTGTTGCTGTATCATTAACTGGAATAATTTCTACATTTGGAGGATTGACATGCTGTTTTATAATAACGAGAGTCGGAAGGAAGACAACCGTCGCAATATACCAGATAGTTACAGCTTCGTGCTTCATTTTGATACTGATGATACCTAGGGGCATGTATTTAAATGACTTTCCGAGGCTATTGTTTGCTGGAATAGGTTTTGCAGGAATGGCGGTAAGTCAGCGATGTGCGAAATTGAATCGTAGACACTTGTTAGATAACTTTATTTATATTTTACCTGTGTTTGTATTTGTTGCATTATTATAGCTCATTCATGCATCAGAATCTATAATGCAAGTATTTTGCAGTAGGTCAAAAGGTTTTCCATAAAAAATGCCTACCTACTCGTACTTGCAACTTTAGATCTTGAGACTTTAGAAGAGTCTAAAGCACCTAGCACATTCACGGTCAGTGTTGCATGATCAGTTTTGGCGTGACTCCTATTCAAAGGACGCCTAAACTGTAAGCTTTATTCCAAAGTCCTTTGAATTATTGCAATCAATAAACAAATTAGAATGATTGAAGAATAGGAGTTATCACTCCAAAATCGCATTAAGTACCTATGTCCTTGTAATATGACTCTGATGAGGTTGTTTTAAGGTATAGGTACCTACATTAGAAAGATGGGGTGAGGCCGTGGATTAGCTTCGGCGGATCCGTGGGTTGGCATGATGCCATAATTTTATTTCATTTTCGACAGGACCGTGAATGTAGCTACAGTCAAGTACAGTCTACGGTACCTACCTACCGCATTCACGGTCTGTTGACAAGAACAGCTGGCGTGGAGCCTCAGCTGAACACTTATACCGGTACCTAGGTAGGTACTTAATAGCTACTGCGCTGGATTTTATTGATATGTCAATGTACAATGTGGAATTCATATTAGGTAAACCTACCACTCCAAAGTAATTAGTACGTATAATTCTTTCAGGGCACGATACCCGCGTTATATTTATTTTCGGGAGAATTATTTCCAACATTGGGAAGGAACGTTGGTGTCAGCGGAGTGACGACTTTTGCTCGTATTGCGTCCATGGTCGCTCCGGCCGTCGTTAGTATGGACAGCATACTTGTGGATCTTCCAATTAGCATATTGGCGGTCATTTCTCTCGCACAAATATTTATAATATGGCCTTTACCTGAAACAAAAGATTCTCCATTGCCAGACACTTTAGAGGAAGCTGAAAGATTTTGACGAATCAGATAGGTACAGACTAGAATTACTCTTTTTGACAGTCAATCTGAAATTTTTATAGACCAAGGACGCAGGTACCTACCTACTGTACTGTATGAAGATGCGACTCCAAGGGGTTTTGCGTATCAGGAAGTTATGTGTGGGTTACCATTTCAAAAAAGTCCTGAGAAAAAGGCGGACATTTACAGAAAAAGTCCGGACATTTTACTTTTACAAAGCAAGGTTACTTACTTTCTTACTTCAATTCATTTAACTTGTTATTAAAATAATAATTCCGTAGGCGCAAAAAACTGGACCTGTCCAGACAAATCCGGACAGATGGTAACCCTGTGAGGGCTGAGAACTACAACCCGGTCACAATATGTGCACCTCGCTTCGTGACGTCACATCGGCGCTCTCGGTACGGTGTGCAAAAAAGCAGCGAACGCGGGGAGGTGAAAGGGGAAGCGGCGGCGTCGCATTCCAGCCAAGTGCACAGATACTGTGACCTATACTGTACTTAAAGAAAAATCCCATAGACATTACATAGTGGTATTTATTGTTTAAAAAAAAACAGACATTGTGTAAAAATAAAATTTAGGTATTACAACTTTTTTTCACTTCTAGGGTTATATGTATAGGTATGTACCTGCTAAATGTCTAGATATCCTTACAGATAAATGCAGTGCTAAATAAATGCTGTTGTGTAAATCTTGCATGATATTTGATATTATTATTATTATGTTTAGAATATTAGATCAATTCACTGGTAAAACATTAAAGATTGCAATAGTTACTTTTTGACTTACATAATAGGGATGCGCGCCTGTGCAGAATTTGGCTTTGGGAAAGCATTAAGATGAAAAATTGAAATATAAAAAGAATGGACTAGAATATACTACAAAATGCAATTCACAATTACACAGAAGTATATTTTTACTTGTACTGTTAAAAATGTATTGACATTATAAAATTGTACATTCTAAATAATATACCCTAAAAAATATTATTCCTTCTTTTCATTTGTAATTTGGTTCCTTATATTTTCAATTCTGTGTAACAGTGTAGGATGTGAGTGGTACCAAGATGAATATAATTTATCATAAATTGGATAATCCAAATTGTCTTTTCCTAACTTAATTAGAGCAGATCTCAACTCATTAGGATAAGAGAGTGAAACGGCAAAGTTGTCTGCTTCAAATTCAAACTTTCTAGACAGAGCTGTAGCAAAGAAAGATAACACGGAATTGTATGGTGCAAGGATCATCTGTAAAACCACAATCAAGCCAATAATGATTGGTTCTTGTCCAACAGGGAAGCCAAGGGAGGTATACAACATGGAATATTTGAACAGTACTCCAAATGCAGTAAATAAAAGAAGCAGGTTCACTTCAGTCAAGGCAATTGATTTGTAAATGTGACTGCAGCTCCAGTGCCCAAGCTCATGAGCCAAGACTCCCAATATTTCATTATCTGAACAACCAGTTGTTACTTCCTTTTCTTTATCAAATTTCTCTAATAAAGTATCAAATAAAACTATCCTCTTTGCACCAAACAAGCCACTAAAGTATGCATTACTATGTGCCGACCTTTTAGATCCTTCAACAATGTATATTTGAGATAAAGAAAAATTAAGCCTTGTAGCTAGATTTTCAATTCCTTTTCTTAGAGAGCCATCAGGTAAAGGTACAAACTTATCAAATAGTGGAGCGATAACTGAAGGATATATTGTCAATAATAACACTGTTGCCACAGTTGTGAACAACCACAGCCACACAACAAACATGTTTCCTCCAAGCATTATGATAAATATAGCTATGGATATGATAGGAAGTGTGATTACAAGGCTAAGCGCTAAAGATTTTATCTGATCCTTTACAAAGAAGCCTGCAGTCTGCTTGTTGAAACCATGCTTTTCTTCCAATACAAATGTTCCATAAATGGTAAATGGCATGTTGACAACAAAATTAAACAATGTTACAAAAGTCATGAATACACAACTGACTAGAATTTCTCTCTCAGGAGCAATGTTTAAGCCAGCTGCAATATTTTCTGACTTGTGCCATGCAACATATATCCACCGATTATATAAAATCACAGATGTTAATGCTATGCTGTAAAATTCTTTCACTATCCTGAACCGTGATTTGTCGATCCCATAAAGCCGGGCCTTTTTGAAAGATTCTTCATTTAGCATTTCCTTCAGATCATTTGGTATGGTGTTATTCGTCTTGTATATTTTCAACTGCAACAAAAAACATGATTAATGAGGTTGAAAATTAATTTTTCGGTTTTGATATAGAAGCAAGTACATGGCGTCATCATAACATTGTATGTATGTAGGTATGCAGGTTAGCTTGTCACTGCAAAAAACATGATTAATGAGGTTGAAAATTAATTTTTCGGTTTTGATATAGAAGCAAGTACATGGCGTCATCATAACATTGTATGTATGTAGGTATGCAGGTTAGCTTGTCACTGCAATATTCCATACAGGAAATTACGAGTTTAAGTGAATATATACAAAAATATAGTACTACAACAAATTCATAATGATGGTAGTAATGTATTAACAACACTATTGATAAACCTACGAGATAACAAGACATAATTACCTGCCGCAAAGACAGATATAACTCCCACAGATATTCCCCCCATGAGAATAGTAGAATCAGAAAGACAATACAATCTTCATCGAATTTCATTTTGATCCTTTGCTAACCGAAACAAAATCCTGTACCTACTGTAGATCACTTTAAACTCAGTAAAAATAATCTTTTCGTTTTAACTAAACCAACCGGACAGAATTTGACAGATTTATGCCGCGTTTGACATTGTGAATTTGTGACATTGGTCATTGCCAAAGACATTGCACAGGTAATAAATAAATCAAAATCAATAAAAAATCACAGTAGAAGAACAACACGTTTGGAACATTGTTTGAAGCAAGCACGCAAACATTGGAATAATGCAACCATATTATTACTATGAAAAATATTTGAACAACTGAAAAACAAAGTCGGTACGTACACACTCGCGTTTACAAGGTATTTCAATTATGTTTTCGATGACCCGCTGATAATACTTGCCTCCGATCCCCATCCCCTTGTTCAGTAGCTTGGATGGAGTTCTTGGACTTATATAAAAGGGCAACAGAGCAAAGAAAAATATATTACAGCCACAAACACGGCTTGCTTCATACAAAGCGGGACGAAATAGAATAATAATAATGTCTTCAACGAAATTTAAGATTCTATCAATTTATGCGATCCAAGTATTATTTGTGGTAATTCTAAAATGTGCTGCAGAAGAACCTTGTGAGACAATTCCATCTGAAATACACGTAACTAAAGGTATTATTAAAAATACAAATTTAAAATAATATCATTTACTAATGAAAAGGTGCCATTCTCTGATTTATTATAGTTACGTTTGTTTACGTTTTATAGCAATATCACAAATATTTTTGGGACACACATCTATAAGAGCTGAAAAATAAATGTTGTAGTTGACCAAAGCATTAATCCTAGAGTTTAATGTATTAATATAAAATCCTAATTGTATGGCCATTATTTACTGATTGTTTTATTTTGCACATTTCAGAGGAATACGACGATATGGGTAGATTAGTAAGATCATGCAGCGGTGAGGTTAGTGTTAACAAATGTGAGGGGATGTGCAGTAGTCAAGTGCGACCATCAATTTCAGCTCCGACGGGATTTTCTAAGGTACCATTGTTATTTGCCAGCACACTGCACTGGTCTAAAACGATTTTTACACAAATAGGAATTATATTTGGATTCCACACTCGATAAAATGTCACGTGGACAGTCCCAAATTAAATTTGTTAATCGAGCGGATTCGAGTACCTACATGTTTTCTTCCCAGTCATTGGAATTATTATTATATCATTACCCAGATTACTCTCAGCTTATAATTTCGTCAATACGACAATACATTCGGATTCCGGATATTACTAAAACATTCGGATTACAGACACTTATTGGCTTTATATTTTTATTTTTGTCGTTATTTACGCATAAAACACATAATGACAATAAAGATAGAAGAGCACAAAGGTGCTGCTTATTTCAATACAAACTTTCAGCAGACCTACGACGGATGTATATTATCTATACCTAGCTATACCACGCTTTGTATTTTTCAGGACTGCTTCTGCTGTCGGGAAAACTACTTGCGTGAACGCTTGGTTACCCTGACCCACTGCTACGACCCTGATGGTGTTAGGTTCGAAGAAGAAGACAGTGCCATCATGGAAGTTCGCCTGCGTGAGCCAGATGATTGCAAGTGCTACAAGTGCGGAGATTACAGTCGTTAAACTTTTGTGTTCTAAAAATGATACCTACATACTTGGCGTATTCTGTGTAATATAAAGAAGGTTGGAAAACGATGAGATATTAATGAAGATCATTCATTTAAATATTATACATAATTATGTTTAAGGTAGGTACATACTTAATTAAATGGTCAAGGGTTTTGTTATTATAAAGATAAATAGGTAATTAAATAACTTAGTAATTAGTTGTAAGTTCATCGGTGCCTGTGTAACATGTAATAAAAATATTATAATCACTTAATTTAATTAATTAATTTAACAGTAACTGTTGTTGTGACATGTTGAAATAAATAATTTTAATGAAGTTAACCCTACATTTTATTCAACCTAATAACGGAACGAACTATATAATTTATTGAGTAGACGTCTTTGTCGGTGCTGTTTCACTGCCCAGCAAAGGTCTTCCTCTATTTTTCCACTTAGGTACGATTAAAAGCTGACTTTCTTTTTCAATTTCAAAATTACTAGTAGAACCTTAAACATTTGTTAACATTTTTTTAATTGATTTTCGGATACCCCTAGGTATGAAGAATATTTATTTTTTATTGACTTCACTATTTGGACCATCCTGTGTATTTATTTATTACCTCCTAATAATACTTTAAAAAAGTAGGCACGTTAAAGTCTCTAGAGCCCAAATAATTGAAATATACCTGAAATATAATATAATATAATAATACCTGAAATAAAATACCTACTTGCAGCAGGTTATTCGTCCAACGTCCGTTGCACAGCTGTTCCGCGCTACGTAATCACCGAGTGGATCGCGTACAATGTTGCGATTATGAATGAAATAGTGGAAGGGCTACTAAGATTTAACTCGAATGACAGAATAAAAGTGATAAACTAACTTCTATATTAAATGTCTTAAAAAAATTATAACAATGCCAATAGTAACTATTAATCGTCTGGAGTTACTGTGTTTCGGCTCCAGAACGATGTTAAATTATTCGTGTATTATAATATATAATAGTGTAGATAACCGACGATACTATAAATAAACATCAGAAATTATGCAGTTTTTGCTACTGTATATTACCATATTTATTTACTTCAACGGTCGTCATAAATCGACGTTTATGAACAATGACGTTCTTTTCCTCGTATTCTTTAACAGCATGTTACCTACTTGAACCAGCTGAGTTTCTTCAAACTACTGTTTAGAGTACCTACTTTTGCAAAAACCTACTGGATTGATTTTTAGCATAACTGGTGATTGAACGGTGATCTTTTTAAGAGGACTTAGGATGCATGAGTGATGCGATCTCGAAAATTTAAGCACCTCGGATTAGGTTAGGTTTCTTTTGACTATTCCTAATAAGCGTTACTTTGTGGACTTATGCAAGAAACTTTTTGGCAATAGCGAGCGACGCGAGCTCGAAAATTTTTAGCACCCCGTTTTGGAGAGATTAGATTTCTTTTCACAATTGAATATGGAAATAGAAGTTGCTTTGTAGAATTATGCAGAAAAAGCTGAAGAAATAAGAGAAACTATTATATTCGCCGGAGCGAGCGAAGTGAGTTTGAAAATTTCTAGCATTTCGGCATGGAGAGGTCAGAGGTCAGATTCTTGTTCTTTCCTAGGGGTGGTATAGGTATCATGATATAAGCCCCCGCAAAGCGCAGGACCTGTAGTATTGGTTTTTCAGCACTGTCCGTCTACCGTCTGGCAGGTAAGCTAGGTAACTTGCCTGCCCGACGGTAGGCGGACAGGGCCTACCAGGGACAACCAGGCGGTTGTGGAAGCTTTAGGGTCCCTATGTTGGCTAGGCCGGGGCCTTTTAGGCCGAGGGGTAAATTCGGGCCTGACAACACAGTTGACCCAGTAGTGCTTAGCAGCGGTACCCTAGTTCGCCCCATTTATGTGAATAATATATTATGCCACCATTAATGGTTCGATCCCCGCACGGAACAAATATTTGTATGACCTGCAAGTAGTTGTTCCGGGTCTGGCTGTTTGTGTATGTGAGTTTAAATGTTTGTAAACGCACCCACTATACAGGAGAAATTCCTAGTGTGGGGCAATGTTAAAAAAAAAAAATAGTTCAATAAATTAAAATTAAGATTGACTGTTTCCATAGTGGGAAAAGAGATTCAAAAGATAGCACTTGCCTAGGTGATCCAAGCACCAACGACATTGCCTGGTAGATATCACACACAGCCGGTTGCCGTGTAATTCTGGTGACACCTAATCCAGCATTGCGATTCTGTAACCATCTCACCGTGAACACTTAGGTGAAGTGAGCGTGGAGTGAGCTGTCAGTGTCGTCCTACTGATGCTGAGGATTGACCAAGCATTACATTTACAATCATAATCGAGATTTTAATTATAATTTTTAGTTTATGTTAGTTCTGTTTATAATTTTATGACTCTTTTATTTTTATTTTTGTTGTTGCACTGACAGCTCACTTCACCTAAGTGTTCACTTCACGGTCACATTTTTACAGAATCGACATACAGATCACTGGTCGGTCTTGCAATGTTCACCTTAATAATTAGTACACGTAATTTGGCTGATTAAGATGAGATAGGTACTAAGCTCACGCCCATCTGCCAGTCTTGTAAGTGACGGGGCTGTACATGTTTAACTGTAATAAGTTATCCGTTGAAATATTCACAGAGAATGTGTTTAGCTTTTACCCTTATCATGGTTAAAATGCAGTCAAAGTGACCTCTTCGCTGCCTCCGACGACGAATTGGAAGTGGTGAAGTCTTGGGCCAATAAGATGTGAAATACAGTCGTGCCAGCGACACGATGAAGAAGATGAAGTTGGCGAAAATAAAAAGAAAGTAACGTCAGTAAATACTTGTAATAGTTTACGCTTTTCACAGTTGGTATTTTAACTTGACACCATAATCAGCCTATAATGTTCCTACTGCTGGGACACAGGCCTGGCCTTCGAGAGTGAGTGGGTCAATCTACCACTCGGGCCCAGTGCCGCTTGGTATATGTCACATGTCTTCGAATTTTTGGTTTTAGGACATGCCAGTTTCCTCACAATGTTTTCCTTCACCGTTTTGAGAGCAGTTGTGATGAAATTATTTACACAAAGTAGGTAAAGCGCCTGCCTGGCACCACCATATGCCATTACCACTGCTCTGCTGTACTCGACGCCGATTCTTCATAACTGTCTTGCCTGTTTTCAACTATATTGGGGTCGGCTTCTAGTCTAACCGGATGCAGCTAAATACCTGACCCCATAACCCAGTTACTACTCGGTAACACGATACCCCTTGGTAAGACTAGTTGTCAGACTTTTGGGTATCTGACTACCCGTAACGGCCGTAACGTCAAAGATATACGAATTACAGCTGGAACAAAAGGCTTAACGTGCTGTCCGAGGATCGGAGGACGGAGGGGTCGTGCTATGAAATAAATGGTCTGACTGATTACGTTCACGAATTCTTATACCACTATTGTACACTCAGCTGCAGGTCAAGTTACCACAAACTGTAAAATTTTATCATACGATTATTTAAAAAAAAAAAATTTTAAACTTAACGACCAACATATTATGGTTTAAAATCATATGGAAAAATTTGACAGTTTCGTATAACCTGATGTGCTGGCGACTGTGTACTTGACATGAGATTCAAAGAACATCATCGATATAGATAGGATTAGATAGTTATTAATGAACCTGGATAAAAAAAAAAACTACTCAACCAAAGTTAGTAAAACTGGCCAAGTGGGTGTCGCGGAACCCTAAAAGCCGCGCGTTAATCCAGCTCTTCCAAAATTATAAATCGGGGAAAGTACCTATCTACTTACATAATTATTAGTACAAACAAAACATTAATAATAATGTTGGTTCTTGAGCTGAATGAAAGTACTTAGTTACCTTTATTCTCACTGCAGTCTCTGGTTTATTTAGGTCGTAGATTTTAATGACATCGTCGCGTCGTTGCGAACCATGCCACCCGCCGTTGCAAAAAACGTTTTGAGTGGCACGTTAGATTGAAACCTCTTTAGTACGAAATCCACCAATCGAATGGGTCTGAATCGAATGATGTTGTTGTGACTTGTGACCCACGGTCCACGGTGGAGCGAAACATATTTTGAGTACCTAACACTGGATCTAAGTACGTAGGTACCTTTTTTCTTTTGTACTGTATGACTGTATGGGACTAATTATATTTTATTCTTCTTTTGAAATTTTAAATAGTAGCAAACACGCGTGAAAGTTATGATTGTCGCCATTTGTCGCTGGTGTTAACGTCTAGGTCAAATATATCTTGTAGGCCATCAAAATTACCTATTATATTGAAATAATTACGAATATTACCTACTTACTTAACTTTTGCGTTGATTACATATATCTATATAATAACTCCCGCTGAGCATCCATTTAAAGATCGATTAAGTCTTGTCGGCGCGGCGCAGTTGGGCTCCATGTTGGGTCGCATATAGAGATGTACTCGCTAAAACGGATTTCGTGTAAAGTGACAAGTCTTCTCGTTTCGTATTAATGCACAGTGCCTTTATATACTGACGCAATTTTCTGATATTTCACACATCACTTTCTTCCTTTGCAGAATCAGGACGAACTAAAAGTTTAGATTTTTAATTCATTTCAAAATGTTTCGTGGCGAGATTATTACTTTATGTTTGGTATATATGACTATTTGTCAGGTACACGATAAACCAGTGAAGGCTCAGTCGGTAGAAGTACAATTGCCTCCAGGTGAATGCTTTCAGTGCATTTATTTTTCCATACTCTAACTAGTTACATTGGTACTTTTATTTCACATATTGTGTGACTATTTTTGTTTGCAGGACAAGAATGCCAAATGACGCCTGTTATACATATTCTTAAACATCCCGGATGTATACCTAAAGCGATACCCTCCTTCGCATGTATTGGCAAGTGCTCAAGTTATGTCCAGGTAGTTAAAACTATGCTTCAATTAGAATACAGTCTATTAGTAAAAATATCGATACGCTTAAGGTGAATCCTCAGTTGTAGGTAACCCGCAAATCCAAATTTTCTTTGGTTTTATGCAAATTGCAGCTCTTTTTTACGTCGTATGTTGATCAATGATCGTCAAACTTTGGAAACAAAGTTTGACGATTGATCTGAAATAAATTATTACTCTTCAGTAAATACATCTTTATTAAATGAAGGTTTTACATGCAATGTATTTCTTCTAATTATTTGCCCATTAATATCTTTTAAAATCAGAGACCTCGGAGATGAGTGCATATCTACATCATTCTTACAGTCGCGAATCGTATTTTGATCAACATACGACGTTATACAGAGCTGAAATTTGCAAAAACTAAAGAAAATTTGAATTTGGCGGGCTACAACTGAGGATTCACTACTTCCAATGTTTATAGGTGTCTGGCAGCAAAATCTGGCAAATGGAACGAACTTGCAACTGTTGTCAAGAATCTGGTGAACGAGAAGCGACTGTAGTTCTGCTTTGCCCTAAAGCAAAAAGCGAAGATAGGAAATTAAGAAAGGTAATTTTTATCAAATAAGTAGTTATAACTCTATCTACTTTTAGTCACCGATATTAGTCAAGAATCTGCAGCAACATTTTATACCAACTAGTGAAACCTTAAAGGTTTATAATATTGATTGGTAATAAAATAATATTGCCAATGGGCCGCGCTGTTCATTGAAACAAACCTTCTGAGGATTATTTCCAGGTGGATAGGACACCCTACGTACCTAGTAGATTATTAAACAGAGTTCTGCATTACAGATCACCACCAAAGCCCCTCTGGAATGTATGTGCCGTCCTTGTGGCAGCATAGATGAGAGTTCCATCATACCACAAGAAGTTGCCGGATATGCTGACGAAGGACCTCTTTACAATCACTTCAGGAAGTCGCTTTAAAAATCAAACGATTATTGAGTTATAAATTGTTACGTTACGAAATTGATACTTTTAAAATTTAAAAACAAATTAATAAAAACCCTTTGACCAGTTTCATGTTTTATTAAAATAACAATCATATGGAGGGTAAGGAGAACCGTCTACTGAGCTGTGTATGAAAAAATGTGCTACATAAGGGTGGCGCTATAGTAGCCACCGGGTAAATTTTAAAAGCAATAATTTTAAGGGTTATGTTTACAAAATAATGTTGGACTATATTTTTTGTTAAGGTATGGTATGGTATACTGGACTATCATTAGCTACTCTAGTCACTAAAACTATTACATTTTCTAACTCGGCATACTTCAGTCCGTTTAACGGATTGAAGTATACCGAGTTTGAAAACGGACTCCGTTAACAACTGCTACATTTATACCACTCCATTTGACTACGCTGGCGCCATTTTGGACCCTCCAAAATGGCACTAGCGTAGGCAAATGGTGTGGTTTTGAACTATTGTTTACTGATGATAAACACCTTTTCAACTTTCCCCACATTTGAGATATTTCTCCTTACCTCTACCCTCCATAATCAATAACAACAATCAAGTTATTAAATAAATTGTTTGGGTAACACAGAGAATCAATTGTAACTTACAACATGCAACATGTTACAAGCAACAGTGTATTCATTCATGAAGGCTTATCCAATAGCACTCATGTGTTTGTTAGGAATGAAGCACGGCGATCTTTGGTACCAGCGTACGAAGGCCCACATAAAGTAACAACGCGACATCCAAAATGTTATACTGTAGACTGTAACGGCAGGCAAGTCACAGTATCACTTGATCGTCTAAAACCAGCTTATCTATTAGACTTTGATATTGTGTCGGTCCCACTCCAAGGGACCCAAACAACGCCACCCGACACCGTCCCACATCCGGCGAACTTTAAGACTTTATACAACGCTTCAAGTTGTGCTTCAAGTACTACGACACCACCAGTTATAACGAAATCAGGCAGTATTGTTAATAAGACTGTGAGATTCGACATGTGAGCCGCGGCTGGCAACGTCGTTATCAGTAGTATACCTCTCATAATCGTCACACGTAGACAAAAGCACACTATCGCCGTAAGCCAGCCAGCAAAATGACCATCGATGCGCTGAACAGCGCAGCCGCGCGCCGGCAACAAGACCTCGGTGGATGATGAAACCATCACCCACAACACGTCGCTAGCCACAGTCATCCTAGTCAGCACATCGGTAACCCTATGTATACTCTACGTGGGATGGTGTTATTGCAAGCGCTGCCATGCCGCCGCATCGAATCCACCGTAAAAAAAAGAATCAGCCGCGCGATCACACAACATGTTAACTGCGCGTAGCACCAGGGATGCCTAACCTACAAGCAAATATCGCGAGTGCAAACCTCAAACAAACAGGTATGGTGTAGTTAAGTGTAGTGTAAACAATTTGCGACGGAAGGACTGTGAACGCTCTAGTTAAAAATTATTGTCCGTAACATAATTTGTTTATTGTTAACGTTTGTAATATTTATTTAGTTCGTAATTTTGTATTCTTTTAGGAAGTCACATACAATCTTCATTGTTTAATCTAGGGGGGGGGGGGGGGGAGTACCGCGTAGGCATAATTTTTAGTCATAGGCAATCACTGACCTCTGCGTATTTTAATAGAGGTCAGTGTAGGCAATGTATCACGTAGCTCGTAAGTTTATTCTAAGTCCTCTCAACCTATACAGTAAACCGTCAGTCGTTCAGTAAACCTTCAACTGAGAAATAGCTCCAAAGAGTATAGTAATATAGATGAATAGCTCTTTCATTTGCCAAATCTTCTGATACACACACACCAAATACCTACTTCATCGACAAAATAGTTAGTTATTCAAAGTTTTTTTTTAAGGCAGTTGTGACGACCTGATAACGTTTGCAGGGCCAGCATGGCCAGAGATCCCACAAAACAGGGAGGTTAACAAGGTAAAAGGGGAGGCCTTTGTTCAGCAGTGGGACACAAACTACTTTATGTTTCGATGTCAACAATATTCTGCCAGAATAGTAGATAATTGATTGTTTCCGAACGTGTCTTTTGTCAATTTCATTGTGTCATTGTCAAATGTCACTGTCAATCCCTGTATTTTGTTTTGTATTCATCAAACACTGAGCTTCTCCCGGATTTTTTAGTAAATACTTAATTCTAAAGTTATTCTTCTTCAAAATGAGTCGCAGGAAACGTACAAAGGTAAATTACTTTTTGTCAAATATCAACAGTAATCATTAACGTTTTCGGTTCATTTGTTTTGATGACCAGGTTATGTTTATCGATCGTAGGTTGAAACCCGGGAATTAGATGAAAAGTTAAAACAAGATGATTCTGAATCTGATCAGTCAGAAAAAAGTAAGGTTACGTCGTCGAGTCCCGCATCGATTGGGGGTCGCCGGGAGTCGTCATCGAGCCGTACCGCCGAAGTTATAAAAGAGACTAAAGAGAAAAAAGAAGATGTTAAAGTGGATGATACTAAGAGTGATGACATCGAGGAAATTAACTACAAAGAAATGCTTAACAGGTATACCAAACTTAACTAATAACTTGTTGATACTAACTAACAAGTCCTTTTTTTCCATGAGCCTTTATTGGTGCTAAGCGAAAACCTCCTGGCTCTTTTAAGTGCTGTATTATGTAAAGTAACCGAATATCGGGTCCATCCAATACAGGAGCAAATTAATTTACAGCTTGGAAGGAGCAGCATTCCAATCTCGGTTGCCATTTGATAAGATGTCATCTTTAGAAGCTGAGTGTTTTTCTGATCTTCAAGGAGCTTCAAGCCATGCATTTGTTCAAATAAGGAACCGCATATTGAAACTGTGGTTTGAAGATCCCAAAAAACAATTAACTCAAGAAATTTCTGTGCAGAAAATGGAAGTAAGTTTCCTGTAAAGTTACCGACTAGTTCATGTAAAGTCAGGCAACTTGACTGATAAGCAAATTGACTATCAACTGCAACTTAAATTTATTTATTTATTTATTTAACCATGTACACACTTATATTTATATAAGTAATATTATAAGTGTTATTTTCTTCTTGACTGTTTATAAACAGACAAGAAGAAAATAACAGAAAAATAGGTACAAAGGTGATGCTTATTTCTAATGAAATCTCTTCCAGCATACCTGCAATAGGATAGTAGTTTATTGTATATTCAAAGCACTACTCTCATTCTTTGTCAGTCATATGCAATGGCTATAACATAGCAAATTGACACAGTGTGTCACCCTGCTCAACAATCAAGTTCTCTGACTGTACATTAAGTAGATGAAATTATGAATAGTTTACTGATCAAATTGACTGCTGAACTAAACAGTGGATTTATATGGTATTAATACTCTTTCTAATTTATCCATAAATATTATTTCAGGCTCCATACAATGGTGATCCTGCATTAGTAATGAAAACTCACACTTTCTTAGAAAGACATGGTTTTATAAACTATGGTATCTATGAGCGAACTACACCTATTCCTTCTCCACCAAAAGGAAAGCAGAGGCCAAAAGTTGTCATCATTGGAGCAGGTATGTACATCTTCTTTATTAGTTGTTAGTTATTGTTAATACTGATAGGTATATGTAGGGATGATCCAATACCATCAAAAGCATTGATACAGACTCCTAAGAGTAGTCACGAGTCACGAGGAAAACTCAAATTGTCTTGCGATTCTATTCATGTGAGTACTCCAAAAGTATTGATACTTACTCACATCAATACTTTTTTTATAAAATTGATGTGATATTTTTGTTTGTTTAATAAAATACATTACATGCAATGATTTATTTAGTAATATAATAAACACAAGACGATTAAGAATCAACACAAATAACTTTACTGAAGTAGTTTTTTTTCTTACACAAAAAAATCAGCTTTATAAAGGTTCTCCAAAAACAGTAATTGCTCCAAAATAAATATTACATTCACATAGTACATGCCGCGTACCTGTGCGGTTTGAGTCAATACAACTACTTTTCTTCTGATTAAAAGAAATTATTTGATACTAACATTACGTGGCTAAGTAATAATAATCGGATCGGAAAACGGATTGATCTATCAGGTTAAGCTACGCTTGCCACGATTGGTCCGTGGATGGGTGACCATCTTTACATACCAATACTCCGTGCCTCGGAAAGCACGTTAAGCCGTTGGTCCCGGCTGTCATTCGTAGATCTTTGACAGTTGTTACGGCTCATCAGAAGCAGGAAGTCTGACAACCAGTCTTACCAAGGGGTATTGTATTACCCAGTAACTGGGTTGTGGAGTTTAGATAGGCAGTCGCTCCATGTAAAATCTGGTATTCAGCTGCATCAGGTTACACTGGAAGCCAACCCCAACATAGTTGGAAAAGTCTCGGCAGATTTTTGATTACTTGGTATTGAAACAAAAGTATTGAGTACAGCTCGCGCGATAAGAGTTTGGCTTTGACCTTCGGATTTTTGAACTTTTGATTGTACAACAGGAGTGCGCGGTACGTCGTATCGATGCGAGAGGCAGGGAACGACTGGAGCGCCAATCAGAGCACCGCGTGCGCCTACACACCCACCCCGCACCCCGCTAATTGCCCGTTGATACACAATTTCTGATTTCTGCGCAATAACGGTCAAAGCCAAACTCTTATCGCGCGAGCTGTACTACTAAGTATTGAGTAGGGCATATGAAGTAATATGTCTGGAAGCCATATAGCTCCCATATTTGTAGTTCAATCAACTGCATATTCATGGTAACAGTTTGACCTTGATATTGCCTTGTGAGGAAAGTCTGTTTTCGTAGTTCAAGTGTAACCACTGACATGCTGTTGATTGTACCTGCATATTATGTAGGTATTTAATGAATTAATGATTATAAGTTTTAACAAGAGGCCATAATTCCAAGTTCATTTTAATTTGTTCAAAGTTTGGTCTGTTTATTTATTATTTTACAAGAATAATAAAAAAGATTTTCTGATGATTACAGGAGTCTCAGGCTTGGCTGCTGCTCGACAACTGATATCATTTGGCTGTGAAGTTGTTATCCTAGAAGGCAGAGATCGAGTTGGAGGCAGGATTGTAACATACAGAAAAGGGCCCTATGTAGCTGACTTAGGTTAGCATATTTTTTTAAACTATCATTAGAGAAAAATTTAATTAACAAAAGCATTACAAAATTTCTAAATAAAGCTACCAAATTAATTGTATAAGATTACCCAAATGTTACTGCTTTAAAAAAAAAAGATAATAAACAGCATTCTATTCTAGAGTTACCTTTAAGTTAAGGCGTAAAGATTCATGCTTCTTCCATCGAATTCTATCATGAAATGGCTACAATGAATTAAAACAAAAAAACATAATGAATCTAAATACTATATATTTATAAATATTCTACATTTTCAGGTGCTATGGTTGTTACTGGTTTGGGTGGTAACCCGGTAACTACACTATCAGTACAGATGAACATGGAATTGCATAAAATCAAGCAGAAGTGTCCTCTTTATGAAGCAACTGGTAACCAAGTGCCTAAGCATAAGGATGAAATGGTATGTAAAGAGCAAATTTTTATATACTTTTTTTTAGCTAGAGCTTTTGTTCCTATGTTGTTTTTGTTTTTTGTGAATTCTGTGCACGTCTGTAATTGACGTAAACACTAGTCCATGACTCTAATTACATAGCGCTACTATACGAAGATCGCAGATGTTGCATCCGCGCCGATACTTATTATTGCTGATGCACCCATGACGTCAATCGATTTCGCAAACTGTTGTTTGCTCAATAAATTGTAAAAATGATCATTCTATTGTCCTACTTCGACCTGGAATCTTCATTCATAGGATTAATTTTGTAATATTAATTGGGTAATTAAATTTATTTAAAATCATTTCGGTTTTTTTTCGATCCTCCGATCGCAGCAAACGTAATTCTCTGTTCTCTGTTATTTGTAAATGTTTGTTTGTGTTGTTGATGTGCCTTAATAATAAATAAATATTAAATACGGCTAGAGTTACAGTGTGGACCTAAGGATGAGTAGTTAGCAGGAATACTAATATGACACACTAAACTAGTGATCTTGAAATGTGGATGCGATTGGTCACTTGAATAGCCAGCAAAGTTTGAAGTGGCAGTGATCCATAGATATCTATGAGAGAAGACTGCGAGTCGGTAGGCGTAGTCTGGGACGACGACGACAAAGGCGACTGGGACAGACTGGACGCGGAAGGCGATGAATCGGTTGTTTTGGCAGACCTTGGGAGGTCCAGCAATGGATTGCGATATCCTGAGTTGATAAATCAGCACACAAAATATTTTTGTAAACATACCTCTCCACGGTTTTTTTTTATAGAGACGTGTTTTTTGTTCAGGTGGAGCGTGAATTTAACAGACTTCTGGACGCTACGTCTTATCTGTCACACCAAGTGGACTTTAATTACTACAACGACACGCCCGTCTCTCTCGGCCAAGCGTTGGAATGGGTCATCAAACTGCAGCAGAAGAATGTGAAACATAAGCAGGTACTAATAAATAATAGCAAATTAATTAATATAAAACATTTAATAGCAGCCCGGATGCGTAAAGCCAATCCCTGTATGAGCCAAACGTCGAATGGTGCTGAATAGTACACAGACATTGTCCTGCACAATTTTGAAAACAATAGTAAAAATCTGTTTCGAGCTAGCACCTTAGATGCTTAGTTTTTACCGCTTATAGTCATAACTATGCAAGAGACAAAAGGACCATCATGTTCGCTCTCAACACTTCTCCAAAGCTACGTGCGAAACCGCAGCACGATTTTCTCTTAAGAAAGTAAGGAGTCTAGGATTAGATCTGTGCCGAATATGCCGTAAATTAGAGTGAGACAAGTATATTGTATGTTTGTTTGCATTATTACTTATTTGTTTGGTTTCGTTACGGCTAGTTAGTTGAACTGCGACGTTGAACTTGGCACGTCCGATAGTTTCGTTTAGTTTGCGTAATTAAGTAAAAATTAAATGAACGCAGGTCAAAGTTATCTTAACTTTAAATGCTTTTTAAATATGACGAGTGACTGCCGTGTAATAAACTATGAAAACACGAATAATGATATACAGACATCTCATCACTTTACTTAAATAAATTAAAACTTTTTTTAAATAATTTCATCATCACTGCTTTTAAAACGGTGAAGGAAAACGGCATGTCCTAGAACTAAAAATTCGAAGGCATGTGACATCTACCAATCTGCACTGGGCCCGCGTGGTGGATTAAGGCCCACTCCCTCTCGCGGAGAGGTGGCCTATGTCCCAGCAGTGGGAACATTATAGGCTGATTATACTACTAAAAGCTACCAAAAGCCATACATAGCGGCTGGTTGTACTCTTCGGTCTTATGTACAATTTGCCGAACAGTATGGACATTGTCTGTGGTACTGAAGCCTTTTCGAAAACCGGCTTGTCCTGGCGACCGGAAGTTGTCAAGTCTCCTGGCGAGACGGTTCGTGACGACGCTCGAGAATAGCTAATACTAATAATAGCTCGCAAATTAAAACGGTCGACGATAGGTGGGTAATCTACTATATAAAAATAAGTAGGGTTTTCCTTCCTGACGATATAACTCCAGAACGCACGAACCGATTTCCATGGTTTTGCATTCGTTGGAAAGGTCTCGGGCTCCGTGAGGTTTATAGTGAAAAAAAAAAAAAAAAAAAAAGAAGCCATCTGGTGGCGAAACGGAGTTCGCCGGGTTTGCTAGTGGTAAATAAATACCTACGTCGCGCTAAATTCACGGAGTCGGAGGAAGCGAGAGGCCCGATTAACCTGGCCTTCCTTTATAGAGTCTTAGAAGATAGAGAGTGGAACCATGTGTGGCAGCAAACATGTGTGTGTGTATGTAAGTATCGTACATTTTTTCTCTGAAACTCTGAACTAAATAACATACATGTTTATGGTCGGTTTTTACTTTTTAAGGTATTTTATTTTAAAGTTTAGTGTCTCGAGCAGAATATAAATAAAAGTATTCGTTTCCACTGTACCGTTTCCATTTTTTTTAGGACTCGTAGGACCATATGCTTTTAGGACTTTTTGATACGGAGGGATAAAAAATTTGGATTTCAGATTTAAGTATTGAAATCACTCAATTTGTAAGTTGCACTACAAATTGGCAAATTGGGTATTCTGACCCATTCGTTTGCATGAACATTAAATACTTCTGGAAATACAAATATAAAAATAATCTAATCTAATAAATAATCTTAGTGTTTTAAACTTACAAACAAAATTATAGTACACAAACGTAATTCACACATTGCGTTTTTAACCCAATCTTACTTACGTTACTACCATTATTTACCAACACTAAAACAAAATACAACGATATGTATGTACCTATAACCATAAATAAAACAGACAATGAACATGCTCAGAAGTGACTCATTACAGATATTTTCTAATAAAACATTAATTACATACTTGATAGTATGGACAAATGCGACGCACACCACCAGTGGTGGTTTTTGCATAACAGATATTGCGCTCGCAAAAAATCAAAACATTATTTTTAGCAGGAATACAAAATGTTGCGGCTCAGCTCCTACGGCGTTGGCTCATACATAGGGATTGGCTTTGGCTTTACGCAGCCCGGTGTTTGGATTTCTGCCCGGTTGATGCCAATAGGCTCACCCTCTATTACATAGGAAAAGAAACAAAATTCAATAAATTTAATAGAAAATTAAAAGAATATCTAACACAAAAATGCTTCTTCTCGGTGGCAGAATACCTAGAACAAAATCATCTGCCTAGCCTTTTCCCAACTAGGTATGTTGGGGTCGGCTTCCAGTCTAACCGGATGCAGCTGAATACCAGTATTTTACATGGAGCGACTGCCTATCTGACCTCCACAACCCAGTTACTGGGTAATACAATACCCCTTGGTAAGACTGGTTGTCAGACTTTCGGGCTTCTGACGACCCGTAACGACTGTCAAAGATCCACGAATGACAGCCGGGACCAACGGCTTAACGTGCTTTCCGAGGCACGGAGCAGTGGTGATGAAATAATATACACAAAGTAAAGCGCCTGTCGGGGTTCGAACCTACGGCCTACAACTCGTAAGTCGCGGCCGTTACCACTGGGCCACCACTGCTCATAAAACAAAATATTACCAGATAAATAATTACACGATTAGTCACGATTAATCGATTATTAATTATATTATAGGCATGTAAACACATACCCTTACTATTATGTTATTGTTATATTAAAATTATTATTATGTTGCAGTGCCCTAACCGGGCTTCATGTTGGAACTTACCTAATATTGTAACAACTAAATGTACACATGAATGCAATAAACAGTTTTGAGTTTGAGTTTGACTTAAACATAAATAGCGAAATGTGGTTGTTTTGTATGTACACCTGTGGCTTACCTTTCGGGAATAGCTGGCATGATGTTATGTTACGTGTAATTAATGAATTAATATATTTATATTTATACACGGTGACATTTGAATCACAGTATTGCTTGAACAAACGTTGTTCAGACCATGGTCTACAACCATTGTAAAGCAACCAATAGAAAAAAAACGTCATTGGTTTTCGAAAAAAACACAAAAAACGCAATGTTAAAAATGTCGGGACTATCGTTACGCCCTGCAACACAGACACTGCGGCTGCGACGCGCGGCGCGCGCGTCTTGAATGCAATATCGCTACCGTGATGAGTACTTTGATGTTACGGTTAATGTTTCAAACATTATTACACGTTTGAGCAACATAAGACTAATTTGAGAACTCCTAGATTAGATTATTTTAATAACATATTTGATGCTGTAGAATGGTAGTAGACCCTGGTCTAAACAACGTTTGTTCTAGCAAAACTGTGATTCAAATGTCACCGTGTATATTCTTTATTGTACATCACAAAAAAAATAACAACAAAAATAAAATTGTCATCATCTGTCTAGCCCTTTCCCAACTATGTTGGGCTCGGCTTCCAGTCTCACCGGGGATGTAGCTGAATTCCAGTATTTTACATGGAGCGACTGCCTATCTGACCCCCACAACCCAATAACTTTGTAATACGATACCCCTTGGTAAGACTGGTTGTCAGACTTTCGGGCTTCTGACGACCCGTAACGACTGTCAAATATCCACAAATCACAGCCGGGACCAACGGCTTAACGTACTTCAATTAATGAATTAATATTAGTCACATGAGTTTCGTAGAAAACATGAAAAAAAAAAACAGTTTTTTTGCGTTTTGTACCAGTTTTTGCGTTCTCAATGTTTTTTTTTTGTTCTAGGTGCAACATCTAAAGGCACTCATAACGCTGCAAGAGAGACTTAAAACGAATATAAACAAGTAAGTAGTAAAGTAAAAGTTAAGTGATTACTATGTGTGAGTAGTTATAGTACGTGTCAAAACGTGAGAGAAATAGATTTTAAATCGAAACCTTTTTCCAGGATGTCCGATATGAAAGAGCTCTTGCAGTCTATGAAGGCCGAGAAGGACGCTTTGCTTGTGGAGAGAGACAAAGGTGTATCAGGAGACGCGAGTATCTTACACGAGTTCAACTTTCGCCGACTGAATAGAGAGATGAACCTACTATGTAACGAATATGAGGGACTGGTCTCCACTAACGCTACGATTGAGGAAAAACTGGCGCAGTTGGAAACTAATCCGCCTAGGTATGTAAACAATTTAGATTCGAATTTTAATTCTCACCATCGAACTCCTTAATTCACTTTCAGCATAATTTTCAATACCTGTCAAGTTATGAGTAGAGATCGGATATTCGGATGCATATTCACCTTAAGTTGAGATGTTGGCTAATATGGAATGCGCTTTTGAATCAAAAAATTCCGCGGTTTCGGGATCGACAAATTTAGGTTTCGGATTATAAAATCGGATGTATATTTACTTACTTTCAAATGTTGGCTTATATGGAATGCACTTTTGTATCGATCGTGAAAATCCCGCGATCCCGGAATCGACGAATTTTGTGTTTTTTTCTGACTATAGAGTCGGATGCATATCTACATATCTAATATTGTAAAGTAGGTAGGTAGATACCAAACTGCCGTAGCAAACAACGTCAAAATAAGATAACGGACTTCATATATTTAAAATAATTCATGTAGGTAGGTACCTATTGAAATACCTAGGGTTTTTTTTTAAATAAATCATTTTAGAAGACGCTTACATACTATACACCCGACTAGATATGCGTTCCCGGTGTTCCTGGCATCCTGGGTATTTTTTTTCCAAGAAATATACTTCCATACTTTCATAGCTAAAAATTAACTTTGGATAAATATGCATTCGAATATCCGATCACTGGTTATGAGCCATACTAACATAATTATTATTTGAAAGGTACAAAATGCCGTAATATTTTACTGATTAAACTAACAAGTTACTAGAAAACACACATAACGTAACATAAAATCACGCCTGTATCCTCCGAGGGTTAGGCAGCGGTGTACTAGAAAACATCATTGTCAAAAAACTCAAATTAAATATGTTTTTAGTTCAGTATATTTGTCGGTACGCGACAGACAAATACTCGACTGGCACTTCGCAAATTTGGAGTTCGCGAACGCAACACCGTTAGGTAACCTGTCACTCAAGCACTGGGATCAGGATGACGACTTCGAGTTCACTGGGAACCATTTAACAGGTATGTTGATAATTTCACCTAAGGTCAACCGCGTCGTTAGTGAGACTTGAACTACTAAAACCGCCCTAATTGCTAGGGAATAAAGGTGCTGTCAATATCAAATTCTTACTATATGGACGGGTGGGACGTACTAATGTCTGTTCCAAAATTGTCTGATGAAAGTGTAAACAAACCCTGGTTAGATTCAATTCATACGAAATCACTCGCTAAAGGGAAATATTTAGACCTTCATCTGTATTTAGAAGGTTTTCACTTTATATCTCACTATTTTGACCTGTATCTGGCTGTTTATATGTATTTAAGTATGTATATCAGTCATCAGAGGGGCAATTCCCGTATTTTTAAGACCGTTCTCATTCTAATCTCAGTCTCAATCTGTCAAAAATACAATCAATTTACATACATATTTGACAAGTTTTTGACATTGATTGTCGCTGAGATGCGATTGCGACTCAGACTAAGGAAAAGAAGAATAGACATGACATACCTACGAAAAAACGTGCCTACCTATACTGTGAGTCTGGCACAAAGATGGCGGCTTGCGGTAGAGCTGCGCGCATTAAAATATCAAAATTTTCTTCAAAACACTGAAAGAAACAAGTTGCTATGACAACTGATGTACTTGTTGGCTGTGACAAAACATGGCGACCGGCCGCAGTGAGATATGCTGTATACTGTTCGTTATGCCAAGTCCTTTCTTTTCCTTAGTCTGAGGATTGCGACTTGAATTTGAACGTATTTTATGTACGAGAATTGGCCCGCTGAGATGCGATTGCGACTTGAATTTGAACGTATTTTATGTACGAGAATTGGCCTTCAGGTTACCGTAGTACAGGTTCTACCTAGTTCGGGACCTGAAGAACTTGTGTGGATGTTGTCTCATATTATTATTATTATGTTTATGGAATGGCCTTCCTCGGCATAGCCGGATAGAACTGATGGCACGGGCCTAAGCCAAGTGTCCAGCAGTGGGGTTAAGTGTGGGAGTAATATTATAAGTAGCCTGTATAGTAGACGAAACTATATTTGAGTGGGAGTATTGGTGCAAGTTGTCCGACTCACACTGAAGAAATTTTCTAACTAGCCTGCATCTATTAAGAATCACTACCTTCTGCAGCAGGTGGTAGGTGTTAGATGGTAGGTTGAGGGAACTAAGGAACTGATGAAGCTGTTTAGGAATTAGTCCTGTCTTAGATAGCACTATGGGGACTATTGTGACTTTTTGAAGATGCCAAAGTCGGGTTATTTCGTCATTTAGTTCGGTGTATTTGGATAATTTTTCAGCTATTGTAGTCTGTAAGTTATGCGTATTTGGCACGGCAATGTCTATAAGGAACCCACTTTTGTTTATTTTATTAATTAATGTGATGTCGGGTCTATTAAAGTGAATTGTGCTGTCTGTGAGTATGGCTCGGTCGATGTACAGTTTTGTTGTGGGGTTCTTTAATACCGTTTCAGGGTTATATTTATAATAAGGTACTACGGTGTCTATAAGTTTGCATTTATGACCTAGTTTTTGGTGTATGACTTTGGCTACTTGATCGTGTCGATGTTTGTAGTCTGTCTGGGCTATTGATTTGCAGGCGCCGGTTAT
Organism: Brachylomia viminalis; assembly: GCA_937001585.2. NCBI lineage: Eukaryota > Metazoa > Arthropoda > Insecta > Lepidoptera > Noctuidae > Brachylomia > Brachylomia viminalis. Next base: position 11,273,616 of record OW443310.2, on the reverse strand, counting down.
GTTGGATTGTCTCTGGAAAAGTATTGCACTTTCTACAAGTATCGGTTGTTAAATTCTTTATAATGTATTTTCTGTAGTTCTTGGTCTCAATAACTTAGTCTTGAATTGCAAGCATAAACCCTTCAGTCTCCGGGAATAGTTCACCTCGATTTAACCACGCGTTCGACGCATGTTTGTCGACATTTAATTGGCATAAATCTTGGCGACGCGACGTCTCCCGTGTAGAGACTTCTGGGTCCACTCTTGAGATTTGGTTTTGTCATCTATCATTTTCTCGTGTTTTTGTTCTGTAGGGTCTTTTAAATTAAGAGGTGTAAAGTGTTTGTCATTGTGTGCTATTAGTTTATGGATTGGGGAAGATTCAGTTTTGGCAAAGAAGTACCTATTGCGTAAGAGTTGCGATCTGTCTGTTGTGTAAGTTTAGGATCTATAAGTGCTCTGCCTATTCTTTTCTCGGTAACGTTTTCTCCAACAATTATTGTTTGAATAATATTATTAAATCTTAATTCAAAAATCTTTGCGAAAATTAGGGTTATAAAATTAATAACCTTGATTAGAGACCTTTTTAGTAATTTGAAATAGAATTTTGGGTTTAAGTTTTCAAATAATGTAATCAAAAAACTAATTTGGAAGTGGCCATACAAATTGAATTTTTTTTTTAATTGAATTCGAATTTTCTGATCCATAATTAGGTACATGCTGTATACGTACTGTAGCGGAACGAAAAGGTTAATCAAAGATGCATGATGTTACCTTCTTCAAATCAAATCAAATCATTTATTTCCTTGCAAACATGGGTATAGTATACATTGGTGTTTTTTATAATAAAGTTCTCCATATTTTACCGTCACATGGGCATGCAAAGGTTTCAATTACTAATTAAAAATTAACAATAAGTCAGATCATTGGAATTACAATATAATTTTTTATTAAAAATGTCAGCGTGATAATAGATTAAATAAAATAAAATAGGTCAATGAGAGGATCGCAATAATTATGTCAATCAGAATAACAGTATGTCAATCAGTTAGTGAATCAACATTAAGAAAATCGTCAATCGTGTAATAAGTTTTCATAATTAAAAATTCGTTAAGCGCCCTTTTAAATTTTAATAAAGTCATATTTTTTATAATGCTTCTTGAAACTGTTATTTTAATTTTATTCGCAATTTTGACATGTCGCCACGGCAACGTAGGTATTCATAAACAAAAACCCCAATAATTTGGATCCCTCGACTTAATATTAAACGCGCGTGTGTTTAAAACCGCATTGTGCGTATTTGGTCATTACTCATAACTCATAAGGCTATGTACAGACGAAAAGGCCCAATCAAAAATGTTATTTACACTTATTTTTTTGAAAAAAATAACGCTTTGACTCTTGCTAACCTCTCAATTATGTGGACAGTCAATGTTATATTGAAGAGATTCCAAGTAGGGTGACGATTATCCTATAACGTTCCTTCTTTGTATCGCAGTTTATGAGAAAATGAAATACGCATTAGCAAGGCATCCATATTGCACTTGCCATCAGAAAGAAAGCCAAATTGTTTTCCGTCTCACTTATTATCAGTCTGTCAATTAGCGACATTACCATAATGTGTATTAATTGTCACCGTATGCGATATGACTCAATTAATTAAGAGCTTCCATTTGGTGCCTTACCTACTACGGATATCTAATCATTATAAATGATTCAGGGCTCGACTATTATCTAATAGTCGAATTATGGTTCTACTGTTGAATGTGGTAATGACGAAAATGTTAAACTCGGACATAATTCGCATGAATCAACTACTTTAAACCATGAAACTCATCAATCAACTAAAGGCAAGAGATTAGCTGATCGATGAAGTGACAAGCGGCATCGGTAAAGAAACACTCCATTAGAATGGTTTCCGTCGCTAATCACCTGGCATTCGGGCGTCGGGCCTGCGACGGCAATAACTTCAATTAGCCGATGCCACGGCACTCGTTAGCGTTTTACTGAACGTTTCCGTGCAATCCAGCACGATCGATGCGCCATTGTATCACACACAAAAGATGCTACCGAATAGCAATAGGTGTCCCTATAAGGGTTGTTTTACCTCGGTGTGTTATTTGTTTCCACTTAGGCCATCCTATCTAAGAAACGGTGAATCTGCTGGGCTTATAAGGCTTTTGTATATAACTACATATTTTATTCGCCTAGCTTTTTGCTTAATACATTTAGTTTCATTAATAGCATAACGCGCAGGCGTACTATTGGTGTTATTGCTTTATAAAATAATCAAATTGCATCGCGAAAAGCTTTAAATAAAGTATACCGTTTTGTCCACAAATTGCTTTCGCAGTGAGCATCGATTCTTCGCGAGTGTGGTTGGACAGTGGCTCCGTTCGTGCCCAGGGGCTTGCTCCGTTATGAATGTGGAATTTTCGAGTTAGTGTCCGGTTGTGATCTTTAGCAGCGGATGGCGGATTTTAGCCCCGAGCGTCGGTTCGTGTCAATAATTACTATCATTTCTGGCGGCAAGTTTCCATCTTCTACAGTCGATAAATTACCAACTGACTTCTGTGAATTGTCATAATGACCGTTGCAGAAAACGCGAGCCCAGTACTTAGCTACTTTACACATGTGTAGGACTGATAACTAAGACATACTCGTTTAGCTTGTTCATGTTTAATTATAGCTTAAGCAAAAGATAGAAGTAGTGTAAGCTACATAAATAATGTTGCTTGTCTACTATTCGTTAACCAGATTTGCATAATGTATTCTTCTAAGTTAACGTCAGGTTGTCGCTGACAGTTGCTGAATACAATTGCATTTGTTTAGATTTCATTTATGTTGGTCGATTACGCGTAAAATATAAAAAGGGAAGGAGTCAACTGTTGCGTCCGTTGTTCAGTCAAAAGATATGTATCGCGACATCCCCGGGACGCCTCTTTTGTACGTCTGTGGTGCGTGTGTTGTCGGCCATATTTCTTGGTGTTCGCTCGCTTCGTGGTGTGTTCGCGGCGTGGGTAGTTGAAAAATGACATCTTGATTGTTGTGCGTTATTCTACTCATGAGAATGTCGAGTCGCAGTGGTCGCGTGCACCGCCATTGTCGGGGGTTCTCAGCCCCAGGCTCTACAAATTGAACGATTGTTAACCGTTCCTTGAAAACTTTGTTATCGTGACTTGTCACGGAATTATGTGTACTTACGGAGATAACATATTTTGTTAGGATATTATAGTAAATATAATATTTAAGCCTTGTTCGCACTGCAGCACAAGTCGCGGTACACGTTTTGCGACTTGAATCTTTTTTGTTCAATTACTTATCGGCACATCTAAACCCGGAGCGAATTTTGGTACCTTTTAATAAGATCATATACCAATACAAAATGTCCACTCAAGGCTTTAGGATACAGGATAAGACGGACAAGGATATCGTATTAATGCGCGTTCAATTAATTTCAAAAAAATTGTCTAAAACTGAAAAACTAAACTAACGATTTTAACATTTATACCAACACTGGGACTGCAGTCTCGACATAGTTAGCAATCGTTTTCGGTACCTAAGTCCTAACAATCCAGATGTAACGATATTTTGTGGTCTCCACACTCGAATTTATCGGTTGTTACTGGTATTTTAGGTAGGTACCGGTAGGTAAAAACCGATAAATTTGAGTGTCGAGACTACCAAACATTTACATCAACATTTACATCTGGATTGTTAGGACTTAGCAACCGAAAACAATTGCTAACTATGTCGAGACTGCAGGGCCTGGTTATTACTATTTAGTTGGCATCGTGTCGACAAACACGGAAAGTCTGTATTACGGTACTTTGAGTTATTTGTTGATTTAGCTAATGTCTATTTTTCAATAGGTTGGCTCTACTGCAACCACTATAAATTTGACATTCCAATGATAATTACACCCTGCAATCATTTACGGGCTTGGTATTACGACTGAGGCATTCGCAAATCATAAATAAAACTAACAAAGCCACGGTCAGAATGATTTATAAGCTGTTTAGCTGTTTACCAACGACAAATGGCGTTTGAAACAAGTCCCCGAGGTGGCGGCGAGAGCCAAATGATCGGGCTATAGAAGAGCTCACGGCGGCAACAAGTTTTGATAAGAGTGTGCGTGGCAAGATGCGAGGCAGTAATGAATGTGATACAAGCGCGACCTTCCTCATTTATCACTCGCTCTATGAATAAAATATCTCGACGTTCCTTTCGGATAGTGTCTGGTCGTGCCGGGACGCTTACGGCTCATAGCCAGGCGATCACAATCTTCAGCCTAGTACCTAATAATGCTGGGCTCTCAGGAGAAATTCACACTATTCGCTCTTGTTACGTCTCTTTGTTTGGTGCAAAACAGCCACTAGAGACTATTTCGTTCAGATTTCTGAGTACCTAAAGTCTATATGCTTTTTAATAGTGGACATTTACATTTATGATCGCATGTGATGAAAATATGCGGTGTAAACTATTGTATAACTGCATATGAAAGCTGTGTAAAAAATCAAGTCATTTATTTATTTATTTCAAACTAGGCTGAGAATCAGCACTTTTTAAACGTCAAAATTACATAAGACAGTCGCCCAAAACGCCCGCCTTTCATAAGCTTTGCTAGTACAAATAGGTAAGACTCTCGAAGATTCTACATCCCTATCCCTACCCATACACAATTCAGTCTTCCTCATCATACTTGATTTAGTCTGCCGTTAGAACAGTTAGCACAACTATGAGCTAACTGTTCTAACGAAGACGATACAGGGTCATCGACGTGGTGGTCATCGAATGTATCCGGGACAATCCTGGAGTTTATGACCATGGTAATAAATGGCGCGAGATACGACATATGGCCGGTATGGGGTGTATTAACTTAAGCATTGGGAGTCGTGAGTTATTCTTAAGAAATTGCTGTTTTTGTTGATGTAAAAACCGAAGTTACCAACATAAAAAAAAGTCTGTACTTAGCATGTCTTTAAAAAACCGATGTGCTTTAGAAAAGACGAGTCTTTAAAAAGTGCTACTTGCTTTGTGTGGTATGAGACTTTCCGATGACTAATGAAGTTATGACGAAAAAGCGGGATAGGATAGACTTACAAAAACCGCTTCTCTAACTCGGTTTCTTAAGACAGTAGGTACTTACTGTAGTTGTTGCACACCCGTATGGTGTAAATACATAAAGGTCTTTTAACTCACGAGGATGTCAATCGCTACGGTGGCGTAGCCTGCGGAGGCGTCAGGGGCGTGGATGAATAAGCAATGAAACGACGAATGGCTCTATTAGACCGCCATTGTTGCTTTGCGATCGCTCGACTTGCGCAAGCGACATGTATTGTTCGCGACTCGTGGCTTTCACTATGTCCGATGACGTCACAACGCTTGCGACCTCAATGCTTGCAGTGTTAGATGTAGTGCAATTTCCATTTATTGAGCCTTATATAGCTTGGAATGCACCTAATACGGTGGTAAGTTTTTGTCGCGACTACAATGCCTTGAATGTTACTTGTTTAACGTCTGAAGAAAGGGATTGATCGTAGTAAAGTTTATCGCTGAACTTTTTAGTTTTTATTTCAGTATAAACTTTAATCTACGGTGAAACAATGCCACTCAGTCAATTATTAACAATTTACTGTTGCAAGCGGGCCGGTCTAAAAAGGAAACTTGGCTTCAGATAGTAAATTATTATTGTTAGAGACTAGCAGGAAAACCGTTGAAGAAGTAGTTTATCAAGATGGTTCCGTTTGACACGGATTTTCTGTGGTGCACGTCACCGTGGGGGATTTATGTGGTACACTGTGTTACCACAGGTCGGCACTTTGTGCGTCTAATTGACAAGTGTCCGGAAGCGAACACGTCACACGTGTCTAACGAGCATCGTGCACTTGATTGCACCCACTCGGCCCAACTAACAAGCTGCTCATCTTCGCCTATATCAAATTCCTACATCTGACAGCTTTATTGACAATTTGAACTATCGGAAGATTGATTTTATGTAACAAGTTCCTAAATTTTTACTTTGTGATTCAAAACTTTAAGTTCTCTATTTTTCTCTTATACACCTCGCATAGAATGCAACGAACGATACGGATATTAAGCGTAATAAGTGCACCGAGAGATAACTTGTTTTTGATAATTGTGCTAATCTGGCTGAATGCAGTGGAGCAGGACCCTCTGGGCGACTCCGGCCAGTAATATAATTTGCATCGTGTACGGTAGTAGTTTTATTGCCAACAATTGGCCATTATCTGAGAACATTTGCACGCCCGCCCGTCATACTGTTTAATATATTGTTTCTCGTCTACTATTTCTATTGGTCTAAATTTTAGTATAAACATGGCCGTGTCTAAAACGTCTGGGATTTATGATTCATTTATTTGTTTGCATTAAACATGGTATACAAAGGTGTTACATGAGTTAAGGATGAGATCATACATGTTTTGCTTAAGACTAAAGCATGCAAAATGATTAACACAACTTATGTTCAAAGTATTCCTTAATGTTGTAAAACATGTTATCATTTAGCCATTTAAACAAGGTAATTTTAAACAGTCTACTATTTAGTTATTTAAGTTTACATGGTAATTTGTTATATATACGTACAGCCATAGCTAAACAGCTTTTTTTCTAATCGAGGGTTTTCATCTAAAACAAGTCTAAGTTTGTCACGCCGATTGCTAGAGCTACCTCTGCTGCTGTTCTCAATAGATCTTTGTGTTTCTGTACAAACATACATTTTTCTTAAAGATATAGTGAAGGTAGTGTTAGCAGACCTAGTTTTTTAAATATTGGTCGACAAGATACGTCCGGTGGAATGCCCTGAGTAGCTCGAACACATTTCTTTTGAGCGATAAATGCTCTGTTATGGTCGGTACTATTTCCCCATACAATTAGTCCATATCGCAGCGAGGACTCCACCCACATATGCATGATAACACATTACAGCTGTTTTAATGTTTGTAACATTTTTAATCCGTCTAAGAGCATATACGAATTTATTGATTTTTATTTCATTTTTAATCCGTCTAAGAGCGTATACGAATCTATTGATTTTTATTTAATTTTTAATCCGTCTAAGAGTGTCGAATTTATTGATTTTTATTACATTTTTAATCCGTCTAAGAGCGTATACGAATTTATTGATTTTTATTTCATTTTTAATCCGTCTAAGAGCGTATACGAATTTATTGATTTTTATTTCATTTTTAATCCGTCTAAGAGCGTATACGAATTTATTGATTTTTATTTCATTTTTAATCCGTCTAAGAGCGTATACGAATTTATTGACTTTTATTTAATTTTTAATCCGTCTAAGAGCGTATACGAATTTATTGACTTTTATTTAATTTTTAATCCGTCTAAGAGCGTATACGAATTTATTGATTTTCATTAGGTACATACACTATTGATTTGAGCTTTCCAGTCTAGATGTTCGTCTATGATCGTTCCCAAAAACTTAGTTTGTGTTACTTGTTGAAGTTTTGATATATTTATTGTAAAGTTAAATTTGTTATTATAAGATTTATTAAATTGTACATATACTGATTTATTAAGGTATAGATAAATTATTATTGCACGGTTACTGACAAATGTGTGCACTGACTGGACAGGTCCGCTCAATCTGTATGGTTTTTCCTCAAAAGACCGTTTCAGACACCAATCTACATGGTCTTCACATGATCTGACCAAGATTATGTCTGGACTTTAAAAGAGACTGTGACCTCTGAGTTTGTTTCGGCCTTTCTTCTCAGAGTAGTCAGATAGGAAACGTCGAACTCATCTAGTTTTTAAAATATGATTGACGTGTAAAAGTTTTTGTACAAACCTACTTACAGAAATAAAATCATTTATCATTTATTATTAAGCCAATTTATAAGTTTTTCTATTGTATTATTAATATCTGTTTCATGAGTAGTACCTATATTTACTAGTGATTCTCATCCCTACTATTCCCATAAATTAATGTCAAAGCCCTCTTTTAAGGCTTCACGGAATATATTTTGGGAGTGACAAAGGTTCAATTTAATTTGAACTTACTACGTACCTACTCATTCAAATTTTGATTATTCCACGTTAGTTTAAATCGGGTCTCCGCTCAACTTTCCTTTCATTGTAAAAGTTGTAATCCTCTTTGTGGACCCTAATTGAATTCACTGTTATGTTAATACTCTGATTTCCCATCTTATTTCGTTAATAGAGGTCTGTGGTAAACCAATTAAAGGGTACGTCTGTGGATTACTCAACTTTTGGCTAGTAGTTTGTGGGTTTTCCATGTACGAGAAATTAAAGGAATGTTATGTTATCATCACCAGGTTTTGGAAGTAAGTAGCACGTCAGTATTTGGTTCATTGCTGGTGAAACCGAGCCAAGCTTGATATCAGCTAAAATGTTATTGTACTGCCGGCGCTGACTCTACAACACGCTACTAAGTTCCAAACGGTACCATCAAATCGGGTAGGAAATAGAAAGAACACAGTACAATTTATTGTATTCAATAGCTATGTACCTATGTGTTTTCACATACGCTCTGTCTCTGATATGTGCAGATGTTTATGTGCGGCGGTGCATATGTCGCTTTATTGCGCGTTTCGGAAGGCTTAGCATTCCGCCCGTGGACTCGGTCGTCTCTAATGCTGGCGTATTGCGGTTTTATTAACGTTGTTTCCTTTCGTATTACAATCCGCAGCGTCTTGTTCACATGTGAATGTATTACCTATTTTCCGGGGTACAGGGATTTTCTTTAAATCTTTCTGTCTTCTCGTGGTAGTGCAATTCAGTTTATTTAAAAATACCTTTTCTAACTCCTTTTAAATTTTTAGTGCCTTTACAACGGCAAACAAAACGTAATTCGTGGTACTATGTTGGATTATTAACTTGCAGTTGTAATTGATGCTGTAGTATAAATATGTGTATACATTAGGTATGTGTTCATAGGAGCGTTGTGCAGGGTTATGTCACTCCGTTCGGTCGAGTGCCCCGGCAGTCAGCGCAGCGTGAATTGCGGACGCCCGTTCCAGTGCCACTAGCGCTGCGCCGCGCCGGCTGGCTACACAAAAAACGAATAGTTTTGTTTAACTTAAATCTGCTTAAACCTTTCCAAAAGTCACAAACGATGAATGGTTTAACCAGAAAAATAAACCTTTCACTGTACTGGTAGCACTGGAACATATTTCAACGCTGTTGAGATATTACGTTGTATGTAGTTTGGATCAGGCTGGCGTCGGTTCCAGTTGGTCCTGAAAACGGCCCAGATGTTGACTGGAAGCGCAAAATGAAACGCGCGCTTCGGCTGACGTCAGTTCCCTTTTTTGTCGCGCCGCCTGTGGAAGGCCATTTATCAACTTTTTATGGAAACGCTTGTTTTAATTTATGCTTACACCTCATTTGCAACCACAGCTTTGTTGCTGTTTACGCGGAGTACTAGAGCTGATCTACATTTTAAATAAACGACACCATAGCGCCGCTCTAAATTAATGTTTACGATTATGCTTTATTTTAAAGGAGGCACGGAATGGCGTTGGAACGTTTCTCAACACGGTGCAGTCAGACAATAACGACGGGGAAATAATTCTTTCGTATTTTAAATACAAATTCACGACAAAGAGCTCGTCTGGCACCCAAACGGCACGGTTGGCGCAGTGGTTAAGTGATTGACTGCTGCGCTGCGTGTCGCGGGTTCGATTCCCGCACGGAACAAATATTTGTAAGACCTGCAGATCCGGGCCGGCCGGGTCTGGCTGTTTGTGTATGTGAGTTTAAATGTTTGTAAACGCACCCACGATACAGGAGAAATTCCTAGTGTGGGGCAACGTTTAAAAAAAAAAAAAAAACAGCTTTTTTGTATAACCAGACTTTTTCAAATGGGTCAAAACTGTATTTGTGGTCAACCTCTAACTCTTCAGCTATCTTGCATTTACTAATCCGATCTTGCTCCACTTTTTCAAAAATGCCATTGACTTTATCCGTAACAGGGCGACCAGAGCGAGCTGCAACTTTGACATTAACATTTCCGCAGGCTTATTACGTATCTTGCAGAAGCCTAGCGATAGCGATATTTGCACAATAATTTCTCTAAGATCGCACAACCGTCTTATGTATCAGTGAAAGCCACACCATAGCAAACTAGCGATAGTGCTGCCTCTAGGGAACAATCAGTTAACTAAAATGTGCAGTGATCGCGTGGTGATCGTGATAATTTCGTATAACGCATGATTTTTGACTGCCATCGGCGAGCAAATTTGGCTGCCAAATTGAGATAACCTTTTCCCTCGTTGTTGATCGCTTGCCAATCGCTCGCTGATTACTAAGTACAAATTAGTCTTATAATTCGAAGAATTTCACCAAAAATTTTGTACATTTAACTCTGTCTATAAAAAAGTATTGTTAGCGTCTCTATTGAGATACTGGGTAATGATGGCTAGAAACTCTAAAAGTTCATCTAGTTGGTCATTGGTCACTCTGTTTGAAACTTTATACTGAAAAACAGGATTAGGTACTTACTGTTAATTTTAACGTACCTATTTATTTATTTTAAATATTAATAATATGTAAAATAATATTAACTTGCTTGTTGATAGAACAGCCGAATGTCGTTTGTAGTCCAAGTAAACACCGATTTCACCCATTTATGCATCTTGTAGCCGACGCCAAAGTAATTTGATAAATTTCACGTAGATTTTTAAGTTTTTTTTCAAGGCAAAGCTTTTGTTACACGTGTTTGAAAGTTGAATTTCTTGTTAGGTTTGTTCGGAAAATTGCTACTTATTGTTTTGGCGCTAGTTTCGTAGCGTTAAGTGCATATTAACAAACGGCGAGCGATTAGTTAACGTTTTTAGATAATACCGATTATTGCTGATTGCTATTTTATACGTAAAAAGCCCGTCGGAGTGAAAACGGTTGAACCAACTTTGTGCTTACTGACACTGCGTTAAGTCCATATGCGTCAAATATTTTTTCGCGGTTTGTCTTATTTTTTTGTAATAAAACTTCAAAATGTATCTAATTTCTGCGTTAGAGTCACTCGTTTTGGCGGACAGTTAAACATTAAAAAAAATGGCGGGAAATGATTTTTACTTGTAATGTTTCTTTTTTTAAATTTCATCTATTTAATAATATCACACCAGCCAGATACTAAGAGTACACCAAAAGAGATTTTAATACAACTGTATACCTATAAAATACGAAAAAACTTTTCTATTATGAACTATAAGCTAAGATGTTTTTAAATACTTATAAAATAATATTTATGCAACACCGTGATATAATGAGACGCACATACATATGTATTCATGCACTTTATGTTGGTACAATAATGTAGAACAATCAACTCAGCCTATCGTAGTCCACTGCTGGACATAGGCCTCTCCCAAGCTGTGCCCCCAACACCCTGTCCTCCGCCTTCCGCATCCAGTCAATCCCAGCCACTTTCTTGAGGTCGTCGGTCCATCTAGCTGGGAAGCGCGGGCGTCCCACGCTACGCTTACCGATACGCGGTCTCCATCTGTCATAACGGGCAGGATGCACTGGTTGAAGACCTTAATCTTCAAACATTGCGGGATTAGCGACGAGAAGACTTGACGAACTTTTCCAAACGCTGCCGGATCCAATCGGATCCTTCTGTTCGCTTCTTTCTCAGAGTTGTGTCTATCAAGCTGGATGACTTGCCCTAGGTAGAAATACTCCTTCACAACTTCGAGAAGCGACCCTTCGTTGTGGATTGGACTCGGCAAGACGTGTGAATTGTACATGACTTTCGTCTCGTCCAAATTCATGCCAATGCCAACCCGCAAGAGGCTCCATTCAGGCTGTGCAGCATCTGGTCTAACTGTTCCAGCGTCTCGGCCATTGTGACGATGTCATCGGCAAAGCGAAGATGTGAGATGTACTCGCCGTTCACGTTGATACCCAGTCCAGTCCAGCGTCTTGAAAATGTCCTCCAACGCATTTGTAAATAGTTTCGGGGATATCACATCCCCCTGTCTCACTCCTCTGAGCAGTTGGATGGGGTTGGTTTTCTGGTCTTGGATCTGGACAGTCATCGTGGCAGTGTCATACAAGCATCTCAACACTTCGATGTAGCGCCAGTCAATTTGAAATAGTTGCAGGGAGGCCAGAACTGCCCATATTTCGACGGAGTCGAAAGCTTTCTTGTAGTCCACAAATGCCATACACAGCGGTCGGTACTCCTCGGTCTTCTGTACAATTGAAACAAATATGTAAATTTTGTACAAATATGTAGAATGACATCAAATAATGTATTATTGTTGGATGTAGATGGTCAACTTATACATAAGTCCGTCCGGCGGCCTATTTAAAGCTTTGCCTGATGCAATTACATCTGATGCTTGTCTGAATGTACATCTGATAAGGCAACTTAAACGCCTTGTGAAGTTACTTTAATTAAATGCTGACTTTTTTGCTCTAGAGGTACGTGTGATGTTAAGATAACATCACACATTAAACGCAAAAAAATACATAAACATTTTTCAAACGGTAATTATGAGTCATTTAAATTAAGTAAAAGAATTTATTCAAATGCGTATCAGGGTCTTAGGTATTTCTGCTTGTTAAGGTGTGACAAAAAATATATATAAGACACATAGAATTGTCAGGTTTCAGGTGTTAGCTTAAAGCCAGGAGCTAGTTTTCAGCAAAGGTGTAACTTGCTGGAGATGCCCCGCAAAACGTCTGCCGCAGGACAAATTTCGCTTATATTAACTTTTGCTCCGAGTAAATTTCTCTTGAACTGCGCGACCACTGCACTTCCAAGTGGCAAAGTTTTAATCTCGTCGCCGGGTTGTGGCTATACTTTCTGTGTCTCTCATTGAGACACTGTCCTCTCTTCAACGTTATTTGTTCTCTTTAATGAAGGTTCTGTTTAATTTAACCTGATTAGTATTTATTTGTTTGTCCGAAACAACCTGAAAAAAGTTCATTGCATTTAAACGCAAACGCAATAAGAAATCTTTCCAATCTTTCAGTACATAGTAAGTAACAAAACTGATGAAATTGAGTTGCTTTAAATCTGTTTTGAAGTTAACTTTCCTAAGAGAGTCAACAAGAAGTTTCGACTTTGCACGTATTACTGGTGGAAGAAAGAAAAAAATACGTTTATTTGCGGTAAACATGATGCAAAGAAAGAACACCAACACAACATATAATAATATAAAGAATAAGTTGGGGGAAATATGCGTCATATCTACGCAAACCGGCCATCACTCAGCATAATGCTGCGACCCTATGCGAGACAGAGTCCCAGCTCTGAGTGGTGTGATCTAATGAAGAATAATCTTGAGCATGTATGGAATGGATCTATCAAAACCTCACCGAATTCCAATGTATGCATCGTAATTTCGGCGTGGTCTCCTAAAAGCGAGCACTTAACCACAGCGTAATTCCGGTAAAAGGTTCGGCGGGCGGACCGTCCATTCTCTTCTTAATGTTTATTTAAGCGAAAAAGTTCGACGCTCATTAACCGGATTGGCGGTTAATGAAACGCGTGCGACTTAGAATATTATACGTCCAATATCGCTACCACCAGATAATATCACACATTATATTCACATCTCATTGAAGGCAACTCTGTTATTAACCTGTTTTTCGAGTTGTGGTGTTAAAGTCTTGATGTGTTAGGGCGATAAACTCAAAGTTTTAGTGGCTCGAACATGAGGCTTCGACTGAGACAATTACTGGGGCTTAGTGTCAATGTACTCACGGTGCTAATGATAGATTTTTGCACTTGATAATCTTTCTATATTGGTCACAAACTGCGATATTCAAATGTAGTTTATGATTTTATTTTCATAACAAATTCATGGATTTTTACTCTTGATACGATGCAAGGAGGCAACCAAATCCCAAGTATTTCCAAATAGCTGAAACTGGGCATATTAGGCGGTATGAAGTCGCAAAATATTGTTCTAATTTTCTCAACCGTCACCATATGAGCAGTAAATAAACTCGAGAATCTAACGAGAGAACTCATTAAGGGCCTTTTTCATTCCGCACCATCGCTCGGTGCGGTTTTCCTGCGCCATTGAATTGTGCTGCAGCCGCTAACTTCCGCGGCGAACTGTTCCACCCTCAGGGCTCTGCCGTTTTTGCATTTTAACACCTCGGATAATGAGGTCTAGAGGCACGTAGTAGATGCAAAGTGCAGTAAATATGTGCTAGAAACCAAGTTTAATCTATCATGAATTAATAACAGCTATCTGAAAGGTAAATTAGATTTGTTAACTGGATATATTTGCTAATAACATTGATGTATTTGCATAGGTCTGCTGTAAAACGGAACATCTGTATCGGTATGTTCGTAAGCACTACGCTTAAAACTGCGGAAAACTCCGGTTTTCGTGTTGTTTGTTTTATTGTAACGCTTTACTATCAAATTCGATTGGCCCATTGTTCTAATAGGCTTTACAGTGTAATTAGTTTCAGTTTTTCCATGTCCAGCTGTGGACTAATGATGAGGGTCTTTTTGGTAAATTAAAAGTCTGTAAGTAGTTAAAAAATAAACTAAAAATACACGCTTTTGTCACACACTAAAATTATAAAATAATTATATTGACCTGTATTCGTTCTTCTTTTATACCAAATGATTAAATAAAAAAGCGTGAAGCGATTGCTTGAATTAATTAAAAATACACACAATTAAAAATTAGTAGAAGTCCATTTAATTATTTTATTGTTTTTTTTAATATAAAGTAATTCAATTCAAAATTATTTTATAATTTAAAATTACAAAATAATTTTGAATTAATTATAAAAAATTATTAATTCAAAATTGTGTATATTCTTCATTTAGTTAATAAGTCTAAAGTCAACGAAGTTATGACTTGAGCGGTTTACTAGGTTCCACTTAAGAGTACCACTATCACCTCTTGGCTCCATCATCAGACCCTCGTTAGCAAGCCCAATCTATTGGACTCGACAAAACGATTCATATGAGCCAAAACTAGAGCGGTTTACTAGTAGCCACTGAAGAGTTCCATTATCCTCCTTCTGGCTCCATCATCAGATCTGCTTCAAGATACCAAATGATAGTTTTCTCATCCGAACTACATTTACATACAAAGTTTGATTTCGACACTACAATTAGAAGTAGGTTAAAATTTACTTATGAGAATTTATCTCATTGTTTGTTATAAGTGAAGCCACTATAATATATATATATATATATATGTGTATAAAAGCACGTTAAAGAAATACAAAGGTTAAGAATGATGCGTTGTTTGTTCTCCAACCAGTGTTTGTCTATAGAATGAAGTAAACTGCTCGGAGCCTTGGGCAAAACAAATTCCGTCAAAAAATGCATCCTGAAATAATAATTTATAATAAGTTCTCCAAAAAATTCAGAATTCGTTTGAGCTCTCTACTGTAACTGTTGGTTGGCGGCATTTGCCCGCGTCTATCTAAAATATGTAGCAATAAAAGCGCTTTGGACAATGTCCGGACGTGTTAGAATCCATTTATTGTTCGGGGCCCACGTGTTGTGGCTGCTCGGTTATACACCACCTCTGTGGTGTTGTGACATTTACAAACATTTTGGTTTGTGGTCTCTACGATAAAATTAAGTGTCCTATAATATTACTCCTATGTTTTTTCGCGAGTCCTCCATGAATTTTTCCTACAGATTCATATTCTCCTAATTTATACATGTATTGTACTTACTCTAAGTTCCAACTTGGTATATTTGTCACACATGAAAAAATCACTTTGGAGACAACTCTTTGTCCAACTGATAAAGATTTTGTCGTCTCACTTAAGACGTTAAAAGAGAAATAGAGCCATAGGGGTTGGGAGCACCGTGTAACCTATTTGTACTTGTTTATCAAGGAGATAAGTGTCTGGAGTGTGCGGCGAGGTCCGCTGGCCGTCTTAACCCATTAGTTCAGAGGAAAGATAGCGGACCGGTCGGATACCTTCTTTAATTGCTAAACTATCCGTGCTGGAAACTGATTTACGAATGTTTTTATACCCGAACACAGACGCCCTAACAAATATATTTTTTCTCAATGGTTTGGCCAATTTGATATTAAAAGAAATACAACACATATCGTTATGTTATCGCTTACAAAGCCTTATTATTAGGGTAATGTTTACCCTAAGGCTTATTACCCAGTAATACCAATGTCTACTTATTACCTATCCTAGCGGTTTATCCATGTTTAAAACCAACCAACCACAAAAATAATTAATAAATTGACGTCTTTGTCCATTACAATGATCATTTTAGGCTACTGCCTTCTACTACTGCTATTGCATACTTGCATGCACACTCACCGAAAAGTGATTGCTTTTGGTCTTCCGTTTTGAATGATATTTTCCGCTAGCTGCGCTCCGCAATTTCACCCGCATAAGTCTCGATTCCGTGGTTATATCGGGATAAAAACTATCCTATGTCCTAATCCAGGTCATAGTCTAAAACGGCCGAACGTTCAGCAGTTTTAAAGTGAAAGCGTTACAAACATACAAAAAAAAAATCTTTTCTCTTTATTATATTAGTTTAGATAATAAAGGTGATGCACATGTGATGAAATATAACACATTTTATTTCTACTTTTTATCCACTAAAATGAAGTTCTAGTTTTATGTCAGTGTTGCCCGAAAGGAAATTTATTTTCTTTTGAAAAGAAAATATGTCCCGCTTCTAAGGCTTTTCTTACCTTCCTATATCTCTTATGAGAGGATAAGAAAACATTGTTCCTTACCTATTGTACGTACGTAATATGTCTGTTGATGGTAACATGAGTTTCGACTTAGGATACAAGTCGGAGTATACAAAGAATGGTATTATGAGGGTATCTAACCATGGAGCGCCCCCGTAAGCGCATTATTGCAAAGCGCGGGCGGCGGCGGCGGCGGGTGGTTCGTGGTGAGATGCGACGCCTCTCGAATGTACAATGCGCCCTAAGCTCCGGGTGGACGTATTCACAGAATAAGTGCTTTGGTAGTCAAAATGAACATCGCTTTTTGAACCTTATTTGGAAATGCGACACACTTTCCCTATAGTGGAATTACCATACGAGAGGATAAGCTCTGGCTGGCTGCATGTGACTTCGCGACTTTTTAATAAAACATACCTTCTAAACTTACCATAAGATTTTATAGGATTTGGAGGTTTTTTCTATTTCACATTTGTTTGTTTTACAAAAATCTTAGGTATTAACTTTTATTACACGTCTTTACATGTAATAGTTGATAAAGTTAGACATGTTTAAATCTTATTAGAACAGACTACATATACTTGATCGTTCGATACCAGCAATACCTGTTCAGTAACTGACTACAAAGCTTACATCTGTAGCATCGGCGTCGTTACATTTATTCAACGAATTAATTGAACGAACGACGAGCGTATAATGAAACTATTTCGCATTCATTATCTTTCTTCGGATTAGTTAATGTGAATGTTCTGGTTGACAGTTAGGAACGCCCAGCTATGCAAATGTCATTGTCTCTAATGCGTGCCCGACCGCGCCCTGGCGTATGGGGCTGCCTACGCAGTGTACGAACTACGACAATCTCAGCCAATGAATATTAACAACCCGACTTAATATGATGCCTATTGCCTACTGCGACAGCCGATGTATATCATACCAGCACGTGGCTTTGACTCTTGTGGAAATATATACGACAGCCTGTTTTGTTGAAGGATAAAGACATTAGCATTAGACAATGCGGCTGAGTAATCTATCCATCTGATCTGAACTGTAGGTTTTGTCCCACTGCTGGGAATAAGTCTCCATCTGCCTCTTCCACACTCTTTTGTTCGCTACTGAGTATTCTGTTATTTTAGACATCTTTACATGAATTAGCTTTATTTATAAATGTAGCAAAGCTACGGAAATCAAAGCTTCCAGATTAATGGAAAATGGCACAAAAATGTAGAACAGCATCCTGCTCATTGGCATTAAAAAACGCAAAGCGCTTACATTGATAACCTACACCCATTACGATAAATATAGGCATTGTCACACAGCCACTATAGCTAGACGTGACATTTAGATCGCACGCGTAGCTTTCTCTATTATGCAAGCGGTGATTGACACGTTGTGCGCGCGCGCAACGTGCCCTATCGACCAATTGTACAGAGCTTTTCCGTGTTAAAGATCGCGAGATCGAGACGTCACGATTGATGCTTGTGTCACATTCTCACATTAAGCTGTTACGTCGTTTAATAACTGATTACGAAACAAAACTACCATGAGTACCTATCTACATTTTCAAAATATACCAAAGCGTTAATACACTATTGCTTGCGTCAAACATTATCAGTTGGTTTGAATCATAATGATCCTTGTAAGTAATATCTGTTTCCGTTGGGTAAGCTGATACTACACTTGAATGATTTAGCGAATTTAATTGTATTAGTATATTCACGAGTTCTACGTATCTTCTGATCGGATTTATATGCGTCGTATATTACGTTAAGTCATAAAATTATACATATAAAAATAAAAAGTATTTGGATGGCTAATTGAGATAGACACACATAGACCAATACTTCAATCAATTAATCAATCGGTCAATTGACAGAATCGAGTCTATCTAAGCTGTTAATTTAGACGAGAGTGATGATCATCAGTGTCGATCCCTAAATAAAGGAAAAAAACCCGTTCTAAATTAAGTTGTAAATGGTCCTGCCCTTGTATAAAGGGGACCATCATAAATCGACGCCGTAGTGGGGTCATAAGCGTCGTCCGCCGTTGTCGCCGGCCGGACGGACATCTCGCTGGCATGTATATGATTATTAGCGGTCTAACTTGTAAATTTCCTTTTAAAACTACATCTGAGATCATTATCTCAATGGATGCGAGCGATAAGGCTGAGACTTGGCGAGAACTGGCTCGTGTTAGCTCATCTTATTGTCACTGCGCTCAATTTTATTGTCACCTATTTGCCATTTGGGACTGATTTAAAATAGCTTTTAGAATAAAATAAGGCTAGGCCATTCGATTAGATCACCTTACTTAATCAATTGAATGTTAATCGAGTTTTCGCGTTCGCTATAATAACATGACAGTTAACAAGATCATTGATCGTAGATTGTTAGATTAATATCTCTCGGTATGACAAATTCGAATATCAAATGATTTTCTGGTAATGATCCGGTTTGGGTTTAGTAACAATTTTAAAATGTATTCTGATATTTCCTGACTATGTGGCCATTTTATAAGATAATAAGTCTTTATCTGCATAACATTAACATAATATTTTGCAATATAAAATTATTTTCTTGTTTCTAAAGCAACTTTTCATTTATTTCTATTTGTGGCAAACGCCCACAGACCGCCTAATAGAAGCTATAACTGTAAATGTAATCTCATTACCACATTGCAAAATTCTATTTCCATTACACCATAACGAGAATTTATTTGTTCTCCATTTTCATAAAGTTGCGCTTGAGAACTCGATGCTGGGGCCTATTCGGGTTGCCGTGTCCTGGTTGGAGAAATGTTATAAGAATTTGCGTATGTACTTATCAGGCGCATTGTAAAGGTAGCAGGAAAATTACTTTGAGTCAGTCTGACTATATGTAACGAGATGAGACTTATTATGCACTTAATAAATTGGCTGTGTATCCGGTGTGTGTTTTGCATAATGGCGGAGAGCACGCATGCGTATTTGTTGAGGATCTGCCGCGGGCGCCAGAGTCACGACCGACGCCGTGGTTGCAGCGCCGCTTCTAGTGTTCATGGATTAACAGCCCCAGGTCACAAATATATCGTGCACGTTCTTTATTCAAACTTGAAATCGATGCATGATAGTTTTTTTTTTGTAGCGGCAGGTTGCGTGTATTAATATGCTTCTGCATGCAGAGTTGCAAATTGACTAAAGGAAGTTTTTAAGGTTGATTGGTTACACAACGCCACACACCTATTTGAATAATATACTTGTAAAATCAATGAGTACACTTTAACTTGCTGTAAATTTTCCAGGCGAAATAGCGTGCGTAGTTCACTTTTGTCATTCTTTATTCCTAGTCCTGGCACAGAAAGTTCATCCTTGGTTCGTCTACTAGCATCGTAGTTTTAAGCTTGAGTTGTGCCACAAAGGATCCTTAGAAGGGCAAAGATACAACAAAAATTAAAGGACTATAAAATGAGAAACTATCAGTAAATAGGTACAAAGTTTCCTTTTATTTTAGCTAGACACAAAGTTTTCCAATGAAAAGTGTTTTAAGTGGACTTTGCTCTCGTTTATTCGTTTAGCGTGGAAACGGTTTACTGAAACCTGAAAATTACTAGAAATAGGATTTTAAATAGTGCATCAATTTTCTTTATTTAAATCTTAACCCTGGCAGTGCATAGCATGATCAGCCTATAACATTCCCACTGCTGGGACACAGGCCTCCTCGCTGTAAGAGGAAACAGGCCGTAAACCACTACGCGGGCCCAGTGCGGGTCCAACACAGTGGGTTGCTAGATGTCACATTGTGATATCGGAACGTAACAGATATGTCTTCGAATTTTTGTGTCTGGGACATGCCGGTTTCCTCACGATCTTTTCGTTCACCGTTTTGAGGGCAGTATTAGTAGATGAAATAAATTACACAAAGTAAAGCGCCTGTCTTCGTTGGAACTCACGACCTACAACTCGTAAGTCGCGGCCGTTACCACTGGGCCACCACTGTTCCTGTAGCGGTATCTACATCGCCACACGTGAGCTGCGCGTCATAGCGTCATAGCAGAGTTTACCGCGCGACTAGCATATAATACCCCGATATCAATAATCGGGCAGTTGCCCACCAGACATGACACCCGTCTGGTCGGAGGATCCTCCCTTTTCCATGGAGGTATGAGTGAACTTTACACCCTGTTCATCGTGCCTCTATATTGGTGACCCAATATAGCAATGCATACATGCATACGTTGCTTGCATGCATACGTTGGTATAAAGCTACAAAAGCTATGCTTTACGGTCATCTTAGTCAACCACAGGATATTAATAACTGTAATACTGTCTCTAACTGCGCCAAGCCGAGCCGGCGACAAGGAACTTGCTTTGATATTTGGATTAATAATAACTTAACTAGGAGTATGCCAAAGAGACTGGAATCAGTTCGAAGAGCTAAAGGGGCCAACTCTTAGTACTGATTATAGCCTTTCCTCAGCATACCAAAATCCAAATGAATAAACTTAATTGTTACAAATATCCATGATATTTTGTTTTATAAGTATGCACTTTTTTGCGATCCTCTAAATTTGTCCATAAGTGTACATATCTTCAATTAACATTCTATGAAATGACATAGCATGAAATGACTGAATCAGCTCCTGATTCAATTGGTCTGAGCCATATTTCATTGCAATACCGGCCATAAGGACAACTCGATATAAAAAGAGTGAAAATTCTAAACGCCTCGTTGGTTAAACATAAAATGGTTATGATGAATGGCCCATTAATGACTTTTTCAGCAAAACGACAGATCAAATGATGCAGCCATATTTTAAATTGAAGCTGTAAACTGATCCGTTTATTATTTTTATGCACTTAAGTTAAGAATTTTAACTACTTATTATTTCTTTAGTACCTACCTAACATTCCTTGACTCAATTTTTCTGGACTTGTACAGGGCTAAGAACACCCAGACAAAATGTAAATTTTTATTTTATTGAGACCATAGCTATAGGTAAATGTACATTTAACAGTTTTTAACGGCAATTTTAACGATTTATATTTATTTAATAAAATCTTAAGCGATTGTGTTCCATTCTTCCTGTAATACGTTTTTAAGATCTCTCAAATTAGCAGGCGTAGGATTTCCTTTCTTTATTTGTCTTCCAAGCTTATACATGCTTATACATGCTCTATGGGCTTTTAGTCAGGCGAGCGCGCTGGCCACCGCCTTAGCATTGATTTCAACGGCTCGAACCAGTATGCCACAGTATGGGGCCGTGCATTATCATTTTATCATGCATAAAAACAAATCTATCTCCTATAACAGGGGCAAATGGCACTACAATTTCTTCTTAAATCTCAGTTACATATCTGGCCGCTGTTAGTGATCCATTCTCAATGACGCGGAGTTCCGTACGTGCCCCCATATACTCGTAAATACCTCGCCATACCATAACTGAGCCTCCACCATATGCCTTTTGTCCAATGATGTTGAACAGAACATACCTCTCTCCCGGGTGTCTCCACACTTTAATTCTTCGATCATCTGGCTTCAGGCAAAATCTGGACTCATCTGTGAATAGAACTTGACTCCAAGCTTGCGAGGAAAATTAACTCCAGCTACTCGATGGCATATGGCATATGGCCTCTGGCAGGCAAGTGTAAACTTATTCCGGCCGATTTCAGCCTTCTTCTCACAGTTGTTGTACTTACTATAACCCCTCGAACTTCTTGGAGCTTCGTTCTTACCCCAGAAGAAGTTAAGGTCCGGTTTCTAAGCGCGCTGTTAACGATGAACCGGTCTTCTCTGGCCACAGCTTTCCGTTAACGTCTCTGTCCTGCGAGTCTCTGTGCCGATACCTCTTGACAACTCGGTGTACCACAGGATTGACACTCGTAATGTTTGGGTCACATATTTGTAGGTGTGCCCAGTTTCAATTAAAGTTACAGCCCTAGCAACTTGAGTGGCGTTTAGATCTGGCATTTTAAGTTTATTTGCAGTAACAATTCACACTCAACACGACAAACAAGGCAGTCATAGTAAACGTTTTAACAAAACCTAAATTGAAATTAATTAGGTACATAAAAACAAATGAAATTGGAATAAAAACATTCCAATACTATTTTTTTAATAGCATATGCTAGTGTTGCTTGGAACGCAGGATAATTACAACAGGAGAAATAAAACTTATTTTTTTGCGTTCCTTAAAATTTTTCCATGAGTGTAGATGCAAGTAAGAAGCCGTGTAGTGGTGGTCCCGTGTTTCCGCGTGCGACGGCACCAGCAGAGGCCGCTCTGGCTTGCGCACGCGCCTATCGCCGTGTTCCCGCTGATAATGAATACGAGTTAATTAAGCAACATTAGCTAGAACATCGGCGCCTCCACACGATGAGAGATCCGGCCTGCGATTGCTACGTGAACCAACATCGTTAATATAATGAATTTCAAATAATTGTGATGCCATGTTTAAGTTTTTCAATGATCTGCCTATATTATGAGGTTTATTTAAGAAATCTAGGTGCTAAGCAGGATCACGTTCTAGTCTAAATCAATGAAATCCCCTTGTACCTCAATTTCTTAGTGTATGATAATGTAGAGCTTATATCTAAAAGCAAATTTTTTACTTTTCAGTTTTCTATACTTCTAATACTATCTGTAGCATGTACTTAAAGCAAATCCAAATAAAATAAAGAATTGAAAACAAATGGTAAGAAAAACTGAAATATGAACGGAACCAGCAGATATAAAGCTACTAGAGATACCCACAGTTATGTACCCGGGTTCCGTAAGTACGAAGCTTTGAGGGGAAATTCACAGGCCATTCTCATACAATTGCGAGAAGAGGCTTCGATAAGCCGCTGCGAATGCTAATGTTTTCTAAATAAAATTTTATCGCATGGCGTGTGCACTATCTGTGCGCAGCGTCATGTATAGCTAGTTAGCAGAAATTATAAGCGTTTAGAGAAACTAAATGACATTTTGTGGCTGCTATTTTGTAGTGGATTTTTGCAGTTGTCAAATTGAATGGCAGTTTTATACTTTTAAGTGCCAGGTTTTTGGTTTATTTGGAAAGTAGGCCTTCATATGCTGTCTGTGATAATTGCAGTTTTGGTAGCATGTTTTCATTTGTCCAATTGGGGATAAAAGAAGATTAAGAGTGTGTAGTCAAATATGTCTTCAGGAATTTCTAAAATATCGACAAAGGAAGTAAATCCTGCATGGGTATGAGCAGATTGCCTTTTAATTTGAAGTCTTTTGTTTGATTCTGAGGGTACCTACACCAGAAGACGTGAATTAAAGTAAAGTAAAGTCCATGGAGTAAATTATGAAACGCTGCACCCATCTTTATGTGTGGCGCACGGGAGACGTGTTGTAGGTGTTAAGTATTTAAACATATGCGTTACCTCTCAGTTAGTGATATTGTAATGATGTATTGTTTCAGGTAAGTGGGCGGCGAGCTGCTTGGCAAGCGAGAGATGAGACGACTGATACACTTTCAAGACTCCACGAGGCAATACCTTGTCATCATCGTCACGTGGGAATGTGCTCATTTGCCCTTTGAAACAATACTTATGTATTGTCTTGTACTTTCTAACTCTGTAAAGGTTAGTAAAATATAATTTAAACGTATCGATAAAATTTCCTTTTTATATGCCGCTAACTTTGTCGAAGATTTTTGGAATCGCGTGTTTACACAGGCGCTAAATTTTCATCAGCAACAAGGGATCACTCGAGAGAATATCGTCCCTAGTTGAATTATGTAAGCTCTTGCTTTGATATGATAAGGCGAGGGAGCGATCGGAGCCAGTGCTCTCATTGTGTTGGCCATAATCTTGCGTATCGCGTAGGACTCGTGTCGGAATGCGAGTTTATTTTAATATTTAATAACTCCCGGGCGGGCGAAGATACCGTCTGCTCAGAGGCGATTCTCTGCTCGTTTTTCCTCTGTTATCGCATTGCTTTTGTGTCACGCTTTCGCTCTTATTCGTTTTACTTAATCACGCCGCTGATCAGCTCGAGTGGCTGGCCGGGTTCGCAAATCAGATCGATATTACTCCTTGACTTTGTCTTAACTTATTAAATAAATCGGAGTAAAATAATTGGTCTACCCATAAGTTTGAAATGAAATGTAAGAATTAACGCATTACAAACAAGGCACCCATTGTTCGCTTACAAATAAATTGTAAACATAATTACAGGCCATCACGAGTGCGCGCCAAAGCCTAGGAGAGCGCCATCAGTTTCTTTGAGCTGTTAAATTTGACGCCTCCCTACATAAATTGTTGGAAAGAGCGCCGAGCGCACGTGACGCGCAAATAAAAATACTAATTCAAGTGAGAATTTATCGTCTAATTGTTTTGTATTTATGAGCTCGCCGGCACATTGTTGTGAGGCGATAGCTGCAACCGCTCGACGCCCGGCATAAAACAGAGTAACGAACGCAGGTACCTACTTTACAAGGCTTTGCTTATAGTCGCGTCGTGACTCGCAATATTAACCCGATACAAATATATTTAGGGTCGGATTACGTTTTACTTTTCAAATTGTCACCGTAGAGCGTCGCTGGGGCGTACACTAAGCTGCGCATTAATTTATCAAGCAAGCTTTTATCGTAATGATGGTCGCGGCTGAAAGTAGGTCAGGCAAGGCAAGTCATCCGAAACCGACGAGTACTGTTTAAATCCTGCACGGTTGCACGCATCCCTCTGCTTCTTCGGCCTGATTATTTATTCCGGGCTATGTTTTTTTTTTGTTATTTACCTAGAACAGGGGAAAGCGAAGACTGATAGACGTAACAGATAAAAGGCGTGTCCACGATACCAACTCTGACGATTTTGGCGGTGTTTGAAACTGCGCCAACGATTTATTTGTTGTCTGCTATACTCTTCTGGCGCCGTCCGTCGATACGGAAGGAAACACTTCACTTTGATATTTTTTTACTACCAACCTCCGGAATTGATTAAACGTGAAGAATTTAATGTGGCGCAACGTCGATCGCCGATCCCGAAGTCGATTGCCAAACGGGCGTGGGAAAAGGGGCTTTATTGAGTATTTATGAAAGTAAAATATTTTAAGAATCTCGTTTATTAGCTTCCCTGTTCAATCGCTTGTCAATTTCGTATTTACCTAATTTACAATATTTAATTAAAATGGAACGCGTCATTTTACTGTCGTGTGTCTTTGTCTTCTGGGTTTACGTTCCCTCATGACAAAGCTAAGTGGATGCAGTTACTATACGCTAATCTCCTTTGAAGATACCTCACTTCCTATATATTAGACGCAAATGATTCTATTACGAGCGTTGATAGACATGGTGGTCGCGTGTGGTTTAAATAGTACGGTTGTTAA
This sequence comes from Brachylomia viminalis, assembly GCA_937001585.2. Taxonomy (NCBI): domain Eukaryota; kingdom Metazoa; phylum Arthropoda; class Insecta; order Lepidoptera; family Noctuidae; genus Brachylomia; species Brachylomia viminalis. The sequence continues at coordinate 11,247,662 of OW443310.2, read as the reverse complement.
GCACAGGGCCCGCGTAAATGAAGATAACGTATGAATCAGTGACAAACAAGTTCTCTGTCAGTCAAACGATTGCTGCAGGCATTGTCTGGACGCATGGAAGTTCTATTATTATAATTTCAGAACTACAGGGTTACAACTCAATATCTAAAGAATTGTTTTGCAGTTAAGTAGGTACAAGTCACTTCCCAGAGTATGACTAAGAAAAGATGCAAAAACTTAGCGAAAATTTCATCAAAACGTGCAGGAAAATTTTACCCAACAACGTGTATGACTTTTTACATTAAAATTCATTTGATAGATGACGTTCTGTGCTTATGTTCTTCAGAAAAGTTTCACCGCTTAGCTCTGGAAAGGTGTTAAACATACGAGATAATTGTTAATTGCTTATTACTTGGCGCTCTGTAGAGTTAGCGTAGATCTATAACGCCTGATTGAAGTTCCGCCTCGTGATTGGTAAAGTCAACGGACACAGTAGGCTCAACTGCGCTTCAATTTACTTAGCAAGCAAAAGTGATTCCGCTAACTTCACTTGTAGCAGGGTTCTAGTTTGCATGACAACGCTTTGAGCACGTTTTCCCAACATAAAGTGTGTCATTCCCACTTGTCATTAAATTTAAACCTGCAAATTGCGGAAACTTATCAAAATATTCATAATTGAATCCGTGTCGTAAAGAATGCATGAAGTTTATGATTTTCTGTAATCATTAGAATGCCCGGTAGTACCGCATAGTTGTAAATAATAGTAAATAATAAACTGTGACTTGCAATTTATTGCGTTAGATTTCCTTTCTTGATTTAATTGACAAGTAAATTAAATACGGTAGTCGTTTTACAGTGAACGTGACTTGCTATTAGTACGTATAGTATAGTAAAACTTATATTTCAAAGATATATTTGGCTTTGGTTAAGAAATTTCATCAAAGCATTATATTTAGTTTCCAAGATTAATTTTAAAGCCAGCAAAAGTCAGTATTACAGCAGGTTTCAAACAAACAACAGACATAGATAAAAGGAATCAGTCAGTGCAAAATGCAAATGAATGTTTCTTCATTCAAGGACAATACCATTGAAAGAAACGTTTCCTTTTCAATTTTCTCACGCACCGGTCGTCAGACGTCCGCGATCTTGGATTCGCTCGATCATGAAAATATATAGCTTCATTCGAACGATCGGTATCGGAAAAGCTCCTTAATCGGTTTTCTTTTATATGAAAATGTACTTTCAGATTTATTACACCATTTTGGTTGCGAAAAACGTGATATACTTCTGCTCGGGTTCAAAATTGCATATTAAACAAAAATTCAACAACGTGCCGCTACATATTTTAGAGAGAGTGCCTCTTTGCGAAGCTGCTAAAAAAATTGGCTATGAAAGAAAATTGCTCAGGGAAAGTGTGGTTGCGTTGATTTCTTATTTCGTATTCATTGTGCGTTGAAATTGATCATACCCCTTGAGTCGAGATGTCTCTGCAAAGAAAATGTATATGGGGATTTATATTGCGATATTTTTTATTTCGTGTGTTCCATTCTCATTTGCAATTCTTTTAAATCAAAGTCGAAGCACTTTATGCAATGGTTCTTAGAGCATATAAATCGCACCTCGAGTATTTTTCAGCGTGTTGCTTGCATTCATAAGGAGAGTTAATTTGGGCGACTTGGTGCGGCGATAAGGCGACACGCACGCGAGCCATCTCTTGTGTCGCAGTGCGTGTTCAATGCGCGCGCGCATCGTAAATCTCTGCGTACGAACACCGACGACCGATTTCAGGAGTGCAGACCGCTGCATGCGTCCCTTAGCTGTTGTCAATGTCGACAGGATTGCGGTCTCAATACGACGAAACTTTTCTCATAAAACAATATTTTTTCCACCTATCAAAATCTTTTCCCTGAAAGCTCATAAAACTATCTTTTTGTTTAGTTGGTTTTTAGTGCACATGATGTCGGAGTTTCATTAAAACAATGGTCATTCAAAGATCGTATTGCTTACTCATCTAATAGTTCAACAACTTAATTTATGCAATGACTTACGAAGTGTGAACATTTAATAGGTATAACAGCTTAAACAATTACCTACATACCTATCAGCACGTATGTTAATACAATTACGATAATAGTTTGACGTTACGAGGCGGCACCGAAGAGGTGCATCAATATTCGTAGTCGCCCACGTATTATTGCGTGGGACGATCGCGGGGCGCACACGTTTCTCAAAAATTTTACTCACCACCTTTCATGTAAGCCAGGCCTTACACCCGCCTTATCTTTTTGAACACGTCCGTATTAAGTTTCGAGAATTCGTGTTTCTTGCGTACCCACATTCAGGTATAAACTCCGCTTTAATTTTATGCTAGGTAAGTGAGAGTTCGCGGCTTAAATTATTAGGGAATTAATGTAATTAGGGTTTCAGTAATATTTTTAATTTGAAAATTACACGCGACATGTTTTGGTGTATATTTTAAATCCTTCTGCTTCGGGTTTTATGGAGGGAACAGGCGGCGACCGCTGTAAAAGCCTAACTCGGCAGTTAATTCGTGCACTGCGCTCATATTTTTTTGCAAAATGTCTGAACTTTATTAAGGCAAATATTAACGTGTGCGTCCCATCATTTTATGTGCGGGGTGTTAGCAGCGTGTTGATATTTTATTTACTTTACCGCCTTAGGGAAAGGCCATTGGGTTCATAATGAAACTCAACTCTTTCCGAGATTTTGTCGGGTCAGTAATTAAACACATCTGCTACACGTGCAATTGTATCTCCCGTGCGTGTTTTCATATTTTCAGTTAAACATTTCAGAGGGATTTTTGTGATACTTATGGGACCTTTTACTTGTTATGTTGGTAGTTTGTTTTAATGTTAACGCTTATGTCGCAACATGTGTCGGTTATGTAAATAAGTTTCAGCGTACGTACGTACGTCTTTGTGCTCTATGCCCAAAGAATAAAGGACAAAAAAAACTCATGTGGAACTCTTATGAACATAATATGTTTAACTCTAAACATTTTACGAACACGCTTTGCTTAGTTGAGACAGAAAGCCATACTGATGGTAAATAAAGCTAATGAAAATTTATATCAGCCCATGCATGGTTGATTAACAGCCATTACCAGTCGTATTTCTATTGTACGCATAAATGTTCTCGCCTTGACTCATATTTAATGCGTGAATTTACTCGTTCTACTTTTAATACAAACAAGGATATTGTATTGTAAAGGGAAGAGTATTATGAATGCAGGCTCCTTTGCTCTCCGGTTTGCTGTGTAGGCGCTATTATACATACTCCGCGTCCATTGTGAATTGTTTCTGAACAATTCCTTTCGATTCCCACTACTCGGAGGACCGTTTTAATAAAATAAAATTCGTTCCAACTTTATTTGCGCATCAAATTAATTGCAACCGTAGAGTATAAATATATATAACCATCGTGGTTAATTGGTCATGTAGTGCGTATATTCAGTCATACGTTTCATACGTTTCCGTTGGTGGTTGTACTCGTATGTATAAATAACTGTGGAATGAGTGTTGTACTCGGTGGTCTCCGGATCAGCGACCATGGTCCCGCGGGCCTAGCGACTTCTCTAATAACTGTAATTAAGTACAAGCCATCCCGTTTGTCGCTGCGATTAGTTACGTACGAGAATTTTATTGTGAAATGTCGATATCGATTTACGTGTGTACCGGATAGCAAATTTTTTATGCTTAACTGATTCTGGCAGGTTTTACTAAAATGAAAACACTATTTTAAATAGGTACCTAAAGAAAATGAAGTTAATTAATAAAAAAGACAGACACTGCTTAATTTGATAAGTAAATTCAATAAAGTATTTACTAGACTGTTTTAGAAATCAGTGTTTGATGATATTTCAATGTAAGACTAGAATCAAGAATTCAAGATAAGTACCTATAGTATTCTCATTCTTGGTCGATTTTCAGTATCATACTGTTAAACTTATTTACGTTTAATTGTAGGTACCAAGAAATACTTGGCCATTGAAATGCTTCTTGCTATTAATTTTGACCTTTATCGATAAGCAAGTGTTGACATCACTAAAAATGAAGGGTGGTTGCGATCTGTTAGTATCAACTTGTCGCTGCGGCGCGAACTAGCCGATCGCAATCTGCGCTTGTTAGCCACCATTATGAATGCAAATTTAACAATTATATACGTACTCTTTGGTCAGGTATTTGAGTACATCTGCCTCGTTCATCGCGTGACGCTCACTCTTCAGTAACCACGAGAAAATTGTTTGTTCGACGAAAGGAACTCAACCTTTTTTGACATTGAGTGTCATAATTATGAAAAGTAGGTAATTGAGTAGCTAGGTACTTCGCGATGCTTGCTTTTTAACTGACTTAAAAATGAGGTTGTTTGTGCCACACCTTTGTGCTTGTCACGCACCGAAAGGTGATAGGTAAGCATATAATGAGGGAGTTCCTTTAGTTCTTGTTAGCTTGTCAACCAACCTCCTTATTAACTAGCAGTTAGTATGTTAAATTGTCCAAGTTTGCTTATATTTATGTATTGTTTTGTCCCGCCAATTTTAAATAACATCGTGAAAACAGTAATTTGCAATAGCTGCATTCTCACCGCATAGTTAATATAAGGTAGCCGCGTGACGTTGCGGTTCGCTGCGGTTCGTTTATGGAATGTCATCGCAACACCAACTCGACTCTAATAGACCTTAATCAAGCTCCCGCCTTTTATCCAATCTCGTTAACGAACTAAATTGACTTTCTTATTGCGCGCAGTTTCTCTCACACTACACGATCTAAGTTTATAAACCTCTTAATCCGACGTTATAGTTGCAGGCAGCGGCACTAAAAGCCGTAACAACTGCATTTGCCTCTAAACAAACATCGTTTACTAAGTGTATTATCTGCCGTGCGCTACACATTGGAATGAGTCGAACTACTTAGCAAGTAGGCGATGTTCTTCTACTAAAGTGGGTTCGCGCCGCGGAGATGGCTCTCTGATGACTTCCTACGAAGCTAGTTTGTCTTGTATCCTTCATTAAATGGGTAATAGCTTCGGCTCAAATTGACTACGTAGCTTTACCCTTTAATGCTTTATACTACACAATGTTCACGTTTAAATTAATTATAGAGACGCTATATAAAATTAATGTTGTTTTTCTTCCGATACCGCGGAATAGTATAATAAAAATATTTGTTTAGGACTAGGGAAAAGGTATCCCGCAAGCTTTCAATATCCGCTTCCGCTGATGGTAATACGAAACTATAAAAACTGTTTATGGCTTTATGAAAAATATAATTTTATTTAGCGAACTTAGGTTTAATATTGAGGTTTGTTGTTCATTCAGGGACCTTGATTTTAAGTTGATAGCCAGTTTGCGTATCAATCGTGAATTTACAATGGCAATGCAAGGATTGCTTCTATAATACAATGTGATATGTGGGCACATATACATTAAACTGTGTTTATTTATTGACCCGTGCTCATGACACGACTCAATAGAGCTGACTGACACAGTCAGTTTACTTTGTTATGTCAACCTAGAACCATGTTATGTCGGTGGCGTTAATAGCTGCGACACAGTTTAGTAACTAATGTACCTATTTACGTACGCAATCAATTTGTAAAATGTGTTTTTGTTCTAATAAAGATTATTATTATTTCATGAAACATTATTCATAATATAACATCACGCCGGTATTCCCCGAAGGGGTCGGCAGAGGTGTACCTATAGTACACCCACATTTCGCCAGTTATATTAAGTACCATGTTATAGGGGGCGGGGACTCCGGGCTGCCACTGAAAAATGTCAGATGGAAAAACCCAATAAAACTATGCCCGACACGGGAATCGAACCCGTGGAGCTCATGTTCAGCAGTAGCGCACTAGAGTCTGACCAACGAGACAGGAAACCTAACTATAAAACTATTTGTCACATGATTTGTCATTTATAAATTGAAACTTTTGGATACAAGTCCAATATTATCTCGTCCATTTAAGCTGTAAAACTTTTACGACTTTAAATTTGGAGTTAATTGAATCGCATTAACGACAATCATTATCAAGTTTCGAATTTCGCCAATTCAATTAAGAATGTTTGTTAGTGTGTAATATATATTTTTATGTCATTTTACAAGCGCTCGGTCATAAAAAGTTTTATACCAGCTTCTTAACAAGCAATAGTCGCAAATAGAAACTGACCGCAAAGTCATTTAATTTGTCGTCACACCACTTAAATGTGTCTCATTTATATATTTTTCTATAAAAGTGATTATCTTTATATACTCATGTTTCATATTCAATGATAGCGATTCACTTGTTATCATAATTATTGTGATCTGATAAGACTTAATATTTCCTGTCACTCCAAACGTCGCATATTAATTATGTGGTAATAATTAGAGGTTGGATAGACAAAGTTTGTTTTATTTAGTGCTTCCTGTGACGGTATTGTATGTCGCGTCAGATAAGCGTTACTGGTTAGTATTCGCGCGAATCACTGAATTATGGGCTTTGTAGGTACATAAGCCGGGACTCCCGCTGGGACCACCCGCGTCTGTCCTCCGTGGAAGCGGCAGCCGCTGCGGACACGCCGCGGGTTTGCTGCGCCAAACACCAGTCTATTGTCAAGTTCTTTATGCCTAATTCACAACACAGGTTTTATTGGGAACAACAAAAACGAAACATATTTTCTTTTGAACCCGTATGTCGGCAGAACTTGATAATTAAATTAAATTGACATTTATCTTGCATCACAATGCATTTGCCATGGTCTGGTTGTGTGTCTGCTATCACAGTGTCAACATATCTCTGTGCCTACATCACATAATTTTGACTTAATCTCGTTAATGTGGGGCGTGCTTCAGCTTGTATCGGCGTATGAGCTTTTACGTTATTATGCAAATTGATATTTGATACGCTTTCCGAGTTCGCGAGTTTGTTACCACCTAAGAAAGCGGATGCTTTAAGGAAACGGAGTAATGTGAGTTTAAATAGACGCCTAATATAGAGGAAACGAACATTGAATGATTTTGGGTCACATAACGAACCGCCTATCATCCCTTCATCTTCAACAGGCATGCGGAAATGCATGATGAACGAAATCATTCTCAAGGACTTGATGATAAAAACACCAACTGTGTAATTTATAGAATCAAAACTCCGCCGTATTGCAGTAAATTTTCCATGAACCACGATCGTTGGGGACAGCTTCAACATCATTGTTGATCTACACCGGGTAGTTTGCATTGAAAAAAAAAGGCAATCACAGTTAACGACGACTGCTATTTGTCACACAACTCGCAGTACGTGAAAAAGCAAGTGCGCTGGCGCGTATTTATTACGTCACTGAAAAATGTCCGGCGCATACGGCGACAGGACAAACGAGAGCCTACCGATCCAACACGCCGCCATTGACATATCCCCACCTAATGAGAACCACCGACTACGGTAATGAGAAAGAATATCCACTATTCGCTTGTCGTAGCGTAATTAACTAAATGGATTCCTTGGGCAGTCTAACTAAATATAATTCTGTGCCTGTGGGTTTACATTTCGGAGTCACAGTTTAATTTGATTTGTAGTTCATGGAATGTTTACTTTTCGGTCTTGTGCTAAAGCTGTTCGGTCTTTGATAAGCGTTTTAAAGTCTAGAAAGTGCTTATTTATTCATTGGCCGAAAGCCGAAATATAGGATTTGGAAGCTGATGTCACGCTGTGAGCTCAGCTACTCGATAACAATTCTAAAAACAAATCGCAGGAGTTGTTTTTTTTAAAGCATATAAAACGTGCATGTGCTATATTTTTGTTCGAATGTAACAGCATTTTTTAGATTCGAATATAAAAAACCAACCGTAGTAAAAGCATGTCATGGTCAGGGGTGTTCGTAGCACCGTTAAATAAACTGCAAATACAAAAAAAACTTAACTTTTCAAGAGGGTGAACCTTTCTCAAAAAGGTATTATCGATAAAAAGTGGAGTTTCTTATAGATAGATACCGATATAATTGAATTTCCATTACAAAACCGAAAGCTCCATTCACACCGAAATAATAAGACGTGGATGAAGGCATATGGCGTTTTCAATAGAATTGTGGATCGATATAATTATTTTCGAAGTGGAATTGAATTCACATAATGCATGTCATGTGTACGATTTGAACGTCAACATTGTGTTTCTTGGTAAACTTAACGACAGGTTGCTGTTTTAATGGTTGCCCCAATTCGTTGCATGTGCATTAACCGTGTTATGGAATTACTATGGATATCAATAAATTTGATTGTTTTATTCATCCGTATACCGTAAACTTAACGATTATATCGTTAAAAAGTTCACTCTATTCGAACTTTCAAAGTTTTTTCACATGGTCTAAGCTAAAATATTACCACCTTTTTGTTATTATTATTCCGTTAATTTATTTTCATACATATAAACACATTTTTAAATATTTTTATTTTTTAATTAAGGCACATCAACAATACAAACACAAACATTTACAAATAAAAGAGAACAGAGTCATGGCCTGTGTTTACGTCAATTACAGACGTGCACAGCATTCACAAAAAAATAGAAGAAAAAAAACACAGTATTTACGTTACAAAAATAAATAAATAAAAAAAACAATATAAGAACATAAGCTCTAGCTAAAATCTCGGTAGTAGAGAGAATATCCTCATCGACATAAACATGTTAAGCTGAATGGACGAAGACTAATTAGCGAATAAATTACATTTATTGGTCAATTCATATTACGATGTCAAATAGCTCGAGGTACCTAAAAGGGAACTAACTTGGCCTATATCCAATATATTTTCTGTTTCTGTGGGCACTTACTCCTCATTACTATATCCTTTTTACGCCCGGTTATTACCGCCTCTTCCCATATTGAGAGTGGTTCTCTTCGCTGCTGTAAAGTGCATTTGAAAATCACAAGCTCCTCCAGTTAGTTGTAGCCAGTAGTTGTTAATGGGGTAACTTAGGTATTTTTATTAATTTTATCGAAAAACTGATTTGTAGATCTGAAGTTTTTTATTGACATGTTAGCAAAAATAAAAAGCATCATTGCCATCCACTGAATTCCACTTTGCGATTATCATTAAATCTGAAATGGAACTCTCAGTTGGTGTTTTAAAGCACACAAAAGCTACTTTTCTTTATAACTCCTGCCTGTAAAGGTGGACCATACGGAATTTATTATGTTTGTTGTGGGAGTAAATTATTAGTCAGCCTTCATTAAAGTGCACCACAATGCAACAATGTTGTGACGTTGTTTTAAGTCGTAAATTAGAGGCTGGATTCGTTATTTCATCAGCATCATCGCATATTATTGGAGTTGGTCTGCGCAGTGATTGTAAATGGCCGCGGCATCTGAGCTCGTTAGTGTTTTGATAGATGACGGCCGGTCGTTTGTTGAATTTGCTGTAACACTCGTTGCTTGTGTAAAAACACATGGTTCGACAACGAGATATAAATGGACACTCCCCTCGGCGATCTAAGTTAACGAGCCACCATATAAATAAAGAGAGGTTCATATTTTAAAATTCTGACGCATGCTACACTAGTTAGCGCTCGAGACCATTGAATATGTTGAGCAAAAATGATTACTTATTACGTCTCATGTCGGGAAGTGCTATACCACAACTCTACCAGTTTCTCAGTTGCGCAAGAAATAAAAGTCACCATAATTATTTCGAAACATGACAGTGTGGTGCGATAATAAATAATTGAATACGCGTTGACGCTGATAATTTGTAAAGTCATTATTCAATATTCGTGACGTGAAGCTTATAAATTTCTCTGCAGCGTTTTACACTTTAGCACTTCGGCTGATGTAAAGCGCTGCCCAATAAGACAACGGCCGACTATTTTGACGAAGGCCGGTCACGTTTCGTCGATACTCACCATGAGAATATTTGTTTTTTATTGTGCGCCCGCCGTCGAGTAAAAATTGAAGTGTAATTTTACGTTTTAACCGGTGCCTGCCCCCTTTCGTTCCGCTCGCCTTGAGTGATGGTTATCATAATTGGAGAGAGGGTAGGTGAACAGTGTGCGCCGCCTGGATGATGACGGTGGGCGGGCACGCGACGAATATCCTAACTACACACTTGTGCTCGCTTCCACCCTTCTGTTGAAGTAGGTCAACACTAATGAACTGTCCCGAAGGTATCTAAACATACAAGTTTTAATAAATCGAACAGTGACCGACAGAAAGTAAGGTAGGAGGTGTCATTTAACTGTAATCGAAGTTATTGATTGTATTAAACAAGCGGGTTTACCATTAGTGTTATCAATGCGTATATGTTGTGAGATGTTGTTGGCTAATACAATGGTAAGATTAATAATGCGGACGTATCGGGCGGACCGTTATGCCGGCGACACGAGTGATCGTGGACCAACAAGGGCGGAAGAGATGGACCGGATAATAAAGCATCAGCTCGCTGCATCGTAACTCAATACCGTCGACATAGAAATTGTTGGTTGCATCGCTGCGCTAAACTCTCCACAATACCTTATGGATGGTAATTGGCCAGTCTCTCTAATCGACGTGTTTCAATAATAATACACGTATGTTCGAGGTTTATGCTGACAGTCTTGTAGATTGAGTCCCATTCTAATAATTTAACGACTGTTTTACCATATCTGACTCATGAGACGGCTATAACATTTATTTTTTACTATCAAATAATTTTGCGTCAGCGCATGTAATTGAATATGAATGGCCAGTCTTAATCTGAAGGTGTCAGTTCTGCAGCTGTAAACCATATAAGTTCAGTAAAATAACTCAAAAAGGAATTGTTTCTGGTATTTTCATTTCAATTGTTTGTAGCATCATAAATTGATGCAATGTTTAGCTTTGTAACATTGCAATCGTATTTACAAAACTTATTTAAAGTAAGTACAGTTTGTCGCAATTTGCATGACATATCCAGTACTTGCTATTGTTTTAGATTGTATTACAGAGGTGTCGACATTATAAAATACAAGAAGTAACAGGTCCGCCGTGACCGGTACGCACGAAGAATCGTTTTCGTGCCGTGACGGAAGTAAATATACATTGACACATCCTTCAATAGGTTTTTCATGATCATAATTACCTTCTATTTCTGTACAGACGTTAGAAGGGTTATTGTCTCCTGATTGTCATTTGTCGTGATGAATGTTAAATAAGCAGTAATATGTTTTTGATCTAACTTGATCATTTGAAACGATTTATTTTAGAAATATTTTAATGTCCTCAACAACGAAATAGACATATATTTAATTCCCCACCGTCCACTTTAATTGTAATGGAATTCATGTCCCGCTAACTTATCTATTTACATGCATATATACAAATCTGTAGTAACTTCCTAGTGTTCCTAGTTTCCTAGTGTATTGTTGCATGCAATGTGTTTGCGACTTGTTTATAAACAATAGCAATTTGCCTTTTGGCGTTAGGTCACGCCTGCCCATTGATTCTATGCTACGTAGTCGAAGGTTCTATTATATTATCTATTCAATATCATACAGATCTGCACACTTGTGGACTGGTGATTTCTGTTATACGGTTTTTGTCACAATACGTAATATGTTAGTTATTTTCTGGTTGTTTTTTGTGGGAAAGAACTCTACGGTTGTGTGTTTTATAATTTTGTGTACTGTAAATTTTTCTTAGACATTAAATGTACGGTAATAGTACGAGTTTAATTACAGGCAAGCCTAAAATAGCGACGAACCAAACCAATTAAAGACAAATACAGTTTTTGAGCGATCCAGAAATCCAAACATGTCTCATTTAATTTACAGAACATCATAAATATCGATTATAAAGCCAAGTAGTCGCATGTAAAGCTTTTATAGTCGTCTTATACATTGATCAGAGTACACGCAGTTATTGTATGTAACTGTTCACAGCTAGTAGGCGCGGCAATTAGCTGTGCAGGTGGTGAATGCGACCCCCTGGCCCCTGCGCGCCGGGGCTTCAGACCCACGGGAGGAACCCGTGTATCGCCACGACTATTTGCATGTTTATTGCCGATACGCTTCTGTAACTAGGACGAATTAGTCGCTGCGATTATGACTAATATTAGTAAGATTAGTATTAGATTTTGTTTTGACACGTTTTTTGTACGTGTTTGTTAAAAACCCATGAATACCCAGTGTGTAAAGTTTTTTTAATGTACTTTATCCATAACTACCACCACTAACTATCTAACTTGTTGTTTTTATGTGCACGTGTTTTTATGACAATAAAAAAAAAATCGTGTAATCACAGCGAAAACAATCAATCTTATCGTTAACGGATCAAGATTAGTTAGTCTTCTCTTTGTTATTTAGAAATTTAACTTAGTGTAGGCCAATAAAAATGGCAGATGAAAGCTTCATTAAATTTTTTACAACGCGACACGTGGCCTCGTATCATTTTCCAAGCATATTGAACGCGCACATACCGTTATTAGTTTTTTAATGAAACTTTTTAGATTATTTTTTTATGGTAATCATAAGGACAAGGTGTGTACAGTCATGAGCAATAACATAGAAACGCCCTTAAAATTCTAATTCATGTAGCAACATTAAATCGCAAAAAATAAGTATGCTAACTGTGTCCAAAAATTATGTAAACGTTAAATTGTGTCAAAATTAACTACACATTTTTGTCAAATTTTCGCAAACAATAGATTTCCAAAAAATAATATTAACTTTTAGTTCCGTAATGATGAACCCAAGGAAATTTCAAAAACATGTTTACAGTACAGTTTCGAAATTATGTAAACAATTACAAAGCAGCAGTTTCGAGCAGCTTGAGCTCGGAAATAAGTCTCAATTTGGGTTCTAAATGAACCCAAATTGTGATTTTACCTAATTGACAAAATCAGTGTACATGAATAGTTATAGATCTTATTGGATTATTTATTTTTCGATGTTTTATCATTAATTTGCCTTATACCTACATATTGTGTCATAGTAAGGTAAAAGTAGCCAATTATCGAGTGGCATCGACTCGCCCGTCGACTGTTTTTATTTCGTGTACCGTCCTAAAACTATTGTGCTATTAGATTCCTACGGCAACATTGCAAATCAAACAGAAGGGATAAGCGCGCATTACGGTTGTTTTTTGTTGTCGTACAGTACAGCTAGATGAATATTTCCTGTGTTATTGTGATTATTATTGATATCGCTATAAAATGAATAGTAACAACGTGCCATATCGTATTTCTACATATGACAAACACAAAATCGTTGTTCTTAAAGAACAGGGACTTTCAATAACAGACATTGCAAATGAATTGGGAATTACGGTGAGTTTGCAATTTTTTGTTGTTTTATTTTTATTTTATAGGCTTTTTAATTAACAAAAAGTTCAAATTAATGTAATATCACTTTAAATTTGAATTCATTATTATTTCAATATAAGCTATGTATAGTTTTTAGGATTCTTTATTAAATTAATAAGTAACAGTTTACTAAGATGCTTTCTTTTTTTCAGAGAAAAACCGTGTATTTGTGGCTCAAGCGGTGGGAAGATAACGGTGACGTGGTTAGTTTTAAAAGTAGTGGTCGTCCACGAATAACTTCCGCGGCGCAGGACAGGCAGATCGTGAATAGTGTGATTAGTGATGGATTTGTGCGAATTCAGGACATATCGTCATCACATCGCGTATCATCTTCAACGATTCGACGTCGGCTACGCACAGCTGGCATACGTCACAGGATTCCGGCGCGAAAACCGCTTTTAACTGCACGCCATAAACAACAGCGACTACAATTTGCTCGAGAATATCTGAACTACGATTTCAGCAGAGCCATCTTTTCTGATGAAAAGGTGTTTGTTTCTTCTGCTGATGGACGTTTGTCTTTATGGCGGCCTAATAACACTCGTTATTTGGATAAAAATATACTGCCATCAAGAAGAAGTGGCCGGATAAGCTTGGGCGTTTGGGGCTGGATGGCAGCCAGTGGACCCGGTGAATTGGTAGAGATCAGTGGACGAATGAATAGCGAGCAATATACCAGTATTTTAGACGAAGTTTTACTGCCTAGTCTGGAGGTATACTTTCCCGAGCTGACGCCTATTGATTTTGTGCAGGACAATTCAGGGGTCCATAATTCTCGATACTCTCAGGCCTGGTTTAGTCGTAACCGAAATTGCGTGAATTCGTTGCCATGGCCGCCTAAAAGCCCAGACCTCAATCCTATTGAGAATTTGTGGGGGCTGATGGTCCAAGAGTGGGACAGCAACCAAGCTAGAACCAGAGAAGCCTTGGTCAGACACGTCCATGAGATATGGGATAGTTTTAGAGGCAATAACGTATGTAACAATATGGTTTCGTCAATGCAGGAAAGGTTGCAAGATGTTATAAACGCTGAAGGTGGCTACACAAGATTTTAAAATGAACAATAGTTATGTGTAGCGATAGTGACTTACTTGATTAAATTGTGATTTAAAATAAATGATTATAACTACGCTATTATATTTAATATTTTATTTATATTTTGGGTATTAATCATTACGTTTGGTAACGAATTACAACACTGATTTTGTAAGCCCTTGTTTTATTGCAGTAACCAACCCCTGTTTATTTATAAAACTGTAATTATTACTGTAATAAACTTAACAAAAACCCCAAATACAAAAAAAATGCCCTGAGAATTCCTTGTGGCATTAAGTCCGCCTATGTACCACTCTTGTGCATGAAGTTTAAATAAATAAAAAAAAACAGGATAAAGTAGGTATACACTTTCAATATCATTTTAATGTATACATGACAATTCCTATAACACGTATACAGTTTGTATTACGTGTATATATGTTATAGAAATTGTCATGGATAGTTAAAAATGACATTGGAAGTGTAAACTTTTATTGATTTTGTTTCGTTTACATTACTGTGAAACCAATGTATACCCAGTTTTGACACAGTTTGATGGTTAGGTAATTTAGATGAAAATATCGTACACATATTTTTTGAATGGTAGAAGTTAAGATATTTTAGAAAATGTGACAATGTATATATATTATTGCTCGTGACTGTACATGTGGCGACCGAGTCGCGGCATACGCGTGTCGGTTTTTTAATTATCAGCTGTCAATACTTAACACGAGCTTGATCAAATATGTGGCACCTGAAATCATTTGGTAGGTAAGTGTGAAATCGATTATGACCACTCATTAATCAGAGTGGTAATAATAATCGATCATAATACCTAACTATTTTAATCTCATTGAATCAAGTACCTGGGTTGGTATGTTGTTACTTGGATAGGTGTGTGGCAATACAACACAACTATGACGATAATAATTTTGTTGGTTCCTTACGATATTTTTGTATTCTTTAATTCGAGTACATTCTAGCTTCTTCTGCTAATCTCAGATCTGAGTAAATATTTTTTTTGCTAAGATAATACCCGCGCCTGGTATTCAGATAAAAAAGGTTTACATTTCCTGTTTTGCTCCTCATTTCTTATACAAATATATACAAACAATTCGCAGGAAACTTTGTTTCGCGAAGTTCTCACATAGTCGCCGAGGAATCCTGAAACTGCGAGTGAGTAGAGAGGATGGCTTTGCTACTTACATTTACATAGGTCACTGCACCTAAATATATTATGTATAGACGGCACACCACCTAGTTATATACAGAATAATTTCAAAATAGATACCTACTCTTGGTACAAGGTTCAGTCTATTAAAACTTTCGTGTAGCACTAACACCGTTAAATTGACTTCCTGTGATTGTGAACTGCTTCAGCAATCTGCATATGAATCATCTCAAAGCTACTATAATTTGTGATTGAAGTCATCTAAACCATAGATTGTTTGAAACGACAGAAAATTCTATATTAAAACGACTTTGTTATACCATTTTAACTTTTAAAGCCGTCACATAAAGAACCTTCCGTAACGATGTTTCAGTACCTACTTTTTAGCAGCACGTACCCTGAGCTGAGACACATGACACAGCTATTACATTATTTCAGAACACGTATCGCGTTCAGATAATCTAATGCAGAAGCGTTATGACACATTTATTGGTTCAAATGTGTAGCGCTTTGTAAGCTCACGTAGATGTAATTAATCGGAGACATTTGAATTACCAACTAAACAAAGTATTAGTACATATTTATTTTTAAGTAAAGTATTTCCAGAATAGTCTGTTCGATAATTATTTCTAGAAAAGGGGCACTATCTGTACAATAGCCAATTTTGGTTCATTGACGAAATCGTAGTAAGTATGTAAGTATACCTTTATCTTTTTAATAAAACCTGTCAAGATTTAATTGACATTTTTATATATCTTTTGCTCGAAAAACAAAGCATTAATTGTTAACATAAGTAGGTACTTACCAGTTGGTTGGAATTAAAAAAATATTTAAAGAAAGACCAACTTTAGCCAAACAGAAATGTTGAAAAATAAGGCGCATTGTCAACCGTTGAATAAAAGTAAATTTTCTTTTCAATGGGAATGTTGTTCTGTGTTCGTTGAACATTGTCGCCTTTCGTTGGCCGTCGGTGGGTGCCGGTACATGCCGAGACAGACCTATTCAAATGTCAGTGTGAAGACTGCCCCCCTCCCCGCGCACACCTCGCTTTCGCCTCTTCACGATACTGAAATGTCACTCGCCACACGAAGCAATCAATTTCGTATTTGTATGCTCTGCCTAGATAGTGGTAGCAGTAGATTTATCGAATCGATGAGCTTGTATTATCTTGTTATACTTGTTTTGTATTGAATTTTACATCTCCTGCATGCGAAATTATTTGCACTTTCTTTACATTTAAATAAGATGTTAATAATTGATAGTTTCATACTAATCCCAGTGCTCTCCTAACAATCTTAGTATTGATTAAGTTTCCTAAACAGAAAACACATTTTTCACAATGAGTTTTCCACCATCAAATTAAGGCTGAAATCTTTAGTCAATCCTTAATACACAGTAACATTTAATCCTATCCCAGTCATTGTAAGTCAGCACCAAATGTCGCACTAATTGCTTTGCGCAACTGAAAGACATTCACGACATAGAGCCGTCTGTTAGTTAAAAGTTTATTAGCAGGAAATTAACGTAAGCGACAAGCAAACTATCTAGTTTCACCCATTTGTAATCTCTTCACTTCATTAAACAATGAAACGTTTGCTCAATCTGATTCTGATACACCTATTTTTGTTATTTAGGCCAACATTTACATTTTCAATTTAAATTCACTGCACAGTAGCACAATTTCTTAACCTTGTTTGAAGTTAGAAAGCGATTAATCAACGTCTAAAAACATTCTTATTCCCGTCTACGTAAGAGCGCAAGAAATACAGCCTTTAAATGTCTTAAAGATAGCTTCACAGTTGCTGGCAAGCAATTGTCCCTTTTAACCGGTCGGCCTCATTAGCATGGTCTGATCGCTCTGGCCTATCAACCTCCTCAGATTGATACATTGACGGTAAAGGTCTTTTTAGTAGCTGCTCCAACTTCAATCGTAATTAGGACTGCTAGCTTGACGTATCTGGTTTCGTTTACGTTTGATCGAATCTCTGTGCTTTTGTTTAATTTTATACAAAACTTTGTGTATCTAGACACTATAATGTGAATAGACTGTCTTGTATACTTCACTGTGAATTCAATAGATAGGAGTATAAGGTAAGGAACTCGATGCGGACAATCGCGTACTTGCTATCGCAATTTAACGAGCCACGATTGTTTTTCTCAGTTCTGAATAATATTGAACTTGAACGTCCCTCGGTATCTGATGGCGATACTTTCGTTGGGCCGCTGTACTGTTAGCTAGCTAGCTTACAAATGAACGGTGTGATTATGGGCGCGCGGATCTAACTCCATGATAATTTAAATGTTCCCGCAACCAGCACCACAACAGCCCGTGAGATGGCAACGATTACACCCGTGACTTCCTCTTATGGTTACAGTATATCTGTGAATTTTGAATAGAGTTACGGCCACCGCCGCTTCTTGATTAGGAATATAACTTTGATTATAATTTAGTATTCATTAAAATTCAATTCGAAAGTACATTTCTGGATAAATAAAAGATCATACTTTTAACTTTATCGATACGGTCGCGCTGTAGAGGATTGGTAGAACACAATTCCCATAACCGAATCTGTAAGAAAGCATGGCATTTGTTTTGCGACTTAAACACCAACATTGTATGTGTAATTCAAACAAATCTCTTGATATAAACTAAATCTTTAGGGCTTTACGAGCACTCCTCGCAGAAAGCATAATTTGGCATCACGAAACGGCTTGTTATGTTAGCAGCAGTTAAAATCCTGTAGCTTTATGGCCCACGTTGCCGAATTTAATCGGACGTTCCTTTTGACACCGAGTAGGGTGGTGGTAACAAAAATGATCCTATCTACTAAGTTACATAATTAAGGTTTGTAGGTAAATCGTAGTTCGTGTATGTAATCCGAGTAGCCCGCCTGCCGCGAATTCGATGCGCGCCTCTCGAGCTTAAACTTCAGAATACGCGATATGGATCTCACGTTTACCGCCGACTAAATAGCGGATAAATTAGCTAACCGAGTTAAATTAGTATAGCCAGCGAGCTGGGCTTAGATCAGGCTTTTACTGTTTTTAGTGTGAATAATCTTGTAGTTGTGGATGAAAAATGTAGACCAGTCAGTCATACCTTCCTCACTGCTGATTTTGACAACCTCCCTTTTAAAAAAAGACCAAGAGCTCAAGAAAAGTGATTTAGTGAGAGCATATAGAATACATATTATTATCGGTAACAGTTTCGCTTTCGCTTCAGTTGGTCTTTAAAAAAGAAGCACGCTATGCGAAAAGCACCAAGGAAAAAAAATCTTGAGTGAATGTTGAAATAAATCCCTCCGGTGTTAACGTTCCACGACTTTTCCTTTGCAGCTAAGTTTCGCTGCATAAGTGAATCGCAGATTCAGCGAGTGCCGACCTCCGCTCCGTCCCGTAGGTATCGGCACAACGAGCCGAAGAGGAAGTTGTGCCTACTTAAAGCCACTTTACAATGCCACGTCCCGACGCCCTTTGTGCACTTGTCGTGCGTTGACTGGTTTGGAATAGCTGCCGCTCTTCGCGGAAGCGAGATCGAATTGGCCGATTCGTGAAGACACGCTGCCTGAGAGCTCAATCTCTTGTGAGATCGCTTATTGCTACTGTACCGCACCTGCGCACAATTATTTTAGAATCATTATCTTCACTTAGTGCTGGTAATTGAATACTGTTGATTTTATTAAACATGCTTTTTCAATGATTATTTATTAATGAATTATACCCACGTGAAAGTCCTCCCTAACCTTCGCTGCGTATTGAAAAAGAATAACATGGTTATTTTTTTCAATGAAAATTTATGATGGATCGTCACAAAATCTATGATTGATTCGTGCTGTATTATTCGTTGCTTTCATAAGAGTGCCTTTACTAGGTGCTCGCGTCTGCGGCTTTCCGCGCCCCTTCAGTCGCTATGATTGATTGCTCGCCGGCAAACTTCATATGTTTGGGAGATAATTTTGTATTTCAGCCGTATAAACAGATTACGTGTGAAAAGAATCATCACTTTCTTCCGAGTTTCCCCGTACAGTTTGTCTTTCATTGTGACGCCGCATTTTTCTTGCTCGATTACACATCCATGTCTTTTTAAGAAGGCTTCTTGGGACCGTTTTAGTTGCTGCGCAATATTTATCGGGGCTGTGTGTCAAAGGAGAATGTTTCGTTATTTTCTTTTGATTTATTTAGTACTCAAGCTGTATTTAATCTCTCATTCTATCTGAAAACAGTGTCAACAGTATGAATTATAGTTATTTGAATAATATTTCCATATTGGCAAACCTCTGGTTTCTGAAATTGTGTAAGTCATAACTGTTAAGGCGTTAGCACCGACAGAACTGATTCTATTCACGCGAGAAATGAAAGTGACTGGCAGCTGTATCCCTATACGTTATGCAGTTATACGTTATGCTTGTTGTTGTTAATTTATTCTCTATGACATTTTAAGATAATTTAATTCAAGAATTATGTCATGCCCTAACGCCTAAAGGTAAAATAGTTTTACATTAAACGTAATGGGCGGTAAAATATTTTAAATGCAAATGGGCCTAGCTTATTGTGAAACGAATGAAAAACTTCCGAGTTCATTGCAAGTTCATTTAGTTCGCAGGAGCTTTTCTCGTTCACTTACCTATACATTTAAATTGTGATTCCAAAGATACCTAATCCTGATATTAGGATATACCATAAACGTCATAATTTTGTTACAATATTGTTGCCTTCATCCGATTGCGAAAAAGTCTTAAAGAGGAATTGGCAGGAATAACATTTATTGGTTAAAATGTACACTTAAAGTAAGCGGTGAGTAGATAGTCGGTGGTCGGTAGCTCGTTAGAGATTGACTATCTCACGCTATCGAGATCGCGAGCAAATTGATTTGCGCACGCGCACCTCCAAGTATCGGTTGACAAAGTCGACGCTGATTGAATATCTAGACCGCACACTGAAACACTGAGTAATTTTACTAGTTCAACTATTTAAATTGCTTGAACTGCAAATGATGATAAATTATACTCTACCCTGTCATTTGTTGTACAGATACTGAAATCGATTTACTAAAACAATTTTATGATTGCAGTTTATAACGACATCGATTTTAGCTGAATCCAACAATTTCGCGGACATTTTTGATTCATGTTCTGACTCACTCGGTTTTCTTAGAATTAAATTACCTTCACGATACATTATTTCAGTTAACCTAAATGTGAGCGGCAGTAAATTACTTCAAGCTTGTCGCATTGTTGAGACGATATCTTAATTCAAAATAATTTGATGACATACAGTACAATTACTGTCCGCAACCACTTCCCACGGCAATACTGGCGTGTCCATAGAACTGGAGCACGCTGTGACACATAGAGCGCTCTTGGGGAACGTAATGCCGGTAATATAACAATACTCTTACGGTACCATCCTAAAATGACCTCTACGGCTTCTACGAATAACGTCCAGAAAAGGAGAAAGAGTACAATTGTATAGGTCTCACAGTAATGGTGTTTGGGCATAGTGCTTCAACCTCGTAGCGGTTTCATAACGCTGGCATTTGCGTGAGAGCGCCGACGTCGCGCGTTGTCGTACAGCCGACGGGCTTGTTCAACACACGAATAATAATTGTACCGAGATTCAACCATATTGTTGCTTAATTTATTCCATGTCTTCGTATAAAATAAATGCAAGTTAAGATGGGAGAAATTTTAATAACAGCTTTGAAAGTGGAATTTACCCATTAGTCGGGTCGTGTGTACTTGATGTTGATCCTGAAAAGATGAATAATTTACAACTCCTATTACTTGTTTGCTTACCTATGTTTTACTTAAGCAGGTTAGTAAGCATGAAAAGTTTATTTTTTCAGCAATAAAGATCGGTCCTATTTAATAGAAAAGTGTCCATTAGTAGATTTAAGCTAGATACAGTCCTCCCCCGTAAACTTCAATTACAATTTACTTCAAGGGATGAGTGGTATGATAACAGAAAAAAGTAAAAATGATAACAGTAAGATGTAGTCATTCCTTTATCTGCTGGCTATAATTAATTCGTTTATTATTTTTATTTATCGATTACTTACCGGCTTCTATGACTTCCTTGGGATGTGACGAGGTAATACAAAAACAAACGTTCAATATTACAAATTGATCAAAGGTTATAAAAAGTAAAAGTAGGTAAAGATTATTAAACACATTTCCTAATGCATAAACATCAAAGCATTCAGAAAATAAATTTCAAGCTACCCGGATGTGAACAAGATTTTCTTGAAAATGTAATTTAGTATTTGATTACTCGCAGTATTACTGGGAAACGGTTTCGTGCAATTACGTGAGCTGTTTTGTTTAAACAACGCTTATGGTGATATTATACGGGTTCGTCATCGCCAAATGTCTTTATAATAGAGTTGTTCTTCTCAAAAACTTAGATTTGGCATCATTTGCTACATAATTACGGTGGTGTCGTTGTCTGATGAACATAATTTGGCTCATTACTCGGTTCCACCGAGTCAGTCACAGTAAGAAGTACTCGAGTTGTAATTTAGGCCGAACCGTGACTTGATTTGCATGTAGGGCGCTTTGCTAAGGTTCATAGTGAAGTATTTTATGTATCTCTATTCATCGGTTTTACGTAAACTCTCCAATCGTTAACCGACGTAACCGTTGCAGACATTGCTTATGAGTGTGGAAATTTCTTTTGGGGAGCTTGTTGCAAAGCTTGACTTTAAATGTATGTGTATTTACTAAAGGCAAGTTAACAATATAGATTTGAAAGGATACCAGAAGTAATTTAAATTGCAAAAGTGACGTCCGGGTGACGCTTCTATTACTGGTGATGACTAAGCAAAGGTTGGGCCACAAGAGGCTGTGGCGGCTCTCAGATAGCAAGGAGTGATTCCGAACGTCAAAACATGCGATTGACAGCGATACATTAGGAACTATCGACCGATCGCATTGCTTACGCCGACCTAGGAGTCGTAATTTTTCACTGTCAGCGGTGAGACTAAACCTCCTCGTCATCGTTTCGACTAGTGACTGTCAAAAAAATGGTAATGCAATTTTCGCTTGCACGACGAGGGTGTCGTAAAATATTGCCGTTAATAAAACCTTTCCGGTAACCAACTTCCGAAGGGTACCTGGTTTACTTATTTGTTTGGTAACAGTTAGTCCTCTATCAATCTTAGTCACAATTTTGTTTATACTACTGTGGTAGTTGTCATGTTTTACAAGAATTATGATTACCTACAGAATGGTGTGCAACAATACCAGTTGCAGGAACGTGCTTTGATAAGCAAATAGGTATCTTTCGCAAGTGTCCGGAGTCCGGTTGGAAATGGTCGAAAAGGTATTATTTAGTCGTGCAGTTTGTTGCTCTGGTTGGTTCTGCGCGTCGGTCATGACGCAGGAATCTGTTGACGTGTATTGTTGGGACTGCCGCACGCCGGCGATCCCGCGATAAAGCTGGATATAATCGGTTTAGGCACGCTGTCGCTCACTGGTCTATGTACTAATTGCCATGGTTATGTGTTACGTGGCCCGGTTAATGCCCGCTAAAATATCGCGTGCATTTGCGCAACACTTTAGGTAATTGCGTGATCGATAGATTGACATAGAGATAGCATTGTCTGCTTTGTCGTTCTACTATCCTTTTAGTAGTTGCGTTATGAAATGACGATTTCATGTTGTAAGCTAGCTCTAGGCTACCTTTTAAAAACAAGGTAATATTTGTTATATTTACCGTCAAGAGTGCCGCTACTTAAGTGGGCTTTCTAAGATCTTCAACGTAAAATTTTTAAAGGTTTTTTTACGGTAATTTACTAGTATTCAGTGTAAGTATTCACTGGCTGCAGCGATGAAACAATGGTATTTAATCTGTAAATCAAGCTCATATTTACAAAGGTATGGAATTCATCAAGTAGGTACGATTACGATTTATTAAGATAACCTTAAAAGTGAATGTATAGGAGCAAAAGGAAATGGCAAGAATAACTTAAATTTCATTGTTACCTTATTCCCTAAGATTTTGTCCTTCGAAAATGATCTACCTACATAGGTCTAGGCATATAACGTACTCAATTATCTTGAAGTTAAATCTAAAGTCAGTGCCAAAGCTTGATCAAAGCCTTGGAGCACTATAAAATTTACATTTACATTACGTTTGCTCCAGATTCTGTTTAAGTTGCGACACTAGCTTATAGGTTTTATTGACAATTTATATCTCCATTCCACTTACATAAACGCTATGGTTTATGTTGAGGTGGGAGTTCTATTAAAGCAAATACGTGAGTTATATGATACTTTTCTTAAACGGCAACGTTTTGCAGCTACGATATGTTCCAAGGTATGAGTTGCAACAAGCACGAGCATTGTAACTCACGCGCATAACCAATGTTTGAAAATGAAATTGGATTTTGTACTGCATGACATTTTACTCATGTGCACAACAACATCGATTTCCTTTGCTCTTTCTCTTCTCATATCGCTAAAAGCAATGGCACGTTGAAAAGAGACGTCGCGAATTTTGTGAATTTCCGTCGAGTGCCTCGGATCGGGTTACTCGTGCTATGTAAATTTGAGACCTTTTATTTTCTCGTGCGGTAGAATGTTATAATGGAATTGTGGGGCGATGTTTGTGTTGCCAATGCTTCTGCCGCACGCGTGCATGCTTTGTAAATGCTATCGATACCGGCTTTAATATCGATTAATTTTCGAAACAATGTTTTCGATTTTAAAGTTCACTGGTGCACAAGTCACGAGCCACGAGCTTGCATCAGCTATGTTTACATTCTCAATAAGTATGTTTTGCTACGTTAGCGCCTGTATTTATGATTTGTGTACAATAATAATACAATGCTGTTTATATGTTAGTTATTATGGTAAAGGTCGCTTTTGTAATGCGTGAGCGCAATATCCGAGAGATCCAATAACAATATTCACTGTCTCAGTTGGCAAGAGTAATTTTATTTTCTTGAATAAAAATAAACATTCAATCTGATACATTAATGCAGTCTCCATTAAACGATTAAACGTTGTTCGCTCATCTGCATGCATGCACCGCAGTAGCCGACTTCAAAGCGCAGCCGCTCGAATAAATTCGGATTTGTAGTCGTACTGTGGATCCGTTTCCAAACATTCGTATTTGGAACAAAATAGCACGGAATGTGCTTATGTAATACGTTGTATATGTAATACTACTAAGTATGTCTATAAATCGTTGAGATTTGGTGAAAGTATTACACCGAAATATTTTCAAACAATAATTTACAATTTATGATTATAATATTGTAGTGGGCAGATTTTCCGGTTTCTAATTACCTTATTTAGTAACTTGTGGACAATGATGTGTTTAACATATACCATTAACCGGGGTTACTTTGAATTGCGGGATGACTTTGATCAAAACTTCCATTTCGTATAAAATCGCGAATTGCGTTAAACGAAACGCAATTTGGTAATTTTTTTTTCGATGTTACCAACACTGAAGAACTGTCATATCCTTTTCTGAGGACACGCGGAGACTTCGTCAACGATTTTAATTAAAAAAGGTAAATATATCTCTATTAATAGCTTTACTAGATCAAAGTTACCCCATACGACAAAAACGTCAATATTTATTATTCCCGTTGGCAGATTTTGGTTTTTTAAATTGAATTGGCATTGTTATTGGAGTTACTTTTTAATCATCATCATCATTAATCACGCAATGAAATCGGGGGTATCAAAGTAACCCCATCCTACGTTTAACTTTGATCAGCCAATTTTTATTTTTTTTCTCAATTTAAAGCCATATTTTTTCACTTATCATTACAGGAATCGAGAGTGATAAAAAAACCGATTATTAGACATTTTTTGTATTTTTTATACCCACTAATTTAAAAGATATGGACTTTCAAAGTTCAATATTGATCAAAGTAGCCCCGGTTTACGGTACAGGGTGGCAGGGACATCAACGCAAAAACTGTAACCATGAATTCAGCACTTGATTCTAGACCACTGCGTAGAAATTTTTCGTCGGAAAAAAAAACTTGTTTAATAGTAAAGTGCAGTACTTACGCGGCGAAAACGTATGGAAAAGCATATTTTTTTTAATAACCGACGTTAAATTTCAACGCAGTGGGTTCAGAATCATGTACTGCATCTGGCGCGTTGATGTATGCCACCCTATATAATCATCGCATAGGTGTTTTGGTTATAAGCAACTGTAGCTAACGATAAAAATAAAGCTCTTTATTTATGAGGCGCTAACTAGTTTAATAGTTATAAATTGTGTGTTCAAGCCAAAGATACAATAATAAACAATTTGTTACCTAACATTATTGGAGTTTTTTGTTTATTGATCCATGATAAATATTTCTAGAATAAACTGGTATGTGGTATGAAGACATTGGGGCCGTTGGCAGAGGCTGCGAGTAGGCACACAACTGATTAAAGCTCACAATCAGGTCTGTAGTTCGGCAGGGCCTGCTCTTTGAATTTACGATGTGCCTGACCGACGCTTATCGCATGCGAATGATCTGCCCACGGCGCACGGACCGCTCCGCACACATATTTTATTTTATTCGCGCTACTGTGATGTAATGAGCTGATAAATGGGAGAAAACCACCAATTAGTGTCGATGAATTTATTGTTTCTACTTAAAACGTTGGAGGGCTACGTACTTAATCTTGAATTGCGTTTTAAAATTTGTTGCTTTTGAATTTAAATAATTATTTAGATTGTTGCCAATTACATATAAATACGTTTATAAATTAATATTTAATTAATCTGATTTATTCAGTTCGTTATCGTTACTTGGCATACACCGTACTTTAAAAGGTTGAGAAATAAATTGAAACGAAATATATTTAATAAATTAGTATGTAATCCCAAGAATTATCAGTTATCCTAAGTTACGCACCACATTCGTTGCTCTAAACTATTAATGAAATTATGTATGTACTGCACGGGTATTTGAAAACAATACTATATCGTGGCCTTGAATATCTGATTCGATTGTTTTGTCTGGCGAATAAAAAGCATGGCATAATTTGTACACTGCTACAGGGATTTTTTGGCGCTTGAGGGGCGATGTTGTTTGGTGAAATGTGTTGAAAAAACAAGATGGCGACTTTAGTTTCGATTTTGGCCCCGCGCCGAATGAATCTTGTGGCGCTATAAGAGAGATTTGACATCAAATCGTCTTGTCACTAGGTGTCACACACAGTAGCGCGTCAGTTGTGGACTTCGAATAGTTGACTTACCTTATTCTATCGATTAGACCATCTACTATCTCTCTATGTAAGCCGTAATGGAGTAGACTCTTGTCCGGTTGATATTTATTCTCGGCTCTGATCTTTAGCCTAGCACGTACTCTTAGCTAGACAGTTTGATTAGTGACGAGACTTTAGTGTGAACATCGCTGGGGGAACTCTCACTTTTATCAAAGGCAAGCTTTACCAACTAAGACTTGTTTAGTGTCTTATAGTTATAATAAAACGCATGAAAACAGCCACTACTTATGAATTGTCATAGAATACTGTAATCCACGGTTATTGCCGTCAGTTTATTACCATCTTACATTACACGTAGACCCTGAAAACAAAAATTAAATTAAATTTTTGCAATCCTACCAGTTGGTCTATTCTGTAAAAATCTCACCGTGAACACTTAGGTGAAATGAGCTGTCTTTCCATCTGATGCCAGGTATTGACATTATTGACAGCTAACTCCACTTAAAGTTTTTGACGGTGTCATTTTTATAGAATAATACAGCAGTACCTACTACAACTAGAAGCAACAGACTCCTAAAGTGCGTGTACACTGCAACAGAAAATGACTTCATTCAATTGTAACGAGTGCAAATGAAATGACAAACTGCACGAGTGAGGTCATGAGTCACGGGAGCCGGTGCGTGTGACGCCGTTGATTTATCTCGCTTCATTACACAAACCGCTCGAGCATTTAATCGGACCGCGGGAGGCGCCCGCGCATAAGTGTTGACCGCGATCGTACTGGTGTACGCTCAAGTGCTGAGACGTTGAGAATATAAGAGTGTAAGAAGATGTGAAAAACTATTAAAAGGGGAGAGAGTATTGGTGAAATTAGGGGCATAGCTGCAGCTATGATGTCACTAAGAAAATAAGGATCCTGGCGTTAAAAAAAAAAAAAAAAAAAAAAAAAACCTTTTCATTTGTTATGATTACCATGTAAACCCTTAATTTTTCACTGATGTCAAGGCAATATGATATTGGAAAATATTACAGCAATTATCTAATCTAATTATTAGTTCTGAAATGTCTTTAGAAGTTTAGGCCTACTCTTTACTAACATACTAGAGGTTCATAAATAATAACAATGTCTGTAATATTTAAACAAAATTAAGAAAACACTTTTGCACTCGATAATATTCAGAAGTCAGCTTCTTTTAAGATTGTCCCTTTTGTCCATGTCACGCAAGGAGGCTGCGTTGATCGAAATCGACAATAATTAAATATCACATGCGCCCTTTAATACACCAATTTATTCACTCTCTGTCTTCACTGCGTATTAATTAAGATTGATACGAAATGTTCCCTCTTTAACTGTCGAGTTATTTATTTAGTTACAAGTATAAATTATTGCCATTTTAAGTGAGTGAACGACCGGCCATGTTAAAAAATACAGCGGCGAATTCGTTCCCAACAGTTAATTTTGACGCGTATACAAAAGACTTCAACGGGCGGCTTACGATTGTGCGGTGTATTATTTTGTAGTATTCATTTTTTACAAGATCTTTTTTATTTAGTTTGCAGTTAAAAACATTTATTCATTTGAGTTTTAATAAATAGGCGTAAATAAGGTGATTTAATTAAAAACTCAATGACAATTGTTAAAAAGGGTTTTGTGTTAAGAAATGATTTTTTTTTAATATCAAATGATTCTTTTTTGATTTTTGGTCTTATTTTTTCTCTTCTAATTAGTAGTTATTTAAACGTTGTTTCTTCCTGATTGATTTTGACCCTTTAACGTAGAATTTTATAGGATACATAATGCTATTTTTGTAATAAAACTTCAAAAAACTTTTTTATTATAATAGTAGGTAATTTATTTAAAATAATATTTACACAATATATAAGCTCAGTCTTAAAATAATAATAATAATATGCACATGTATATAAAAAAGGTTGTTTTTTATTTCTATTTTTTTAATAATTTGACATCGCAATGACTGACAGGACTGGTGGCTCACGTAATTATAATTGTCAATACGTTGCATCGCAACTGGAACAGGGTAAATGGTAGACAGCATCAGTGGCACATTTGCAACGCTTTGCGATTATCCACGCCAACTTAGGACGAGAATCGAGCTTACGAGTATCATACACACCGTTGAACTTTAACACCTTATGGTGTACGAAATAGAGTTTATAATCATTTATTTTTGATTGTGAAATCTAGTCAGGTCTACATGAAGTTTTAATAAGAGCGTGTCACACGTCCTCGACGAAGCTTTTTAAATTTATGATGCGCTTATTAATCCAATTGTAACGGTTGTTTGGTTCGCTTTCTGTATTTGATTGAAGCCGTAATGGTATGTCTACCTTATGTGAATCAAAGGAATGCACCCGTGGGTAACGAAGATTTTTATGTTAGTATTCATAAATGAAACTTGTACCTAAACCAGAATGTGTAATTGAATTGTAAGCAGTTTCCTAAACAATAAATAAATACGAAAGAAAGTGCAGCTCCCTTAATTTGGTAAATGCAACTTGTGTAAAAATTAAAGTGGCGACTTCCGTGGGTAGATAAAGGAATGTAATTGTAACGTCGGCGGCCATTTTGTTTGCGGGTGGGGTCAACGCGACCCCGCCTCGCGTTTCCGCCATGGGATAATTAAATATTACCCCACCACAAGACTTCCTCTGAAGAAATGTGATTCGCTATACATCTGTTTACCTTTTTTCTTTTATTCTCTTTACACGCTCCTTCATAGAGGGTTTAAAGGAATATTTTTTTAAGAAACATAATAATCTCATGTCAATTGCACTTATGTTGGGGTTTCTTTTATTTGGTTAACAATACACGTTGCACATTATACTCGTAAATATCTTATGACTTAAACCGAAATTAATTTACAATGCTAGTAAGTAATTATTTTAAAGCACTAAACAGTTTAAACCAATCATGTTTTACGACTCAAGTTAGTCAAAAATAATACATACTTACTAGAGAAACGTTAATTTAACTTATGTCAACCAGCGTGTTTCAAAATCAGAATCTCTATCAGTTTAACACTCTCACCGCCATGTGGTCTGCTGGCCGCCCACAAAAATGTCAGTGCAGCAAGCCACTATAGATTTGTACATCTTTACCAGCAGGCCATGTGGTCCGCGGTGATCCCACAAATTCATTTATTTCTATAGAGCTTGGCTTGCTAGATAATAATTTAATAACGTATCTTGCCGGCCGTCCACATGGCGTGCTGCAATAGCCTAGCGTGGCGTGGTGTTAAAGACATTGCATGGCCCGCGCGCCGCCCACATGGCCTGAAGTTCTAGAAAAACCTTAAATGTGTATGGCGGTGAGAGTGTTAAAGACTAATTATACTGAATTATTAAAAGGTACATTTCATGTTTTACTTTTAAACAAATCTATCTACGTTAATAGTAATAAAACAACGGTAAAACTAGACCTTAAGCATAAAACAAGTTTTATTTTCTACTTATAATGACCAGACAAAGTTTACTCTTTGCTTCACTTAAAGTTGTGTGCAGTTGTTAAGAAATATAACGCTTATTCCAAACAATTTCTGATTTTCTTTGCGTTCTAGATTCGCCGGAGCACGCAACACTTGATGGCCCGAATTAACTTTAACGTTAATATTTGTAAAGATTTTCTCCTACCCATTTAACACAACGGTTTTACGACTCATTGTCAGTGGAAGTTATTATTCTGACCACAATTCGAGCATTTTCGCTTTCCAGTTTCTATTTTAAGCGTCTTGCTGGGTTAATAAACGCTTTTAGAATGTCTCTTTTACGTTCAAATCAAATCAAGCATGAAAACTAGCAACCAGTAAGTACGTGCTGCAGGTAATGAATTCCTAACGAATAAAAAATATTATTGGAATCATTGCCAAAATATGGCAGCCAGGTCTTTGAAAATAAGTTACGATTGTGACGATTACTCAGAATCGAAACTAAACGATTTAAGAAAATATTCAATAGCACATCGAAAAATATCTAATAATACATTAATTGTACCAATTCCACAAACATTATTTCAATTATATTCTTAAAACACAATCCGCTTAATCCTCTAATTGAATCACAAAGCTAACCGCGATATAGGATTAATTAACCCCTAGGATAAATACGGTGTATCGTTCACGTTGTCATCTGATAGCATTTATAATTATGCGTGCAAAATTACGAGTAATATAATTGCATGCTAGAGGAGCTTCGTAGTCTTCGTACCGCAGAACGCCGCACGTGTCTTTGATTTGGAGCAAATTGAACCGGGAGATTGGCTGTTGAGAACATCTCATTTGACGCTGCAATGCTTCCAATTGTCTCCAGACTATTGTGTCAGCAGTTATCACGTATCGACGTAGTTAATGCAAATCAGCTTCCATATTGGAAATCTTCTTGTTTTCTGTGTCACATTGTTTACTGTTGTACGGTTTGATTGAAGTTACATGGAACTTAAGTAAATATAACTGCATAAATGCACTGTACCATAAGTGAGTACGATGATCAGGTGAAGTTTTATACACTAAAAGTTTTTCTAGCTGCACTTACTTATGTTTCTACTTAATCTCTTCTTTTATACATACCGGAAATATTTTACCTATTTGTAAAATTAACACGCACTCACTGCATTGGTGAGTTGATAAATGTGATAACTATTAGTTTAGTAAATTCAAATAAAGTAATTAAAGGTTGGATTCACAGTAACCCGTTAATTTGGGCATTGCTCGTTGCCAGTTTCGTTATATGGAACGCGTAGAATAATATTTTGAAATTAGACAGTCATTGCAAGTGTTGACGCAGATTATATCCTGCAGCCTTGTGTTCGACTGGTTTTTAATTGCGGTCCGAGCGTGCGTTCCCCGCGCTGATTTAGAGCAAATTGAATGCTTCGAGCCCTCGCGTCCAGTAACCGACATCTCATTCGTCCGCAGTCGCGGCACCTATCAATTAACTAGCACTTCAATTGAGTAGCCACCTCATTGCTTTAAAACTATGCGGTTGCAGCTTGTTATTAAGCCGTGAATTCGTTCACCAACTCATTTTATCTACATTTAAATGAGAATTTGGCAGACTGGCAGAGTATTCGTAGCATTCCGACGCTCATAGCGCGTCAGTATACCACTCGTGTGGTGTGTGAAATGTTCGCAATATAATTAAGTGAAAATAGCCATTATATCACTGATCTAATGTATATGCCTTGCGGTTGGAGTATGAATTAAATTAATTGTGCTCAACGTCGAGTTTTGAGATGATGGTATTGTCATAACGGCAGCTTTTCGCAAGTAATTGTATGTATGAATATTAAATGAATAGCAGATTATTATGTGTACTGTCAGTTAATATGATGACAGCACAATGAGGAATATACGGTTGGTTGGCGGCTGACGTCTTCAGAGGCCCTCCGCATAAAAGCTGCTGTCAAAAGATTTACGTTACATCTAGTAATAACAGATGGTCGTAACCTCAATAGTTAAGTAAATATTTTTGAAAGATATTCTATTCAACACGTTAGGTAGGCGGTACCTAATAGGCAATTGCGTTCACCATTTGATACTAACATGCACCATGTTATTTCAGGGTAGAAATTCAGGTATATAGTTTATTTCAAAAGTATCTGATGAAAATGTTTACAAATGGATCTGAAAATGTACCCGTGGATGCCAATTTGTAGTGCTACTTACAAATTGATTGTTTGAATACTTGGGGTCGCTTGCACCACAAATCATTGAATACGTTTAGCACCGAACGTGTTAATAACATCGTTCTGTTTCTGCCAATCGTTTGGTGATATCAAAGACGATGTTTTGAATGTCTTTAGCGTAGGATTTGTGGTGCAGCCCCAAAGGGTCATGGCCACCCGGCTGGTCCGGGGATACCGTACGGTCTCCGGTGAGGCTGCGAGCCTCCTTGCCGGATTACCGCCATGAGATCTGGAGGCAGAAGTCCTCGCGCAAATTTGGGAGTGGCGCGAGGAGGCGAAACGCCGGGGCGTAGCTCCGCTGCCGCGAGATATCACGGTACAGCGGACAGAGTTCCGGCGGGATCTCAGGGCGGCACGAAGAGTGCGATTGTCGCAACCCAGCGCTGGGCACGCCACAATTGCGGCGATAAGTCCCCTCTTTGAGGAGTGGCTAGAGAGGCACCACGGCGTCCTCAC
Organism: Brachylomia viminalis; assembly: GCA_937001585.2. NCBI lineage: Eukaryota > Metazoa > Arthropoda > Insecta > Lepidoptera > Noctuidae > Brachylomia > Brachylomia viminalis. The sequence goes on along the minus strand of OW443310.2, from coordinate 11,214,830 downwards.
CTTCCGCCTGACGCAGGTCCTCACCGGACACGGTTGTTTCGGGAGGTTCCTGTTCCGGATAAGGCGGGAGGAAACGCCCGGGTGTCACCATTGTGTGGATCGCCCGCAGGACACGGTGGAGCATACGGTGGAGGTCTGCCCGGCTTGGGCGGAGCACCGCCGTGTCCTCGTGGAGGCGATTGGCGGTGGCGACCTCTCGCGTCCGGCCTTGGTCCAGGCCATGGTATGGAGCGAGACGGCTTGGGAAGCCGTCACCTCCTTCTGCGAAGCAGTAATGTTCGCGAAGGAGGAGGCGGAACGCGTGAGGGACAGGCAAAATTTGCGTCCTTGCACCCCTAGCCGCCGCAGGAGACGCCCTGGGCGTCGGGAATCGCAGGCCGATTCCCGACGTAGGCGAGGGCTTGCGAACGGCGAGCAATGGGCAGCTCGCCGTTCGATAAGGACCAGGCCCGGGTCGACGGCGCGTTGTGTTCCACGCGCGCCTCAAAGAGATGTCAGCACCAATGACGGGGTTTGCTAGGACCGATGCCTGCTAGGGTTGCGGAAAAGTCCGAGAGGGATACCGTGGCCCCTGGCACAGGTAACTGAAGGAACACGGGTGGGTTTTAGTCAGTAAGAGTCTGACACGCCCTCCTGCTCTGCCCAGAGCGGTATAATTTATTTGATGATTTCCCACCCTCAAAAAAAAAAAAGGATTTGTGGTGCAAGCAGGCCTTGAACCAGAAATTCTCATTTTAATTTACCTTGGAGATGTTTTTCATTTGGACATTGAGATTAATTTTATAACCTCAGTTTTCGTCGATGATTTTTATTTTACGATTACTCTACGATTACTATTCAAACAAAAAAAAATATGGAAAAAGTGATGAGATATAAAGTTGAAACCGTCTAAATACAGATACATGTGTTGTATCCTTTAGTGAGTGATTGCGTAAGAATTTACCCTGAATAGGGTTTGTGTACACTTTCATTAGATACTTTTGGAACAGACCATAGTACCTATAGCACATCTGCTAGGGAGACGATTTTAATTATCAAACTGGAGTGTACGGTTCTTCTGCTAATACTACCATCTCAGAGCTTTAGACTGTATTGAGTTTATTCACTAGGTATTAAGCTTCTCAAATTATCTTTATTTAATCAGTTGTTTAAAAAAAATAACGTGCTTGCAATAAAAAACAGGAAACAATTATGATTTCTGCATAATAATCACGGGTATAATTTGTTTATCACATCACTGTCAATTCTGACTTTTCGGTTTCCAATTTAAATAATCATACGTTTCGTTTTATTTTTTATTTTTTTGGTTGCAAGAGTCAACGACATTCAATTGTTTTGCTAATCAACTGATTGTAACTCGACTTTAACGTAAGGTTACGATCAGATGACAAAAGCTTGATAGGCATTTACATACGAAAGCTCAGTTTAATTGGGACATTGTAAGCCTGCGTTAGCAAAACGTGCGTGAAGCGTTTGCCATATGAATTTAGCTTTAAGATCTGAGTTCTAAATTTATAAACGTAATAGATCGTCAGACAATTTCTTCATTTTACGGAGATCTGAAAGGGTCGCACGAGGTCACTGACATCTCAATAGACCGTTCAGAATTCCATCGAAAAATAAAAACTCACAGTAGTTAACAAGGACACATAATATCGGCATCTCGTCACGGTTGCTTTTTATATGCTTACAAATTGCAGTTGGCTTGTTAATTGGTCAGAATGGGACGGATGACTGGTGTTTTTGGTAGTGCGAAGTGCGCGCGCGACGCGCCTTAATGATAAGTTGCGCGGTAATGGCGGCTGCGCGGGAGTGCGGCCCTGCTGAGTCAGCGCAGTTGAACGGTGCCGGCGCCTTCAGGTACCAGCTCTTCCTGATTCTTCGCGCCTAATGTATAGTTTGGCGTTAAAATACTCACACGCTGGTTGCTACCGACTTTATTCTTCCTAATGGTCGTGCCTTTTTATTATTTTTATTTTACTGAGAATAAACTTGACTTTAAAGTTGTTTTTGCTGACTGTATTTTAAGTACCTAAGCAAGGAGTTTAGCGTGGGGAAACTATCGTACAATAATACATACAAATCAGTGGCCTGTAGAAATATTAATGATGGTGTCATAAAGAACGTTAGAAATCTCCAATTAAGGAACACTAAGTAAATCCAACTTGCGAATGGCGATGAACGAAAATGGAGATAAACAAATTTCCTGTACACTTAGGCGCTGAATCGGGAACTTATCTTTATCTATTTTAAATTCCTGGCACGTACGCCTCCTTGTTTGATTGTATTTCACTTAATCCGTCTGTTCCGCTCATTCTCTATGGTAATTCATCGGCGGCATTGTTTTATATTGTTACAGTCGCCAATAAAGTTAGCATTAGCTGTCACATTTATTCATGCTACTATAGTCTTTACTGGAAGCATGTACTGACCACAATCGCGTATATTAACTATTTGAGGTGAGCAACTAGTTCGGGGCCGACCCAACGCATCCGGTCGAACCACTCTCGTTTGCACCTTGTCAGCGCTACTGATTCTATCTGCGGCCCTAATTGCTGATATTCCATTAAAGTAATAAATACGCTTCGCCTTCTCACCTTCTTATTAGAGTTCGTTACAGCACTCGTCTGTTTCTATTATGTCAGGAGTTGTTAATGTTTGACGAGCGATTGTTCGGCTCTTTTCGTTGTATTAACAATATTCGTGAGATTGGATGTTTACTCTCACAGGTGTATAGGGTATCATCAGAATTGAATGAATAATTACGTAGACGGCTGTTAAAGTACGTTTTATTCGAGCACTTAATGGATGCCGGTGTTTTATATGTGGCATGTTTCGGAGTGATAAAAGCGTTTGCGTTGTTTCATAACTCTGCTCTATGCTTGGCACGTTTTGTTAAGTGTTATAATAAGATAGGATGTTCATCAGAACAAGGAAGTTCACACCGTGGTGAGTAACACATAGTTGGTTATGAGTACGCGTAAGTTCTCACACACACATCAGATTGTCGCGCGAGTGGGCCGACGGGAATGTACCGAAATGCATGTAAGTTTTCAAATAAGAAGAGTTAGCGGCGAGCGGCATGGAGTCACTCGAATAACTGACTGCGTTGTTGTAAACATTATTGACTGTACCTATATTTCAAAATAACATGTCTACCTCTGCTGTACAGATATGGAAGGCGTGTTAAATATTCATTGGGTAGTATAATTAAAGTAATAAATTTATTATCCAAAAAATAACGCCTGCGAATAGAATCTATTTAAAAAAAATGAGTGATTGTAAACTTAAGTAGGTAATATTTTCTTTCTTATCAGATTAGGATCAGCATACTAGACGACATCAAATCGACACTAAGACCAGATAATTAATACCTACTCTCAAAACAAGTTTTAATATAAGTTTGCTAGTAATACAAAGTCTCTGACTTGGTATAATTACAGCCAAAGTAGATTTATATTCAAATAACTACGAGAATGAGCATAGGTCACCAAGACCGCTGGAAGCTTTAGTTTTAAAGCTCTACGAGTGTGTTACAGCATCTCTGTCATCAACCGCACGGCCGTGGGCAGAGTACGTGTGTAATGACACGATCGCTTCATACTGATAACAATAGATAAACATTTAACTCATGCCTTGAATAATACATCGGTTACTTAAGCGTCAACTTACTACCTACCTGTTTGCACATTCCTAACATCCGGTATTGGCTGATCTAAGCCACAATTTACATAGTTTTGTCATTAAGAAATCTAAATGTTCACATTATAGTGGCGATAGCCTAACATTGGAGATAAAAGTCGACTGTAAAGCAAAATCTGTCAGGAAATTTAGATAAGGTTATGCAAAAAATAGAATTTCTAGCCTATCATTATATTCTTTATTCCATTCTTTTCGGAGACTCCATGTTGAAATGTAATGGAATATCTTACCACGTGACTTAAATATAAAAATCTTATGTGTGAACTTGTTCGGAGATATTTATAGATTTTTTAAGTAAATCGATAGAAACGCGTTGAAGTCTTTTGATTACGTGATTTGAATACACATTTTCTGTTAATGTAATGCATATTATATATGCATGAAAACACAAGTTAAATTAGAATCCAATTTCTACTTTGAATGTAAATATTGTTTTTCAAGACTACTGTTATTATAGGATTTTAAACAGGTATTTATTTTATTTATATGAGAAGAGGTGTGACTTCGGCACCTGCACTGCAGCGATCGCATATATAAAGGTCATAGTTTTCTAAATGGGACGTAACTATTTATTTCATTTGTGTAGGTAAGATAGCTTTCATATAAATAATATACGGACGCTTATAGGTACTTTTAAATATAAATGTAGGCGATTCAAATGCATCGTAGCGCACCACCGCACAGTGGTCACGTAGAAGGTCATAAGCCTCCGATGGCAATGATTGAGCTAAGCCATGATATCTGGTTCAATTACCCACTAGTTGTCATACTACCTGAGGCTATAAAAGGTTTTGCAATCTATTGTTCGCAACATTCCGTTTTCGGCATCAGAAGTGAACACATCTAATTTGTCATCAACCGTGTTATCACCAAGCGCTAATTAGTCTAAGACGCGACGCGTGTTTTCAAGTTCCGACTTGTTTGTGACCTGTTATTTTACAATGGACATTCAAGTTACAGGTATGTATTATTAACTTACTTTACTATTTTGCATTTTCAATCCACCATTTTTTTTTAAATAGAGTGCTACGCTGCAGCATCACTTACGTATTTATTTCTGTATTTTTTTTTATGTTGAAGCTTTTACTTATGTTTGTATCTACTTGTGCCATTCAATTATATATGAAAATGTCGCTTAAAATCTCTACTACTAGATTTTTAAAAATGTATTTGCAGCATGCTGCAGCTGTAAGGTGCAGCCAGGGTCTACGTCGAGCGCCTGGGCGCGTAGCACTTGCTACGAAATATGTATTGTTTTTGATGCGCATTTAACTGTTTTTTGTTTTGTTTTAGGTACTAGTATTGAGTGTTCTTTCAAAAGAATGCTTGTACTAGATACTTGGCTGTCTATTAAGGACAGCAAATCCGAACTGGAACGGTGGCGTCAAGTTTTTCAAGCCCTGATACAGTTGCTGCCTGATGTTGAGAATTTTATTGCTGATGACTTAGAAAAAAGAGTTACTAATCTTTGTACAAGATTTGTGACTATTTGGAAGCAAGTCTCTCGCAAGCATTCTCGCATGATCTCTAAGTACGGAGACTGGCTGAACGAAATTGAAGTTTGCGTTCTGCCAAATTGTGCAGCAGCAGGGAGCCACGACACTCAACGGCCAGTTGCAGAGGCTTTGACGAGCACTCAACAGCATCAGCACAGGAAGGACTTCGAGGAGTGTAGCAAGCGATCAAAACGCCGCAGGCTTGCACAGTTAAGTCAAGTAGACAGTTCCGCGATAAATTATTTGTTGGATGATTCAAGTCGATCATCTAACGCCGCTTCTTTAAATTTCAACACTGATGAAGTCTTGTCTCTCATAAATGAGACTAAATTGACTAAACATCAGTATCTTATGGTAAAAGACTTCATTAATGCAAAATCACCGAATGCATTACCATCTTATCCAAAAGTGTTGGAAGCTAAGAAGCGGTGTTATCCATCGCAAGAGTTTATCACGGAATCATCTGCTGAAGTAGAATTACAATCATTGTTGGATCATACTGCATGCCGGATACTAGAATCCCAAAAAAACGTTTTGAATAATATTGACCTTAACAAAGAATTTGTTTTGATTGGAAAATGGGGTTTCGATGGGAGTACGGGGCACAGCGAATATAAACAGTGTTTTGGAGATTCTGGTATCGAGGATGATGGCAGTATGTTTCTTACTTCATATTGTCCTCTCCAATTAGTTTGTAAGTCAAACACTTCCGACCCAGACCAAATAGTTTGGAAAAACCCGCGCCCTTCCTCCACCAGGTATTGTAGGCCTATTCGATTTCAATTTGCCAAAGAATCGAAAGACCTTTCTGTGCAAGAAGAAGCTTATTTTAAGACTAAAATTGACAGTTTACAGCCATCTTCTTTCATTCACAACGGATGTGAAATAAAGGTGCGGCATTCTTTACAATTAACCATGGTTGATGGTAAAGTGTGCAGTGCCCTGAGTAATACATCTTGTAGTAGGTGCTATATTTGCGGTTTAACTCCAAAAGACATGAATGATATAGATAAATCGCGTAGCCAAACTGTAGACAGTAGTAAATATCAATTTGGACTATCTCCTCTTCACTCGCATATCCGATTCTTTGAATATTTTATTCACGTTTCCTATAGATTAGATTTCAAAAAATGGCAGGCGCGTTCATCAGACGATAAAGCTCTTCTTGCACAGAAAAAACAACATGTCCAGCAACAGTTTAGGCAGCAACTTGGTCTAATAGTCGACAAACCGCGAAGTGGAGGAAGTGGCACATCCAACGATGGAAACACTGCCAGAAGGTTTTTTTCTAATTCAGCAATTTCAGCGGAAATAACCGGATTAGACAAAGAACTTATTGACAGATGTCATAATCTGTTGCAGTGTCTTTCGTCGGGATACAAAATTAATAACGCGGCTTTTAAAGAGTATGCTCTAGACACAGCACGTAAGCTTGTTGCTACCTATCCATGGTATAACCTGCCCTCGTCTGTACATAAGGTCCTCATTCATGGTTCGGAAGTAATTGACCACGCATTATTGTCAATAGGTGAGCTTTCGGAAGAGGCCGCTGAATCTTGCAATAAGTTAGTTAAACAGTTTAGGCGTGACAACACGAGGAAAATGTCCCGGGTTGTCACAAACACCGACTTGATACATAGACTTCTTCTTAATTCGGATCCTTATATTTCTGGCTTAAGAAGGTTACCACGGAAGAAGAAGTCTATTCTATCTAAAGAGGTGTTGAATTTGTTGTCGGTATAGCATAAAATGTATATTGTTATATAATAAACACTAGATTTACATTATTTTAGATAAAGCTCCTATTATGTAACTGTAAATATATTTTTTGTCGATTTCTGTGTTTTTAGTTATGTAATAATTAGGTATTTACTTTATATTTACTATAAAAATGTAAATATTTAAGTTTATTAGTTATTAAGTTGCAATTCTTTTCTTGTATTTTAGTATCTCGTCAAGTATAATATACGCATTATTTTTTCGAATAAAATAAGTTTTTTTTTAACATTAATTCGGTTATTTTCATTTTATTATAACGTAAAGTATTACAAAAAAGCATAATAATAATAATTAGTATTGATAACGACAGTCATTACCTTCGCGAAACCCTATGACCGCCTCTCTTAGGGCGCGGAACCACTGTGCACCGGTACCACATCGAACCGGAGATGTGCGGAATCTACTCCGGAGGCACTTAATGTGGGCCTCGTTTAAGTAAACAAGGTACACGTCTGCGAGTAGGCTCCATGTCTTGTTTTTATCCGTCTTAGTCCGCCGCTGCACGCTTCTTATCTTGTTATCCTATCTTGGCGAGATTGTGCCTTTTTGTGCAGCTGATGCGCTCAATGTATGCACATATTTCTCTCATTTCGAAACGTCTACACGTTTTAAGATAGTTGCTGTAAGATCAATCTAATTCCAAGTCACCCTTACTTATAACAGGTTCTTATTTTAAGGAAAATTAATAGACTGGATCTTAACCGCTACTACATTAGATCTCCGTCTCAGTATTGTGAGTAACAGTAAACAGTAAGCCGGCTAAAGAAAGTCACGTTTTTCCTGAACACCATTCGCGGTTACAATACTGTCAACGTATATGGTGTACCAAGTTAAAGGTCTCTTTGGTTGCGACCTCCTATGTACTGCTTATTATGTCTAAATTAAGATTAACACGCGCGTGTTATCTGCGAATTTCATCTAAAGTCGTAGTAGAATATGTTTATGTATTCTAATAATTTGTCCATGTTTCCATATTTTAGCCCTTAAAATAAGGGCCATCATTTTTAGTATAATTGATTTTACCCTTTATTTTTATGTTAATTAGGGAGGGACGTTAACTATAATTTTCTTTGAACCCGCGACCCGTGCTGGGTATAAAGTTGCATTAAAGCCGTTTCTATTCGGAGTTAAGCTTATAATAGAGACGCAGGCGGGAGCGACGACGGCACGGCGCTGCAGCCTTTGTGAGGGTGCTCTGTGCGCGGACTATCGTGGCGACGACGTTCAACCTCGCGAATAACGTAAAAAATATTTTCTCTCCATCGCCGCTCACGAAACGCTAGCCCCGACGACCGTTTTCCGCTGAGTTAAATTCTCATTACTTTTCTTTGAAAAAGAAGTTAGCTTTTATAACCGCGCAGCGGTCGAGAAAGAAAACTCTATTACAACGATGGATTTTGACAGCGGTGCTCCGTATGCCGTGTCGAACTCTTTCAGGCGCTTGCTTTTATTCACAAACAATTACAGAACATTAAGGGACATTATGAAATCGGAGCGCGGTCGAACTATCGTAAACGTTTAATGATAAAGCGGACGGCGGCGTTGGCTTTGGATCGCAAATCTCGCTTTAAGTCGACGTGCGAGCAATGGCTTGGATAATAAAATTAATTATGAAATTTATAGCACCGGCCTCTGCCGCGGCGGTCGTTTCTGACGCGAGAGCTTTTGTCGTTCAAATGTGTACCGTCTTAATCGACAATTTACGAGGGCCGTTTAGCGAGACAGGAACGATTGCAATGTCCTATCCGGTCATAAAAGCGGATTTGAATCAAATTATAATCGCAAGATACATTATTATTTAAAGATTGCCAGGTTAAGCCTTTTGTCGCCATTACCTTACAATACGTAAGCCTTTAACTGGCACTTCAAAGATAACTCGATAGTCCCGATCGGTACCTACTTACCTATTAAATTTTTATTTGTAAGCTTTATGATTTTGTCATAAAGCTTTTTATGTTTGAATAAAGATTAATGTTTTGGACGATATTTACGAAGCGCCTAGAACCAAATATTAAAGACACTGATGGATTCTTTGACCCAAAAAATGTTATTGCACTATATCCCCCTACGTCTTTTAACTTTTGGGATAAAACGGTGTGTCTAAGTTTTACTTACATACATCACATAGTAAATTCCCTTAAAGAATCCTAACCGCTTTTTAGTTTTGTACTTTTGTTAGAACAAATGTTGCGGCCTGTGGCTGCTCGTGAGCGTCGTCGGCCGCAGGGTCATCCATACGTCGCGAACTCGCGACATTCGCATAATGAGCGCAACATTGTACTGACCCTCAACTATATGTTAGCGCTAACTAATAACTGGAAGTTGTTAGCTTGTTACTGCGATCTACAACAGTACTGTGCCAAGCGAAAATCTACATCCAAGGCAGTATGTTATGTTATGCTTTGTGTTCGCCGGTAAAAGTAAAGTCTCTCTCTCTGCGGCGTCTCTGAAATATTTCCAATCTAATAAATTATCTTTAACGTTGTAGCAGAGCTTGATGAACCAAGTCCAGCAGATAGAGGGATAACCCCTGCCTTGCCTGGAAGTCTTGGTCTGAACCAAGACTTCCATGCAGGCAAGGCAGGGGTTCCTATCACTAATGATAGGAAGCAGAGATGAGCCTAAACAGGTGATTCTGATTTTTGGGATTTTCACGTCAGCCCACGTCAGATTCAAAATTAGAAGTCATTGCCATCTAAACACTCCATTATCAACAACTTGACTCATCCATCTTGCTAGGACAAATGCCTTCCTTAATTGTTTGGTTAATTGCTTGCTTGGGCAATAATTACAATGAAGAAAATATTCAGAATTATATTCAATGATAAAGTCAATGAATTGGATAACTTTTACGCTTTAATAACAATAAATCAAGGCAATTAGGTTTTAAATCGACTCCGTCAGTAGTCCCACTTGAAGCAATCATCGTATTAACATGAGTAGTTGTCGAGAATTGACTGATTGCCTGTTCAGTATACCCGTTCGTATTTAATCACCCTCAAATTGCCGCAATTAATAGCTCTTAAACGGTAGTGCTAGTATAATTGTTTATGTGAATTGTTTCTCTACCTATAGACAAACTAGTTAACGATAATTTGAAGTGATGTTTCGAACTTAAAAGAAACTTCTCAATTACGATGTTGCAATTAAATTATTAACATTTTACGAAGGGAAGTAATAAAGTTGACTAACTAACGTAGTTTGGGCACAGGGGAACGTTAGATGAACGAAATCTCAAGTACTTAACGTCTGTCAAACTAGAGGTGATGTTAGTGGCTTCTCAGCATTACCATAATGCATTCAGTAACAAGACACGTTCGAGTACAATTGCGTTCGCGAAAGAACCCTTCTCAAACAGCCCATTTCTATTTGAGGTCGCAACCGCTTGTTTAATGTTCGGCCCGTACAACCGCGTCGGCTAACACTTAACGCTTTTTGCATACGAAAGCGTCCAACGTTTACCGCCCAGTGTCTCTTGTTATTACGCTACTCTGTATTCAGGTCGAGCTAAGTTGAAGGTCGCCTTTCTGCTCGAGATAACAAACAACTAGTTTATTTTATTCGTTTATCTACTGCTACGACTCTACTTATAACATTGTATCCTAACTGAGGGGCAATTCCCGTATTTTTAAGACCGTTCGCATTCTAATCTCAGTCTCAATCTGTCAAAATTACAATCAATTTACATACATTTTTGACAGGTTTTTAACATTGATTGTCGCTGAGATGAGATTGCGACTTGAATTTGAACGTTTTTTAAGTACGAGAATTGGCCTACTGAAATGTCATTGGTATAGGTTTGAGTTAGCGGTGATATAGTGTTTGGTCTGGAGAATTTAATCTTTCTGTTTTAATCCAAAGGATTTATGGACTTACAAATTAATTAAGTGTGTCGTTGTCTGAACTGACCTGAGTAGCCCAAATAAAACGTTACGCTCCGCCACAAAATAACCCATAAAAGAGCAACTATGTAGGACGTAAATGCTTAGATAAACGACTGTACTTAATCCGGGAGTTAGAATGTTGACAAGGCATGAACGCAATCAAATATAAAAAAAAGGCTGGGCATTTTATTCCATTAATCCCCGTCATGTTGAATGTATTTGTAACAAAGCTAGCACTTAATAACTCAAGTCGGTCCTCGATCGAGCAGCGCTTCTACTGAAACGTCTAATCATTGTGTGGGTTGCCGTAATTGAAGTGGAGGATCGTCCCTTTGCTTTATCTTAATTTTATTCATTCCGAACGCACTGATGGTTAATATTGCTGTGACCGCTTGTCACTTTCAATAACAAGCTGCTCGTTAATGAGATTGTGCACCTGTTAGTATATTATGATGACAAATTATGAACTGGATAGTTAGTATGTAGTACAACTCTCGATTCGTCCAGTGTGATAATGATAAATGATTACATGTTGATTTTTACTCTAATTGACTTGTTGTATAGTTGAAAATAATTAGTGAGGTTGTTGGTTGCGTGACTAGCTAGGGCCGTATGATGGATAGCGTGCCTAAGATATGATCGGTGGCTGCCGCCGAATTTCATGAGAATCTTATTTACAGCCGAAGGCGCCCGCGCTGTATTCAATGTTGTAAATTATCGAATTATACTGAACTTGCCAGAGCGTGCCTGTGCGTGTTTATTTAATTTTGGAACGGTTTTGTTCCCATTAACGTTGCGTTTTATATTATCTAGTGAATTGCAGGAGAGTGTGGGAACATCGACGATCGTTTTGTTAATTCGTGTGTACATTTGAAATTGTTTGTGGTCACGAATTTAATTTGTAGGTGTCAAGTTGTTAATGCCCGAATTACCCAGTTGTTTTATCGTATGCTCGCATCGTAAAAGTTAATTTACAAATTGGTTGGTGTTAGATTAGATTTAAATACAGATAATGTTGTTGTTAACGGTCTTATTCAAGACAAAAGGAATTATCCGGTAGTAAAATAGGCACAAGGAATAAAACAAGTTCATTTTTGACAATCTCACTTGCAAACTGTGTAGGTGGTCTAGTACCTACTCTATGTTTCAAAAATACCAAGTACGCGATGTCGTGACCGGATTAACAAACATCCTTTTTGGTGGGGATCGCGCCGTTTCTGTGGGGTTGCTCAACAGCTCCATGTAGCGTGCCAGTTCCCCGATATCAAAGTGCATCAGATTGCCGGTTACATTCCGAATTATGCATCGCTGTAAACTGGATCGCTACTCGATCTTCGATGGCCGTACAAAATAGACGAGTTTGTATGCATGATGTCCAAGTCCAACTTAAATGTGCATTTGGTACACGGACCGCAGATTCCAGTGCAACGTTTGAACGTTTACCGGTTTCATAACAAAGCTCGCGGATTACGCGACATCGGGTCTCTGTCTTGCCCCGTCTTCTGACATCACTTGCCGATTCGGATCTTCTTTTACTCACAACTGTTGGGTAATAATAATAGCGAGGTAATCACTCCGAATGCTACGGCTATTTGCGTTATGTCAAACACGCAATATGAAAAGCTTACGTGATATGATAATCATCTAGTTTTGGCAGTCGGGTGCGTTTCAACAATAAATAAGGGATAGATACAAAGTAATCTTTGCTCCAATATTTTAGGGTTATTGTTTCCTATAAATCAAACACAATAGACAGAAACAATAGTGGCACAAGGTTCTTTATATGTCAAAGATGCCGAATTATATATTGACCTCAGGTTAGTCACGATTTCCACCATATCAGATAATTGCAACGATATTTTCTCTTAACAATAAATTCTCGTTGGCCTTGTCTCGTTAATGCAGTTTGAAATTTAAAGGTCCTATGTTAGCTACCCACGATACTGACCAAAACCGATAGCAGTAGATTTTGGAAAAGAATTTATGCTTTCTCATTATTTTCTACCATTTTAGTTGTAACAACAGATGTGGGTCAGAAGTATGACAATAAAGTTTCTTTATTGGGGTGTTATCTTGTTGAGCGATCGCCGCAAACCGTGAACAGTTTTTGCCGTTTGTACACAACACTAAATTATGGCACGTCATGTACCTAGCGACTCGATGGGCCCCGAAAGAATTATTGCAAGTCGCTGGGTGCATCTCCCGTTTCGCACGCCCGCTTCACATTGTTATTAAGTTCAGAGGTCGCTTTGTTTATGAGTCAACGCTTTCGAAAGGTAACACGGCGGGCGCGCGAGTGAAACATCGCTCCGAAGACGCCGATGACATACAATTGATAATGTAAATATTGCGCTTAACCTGTGCTCGCGAACACACTTTTCAACGAGATTTAGGTCTCAAATAACGTGCTTCATAATTTGATATCTGTCTTCATCTTATATTAGTTGACTCTCACGGGCGAAGAACAATTTTGATTCGAATTAAGTAGGTACTGCAAAATATTGCTTGTTTGTAAAGCTTGGCTGTTGGCGCAACTTCGTTTGCTTATTACAATTACAATATCCGTTAAAGGAAGTCGGAATGAAATGGCAGCATTTAATGTCGAAGTCATCGATCGGAAACGCTAAGGTCATTTATGATTGTATTATTAATGTCCGATTGCGCGAAAGTTTAGTCACGGCGCACAATGAGCAAATGTTGGGCGACATGTTTGTTGCGGGCACGAAAATTCACTTTCGATAGCGGTCGTGCGCCTCTCGGCCTACGGACACAAATGCTTGCCATAGTTGGTGCAGTATCTGGATTATGATCAACGGCTACAATTGTGGGGCGGGTTACCTATTGCACGTCGAGCCGGCTGTTTGCTTATTGTCTTGCGTAACCCGGTGAAGTCAACTGGATGATAATTTGCTCGCTCGCTTCGGCATTCATTATCGTCAGGGCTACTTCGTGCGTGTTTAATTTAATTTTCTTGCCAAAGTCACTCGTTATTAATTAACTTAAATTACTAATTTACTAAAAAGGTCTGAGTTTCTACATAGCAAGGAATTAATTAATGTTTCACTTCATTGTAGTAACTTTCGAGTCATGCGAGAAAATGTCTCAACTACTACAACTTCTCATAAAAGCTAAAGAAAAATCAATAACAAGTTCCTGTTTTTAAATCCAAAACTTTTTAAACATACAATTACTTACGTTTGCGAACATCAACAATTCCAGAAACCCCTGAAACGAACCTCGAAGTAAGGTTTACTAACAAACATTCCCACAGAAACACTTTTACCGAAACATAGCTCCTTCGACAGTGAGAGTGGCACAAGGGCGTGTGATCCGTTGACGCAACGGTCTAATAAAGCTTCGTCCTGCCTCCGAGGAATGCCGAAGTAAGCCGATCCTGTAAATGAGTGAGGAGGAATCCCGCTCGGTCGTGGTCACGCGAACAATCTGACACTGACTCTACCCTTTGTTATGTGTAGGCGCCTCTCGTACCACGATCGTGAGTTATTCAGATTCCAGATTCATTCTGTATTTGATGTATTTTATTAAGGCAGTATAGTGGGGCTAGGTCCTCGTAATTTTGTGTTTGTTTATGTTTTTAAGGTCTACAAATGAAGTTCCTATATTATTGAAGTGATACCATTGTCCTATAAGTTGTAAAAGACAATTTACACTCAACTAATTAATCAGACGACATGCCAACATCAATAATTATAATTTTTGAATAAAACTAGTACCTACCCGAGTTAATTTCTTACCACTTTTCTAATTCATGTTTTGTACATTTTATGATCTCGGTAAATATATATAAAAATAAAAACAGTCAGTCAGCGGACAGAATTTACACGTGTACACTTAAACTGAAACCTATTCCGATTGCTGTGTACGTTGGATACCTTTTCCTGGGGCACGAAAACCCACGTTATAAAAGTGAGTGCTCACCGACAGCGAAGGTTTTATTGGCTGTAAGCCGTAGTGCAAGAGGTTTGGTGTAAAACGAATTGCGACAGTATGCCCCCGTATTTTTAAGCATGTTAACAGCTTGAGGTTGTCGCCTATATATCCGGAGATCATACCATCAAGGTGGCCTTTTTTATAACAATTTGCAATAATAATAAAAGACAAGCATTCCCCAAACTTCGGTCTGTAACAATCAGTTGTTAGATCAATCAATCTGTTTGTTTAATTTCATAAAATAATAATTGATAACAGAAACGCTTCTTCACACCATCCTTTACCTAAATATTTTTTGGATGAGAAATATTTGACTGTACGTCGCTGTCGATAAGAACTCGAAAGATTGAGCATTTTGGATTTCAAAATGAATAACAGAAAAGTGAAAGATTGAAATCTCAACTGATCTTGAACTCCACAGAACTTTCATTGCGAAGAGCTTTACTGTATTAAAGCATTTTTGATGGGTGTGAGTTTTGTACTCATGAGTAGTTTTATGATTACTTTAATTTTCTTTATTTAGCGTTATAATGGTGTATAGATTATACATCCATACATTTTATAAAAAATAAAGTCGCTTTTCGTTTCTGTGTGACCGCGTTGTACTTCTAAAATACGAAACGTATTTTGATGCTGTTTTCACTATCATGTAGCGAATTTATTTGTGTAGGTGTCTAATAAATATAATGAAAAAATCTCGATGTTTTGTCAATTCGTAAAAAACATTTTAAAACAGGGGCGGGTCGCTAGTTCAATGATAAAATAACACTTATTTTACATTATTAACTTTTTACTTGGTAAAATAAAAACATGATCAATGTAACAGCCGATTAGATCGCGTCTATCGTAGCTAGTAACTCTACAATACCACTTCATACGGAGTTAGAAACACAAAAGAAATGTGCTGGACTGGTAAGAAATACTCGGCTACGTGTGAACACGACCTGCGCATTATACCGCACTCCGAATAGAACGCCACCGCAATTGAAGCGCGGTGGCTGCTGTGGTACATGGAAATACCTTTAAGAATGTGGGACGGAAGCTTTGAAAGGAATACTAGGTGATCAATACGCTATTTTTCGTGAATAACACCGTGCATGACGTCTTCCTGAAAATAGTTTTTTTTTCTGACTGCAATAAGTTTTTCTGTGAAGTTTTGTATGTTAGCAAGAACAACTCAAATGTACTGATAGTCAAATTTTAAAGGTCTTCTTCTTTTCGAGTCTATGGTAAATTGTTAAATGATTTGGGCCCAGAAAGTGGCTGCGCCAATCGCAGCATCAGTGGCGTTTTTTAGTTCCACAGAAGTGCAGCCGGTCGATTCTGTAAAAATCTCACGGCTCACCGTGAAGACTTGCGTGGAGTGAGCTGTCAGTGTCATCCTACTGATGCCAGGGATTGACCAAGCATTACATTTACTATCATGATCGATATATTAATAATATTTATATACAAAATCTATTGATCATTTTATGTTATTTCAAAGCTTGTATTAACAGCAAGTGTCTAACCATTACTATTTTGTGGGATTGTAAAATAAAATAGCAAAACTGAAATTCAGTCAGAAAATTGTGAAAAATGCTGTAGTTTTTTCCTAATCATTAGGCGCGAGCGCGTCATTCACGAACTATAAAGAAAATACAAAACATACACGCTTAAGACAGCTACTAAAGAAAATGCGCATCGACATTGCTTGTTATTATGAACCCATTGTTAAATGATTAAGTAAACGCAATCCCATGACCCAATCGCAACGTGTTTTGAAGAAGCGACTGTGGATCGAATCGAGTAAAGACTATGCGACGTTGTTCAGCGTTGTTATTAACCCAAATGATTAAATTAAAGAGTTCAACTGACACCCGCGCGCCACGCTCACTTCACCTAGCCGAAGTATGGCCAAGAGAATCAGATGAAGTGATAAGATCAAGCCACGCTTGCGCTTTACGCGCTGTCATTAATGTCACATTGAGTTTTTTTTTAAAGATGTAAAAATGAAAATCAAAGATCTTTGATAGCACCCTCGAAAACCATAAAAGCGAAAACCACGACCGAAATTAAAAAAAAAAGTCACTGCTGCACTCTTGGATTTTTATTTTGTCCTCACTATCGGCTTTAGCACCCTCAAAAACCATAACAACGACACCCATGATGAAAAATTGGAAAATGTTCGCAACCTAATCTTGGATTTTAACTTAAATGTGGTAATACAAGATATTGTAAAAGCCCAAATATTCAAAAACACGCAATAGTTTAAAAAGGTTTAATCGTTTGTAGTTCAAAAATTTGTTTGGCGCGCATTTAAATATTTACCTTTAAAAAGTCAAACTTAAATAAAAACTGTGATATTAATGACAGCGCCCAACGCGCAAGCAAGGCGTGATCAGTATCACTTCACCCGATTTTCGTAGTCATAGAAACCACTTGCGCCGAAGTGATTGGGCTACGTGAAGTGAGTCGGTGAGCGCGATCCGCGAGTGTCATGATCTTATCACTTCACCCGATTCTCTTAGTCATAGCAACCACCCCTTTGGGTCTTGTTGGGATTGCATTTATTTAATCAGTAAACAATGGGTCCATAATATCAAACACTGACCATGCGCATTTTCTTTCATACTTGGACAAAATGAAAAAAAAAAAACAAAATTGAGTTTCTGACTGCATTTCTGTTTTGCTATTTTATTTTATTTTTTAAACCCTATATATTAATGTTAAGACACTTAAATACTAGCTTTGAAATAATAAAATGATCAATTAGCATTCAAAATATTATTAAAATCTCGATCAAGATTACAAAAATGTAATGCTTGGTCAATCACTAGCATCAGTGGGATGACACTGACAGCTCACTTCACCTAAGTTTTCACGGTGTCATTTGTACAGAATCTACTTAAAGGTTATGGACACTTGGACATGCCAACATAATTAGTAGCGATCCTGCCTTCTGAGCCGCTGGTCCCGGGTTCGATCCCCGGACAAGTCAAACATTTGTGTGCATGAACATGTCTGTTTGACCTGTGTCTGGGTGTGTATATGTCTATAAGTATGTATATCAGTCATCAGGTTACCGTAGTACAGACTCTGCCTAGTTCGGGACCTGAAGACCTTGTGTGGATGTTGTCTCATATATAAAAAAAAAAAAAAAAAAATATGCGGCATGTTGTGCTTTGATATTGCTAGAAAGGGGGTGACTACGGAAATTACGAAAAACAGAGGAGTATGGAGGAAGGCATGCTGAACCGACCTATAAAATTTGGGATTAGGGCAAGACGATGATGATGTCTGTGTTTGACTGATTAACTGTAATGTGCCACCCAAAACTATACATGATCATAACTTTACTCAAAAATACTTGTAATGTGGTCATTATTTTGACAATCTTCTTTTAGCGAAGTCGACCTTTCCGCGCTACTTGAATAGGAGCCAGCAAAGTTGTATGGCATTTCATTGCTAGTGAGTTTTAGCCACCAGCAGTTTCCTTTGAAAATACATTGTTGTCCAGTTTTGTCAAAAATGTTTTATTCAGAATTTGGCTGTATAGGTACAGAAGCGCGGGGCAGAAACAAAAGCGCGGTGCTATGAAAATTTTTGCAGTTCTCCATATTGTTTTTCATACATTTTCGTGTCGACATCGAAAGCGACGAATTCTGAAATCGAATGTGTTTAACACCGCCGGACATTCAAAGGGAAACGAAATTAGTGATTGAAAATTTATTGCCACCAAAGACAAAGGAAAAATGCTGCTTACGAAAAGTTTGCGCAATGGAAAATCAACAGAAAGTCAAAGAATGTTTTTCTAGTTTATTTTAACGACATATCAAAAAAATTTAAGCACTCATCTCTCTGGAATACATACTACATGCTGAAGTGCACGGTTTTGGTGAAGCACAATTTGAACATGAAAGACTCACAACCTGACCGACGGGTATGCTGAAAAGACAGTCAGACGAATATAAACGTAAAAATTAAAAGTATTGACAGGACAAAATCTGCAAATGTTTATAAATGAAGGCCCCGACTCTGAGAACTTGACGGTGAAAGTAAGTGTATATAACTTGAGTGCATTCTTAAAAAATCTTTCAAACATTATTTGTTCATGTTAATTTTTTTTTGTTGCAGGTGGTTCTTATTTTCGGCATTTACGGTGCATGTAGATGTATCGAAATTGCCAATATCACAGTAAATGATACAGAAATTCACAACAATGTCATGATGATTACCTACTCTTCGTGACACTAAAACTACGATAGAACGATTTAGTCGTCCGTGACACCCCATTCGCAGTGGTACAAAAATATGAACCACTTCGTACCGTTGATGTAAAAACGGACAGATTTTTTCTCAATTATAGACACATATGCACAAAACTGTAGGCACAAAATTGAACAAATGCCCAAAATTATTGCGACATACATAAACTTGTCCAATCCAGAGCAATTTACAGGTCATTGTTTGCTTACTGATACTGGGGCCAACCTAATAACACTCAAACGGCATGGCGGATGGAAATCTGACAGAGTGGCCGCAAATTACATAGAAGAAACACTCGAAAATAAAAGTAAGATCACAAATCGTATCAGCAAAAGTTTGAACTTGAAACCAACAACTTCTCACCAAGAAGTTTCTACATCTGCACAAGAGCCTCTTGATTAATCAACCGCTGCGCTGGAGAAATGGCAATCCGTGATGAATAAATGAACCAACAATCAAACACTGCACTAGGATCATCACAAACTATAACTAATATAAACCCTGGAAAGGAGGTTCTGAATTTTAGTAACTGTACTTTTAACAATTGTTATTTTAAATAAATTCTTCCAACAATAAGCTGGTTTTATTTAAATTACTCGCATTGTTTGAGGAAAGCACTATACAAGCCTTGCTCCGCAATGACTGCGTTGCTGGCCACGCTATGATGGCCTCGAGCTTAGCTTAGCGCTCTCGGCCTCCAAGCTTGGTCATCATTGCAGCCCTTGCCGTCCGCGCTATAAAGGCCTCGACCTTCGGTCTCGGCTTTTATTTCAGCTTGTCCATCAAGGGCTGCAATGCTGAGCGCGCTGTGTTGGCCTGAAGCTGCACTACACTGCGCTTTCGGCCATCGTCATCTGCCAGCAACGCAGTCATTATAGACCGCGGCAGTAATATAATATAATTGTGTGTAACCTAATTAAAAAACCTTTGATCTTTAACGTAAAAAGTTATTATTTAATAACTTTAGTGCATCAATTTAGCCGTAATATAAGTTACTGCGTTCATCCCACGAACCGCGACGCACTGCGCTAACGTTCACAGGTACAATAGTTAACTGTAATTACCGCTTTTGTCTTTGCTGCCGAAAATGAGATGCGCTTTGTGCTCACCTCTCAACTACTGACACAGGCTTCATTATCAGCGCTCTTACGATATTATACATTGTATGTTCAACGTTATGCCGCGTTGTATATGATACGGGTCAAAGATTTCTCTTTGCGTTGTAATTATAATAACATTGAGAGCTTTTATGTCAATCGTGGCAGGTATTTTTTTAAATATTTAACTTGTATAGGATATTTTCGTTATATGGGGTGAGCTTTGATATGATCCAAAAGGTTGAGCTACTGTTGCTGAACGAATCTTTTTCATTAGGAGGGCCTTGAAAATCACAAGGTTTTTAAAGCATAGGTATGCGGATTCATGAGGTTTTGAAGGATTTGGCACAGTCCAGCCAGAAATAATCGCTCTCCTAGCCTGTTGTAGGGCCTTAGTTATCCCGTTTTGTAAATTTCTATTTCTTTGTCGATGCCGATCAGGAAAGCGTTCAGTGCATCAGGTGGTTACCAACTACTCACGTAAGTCGAGGCACGATGATAATTTATCTAGTTGAGTTGATTTATGTACAATGGTGTCGCAACCGTCTCGCCATAGTTTAGTCGTAAGTACCAGATACTGTTTTATGCCAATTCTGCTATATAGCAGTAATTTGTATCCAAATACTTTAGTTTGATCATGTCTTTCAGCTTTTTCTGATAATGCTGGTCCAGAATTGAAATTAATAGCGAATCTGATTACTTTTTCTGCTACACAGCGGATGCATTAATTTGATGCAGCTTACATATGATTTTAAATCGATCCCCAGTTTAGATTGCAAAAGCAGAATTGGAACGGAAAAAATAACAAGTCCGAGTAAAGGCCAAGTAAAACTCTGCGCGCTATTTATCTTAAACTTATCAGAATACCGCAGCGTGTTCGTTTTTCTCTCCCGTCCCGTGTATACTTTGAAATGGGTGTCGTTTTATTCTCGTTTCAAAAACAATGATTACCGCGTTGTCTGGAGCGCGCGTCGTGCGAAAGGGACGCTGTGATCGTTTTGCATGGAACGAGGTGAAACCATCAATTTGCGCCGAGCCGCGCCAGAGGTAAACGCGTCGATCCCGCTTAAAAGAGGCGAAACTAAATTCACTTGTGAGGCTGCCATACTTTGTACTTAGGAGTGCGGGTACCCGCCGCCTTCTAAGCTCTTGTTGCGTTCACGGTACTAGTGGCCCGACTTCGACATTGCCGCTTTTATCGACTACCATGCAAATTATGTTAGAAACCCGCATGCACAAGCAAGCTAGCAATTACATATTCTATACGAAGTGAATAATAAAAAGTTTCAGTAGTTCTGATACGAACATTCCTTTGAACAATGTCGTTATGTTGTAGTTATAAGCGACATACGTGCATACAGAGTACAGACACAATTGCATGCGTTGGGCTCAGACAGCAGAGGCGGCCAGGATCGCGCTGAGGTGCGATTCACCCAGCGGGCGGTAAATGCAACACCTCGGCTCCTTTTTTCCCAACAAGCTCGTGTTTTTGCATGAGAAGCGATCGAGCCAGTTTCGAATAAGGGGGCGTAGTGGCAAGAAAATTGCTATTTTTACAAACAAGCTCTTTATGGCGTAAAAAATGTGTGCAGCGGCGCCGCAACTCTGTAATCGATTCAAACGAGCTTCATTGTTTCGAGAAAGAGGAAGGTCTCGAATATGTCGATATCGGGCGCAACTGCGAGTTGCTCCAACCTCCGATGTGGGACTTTATCGGATCGAACCACTGTTGCTAGCAGTTTATGTTCACCCGCAATGGGCATTCCTGTTCCTTCTAATGTTCACCTTATGTTCACTTCCTTGCTTGTGGAGGCAGTTATATTGTAGAATTACAACACCGATGGTCTTTTTAATGTATGCTCTGCTAAGTAGGACCTCGGAATCTAGGTGTTGTGATACCACATACCGTAGAAATTTTATTGGATCACGATAAGTACGCGGTCGGAACGTCGGCAATTCATAATAATTTGTTGAGTTAACAGGTTTAGGTAGTCGCGCCACGGCAGGACGAGCGTGTCAGGCCGCCGCATCGACTCGTAATGAGCAACATCTGCGAATCAATGAGGTCGGTGCGCGTTTTATTAAGCGTCGCGATACATTTGCATCGTCAAACAGCGACCGCGGCGGAGAGGCACGTTCGGCAAATAGAATAAATACGTAGCGGCTCCTCGTTTCCTCGCCAGCCTCCCGACATCCCCTACTACAAACACAATTTGGACCTATTTATGTGCTGCTATTGCCTCAGCGCCGGCGCCGCTTTCCAATTACCTTAAAAAGAAGAATTGTTGCGAGCGATATGCGTGCCTCTCTACCTGTTTCAGTTTTCACTTTACGCGTTATCGCGTGCAAAAACCGGTACAACCTCTTCTCTCAGCTTCATTAATCTTTCAACAGTGATTTGATAATGATCTATATTAATGAAGTATCAACTGTTATCGCGGTGATTTGCTACTTCAAGTACTTACCTAACTTCTTGCTACTGTTGAAGTTTATCGTATCGTATCGAGATACCTATGTAGTTAGCAGAACGTTTTTTACTTGGGTACTTATTTAATTTTGCAGATCTTTTCCACTGACAAAAATATGCTCAGAGAAACTTTTACTCCTTGTTAACTTATGTTGAGATTAGAAAAGAAACAGCAATCTCATTTGTTCTCGGCTCATCATAAAGTATAATGACGTCGTTGGTTAGGTAATTTGCAGTAAAAAGAATTCCTGAAAAAGGCTTGACAAAGTGTTCGGTCGTCGGCGTCGTTCACAGGAGGCAGTCTCGATTACATACGTCAATTATACCATAATTGCGGACAGCTTCTAAAGCTAGTGTTACGCGCGGGTCAGTAGTCGTCGTAAAGTTTCACGACCACTCGCACCCGGACGAGACGCTGAAGGGAATCTGATGGTTGCATGAATAAATGTACCGACACTCACAAGACCTTGCAAGATGCTAGATTGTTCGACGGTCTCTCGTCTAATGGAAACATACACTTTCTCCATCTAGATAGCTTGATCTACAATATGAAACGAGCGAGATAAGAGACGATATTATCGAGCGGTCCATGTGTCGAAACATTATAGATAATAATACTTCCAATAATGCTAGCGCCGTAACGACTTACATTACGGCACTTGCATACGTGAATGTCCAGTGACCCGAAAGCTGTCAGATTTAGAAAAGATAACTGGTTCGATAGTGTAGGCTGGGAGTAAGACGAACGATGAACTCGGAACGTGTTGGGCTGATCCGAATCCGTTGAAGAGTTCAATAAGCCAGGCTTAGCATCGATCTTCGATCCGACGATTACGACCGACGGCGTTGACGGATGTCAGCTTAACTTGTCCGTCACCCGGCCGGCACGGACACCTACCATATTAATCTCTATTCTCGCCGAGCAACACGTGGATTTACGCATCGACGAAAGTAATTTATATGCAAATCACTTCAACCTTGACGATTTCGTGACTCTAATACGACTGTCATAGTCCAAAGCTACAAAGCCTCCGGATTTATCTGACAATACTTATTAGATGAGAAGGTGTGAATTATTTGTCAACTGATTTGTAAAAGGCGTTAATATACTTTTTGCACAAATAATTTATTCCGAGTCCACTTCGAAGGTAATCAAATACTGTCCTAGTTATTGTAAAACCATGAACTTGAATGTGTATAAACAGGTTGTTTCACAAGTAGACACCTTTTTATTCAAAGTTTCGATTAATATTTCACTAATACCGATGTCGCTTGTCATGAAACAAAGAGCTTGGCGTTGTACCGGCGCGGCGCGGCGTCGCGACCGCTGGCTCTTTGTGTGAGCCACAACAATATTACTGGCGTCTTGATAAATAGGAACAACTGTTGGCCCAACAATGCGGCTCGTAAGGCGATACGCGCACTATCGACCGCTCGATTAATGACCGTCTCGCCTAAAAGAATGGACCATAATATTTATTATCAGATAAGCGCCCGCTACTGGGTAATTCGTGTGTCTCCGACTATTATACAACTCTCCGAGAATCGCCTATGCATTAGTCACGTTGCGTCTTACGATATCATTTTATGGATTTATGCCTTTATATTATAGATCGCGTCGGTTTTATGTTTCTCGGAACCATTCTTCGCTTATGGCGCGTGGTAGGTGTTCTTTATTTGTGATACTTATGCTACTCTTATTCAATAAAACATTTTTTTAAATATGGCCGTAACGTTGAGGAGCTCTGACACGCCTTACAAGGTTTTTGTATAAATATCGATTATAGTTCAAAAAGCTTTAGACGTTCAAGGAACTAATCAGCTTGGACTGCTTTTATATTATAATAGTTAATGAAATGGTCCGCCCACGGCTCGAAAGCCAATTGATCTCCGGCGCGTTAATGGGCGCGTCGAAAGATGTGTGCATGCGCACCCAGACATGTGAAGAGAGTCCCCGCCGTCCACCATTATATATTTAAATACGGATATTTATAGATTTTTATGATTGGATACACGTAATCAGTATTTGATAATCGTTGATGCAATGACGGTAATCATTGCAGTAATGAGAATATGTTTGCATAAATTATCACTCAATGAAACAATATTTAAAAGTACCAGGTTTAAAGGTACCTAGTTTTTATATACGAAAATCCAGATAATTAGTAAGAATTTATTTACTTACTTATGGTACTAAAATCGTGGGTGTGGATAGCGGAAACCTGTGCTCTTGTGCTATTTGGTTACCTACATACTGCATACCTTATCTACCCAAAGTTTATACTACGCAAGGTAGGACATTTAGTTATTTACGCGTACGTATTCACAGTTTAAAATTAGTTGTATACTGAAATTATATGTTTAGTAGGTACATAATGCGGTTGTCTGTTCTTCTTTATATAATAAAGACGTTAAACTTTTACAAAACAACAAAAAGAAAAATACTGCCGTGCACACCATTCAAAAAGTTAAAATAGTATTGTGTTGCAACAAAGTCTTCCGAATTAACCGCAACGGCAACTTGTAACAGTTGTAACGGAACTAAAAGCTCCAAGTTGTAAAATAATACATCCCATCCGCGGGTTGCTATGAAACATAATCATAACAGAGGCCTTGACGGGTCTCAGTTACAAGGGAACATCTTTCCTCGCTGAAATTTATAATCCGATGTTGAGATAAACGGCTCCTCACTCACAGTAAATTAGTCAGAATAAATAGGTAACGCACATAAATTGTTTCACTTACAAGTCATTGCGATATTCAGATATTCGTTATGAAGACATTGATCAGTAAGAACAGGTTACGCGACACGGGTGTGTCGGTTTTTGTGTTGAAAACATGTGTGTATTTGTTATTCTTGTCGCTGTTTCTTTAAGGGGCTGACAACAGCTAAAGCGCGGTCACTGTCGCACTGCATAGAAAAGAAAGAGAAGCGCGATGACACAAAGCTGGTAATTTATTGCAAAATATGAAGCAATTCTCAATTTACAAAATCTATTGATTGGACAAAAAAATTAAAACACTATCATGTTAATATGTTGCACGAAGAACAATCTGAAAAAAAAAAACAAAATGATTGCATGTATATTATATGGTTTTTAAACGTTAAAATAATGTTTTAGATGTATCTTCATGACTTATACCAAATTAGTTGTATTATGTTTTCAACACAGTATTTAACTAGCATATATCCTAAAGAATATTATTATCATATATTTTTCTGATTTTGTTTACTGCAGTGGATCATATACTTTTAGGCATTATAAAACTTGCGTTTAGGTCATATAGTCCCCTTAAGCGACCTCTTGTAATGAAGAGATTTGCATTTAACTTTATGACGTTGCGTGTCAAGAAAAACGTTTCATGAAATAAGGATAGCCTTTTTGCTCTCGAAACATAAGTTCGTTCTGTCGATGTTACTCCTGTCACGATTTATCTAGGTACTGGTTGTTTTTTTTTTTTAGTATTTCCTATAATGTTCTACTTAAGTATACGTACGCACGGCTACAGATCAAGCTATACATTTCCAGTATAAGCTGATCTCGCATTGTATAGGATTTCCTTACAATGAGAGGTCAGTGTGAATTGGAAATGTATAGCTTGATGTGTAGCCATGTGTACGTATACTAGATAGAGATACAAAGCGATTGTTACCCGACACTAATTTATTATTATAAATGCGAAAGCCTTGTCTTGAAAGAATGTCTTAAGTTTTCACACCTTGACGGCTGGGGTTCGGATGAAATCCAGTGTCTTAACCCAGGTCTAGTCTATACTAGACCTGGGTTAAGACACTGGATACTTTTTATTTAGGAAGTAAGTACTTTCCTACGGGACAAATTCCGACTTCCACGCGGGCAAAGCCACGGACAAAAGGTGGTTGAACAACAACAGTAACTAATCAACTAGTGTCATCAAGATAATCTTAAGATTAATAAGTTGGTATTGCATGCTTTGTTCATGCTAGATTGCGTTCTCACTCAGATAACTTGGAATAAAAGTACGCTTACTTACTAATAGTTATAAAAAAACAGAAATTGTTAAAACATCCTTGCCACTGGCTTTGTACGAACGCGGTATGTATTGTTGCTTTGGTATCGATCATTTTAATATGCAGCTTTCATAATAAACAACATACTGCCGTGGAATATAGTCTGGGCCTTTAAGCCTATGAATACCTAACGCGTTTCCAACGATCTTTATTTAGAATTGAATAATACAGAATCCATTGAGTACGATTAGGTAGGCTAGGCTTTTTTTTTTTTGAGGTTGGAAAATCATCAAATAACTTCTCCCGCTCCGGGCGGAGCGGGAGGGCGTGTCAGACTCTTACTGACTAGAACCCACCCGTGTTCCTTCAGTTGCCTGTGCCAGGGGCCACGGTATCCCTCTCGGACTTTCCCGCAACCCTAGCAGGCATCGGCCCTAGCGGACCCCGTCATTGGTGCTAAGCTGGTGTGACGTTGCAAAAATCAATAATTAAAGCAACTAGTAGCGACACCTTTCGTGGGTTTGCTCAAGCTCGTAGGATGATGGTTTTTATGAAATTGTGTCATGCGAACTAAATACTTACATGTTTATTAATTATTTGAATAAATTAAACATAAGGACATAATATCCCTCATTCTACTAATATAGTACAATGTCTATTAAATTCAAGAGTTAGGCCTTTTGTAAGAACTAGATAGTAAGACCAGTTGTTATAAATTACTAGCTGACCCCGCGAACTTCGTACCGCCTAACATTTTTTTGTTTTTTAATTTTTCTCTCCGTTTGAACCATCCTCGTACTTCAAGGAATATTCTAAAGAAAGAATTATCAAAATCGGTCCATCCGTTCTTGAGTTATAAAATTACAACGAAAAGTGGCATTGATTTTTATAGATATAGATTGTGTCTCGGGTAGCTTTACATAGGCGATATTTTCCCTATATGAGCGCAACCATAATAGGTCGATACTTATTCGATTGAGCTAGAAGTTACAAAGCAGTTCATCTCACGTACTCACTAAAGCGACTCTGAGTTTTAGTTTCATTGCAGGTGTGTACCCAGATACAACTATTTTTTATTTTATTTATTAATAAAGGTAGGTACACCAACAGCTTCTGTATACAAAATATCAAATAACAGTAGATAATAGTTGAGGGCTTATACAGTTGCCAATAATAGGTGAACCAACATTCTCAAATACAGTGATAGCCTAAGGTAAAAACGAAATGCATAAACATTAAGTGGTAACAACTATATAAACAGAAATATAAAAAATACATAAGTTATAACTAGTAACTGAAACCTAGTTTTGTCGGAGTGAAAACCTAAGTGTGTGGGAAGGGTTTGGTTAGTGGCTCGCCACAAGTAATGTTGCTGTACCTTCAGTTTCTGTTTATGATAAATTACAATAAATATTGTATTGTGTAGGTAAGAAGGTACTTGTTTAATTGAATCTTTCCCGTACAGCTTATACCCTATAAATTTACTTTATCACGGTGGTAAGTAGTATAATACCTACTATATTGAAACCTCAACATCTCGTTTTCTAAAGATAACATACAAACTTCAAAAATCGGGTTACACTGGGCCATTTCTGAATAACAATAATTATTTTAGATTGTAGGTATTTTCTACATGTATTTCTGAGCTTTCGACACAGCTTACTACAAATACATTGTACTTAAGTACTTTTAATATTTATAAATAACCTTGGTTTATAATAAACAAAAATTGTCGTTCATAGCGCGGAGTTGACGATCAATTTCGGTTGACAGTGTCAATAGCAGCAGTGTCGGTGGTTCGTTGGCATCGTTACAATTAGCCCCGATTGGTCGCGGTGCGGGCCCGACGCGCACGGCCGCGCTTCCCATAGCAACCTGCGGCTCTTCGCACTGTCACCGTCAGCAGCTTTAATTAACTTTTTGTCTTCTCCACCTCGCACATCGACAGACATTCCGGACTCCGGACGCTTCTACTAGTGAAACACCGTCAACTTGTTTAGACGACGTTTTTCTCTTCATTCACTAGTTTATGGGAAGTGAAGATCCACTCGACTGGAGCGGTCTCGAACTAAGGTGACTTGGTTTATTAAATCGATTAAGCCTTAAGCGTTCAGTTATATCGACCATAGCTTTTATGAATGAAGCTTTCGTTACTATTGATAGGAATTTAAGACTTCACTCGTCTATACTATTTCTAATCGTTACGCTTTGTCAAGAAGGAAAGTATCACTGGGTTAGTAAACCAGCAAAGCTTCTTAATATTTTATTATTAGCTATAATAAATTAAAACTGAATACGAGAGCGTACTTCAGCAGATCACTGGTCATCGAATTATTTAATCTCGTTCTGCGGCTCCACCCATATATTTTAAACTAATTACAGGTGGTCGTAGCCTTCTAGATTTATGGCGACGACGACGACGTTGAGGATTTCCTTTTTAAATTATGTCAATCGTTAATTGAAGCATGATCTACTTTATCATTCAATTTATTTGTATAAGTTTAGGGATGCCACGGCCCTTATCTTTATAAAGATAAAGTATTAACAATTAAACACATCAAACAGTTTATACGACGATTTATAAATCATAATAGAGAAGTCAGCAATGAATGGTAACATTGCGCTTGACCGTTCGCAAGTTCAAGTTCGCACGGACAGACGGCGCGCACGCAAGTTGCGCAAACGCGCCGGTTCTCCTCCGCAGACGCATGACTTGCGTCATGACTCATCAACAGTGTCAGCGCGTCAATGCCTCGTTTATATAAATACGTTGCATTCTTCAACATGTTTATTTATAGACGAGGGTTTCGATGAAAATCCTCGATCATTGATTAAGTACGTATTTATTTTCTCTTGTCTATCGATAGGCTTTCAAACACATTTGATATTTTCGATGTTATGTTGGCGATTTATATTTATGTTTTCTTTACATGATTTCGGTATGGTTCGACTGTATGTAATATCAGCCTACCCATTACATCAATACACCAACAACACAAACATTCTTATGCAAATGTAAAAGATTGGAGTCGAACAAAAAGAACGATTAATCGAAGTCAAAAGTAAATCGAGCGTGCGGGCGCGGCGGCTCTCGGTTCGCGCTGTCTCTTTAATTGCTCTTTGATAACCAGTAACATTAGTATAAATGCACCCATTATAGTTTCTTCCATTTATATTGATCGCATTAATGCTGATCGCGTTTAAAATTTAAACGCCCTTTGTGCGGCCATCGCATGGTCTCCGTCTCGGTGAGCAATACGAATAAACTTTACTATGAATGGTTTCACACGAAACTCTCGCACTCTGTTGGACTTGTAATGCGAGATATGCGTGGGTTTCATTTTAATCCCGGACGTATGTCGCGTCATTCCATGATGGCTTTACGGTACTATTACACTTTTCTAGATTCTATAATTGTTCATAAGGCGATTGCTTGATCAAATGTACTGGGCACGGGTCTCTTTCAATTATGATTACCTATTTTTCATTCTATAGGTAATTAATTGATGTTTGGGGAAAGCTTTTAAAAAAGAGCGTTTTACCTACCATTTTAAAATTTACGAATGCTTATTTTAACTCTTCGAATTACTTGTTACCACTTCAGTATATTATGTGCTTGTTCTGCATATCCAAGTATAATAGCGTATATCTGTTGTTACAAAGTATTTTTGTTAGAACTATTGATGGTTATTTTTTACATTATGTGGTTGGGAGAGTTCGTAAAAGTCGATTGACAGCGTCAACGTGTAAGCCAATATTTTCCACAAAGCTCTTACACTTTTTTCATTTTAAATAGGTAAGTAATTTGTCCTCAAACAAAATATAAAATCGTACTTTGTTGAGAGTGAGAGTAGCTTTTATTGTAAAATATCTTATAAGTAATATTGTTGCGTTATTAGTACATACGTTTGTTTCTCGGGTTTAATTTTACTTGACATGCCCCGGGCGTTTACGACGGCAACTTGTGCGTCTCCACGTTTTATGGACCACTGTTAAATAATGCGTAGTCTTTGCGTATTGTCAGGATAGGGAACCATGTCGTTTTGTACTCTTTTTATGAGTTGTAGGGACGTGTCTCATTTTATCCGATTGCCGCGAAGGGTGAAGCTTTTATGATTTTGTTTAGTACTATTTGTGCAAAATACTCGTACACTGTAATTTTCCTGTTCAAGTTTAATGTGAGCAGTGGTTTAACGAGACGGATGAACTACTTACCTGACTAAAGAAAGCATTTGTGTGTTTGGAATTTGGAATCGTTTATTTTAAATGGCTTTTGAACATTTATTTCAGACCTTTATTACGTACTCATACGAGAGGATAATAGACGAAGTAACTATCTTTAAAAAGGCTTTATTGTCAAGCTTAAATATACATATTGCGCCATTGCTCCTTATATTTTTTTCTTATTTTTATATTTCAACACAAAGTGTTGAACTGTTCCCAGCGTCCGGTCCTTGCATTACAAAATGTGATTGCTAGCTCCATACCCGTTGTCTGCGATTTCTGCGAGACATTCCAATCAGTCGGACTGCGTCAGAGGACGAACTAAGACTGGGAAAACCGTTAACTAGATCCGCTACCGTATTCGGGTCGCACTTCATATTCGAGGCGGCGAGCGTCTTCCAACTGCAGCAGAAATGCGCCTTCCAGCTGCGAAATAAGGGCCTACGTTAATTAAGTTGGTACAAATCTGTGTTCCGGGTTTAAAGTATTATTGCAAGGGACAAATTTATGATAGAAGACGATCGCTTTGGCGTATCAATTTGTCCAAAATCAAGTTATGCTGGCATGGAAAACTGGCTTATTAGTCAATTCGCACGAATTTACTCGCCCAAAACGGGCGAATCGACACATTTTATATAATAGTAGGTATATTATTTTCTATAGGCGATTCGCGAGAAGTTAAGTAATTTGTGGGCGAATTGACAAGTCCAGAAATACGTATTAGGCAATTGGCACATTTTATATATTTTATGAAATAAAGTTTTAAAAAAGTACACTTGCGCATAGACCTGAATAAGAGTGAAATATTTTAAAATAATAAGTACGAAAAATTTATAGATTATTCTTTAAATTAAAGGTAGGATAATTTACTTGAAACTGTGAAAATAATATAGGTATGTAAGTAATTATCACTTAAAACGTGCCGTATGCTTAGTGATACAAATAATAAGAGAGAGAGCAAATCATTGGTAATGTTTAAAAAAGGGAAAGCACTATACGTTATATCGCACACTCGCGTTGGGCGCCCATGGGTATTTCTTATCATTCAGTTTTTCTATGTGTTGTGAGTTAAACCATCGACGCTACACGAGCAAAATTAATTGGATTTAAACGAATATCGTAAATATATAGGTCAATAATGTGAATATTTCTAAGTGTTACGTGCTGGCAAAATCAAAGAAAAATATGCTAATATGTATTATGTAAGCAAAAAAATATGTTTCTATGTTTGTAATATTATTGTAGATACTTATTAAGGCCCTTGTACTGTGCCAATTTTATGTAAGATCCTTCCCCGTCATTTTATGGGCCGCTGCTAAATTGGTCGATGAACAATTTTCATTAGTTTCAAGAATTTAAATATAATACCTACTAACAAACAACGGTACCTAGAGTAGGTACTACCTACAATATAAAATTTACGAGAAACTATGAATAAGAAGTATATACACTTCTGTACGCTAGTGTACTTTTTTCGTAACTTTATTGCATAACATGCAAAACGTGCCAATTGCCTAATACGTATTTCTGGACTTGTCAATCCGCCCACAAACTACTTAACTTCGTGCGAATCGCCTACAGAAAATAATTCATTATCTAAAAGTGTCGATTCGCCCGTTTCGGACGAGTAAATTCGAGCGAATAGACTAATAAGCCGGAAAACTACGTTGAATTTTTTCAACCAATTTAAAACTGGTAGATTGAATCGGCTTTAGTCGCAACAAACCGAGTGTACGCAACAGCATTGTACGGTTGTACCTACCCGTCGTATCAGCAGGCATTGACATGTGGGGTGTCACTCGAGCCCGACGCGCGCAGCGCGCGGCTTAATACTGATAAGATTTTTCCGACCAATTTGCCACTGAGCACTGTTCGCAACACCTGCCCGTTTTTTACGGTAAATTTGCTTCAAGTACGCACTTAGTATGGCGCAAGCCCTTATGATCTGTTTCTTTGCAACATATGCTGCTCAGATAAGTTACACTTAGAAACACTCGGGGCTTCCTAACGCTACTGTGCCACTCAACGTACCATTTTTGTGGCATACGGGTATTCGAAAAATTTAGTGCGCGTTTTAATATTAGATTCTGGGGAGTCGCCGCCCCGTTATGTCAAACACGAGGATACATCCCGCCACATTGCAGCAACATTTCCTCGAATCGAGTGCCCGCCGAGTTTTGAACTCGGTTAAGCTAGGCGAAATAGCTATTCTGAAATTTCAGCAACGCATATGCAAATGTCAGCTCTCGACACTGATTGTACGAGTGGCACGGGGAAAATTCATGCATTTACATTAAATTTCACCGAAATTGGATCCCGAGTTCGTAGTTTATATACAAGCTAGTGTGACACGTGCGCCCGCTCCCGATATTTACGATTTTCAATCGCATCTGTCGCAACACCCTTATGATTGTTTAGCGAGCGGATCCTTATTCGTGCTCGTTTATTGTGATGCATATTTTTCTGACATATATACTTGAATTACTTGCACTTTATGTTTCGTACTAATATTATATTACCTACTAATATTAATATTACCTACACTAATAACAACCAAGTGATATCGTCGCACAAACAGAAAATATTGGTTCAATTCTTCGGAAATCTCAGTGCATATTTTAACCCCATAGACGGTAGAGCAAAGAGCCCGATCAAATGCATTTTAACTCCTATACGTACAGTCCTGGAGTGGAGACCGCGTATCGGCAAGCGTAGCGTGTGACGCCCCCCGGCTAGATGGACCGACGACCTCGAGAATGTGGCTGGGACAGACTGGATGCGGAAGGCGGAGGACAGGGTGCTGTGGCGCAGCCTGGGAGAGGCCTATGTCCAGCAGTGGACTGCGATAGGCTGTTGATTAGTTTAGTTGATTAGATTAGTAGGAGTTGATTGATACGCACAGTCTATTTATTTGGCACACAAGTGCAAGTTAAAAATAAGACTGGATAAACTGTGCGGATCGATACATAATATAGCTAAACACATAATATATGGCTTTTTGTTCTTTCCATACAAAGCTATGCTGTTAGCAATTATTAATGGAATTCACATTTATCCCCTATGTGCAATGATTATGTTAATAGATCAATTCTTTATCAAGCCTTTTAAGTAAATCCATCAAAGCCCCCTCATCCTTACTATCTATCAGATTTAACTAATTGTGACATGATTATCAGCGATGTTAAAGGTTTAAAACTATCATGCGGGTCAATTTAGATACGATGCGGACATATTCACTTGAAAGTGTTTCGAAGTTATGTTTTGTGTTGCCCGGTTGACTCCTTCAATAATTGTTTCACTTCCTTTTCATTAACTTTTAATCAAAGCTAGGCTATCGGCTCTCCTATTAAAATGTTAATGCGTCGCTTACCGGAATAACTAATCGAATGATTGTTTACATTCGTTCAGTTCGCAAGCACAGCAGCCTGCGTATAATGAATGTTGGTTACATTAATTACTATTTTAGTGCCAGGTTTATAGCTTTGCCGTTATCGGCTCATGTGAGATTACGTGTTCAACCTTATTACTTTTCTCTTTTTATTTTCGATGACTCAATTCCACTTTATTGTTGCACCTTTACAGCTATAAAACAACGATGATTCTATTTTCCTCATTTAAGTATTTGATGAGATTAGAAATGTGAGAGGTGAAGCTATCACAATAAAGCACATCAGCTTTGTCCACATTTATAAAAATGTGGATTCTGCTCGTTATTTTTCAACTTTTTCTTAAATTAATGAGGCATTCACATATCTTGGTGTCGTCTATTAAACTTTTTATTTATGTGATCCGATTAAACTTACAATTCAACCGCAACGAAGCCGTGAACGTAGCTCACTTTCGGACAGCAGTTACAAAACTCATACACTAAGATTTCCTCAGTGTTACGAATAAAATATCTCACTATCTCCCACAGTGAACTAATTGTATCACTTGTGGAACAAGTGGATCGACCGTTCTCTCTAATTTGCGGGTAATGCCGTCCAGTGCATGAGCCTAGGAAAGGTAATAAATTGGCGCTGGCGATCGATCGCGGCGCTCGCGCACAAATCAACCGGCACGTCAAAACAATGGCGGCTACGGCTGCGGGGGCGATCGTGCAACCACCCGCCGCTTATCGTCAAAACCAACTTATTTATACCACAATACCTCGGGACCTACATACGCTTGCTGGAAATCATTTAACTAATAGCTATGGGCCTGATCTCATCTTACGTTGCTTGCAATTTCTTGAATGGGAAATGCGCTTGATCAGATTGCAAGTAAAATTAAAGACTACGCACACGGCGGAGCTGTAATCTGCCGATAGTTTAGATATATTGTTAATGGGTTATGAAAGTGGTGAATAAATTAATCTAAATTATTGTAAAAAGTCGGCCTAAAAGTTGATGAATGAATTTTATAATTGGTGGTTTCTTTCAGTTATCGGATTTCATAAAATTTCAAACCTATTTCGGTGATGTTCGTATTAGGTATCATGAACCTGTTCCTCGGTGTGCTGGGAAAAACCATGAATGAATGTTAGTGAGTTTTTGTTCACTTGTCACTGCGTTTCCGGCGGTCGTTCGGTCGCACGACGGCGCGCGCGTGGAGAATCGCCGTACGCGTCGGACCGTCGCGCACTTGATCGCCTTTAGGGCCACCATCAGCCCTTTTCTTAGAGATTTTTTCATCAAGGGCGCAATATACTTGATGTCTTTACTTGCTCAAAAAAAAAATAACCAGCCTGTCTTAGTGTTTATTAGCGCAAGTTTAGAATGAAAATAATAATTGTTTCAGAAAATAATATGAAATTCCGCCGTCTTTATTGTATGACAGCCCTATACTCATCACGCGGTGGACATGCTCCACCAGTTATTAGTGATTGAAAAACAACCTAAAATAACCGATCATCATGGGACCGTACTGTAACGTGCCGGTGCCGTTGTTTGGTAGAATGTAGCTGGTGGCTTTTTGTCTTTTTTTTTAGCTCGCTTTGTGCTTCTTCTTCCTACCGACTCAAACCTGCTAGCAGGTGTCGTCAATTAGAGTGTAAACAGACAGACTGCATTCCAACTGCAAGCTCAATTTTGCATTCTGCTTGGATGTTATGTAAGGTAGTGAAACTGCACCGGGTCAAACGAATCTTTGCAAATCTAAGCTTTTGTGCTGTGCAACCTGCAGTCACGTTTTGCTTAGCTGATCGTCCTTCACCGTTCGGGAGCCCTTCATTCTAAGGAAGACTAGAGGGGTCTCGGTAAACTACGAATTGATTTATTTACTAACCTCAAAACCTTTGTTAATTCCAGATTGAAATTATATTAAACACTGTTTTCACTACGTATAAACATTCAAAACTTCATCTGACATTCTTGAGACATACGAGGTGGAAAAAAAGCGCAAGGACATCACGAAAAATTGCGTAGTTGTGTATTACGAAACTGTTCACGTGGAGAGCTCATCTCTGTGTGTATTCGCTCGGGAACTGAAAAAAAAACAGTAAGGCAAAGCAACAGGTAGACGTCCAATTAGAGAGGGCCGCACTTGAGTGGCCGACGCGTCGCGCGACACCGAGCTTTGACGGCCTCCACAAAAACTGCGACCCGTTTCGCCTGCCGCCATTACACTAGTACTTTTTGCACCACAAACTTGTCGCGCTTCACTTTGACTTTCTCGACCTCCATGTTGCATACATATGTACGCATTATTCAGCACCAGTCAAGTAAAAAATAATTCGCTCTTTCTTTACGACGTGCCGATCTAGAGCTTCGATACTGACTACAGGGCAATTAATTATAACTTTAATTTGCACTGATAAGCAGTAACACTGAGAGACATCACCATAATTTACGACGAATTCACTTGCACAGTTTATCGATTAATCTGCTGCGAATTCTTATTTACATTTTCAATTTAACTGGAAATATTATTCGGCGACCATAAATCAGGAGTCTCCCCCGGCTTCTTGCGACAATTTCGGAAAGAGCTTTAATTCTTAATTATGGCCTTGGTTGGTCTGTCGTGGTTATTTTGCTTTGTGAAATTATCTTTCGGGCAGCCCTGCTATAAATTTGCTCACGCGTTCAATAATTAAGATGTTAATATATATGTAGCCAAGTTCAAAAATTTTCATCTCATACAATCGTTTGATGTTGCCGATTGTACCTGGTAATAAAACTTTGTCACATATCTTGACAAACGAGTTTTTGGATTCGTAGCACCTACTTTATTCTATTGAATTTGACTTATATTTTCGCTTGATGTCGGCTTCAAAATATCTTTTTTCATTAGACATTATATTGCAAGGATGATCCTCTGCTACAAACATAACAAATTCATCATCAAATGCAGCTCTACTATGTATAGTAGGTATTCAAACGAATTAAACAAACAACTTAACAATATATTTTTTCAGTTGTTAACAAAATGTAGGCTATTCGTTGAAATTCCACCAATGGAATTTTAATTCACAATTTGTCTTCCAATTTTTGGGTTTGCTCGGAACGCGCGCGGTAATGGGAAGGCATGCCACGCGGCTGTCGCACGCTGTCTTCGAATACGCTACCATAAAAATAATCTGGATTAAGGGCGATCGACGACTTTGTGGAACAAAATTGAATTTACTTCGAACTAAATATAAGATTGTCTAGTTTGCTGCGAATCTTCGAAGTCCAGTTAGGCGAGCGGAGAAGCATGTGATGCAGTTTTAATGACATAATCCAGTTACCGCTGACTCGATTAACCCTCGCTACTGCCGGCTTCGCTAAACACCTATCTTCACGTGTTGCCGTTCAGACACTGAATCTGTCTAGTGCCGTATTAGTTATTATGTGCTAGATCGAAAGCAAGCAGAGCTGTGCCAGCCCCAACTGACGCTTCATCGATTTACCGCGGTGCCTCGTTATTGACCATTCACGTTGATGACGCGTACTTGCCTTACTTTAATATGTAACACCATTTATGATATGTTGCATAATTGAAGCAATTATTCTTAGCCAACGGCGATATCGACATTTTAATTGGGCATTAGTAAAAGTGTTTATTAGTGGGTTAGTAAGTGTGAAGTAGCGAGTTACATGAACATTGGGAACACTGATAAAGGTACCTCGCCGGCGGTGCGGTCGCAGTCACTCTCTTGAAGTAGAAGCAAGCTCATCAGATAAGCATGCGTGACTTCACACGGTGACGGCGCGCACGCAGCACGCAATGAACATTCACTGCTAAAGTTTTTATTACAAAGCAACTCACTGCTGATAATAAAAATAACATGATGCTGTTAACTTTGTACCTTCCAAGATTTCACATCATTCTTTTTACAACTAAGAATGTACTTATTTAATAGAGCTTGATCTTATGTGGGCTGACCGATGTTAAAAAAGTCATCGTATATGTCACATATATACGTTGTTTGATGTTTAAGTATCACTAAAATTAGTACATACCTTCTTCAGTAGCCGAATAAAGAAATAGAGGCTATTAAACGTGTAAGACACATTTATACCGATATATATTTCAAGATTTTATTTATAGTTACTAGATTTACTGTCTCCGGTGGTTAATTTATTTGTATTTTTATTTAAGATTTGCATATTATATGGGCCGAATAAACATAGGTATATCTGTGTGGGGAAGTTTTATTAATTGTTATCGTACCACATGGCGGCTTTACGTTACCGGATATCTCAATTGATAGCGATATGTTAAATCTTTCTGATTATTTAAAACATCTTATTCAGACAGGCGCACAATAAGTTCCTCTGAAGTGAAGTATTACCTAAAGTAACGTACGGGAGCTTATAAAGTTTCGCATTTCATAGTCTGTCATATTGCGTTCAAGTAATGGTACGAGGGAGCGATTACCATCGATATTATGCGGTATCTTACTGTACATTACAAGGTGGATTG
Organism: Brachylomia viminalis; assembly: GCA_937001585.2. NCBI lineage: Eukaryota > Metazoa > Arthropoda > Insecta > Lepidoptera > Noctuidae > Brachylomia > Brachylomia viminalis. Next base: position 11,176,107 of record OW443310.2, on the reverse strand, counting down.
AAATGAGCGTGTTAACGAGGCAGAAACGAGTGAGACGAGGGCATGCATGACCTCGGGATCAAACGCGTGCCTCGCGCAAACACTGACAAATGTAGGCGACAAACACGAACTAGAGCAGGCTTCAGACACTTACTGAGAACCGTACACTCAAAAACCAGCCGTTTGGTTAGTTTTTGCATACGTAACGCCTTGTTCAAGAACACAAAGTTACCGCAATCACAACCGGTACACCTCAATATACAAATGGTTTTTGCAGGTGATTGGAAACGGGATCTGGCAAACAAGCCGTCTAAAAAATTAAGCTTGATTTACCAACTATTTAAAAAGCCGCTAATAAGTGTATGGAGCAAATTGTGAAGTGTTAATGGTCTATGGATTTCACGGCGTACACGTAATGGTTGTGGCTGTTGCCTTACTTCTAATACTGCCGGTCGTAATTGCTCTGTTGAACGAATCGTTTATCATATTAGAAGATTGAAAGTGCTTCGAGCTAGAATTTATAGCATTTTAATTTGAGCTTTGTTACAGTGATGTGTCATGCAGATTTTGTGTCTACTTAAGCTTGTAAATGTGTCATTATGGTAATCATATCCTTAAGGCTATATTGTAGGTAGTGGCTAGGACGTGAAGGTAAGTCAAACGATTTTTTTTACGAAATTTTAATGTACAGTCAGAGTTTAGAAAGCTAACAAGCCTTTTTGTAAATAAAGACTTCCTAAATTCATCAAAATCATGAAATTTAATTTTCGCACACTAAACATCATAGATATATGGATTATTTATTGCTGTTATAAAAGACTATCGGAAGAATTCACTTGTAATTAAGATTGAATTTATAAATCAACCGTCGCTGGTATAGAATAACTCAATAATTTTATCGAAGAAGGCGTCTATAAAAAGTTTATTCGGAGAAGCCATTATTGGATTTGCTTGTTATTTTTATGAACAACAATAATTCAACTTTGTATTTTCACTGTTACATAGTCAAGAAGACAAATGTTAAGAATTTCTTTTCATTAACTGGGCATTAAGTACATAGTGGTACGATGTTAGTGAGGTGAGGCGATGAAGCTCGACGCGGAGCACTATAAATCAACGCGGTAAGACTGTATTTCTTTCGTAATCAGCTCATATCGGTTCTCGCGGTTGTGGCCGCCTAATTATTGTCGACTTTTACGATCGGCCTAACGAGTTTTCACTTGGAGCCAATCACGATTTTACGGCGCACATATTTTGAGTTTTAATTATTATAAAAATATCCCTTGCGAAGGCACAAAATGAGAAGTTTGATCATTGTTAGATAACCTAGTTGAAATGTTTATTTAAAGATGATAAATATAGTCGCAGAAGTTTCTCTTCCTAGGTAGGTATATCCCCCAGCTAAAGCTTTAAACAAACACGAATAAAATCCTACCTACAATACCTATGTAAAGTCAGGGAAATTTATTGTTATCAAATTGACTACCAACTTAAATTGTCCGTATATTCATATTGTAGTCTGTGAATTTGATAAACAACTAATTGCCCCTACTGTACCCACTTGTTTATACAGGATGGGTTTTTGAGACGGGGCAATAAGGACAGGTACCTTAACCGTTGTAGCTACAGGGAAACGGTCTTAGAAGACTAACCTTAACTTTAGAGGAATTTTGATCTGAATTCACTGATTTTGAAAGGTTGTACAGTCAGCAAGAAAATGGATTTTTTTTACAAAAAAAATAGTTTGATGCCAATCGATCCTGTAAGATTCCTATAAGGATGAACTTAACTCTATCGAACCAACTGAGGTTTGAGCAATAGAAAAGTCAGGAATCGCGAAAAACTTCATCTTGTAGGAAATGAGAATCCGTATTATTTTTTATGATGGATAGACTGACAGAAACAACGAAAAATAACCGAAAAAAAAATAAAGCCCGTCAGTTAATTCAAAGTGGATCAATTACTCGATGTGTCGAGTGCAAACAAGACAGGTTTTGCAAGTGATAAAATAGGGTTAAAAACTGAAAGCACATCATAGGTGGCAGCACAGTTCAGTCTACAAATCCATTGTTTTGTTTATGTTTACTTTTGTGTCGATCACAAATTCAACGAAGACAAGATAAATATTTATTAATCAGACTTAGAGTGTCGCACTATTAAATAACGACGCAAGGAAAAAGGAAGCGTCTGCTACTGGTAAAAAAGCAGTTTTACTGGAAAAGACAGTAAATTATGAACGCTTTAAAATTTGTAGGTTATCTTGTGTTTGTTAACTTGACGTTCGTTTTTTGGTGAAGACTGGAGGCGTAGGACAGGAATAACCCGATAGGAGTTGAACCAACTGGAGGATAATCTTCCTGCTTGAACAACTTCAGAGATGATAATTCTGGCACTGATCGAATATGATAATATAAAAACACACACACCTTTACTATAATTTACGTAATATCACACCACATGAGCCTGTATGAATTAATTAATTGCACCTATCCCAGCGTGGTTTGACCAGACTCGATTAATCGAATGAACCCGAAGATTTGCACTAGCTCCTGGAGACTCATGTTTCATGGTGCTACAAAGACCATTGCATATCAAGGAGTAGAGGGCGCCGTAATGGTAGGGAAGACGTGCCCTTAGGATAGGAAGGATTGCGACCCGTACCGGCTATGCATCCTAGAGGTAGGCATTGGACTAGTGGAGAGATCACACCACGTGTGTCTGAATAAAAACAGACTTAGTTATCTTGGGAGCATCATCTGTAGCTATACGAATTTATGCCATAAAAGTCGTCAGGTTTAAAAAAATAGCACATAGTCTCGACGAAATATCGGGTTTCCAATTTTTTTCGGATAGCTTTCTCCCACAATTTTCTTCGTTTAACATATTTGGAAAATACATGGGTTCCTGTTTTCTTTGCAGTCAACAGCTGCGCAACGGAGAATGTTAATTAATTATGTGTAAAAGACGTCGCTTGTTTACGAAAATATATCGATAGTGACAGTTAACTGTCAAATTCTTGGACTTTGGATAGCAGCGACATCTGAAGTGAGCAAGTGGCAGTTTTTATCCCCACTGCAATCATATTTAAAATACAATCAACAATGTTTAAAAAATAATGTTTTTACATGCCTAAACGTTCTAAGTTATTTCATGTCATTTTTGTTAGTGAATGTTAGAAACCGTATGCATCAAACTATCATGATTTTGTTTTCAAAGCAAATTTTAATAAAACAATGGCTCGTTTCATTCGAAATTCGCAGCATAACTTTTATTTGTTTATTTTAGGCCAGTTTTCGTTGTAGCAGTCACTTTATCTATCATAAAAAAAAAATATATGGATTCTCATTTTCTACAAAGTGTATGGGAAAAGCTTTTTCGAATTTTGACTTTTCCAGTAATCAAATCACAGTTGGTCAAATTAAATTAGCTAGAGAAGGTAAGGAAGGTCAATAACTAAACATGATAAAATAAAATAGAAAATAATTTGATGATTTTTTGGTGGTCGTCGGTCGCAGGCGGTATTATCACGCTATCAATCAATCTTATCATCATATTGTTTCATGGTATTTATCAGCTTATGGTAACTATGATAAGATACGAGTACATATGTTTGAGATTCAATTTTGTCCAGGTATGTAGGAGGAAGGCGGTGTCTGTCACACAGTTAATACTAGCACAGACATCGTCGTTTACTCTGTATTTAAAACACTCAAACTTTATTTTGACCTCCACGATCGGCTTGAGCACCCTCGAAAACCATGAAAACTACACCATGATGAAAAACTTGAACATTTTCGCAGCCGCCATCTTGGATTTTCATTTTGACCTCACTATTGGCTTCAGCACCCTCGAAAACCTTGAAAACTATCTCTCTCTGTCTTTTTATAATATAATATAATAAAAAGTCGCATGGGGGGCATAACGCTATTTCGTTACGTGACGATTTCTACAACTCCTACTCTTACAACAAAAAATGCAACAAAAAAAAAAGATGAATTATTTATTTTTTTGTGTTATCGCTACCCATCCGGTCTGCGGAGTTTGGCTAGATTATTTAATTTGACCCTTTATTTGCCACTAAATACTTTTTTATTAAGAGCCATTTTATCGGTGTGATGTATACCTAACTTATGTAATATCTCTTAGCAGAGATCATAATCTCGAAATTCTTTTAGTGTTTATTTTATATTCAACTTCATTGTTACCGATTATCGAACTTAATAAAAACAAGCGCATTATTAAAATAATTTTCTATAATATAAGCAATTATATTACACATTATTCATTTTCGTAGAGCATATTTGCATATTATTGAGATAACAACAAGAAAAACGCATCAGATTGTCTCTACAACGCTGAGATGATTGCCTTATTTATGATCGTATCTCGTAAGAATGTAGGTTACTCTTGTTCCACGTCGGTGACTATATGTTTTATGTTTAGGAATCTGACTGCCCTATCTCAGATATTAACATATTGATTGTGCTCACCGTATTGATGTGCGACAGTCGACTCGCTGCGAGCTGCTGTGTTCGACACTGTAGACTAGTTTGTTTAGAATAGTGCTGCGCCTTAATGCGTTCAATAAAAATAAGTTACAACACCGTAAATATACCTTTACGATACCTCGTATCCATTAGACACAGCCTGAATATGGCAACATACTCGGTCCCTTGACTTTATTATAAATTATTAGATCGTGAAACACCATGCCGTGTAATATACCCGTTTATGACTCTCGAAAATTAATAAAGAAATACGTTTAATGATGGTGAGTCAGTGTCACGTAATACAAATATAAAATAATGTAGCGCTTTATCGCTAGTTAGTGGCAACACTAGCGTTCGGAGCGCGCCAGTCCCCGCATCAACTCGATCAAGTTATCTCGGAATCTAAACATAGTGTAGATGTAAGTGTTGATAAAGACCCCTATCTTCTCAGAGGCTGAGGTGTCTGGATATTAGGACCGTAAGCAATTTGTCAAGTTCGATGTACGTTTTGTTAACGGTATTTTATAAAAATACATCCACATCTAATCAATACACCGATTTCAATGAGCGAGGATCGCCCTCGCGCGATGATCATTACATTATCTGATAAAAATGATTTTAAAGAAACTTTGGAGGAAAGTTTATGATGGATGTGTGAAGTTAGATTTTTATTTCAGTGCAAAAATTTTATAAATCATCTGTATGTTGCTAACGTGACGATTTGTGCTGGAACACTAGTTACCTACTGGTTGAAGAGATAGATACTTTGAATTTGAATTAACTGTTTTGAATTTGATTGAATGAAAAAAATAATACATAATAAGTTCTCTCAACTGATAGTTTTGGACTTCACCTGCCTTTAAAATAAACAAAACTAATTATTTAATTAACGGCACATATATCTCAATTACTTTCGCAAACCCAATACCTGGAACGTATTGAAAACGGAACACTTATATTTATTTGCCAATTTGCCTCATGTTATTCATTATTCCAATCGAAAAAGATTGGCGAAACTCATTGGCACATGGCAACATTTTGACAATTTATGAAGCAATCAGTGTTTCTTTTCCCGTGTTTATTCGGAGAGAATTATTTATTTTATCTCGAGATGGTGTTGGAAATTGTTACGGAGGTTGCTTAATATTCATTGATCTCGTCTCACGATTTGTTTACGTCGATGCGCGTAGGCGCCGAGGTAGAGAGTGGTCAAATTAAAAGGTATCTGAAGCTGGCCTCGGTGGCGAGCCGACGAGCCAACGAGCCGGCCAGCCGGTTTTACTCCCCGGGGCTTCATGAGGTGTAAATATGCGGACCAATGCACTTGTAACGATTCACGCACTGTGACAATTTAAACCGAGTGATTTAATAATTGCTGCTGCGTGTAACTGTTATGTAACCCGCTAATACGTAATGATCAAATTATATGAGACCAATGTGCGAATTAAAATAGTAACTTCTGTTCGTGTAACTACCGAAGTATAAGCCACCGTAACGTCTTAGATACGTTCCATGATTACTTTTCCAGCTTCTGTACTCATCGATAATTTTATATTTAGACATGCATGATTCGATAAAGCTCAATAGAAGTAGCTGTCAAATATTGTCATGGATCTGTACACGCAGGCTTCCGGCGTGAAATTTATAATTTTAAACTTATCAACTTGGTTCGAAGGTACACAAGAAATTTAAAATTATTTCATTGGTGTGAATAACAATTTTGATTGAAGCTGTGGTAGTTATATAGAATAGAAAAATGTTTGGATGTTTTTCTTTTCTGAATATCCCATTGTATTTTTACGAAAGCTTATGCATGTGGAACAAAATTATACGATAATTTGTCTGTCATTAAATTGGAAATAAGTGGTACACAGTAAAAACTTTATGCTGTAGAAAGAATTCAAATTAATTTAAATTACTTTAGACAAGTAAATGCACAAAAGTATTGCTGGAAGAAGGAGAACTAATTAAAAGTTAGCTTCTGTACTAATAATTCGTTTGACTGTCAAAGTTTTGCGTCGTTAATTTTAATTAAAGAAACGCGGGAGCTGAGTTTGTAACAATATTAAAGCATTGAAATTGGTGATCCGCTAAACTTCGACATTCTGCTCGCGGATGACCGTCCATTCATTTTAATTAACCCTTCTGTGGCTCTCATCTGCCTCGCTATTAGAAAAGTTTCAACTTTTTTGCGAAACTGGCGACCACGCGGTAATTCAATTATGATTTGGAGTTACTGTGGAGCTTGAAACCTACTGCTTTCATTTCTCGACCTACTTCATATCTAAAATGAAACGAGTCCTCGCAGTTGCGACATAGTCAAAGCATGCAATTTCTTGTAGAACTTACACAGCTATCATTTTTTCGCAGCTGCCTTGTTCATTTGTATGTCCGGCTTGTATGTATCCGATTCCCAATTCTGCGCGTTCCTCCCCGCTGTCCACGTATTAATCTTGGTCGGTTTCTTCGCGTCTTTGATTAAGGCTCGCTGTGATGTATTTCTTGCGCGCTAACCTAATGGAAAGACATACGTCAAGTGTCCACCTTATTGGCCAGCGGATTGGCTTAATGGTGCCAATGCCTGACTTACAGTAAATTTCGTCACTCTCGTAATATGGTCACGCATGTGAGATGCAGTAGATAGAAGCAGACCGTAAGATAACTGTTAAGATAATAATATTGGCTTGTACATTTTTATAACGAGATTAGAATTAAATGACTGCGATACTAATCTGTTTATTCAGTTCATTGTGTGCTTTATCTCAATGATGGGAGGCTATTTGCATGCGAATACAATAACAGTATCGGTATATCTTATAATTTCCCCTTTTATTTAAAGCCGAGGTCAAAAACTAGTGATAACCCATGCGGCCGTTTCGGATAATCTTTGAAATAATGATACTGGCCTAATGTTCCGGTTTTACATATTTGTAGAGCTTTGCTTCGCTTCAGACTATGTATTCCATGGAAATCTTGATTTGAATTTACATTTTATGTATAAAAAACATGTTCTTCTTAATTTGGCCCCCGCCCGTCTGATGCGGAGATTTTGTCGATTTAAAAAAAAATATTTATAAAAAAGTAGGACACATTTTATATCACCAGCAGCTTACGCAGTGTTACGGTATCAACTTTCCCCCTTGCACGTTAAGATAAAGATAGTCATCGTTGCGTGATTAATAGTCGTATTCATATCGTTTTGTTAACTAGCTAACGGTCTAGAAGCCTTCTTTGCAGTCACACCATCAATGAGACGTCACTTTTTATACCGACGACTGGTGCGAGACGTACTTGAACAGACACGGATCGGTATTTCGTGCCTCTCGTGTCTCTACGAACCTAATATAATATGTCATAATTCACTTTTCTAACAACAATTTATCACATGTCTACATCGACTGTTAGTTTTTTCTGGTCGATTATAAAATGTTACTGTAAAATCCGTCAGACCTGTGAAATATCTGTTCCCAATGTGTATTAATATTTTTTTGACGTGTAAATTAAGTCCTATAAGCATCTTAATCTGATGTGTTAAATTATTTTATGGGATTTGGCCACAGCACTCATTAGTTAATTAAGCTCGGCTATTAGCGAATTGGCTATTATTGGTCGTAAGCATGATATTGTTGTCTTATTTCAAAATCCTTTGCAATTTTAATATTCCTTAAACGATATTTATGATATGACGAGTTGACGACAACATCGATAATAATCGTCAGTTAGATAATTTATTCTAAAAGCTCAAAAATATGTCACTCATTTCATCTTGATACTTGATTGCCTGCTCATTTCGATCGATTCTAATATATGTGTGTAATTATTTTATCTACGTATTTAACCGGTTGTTAAAGTTTTGAGAATGTTTAGTATCATATTGTTTGTTACGTGATCCCTTCGTTATGAGAGATGGCGTGCTAGAGTCGATTATGGCCATACCATAACTCTCGTTTGCGCCAGGCTTTATATGTGTCTGGTTTAAAATGAGTATTTTATGGCCTTTGGAATTCTGTGGTGTCAGTCAAATTCCTGAATCGAATGTAATCTTTGTTTATGCTTTCCATATATTTGGATTGCTTCATTGTGAGCTCGTGCTGATAAAACTTTTCGGAATTTTTGTTTTGTTTTTTTAAATTATTGTCTTTTTATTATTATTCTATTTAAGGGATATTATGTTGTCTAGAAATTACCTGATTCTAATTTTAACTTAAGTATTAAAATGTCATGTAACCATAGAGTTATTCATTGTGAGCTCGTGCTGATAAAACTTTTCGGAATTTTTGTTTTGTTTTTTTAAATTATTGTCTTTTTATTATTATTCTATTTAAGGGATATTATGTTGTCTAGAAATTACCTGATTCTAATTTTAACTTAAGTATTAAAATGTCATGTAACCATAGAGTTATTAAGGCAGATTATTGAGACAATAACCTTTTTAGTTCCCGATACCAATTTATTTTCAATACATCATACAATATGAGTAAGCACTATTAATTTCATATCTTCTCATGAAATCCCGACCTTGTTTCAGCGTCTTTTTTCCACTCAGGTACCTATGTACCTATCTATTCATATGAATGACTTAAGTGATTAATGATTCGAGATAAACTCCATACAATACACAATATGCAAACCGACTGAACGCCGATCAACCGTTTTGATATCTACACTAATTTGCATTGTTAATAGATATCTAGATGTGCTAATGCGGTATGCCGCGTGGGCAATTGTACATTTATTACTGTACCATGTCATACAATAAAAAAAAAATGCTGTTCCATACATTTTGGCCGCGTAGGTATTTTATTTATTTGTTTTATTTTATCACTTTTTTTATCAAACAGCAGGTTTTTTTTGGTATCTGCCAATATTTTCTTTGCTATTGGGTGTAGGATCATGTGCTGAATTCATGGTTAGAGTTTACGCTTCGATGTAACCCCTGTGTCCCTGTATACCTACCATACCTCTTCTTTTTAGGTCACTTGTTTTCAAGCTCCTCTCGATTTGGCTAGAGCCACGATAAGAGAATAGCTCGTCCAATCGAGTATTTATTTATTTGCTAGCTATTGCACGCACCTTCCTCGCGTTTAGTTCTCAAAATGATCCCACGGGAACGTACTACTGGGGCCGTACTATGACGTGTTAATTCCATCATTGTTCCAGCGTGAAAGAGAGACGGAGCTATACATGACCGATAGCACTATCTCTTTTTCGCAACGGAATCATGATGGGGTTAACACGTCATAGTACGGCCCCAGTACCGTATAAAAAGTATCCTCTGTCCTAACCCAGGTCATGGTCTACCCATGTGCAGAATTGATCTAAATCCACAATAATAAAATAAAAGGGCTGCTATTTATGCCTATTGTACATAGTTAGACGCAGCATTCACATTAAAGGCATAGTCGCGTATATATTAATATTCTAGTGTTATTTATTTTAGAAGTATGTATGTATGTTTGTATGTATGTATGTATATTCTCATACTATTTGTTTTATTTTATTAAGTGAATTGTTTTTGATTTTATGTATTTTATTTTCTCTTTTAGTCTTACACACGCTGTCTACATCTCTAAATCTACTATCCTATCGCAGGTATGCTGGAAGAGATTTCATTAGAAATAAGCATCACCTTTGTACCTATTTTTCTGTTTTTTTCTTCTTGTCTGTTTATATAAGTGTGTACATAAATGGTTAAATAAATAAATAAAGACAACAACGTAATTATCTAAAAAAATTGGGTGCGGTCGTGGGACCCCTGTCAGTAACGGAGTTCCTTACGCGATACTCGCACGCACACAGTCGTATATTGTAGAAAGCGACAGAGAAAATAAGTTTGAATTAAATACGCGTTTTTAATACAGAGCCATCTAGTTTAAGTTTTTAGAAGCTCTTATAAAGTTCTCGCCATCTTGGATTTTCATTTTGACCTCACTATTGACTTCAGCACCCTCGAAAACCACGAAAACTACACCCATGATGAAACATTTGAAAGTTTTTGTAGCCGCCATCTTAGATTTTCATTTTGACCTCACTATCGGCTTAAGCATCGTTGTTTTTTTTCCCGTGGGTAAATCTTCATGGATACCCTCCGCCTGGGAAGAAGCGAGGGTTATGTCGGACTCCTACTGGCTAGAACCCCACTGTTCCTTCTAGGACCATGAGTCGGGGGCCCGAGATATACTTGTATGCCGCTGAATGTGCGGCCTGAAGTCCCACTGGCTGTCGAGGACGAGTCCCAAGTACTTCATCGTCGACTCGACACCGATGCGGATATGTCCTACCACTATGTGTAAATCCCGAGGTGGCCTGTTCGGAGGACCATGGAAACAGATAGCCTCTGACTTGTGCAAAGCCACTTCGAGACACAAACGCCGGATCCTTCCAACGACCTGCGCAACCCCTGCCGTGGACAGTATGGTCAATTGCTAGTGCGTTTTCCCCGGGCTGTTATCGGCGTAACTGGTTAAGTCGACGCCGTGGGAAAGTGCACCGCACAGCACCCAATCGTAACCAATGTTCCAGCGGCCCCAAGACCGAGCCCTGCGGAACACCGCACGACGCTTCTCCTGGGTTCCACCTTTCCCGACCCGGGTACATTTACAGCTCCCTCCGCTAGGCTTATCGAAAATCAAGAAAACGACACCAATGATGAAAAATTTTAAACTTTTCGCAGCCGCCATCTTAGATTTCCATTATGACCTCACCGGTTTCAGAATCCCCGAAAACCACGAAAACGACGCCCATGATGAAAAATTAGTTTTTTTTTGCAGCCGCCATCTTGGAATTTCATTTTGACCTCACTATCGGCTTCAGCGCCCTTGAAAACCATGCAAACTATCTCTCCCTTTCTATTATTTTATAATAAAAAGTCGCATGGAGGGGTAATAAAGCTATTTCGGTGGGTGACGAATAAAAAAAATACTCCTACTGCAAGCTGCGTTAGAGAACTTCGTTCCAATAAAATAAAATTTGATTACCAAATAAAGTGGATATTTGCAAGAGTAACCAACATCAGGGTAGATTGCGATGACGGCTGCGCAGGGTTTGATAGTAATCTTTGGAGGCTCTTGCTTTAACACTTTGCTCACGCCGGCGGCGCCGCGCAGTGAAGAAGCTGGTCAACATCGGTGTTGGTTGCGGGCAGACGGACAGAGCGCAGTGTTTGATGGTTTAAGTAGCAACCATAGAGGCTCTTGCTCTAAAACCCATCATTTGTAAAGCCATATACCTATGATGAGCGTTCATCTCGAAGACATTTTGCGTTTGCGCCAATTATGAATGGTTTTGATTACATAGAATGATCGGCGTAAACGCAGTAGTAGCTAACAATGCTAATGCTAACACACTGCACATTAAGTCATTGCTTACTAAACAGTAACCACATCGTGTTATTCTAAGTTATAACCCCCCTACAACTCTGGTTTAATAACAGTAGCTCTAACAACTTACGTTTCCTTTCATTTTCCATTCAGAATGTAAGCATGGCTTTTGAGACTTGCATTCATAAATTTTCGTTTAACTGGCGCCGGTCTTAGGCACGGACTATAACTTAAAAATGTTTGTTTCCTTTACTAACAAGCAAAACAAGAAAGAGATACCTACAGCTGCTAATTAGCTCCTCCAAGCTTGAGTTCATCAAGTATTATTTTTTTACCTTTAATGTCGTACTTCAGTGCAAAGGCCTCCCACCAAGTCCTTCTAACGTGAAACTTCCTTTTAGTGTGTAATCATTTTCTTTTAAATCATTCTTATGTAGAAAGCAATATTTTTACTTACGATTTTCACTTATTCGATGCCCACCTGAATGAGCGCCTCTGTACAAAATTGGGAACTAAAAGTGTATTGATAATACTCGTTCCCCATTGCGTTCACGCCGCGTCGGTGTTTCGGTAATACGGTGAGGAAAAATGGTCGAATGCCCGGATGGCCGGTAGCGAGTGCGGCTCTCATTATATCGAATGAATCGCCGAAGAGCATAATGGTGGGCCGCGTGCATGGCAAATTATATGCCAGCCGATGTCATTGTGATAAATAATTCACTCGCTCGTATCCTCGTCTGAACCCGGTTCACTGCGGGGGTAAAGCTGTTGAGTCGTAATTATGGAGTGTTGTCTATTCTATTAATTGACGTCTGTTTCATTCAAGATTTCTTAGAAGAAATTGTTAGTTTTATAACTTCGTGAGTTTCTCTCTAACATCTTTTCTTCAAAACTTAGCTGATTCTGGAGAATATTGTAGAGATTCGTGAACCTACGAGTCTATACTTACATATTTCTCCAAACTTTTAACCATGTTAATTATAACGTTGATTGACACCAAATAGAAACATATTAGCACGATATTATTTTTGGTTCACCTAGTACTTAAGTGCTTAGAAGTAGTTTTTACAAGCAACTGTGCGAAGTCGACAACGAGGATAACGATGATAATGAATAAAACTACTGAATTTCAACAGCGTTTAGATATTAAATTAATTTCAAATAATCAATATCGCCCATAAGCATTTGTTGATTGAAATTAATTTAATAACCTCGTCGTCGTTGCAAGTTGATTTGAATGACTTCATAGTGTATCTACATTTTTAAATCCGGCTTACTGTGTTACACTGGTGAAGAAGTGGCTCAGAACACTGACTCCTAACAATATTTGTTGATAAATGGAAAGATAAGTGGGATATTTTACGCCAGCGATGCTACAAATTGATACCAGCGGTTCACCCGAGTATTTTATTGTTGCTCTCACCAATGTGTGCGTGTATTAAAACCTCTATCTAACACGTTTATATAGATGCAGTATCACGGCGCGCACCGATCGTAAATGTCATCTGAAAATTTATATTCATTACGATTAGATAGCAGTCCACAATGGCCAGCCCATTGTTGGCCCTGTGTACCACCTGATCGATGTATGATATTGCATTTTTATAGGTGACGCCCGGACCGGCAATCTCCTATACATTGTTATAGATTTTCAGACTACTGAACGAAGGGAAACAGGACGCTGCCGATGTGAAGTTTTGCTATGACCGCGCATTAAAGCTTTTATGAAAAGCTAATTCATACATCGCCCACCTACAAGTTTTTTCGTACAAAGTATAAAGTTACATGAAATTAAAATATTATATGTATAGATTGCGTTATTCATTCATAATATATCAGGTACCTAACGGAACAGCTTGATATTAACACAAGAAAAGGTATGGACGTTGGTACCTATTAATAAATAAATGATAACTTACCTTAGAGAGAATTGATTTAATTAAACATAAATTTCAACGATTACGTCTACAAATTAATATTTATTTAATAAATAAACGCGTCGTAAATTATGTAACAAACTGTTTTAGCAAACACAATGGCGGCTTTTAAAGAGAATTACAACCTTTAACAATATTATTTTTATTGTTACATTGAATCAAAGTTTACGAGCTTTCCTAAGAAAAGCGCATATACGTGCTGTGAACCTCAGTCTGATCAAGAACCCGAATGCGCGGCCGCGTACGCGCAGCAATTTGCGACTCGGCTCAATATCGCCGATTTACGAGGATCCATTTCCAATTTTACGACCTGACTGACGTGCCCATTTATACGAGAACTCCGATCCTTGGCTGCAACAGTCTAGCTAGAAAGTTGTTGTGCGCAAAACGGTAGGTCATGTTACATCGGCGGCACTCAGTCCACACGTTTAGTTCCTATTCGCTGTTACACCACTACTAAGCTGCTCTGACGTTCAGTTAAATTTATACGACTACGAGCAGGCCTCGGGCCCGAGGGTTCCTCTTACGCCAACACAACTTACGCACAACTTTACACTTAAAATTAATTCCTGTCTCTCGTTTAAGAAAATTACTGCAACTATTAACAATTACATTAAGAAAATAATAATCCAGTGTGGTTGGATTCCCTACCCGGACTGTGTGTGTTTTAACACTGTGCAGTGTTTGTAAAACCGGTATTTAGAGCTTTATGTGGAACCACACGTGGGGGTACATTTCATGCCGCACTTAGTCTAACACATGCAGTGCGCTTTCGCGGAAAGCTAGCCGCGTTGTGGTTTTGCGATGAATAATCGCATACAAAACCGTCTCACAATAGCCAATGCGAGTGTTTAAATGCCCTATTAAATCTTACGGCCTGCGTAGGATTCTGTGGGATTCAATTACGCTTTGTGCGCGATGAAAGGCGCCGGAGTTGTACGTGTAAAGTGAGCCGCGAGCCGCGAGAACACATCCCGACACCTCGCCCTCAATGAGCCCTGTCACAAAAGGTGCAAACGAAATAAGAACACGGCACACAACACGTATCGCGCCGGGGGCAGATTGAATAAATGCTAAATTAAATAAGAGCAAATAAAACCGTCCATTAATGAGTAAAAGCGTCTCGGATAATTCGAGTGGCGTGACATTCACGACAAAAGGTTGGCTCGGTCGCCACCGCCGCGTCTCGCCCGCTCCCCCGGGTGAAATGCTGACGACATAGATTTGAGCCGGATTATTTGATTGTGTAAGAAATGAGTTTGCTCTCTAATGTTTGTTAGGGATTTACGCATAGTCGCAGCATGTGGAGACGTATAAAGAGCTTATCATTTGATTTGGTTTTTATTGTTCGTCTATTGTAATTGTATTAATTCAGTGCCTCATGTGGTAAACTCTGATATTCTTTGTGTTTATATTGCGCACTGTTACTTATAAAATATTTTTTCCTCATTACTTTGTATGGTCCACGTTCCCATGAACTCGTATTAGCAGTGTAGTTGACTTTTATTGCGAGATATAACTGCCGTGCATTGATACACTTTATTATACATCTGTTTTGTTACCGTTTTACATGTTGACATTAAGGTGCCATAAACAAATAAAAATATTAACATAATCTTATCACATAATTACAGCCAGAGTGTACGGTATGGGCGTATTAAAATTATTATCGACACTTGCTCCCCGAACGTTCGGAGCAACATAAACAGAACGTTTTCTATTCGGGAACCAATTATCATTTACATATCATAGACGAGGCACCGACACTCGCGGCACGCAGCCGGGGTCAATACATTTACACTACCACCAGTTTATGGTGACACCTCACTCCGCTTGCTATCCGTCAACGGTTGGAACGCTCAGGAGAAATGTATTCAAGAATTAGAGGTCCAGTTTTGCTGGACGTACCAAGCTAGATTGGTATATAGATGCATATGTGTGGTATGTGAGTACCAAAACAAGACGGTTAACCAAATCGCTTTTGTTAAGATTTTATCTCACCGTTAAATACTTCTAACCATTATAGTATATCGAGCGACTCGTTTAAACCTGCGGCAACCAATTATGCTTGTTACCATTGGGATACTGTGATTTGGGAAGGTGTGGAAGTATCTGGAAAAATTGGACCGGGCTTGTTGTTTTATCGAAATTGCTTTTAGTTTTATAGTAAGGGTTGGGGATTTTGTGTAAAGACAATGTAATAAACAAGATCGTTTAAATAAAGTATATGCTGCAATTGTAACAGTGTTTGTCGATTGTCGTGCTGTTCGCAAACTTTTACATGTGCTTTTAGCATCTGAACTTTTGCAGTACAATTATCTTGTTTAATGTGCTCGTATGAATAACATTTTAACGTAAACTTTTTATATCATTTACTATGTTATAAGCTCATAACAGTACCACGTGTATGGGACTTGTTTGTTCGTTGATAGCCGCTATACACACTTACCGACTCGAGTGGGTATCAATAAGTAATTAAAGTAACCTCTCGGACCACTTAAGACCAAACAAAGCGATTCTATTGGTCGTTTTACGCCTCGTCCACTACATTTGTTTAGGCGAGAAATGTACGAGCCATTATAACAAGGCATGACGAATTCATGTATGATCGTTCATGTTTCAATTGAATGAGTTTTTACTAGGAATTATAAATAGAAATACATTTTTGTGTGACATTGCAGCGATTCGTTTTATTTGCGATTTATGTCTGTCACGATAAACTAATTCTTAAAATTATTATTTATGTTATTTTATACATAAATTATCATTTAATTATCATTTATTGGACTTTGACGCGCAAATTGACACTACGACTCCAGTATTGTAGTTCAGAAATTTTTCGTTGGTTATCAAAAAAAACCTGTTGTTTCATAGAACAGTGCAATATCTACGCGGTCAAAATGTATGGAACAGCAATGAAAAAAAACGATGATTGTTTTCAACGCCCCTTGCGCTGAAATTTAAATTTTTTTTCAGTTATTGTTCATAACCATATCCTGAATGAAAACCGTGGCGAAAAACGCGTCGAACAAATACTTGTAACTAAACTTAAGGGTACTACATGACCTAAACGCATGTTTTATAATGCCTAAAAGTATATGATCCACTGCAGTAAACAAAATCAGAAAAATATATGATATTCTTCAGGATATATGCTAGTTAGATACTGTGTTGAAAACATAATACAACTAATTTGGTACGATAGTAAAAAGTCACGAAGATACCTCTAAATATCTCTTTTAACGATTAAAAACCATATTAATATACATGCAATCATTCTGTTTTTTTCCTCAGATTGTTCTTTAAGCAACATATTAAAGTGATAGTGTTTTAATTTTTTAGTCCAATCAATAGATTTTTTGTAAATAGAGAATTGCTTCATATTTTGCAATAAATTACCAGCTTTGTGTCATCGCGTCTCTCTTTCTTTTCTATGCAGTCCGACAGTGACCGCGCTTTAGCTGTAGTCAGCCCCTTAATCTCGTTACTTACATTACTGTACCCATAAATTTGCTATAAACACAAGTTTCCCAACATGTTCAGTTTATTAAGAATTACGGTCCAGTTACAACACAACACGTGATAGGTCCGCAGTCATTTTCATAATTGTAGTAGCTTTTCTGTCGAAAAGAGGTTAATGCAAAGTACAGACGCCAGCACATCAAGCTACTACAATCTGTCAAATTTCTTTAATAGATTTTCAACTTTATTGCTAAAGCATTAAGGTTCAAGGTTGATTGGGAAAATTTGACAGTTTCGGGTAGCTTGACCTGCTGGCGTCTGTACATTCGTCTCACGACGTGACTAGATTATTATCCGTTAATTTCAAGATACGTAGTTAAAACAAATAGCTTCGTTGAAATAATAACTGCCTGTGAACATAATTGAAATAAGAATTTGATAATCAAATTAATCTCATGCAGGCAACTTAATTATCGTTGTTGCTTATAACAGCGTATAATCTGCGTCAAAATTGTTTCGCGTCCAATGAAGATCGTTAGTTGTGTGAGTCACAACGGAACACATTATAAGCCAGCACGTGATATTGTTTGGTTTCGTAATAGCAGTACAAAATAACAGGTTGGTTCATAACGTTAACGAGAGAGATTAACACTCGTATTTATAGTGAAGCTTAACCGCTCCGTCAACATCGCATCGTCGGAGCTGATTTTGCGAACATCTTTCGTGCACCGTTATCTTTTAACAGTACCGCCTTTTAACAACCAGTTGAAAAAAAAGTTAATTTGATATCAAAATTGCGTGGGGAATGTGTCTGTTGGGAAGATTATTTTCATTGTTTTGAAAACAATTGTTGTAATAAAGATTTTCTTTTCAGCTAAAAGAGTTTTAGTGCAATTTATAACAATGGGTTGAATCAATTTGGGATTTTCCCCAGATTTTGTTTAAATATTTAAAGCAATAGTGTGTATAATTATTTTATGTTTATTGGAACTATAATATTTAAATATTTGACGAGGTGCTTGTTGTATGTAGATCAAGCGCTCCACAAATACTATGGATACGGGCGAGGCGGGCACCTCGTTGAACTCTTTCGTATGGCGGGCGCGGGCGGCTCAGTGCCCAGTTTTTTCCCCTCGCGCCTCTAATGAGATTTAAGTCCAAACATCGAGAACGGTTATGGCGGAACATTACACGCTCTAGGATATTAAAATGAGACAAATTTATTGCCGCTCTCCGATTATACTTTCGATAAACGCGCAGACCGGTGATTATGATATCTAGTGGTTTAATCGTACGATCGAAACGGAGTCGCGTTCCGTTCTACACTAAACCAGTACTAATAAAAAAGAAACTAGTTACGGGCGGGTCGTATCCGACAGTTTACGTTGGAAAATCAACAAGGTGCTATAGTGTGCCTGCCTATAAGTCGGAACCGCGGTGCGTTATCGACTCAATCGGGCTCGAACAATGCATCGAATGTTTCAATATAGCTCCGACAGCATTTTTAACGTTTCATCGTTGGTGTAACAATCGTAAAATAAATTCTCTACGCCTTCTCAGAGCTCTGATTAATGTTGTACACAGCGCGGCGTCTCGTTTTTTTTTTCACCTGTACGTTATTCTCTAGCTTAATTTATGGTGACTGAGAGCCCGACTTGTGTTTGAAGCTGCGATTTCTCATTGTTTGTATATAATCTACAATAAAAAGAAGTGGTTTATATGTTACGTAATAAAACAAAGTATTACTTAAATATTTGTTAGTTTCATTTATCCAGTAAATAAACGAATAATAACTGTTTATTTGTTAGAGTGGCCTTCCATGGTACACCCACCTTATTTTAACGTCGTCGATTCCCGAAATCAATGAAGCGAGGGATCGTACTGCCAAAATAGTAGCGCGAGCGATTCGCCGCCGCGTCTGTGATTTTCAGTTCGATGGGTGTTTGTGTAAGTAGAAGGAATTTGTCATCACATGGCAATAACTACGACTTTTTGATAGTTGGCCTTCAAAGGAGCGTGGCCTTCCATGGTCCACCCACCTTACTTAGAAGATGTTTGCTGACACCCGTAACGAACAGTTCAGTATATTCGACGCGAAAAAAATTAAGTGTATAATTACATATTTTGACAAGTAAGCAATTACCATGACAATGCCAATTTCAAAAGCACAGTCTTGTTATACGGCTGACATGTAAATTAATTTTCTGTCACGCTTTCTGACATGCATGTCTTGTAGAATTCTTTGCTGTTGTATAGGGTGTGTTATTAGTTTTGTTTGAAGTGCGTTGGTCTTTGCTGACCGCAGCATGCATTTGCTCGGGTCTGCGGCCGCGCAGAGCGTTACCCTCGCCGCGCCGCCGGGATGGATGTATGTATGCATCGAGCTAAGAATCTTTATATACTACAATTTTTTTTGGCACTTAACAATTACTCTAAGAATGGTTTAAAAACGTGTGAGACATGTATCATGCAATTTATTTGTTTGAAGGCTCTAATAGAATTGATATTTCGAAATAAGTCAAACGGATTTTGATACCTATAAAAGGAATAATCACATAGTAGGCTATCGCGGCATATTTTTCTTTGCAACCCGCGAGAATCGATTTAATAATCGATTTACTATGCTACTCGCGCTACTATGAGCGATCATTATTCAACGCAGTTGCGATACTCAAATAAGCAATGAATCCAATGCATTATTACCGTATACCGCCTTTATGAGGGCATTGATATTCCTTGAATTAAAGAAAATAGGTGCTATGATCTATAAATGCAAAGCTTAGAGGATTTGAGGTGTATTTGTGACCCAATCAGTTGAGCACTCAGAACTATTAGAATAAATAATTTATTTAATTAGGCCATTATATTTAAGATACGTTTGCATGCATATTTTTAATTAAAAATAAATTCAGCCTTCATTTCTTAGAACTCTGAAAAGAAACAACGAAACGAAAAAAAAAACTCATTAGTAAAAAAAACCGACTTAATAGTCGATTTTGTTGACACACAAGTGTCAGATCTTGGGTATAGCCTCTCTACCCTAGTAAAGCTTAGATGTACAGTCAACAAAGTTGACGCATGACCACCTTAAGGCTTATATTTCTTTACAGCGACTAGACCCAACCTCCGCCATAACCAATTTGACCAACCAATCAAGGAAAGAAGTACCAAATATTTTTTGTCCAGGCAAAAGGTTAAAACGTGTTTCTTTTAATAATAATAAAAAAAACAACTTTTATTTTATCAATTTAATACAAAATTGTGGGCTCGAGCGCATGGTCACTTCGTGCAAACGAAAAATTTTAAAAGTGATCATGCGTCGACTTTGTACACTATAAGACACCTACTCATCCCAGAAAACTGTAAAAACTTTCGGCAGATGCAACCACGGCCAAAGCTATTTAATTACCTAATAAATCGAATTCTTTATCACCGACATTAACTTCACATATGCATTGGCATTCGCTGAAACATGCCTAACGAAAAATAAAAATATAGCTGGAACTTTATTTGCAAGATTTTATTGCTTTTCTATATATACTGGTTCCAGTTGTGAATTTACTTTTCTGCACAAGATTATATTTTATTTTTGGTATAAAAATATATACAGAGTGGATACGACAGAGGGGCTATCCTTTAAACCAGGGCTCGGAACCGGTTTAAAAAGAGCGGTTAATTTCGATTAAATACCGGTAAATAATCGTTCCTTCATTTACCGGTTAAACAAATGAACTGTTTTTATGTAACCCGAATGATAAAGGTTACCGGTTACATAAGCTTAAACGGTTTTTCACCAAAATTAACCGGTTAATTCCGAAATTCGTATATTTTTTTCGTCTTCTTTTTTGACACTTCCAACAAGTTATAGTAACATTACCCTAGAAAATATTATAAAGAAAAAAAAAATCATCCGAGGACGTCAGACGTCAAAATACAACCGGAGAACTTAAATTGTGCGGGTCGATTAATGTTTCGACTCAACTCAACTCAACTCAACTCAAAGCATTTATTTCAATTAAACCATTTACAGGCACTTTTGAATTGTCAAGTGATCGGTCAGTCAGAAATATGAAGCTAGTTGCCCATTCCAAAGCGTAGTAGGTAGGTACCTATGGAGAAGAACGGGCAAGAAACTCCATGGACACTCTTTTAAATTATATTGTTACATAAATATTAGTTACATCATTAATCTTGTATATAGGTATAATTATATGTGAGAACGATGTAAATAAGACGTACACATTGATTGTCCAGTGTACAGCAAATATAAATTCAAACAAAACAATCCATAATAAAATAATTAAAAATAAGCCGTGGTGGCTAAGAGATGACCAGTCCCAACTGACAGCGCCCGTTCACGAACATGACGCATGGATCAGCACCATTCAGCTCAACCATTTTGAAGGGAGCTAAATGATCCAACACACGCGCCACCGTCAGCGAGACATTTGAGTGAGCATGACATATATCAGCCGCCAGGACACATTCAAGTCAATGAAAGACATTACCCGGTAAATGGTAGCTCGATAGTACATAGTACTCACACTTGTCCTATGCAATTATATAATACAAAGGAGATTGAGTTTATACAAAGCAAAGGTAGTCTTACAATCTTCAGCAGCTCCAACAACAGACTTGCTTAGTTGCGCAATTTTGTAACTAAATGACATCGCTACATTCGCTACGTCCAGATCATGCGAGCGAGGGTAGCGGGGGCCGGTGACTATCAAAACCAAAATTCATGAAAAACCGGTGTTCCGCATAAACCGGTTAATACCGATAAAGTGCAACCTTTAACCTAAATCGATTTTGGTTTGGGGTCAATGACCGTAACTGGTTAAGAATTTCAACCGGTTACCGAGCCCTGCTTTAAACTGCCTAGATAAGGTACCTTTTTCAAGCTCTGTACCAAAAATCAATTAAATGGGAACAGTTGTTTAGTCGCAAATGATTTTTTAATTTTTTGTCCCGTTTGAACACGATGTATCTTTCCTAACAGCTGATTATGTCTATACGCATAGGTCATGCACCTTAAAACGATAAATCTGAGTATAACCTACGATGCGTTGTTGCCGCTCTGACGCAAGTCACAAGTACAACCAAATATTTTCGCTAAAAATATGGCAATAAATACACACAAACTTGCACTTTCATTACAAAGCGTGATTGCGTTTTACTCTGATTTGTAAGCTATTTAGTTCGTTTGAAAAAAAAAACTTATTTTTGTACTTTTTATTTTTATACCGTATTGAATTAATACTAAACACGTATAGTATACGTAGTGTAATTTAATGCCCCTCTGTCATATGAACTCTGTATATATATGTCTGATCCTAGGCAAAGGAAATTAAAATTTGTCAGTAATGTACTTAGATGTCAAAGAGTTATATAACTCTAGCTGTTCCAACGGTAATATCATAATTGAAAAAAGCAGTGTCTAATAATATCCCCGTAAGAAAGTAGACTAGTTGGAAATTTCTGAGATACTTATCTATTAGAATTTTCCTGGCATTCTTATAAAGCCGATCAAAATATGTCTTGGCCTATTTATTTTCATAATAGGTATGGCAGAAATAGTTTCTAAAATGAATATAACTATACGAAAAACTAAATGCAAGTGTCCTAAAACATTAAATTAGTACATCTAATAGGATAAACATCAACCCATATCCTTTAAGTGGTGAAAACTGAACATCGTTAATTGTACCAGTAAGTACTTAATAACTTCATCAAAGTACCTATTTCAGCAGCTCCATCGATAATGATTCCCGACAATAAAAGCAAGGCTCGTGGCTGTAAAACGCTTGTAAATCCAATCGGCGTACAAGGTGTAAACGCGCTATCCTTTTGTTCGAGCGAGGCTTGAAGCGTCCGGCGTCCAGTTGCTTCGTTCGCGCCTGCTTAGGTGTGAGCCAAGGGCTTGTTACCTCAGATTGAAGGGCCGCGGTCGTCGGCCGGATCCCCACTGATTCTGTGGCAAAAAACTTCGCATGCCCACGCCTACCCACTTAGATACGTATAGCTATGAGTTCTCATTTCAATGGAATGCTGAACAGTGTGCAGTACATGTGTGTGCTGTTATTGATAGCAGAGTTACAGGGTAAATAAGATTGGTGGTAAATGGAGATGAGTTTGGAAATTGATTTTCTAATATTGATGCTGGTTTTGTATTGGGTGCCAAACAGAAGTAGAATGTATGAATGTAAGTATACTGTCTTAGAATTAACAAATTAGAAATTTCACTCATTACAGCTTCTTTATTTTTATGAATAACTTGTTGATAAATCAATAAGATGAACAAAGATTGTATCAATAATGTATTCTGAATCGGTTATAGTTGTTGTAATTCTGACTTTAATTACCTCACAGCGCCAACCAGTTGTTATTATAAAAATAAAGAATATTTAATAACTCTTCCAAACCTTTTAAGTCATTTTAAAAGTGTTAATGAGCCATTAAGTTTTATTTATTTTGTGTTATATGGTAATTATTGTCATGGTCACACAATAGAGCGAATTTATGTGAAAAATATGATCTACATTAATAAAAAGTATCACTTACGGAATATTAGGTTTCATGCGTAGGCTTCTCTTAGGTAATTCTACATATTCTTGTTAATATCTGCCTATTGTACTAGCATGCACCTAAATAGTCACCTTATGTGTGTGGAGTACTTGAATGTAAGTAACAAGAACTCTTTATTGTCATTTGAATTTGCCGCATCTCGCTTTTAAGGTTATGTGAATTCATATGATATTTAATTAAATTTCCATTTGATTGCATACAGATTTACTATTACAGTCAACTTTTGCTTTTAGCACGAGGCTTAAAAATATAATCATTACAAAAGTATTTTCATAAGAACCACGACGTTTCTTATTTTTAACTGATGTTCAATTATTTACTGCAACTTCTCGATATGGTCACATTGGACATTCTAATTAAAATAAATTAATCTGGATTTCAAAAAGGAATCGTATCCATTTATATGCAAATTTTAAGTATAGGGTGAGGCCGCATAAGGTGCAAGTGAAATGAGGTGGAACCATTATCTGTTGTCATCAACAATAACACATGTATATTGTTTTAATAATATTTTTAAATGCACTTTAGTTTTCAAGTATTTCAGTCAATATTAATTTGTGTGTGTTTCAAAAATACTTAATTAAATCATGTGTCACTGTTAAAGTTACGTAATAAAGCTGAAAATAGTGTTATGTAAAAGTAATCACTCAACTGAAGATGTACTTTGATCGTGTAGATGTCCTTATTGCTAATTAAATGGTCTAGCTTGAGAAGCAATTGTTTCTGAATTGTATGAATACTGTAATATACCTGCCCTTTTTCTGGTACAAAGTTATTTTAAACAATATAATTATGTCGTGTCTAAAAGACTGTTTAAATAGTGGTTATAAAATTTTCACGTTTCATTGTTCATTTCTTTGTAATATGGCTTCCTGCAGAAAGAAATATTGTGTCATGTGAATGTGTATGTTATTACTTTGATAAGGACATGGGTTATTTCCTTCCAATGAAAGTAAAAAGAAACTTGTCATGTTTGAATTGTATTTTATTTTTCATCATATTTTTTTTCCAATTTTACGCTTTTTGATTGTTTTCCACAATAAATATTCTTTTAGTTCAGACTAAAATACAAAATATACATTAATTAATGTGATATAAAATGAACGCTAACTATATCTAATTTTATCACAGATTGCGGCAGTATTGCCATTTTATTTAATAGTAGTCGGCAAGTTTTGCCCAACAAACACAGCCTAAATAGGCCTAACTCGTACAACTATTTATTTATACATCGATTTAGTTAAGCTCAGATCACATAATATGACAGACATTGTGATTACAACAAAGTTGTGACAACAGACCTTTTAATACCTAACATTCGTAAGAGATTATTTCTTGTAAGCTTATTCTTTAAACATCTACAAAATCAGGCGTATTTACACTTCTATGACTACAAGTATTTTTAATTATGTACAGTTCATAAATGCTAACCGACTAGCCATCACAAATTTAAAACAAAACGGTCACTTCTATTTAATGTCTTTGATCACTCGATTCGCATATTTATGAAATCACATCGTCTATTCACTAAGAGTCACAGTTGAACAGTTCACTTACACTTTACACATGGACGGACATGGTGCGAGGAGAAGCACGCGGTGGCACTTGGTGAGATGTATGGGAGGGGTGTGGGGGGAGCACTGGGTGCGCGCCGTGCACTGGTGGCTGCGGCAGCATGCCCAGGTGGTTTCTGGCATGGTGGTGCCGGTGCATAGGCAGGCCGCCGCTTACCGGGCTCGGCACTCCACGACATCGCTGATTATTGCGCACATCAGGCAACGCAAACTTTAACTTTTCCCAAAACAGCCGATCGTCCGCGTGGAGACACTTATTTGTTTTCAAATACAGTCTTATATCAGGATCTAAATCCTTTTGAGGCACTTGACCTAATAACACTACAATCAGTCTTTTTCGCCGGTCTCTAAGCACTTGATGGAGAGCCGATTTTAGCTCGTAGCGCACCCACTCACATCTTAGAAAGTTTTCACTGAGCACCATGATTGTACGACGCGAAGATTCAACAGCTTGTCTTATCTTCTCTGTCACGTGGGCGGATAAGTCGCGGTAATGTAGGCACAGTTTGTAAGATGGGTCACCGCGCTCCAACATGGATGCAAGTTCCTCCGTAACCCATACTTCATCTTTGGAACTGTAGCACAAAAATGCGTCGTACATCTTCTCCGAGTCTTCTCTATCACTTGCCCGATAAAATAGTCTTACACCGAATTTAGAATGGAACCATACTCTCATTTCTTGTCTGAATATGAAAATAATCATGCTCACTAGCGACACAAATAAGAAGCATCCTAGAGTGGCAACCAGGAGTGGTATGTAGTCTTGTACTTCTTCATTGGTGATTATTGTCCTGGTGGCAGTCAAATTTCCGTTGATACTGTTATTAATGCTTGGCAATCCGGTGCACATAGTTCCATTTTCACTTGAAATTTTAAATCCAGTGTCTGGGTCACTGTAAATGCTTTCGTTATAAACCGTTAGTTCAGTCGTATTCCCTTTCGAGTAGATGCATTTGACGTCAGTCACATCTGTTATTGAGGTCACTCTCTTCGTCCACTCGCGAAACATTTCGGTGTATTCGCAATCACACGACCACGGATTAAATGAAAGTGTGATTTCCGTTATCGCAGGATTGATTTGCCACACTGTCAACGTAACCAGTCTATTATGATGCAGGTGTAACACTTTCAGACGTGCCATATGATTGAACATTTCTTTCCCAATGCGCTTGATCTTGTTATTATTTATGTGTAGTTCTCGTAAATTGTCCAACCCATCAAATTCCTGTCCATCAAGGACTGAAATGCTGTTATAATCCAAATGTAGTATTTCTAATTCTTTTAATCCATTAAATGTTCTGTTGTGAACCGTCTCAATATTTGATGCATTTAGAAACAGAATCTTCAACTTCTTACGGCCTATAAAAGCGTGGCTTGGTAAAACTTTGATATCATTACCATCAAGGTATAGTTCTGTGGCCTCCATTGGTATTTTTTCCGGCAACATATTCACATAAGCAGAGTTAGCACAATCGACAACGTTTGCAGACCAAGACGGGTCATGGTAACAGGTGCAGTTGTTAGGGCAAGTCATTTCACAATCACAGGCATCAAAGTCACAGCAATGACATAATGCGTGACAATGAGATTCATATTTACACAGAAACTGGTGAGGCGCTGCTTCAATCAAAGCCACGAGAGCATTTCCACGACTATACAACAGCTTGCAGTTAATGCTGTCTAAATCCATCAGCTTTGGCTGTGTTCTAGCTCTGTTTCCCGTGTTTATTTTTTGTAGCCAATCCATTGTGCAATCACACTCCAACGGGTTACCGCCTATGAAAAATTCTGGCACGGTTTTATCCTGTGGCACGGCAGATATTCTCAAAGAATTTGGGTCCAAACTTGTTATTTTATTCCCATACAAATCAACTCGTGTCAAATTGGGTTTTTTGAAAAACGTGTAAGATTGCACTTTGGATATTAGATTGTCATTCAAATACAACATTTCCACAGAATTTGGTATTGCACTTCCTGTTATTTCTGTTAACTTATTAGAACTGGCATCGAAAGTACTGAGCGATAGTTGCGATTCAATCTCAAAGTAATTTCCAAGTTCAGCTATCCTGTTAGCGTGAATATCCAGCCACTGCAATCCAGTCGGGATCATTGCATAGTCGAACCATTCCAATCGGTTATCAGAAATGTTCAACCACACCAAATTAGGCAACTTCGCGAAAAGTCCACCAATGTCTGTCAAGTAATTTCCATCCAGTCGTATTGCTTGCAAATTGATGTTTGCATCGAATGCACCGGCTTCAATTTTGTGAATTTTATTTCTTGATAAATTCAAAATTTTCAGGGAAGTCATTTTGTCGAACACACCTTTGCTGATGTTGCCAATATTATTTTCAGTTAATCGGAGGCCGTACATTTGTTCCATTGTCATGAATGACGCATTTTCGATGCTTACAATAAGATTTTCTCCCAAATCAAGGGTTTTCAACTGAGGTATCTCTTTCAATGCGAGTGGAACTTCATCGAGCCGGTTTCCATTGATGTGCAAGTCTTGCAAAGAAGAACAATTCCTTAGTGCATGTGGATGTATTTTGGATATGCGATTACTGTCTATAGACAAAACAGATAGCACTTGCAAGCCCATAAAAGCGTAGCTCTCTATATTGGTAAGCCTATTGTTTGATAATGTTAATGTGTGCAGATTGTTTAGCGAGCTGAATACATTTTCTGGAATGTGTTCAATAAAATTGTCCTGCATTTTTAATATTTGCAGGTTATGTAAATCTCTGAATAGTGCTATTTCCATCTTTGACACCCGATTGTGTGAGAAATCCAAGTACACCAGTCTTTTCAGCCCAGAGAAAGTGGATGTATTGATCCAGTCTGATGTTAATTCGTTGAATGATAAATCTAACACTAGAAGTTGAGTTAGATCGCTAAATAATCCAGGAGCAAGTACTGTGATGGTGTTATTGTTTAAGTATATTTCTTTCAATTCTTTTGTGTCGCTGAATAGTTCAGGAGGCAAACTGGTGAGCTGATTGTCCGAGAATCTTATTGTCGTCAATGAGATAAGACCTTCTAAAGCTCTGTCAGCGATTGAATTCAGTCCATTGCCTTGGAAATATAATTTTTGCAGTCTTCTTAATCCTGATAAAAGATTTGGGGGCATGGTGTCGATAACATTCCGGGAAAGATCCAAAACTAGTAGGTTGTCTCCGCATTTCTCCGTCGGATGTCGATGTGCTGAAGAGAATTGAAAATGACTAATATCTCTCATTCTGTTACCAGTCATATTCAAATATTCTAGGTTCCTTAATGTACACAATGCTCCTTCTGGGAACACTAACATGTTGTTCTCACTCAAATCCAACCGTTCCAAGTTCTGTACATCTCTTGAAAAAGCGCTGGGAGTTATTTCAAGTGACATTGTGGACCAGTCTGTATTGTGTGTTCTTATCGTCAGGTTTCTTAATTCGCGTAGACCTGTGAACGCGCTATCAGAAAGGTTTCCGATCTTGCAATACTCAATAGTAAGCTCGCGCAGTTCAATCAACTGGCGGAAACTACCAGGAGCGAGACTGCTTTGGAAGAAAAGCGCGTCGCTGCATTCGAGCCGCAGCCTGACGGTCGGATGCGGTTGAATTGCACTGAAGTTTGTGTTCTCCAACTCGCTGTTAATAGTTCTTAACCTACACTGCAACGCAACTCCTGAGCCATCGTAATCCGTCATCCACCCGCATTCATCGGGAGCCTGGTAACGTGTTCCCGCCGATAAAGACGCACCCCTAACCGTTATAGCGGTGCTTAGCACCAATAAGGCGCACGTAAATCGTGTGAGGAACATTGTTTTGTTTTCACTGTTATCACTTTGTATTACATAGTTTTATTTATCATCGTTTCGCACTATAATTCCACTTCAACATCGCGTCATCAGCGCACTAGTTCATTTTATTTCGCCTCGCAGTCGAGTACTTCACTAGTCGAACCGGCCACTTAACTCGTTTCTCGCGAGAACACTAATTGGATGGGATCGTGCGTCCGCAACCTACTGAGTCGTGGTGCACGTGACGCATGCGACCACGCAGAGGTCTGGGGTGGAACTGAGTCGCAGTCGAACCTGCGGTGCGCTCGCGCACAAGGCCGCGCCGGTTCACGCGTTCCAACAGGTAAATTCACGCCTAGAGCTAGAACGTATTAAGCGCCTTCAAGATTGTTTCGCGTTTGGCTCTATCGGTTTTGCCACAAAGCTTGTCAGAAAAATACACTGAACACACACAGATATGTGTGGGGCACACCACCATAGATCGAAACCGCTTTTTGTGGTGTTGGAGCAAGCTTTAATACGGTGTGAGTGAGCAGGACAGAGGGATGGTAGCGGGGTAAGGCGCGCATAGTTTGGTGGGGGCTCGAGGCAGCTGGCCAGGTAGTGCGCGGGCGCACTGCCACAGTCGATGCTTGTTAACACTCCCGTTGATAGAATTGTATTGCAGACATTTTTGATGACTGTTGACATTCTGTTTACTCACTATCGCTAATGAAATTAAGGTGGGTATTAATTATCGTGCTAACATCATTCTCCGTTTATGGATCCTTACGATGTTTCGTGTTAAAATATACTAGGAATGACTTAAGCGAATTATACGGGTTTGTTGAATTGGATTAAAATACTAAAATATTATAAAACCTTACCTTTGTGAAAGATTTTAAAGTATGTAGTTCTTATTGGAATGTTTAATAAGTAAGCTTCTTCATTATTGCATTGTTTGGCACCAAATAGCATAAAGTTTAAAAAAACTAAATTTTATTTAAACTTTTTTGACTAACATTTAAAATTTAAAAAGGGTAACATATTGATCATAACTAATTCATTTCAAAGTTCTTCTGTTCATAAATACTTCTTGCAACTCTTTTGTGTTCATTTTCGTGCTATCTCGCCTGAGGGACTAAATTAAATGTCTTGCAAAAGCTTCTGAACTGTGTGATAATATTGAAATGCGCTAAAACGGTAGGAAATACTATTAAATTAATTTTATATTAAATGTTTCCTGCGTTCAGCACGCGAGAACTTTGATTCCTTTGCATATTAGTTGTCCAGCGAAATTGCCCTTTCCAGGTAACCTCAGCCTAATCACCCTTTAATTCAGTTAAACGATTTTGATATAATTCCCGCCGTTGAGCCCCAAACCTCTCATCAAATTAAACATCTGCACATTATGCATTTTGTGTAGCCGCCAATTTGTTGAACGCCGTTTGATTTAACAAATTGTGTCGGGCCTAAAATTTGATTACTTTGATTTATATACCAATAACCTAAACGTTTTTACTCCTTGCGTATTATTATGAGTTCTCATTCTTATTTTTCTCGTATTCGAATATCTGTGCCATTAAGTAACAATAAAATACCACTCGAAATTGTATGGTGTGGCCATATAAGAAGGCATCTGTTTCTATTGTGTCCGCTTGGTTGCTAATTGTCGGTCTCATTCACACCTGCCGTTGTGCAAAAAAATTACGAACGTGCCTTGGTTTTTTTTATCATCTATCAAGTAAATCACTGGAGCAACAATAGCGCATCATCTGGTTACCGATAGCTTCCAAAATGAACACTTTGTTATTGTTTCCACAGGTCCAAAATTCTATTTAAGGAGGTATAAAGTATTACTCTACCAACTGAACATTTTATTCTAAAGAAATTAAAATGTATTCGTGGACTAGTTCACGATAAATATTCTACTTAATCTCGTGTAATAAATGGTCATGATCATAATTTTATTTGGTGT
This sequence comes from Brachylomia viminalis, assembly GCA_937001585.2. NCBI lineage: Eukaryota > Metazoa > Arthropoda > Insecta > Lepidoptera > Noctuidae > Brachylomia > Brachylomia viminalis. The sequence continues at coordinate 11,145,020 of OW443310.2, read as the reverse complement.
CGGGATGATAGGAGGAGGTGGCGCGTCCGTCGCGCGATACTATTTATGCGAGGTGTTGTGGCCCGATCCCGAGGCGCCTGCTATATCTCAATTGCAATAAATTATCTCCTTTGACACGCGAGAAGCGGAAAATTTGCAATCGCACCAGTCGGGACCATAGAATTCGCGTCTCACTTCCTTTATGTAAACAGCGTAAATGGCTTTGTAATAGGAATCGCGTCCGTCCCACTATGACACCGCCTCGATAATTCACACCGAGTCCCACGGGTAGTTTGTCCAGATCGCGCCTAGAGACATTCACCACAAAAGACCAGCGGGAGACCTCTCCTTCGACTTTTTGTCATAAGTGGCGAGGCGTTTCTTGTCCTATGTTTATAAAAGAACAGATTGGCGGTAAATCGTTGGTTATTGTGGCGCTATTTAATGTATATTTCGAGGGTCGCTATCGGCTGCTTTAACAAAAATTTTGTATTAAATTTACCGTGCTTCACGTCGACACGCAACTGCCCGGGTGTCGGATTGTTCGCGTGGGCACACCGTGATTTTGATGTGGGTTACTAGCTTATGATTCGCCGGGAATATTCAAATCAAAATTTAACCTAGTAGGGCATTAAGAACAGTTATATGTAAACTGATTGATATCTCTTAAATAAATACAATAAGGCTAACACATTTTACAACGCTAGTTGTTCGTAACCCTTTATAAAATATGGAAGTTTATTACATAAAAGTGACTTCCAAGAATAAGGTCGAACATCCTCCGTAACATGTACTCGTCGGCTTTATTTCGTTTTATCAGCCGAGTTCATCAGTGTGTAACATCATTCCGTAGTCGATTTCCATTAGGTTATTAATTTTTGTAATTTCGGTGCCTAATCTCCGGCGACAGGTCAGATACCGGCGCGACACTTATCTTGGTGTCGGCGGACACATATAATCCATTAAGTCGTCATTTCCACGCGGTTGATCATTCCTCAACCACGCGTCAAACCCGCCCCCAGACCAACGGCGACGCACAACGTATTGTTCGCTACCGCTTTATCTCACCTCCGATGCACCAAGGACCTTTTTGAGTTAGCCCCATCAAATACATTATAGACCTTAAAACAATAGCCACAGCCTTTATAACCCTTCGGTTCCGGGTTCATCGAAACTTTATCCTTGTCGACTAATGGACTAGTTTGTTATCTAATCGGGTACACGGCGGACCTATTAATAATTTCCCACATAATTTTCTAATTAACGTCCTGTCTGGCGTACGGTCGGGGCCTCTGGATACACGAAAACGGAAATGACGTAGAATTAGGGTTAAGTACTTTGGGTATTTATCAAAGTAATTTATTTGTGTACACTTTGAGGAGTTAGTATTCCTATTAACATCAATGACTAATGACATTTGTTTTTGTTTCAGGTAATCAACATTAGCGATTTCAAATTCTGTGTTGCGGGGTAAGCAAAAACAAATAGTGTCCACAAAATAATTTCACAACGATACGAACGATCGCAATGCAGATAGTAGGTATATTAACTGCAGGTGATTTGTGAAACGATTCACAGCCTTACTTAACCCTATTTACGAATAATGTAGAAAATAAAACTTAATACGCACATTAAACATCAGGAGTGTTATGTTACTTGGTGTTAACCCCTGACGGGTTAAATTGTAGCGTGTAAATTGAAGAGATTTTACACGTGAACGGAACCCTTAGTAGTGCGTCAGATCGCGACACGGGCAATTTGGCGCGCGAGAGAGCCAACGCGGGTTTATTTGTTCACTACGGCACCTGGCGATTCAGGACCCTCGGGGTGCTGAACATAAGTGTCGTGGAGCCGCATCAGATTTATTACACTACATATTTTACAAATCAGAACCGACTATCTAAAACCGAAACTTTATGTTAGCGATAGTTCAGTTTCATTTTTATGCCTCGTTGACAATAACATAGCATTTATGGCGGTATAGGTATAGGTACCTACTTGCGATTATTTTTATGTAAGTATTGCTAGTGATGTCATCTGAAAACACTGAAATCGTAAGTTGCAGTATTTTGACGGGGTTAAAATTTTCCATAGTCAATTGAAACTAAATGCACCAGTTTCGATTCGTTCAACACATTCCATAACTTTTCCGCACATAAAACTATCCAAAAAAAACCATGAAGAATGCGCTCACGCCAGTCCACTCATCATCCTTATTGTGCTGCTCGGAGACGCACGACGTGCCATCGAATGGGACCGGTTAGATTACGCATTGTCGCGGCACAATTAGAAACTGTTGCAGAACCATTCGCTCACTTTGTTATTTGCAAACAATCGCTGGCGACATCTGCGCCCCTCTCTATCGTCTCTCTCTGCCGTGTCACCGCTGAGTAATGGTGAACGCCGAGCATCTGCTAATTGCGACCCATTCAATTAGGTCGGCTTCGAAGCAGATATATTATACATTAGAGAAATGTTTGTTACAATTAAGTGAAATCTATCTACATTACTGTTTACAAAGAAAAAATTAACTGGTTCTGAAACTTGTCGATGCTGCTTGTATTGTCAAAGATACACGGTTGGTTTTGGCAACTTATTATCACAACCAATAACGAACTAATGTAACCGACCTTGTAACCTGACCTAAAATGACTAATTGTTAATTTACCGACATAGACGGACGGACGCTACAAACCTTTGCATTTTTATACTACGATCGGTAACAAAGTTCCGATATGATGTTACCATTGTCTACTGTGAAAGGTTAGCTGTAGACGCTGACTAATGATTGATGAATGATTGAATGACTCATTGATAAAGTGACATTCGTCGGTTATCGGCATGTGATACGGACTTCTTTTGTCTATTGTCTAAAAGAAAGCTTAGACAAGAGCTTTGTATATCGTTTCGTATCATATGGCAATCTTTTATCTCCTTACGCTTTCAATTTAAGTTTTTTTGATATTGATTGTCTTTAGTACGGTAAGTTATTTATTTTCATTTCTTATGCAAATTGATCTCACTGTAGTTAAATATGGGTCACGTTCGTCGCCAATATAGCACCGTTTTGGTGATACAATTAAAAGGTGTGACAAACGTTTTTACGTCGGATTCGTAATAAAGACTGGGCTTGCGTGACATCCCCCGCTGAGAAATACGTGCTCCTACTAAGAAAAATGTTAGTAGGCATCTTAGAAATTTCAATTGTAACATTTGTTGTGTTCGCACAACCTTTCCAATTTGTTCGGCTCGTGTGCCGCCAATGAACGTCTCTAGATATCATCGGCATACCGGCCGCTATGTTGACTCATGTGATTAAATTCTTCGCCTGGATATACGGCGAGCTTGTACACCTGAGTTTTTGTGCCAGGGTCGCTAAAACATCCATTCAATAAATTAAATTTACGTTTGATTGAATTTATGCTTTATTTTATCTTTCTGTGCATCTGCACAGAAAGATAAAATAAAATATGATCCTTATAGAATCATTTTTCAAGCACCATTTAGGTAGATAATTATAGCACAATTTAAGAGTAAATTATACGGAATTTATTAAAATGGAAGCAGTGAATAATAATCTGATTGTAAAAAACTCATTTCAGTATCAATTTTATGTGCCATTCTAAAAACACGCAAATGACATTATTATTTAAATGAATGCAAACGAGGTAATGGTGTTTGATAATGTTATTTATGGCGTATAAACAGAACGGTGACAAATTCTGCAGCGTTGTGCTTGTGCAGGAAGGGACTGTCGCGCCTACTCCTTCCACAAACACAATAAATATCAACTGTACAAGGGACACAATGATGCAAACGCCGTAACTTGGGAGATTAATATAATATTTTTGCGCCCGTACACAAGCGGACCGTTGCCGTTGGCCTAATGAAATATGGCAACATGTTCCTTCATTCCTGATAAAACCTCCGGTGTCGGAGTTTTATTGCGACTCGAGTACGATAATTCAAGTTGGCCAGGCAGTGAAATAATTTACATGGTGGTCCCTTTACGTTTTTTAGGCCCGGCTACCGCATTTTTTACCATACGCCTGCAAAATGGACTGGACTTTCGGCATACCCACTGAATCCTTATCTTCGCACACTTGCGATTTAGTTAGTGTCACAAAAATATCTTATCAATTGAAATAAACAGCTGTAGGTATTTTTATTTGAATCCACCTTTACATTTTTACCTTTTACGTTTGCAGTTTTATTATCTACGCTCTTAAATTATCATCGTACTTGTAGTCAATCTATACCTATAAATATTGAACGAAGATCATGCAGCAAAAGAACAACACTCTTATAGAAATGTTTGGAATCTGTTTGGGCAAAGTATATAACTGCCATAAACTTTGAATCAACACTAAAGGATTTCAAAATTCATTGCATGAGCACGAAGTTTAGTATAACCTTTTATAAAAAGTAACAATAGCTTAATCACTTTTATTAACTTGGGTGTTCATGTAAAAAGTGCACAATTCGTACGCCAAACGCAAAACCATTGTGATATTAACTCTCTATTAAATATTTTCCGCGTTGCTGCGGACTAATCTTTATCCCACAATGGGGTAGTAAAAATACCTTAATAAAAAAGCCGGTGAAGCGTAATACATCGTCGGCAGTGGGGTTCTGTCGATGTAAATAGATTGAACTTATTTATTGCTGAATAATGACTTTATGCTAATCATGTACTCGCAAAGCTTTGCATGCTAGGTGACGATAGAATAAGCTTTATAGCGCTTTCCCAGCATGTTGTCGTAGCTTTTCTTAAACAAGCAGGTACATCCTTTATTCTAAAACTTTCGGATTTTAACGGAATGTAAAAATCAGGAAAATCTGCAGTTCGGTGAAAACTTGCTTTTTATGTAAGGTATTCTGCAAAATTCTGAAATATGCAACAACGGCAAAAATTATGGCGATATATTTATGCATGTAAAGGCCACGATGTTGCGTTTTCGACATGATAAACAATGTTTGACCCCTTTAGGGCTGATGTTGAAATCCTTCCTCGGCCTAAACCTAGTCAAGAGTTTTACACAAATATACGAGATTTAAAAGGCATTCCAAGATTTCAGTTTTGAATCTACAAAAACTGATGAATTTAATAGAAGTTTGGTTTGTTTTTTTCACGGGACCCTAAAAGTCACTAAATTGAATGAGCTATTCAATCCACGGTGCTCGGATCACGTGTCAATCATTGCTTGCACAAGCCGCAATGGATCGTGTTATTCTATTTAAACGTTTTGTTATTCATTGCCTCTATCGAAACTCCCAGCTTTTGGGTGATTCACAATGGCCCGGCCCCATATTGTGCATGATCCCTACTAATAATAAATGCTTATTAAGTACGCGCTTTGCATAGGTTAAAAAAGAATGAAAAATTAAAAGGAAGCGTTTAAAGTTTTTTTTTCAGACATAAGATAATAATATTCGGGATTGGTTTTTTATTAAGTTTGTACTTTTTTGTCCACAGTCTATAGTATTTTATCGTGCCACTGTGTTACGTCGTTGCTACAGTGACTTATGGTCGGGCATTGTCAATCTACGCCAGTAGATAAGGGAGTTTTACTCCAAAAAATAAATCAAATCGTAAACGAAAAGTCTCGTCGAGACATGTAGCTTTCGCTAACATATAAATTGAAACAATACGAGAAGATTTATAACATTCCAACAAAAATGATTCCGTACATACAAATGATTGTCTAGCCCTTTCGTAAAAAGGGTAACCGGGTTGTAATACAAGCGGGAACGGGGTAAAAAAAAACTAGTGTATTGTTACATCAATTTACTTACATACAGAGGTTCCCTAGCCCCCAGCCCATGCGCATTGGGTGCGTATTGTATTACCCGTGGTACACGCATTCTTTGAAACCTGAGCTACGAGATGGGATTCTTTTGTTGTGACTCGATTTGAATATTACTTTAATATGATGGGTTCTTGCTGTTACTAATAACTGGTTAGGGAGACCGAGTAATGGGTGGTTACGGGGCGCGCCGTTTCATATGTTTTACACGGCTAATAAGTAAGCGCATCAGAATGCAGTAAGTTTATATTGTTTTGCGTGATTTGTAAGTGTAAACTAGTATAAATTGATGCCATTTTGATATTTAATAACTGTGAAACAAGACTACGTGTGGTTTCGTAATTGTAAAGGTATTCAATGGTGCCCTGAAATTTATACACAGTTATTACCCAGATCTGTTAAAATGTTTATAATCGAGCAAGGGCATTACTGTTATAAAATGCAACTGCATGCAATGATGTAACACATAAGCCCATTGTTTAAAACCGTTTAAACCCAAAACGAGTACAACTGAGAGCTCAAAAGGTTGGCTCGTGGATAAAGAATAGGTTTATAAGCTTAGAACTAGGAAAAAAACAGCGATCCTTTTGTTTTTATACATGGAATCGTCTATTTAGGTGTTTTAAAATCGCGGAATAATAGCAGCTGTGCAAACTGAGCGCGTGCCAATATCTCAGTATATAATTGTCAGTTCTGTGTAAATCCCTTGTAAGACAATTGTAAAACAATGCTTATAAAGTATCCCAGCTACGGGCCGCGACTGCAGGCGTGATACGAAAGCGTTAACAGAATTCATAAATTTTGGACAACAAAGGAATCGAGAAACCGTTTAAGGTCCATACGCAGATTCGACCGCATTATATTAGTGATATGGTAATGTGATTGTTCGCGATAAATTAAACTGGCGAGTCCCGGGGCCGGGTCGCTCACAGCGGGACTTCGCGACGCCCGCGCATCGTTTTCGTATATTCGCCAGTTTAAGGTGAAGAACCTCACAATTTTTCACAATAATGCTCACACTTTTATATCGGGGGACAATGCTTAATGTGCCTGGCTGCCACCCAAATGCGCCGGATTTCTTTTTGATTAACCGAGATCTGGATGTTTAAATTATGAGAGTTATCAAGGGAGATGCAGGTTATCCACTTAATCATCGTTCAATAAGCTCACACCTCAATAAAGTCCAGCATGTGGACGCCTTGAGCTCTCCCAAGGCAAGTTAAGCTACAAAATCCATTGTTGCAGACAAATTAGAACCTAGTTACGTACCTACTTGAATGTACCTAGATCAAGAACTAATAGGTAAGCTAATAGGTAAGCGCAACGGGGGCTGCTTTTCTTGATGATTTGACGATCAGCTGGTCGATTCTGTAACAATCTCACCGTGATAACTTAGGTGAAGTGAGCTATCATTCCACCTGATGCTAGGGATTGACACTATCGACAACACACTTCTAATTGTCAGCAGTGGATCTGCCATGGACACAAAGCTAAAAACTGAGAAAAAAAACATTTAAAATTGAAAAGGGAAGAAGACACCTTATTTGTGTGTGCGAATAACAGCTACTAACATTAATATCGTATCAGGTAACTCGTAATACGTACCTATGCCATTTACCATACAACATGGTTCATAAAGCCATACGGTTATAAGGAACATACGAAAGAGTACAAACAAAAATATTGTTATAAAAAGCACAATAAAAATATTTACGCCAGGCAAAACCCAACATTTTCTGGCGTGGGATGATGAAATTTCTGCTTACAATCGAGAATACCGGAACCTTGCCAGTATGTTTTGAAATATAATTGAAAATTATAGCGTTCATGAAATAAACTGTCAACTTCGGCGAACTGTCGACACGAAGTTCGTGTCCTGTCGCCTCCTTTAATTGGCCACTTTCATTGTTCTAACCTATCCCTTTTAGAGACCGAGTGATGGTCGCCATTCCCAGAATTCCTTATTTTGAACGATCGTCTATGTCGTTGCTCACAGTTTGTAATTCTGTAACCTAGGTTGTCTGTAAATGATCGCTTTTAGCGATAAGACCGCCCATTATGCCACCCTATGTAAAATTTCTACAATTATATCTGTAATTTTTTGGTGTCCATAATAAAGAGTATTCTAATCTATTCTATTCTAGTGTGTCCAAGAAATTACTTACTTTAGATCGCCAGTGAGCTAGTCGATGTCGACAAACTTTTTATAGATTAGGTCGCTGTATGGACCATTACTGCTCCAGAACTCCTCTAAATTGGGTGACAAATGCTCGGTTTGACGCCCGCTTTGCATATCTCAGCGATAAATTTCTAGGAGCTGCACCTACGTGGTACGGACATCGCGCTGGTCCTTCGAGCATTTTACATAGTTAGCCACTTTATTAGCTAAATAATACCGTCTTCTGTCAACTTAAGAATTTATTTTGTCCCTCATTTCATTACTTGGCTCGTTTTTTATAAGCACTTGTATCCTTCTAAAAGATCTCGTATCACAAATTTTGTTGCCCGAATAGCGACTAAGCCCATTTATATAAATTACGGTTTAATTAACTGCTTTGTTGTTGGTCGAGCGCGTGAATTCGTTGAAACGACGCAGTTTGAGGGAATGAAGTCAGATGTTAACAATAAAATATTATCCTCTTTTATTTGGAACTATTTCCTACGTCGCCGTCGTATTTAATTTATATCCCCTTGTTCACAGAGAGTGTATCTTTTACTAGATTGTAGTAATACTTTTTAAGAAATACTGCTGGTTTTATATCATCATGTCAGTGTATAATAGTGAATACCTCATGTCCCCCTAAAGAACTCAGTGTAAGCACGGATCGAGTGCGAGTTCGTTTAAACCTTAGCGAAGAATTGCATCTCGCGCTAGTACACTTAACATTATTGTTTTATGGCGCGATAATAATATTGGCGTGGCAAAGCCCTACACAGGACGGCGCGCGTCCGATTGTTTTCTCACACAGATGGATTTACTGTTACCTATCGATCTAAAGTTTTCAGCCTATCGTTCTTACCTATTTCCAAGAATTTAACTACATCTCCACTCTCCAGGGGATAAAGCTGATAAAACACCGCTTGAAATTACTTACAAAAGTCTTATTTAGAGAGATACAAATAATAAACGAAAAGGGAAACAAAAATTTCATGACATACTCGCTTTGGTTATCGCCAATTTGTGTCAACTGAAGCGTTCGTTTTATATTAATAAAACTGCTAGCCCCTCAACCCTCGGCGTGCTTTTACGGTCGGCTTGATGGCGACTTATTTGAATAAATATTTTCGAGTGTAGCCGAGTCGGATACTTCTTTAAATTTATTTATTTTGTAATTTTTTTCGATAGTACGCAGTATAAACAGAATAGTCCGTTTGACGCTGTTGTGTGACGCGACGCCCCGCCACGCGGCGCATTACTAATGTGGATGACGCGACACTATTACAACCCATCCTTTATCTAACACAATATGTCCTTTATTATAAAACTAAAATTAAATGTCCGACCTCTTTCGAAGTTATTTGATCGCCGCGGGAGTCCATCACATTTGTTATGTGCAACAGCAAGTAAGTGTTTATTGGTTTATGGATTCTTTTTTGCTTTCTCTGTGGGTTTGAAAAGGATTGATTTGTTATTTATGGAAATGTAGTATTAGGTACTCGTTTGCAAGGAATATTTTAATATATTGATTCTCAAGCCAATTTGTGATTTATCTTTATGATGTCCATAAATATTTCTGAATACTTTGTCATACTTGGTCACAAGAACGTGGTTTTCGAATTACTTCTTACTTGCAAACATAAATCGATCTATGATTACCTTATTACAGTTCATTCGTGATTAATGTTAAATGGCTCTGCTGAACTAATAGGTTGAATTTAAATGTCAGAGTGACTTGTAGTCGAGGTCGTTAAGGCGATGTTCACCGAAGCCCAATTCGTAATTACACACGGTCTGACCGACACCCGTGTCAGCGCGCGGAAGTTAATCGGAGCTGACGGCCGGCAAATGATGCGTGCCTGCGCCGCGAGCCTACTTATGTCACCCGCGATTATCGCGCACCCGACACAATGACGGATCGCTTAACATCACGTTTAATTCCAATGATAACAAAGAGCATCTACGATTAAATCGACTTAATACATCATACGCCACTAAAATGGGTCATTATGTCAGGTCTGTCATGTTCTATCCTATCAGATAAACTTGTACCTGTGGTCCAACATAAATTAGCTGGTAAAATTCATTATTTGGCGACTACAAAAGTACAAATAGAAGTAAAAATTTTTGGCTGTGGAGTAACCAAAAAAAGTAATGTGATCTTGCCAGTTCATTTGACCGAATGACATATTCCAACCGTAATTTCGCGTCGTGCTTAATGGAGAAGCACTAGAGTAGCCCGCGAAATTGAAATTTTCTCACGTTTTTTGCAATTTGCAGGTCAGTGTCAGTTTGTATGTTGAACAATATATAGTTCGCGACCGTACCAAGTATGTATTTGCAGAATTATTATTCATTAAAATCAACAACCCTTTATGTTCATATAATCCAACAACATACAACAAACATACAACCGGGCACTGACTTGCAAATTGCAAAAAACGTAAGAACATTTAAATTACGCGGGCCACACTGGCGCTTCCCCCTTAAATGAAACATGACTGAAGTAGTCTACAGACCATATTGATGTAACTTATTCATATATAGAAGCTAAGAGAACAATGAATCTTTATAATTTCGAGCACATGTTATTCTTGTTTTCGACAATGTATTTGTTTTCGTGTATTACACGATCGAATTCATATTCCACGCGAACTAAAAGAGTCGTCATACGGTAAACTGTTTATGGTAATACAGGCTGGTCGTACACGTATTTCGATCATGGTGTTCGATCGTGAGGCTGAGTTCGTGAGCTGTGGACTCGCGAAAGTCCTGCGGTCCGCGGACATGAGTTACTTGCTTGATGTGACGTTATCGCACTGTGTACCTCGCGCATTGTGACACATCCGAATGGAACTGCACCTCCAAATTTTATCAACAATAAATAATGCCTCGATTGTGTATAAGCTCCTGCTTTTTCGCTTCAGGGGGTCGAAAAATGAACATCATCAACGGTAATACATTCCTTGCAAACTATCCAAAGCTTTATGCTAGTACTGGACTCGTAAAATAGAAAGGTGGGTTTAAATTTCCATTACAATGATAACGTACTATAGAAGCTGTAATAGAATATGATCGCTTCGGGGTTGATTTTGATTTAGATGTACATAGAAATCCCGGAACAGATTGAAAAGGGGTAATAATAGACTCGACCAAATTTATCTCGCGCAGCCCATCTCTTGTTTGATGAATAGATTTTTTCTCAATGGTTTCGAATCAAGCGCCCCACAGAAGACGGTCTGTTTCCATTGTGATATAAAATAGCTCTTATTTATTTGTGAAACATGACAGATAATTCAGGACGGCTACCGATAGAGATGTCTTTGTTGGGAAGAATGTTTGTTTGGTTTTGTGAAACACAAATACAGTCGCTCATTGTTATGCCGTGTTTTGGTTATGAAATTTATTATTGTGACAAATTGTTAGGTCGAAGTTAAGCCTTTCGTTTGTATAGCATCTGCCAGGCTTAAGATATCGTCGATATCATAATTCTTTGAATGTTGAATTATTTTGATGAATTTGCAGTTGATTATGACGAATAAATAAACACCTGCTACAAGTAACTTCTACTCAGAAGTTACTTGTAGCAGGTGTTTATTTATTCGTCATGATTCCTTAATATTTGAAATTTGTGGCCTGGAATGTATGTAGGTACTTATATTACACTTCCGTACACCTGAATCGAGCCCCCCTGCATATTTTCTTTAAAGGTGTAGAGAAGGTATAGAGAAGAAGAAAAGAAGTGGTTTTGAAGCCAATGAGTCACTAGCATTTCCGTTTGTCATTGTTCCAAATTTGAAATCGGAATACTACAAAAAAAAAATACTGTTGAATTGTAGTAAGATAATAGCGTATTTCAGGGGCAAAATGTATGTGGAATTTTTACGGAGAGAAAATGTTTATTTAGTAACTTTTTGTACTGTCATTTTTGTACCTACAAGAGCATTTACGATGGCCGTCATGCAGCTCGGCATGGAATTAATTAATGCCACTACGGCGTACTTGACCATACTTGACCCATACTCCCAAGATGACAGTTTTCAGCTCCTGCAAAGTTTCTGGAACTGGTTGGTTAGTTCGAAAACACCTCTTTAGCTCATCACATAAGTGCTCTATTGGATTCATATCAGGGCTTCTTGCTGGCCATTCCACTACGGCGATACTAACGTCATGCAGGTATTCTCAAACAATTAGTGCGGCGTGCGCCCTTGCATTATCAATTATCATACATAAAAATGAAATCTTAACCCACAAACTCTGCATGTGGCATCACATGAGCCTCTAGGCATTGACGGAATGTATCGGTTGCTATTTAGTGGTGGCAACTGTCGTCACGTCACTACCTCGGGGCCAGTTTTTCCTTCGGTGGAAATTCCGGCCCAGAATGTCAGTGTCCCACTGCCATAACTCACCTTCTCTTCAATGCAAAATTGCTGAAAACGTTCTCCCTGTCTTTGGTAGACTTTTTTACGTCCATCATTGCCATACAGTATAATCTTGGTTTCATCCGTAAAAATAATCTGGTTTCTTTGACGTTGAGTCCGATGTAATGTTCGAATGCTGACTGTAGGCGCGGCATTCTGTGAGCTCGTGTCAGTTAAGGACCATAAGCTTATGCGACTTACGAGGTTTCAGACCACGTTCTTCGAGTCTCCTACAAACAATTTGAGCGCAAACAGTCAGTTCATGAAAGTCTCAAAGCTGTTCTTGGATCTTTACTGAGGTCAACTGACGATTACGCGGGCTGTGGTAAAGATAAACCGATGGTGTCTTGCTGTAGCGACCCGGTTTCGTGGTTGCCGCCAGTCTCCAGGTATCGATGGTAAATTCTTTGAACGGGAGAACGACTTAAAACGTTAAACGACTTAAAGTTATGCACTTTCGTTTCGCTGACTGAGACCAGACTGAAGAATTGCCACAGCTTGCGCGGCTACTTCTGGTGCAGTATCCAAGATTTTAACGTCAGAATAGATTAAATAAGGAAAATCAATTTCGATACTCTTTTTATGCAAAACAAAACATAAACGAAACAACTAGGTAGGTGCTCTGATCAATCAAAGCTTGTTACTTCTTAAAAACGACCAAACTCCGACTTTCTTCTCTTTTTCAAATTCGTGAATTCCAATTTGGAACAATGGTGATACCGCATTGAAGGCCAGTATGTCAGCTTCAAAACTGAATAAAATCTTTTTTCTGTATTAGTATCTACATAATTTTTGTAGAAAAAGTCTTTGATATTGTGCTAATTTTGTGGTTAGATCATACATTTTTAATAGGATTTTGGTTCGATATAAGTGTCTATTACCTACTTAGACAGAAGTCATTGTTTTGTAAAGTTACTTTTGCAACAATAACCGCTCAGTATGTTTTTAGTATGGTATGTTCCAAAAGGAACAGCGGTTATTGTTGGTTGTTGTTGATTGTATCTGATGAAAATGTAAACAAATGGATCAGAGAAGTTCCGGCGGTGGCCAATTTTTTGTGCCACTTACAAATTGAGTGTTTTGTTTGGTTTATTTTAATAATTAAAATTGAAACATAAATAAATAAAAAAATATAGTTTTCTAACCGGCCGCGGCATTGGAACAGCAACATAGAGCCACAGCAATGCCGGACATAAGGGCAGTCCAGCCTGTTGGTGATCATTGCCAGGATAGCATTTTAAATTTGTTTTTTATTTGTCATTAGAGGTTCTTTTTATAACCTAAATTTTCGTACAATTAAGTAATGTTATTGAAACAATATTACTTGTAAAAAGTAGTGAGAAATAAAGTTGAAGCGTTCTTAATACAGATGAATGTGTTACTCATTAACATTACCTGAATGATTGCGTAAGAATTTAACCAGAAAAATCTGGGGTTTTTTTACGCTTTCATCAAAGACTGGAACAGACTTTAGTTAGGTACCCATGTAATCTGCCAATACATAGAACAAATACTTTTGCTTATAGTGGTTACAGTATGACGCTACTAAAGAATATTTGAAACTTACAGAAAATATCTTCCTATTAAAATATTGGGAGACGCAGATACAATGACTCTTTTGAATTCTGAAAAAAGTTAGTTCCCTTGTTGGTCCTGTACATCAATTAAAACTCAATAAACACCATACACGTAGTATCTACGATGCTTACAAGAATATAAATCGTGACTGGGAACATAAACGCCATGAAAGTTTCATTGATCTCAAGCGCTTTTCCTTATTTGAAAATATACTTTGAAATTCGCAATAGAATGTCAGTCGCAGGGGACCGACGACGCCGCGGCCGAGTAAAGAGCATTTTATAAATGTGTTTTGAGAATAGCGAGCGAGACGTGGGTAGTCGGGCCGCGCAACGCACAGCGATGCACCAAGTTTAATGGAAAAGAATTGAAAAGTAGCGCGTCTATATGGTAATAGAAATTGCCCGGAAGAAAGGAACACAGACGACAGAGTGCAGAGCTCTAAGTTATGGTTGTTTTCTTGAAAATTGAGCGTTATTGCGTACGTTTTCCCCGGAGTATTGGCGCGTTCGGCGTCCCGGTTCGCGAGGCGTGCCCGCACCGTGCATCTGAGTTTTATTGGGACCGGAAAATTTACAAAAATGTAAACCCAGATCGTTCGAGTTACTATCGTCTATGTAACTGCCTTATTTGCGTTGAAATGTCTGTTTGCGCAAATAAAGTTATACTTACTACCATTCCGTAACTTAAGGATATCCACAAAATGTCAGACTATTATATCGTACGTACATGCCATAGTAGGGACACCGTTTCATTTTCAAGTATATGGTAAATCGTGTTTGTAAACTTAAATGTTAAAGTAAACTTCAATAAGTATCTAACGGGTTATATATTTACAATGTTTGTTTGCAGTTTCTGCGGAAATTTATTTGAATGAAAAAAGTATTTGTCACGTTTGCTGTGGTGTGGGTGTTATAGTACGGCGTCGCGCGTCGTTCGGCTCGTTCCCATTGATTATTTTTGTTTGTAAACAACGCTCTTTGGCCCGTATTTTGTACAAATATTTGTAGGAGGAGTATAAGAGGGCAGTTAGCGGTATGTCGTTGTTGTGTTCGACAAACGCTAAGAAATTTAAACTAGGTATCAAATAACTCTACCAGCCAACGTCATTCATATAATTTGTTTTCATGAACTGGTTTATATTTTACTTGTTGTACTAAACATTTGATGTTTCTCCAATGCATATCAATTCCAACAATTTTCTAGTTTATCGTCTTACAGTAACAACTTGTTGACTAGAAATCCAATCGGCATAAATATGAGTTCGGGCGCCATCACTCCATGCCACTTATAGCAATAATGTGGGTTTAAGAATTTAAATATTTAGAGGATTATTAGTGACCTATTGACAGTCTATCACCTACGTCACTCAGCATTATTCAATACTGTTATAAAAAAAATGTGGAGGAAAACCAGATATATTGCTCGTTCAGCTGGCACCAGTTGACAATTTTGATCTTTAACCCATCATTTTCCGTTGAATGTAGTTATGGAGTGGTGACAATACACATAGTTGTAGTGTTGTTAAATTTATTCAGTTGACTCTGTAAGGGAAAATGATTCAAAATGGCTCATTAATAAAGTTCACACTAAAACGTCTTCGTTCAAGATATATGGTAAGTCTCTGATTAACGCAAGGCTGCTGTGTCTGCACCACAACCTTTAGGAAATCTAGATTTCTATAGCGTGATGCTATCAGTGTCTAATTGGATTCTGTTGCCACCTAGATATAATCATTAAGCCATTTCGACGACATTTAAGACATTGGAAGGTATTGAAGTTGTATGGAACAAAATGAGGATACTATATGATCAAACAAACTTGCAAAAGTGAAGTTCGATTGATATTATATGAGTAAGATATATAATAACAACAATGTATAATATATGTATGTTGTTAATGTACAATGTATAATAGTAACTTTTATCCGGCTGGCAACTTCGCAGAGTAAATTCATAACTTTATTTTTCGTTTCTACCTCAGCTCCGGTTAGGCACTATGACGCCTCGTCATTATTTTAGAGATACTTATAAAAAAAAAATCTTTTTGTCTATTAGGAGAGTGGGAGTATAAATCTTCGAATAAAATGTACTCATATGATATCGATCGAACTTCACTTTTGCAAGTTCGTTTGATCATAATTATATATTGTTTCCGGGTGGAAACGCATAGAAGTACCCTGTGTGTTGCCAAATTTATTGTAAATGCCTCTACTGTCATGGCGTCAGGGTCTGGTTTCCATGAGACATACGTTTTGCATTTTGCATTAGTGCGAGAAGCAAAGTGATATAAGTATTACTGGTTCGCCAAAAAATGCCAATACCTTCTGATATTCCGAGTCAGAGAAGTTCTATATCGGAATTGATTTTTCTCGGCTCGTGATCAGCTTCTATGTTATCTTTTGTATTTATATACGACGCAAACAGCCAGATATTTCATTTCTCGCACGACTGCCAGATAGTTTTGGTTAAGTTGGTTAAATGAGAGAATTGAATCCCTACCATTTTATTTATGTAACAAATAGCAGTGGTGTTGTCAACGCGTAGCAAAATATTACAATCATTGACTTTGGGTCTCGAGCGAAGCATTTCAGACCAAGAAATACAGCAAGCAACTCAACCATCGTTGACAAGTTCTTTGTTACAAATTGCACCCCAACCAGTTTTAGAAGCATCAGTACAGATTTCTAAAACAAAATCTGAGATTCGAGGGGATTCGATGTAAAATTTATATTATTAATCCATTAGTCATAAGTCAGGTAAGATTACAACAGAAGGTCTTTTTAGCTTCGTATGCTTCATAAACTTTAAGGGCCTAAATATTTTTGTCTCTCTTGTTCTTTTGTCAGAGCCAGCCAAAACTTACGGCTGGACAAGCTGCGCTCAGAACCCTCAACAAGCGAAATTGGTAACTTTATTTGCACAAATTGTAATGTTTTGTGTCATTTTTCTAACGGCAATGTTATTGACATGTCTATAGAATTGTACACAAATCCTAGAAATTTGCAACATTGTTGTGGGTGTAGATTACTTTTATCAAAGTGAACAACAAAACCTAAGTGATTCATTAATTTAAGAGTTTTGGTAACATTTTTATGACACTCGTCGTAAGTCCTAGACATAATAAATGATTCAGAAATATAACAGATATAGATCCACGATGCCTTAAATAACCTACAACTTATTTCATGATTTTTGTGGAAGTTTGAGCTGCGAAGGATAGTCCATACGGCAAAGCGTTATATTCATAGTGTAATTTCGTATTTTGTTGTCTTCAAATTGAAATCTTAAATACTTGCGATAACATCTAGCTACAGGGGCAAGTATCATTTTTTATGTATTTCTATGGTCTTCAATCTTAAAGTGCTCATTTGAAACGAACTTATTTAATTGTTTAAAATTTTGTATAAATCTAAAGCCACCATTCAATTTTGGTTTCAAAACCATGTTAGATACAAAGGACAATGCCCATTTGGTTAAGACTTTTGGGCCCCTAAAAAACTTCGTGTGTCACTGTGATTTTAACTTTATTTTGTAGACTTAGAATTACCTTTTCATATCCTGAAATCGATTTTCAAATTTTCACCCTAGTTTAAGAGAAATCGTATGTTTTTGGATTCTGGAAGTGAGGTGACAAAACAAGTTTTTTTTTGTTCTAAACATATTTGAAATTAAAATAATAATTTTGTTTAAGTATTAACATTGATTCCTGAATTAAGAAAATACTACATAACTTCTTCTCTTCCCAGATATTATTTAGGTTAAGTACTTGCGCTTACAAATATCCCTTGCCGTGCCGTGCCGGCAGTCAGCGTTAAGTAGGCTGTGCCCTCACAACTAGGTACTGTTGTTAAAAATAAATACTTACCTACAACTAAAGCCTTAGGTTAGAGGAGCTCATGGCTAAGTTACAACAAACGCACGGATCAGTCCCATCCCAAGTTAAGTTAAGCTGCTCTAAGGCTGCTTACTTAATTAAAAAAAAAAACAACAATAAATAATGGGTAAAATATTTATTATTCAAGGAATATAGGTCTAGAAATTGCGCTGGCGCGCTTATATCATTAAAACGACCCCAGCTTAATTACCACAATACGGTCATAGGTATGAGCGCAGCACCCTACTGTACGATTTGCAACTAAGCAACTACAATAATAATCACTAAACAATTTGTCATATGTTGCTCTCTACTTATCAATAAATATGTGTAATAAATCCTGTTACTTACATGTCTCGATTTAATTATGGCCCTAACTAGTTGTTATGACATGAAATATTAAGGTCAAATCTTCTTCTATTAATTCATTGCATATTTCAACACTGTAGGTACCATTCGCCCGCACATGCTCCCCATACTATCTTGCCAGTTTTAATTGGTAAGATCCTAAAGCAAATCTTATAACTCGATTAATAATAATCTTGAAAAGTTATTTAGACGGGAGCACTGCTGTTTATGCTTTGAAAAATCGTACGTCTTCCATTTATATGTTCCCCGTGAATAAATTCACAACCGGAAGTGGAGTCCGGTAGTGGAGGTGGTACAGAAATCACAGCATCTGGGATGTTATCGTCCATGTTATCAGTCACTGGCGCAGATTCCACGGTGGGTCTGCTAACGCCACCAACCGCCTGGCTCTGTATTTCTCTCGATGCAGCCTCCCAACAAGCACGACAAACTCGTTCCAAATGCAAGACCTAAAAATATAATATTGTATTTATACTATTTATTTTTGTTCAATTAGGTCAAACATAGTTATTCTGCCACAATTAAAACACTTACATGATGAGCGGGTATCCATCTTAGTATAATGTTTCTTTGAGGACAGTCTTGACAAACCATACGAGTTCTGCGACTTGCAATCGATATGGCACACGCAAAACATATGTTGAGGTGTCCAAGAGCAGGGGATACGAGGGATAGAGTTGTGGTTGATGATGTCCGGTTTTGTAGTAATACAAAACATTCAAGATGTCATCAGGATAACTGGAATGATAGCAAAAATAAATCAGTGAATTCCTAAATAGATAGATGTACATTAATTATTCATGTGCTCATTACAATGGTCTAGGTTTTCTCACAGATCACCTTAAACTGCCTCAAAAGGTTAATTTCTGTTATAGCGGAAATAATAGAGATTTACAGTTGACCCCTTGATTGACCAAACATAGGCATCCTAAATGTTCGTACCTATAAGTCTTGAAAATGACACATTATAAACTTACCGGTGTAGTTGTGTGTTACCGAGGATCTCAGAAGAAGGTCTACCAGGCCCTGCAGTCTCGACATAGTTAGCAATCGTTTTCGGTTGCTAAGTCCTAACAATCCAGATGTAAATGTTGATGTAAATGTTTGGTAGTCTCGACACTCAAATTTATCGGTTGTTACCTACCGGTACCTACCTAAAATACCAGTAACAACCGATAAATTTGAGTGTGGAGACCACCAAAAATCGTTACATCTGGATTGTTAGGACTTAGCAACCGAAAACAATTGCTAACTATGTCGAGACTGCAGGGCCTGGTGTAGACATTTTGCAGGAGTAAAACAGCTGTCCAAGGCTCACTTATACCAAATAAGAGTCAATGTGCCCGCGGGGGTCGTGCGGTCCATGGCTACATATGGGGCCCCGGTGTGGGCGCGTTCACTGCGGCGGAGAGCCGCCCACTATCTGAACGCGCCCCAAAAGGTGGTAGCCGTAAGGCTGATCCGGGGCTACCGCACGATCTCGGGCGAGGCGGCAAGCCTCCTTGCCGGACTGCCGCCGTGGGATCTGGAGGCGATAGTCCTCGCGCGCCTGTATGAGTGGCGCGCGGAGGCACTACGCCGGGGGGAAACCCCGCTTCCGCGGCAAATCGCGGCGGAGCGGACGGACCTCCGGCGCGATCTCATGGCGGCATGGAAAGAGCGACTGTCGCAACCCAGCGCAGGGCACGCCACGATAGCGGCGGTAAGACCCCTCTTTGAGGAGTGGCTAGAGAGGCGTCACGGCGTCCTCACCTACCGCCTGACGCAGGTCCTCACCGGACACGGAAGTTTCGGGAGGTTCCTGCACATCATCAGGCGGGAGGAAACGCCCGGGTGTTACCACTGCGATGATCGCCCCGAGGACACGGTGGAGCATACGGTGGGGGCCTGCCCTGCATGGGCGGAGCACCGCCGTGTCCTCGTAGAGGCGATCGGCAGCGGCGGCGATCTCTCACGCCCGGCCTTGGTTCAAGCCATGGTCCGGGGCGAGGGGGAGTGGGAGGCAGTCGCCTCCTTCTGCGAAGCAGTCATGCTAGCGAAGGAGGTGGCGGGACGGGAGAGGGAGAGAGTCTCCCGTCCAAGCCGCCGCGGTGGACGCTCCGGGCGTCGGGAGCCGCGTGACGACTCCCGGCCACCGTAGGCGCGGGCCTGCGGGCGGTGAGTAATGGGTAGCACACCGTCCGATCAGGACCAGGCCCGTGCTGGACGGCGCGTACGTGTTCCACGCGCGCCTCAAAGAGATGTCAGCATCATAGAGGGGGTCCACTAGGGCCCAAGCCTGCCGGGAAAGCGGGATCATCCAAAAGGGGTACCGCTGACCCGGAACATAAAGGGCCAAGGAAGGAACACGGGTGGGTTTTAGTCAGTAAGAGTCTGACACTCCCTTCCGCTCCACCCAGAGCGGGAGGAGTCATTTGATGATTTCCCATCCTCAAAAAAAAAAAAAAAAAAAAAGAGTCAATGTGCTCACTTGTCACTACAACAAGAGTCCAATATCTCAAAACAAATCCACTGGAGGAACGCAAACGCTCAACTGGACAGCTTCAAATTGTAACGAACAGAAGGAAATACGCAGAAATTAATACAACTCGACGCAAAATAAACGGCACGCAGCAATTTGATTGACGCAATGATTTGACAGATATGAGATAGATTTGTCTAAGTGTGACCATGTTAATATTTTGGTAATCGATTTACCAAATCGATTTGTTATAAATAATATTATTTACATAATTAAAAAGATAGGTTACAAACGCTATTTAGGGTACGGGAGGTACTAACCTGAGTACTAACCACAATAATGTCTGTGGTACTAACTTTTATTTTTTAAAGAAACTGTAGTGTAGTGTAACTTTTAATTTCTTTATTTGACCCCCCCGTCGTCTACTTCGCGCCAACTCAGTTACATAAGTGTTAGCTAGATTAGGACGTGTGAAAAGCTACTGTAGTCTATCTCCAGTCATTATAGTCGGTGGATTAGTAAAATATCGATATTTCCAATCGATTACAATTATTTAATTGACATAGTCTGTCGTCTGGCAACATTCAGGTTAAGTTTTAATGGCGGAACTGATATATATTCAATAGAATAAATATTAATTATGTTTTCCAATGCTAGGGTAAACGAAATATTGATAAAAAAAACTTGAACATGTAAAAATACGACTTAATTTTTGAGAAGTAAATAGTCTTGACACGGCACCGAAACTAAGGGGCCCATTGGTTGTCATTCTCCTTTATCAAATCTAGATTTTCGTTCCATTTTCGCGCCTAAATCTATTAAGTTAAGAATAGCTACTTTCATGTCCCGTTTTTCCTTGACGGAAAAGAAATTTCGGGCAACAGTACTTACTCTGTACAAGTTTACGCGAAAAGGGTATGAACCGTGTTCCTTGTAATGCCACGCCGTCAAATAGAATGAAATTGTTGTCTACCAACATTTACCTGAGTTATTGCCTCGTAGGCATGCTTGTTGGAGCTGGCGGCCGCACTCGCTCGCGCTGACGTCGATGTCGGCCGCACTCGCTCGCGCTGATATTGATGTCGGCCGCACTCACTCGCGCTGACGTCGATGTCGGCCGCACTCGCTCGCGCTGATGCCGAAGTTGGCCGCACTCGCTCGCGCTGACGTCGATGTCGCCGCCAGGCGGTAAGGTTGGTGTGCTGGTGCCCGATACGAGGATGTGCCCCCCCCCCCCTCTCGATGACGGGAAGCGAGCAGGCCTTTTCCCCTGGTTCTGATAACGACCACTGGACGTCGGAATGTTTGATGTTGACGGCTTCGGAATAGGTGCCTTTTTTATTTGCAGTCCTTGTTTCTCAATAGCTTTTGAGGCCATGATTGTATCCGGTAATTTACTTCGGAAAAGGGTTTCATCTCTGTCTTGATCCTGTATAAAGGTTAACAACGACTTGTCTAAACCTGTCGTCATAAGTTTTGTTCTTACTTGCGTCTCGGTAATGTGGAGATCAGTAAGTATTCGGCATCTGACTGACCATTTTTTTAAAGCTCGTACCTCGTCATCACCAGACAACAACAGAGTCATTGCCGTGATGCCCCGGCCGAATTGGTCCTGTTTGGTTTAAAGCTTTTTGTCTTTGTTTCTTACTAAATCAGTGACAGCAGCCGATATTTGCACGTTCAAATTAGGTGCTTTGAGTAGGTTGCAATTGTTAGAAGTCGTATATCCTTTCAGAAGCGTTTCTTTGGCTTCGCTTTGTATACCTTTTTAAAAATTGGTTACCAACGTTGAACCAGCTTGTCGTGTATATTCCTGCTGTAAACTGGAATATCGACAACAGCCTAAACGCCTAAAGCTTCTACTAGCTCTGGGTCGAGTTCCGGCGCAGTGACTACTTGTTCCGAGGCTGGTAGCTGGTGATCGGGTGACTTGGAGGTTGATGGCACATCTGGTGGTGTTTCATCAACATCAATGTGTTCCTTTACGCTTTGAGTTCCGTTGTGTTTTTCTTGTTTAGTTGAGGGCAGTTAACAAAAAAGGACTGTTAAGATGAATTCGATTTTTTTTAATAGAAATATTTCGATGTTTAATGGTAAATTTTCCTTGCCCCCAGGGTCCAAATGGTACCCTATTGTTGTTGCTTTTACAAGATCAAAACCTTTGTGTTAACTCGCAGTTGATCCTCCAGGGAAGCTTATAGACGCTGAACGCATAAATAAAATCCACTTATTAAACAAAAATTTTATCATTTCACTTTGAAATGGAAAAATTAAACTCACTTTGTATTTCCTCGGAATTAGATGATGAAGAGTACACTGTTAAGCGACTCCGCTTTTTTTTTCATTGCCTTGCTTTTTGAACTTTAATATTTTTGCACTATTATGCTGTATTCTTTCGTCAGCACTTCGTTTGGGCATTTTATTTTATTTTACTTTTAAAACTTATTTTATTCCGGAGATTGGTGTGTTTGTTGCCACGCACGAAAAAATTATGACGAGCCGTCATAGTGCCTACCCGGAGGTAGAAACGAAAACAAAAATGTAATGAAATTACTCTTTGCAGTGCGAAGTTGCCAGAACGATAAAAAATACTACATTCTTGATAATATATCTGAAGAATGAAACGTCGAATTATAATAATGTCTGAATTTACTGATATTGTTTATTGAGCAGTCTTTACTAAGACCTTAGTAAAAACTGATTTCTAACATTTTTAAGAAGATCTGCCGGTCGCTTCAGTAACAATTTTACTGTGAAAACGTAGGTGAAGTAATAGTAATAAGTTTTATTGATTCATAAACAAGTGTTACAATATTTAGGTATGAAACAGGATCCCGCACTAGGATACCCTGTGTCGCAAGATCCAGTCTCTTTCGACAGATAATATGAATATGAATATTATAATAGAATTTAACAAATGCAACGGTTTAAGTATACTTAATTCATTTTAGTGAGCTATAATTCCGCCTGATGCTAGGGATTGACACTATTGACAACTTACTTCATGCTCACTGAATATTATAATAGAATTTAACAAATGCAACGGTTTAAGTATACTTAATTCATTTTAGTGAGCTATAATTCCGCCTGATGCTAGGGATTGACACTATTGACAACTTACTTCATGCTCACTTCACCTAAATTTTCACGGTGAGATTGGTACAGAATACAGTTGGGCTGTTTTGTATTCTACAAATCTAGTCGTTTCGGTATTGTATCATGTCACATTTACGGCTAGCGGCACTTTTCGACCATCTGTTATATTCTCACAATCACTATACTCAAATTAGTAAATTAATCAGGTTTATTACGTTTAACTAACCTTAATGAAAAGTAATGTAGTTGTTTGCCCAGGCCATATGTACGTTTTATCTGTGTATACCGTTACTATCGATGGCTAATTGTGAGCTGTTTATAAATGTCGTCACTCCGATCAATATTCATGTCCAGATTATACTCTTCTAATTGCCACTTATAAATCTGAACGCGTCGATGACATCTTAATTGCCAGTGTAACAAATCACCGATAAATAATATATGAAAATATTTGGCAGCATATACTTATGTTGATATATTAGGAACTGTATAGTCAAGACACCGTACGTTTGGAAAGAGTTTTAGATATTTTTTCTTCCCATAGAGAATTTTGTTTATTACCGTGACGTGCTGTAATTTCTTATTTCACATTCATCTTTTCTATTATTTACCGTGTAATTCATTTAGCTGGGAGCTCTGTGACATTATTAAAATATGATTTTATAATAAAAACGTCGCAAGTGTTACATCACAAAATTTTATGTAACAGTAGTGACCCCCCACGACTGTGTCTTCTCCTTGTTACAATTCCTATGATAATTTGGTTACTATGAATTGTGTATTAGTATAATTTTCAAGCCCTGTTAGCCTGCTCATTCCTTAACACATGTATTTTATATAACATTCCTTTGTGTCATAGGTATGTGTATGTTTATCTGTTGTACGACATACGGAACCCAAATCACATAATCTGCATACAATTTGATTGCTACATTTGGTTATCCGAATTCCTGCTGGGATTTTCTAAACATTTGCTTTTAGTTAATTAATGTGGTTGCATTTGTTTACGTCGGACGGTTAAATATTTCGTGGTTCATAGCAAATTGAGTTGCTTTGAATTGAGAGCTTGTTATTATCTAGCGACAGTCACAAGTAATTTACAAACGAGAGGTTTCGTCACGTTTTACTAATGTATCTGTTCCCATATAAAAGTGGAATAGTAGTAGTGTTAAGTAGGTACGATTTTTTTATTTGAATAAGCCTCTGCTTTTTTGTCAACTTGATGAGCTTCACAATTAAATTCATTAAAATATTCTAACTTCGTGATCTAGAAAAATAAACGTCGCCTCTCAGCTACAGGAACAGCTAACGAAATTTGGTGGTAGGCAGCTGTTGTGAGAGCTCATAATTCTATCGCTTCTAAATCATTAACGAACCCACGTAATAACAAGTGGCGTCAAAATAAAACCAACATAGTTTCAAACATAATCAAGCCATTTCCTGCGATAGACATTGTTTAAGTAATCACTGATATTGTTTACGTCATGAGCTACTAAACTACGGCCTGTTCTCGGCCCGCTACCCCGGCCACCGTTCATTAGCAGCTATAAATCTGAGGTTGTTGGTCGTGGAAGCTCATAATTATGAATAATTATGTTATTTTATGGTTGTCGACAACCACATCGTGTCTCAATATTTAAACATTGAGACAGTAGACATAAATGTAGCGGCTTTGGAACAAAGTTTAAGCAGAGTATGCTTTTAGCAGTAAAAATTATTGATACATTAGACAAAAACAGCTGGTCGATTCTGTAACAATCTCACCGTGATAACTTAGGTGAAGTGAGCTATCATTCCACCTGATGCT
This sequence comes from Brachylomia viminalis, assembly GCA_937001585.2. Taxonomy (NCBI): domain Eukaryota; kingdom Metazoa; phylum Arthropoda; class Insecta; order Lepidoptera; family Noctuidae; genus Brachylomia; species Brachylomia viminalis. The sequence goes on along the minus strand of OW443310.2, from coordinate 11,119,465 downwards.
AGGGATTGACACTATCGACAACCCACTTCAAGCTCACTTCACCTAAGTTATCACGGTGAGATGGTTACAGAATAGCTCGGCAGGAGGGCTTTCTGAAATGTGTTAAGGTCATAATAAAATCTAGTATTTACCGGGTGAATTACGAAATAGTCCATCTAAAAAATTACTTAGAATATGACTATATTAAATATGCACACGATGGACGGATAGTTTCGTCCCCGAAATATCATGACAACTAGATATGTCAGAAAAGTGTAAATTACTAAAGTCTTCAGAAGGCTGTCATTTACTCACTCACTATCTTTGTTTACATTGCTGAAAACTTTATTTTATCTGTTCAATAAGAACAATCTGATCTGATCTGATGGTCAATTTTATCTGTTGCTTTCGATAACTTTAAACCGCAGGCGACAACGTCGGTCTCATATCATAGCTTATTTGCGCTCTTTATGCAAATCCGGATTTAAGTAATGCATATTTATTCGTGATATCGGCACTCTCAATCTTATCATACTGTAAACAAAGATACATACTATGCAATACTTAAAAGGTTTGAAATAACTTCTAGTGCTTAATGCTAAGTTTTTGCATACCTAGTTGCTAAACTATGCTGCGCTCGTCAACGAAACGTGTGTCAAGCTGTGTCTGAATTCAGCGTTAACTCAAATACTCTCACTGAAAGCTTGTAACAGGTTATAATAATTTATACCATCTTGTTATATCTAGCAAGTTCCATCTTTTCGATTTTTATTCTCACATCGTAGTTATAGATCATTTACGAGTCTACACACGACCAACGGGCGGGTAGCCGTGTGGGGGCTCGCTTGCCTCCGCTATATTATTTTATGACTCATTATATCTTTGAAGATTCGGCTACGTTTATGGCGTTGAATTAACGCCTGATATGAACCGAGGCGACCGGCGACCTACGGTTTAATAAAATTGTATGCCAATTGATCTTATCTAGCTCAGAATGTAACTTTATCATTTTTGAATGGGCTTCATTCTTAAAAAGATGCGTATAGCTTCGCATCTTGCATAATGTAGAAAGCATTGCATTGTCAAACTTTGTACTGTCAATACACAATCTAAGTTTTCCGACGGTTAAGTTGTTTCCGCCCGTCAAAATATGACAGTTGTTTACCAGTTTCTTGAGCACCCAACCAGCTGATATTCTCAAAATTTAATTAATCATCTGATTGGCATGGAAACATTAAAATTTATTCAAAGCTTCCTGAAGTTTATTTGGGTCAAATCAAAAGTTCCCACAATAATTACACAGTATCCTCCAATCACATGAATAAATGTTTAATGTTTTACAAATAATTAATTTTCTGTGGATATTCGTTTATGTTCATTCTACATAATTTTAAATTTGATGCATTTCTTTCTCGTTTATCTTTATTTATTGAATGTCAATGTTTGAAATATCGACGTGGCTACAAATCATGGACTAAACAAAACTGGCTATTCCATATTGATTTCGACTATAATTTTTGTTACATATTTCTTGGATGTCATGGTAGTAATTATGTAAATTGATGGAAGAAAGGTCGATAGCCTGTTGTACAACGGTATTGGATTTTTCCCAAGTGTTGAGTTTGACCGTTCACGAAATGATTCATTACTGGCACTAAAATAAACTAAGGAGATGTTTGTTCAAATATTCTCACGCGTGGCTGACGCAACGTGTCAATTGCCTGGCCAGGCCTGGTCGGGCCTGGCCCACATTTTGACACCTCTCAGAGGTCAACTCAGATAGTTTTGCGCGCTCCACCAATATTTGTCCAATACCATCTTCAAGCTTCACTATGATTGCACTCGAGTTGAACGGTATTGTTGAGCTTGTCACAAAATACTTGTTATTTGCGTTGCTCTTTGTAAATAACAGTTATAGGTACGTTTAGGTAACGTAGCCAAAAATATCTTCAACCTGTCATCTTGATATTGTGTCTCCTAAATACATGAGATGGTGTCATGAAACTGAACCCAATCAATGTTACTTTTTGTAGCCACTCTAAAAGGAACATGAAACAACCCTTTGATTTTAAGATATATATAAACTTGTCCTTTGGGACGATTCTCACATTGGGATGCGGCCCATCTCATTAAAAGGTGTCTTTATATTTTCCAGTCAGCTGCCGCCTTATCGCTACCATAAAGCTGACCCGATCTAAGGCTTGATATGATGATTGTAATCCAATACATCACTATCAGTTTCATCTGTCTCTACCTGTTGCTTTATAATAAAATAGGTTAAAACATTCGAGGTCGAATGCCACCTTTTGATTTAAGTCATCAATTTATATGGGTAATAAACGGAGTAAATACACACCATTGAGACAAGATATACGAAAATTAATAGAAGTAACCTACGCAAGTTCACAATAACGTATTGTTCAACCTACACATGATGGTTAGGTTTGCCCTACGCCCACTTTTCAATAGCATTGTTGTCACGATGAGTGAAAATTTTCCTCAATGAGGAAGTTACCAGTCGTTAGGAGTGATGGATCTGCTTGAAACTACTCGGACATCTCCTCGGGCGCTGGGTTTGACACGTAAATCGATTAAGTTTGACAGTTGACTCTTTGATTGTGGCGCGTAAGGTTCACGCCAGTAATTACTGCAGCCTCTGCGGATATTGAGTCGATGCGAACGATTCCACATGACACACCGCTAATGAATTCTGTCCATGTTGACGCGACACAAACATGAGAGGAATTAGTGTTATTTTAATTACTCCTGTCTGTCTACCAGCACTAATCCGTCTTGTCCGACAATAATACGGACGCTTTCGATTTCGATAATTAATGGATTTTATAATAACGCTTCTTACGGAACGATAAGTTATTTTTGGATTCCAATAAAAATACAAAATATACCATCAAAGAGCAATAACAGGCTGTCTAAATGATTGCTGTTTTAGCCGAGTTCATTGCAAAATAACACACTTTGTATTCGGCATAACTTGCTAATTTGATGTGCCATGTTATAAAATCAGCATCTTGAATATATTGAAAGCTAATAGTATGTATATTTAATATTTACGAAGCCATTGCATTTTAGGATGTCATAAAATGAAGAAAGAATATTTAGATTTTGACGATTGAAATTTGAGCACGAATTAAAACGAAACGACACTTAATATGGAACCCAAATGAGGTGGTGGCGGCACTGTTTAAGTGTATTTACGTGTCAACTCATCTACACAACGGCCTGCGAAAGGAAAGGATCATTTATTCTAAATTTTATTACCGTGAGTCCCATTTTGTCGAGAGCGTGGCATATTATTTTCAATTACACGGGGAAATTAATACAAATGACTTGGGCGACCTTTCTTTAGAGGTATAAATCAAACTTCAGCAAGTTCTTTTCCCATTACGAAAACCGTTGTACATGTATCGTTTATTCATTGGTGCTCATTACCTATTACAATTATCTTAACAAGCTGAATCGCAAGGTGTTTTGTATCTTAATCGGCGAGTGGCCGTTCCAATCTAGGCCCAATGGCGTATTATCGATTGTCGCACAGCGGGGCGTACGACAAAAGAATTTCATTTTAAATAAATCGCGCGAGACCGCGTCGCGCCGAGAAATTAGGCGCGGTATCCCCCGCCGCGAAAACTCATCGTAAATAAGTGTCGCGGCTGGCTCCGACCAGCGCTTCGCTGCATCGACGCTTAAAAACACATTCTTGTTATACACTCGTTTAAGGATTTAATTACTTGCATCGCTGATGGGACCTCATCGCAAAGTCCCCCGTCGCCCGCAACTACCTTGCACGTGATCGTAAATCCTCAGTTCGTTAATGATCCGAACGTTGTTCCGCGATGAATTACCGCTTAGTCTTGTTGACTTTTTGCGCGAAATATTTTTTCCGATTTTAGTGAGCGTGGGTTTCGTATAATGGACTGTAACTCTTTAAGTGGTTTTTCAAGTTCATCACGATTTATGTTTCAATAAGTATGCAAGATTGTATTTATATCGCTCTTTTATCTCCATGCACATCATAATAAAATGCAGCGGTAGAGCCGCTGTCAAAGCTTGTACGATAAGTGTTTCCATGAGCGTAAGAACTAAAACAAAACATACATATAAAATGTATTTCCTTTCTCAATTTGCCAAATTTGCAACTAATTAAAAGATAAACATCGCCATCATCACGGGTCAAAGATGCCGATTGGGGGTTGCTATCTCTCATGTAGTTAATCATATGGGCGGGTCTTGCCACACCTTTGCACCTTTACTTCTGACACTTTTGCTGGGTAAGTTCTTTACGATATAAGATATATCATCACCCACCAATCACCTAGTTGAATGATATTGTGTTCGGCGGCCGCCTTCTTTATTCCTTTAAAGGTATCAGTGTCGTCGTTTTCAATTTACTTTGGCGTGGTGTCGAGTGTCGCGAACAAGTGAGCATCGAGGTCCCGGCATCCGGCTTCAATTGCCTTCAACTAGGAGTCTTCTCCGTTCGGCGGCTGCTTCTCGGTCACAATGCAAGCGGTGCGCCATTTGTAAACGCGATACTTCCTCAGTCGCAAAACCTCTTCGCATGTGATTGCGGCCCCTTTACTTTAATCAAATGGCTGCGACAAAGGATTGAAAGGAACGCTCCTCGATTTCGTACAAGTGATCGGTATTGGCTCAGAAATTCCTTTTACGGATTGCCGGCATTTTTTACCGATGCCTCGGCGAAATAGGATTTTTTTTAATATTGTCAAGTTTTCGTACTTGTGATTCAAGGGTTCTGGAATTCAGAGTTCCCATGAACTGTTAAAAAGGTAAGTTTGGTTTGACTTAAATACTTTCAACTTCAACTTAATACGGACAAAGATTTATATAAAGAAAGTGGCATGTTTATTATTACTAGCTTATGCCAGCGACTTCGTCCGCGTGAAATTTCTTGCAACCCCGACCCACCCCGTCGCATCGCATCACCTGCCCGCGTTTAGCTTAGCGTTCTTTTTGACGTTTTTTTCTTTTGGTTTGGCTCCTAAGTGTCATAGCATGATGTTAAATAGCCTATAGCCTTCCACAAAAATTGGGCTATAAAATGCAAAAAGAATTTTTCAAACCTGACCGGTATTTCTAGAGATTACCCCTTACATACAAACTTACAAAACAAACAAATTTTACCTGTTTACAATATTAGTCTAAATAAGAAGTTGCTCTACCAAGTGCGTCAGTGTCTTCGTTGGAGTAGTAACAACGTCCGTTTTACTTACTAATCAATCATAACTAAATTGGGATTTAATTAAGACAAAATCACTTACAGAATAAATTCTCTGAAATCAAAGGTAATTGCTCCTATTCTATGACTTTAACCATCCTTCTCCTTCTGAACCTTCGGGCAAGTCATGACGTTTAAAATGTTTGTATTTCTCTGATGATTAACATTAAATTTGATTTTGATTACATAATATGGAGGTCTCACGAATAAAACAATATCGGTTTATTACCTTAAATAGTTAATAGTTCACTCTAACTGAAGCATATGTTTGGAATGACAGATGTTGTTTATACTGACGTGGGCACCCTTAGGCTAAAATATAATTATTTCTATAAGAGCATGATAGGTAAGTACGATCACTCCTATGATTTTTTGATGGTTAATGCGCTCCCGAGCATTCGGTCGTGTACTAAGAATATTACATACATGTTTGTATCTGGCTGGTTTTGATACCATTAAATAGAGGATTTTAAAAATACTAACCGAATTGAGAACCTCCTCCTTTTTGAAGTTGGTTAAAAAAGTAAAAGGTAAAAACGATTTCCCGCCTTTTTTCAATTGTTTTTCTCTCGGATCATTTATGTTTATTTGATCTGAGGTTTTTTTGTCCGCCAAAATGAGTGAATGTAACGAAGAAATTCGATAGAAAATCGAGTTGAATACCGTACGGTCTCCGGTGAGGCGGCGAGCTCCTGGCCGGATTGCCACCATGGGATCTGGAATCAAAAGTCCTCGCGCACATATGGGAGTGGCGCGAGGGTGCGAAACGCCGAGGCGTAACTCCGCTGCCGCGAAAAATCACGGCACAGCGGAAAGACCTTCGGCGGGATCTCATGGCGACAATGAGAGTGCGACTGTCGCAACCCAGTGTTGGGCACGCCACAATTGCGGCGATAAGTCCCCTCTTTGAGGAGTGACTAGATAGGCCCTACGGCGTCCTCACCTTCCGCCTGACGCAGTTTCTCACCGGACTCGGGTGCTTCGGGAGGTTCCTGTTCCGGATAAGGTGGGAGGAAACGCCCGGGTGTCACCATTGTGAGGATCGCCCTGAGGACACGGTGGAGCATAAGGTGGAAGTCTGCCCGGTTTGGGCAGAGCACCGCCGTGTCCTCGTGGAGGCCATTGATAGTGGCGATCTCTCGCGTCCGGCCCTGGTCCAGGCCATGGTACGGAGCGAGAGGGCAAGGGAAGCCGTCACCTCCTTCTGCGAAGGAGTAATGCTCGCGAAGGAGAAGGCGGTACGCGTGAGGGAGAGGCAAACTTCGCGCCCTCACGCCCCTAATCTCCACAGGATACACCCTGGCCGTCGGGAATTCCGGAAAAGCCGATTCCCGGCCATCGTAGGCGCGGGCTTGCGGAAGGCGAGCAATGGGTAACTCGCCGTCCGATAAGAACCAGACCCGGGTCGACGGTGCGTTGTGTTCTACGCGCGCCTCTAAGATATGTCAGCACCAACGACGGGGTCTGCTAGGGCCAATGCCTGCCAGGGTTGCGGGAAAGTCCAAAAGGGTTATCGTGGCCCCTGGCACAGGCAACTGAAGGAACACGGTAGGTTTTAGTCAGTAATAGTCTGACACGCCCTCGCGCTCCGCCTAGAGCGGAAGAAGTTATTTGTTGATTTCCAACCCAAAAAAAAGAAAGGGTTATTGGTAATACGTCGGCAATCCATAAAGGAGATCATTTGCAACAAATGTCAGCCATTTTCCAGTAATTTGACGTTTAATATTATTTTGAAGATATCTGGTATCTTCTTGTATCTCGTTGGATAGCTGGGAAGCTGTACATATTTTCTGAATGTTCTGTCGATAAAGTATATCCATGTTTTTTTGCAGATAAACAACTATTTTAGTCAAATAACCCACTCAAATTGACGAACATTGTGTGCCGTGATTTAATAAAAAATAAAGATAATTGTCATTTTATGGTAGATTATTATGTATTGAAGTAGAAGCAGATAATAATAATAAAAAACACGCATTGTTTTTTTAAAAATATATTTTCAAAGTTGTATATCGCCCAAAAATATAAAATGTCAAATTACTCGGAAATGGTTGACATTTGCATAGGGGTCATAAGAGGGTAACTTGGTTGCAAATGACCTCCCTACATCCCCTTCACGGATTGGCGACATATTTATTACCAATAACCCAGTATAATCGACATAATTATTATCTATACGTGTTTCTACATAATTAGATATACTATCAATCCAAAAGCGATAATGATATCGATTATGATGGTTATGGGAGTATCATACTCAGTTACAAAACGATCGGAGAGCTTGTATCACTTGTATTGCGACAGACGTTAACGAAAATGAGTTTCATAAATAAAGTGGTAATAGTGACTGGTGCAGGCTCTGGTATCGGAGAAGCTATAAGTTATCATTTTGCCAAATATGCAGCAAGATTATCACTAGTTGACAAAGACGAAGACAATTTAAAGAAGTCAGCTGAGGAGTGTGAAAAATTGAGTAGAGCTAAAGTACTTACTACGGTGGCCGATTTACGTAATGATCAACATGTTCTTAAAGTTATAACAAATACTAAAAATGAATTTGGAAGAATCGACGTTGTTATTAACAGTGCTGGAATTTACAAACCTGCAGGTATATTGGATTCTAATCTAATTGAAGTATTTGATGACGTAATGACAACTAATTTAAGATCTATAGTTTACCTCACTAACTGTGTTACCCGTGAACTAGCAGAAACTAAAGGAAACATCATTAATATTTCAAGTGCAGCGTGTTCTTTGGGTGCCTCTAAAAGTGTTCCATATCAGACGTCAATTGCGGCTTTAGATCATTTTACTACCTGCGTAGCTGTGGATCTGGCTCCTAAAGGAATTCGTGTTAACTCGATTTCACCCGGTGTAGTGAAAACAAATATATTAAATAATGCCGGAGTCGATCAAGAAAAAAGTGAAGCGTTCTGGAGTGAGGCTTCTTCTGCTCCATTGAGTAGGCTGGTGAAAACTGAAGATGTAGCTGAGTTTGCTGTCTTTTTGGCCAGTGACAAAGCGAAAGCCATGACTGGTTGTAGTTATTCTATCGATGCTGGATTAGCTCTATCAATAGCATTTTAAGTTTCATCATATTGAAGAATTATCACTGAAGTTTGAGATGAACAAATTAATAGACTTGATCAAGATAAAGATTATTACCTTGAAATGTATAAGCAATTCGTTTATAATTAGTTCTACGTTATTGTTATCACAATCAGCTACCGATTACAAGATAAACCAACAACACTTTAGATATATTTTGATACATATAGTTTTCAAAAAATTCCATTAGGTAAAGTAATTAAAATGTTAACACTTATAGCATACTGCTTCACTCAATTTGAGAACAACAAAGGTAAACGTAACACGAGATCTCCGTTTAAATGGTGCGGTTATTGAATAAAAACACAATGTAAAAACGAATCGTTGGGCTCAACCTTGCTGCTTATGAGATTTTTTATGAAGCCTGAAATGCGGGTATAGAAATTATGGAATTCAAACACATATACGGTTTTGTAATAGCTTGTGTTTTATTTACTATTCCTTATTTTATATGCCTTTATATAAAACAATCAATTTAATAATATTTATAAATTTTTTTTAATTTTTTCAATTTATACCTACATACAAACAATTCCAAAGTATTGAAATACTGCAACAAAATCCCAGTCTGATTGTAATTATTCATGATTTGATTTGCATTCATGAGAGCAAAAACGAATACATTAATTCCGACAGTATCATTCTATTACACGACGCCATCGTTCCGATAAACTGGCTCCTGTATAACACATGTATGTCGTCTTTAAATAATACGAGTAGCTGGAACTTGGTGCCATAAACTAATGTATGCAGAATGGACGCCGCCCGGTTCTGCACAGACAATTTCACGCGCGCTTAGCTAATGTTTGCCGAGCGATTTGCCGGCGGCATCGCGATGGACGGTCGTTTTTTCCCTGCCGACGGCCCGTCCAAGCATGTTAGAGAGATGTTCTCAATCTAGACGCCGCTGTATGTACGAGGAATTGATGTATGAACACAGCGACCCCGATAGTTTATGTTCCAAGCGATATTCGTTGTTCCTACTTAGATTTTTTTGTGTGTGTCATGTAATTTATTAAATACTTTATCACGAATAAAACAGCGTATTCTGTGCCTGGCTCCTTAGTTTCTAACTTTTCATTTTGCTCTAACTTAGCTCACTGATTTCGAAATATACGTTGCACCAATCCTATTATAAATGTGTAAGACAAAATTAATGAGATCCCAAATAATTGTACATCCATTACTTATCTTTTTATCCTGACTTGCTGCCGTGGCCCGCTTTTCCAAGTTACTCTTATCCACTTCAGTTGAAGTGTTTTAGTTATATACTTTCTATTTGTTCAAGAACAATTACTGACGGTTACACTTGATCGAGATTCCTTTGAGGACACTTGCTTTAATTTATTTGACCTTACATTATTGAATGATAGTGATACGTACCTAAATAATAGTAATCTGTTTTATTTCATACACAAACCAAGTTAGTTATATGTTTATTATATATACCTAATGTCTAACGGCATTCATGTCATACTTAAATAATTAAAAAGTCACGAAAATTAATTGTTTGGCAAAGTCACTACTTACCAACTTAAATTGTCCGTATATTCAAATCAAAACCGTAATTTTTTGCTATTTGTGTGAATTTCCTACAACATGGCAAATGTACGTAGTGTATCAAAATGATAAACAATTTATTTTCCTGACTATACATGTTCTTTATTCCATTACAATTGTAACTAAGTATAATTACACATTTATTCGTATAATATAACTGTACAAATATAATATTCTGTGTGTTTAATTATGATAGCATCAGTAACAAGTTTCGATTGTTTACATTAAGACAAGCTTGTAACAATTATAAGCGCTAACCTATTTCATGTCTAATTTAAATAGGAAATAGATTAATCAAACGATACTAACTTTCCCAGCCGACAGTAAAATATTTAACAATAGCCTCATCCTGTGTTTTACAACGTTGTCCTCTTTTTGGGTTGGGTGTTCGAAATTAAACTAGTTTGTATTTCACTAGCGTTGGGAGTGGGACCTTATCGGGCGATCGATTTCTCAACCCTTTAATGTGTGCGTCACCGGGCCAAGTTTAACGAATATTTCTATGTAACGGGCTATGTCTAGTAGTAGTAAAGTTGAACACAACACTGTGCGACCAACTAAAGCGAAGTTCGTATTTCCAGAGCGCTGGAGCAATAAAGTAAGCAGTTTTACAAGTGAGTGCTCCCAGAACGAATGCGCGGGTTAGCATACGCCCGACATTCTTATTTTATGAGTGAAAAATCTTACAAAGAATATTTTCTGAGACACAGCGGTGGAAGCAGCTCCCCTCACCTTAACAGAACTGTTTTGTAACCTTTTCTATATCTCATTCAATTGCTCTCGTCAGAATACGTTGTGGTTGAGGCGCATTGATTTTGTCAGGACTGGTTGTCAAAAGTTCCCATCGTCATTAGCTCAGTTGATTCGTGTATTCAGTCCGGCAAGGCGAAGAATGCGCGCTCGACAACAAAGCGTCCACATTATGTTGTCGCACGGCGCGGTGCGTCCCAATTAAGAGAGATTTATTCATCCCCTCGCTGTCATATGACTTCTTCAAAGACATTATCAGAGATTTAACTCGGCAGGACGATTGTTCCCCAATTTTCTAAACACCTCGACAATGCTGTCGTAATTTGTTCCATCCTCTTGGCTGTTTGATTGTTTGCTCTGGGATAACACGAAGCGCCATCGCAGCTTCAGTGTTGTTGCTTTGTACTTGAAGCTGTTCGCATTCGATATTCATTTGCTCGAACGCTTTGTAATCATTCGTAATTTGAACACGTCGAGGGAATTTAAACGGTGTTGTCATTATTTTGTTAATGTTTACCTAAATTGTGATGGTGAGTGTTTCATTAGGACTGAAATAATGGTTCCCATTTCCCGACACAAACTTACCTTGTTTCCATTCGCAGAGTAAACCTAACTATTGTTTGATTTTGTATACCAAAGGTACACATACGATACGATTTATTTTAACAATAGACAAAGTTTCTCAATACTGGATACTAATTTACTTGAATTTCTGTTCATATAGGTAGTTTCCAAGGCTCATTAATTAATAACTGGTTAGTTAATTGGGCTACCGAGGACCCCGTCTTTTGTTATACACGAACCACGCCCAGGGTTTATTTAAGCAGTAGCTTATTTAAAATGATAAACGAGCTCCCAATCGATTTGAATAACAAGCAGGCAGATGCTCTTAATCCTTTTGATTTCATTAAATGCATGCGCCCATCGGCCCTTGTCGGAAATATCACTCGAGTGTGGGCCTCCAACTTGCTTCGGATTGTTCATAATAAGATTCGTAGGATCCTATAACCTTATTGGTAAAAAAAAAACTATTTTGTGATCAGTGTTCCGTATACTAAATTAAATTCCGAAATCAGCTTCCGAAAGAAGCTTTTATTTCACTTGCTTGCTTGTTTGTATGTATGTCTGTTTGTTTAGGCCAAATCATGCAAGCTGAATTACCACCTCGTCTTATCCTACGGAGATTAAGGTAAATGTTGCAAATATGGTAAGTAGATAGGTACTTAATTAACTGCTAAGCAGGGTGCTACTATCCGGAACTTAAAAAGTAATTCTAAGATTTCTAGAATAGCCCACCTAAGTAAAATTGTACATAGGCCATGCTCTTTTAGAGCATCGCTTGTGTCTGTCAGAAAGTACAAAATTGAATGATTTAATTTTGACACAGATCCCTAAAAGAATGTAACCTTTTAAATTGACAATGCCTTAAAATATAGCTATTCCTTTTGGCTTATTACGTGACTGAACAATATTTTGCCGTCTTTGTCATTGTTTCCTACAATCCTATTTGGTATTTTTATCCCTTTTTATTAAAGAAAAATATTTCTATCACGATGATATTCTGTTTATCAGTTCACAAACAAATCAAGTTATCCTCTGTCGTTCCAAAGAACATTCTAATGAACTTAAATGTCTTTGGGGAATATGAGACGTAATTTTGAGTGTACCGGTCGAAGCTTCATTTGTTTGATCGTTTCGTTAAGGAGAGGCCAAGTGAAAAATCCGTCAACATTAATCACGTCGATGCTGAAATATAATTTCGAACGGTCGAAAAAATTTACATAAATAATTTATACTCAAGGGACGGTACCCAACGTTCGGAGCTTTCTAATCCGTCGTCTTGTAGCGAGGACGGCTTGCTTCCGATCTTACGATACGGTCCTCGGAGGCTTGCTTTGTTTTATTGATAAGATGCGCTAGTATTTTGTTATTGATAAAGTTCTGAACATATTTCTGTCTGCGATTTTCTTTACAGCATCGATAAAAACGTAGTTGGTTGTGCAATGGTATTGTTTCTAAATCAATATAATATATATTTTCCTCTTTATTTATTTTTTTATAATTATATACAAGGCAGAAGACGCGTAAAGCAGTCTTCTCGAAGTAAGGGTTCTTCATAGTAAAGAATTTATTTAAAATTATTATAAGATATGTCCCACACTGAATAAAAAAAGCTTTAAACCAAATGAAATTACTTTTCGCAAGCACACGTCACACAGGTATTTTACAATCGCGAAAGAATTAAATATTTGATTATGTATCGTCAGTTAGGTCGCACTCAGCGGGGTGCCGCAAGGGTGTTGGTTGGCGGTCCACTCATCTCCATAAGAAGTGGCTGTGCCCTGCCGGGGCATACTGCGCACCGCTTGATGGAGCATTATTTTAGGCATGTGACTGTGATCGATTCGATCGAATCTTTCTTCGGACAGCGCGAGTTTTTTTCCAATGTCTGACATTGCGCTCGAAAATACACAAATAAAGATGATGTAGTGTCCGCGGTTTACAGTGTTATTATGATGAATGGTCGGCGTTGTGACCTCCGTTTTAGTTGGTTTAGTGTAATTTATTGAATGTTACTCATATTGGTTGTGTGAATTTTCGTAATTAATGTTATGCGAGTCTGCTCTGAAGGCAGATAGCGGTGCTTTTAATCAATTAATCATTTTAACTATACAGAAGCACAAATTAAAAGGTTATTTTAAAAGGAATGTGCCCAAAAAAACTTGTTTATAATATTGATTAAAAATTTTGATAGGTCTGGATACTCTGTATGTATTTAAATTAAAATTTTCAAGTAAGGACTTGAAAATTTTAATTTAAGCAGGCAGGCGGGCAGGTATGTAATGTAAGGACATTACCTACCTGCCCAAATGGCATTATCGCTATCAAAACAAAGTATGAGATAGTCTTACTTTATATCCAGCGCAACATCTTTATAAGACAAAAATATTTCTGATCATACCTACCAAGCGCTAAGTATGCCTCAGTCCTTAATACAAAATAAAATGTGTGAGACATCCGATTCCCCACACTTTCTTAATAATAATTATAATAATAACTTTAAAAATAATTTAAAAATACAATATTAAATGTTCCAGCGGTGTCGTTAACAGCATCGGCTCGAACAATTAACCTTCGTTAGCCGCCAATAAATAGTGTGCTCGCCAAACAGCTTTACGACTAGATAATAATTAACTGGCCCTTGGTCCGTTACGGTAGCAAGTGCTTCACCCAGGCTATACGGCATTTAGTACGCTCGACACCCGATAAATCATTACAAGATGATCTTATAAGGCCAAGGGAAATGTAAATAGAGCCACTTTATCGCTGCAAAAATGCTATAAGGTAATTATTATGTGTGCTGTATTCATTTGTTTTTATTATTATAGGTTAAGAATATAGGGCTTTATTTGAGGCTTCATTTATATAGCGAACTTTATTTTTATTCGTTGTGTTATTTTTATAATAAGTTAAAGTTTATAAAGGTATGTGATGCAGATAAGAGACAATAAAGTGCAAATAATAATAGAATAGAGTGTACATTTGATAATTATGATTATACTATTTGTTTAGGGTTTTCTTTTGTTAGGTAGGTAATTAATTACCTGATTTTTTATCTGTATAGACGAGGGTCATCTTTACCCACGTAGGTTTATTTATTTCAGGAGTAACGAATTTAGGGATTTTACAGAAAGCTTCCGGTATATGTTCTTACATATTAACAATATAATTAGATGAAATAAAATGAAGGTTAGGTTAAGATTTATATCATTTAACATAGCTCGGTAAAGAGACATCTGCAAAACTTTATGAAAATGGCATACTATTATAAATACTTTGGCAAGTCGTTGGACCAAGTGCTCTAGAATAAACATAGTGCAAATTATAGACCATTGAACAAAAAATAGGTTTGTGAAAGACTATTCTAATAAGAGACGAATCAACAATCTAGAAAACGTATTATAAATTCTTAAACATCCAACCCACTATTCAAGCTTTTACAGTAACAAAGATCACACACACTTCTCAGCAACTGATTAAATCATATTTCAATCCATTAAAAACCCGAACTGTATAATTGCAATGACACACAAATCTATTGTCGACACCAAACAGCCAATGTCCTTCGGCATCGAATTTAATAACTCCACATGAATTAATAAGCTGTGGCCACGCCCCGTAGGCGTCAACTCTATGATTAATATAGCCATTGCAAACGACTCGACTACCGGAACGTGAAGAGCCGCGTCTTTCGCCCCACTCAAGTGTGCTCCACGCCTTACGTACAACAAAGCTAAATTCACACGTCTGTATTATTTATATCGATTACGTTAACCGATAAACCGTATATCAATCCGAGTGTTAATATTTAAATAATAATGTCAGCTTATAAATCGTTGGAGCAATCTTTTATGCTAGACACCTTAACGCTCGTTTATAATGCATGGCCTTAGTAATTTCGATGTTATTTCTTCGATACGTCTGTCTGGTCGTTAAACTTCCATGCTTTGGATTCGATTATAGGTGATTTTGCGAAATCGGTTTTGAATGGATTCCGTTTCTATTCGACTGTTAGGATTTTACGTGCGAAGATTTTTATTCAGTCTTCTAGCCGTCTTAGAATAAGCATACCTACCCAACGGTAATGGAAGTCGAACAAAGATGGAGAAGCCCTATCTAGACAAGACCGATGTGGATGCGGCCGACGTACTGAGAGGACGTCGATTGCAATAAATCGCGATGGATAAATGAGCTTTTTTATTAGTTAATTAATCAATAATTTGCCAGTAGGTACTAGAGTTATAGATTAATAAGTATTGTATTTTAATGAAATATAAAATAAGTTATGTTTTATAAATAGTGAAATATAAATAATTGTTAAAGTCTAGCAAAAAGAGCAGAGAAAAAAGATCATTGCCAGGGTAGTAAAAGTTTACTTTCAACCTGTTTTTGTGTAATTCTTCTGAACATTAAGTATCTCTATTTTTACACCGCTATTCTCCATTGTACTCGCTTTTGTTAGTCAGCAAAGCGTGCACCTGTCTTTGTTACAACTAAACATTATCAGGAGAATAACGTTTACGTCCACATTTATTAGTAGATATATTTGCGTCTGCTACAAGACGCCGCCACTACAATCCGTAAATGTACAAGCAAAGTAATTATTTCTCACTGTCCTTTTGTTTGTTATTATCTCGCAACAATTACAAAAAAACACCACCATTCTTGATTCTCAAAAGACGTTGGTAGCGTAATCCTTTATTCGCAAAGAAAAGGATTAAAAGTCAGTAGAGTTTTGTAAAAGATGTTTTTTAACCGTTTACAATAGCAAAATGAATATTTAAGAGGTTTAAAAAACTTCTAATCTTACATGTTCTTAATCTGCTTCAGAACTTTTCTTTGTAATCGTATAAATCTCGTATTAATTTAGATTTCCTGTTTTTTAGTCTCAGTGGTTTCCTTACTAAATCTCTCAGTACCTTTATTTGCTAATTACGAAAATCCCTATTACCGTCCATTTTGTGATAAAAGATTCAGCATCAGATGTTTGGTCCGTGCGTCTAACCTTAGTGGTCAAAATGCCAAGCGGCGCAGTGGATGCTAAATTATTCCGCAAACATCAATGACTTATTATATTAGTCGATTCGCACGAATTTACTCGCCCGAAACGGGTGAACCGACACTTAAGTTAATTTATTTTTGGGCGAATCGACAACCCCAGATATTATGTACTTATTACGCAATTGTCACATTTTGAATTTTATGCAATAATGTTAAGAAAAAAATACACTAGAAACTACATTACCAATTATTATTATGTACTTTTTTGTTCATTTACCTATTGCATATAATTCAAAATGTGAGAATTACCTAATACATATTTCTGGAGTTGTCGATTCGCCCACAAATAAATTAACTTCGTGCGAGTCGCCTACAGAAAAAAATATTAAAAGTATCGATTCGCCTGTTTCGGGCGAGTAAGTTCGTGCGAATCGACTAATAAGCCACAACAATAATGAAAGTAGTTTGAATAGAATTTCCATCGGTAATTAGGCTGGTTTTGTGGCTGATAGTTCGGTGGGTAAACTCCTTTATATGATCTGAGGTACGCTCCAAAAATGTTGTGTCATTAAGTCGCGACCGCACGTGACTGAGGGCACCTGCCGCCCGGCCGGTCGTGTCGATATAGGGCCAGGCCACAACAGTGCGTTGCGGCGTCGCATCGCAAAAATCAACGACGCCGCACAACGCATCGTGGAAATTTCCGATGCGCTGCCGCAACGTACAAATCTGCGATGCGACAACGCTTTGCCGTTTAGTCGGTGTCACTAGAAACTGAACTGACGGTTAGCGTCTTGTCGTACGATGTCGTATCCGATGAAATTTTTGCGTTGCGACATCGCATCGCATAGCTGTGCAATGTTGTTTTTGCGATGCGACGCCGCAACGCACTGTTGTGGCCTGGCCCATACCTCAACAGCCAGACGTTTCTATCTCACAGTCCTTCGTTACGGTAAATACTTTGTGAATTTACAATAGTGCTATTTTGGGATGGGTTTGATAAATTTTTAAATATAGGTACCTACCTATAGATAGTTTTCGCTTGAAATACCATAAAAGACGTTGATTATTTCAACAACAGGCTGGTTTTAGTAATGTATTCAGCTCAAAATTATTCACTTTGCTATTCATCGTTGAACTATCTGCATATCATTGGTGTCAACAGCTAAGTATTTATCAGTTTATTCGTTTAGTTCAGCGTTATTTTTAAAACTTACAGAAGATAATCTACCGAGTGACTTGCTGAACCAATTAGGAAAATAACATAAGTGAATTACATCACCATTGCATTGTTTTTATAAGATAGCATTGGAGAGGTTATGTATGATTGTATTTTCAAAGTACAGGTTTCTCGTGCATTTCCATGATAGCTATTATTGTTATCAAACAAATAGTTATGAATGTGCTAATGATGCCTACATAAGTTGCTGTTATCTAACCTGGAAATATTTCCACGAAGCCAACGATACGTCTACATTATTGTTCGAGTTAAAAATACCAGTGTTGCTCATTGTAGGGAGAATACAATGTTTAGTAAGGAAAAACCCAATATTAAGATTAATTAACTGCATTACTTTAAGGGACAGCCGCCTTCATCGACCCCTTTCTCTAAGCTTTCGTCTACTTATTTGCCTCGTTTATAGTCTGTTGAGGAGGTTTAAACTGGAAACATGGAATAACGGCACGATCGTTTTGTTTTGCCCTCTCAAAACCACATTGTGTGGCGCAAAATTATGATTTTTATTCATCAACCGCGCCCGTCGATATCGCCTTGCCTTAACGCTGATATTTTATTTTACGTACAAATAAAAACGAGAATGAATTTCTTTGGTTTTTAAACTGGGATCTAAGGAGCAATCTCTAAAGTGAATTTCGATGTGATCACTAAAAACTTTTAAAAGTGCGTATAGCTTGGTATAACATTTCTTTCCCCTTCGGGAGAAAAATGTTTACCGATTAATTAACAAGATATTTTAATTAATCTGTAGGCATTTAACCCTCAGCTTCAGAATATTCTCATTAAGTAATTATTGGTCCTTCCGCTGCGGTTGAAATCATTTCGTCCCTATCAGCGGTTGAGAGAAACGCGTCAGGAATCCCGTCATTCGGGAATATGAAAACAAGTAGAATAAATCAAAGTTTATTGAAAAGTATTCCACTTGTAGTATTATTGCGGCGTCACCGTCACGTTGTGGGCGGCCACTACACGTCGTGGGATGAACCGATATGGTTCTTTATTATTGTTAACAAATTTGAATCTCAGCAATCCACACTTTTTCTGAATGCTGTTTAGTTCTTTAAAATTTATTTATTTTTTGTGAAAAAAACTCGTGTTTAAAATTCAGTTTATTGATTTTGTAAAACTTAAATGATCGCTCATACGGACACGCTTTTGTCGTGCTTTTATTTGTTTAAGCATATTTCATGAGACGTGAGATTTTTCTTGTAAGATGGCATAAAAGAAAACAGCTATTATATTCGGTACAGCTGATCGGTTCCTTCTTACATCAACGTATTAAAACATCGATCATTATAATACCCAAAATGATTCGAGCCTCCTTTCAAGTAGTCCTAAGTAAACTTCAACGTTGCATAATGCATTATTCGCAAAGAAATATGATCTTTGACGTAGAGCTTTTCTAAATATTGACTTTATGATGATAGCTTTAAAGTCTTGACACCTGAGCTAACAGCGGATCGAATGATTCTAAAGGTGTCCATGGCGAAATTTTATTGATATAGGAAATAAGTAATTGTCTGTCTATTTAATTGTATGTCTTATAGCCGTTTTGTGTAGATTGCTTGTAATATAATATTTCGCTTACCTACTTCTTCATTTGGTTCTGCATATAACGGTAGAGCTAAGTTGCAACATCCTTATGTGTGGTCTATGTAACTTCAAAGGACTACCGATTGTTATGGAGTTAACTCTTTCAGGGTCAGTGGTTAGTTACGCTAACCACATATTTCAGATTTTTTTTCTTTAAACTCATGCCATCTAGCGATTATTTCCTGAACTAACATAGAAATACACCTTACGCTTGGTTTAATTTAGGCAGTAAGTGGCGCTGATAATCGTTTGTGTGTGTATTGTTGGTTTGAAAAACATCGTTGACAGTGTTTTTGTAACGTGCTCGGAAAAAACTTTCACAAATAAGGTGAGTCTATTATTTTTATGACTATGGTTGTTTTATTAGACGTATTTAGACATCTTTTGCATGTATTTGATAAGTAATATATGTAATTTTGCGTTTCTAGTGTGATATCACACTCATAATTAGGTGGTTAGAGTAGCTAACCAGCGCGCAGATAGAATGTTTTATTTGTTCGTGTATATGTGTGACAGTGTTTTTTTGTATATCTTACAGAATGTCTCGTGCGTTAGCTGACGGCGATATTGAATACTTTCTGGAGGAGATACAGGAGATACCCTCTAATGACGACAGTTGCTGCAGTGTGGAATCGGACCAGGAAAATCATGATGCACAACCATCTACGATGTTATTGGGTGATGTCATAGGGGAACGTCTGCAAACTTGTAGTTTTGACGAAGAAGATAATGAACCCTTGTCAAGTTTCCGTTCTACGCTACCTCCGGAGGTTGCCACTCCTGTAGCGGATGAGAGCACCTCCAGCAGTCTTCAAAGCAGAGTGCCAAAGTGGAAGAAAAACTACTCACTTTCCCCACCAGGTGAGTTTACTGAAGATGTGGGTGTACAAGCACATATATTGGAGTTGGAAAATATTACGCCTCTCGCACTGTTTCGCTTATTTTGGTCAGACGATTTGCTAGAAACCATAAGCTTTCAAACCAACCTTTATGCTACGCAATCTGGAAAAGCTTATACTCCCACTACACCTAAAGAAATTGATGTGTTTATTGCTTTGAACCTGGTTATGGGTATAAAGAAACTGCCAAGCTATAGAGACTATTGGTGTTCAGCTCCGGACTTACATGATACTTATATATCAATGTTCATGCCATTGAAGAGATTTAGCTGGCTTTTGCATTACTTACACTTGAATGACAATAATGTCATGCCTGCAAGAAATAGCCCGGGTTACGATAAAGTTTACAAAATCCGCCCATTGCTCGATATAATGCGACGCAATTTTCAGCACAATTACAGGCCTTCAGAGAAGATTGCAATAGACGAGAGCATGGTAAAGTTCAAGGGCAGGAGTTATTTGAAACAGTACATGCCGAAAAAACCCATCAAACGGGGGTATAAAATATGGATGATGTGTGCAGAATCAGGCTATTGTCTGGATTTTGAACTGTACACAGGCAAACAGGGGAGTGAAGTTGAAAAAGATCTTGGTGGAAGAGTTGTGAGGCAGTTTTGCTCTAGCCTTAGAGGCAAAAACCATAAAGTTTATTTTGATAACTTTTTCAATAGTTATCAATTGCAATTTGATTTACGAGACGGCCAAATATTTGCCTGTGGGACAGTAAACTCAAATAGGAAGCTTTTACCTAAACTAAAAGAAGACAAAGACTTACAGAGAGGACAGCACGACTATCGAATCAGTGACACAAATGTTAGTATCTTGAAGTGGAGAGACAAAAGATCAGTTTTCATATTGTCCAACTATCACGATCCTAAGATCGTCGGAAAGGTGACACGCAGAGAACGTAATGGAGAGAGTGTGGAAATATCTTGCCCAGAAGCTGTAAAAGATTACAACTCGCACATGAATTTTGTTGATAAGTTCGACCAACTCAAAAGCTGCTATGAAATTGACCGAAAGTCACACAAATGGTGGCACCGGATTTTTTTCCATTTTCTGGACTGTTCTGTTGTCAATTCTTTTTTGGTTTACAAAGAATTACAATCCACTGCACGACCAGATCTAGAAATTTTCACATTGAAGGAATTTCGTCGTTCTGTCTACCGAGGTCTCTTAGCTCCAGCGTATGTCAATCAGCGCAGGCATCAATCGGTGGACAGTCCACGCAGTTCAGGAGTGCCTTTTCCAGGTCCGGCCATAATAAAACGGCATAAGCCAACAGTGGCCGACGAGATCCGCCTTGAAAGCAATCATCATCAGCCAGCGCGAAGCACATCAAGGAGATGCGCCAAATGCAGTACCAGTAATAATCCAGTACGTACTGTTTGGAAATGCAAAACCTGCAAAGTTCCACTATGTTTGCGTAAAGGAAAGTCTTGCTTCGAAGATTTTCATAAGTAACATAAAAATTGTGTTTTGATATGTTTTTATTCATGATTAAAAATTGTATGATTTTCATAGTGTTGTTTTGTTCTACAGCGGCGGTGGTTACCGTAGCTAACCATGTGATTCCTCAAAAGCCTTCACTCTGATATTTTTTTCAACCATGTTTTCAGTATTTTTTAGCCTATATATAACTAGAAAAAACATAAAAACACCTATATTGTAACTTATATTAAAGTGCCCCTGAAAGAGTTAAGGCTGCCGAATTCGTACGCAGAATTTTTCATTATACT
Source organism: Brachylomia viminalis (assembly GCA_937001585.2). NCBI lineage: Eukaryota > Metazoa > Arthropoda > Insecta > Lepidoptera > Noctuidae > Brachylomia > Brachylomia viminalis. The sequence goes on along the minus strand of OW443310.2, from coordinate 11,097,781 downwards.
CGTTTGCTCGCTCCTAAACCCGAGAATAGATCATGTTTAAAGGTCCGAATGGCATTCTCGATCGTACTTAGTGGGTGTTTTCATAGCCCGTCACTTCTTTCTCGCAGCTTGGCTGCGCGGTCACTGTTTATCTTTGTAAGACTTACCATTGTGCTCCCGGGGACGATAATTGTACTCGGACATATTTTTAAATGTATTTTTTGTGGTATTATCGTGGCTGATGATATTTTAAATGTTTGTGTTTCTGCTCAATGTGACGGTCAGTGACGTGTAGGGCCGGACCCTATTGTGCCTGAAATCGTTCGGTCCGCAAGGGCCGCTTGCTTTAGTACCTTCTCCGCTATGCCTTTTGTGTGTCCACTGTACAATTTTATTACATGCTTAACGATTTTGATACTTTTGACAATAAAATGAATATTGTAATATACATATACAAGCTAATAACAAGCTTCCACGTGTATAGGATGTATATTACAATATTCATTTGATTGTCAAAAGTATCAATATCGTTATATTTACGTTTGTTACTAGTCTGTAAGCTTTTTTTAAAATAAAATAAATAAATGTTAATAAAAATAAATAGATATTTGATAATTATTTAAAGCTTAAACCGAAAATTTAAGAGTGTATTCCAATCGTTGGTACCTAATATTAGTACCTATTGACAAAAAGTGGGTCGAAAAATATTAATCTGTTAATCGATTATCGCTTCAAATTAAAACATTTTGCTAACATGTTTTCTAAGAAAAACCATTATTAAAAGTTTATAATTATTTTTGCATACATTGGATAGTCGTCCAATTAACGTAAACTAACTAGATATCTACTTAAATATTCTGCGTTTTTTTTTTCTGAATACCTACGTAGTTTATATGGGTCGTTTTCTTTTAGTTTCTAATAATTTTATACGTGGAAAAAATATATTATAACAACAATTTATAAACTAATGGTTCACATACATTTATTAGCAAATTAATACGTACAAATTATATCTATGTCAAATAATCAATCATCAAAATATATGTCCCACTCACCGCACAGAGTCCCACTCACCGCACAGACTTCATTCACTCTTCCTTCTTTGTTCAATCTATCTCTCTGTGGAATGCACTCCCCCAGGAAATCAGGATGGCAACCAACCGATTATCCTTTAAAACTAAAGTTCGCGAGCACATTCGTAAGAAGCTAGCGGTATCATCACAGCGGTAATGTTTTCTCATTGTTTGTCCAATTTGTTTTTAACATACTCGTGTATTTATGTACATTTATTTGTGCTTATATTTATATATAATTAGTTATATGTATTATATGTATTTATAGACTAAATAAGTTTATACGTGTCTATATATTATTTAAAATTATTTAACCTAAAATATCATTATAATTTGCACCTGCCACTGTTTGTCTCTGCATCACCCAAAGGTTGACTGGTAGAAAATGCCTATGGCATTAAGTCCGCCTCTGTACATTTGTGTGCTTAAAGTGTTAAATAAATAAATAAATAAATATATCGTAACATTTTATGTCAATATTAGACAGATTATAAAAATAAAAAAAATCATTCGACTATGTAGGTATAGTCAAAGAAGCATAATTCTTTATTTATTTATTCGTTAATACATCTCATCAATAGCGTGATAATTAATGTAGATTGTGTTAAACATATCATTATGAAATTACTAATTAGTCTGTTGATATACAAATATAATATTTTATTTATATTAAGGTCCTTAAAAAATGCCTGTCATACCTAATGATCTACTTTAAATATGAGCTATATTACCTACATTAAAAGAGAAGATTTCATTTAAAATCAGCTCTTTATTATTGGAAGTGATTACAAAGTTTTGTAAAAGTGACATGCACAAAATCGGCAACTAAATTATAATTAAAAGTATCAAGATATTTTGGTTTTGTATCACATCGTTCGGAGCTCCTACGCACATTGTTCAAAGGTAAACATGTAAGAAATTCGTTCTTTTTGTTCGATACCAACAATTGAGCTTACGTCTCTGTGATGCTGAGACGTGCGTACAACGTTCTACAACTAATACAACCATGAATTTTTGGTACAAATACAAATTGTATTGTCGGCCGTCGCCGCGTCGGCCATCTATTGTGATGCGTTTAATATCCATAGGAAGTGTGGGCATTCAAACGAGAAGCAGACAACACGGTCTTGGTGTTGTCAGCCTTTCAAAAGAGGCGGTCTGCTTACAATTAAATTATCCAACATTTTGGAAGACTCAGTTGAGGCGAGCTATTCTGTTCGAAACGAATATTAATTTGATCCGGACTTTTATATGTGATAACATTATTTACATCAGTCTTCAAGTCATCTTGGCTCATTAAAATTTAACGCTTTAATGCCCGTACATAACCGCTATTCAGGCGTTTAAACACTGATTACAGGACGTATAAAATTCACTATAAATTCTTTATTTATGTGACAAAAAAGGAAACAGTGGGGGCGCTCTTAGAATTAAATATATACTCGCGATCATAAAATAAAGAATTTATAGGCGTCCTTTGGAATTACCGTGGCTCGGTTTTATGACTTCACGGGGCGTTTATTCAGCGTTGCGTTGCGTGGTCGGATCACAGGCATTCGTGATAGTCTCTCGCTCCCGTTGTCATTGTACTGAACAATTGCGTCTTCACATATTGCTTGTTATATGTTCCATGTTACTCCGTGACTTTTACGAATCTCAGGCAAATAAATGTTATTGCTTAGCGCAAATGATTGTCGTTTATATGGCCAGTCAGTAATTCCACCGGGGTTTTTCTTTTTGGTACGATTATTCGACAAAAATAATTTAAGTAGCGTATAATGGATATCGAGTGCTCATATAACGAGGTTCGTTCATTGTTGTTCGAAAGTAATTTAGCTGCACATGGCCTCTCTTCAGATATTGAACAAATCAAATTAAAAGTCATTTGTTCAAACTAGGCTGCGATTCAGCGCTGTTTGAACGTCAAAATTACATAAGACAGTGCCCCAAAACGCCCGCCCTTCACCATTTCCTAGTGCTTTAGCTGGTAAGAAGAAGTGGCGGAACAAACTCCCCGCAGCATAGCTGTCTGTTCAGTTAGAACTACTGGATTCTATACAATAGTAAGTACATTTCGAAACACAAATGATTAAATTGAATTATTTGCCATATGTCAGCTCGCACACGCCAATACACCTACCTACACATAAAAACATTGAAAACTATAACCAAGCAGAAATAATTAATAAAAACGTAAACATAACTTAATACCTAAATAAAAGCCTCCAGACATAAAGAGCGTGCCCGCTTACATTATGCAATGCTACATTATGTTTATATAGCAGTAACTTATTGAAGTTACAAATGATAAACTAGGACCTTCGAAGTAAAATAAACAAACACTTAATTGCTAATAACAAAACCATAGTCAGCAAGAAGACCTGTCACCACAAGCAGCACCCGTTCACGAGCATAACGCGAAGATCAGCCATCACCCCCTCGCTATATTTGGGAAGGAGGCAACTGTTAACTTCTCGTAGAGAGATTTTTCGTGGATGCAATCAAAGGACTAGAAGAATTTGTACACCAGATATATTAAAGTAAAATCACATAGAAATACATGAGCGCAGCCGTCAGGCGATCACATTGGCGAATACAAAAAAGTCAATCTCAATTCAAAAACCTACGACAGTAGCATAGAATAGAGAATTAAGAATCAAACAGTGACTGCACAAAGAAGGTCAACATTCAACAGCAACCCGATCCCCGACGCTACCGCAAGCAGTGACTTCTAGGGAGCATTACGAACATGCTGCCGGTTGCTCAAAACAATAATATGATTTATTGTCGAGGTCGCTAGCTAACAATACAACACAACTCATTAAAAAAAAACATTGAAATGAGTAGAATATGTCAACAACTAGGTATCAGGTTTTCCACTGAAGATTCTCAATCTTCAGGAGGCTGGATGTGAACAACCAGTCAGCCATCGACAACTTCTTTGGGTTACCGTCTGAAAACCGCAAAGAACTTCATTAATATTTTACTATCGCTAAAATAGACACAAGGAGACGCAATCATTTTCTCATAAGAATATTAATATTTTATAGCCAGGCGCACAACTTTCCTATAACGGTACCTCATGAGCAAATCTCTAATTTCAAGACAATTTTTATTTATGTTACGTTTTATTACTACAGGAACATAATCATAATAATATATCATCGAGGCCAAAATTAATCACATTTTTACTATTTTATTGCTCCAACACGCTATTAAAAATCGAATAACATGAAAAAAGACGTAATAAAGAAGCTGAGTGAAACGATCTCTGTGTGTTGGACCTTATTATGTGTTAAAACACTTTTGAAACGGGTACCTAAATGTATACAAAAACAGGCGTGACCAACAGTTTAACATGTTTGTACTGTCTATAAGTACGCGTGAAATTGTGATTATGAGCACAAACGAGTCTTTCAATCCACTCGTGATGTGGGCACAGGTGAGGAATTCAATTTTTCCCTTTGTGCGTACGATAACCCTTGCGTAACTTTTCATTAATAAATGCAATGATCACGCTAAAGGTTGACCACACAGGCGCGACTTATTCATAGATATAAGTACTCTTTTGATACCTATCAGTTCACTGGTTGTTGGTGTTCAAAATTCATAATCCTTGGTATTTTATTATTATATATTTTATGTGACCAGTTTGATCTTTATGCTAATTGACAAGCTCATTAAACAATCATGTTTATTAAATCAATGTACACATCCAGTTTTCTTTTTGCTGACAGATAACGAGCATTTTGGAATATTTATTGGACAATTAAATGCATGAAAGTCAAAGTTCACGATCGATTCTTTATTATCGAAGAATCAAACACTAAACTTGTATGAAAATGGTTGTTTGAAACTAAATTAACTCGTTAAAATCAACGCCTATGCTGGACTAAAGCTCAATGCAAAGACACTTTTACTTTGGTCTTAGATTGTGAGTTTGTTGATTGGTCATTGTGTCTGACTGTATTCCAACTAAACTGCCCCGTTGATCTCGTGCTTGCAAGCGCGACTGCTGAGCGTGCAGACCTGGGTTCGATTCCCAGGTTGGGCAGTGATATTGGGTTTTTTCCATTACGAAATTCTTAATAACAGCCCGGACTTTGGAAGTTGGCGGTGTGATACCCCCGTGCGAAGAAAAGCACTTTAAAAAAAAATACTTTTTATTTCAGACATTTTGGTCCAATATTTGTTAGTAACGAATTAAAAACTATGTTAGGTACATTTAAATAAAAAAAAAATAGGAGATTACTACTTATTATATTAAAATAAATACATTCAAAAATTAAAACTTTACATTATTAAATTGCATAAAAATTCTTTTACATTTAATTAAATACTTTTAAAAATGAAACTTTACATTTAAAAATTAAGACTTAACATTATAATAATTACGTTACATTTAAAAAAAATTAAATGACGTTATAAAATTTCATTAATTTGACTAAGCCGTTGGTCCTGCGCCTGATCTCTCTCCGGTCGTGTCGGCATTCATGGCGTCCCATCGGATTATGAGCGTGAGGGAAGAGAGAGTGCACCTGTGTCTACACACACTTGTGCACTATAACATCTCCCGCGCCGAAGGCTACAGCTCGCGCGATAAGAGTTTGGCTTTGACCGTTATTGCGCAGAAATCAGAAATTGGGTATCAACGTGCAATTAGCGGGGTGCGGGGCGGGTGTGTAGGCGCACGCGGTGCTCTGATTGGCGCTCCAGTCGTTCCCTGCCTCTCGCATCGATACGACGTACCGCGCACTCCTGTTGTACAATCAAAAGTTCAAAAATCCGAAGGTCAAAGCCAAACTCTTATCGCGCGAGCTGTACTCTCCGTTGAGATTGGCCGCCATGGCCGAAATACGGTCTGACTGTTATTATTATTATAACTCCAAATAAAGACATAAATTGAATAGCACCTACCTATCCATTGTAAGCACTTAACCATCTATTGACTGGAAATAATATTGCTGAAAGTTCGGTTAGCGTTGTGTCGATATATGCATCGCAGGCGCCCCGGTGACGTGAGTCTATATTGTGACCGATTGGATACGGTTTTTGTGCGCCGGCGCACAAACCGCTGCCGCGTCATAATGACGCTGCTCCGCGGGTTAGGTTAGGTCATGTTAGCAAACAGCCAACGTAACTGTTACAGCATAGTAAACTATAGTTGGTCAGAGTCATTGGTAGCTAAAGTCTACCATCATTTAAATTATTCAAAATGTTAATTCTATCTAAAACCTTCATTATTGCATTGCTAAAACTTATAAAACGTTCATTTTAAATTATAACTTAATAGTCGTGGTGGGCGTTGCTTTTAAATGCCAATCCGTTTTACAACATGCCACTCTTGTTATGATAGACTAGGTATAATGTCTACGGGGCATTAACCTGTTACTAAGAAACCGTCTGTGTAATATTGACGCAATCATACTCAGTACATCGTTACAATGCAACAGAATTTAGAGCCAGCACCCCGGGCACGCTTCCAACCAAATGGGATCCATCGACATGACTTACAGACTTACCCCATACGTTGTGTTGTCCATCGAACGTGAGCCGCGGCCATATTATAATCACAGATCAGACGATTGTTGTCCACATAAAATGTATAATTTATAAAAGCAGAACGAAGAATAATCCAAGAGACGCATGTTTACTTTTTTCCTGCTACGAGTTAGCAACGTGTTAAACTTTAGTTTTTACGGAATCAAATCGAATCGATTCAATGTAACGGGCGATAGATACTTTTTGTTCTATACAAACGTCGTTGGTAACGTGACGAATGGTAACGTCGGCCGGGTAATAAATTGTTATGTTATTTTAATTAAATCGTTAATAAAGACTGTTATGACATTCCGGAGCGATGCAAATATGAGACAATAAAATGAATTATTTCCGTATTCAATTTAATGTGCCTCGGAAAGCACATTTAAGCCGTTGGTCCCGGCTGTCATTCCTGAATCTTTGACAGACGTTACGGGTCGGCAGAAACCCGAAAATCTGACAACCAGTCTTACCAAGGGGTATCGTATTACCCAGTAACTGGGCTGTGGAGGTCAGGTAGGCAGTCGCTCCATGTAAAATACTGGTATTCAGCTACATCCGGTTAGACTGGATGCCGACCCCAAAATAGTTAGGATAAAGCTAGGCAGATGATTCAATTTAATAAGACAATTTGGACATCTTTGCGAATTTCCGTAATAGGGTTTTATAATTAATATTTAACGGCTGTCGGTAGTAAAATGGAGGAGGCGAGATGGTTAATCTTGATTGTTAGTATAACCATAGACGAATATCTCTCGTGTGACGGTGAGACATTGCTTGTTGTGATTTTATGGCCCCCATAAACCGGCCATTACTATTCACACTGATCTAATACGATTTTTATATCCAGTGTCTATTAATTGTGGTAGTTGTTCGACTAGGTAGTAAAATTGAAAGGTTTATCACTAATAAATTAGATATACCTAGTTTTGGATTTACAACGAGTAAAATTACCATATGTAGCTCGTTTTGTTTCCAATTATGTGTTTCGTTGTTGGTATACATTTTTGTTTATCCTTTTTCAGCGAGCTGTAGATAATATTTATCTGTTAAAAAGTTGTTCCAGATTTACCTTGAAATGATAACAAACACTAACGCAACTCGGAAAAACGGATCAGAGCTCTATATTCCGTCACATAAAAAAGCTTACCTGCGCACGCCGCCCATTCTTCGATATGAGAAATTCGAGTTGCAATTTAGCGTCTATTGTGTTGGAACAAAGCGTGCGATGCGTTAATAACAGGTGCATCGCTTTCAAAGTTTGGTGAACGGCCGCGGGACCCTAATGCTACGTGACCAGTTTTATTTTATGCCATTCTCGCCATGATAGCGTCCATTCTGTGTAATTTGCCGTTAAACTCGAAAACTATTTTTCAGTGTTTGGCCCTTTTTGTGCCATTGTCCCGGGGATGTTAGATTAGTCGTCCGTCCGCCCACGTTTCATTAATGCGAATCTAATTTGTGTTGCGGCCCGGCTGTTGGCCGTCCGTGTTTTTAGCGTAGCTTTTGTTGGCGAACAGTTGAATTATCAGCGAATATTTTGGGCAGATGTCGGTTTAATTAGGCAGTCACATTTTGTGTGTGATAGAATCAGTTTTACAAGCTTTGGGAGGGAGTGTCTGGTGGATTATTTGAATTAAATGTTTTGTCCGTCAATTTAGTGATTCTGTTTAGCAGTGTCGTTTCACCTATTTACTGATCGCAGTTGTCAGCTGAAAGAATTCTCAGGGACGGATGACAAGCCTCGATCGTATTTCCTACGCTGGACTGCTATGAGCTGAACTCCCTAAAGGGTAAGCGCCAGGTTACCTGCGATTTTTGTTTCTTTTTTTGTAAGTTGCAGGTCAGTGTCAGGTTGTATGTTGAACAAAATATGTTTGCAACCGTAACAAGTATGTATTTACAGAATTATAATTATTAAAATCATCATTACAGCCCTCTAAGTTCATATAATCCTATTATTTATTTATTCAAAATCTGTACTTATTTATTGTTAAGGTAGGTACATCAACAACACAAACACAAACATTTACAAATAACAGAGACATGGATTAGTATTTACGTCAATTACAGACGTGCACACCATTCACAACAAAATAAAAGAAAAAACACAGTAAGTATTAACGTTACAAAAAAAAAAACAAAAACAATATAAGAACATAAGCTCTAGCAAAATCTCGGTAGTAGAGAGAATACCTCCTTGACTTAAACATTGACTAATTATATTATGTTGTTTTGTATTAACAATAACAAACATAAAGTCTGCCAAACTGCAACAGTTTGTCGGATTGATTGATATTTTATGAAATTGTTATTCAATAGGATTATATGAACTTAAGTAAGTAATTTGTGAATTTTGCACCTAGATTTGCTTGATAGGGCTTAAATAAAGTCCAAGCATGTAACTAAGCAACTATTCAGGATGTTAAACGCAAACCTGAAAATTGGTAAATGTGGTATGACCGGCTACTTACTTTAGGTAGGGATGGTAATTGGTCATAGCATATTTCTTCCCGTCAATAAATCGTGATCCCTCCTTATCTTGACTGATCAATTCAGAATGTACCTATTTCACGTAGGAAAAGAAAATGTAGCAACAACAGAGTTCTTGTAATTTAAAAATTATTTCTTACTGCCAAACATTCCTTGATCGCATCTATCTATGAAATGTCAAATGAATTGAATAGGTACCTGACATTTAAACGTTGTTTTCTCAACGTCCAATTACTGTTGTGTACACCATGATTAATATCGAGAGAATTTCTTAGCAATTACTAAGCAGACTAGGCGCCAAGGCCGCAAAGTATACAATATCCGTTACTGAGCTCAATAGAGATGTAGATACCATATCTTGCTCTCCGTTGAAGCGGAGAGTTTTGGTCCAAAGATAAGGAACTTCACAAAAACATCAACCATTACAGATCGTGTGCTCAAAAGATAAACTAAAATGTTTTTGTTCCAGATTTCGGAATTCCAGAAAAAAAAAAAAACAAAAAAAACGTTTCTATGTGGCAAGTTTTTTCTGTTAATTTATGACTGTTGTATTAAAATAACGTTACTTAAACGTTTTTTGTTTGACAGACACCATAATAAAATCATTATACTATTAAAACTGGTCCAATTACAGGTGTAACCACTTAATAAACGCAAAACATGCGTACTTAGGGACAGCAGAATACTGTTACTATTTCTAAGAATTGTTGCTGTAGTAAATTCTACACGATTTTTTATTTGAATAGTGGATCTGTACTTTGAAAATTTTATTAACACAGTACTCACCAATAAAGCCATGTTATAAAGTATATCACGATCATCAAACTTGTTTTATGAGAAAACTTAATAACATAATTGCGCGTTTATTACTGCAATGCTATTAAAGTCATACGGTTATAATTAGCCGCAGCTTAATTGGGATGGTAGATCAAAACTTTTTATTATGTTCGATCAATAGAAGTGCCCGAGGTAGGTTAGCATTCCAGCGGTAGAGAGACGTGTAACGCAAACAAAAGTAGTGCGAAACTAAGGGTAATAAAGAGAGGCTAGGGAGAACCATCCCCGGGCACGTACGGCAATTCGTTCTAATAGTCGCAGCAGCCGACAATGGCGCGGTATTCTGACATTGTTTTGTTAGGACGGAGCGTTGGCCAATTCAAAACCCGCCACCGAATGCAAAGGCGCCTATCGTTTTTTTTATTTCCCTTCACGTGGGGGGCGAACTGAAGTGGTCCCAGTTCAGTAATTAATGACGGATTGACGTGGGCGGTTGTTTCGTGTCACACTGTTTTGGTAACAAATTGTAATGAATCGCCCAGCGGGACCTCACACTTGGAATGTTAACTGAATTACGTCATCATCTTAAGTATTTGTCGCAATAATGTTTATGTAAGACTCAGACCAAATAACTTTTTAATTTGGTCTGAGATATAAGATTTTGTTAGAAAATAATAAATTTTGTTAGTCTACTCTTAACTAATATTATAAAGAGAAAAGATTTAATTTCTTGTATGTTTGTATGCTACGCTTTCACGCTAAAACGGCTGAACGGATTTGGATGGGTAGACCATGACCTGGTAATCCAGGTCATTGTCTACCCATCCAAATCCTTCCTGTCATGTCCTAATGGACATATTATGGTAGTTTTTATTCCGATATTCTTACGGGATCAAGACTTATGCGGGTGAAACCGCGGGGCATAGCTTGTAAATAATAAATTGTCAATCAACAACATTCACAGAGGAAACCTGTGTTATATCCTTTGCAACGTGTCCTGCTTATTGTAATAACTGAATACAAGTTGTAGAACGTAATATAATACCTATTGCCGTTAGCGACACGTCTCGAGTTGGTGAGATTAACCTCCATCAATTCAGTAATTGTTTACAGCGTTTCACTTGTCGAAACGAAAAAAAACTTAAATTAGACCACAAACTTTCTCCTTTAAATTCGTAGCCCAAGTGTAAAATACCATTTTCAAATTATGACATAATCATCGACCCGTTCTATGCCTAGCTGTTGAATAGAAAACTACCACAAACAAATAATTTCTATAATCACGTAGGTACTTATCAACAAAGACATAAAAATCTGAACTAGTTACTAGGTATCTACATTGATTTAAATTTCGATAAGCAGCTGCGGTATGAAGACATTTCCTGCCCAAATGTAGTATCTATTAAACTAAAAGTACCAACTCACACTGACCCACGAAACAATTTGTTACTATCACTTTTTAATGGAGCCATTAAAACAGTTTTGCGGTTGAGACCGAGTCATAACATTTTGGCGCCTGTTACTGTCTCGGATAACAAATATCTTGCGGTTGATAGGATTGTGCGCTCCCTTTAGAACGTGGGATTGAGAAATCGTGTTTCATTATTTTCTATCACTCAGTGTCCCCTTTATTGAATCACGAAGTTGAATTTTCATAAGTGACTCAACTAGCATTATAAATACATCCCGACGGGGAACTTACCTAAAAAACACGCGTTACGTCACCTTTCATTTGGAACAGAACGAGGTTATTTGCCTATGTTCTGGCGGCATCGGGAATTTGTATAAGTATCATTTTTCTATTGTCTTCATAAAGCTTGAATGTGTTCTTTCACTCTCTGCCGCTTTTTGTTTGTCTTTCCTGTTTTTGTCTCCGGTCCCATAAGATTTTATGGATATGACTCAATTTTAAATAGCATCTTTGCTGTCAGCTTTTGTTTGAAGATAATACTTACGCAAAATTGGGCCAGTAGAATGTTTATGACAGTAGTTAATTGGATCATCCATTACGTGCAATCTATTAAATGTAAATATCAGAGGAATATCTCTTATTTTCTTTCTCTTATCGCCTAAAAGCTTTGCTATGATATTAGTATCATATTCCAGCAGTTACGTGTGGCCTTTTTTTGTGGCAAATGGGTAGAGTGTGTCATCTGTCTTAATTGTTTAACAGCTTATTGTTTACACAAAAAAAGTTTTGTTTCAAAGAGATAATGTATTGCCATAGTTATTTTTGCTTTTCTACTCTAATAAATATGTTCTGTTTAGAATTATATTTTGGGTAGTGAGTTACTGACAGCTGACTGCACGTGCAATTTGTCTTTTGTTGTATGTTCCAGAAGTTGACATTGGTATTTGGAGCGATCTATTGTCTTAGTAATTTCTATTTAGTAAATATATTTTGTATTACTATAACTCACAACTGAACAAATTGTAATTTGCGTTCGACAAACTAATAATATCACTGATTTTAATTACTTGTTCCATTTTAGTTACAATGAACATGAACTAACTAAGGCATGTTTATTATGGACTGCGCTAATTCTTCATTAACATTGATATTGCTACATACCAATCAGGTCATTATTAATGGTTTGGTATTGTGGCTGACACGATTTGTGAAACTTTGTTTAATAATAATAATACTTGGTAACTTCTTAGCTAATACTTATTTAAATATTTGCCTAAGTATATTTTTTACTACGTTTTGTCTTTTTCATTTTTTACCAGCACAATAGAAAAGATTATTGTTTAGAAAAATAAAAAGTAAAAAAGAAAGCGAAACCTACCTAACCTTGGCTCATTTATGCGGTTTGGACTTACCAATCTGGGTTGGGTGTTATTCAGAATTTTTCATTTATTTTATTACTAAATGCGCTTGTGCCCATTGTCTAGTTGCCTTTAAAATGTTTTTTTTCCAGCATCCGTAAACCCTTTTCGTTTTGGCTGTTCGCTCGTTTATTGTTTCTTTATTGCAGACCCTTGCCGACAGCCAGTTTGCATAACATTTACCTAATACGATTTAACGTTGGTTCCTAAAGTATATTTCATTTCGTTTTGTAATGGGTTATCTGTGTCTGTTTGGTACCTACGTAGCAATTATTTGACGTATTTAAGAGGCATCATGTCAGCGGTGTTTACACAGGATTCTCATCATTTTCTTCACAACTTCTAAATAAAAAAGCAAGTATTAGTTTTTTCCCATTTCGTTATGGCAGCCAGGATTTGTAGCCCTTGGGCCACGTTTGCTCTAATAACAGGTTTCCAGAAACAATTAGTCGGGTCTCTTTGTAAAATAAAGAATTTTATCGCCTAGATTTATTATATTTGTTGAGAATTTTATCGCTGCGTCGATTGCTCACATCGGTCCGTTTTATAGAATATTGGCTTACGGACCAGGTAGAGCCGAACATTTATCAGCTGTTTTAGTTTTTTGTTGTAACTTTTGTTATTATTCGTATCCCTCCGATGTATTAATCTCGCGTGGGTCCGTCTGAACCGGTCATTACCTAAAACTTGGGGGCGTATTGCGCCCGGGTGCCTAGTTATTACGGCTTTTCTAATAAAATAACTCTGTATCATTTACGAAATTAGATACATCGCTAAATATTTTATAATGAGGGATTGGAAATGAGTTGGGTTGGCATCGTTTAAATGTGAATGTTTGTGGAGCAGGCCGTGTGCGACGGGCTCGGGAATATAATGACACCGTTTTTAAATGTTTTCACATTAAGTAGGAGGGTCGGTTTTGTTCGTTTTGTCAGTCACCTGTTCTTGAGATGTCATACCCGTTATTATCAGGTTAGCAGGGACTCTAAACTTGTATTTTGCCGTCTTTTTGCTTTCCTTCCATCTGTTTATGGGTAGTATGCTAACCATACAGTAATCTCCTATTCTATATTTTATTTTGCTATTTATATTTCTGCTAAAAATATCTCCCAGTGCATAACACCCATCCTAATAATATTATATGTTTTAAGAATTGTCGCGGAGGAAGCAAGTTTAAAATGCCTTTTTTCCTGGAGTAATTTGAATTCACGCAAAGGCAAACATTTTCACAGCGAATTCGTCGTGACCGCACATTATGTTCCCGACATATTGTCATAACATCCCATTTCATTTCACTTTGGAGAGTTGTCGCGAACACCGTCGGTGTGTGTAGTTTCGTTTAGAGACGGAAATGAGGAGAAATTTCCCAAAGAGACCTTCTCTAGCAGAATAAGAATATTTTGTGAGCAGAGGTCCCACAATAGACACGGCCGACCGCCACGCCTCCGGAAAGAATCAATTATACGAACCCCCTGTTCGAAGACATGTTGCCGAATGGGCGAATTGTTTGTTTAATAACATTTCGGCGCTTCTGTAAACGTCACGGTAAAATATTTGTCGCTTTTGTCCAGTAATGCTTTGTACGTAAATTAAGCGATAGACAGTTTTTTCAACATTACATTCCGTCGTGTCATGTCTCTATTCAAAGCGGATGCGCGCCTAGTTTTTATTTGGGAATGCTTCCTGTCTCTGCTTAGCTTGCTTTTTTAATCGTTTTTTGGTTTTCTTTCTGAAAAAATGCCATAAATTTAGCTTATAAGTAATAAAATACGTGAGAATCGGGAACTTTGTAAGATATATGGAGATTATCGTAATAATTCTACGTTTTATCAATTTTATACGAACGTTATTGTATTGTTAGTTTCCCAGCAACCGGAAGTTATAATCAAAAATAAATTATTGTTTAGTACCTATCATTCATTTATTTGTATTCCGGTACAATAATAAGGACTGCACAATGATCTTTTTTAATTAGTCATTTAAAATGCCGTAAAGAAATAAACGAGTAAAACTTTTTCTAATGTATACGTGACAGTTTGAATAATTCCGCCGTAGGTACGGTAGCATCTTTCAACGTTGATCACATCATTTTAATGCAGCCCCTATGGGACTTAATGTCATTTGAATATTTTCAAATCACTCTTTTAATCTACTTTCTGGGCACGTTGTGGGTAACATGCAGTAGTTAAGAGCGTTTATACCTTACGAGTGGCAACGCGCAACGTCGCAATTTAGTGTCATATTTCGTGGTTTTCAATTTTTATCATTTAATTGGAGCTATATTTTAAAAATCTGTTTAATTATCTTTTTAGAATTATGTGAAAACTGTGTAAAAGGTAAGAAATCGTTGCGTTTACAGTTCTATTTATATGCAAATAATACATTGGAAACTTGCAGGGCGTTATTTTCATTGTAAAATAACTGTAAGCATTAAGGTTGCTTACTTTTTAAACACTTTCACGTAATTCTAAAAAGTTAATTAAACAGATTTTTAAAATATAGCTCCGATTAAATGATAAAAATTGAAAACCACGAAATATGACACTAAATTGCGACGTTGCCACTCATAAGGTATAAACGCTCTTAAGTTAATAACAAAAGTAAGTACCTACTTAATTGAAAACCTTACATAATAATATCTACATTGCATAGTGAATCATACGAAATGCTTGCAAAGAGATATGCATCAGATTAATAATTTATCGGAACAATAAATAAATAAATATGAGACAACATCCACACATGGTCTTCAGGTCCCGAACTAGGTAGAACCTATACTACGGTAACCTGATGACTGATATACGTACTTATATACATATACACACCCAGACACAGGTCAAACAGACGTGTTCATGCACACAAATGTTTGACTTGTCCGGGGATCGAACCCAATATAAAATACACTCGAAATGACAATAAATATAATCGTAAAAACCGTTGAGCGCTCACATACAAACGCCTTCTAGGAGGCGATAGTTTGACTGGCTAAGGTGCGGTAAGGAGCAAATTTTTAGGTAATCGTCAATAGCGCATCGCGGCAACAAAATAAGGTTCGACAGCGATGCGTTTGATGTTAGTTGAATCGAATGACCACCAAATATGCAGTTTAAATTAAATTAAAAAATAAATGCACGGGCCAGTGAAATAATTATTGAGTATTTCTTTAGATGATTGAATTCCCTTTGGAATCATTAAAAAAAAAAGAAAAAGAATGAAAGAAAAGATACATAAAATATGTATTTCTTTAGATGATTGAATTCCCTTTGGAATCATTTTTAAAAAAAGAAAAAGAAAGAGAGAAAATATTCATAAAATATGATAGTTTACGCTCAACATTTTGAGAATTAAGCGATGAAAAGTATTCTTTTTAAGCTCTGTTTAACGTTTTTTTACTATGCTACTATTTTATTTTTTTGAAATATTTCTGAATAAGTCTTTTCATTAAATATTTGACAATGCACTCAATTGTTTTCTGGCTTGTAATATTAGGTTGGGGAAAAAGTCTTTTTGCATTATAGTATGTATGAACTTGTAATAAAATCTCTTTGGCTATACTATTTGTATCTGGCTGGTTTTGGTATCATTGAAAGTTTAAAATTTTAAAGAACATAATTCCAAATTCAAATTAGGAAAATGTATGATTTTCATTTGTGTTTCGTACCGTCAAGATGAGTGAATCTAATGAAGAAATTCGATACATTTTATAATTTTACTACAAAAATGGTAAAAACGGAACGCAAGCCGCGAAAAAAAATTGCGATGTTTATGGACCTAGTGCAGTGTCTGTGAGAGTAGCACAAATTTGGTTTAAGCGTTTTCAATCCGGAAATTTTGATGTCAAAGATGCACGTCGCTCTGGTCGCCCTATTACAGATAAAATAGATGCCATTTTTGAAAAAGTGGAGCATGATCGGCATATCAGTAGTTACGACGTAGCTGAAGAACTGGGAATTGACCACAAAACAGCTTTGAGGCATTTGAAAAAAACTGGGTACACAAAAAAGCTCGATATTTGGGTACCTCACGAAGTCACTGAAATAAACCTAATAAACCGTGTACTCATTTGTGATTCTTTATTACGACGTAATGAAACCGAAGCTGATAACTGGTGATGAAAAGTGGATCACGTACGACATGAACGTGCGAAAAAAGTCGTGGCCAAAAGCCGGTCAGGCTTCACAGACTGTGGCGAAACTCGGGTTAACTCGCAACAAGGTGATCCTGTGTGTGGTGGGATTGGAAGGGCATTATTAATTATGAGCTGTTACCACCAGGCAGGACCATCGATTCTGAACTTTACTGCGAACAACTGATGAGATTAAAGCAAGAAGTTGAGAGAAAGCGGCCGGAATTAATCAACAGAAGGGGTGTGGTTTTTCATCATGCTAACGCTAGACCTCACACATCTTTAGCCACTCAGCAAAAATTAAGAGAGTTTGGCTTTTTTTTTTTTTTTTGAGGGTGGGAAAACATCAAATGACCCCTCCCGCTCTGGGTGGAGCGGAGGGGAGTGTCAGACTCTTACTGACTAAAACCCACCCGTGCTCCTTCCTTGGCCCTTTATGTTCCGGGTCAGCGGTACCCCTTTTGGATGATCCCGCTTTCCCGGCAGGCTTGGGCCCTAGTGGGCCCCCTCTTCGATGCTGACATCTCTTTGAGGCGCGCGTGGAACACGTACGCGCCGCCCAGCACGGGCCTGGTCCTGATCGGACGGTGAGCTGCCCATTACTCACCGCCCGCAGGCCCGCGCCTACGGTGGCCGGGAGTCGTCACGCGGCTCCCGACGCCCGGAGCGTCCACCGCGGCGGCTTGGACGGGAGACTCTCCCTCTCCCGTCCCGCCACCACCTTCGCTAGCATGACTGCTTCGCAGAAGGAGGCGACTTCCTCCCACTCCCCCTCGCCCCGGACCAAGGCTTGAACCAGGGCCGGGCGTGAGAGGTCGCCGCCGCTGCCGATCGCCTCTACGAGGACACGGCGGTGCTCCGCCCATGCAGGGCAGGCCCCCACCGTATGCTCCACCGTGTCCTCGGGGCGATCATCGCAGTGGTGACACCCGGGCGTTTCCTCCCGCCTGATGATGTGCAGGAACCTCCCGAAACATCCGTGTCCGGTGAGGACCTGCGTCAGGTGGTAGGTGAGGACGCCGTGACGCCTCTCTAGCCACTCCTCAAAGAGGGGTCTTACCGCCGCTATCGTGGCGTGCCCTGCGCTGGGTTGCGACAGTCGCTCTTTCCATGCCGCCATGAGATCGCGCCGGAGGTCCGTCCGCTCCGCCGCGATTTGCCGCGGAAGCGGGGTTTCCCCCCGGCGTAGTGTCTCCGCGCGCCACTCATACAGGCGCGCGAGGACTATCGCCTCCAGATCCCACGGCGGCAGTCCGGCAAGGAGGCTTGCCGCCTCGCCCGAGATCGTGCGGTAGCCCCGGATCAGCCTTACGGCTACCACCTTTTGGGGCGCGTTCAGATAGTGGGCGGCGCGGTCACTGCAGAGAGTTTGGCTGGGAGGTGTTAATGCATCCGCCGTATAGTCCTGACCTTGCACCTTCAGATTTCCCCCTGTTTCGGTCTCTTCAGAATTCTTTAGGTAGTTTCAGGTTAACATCACGAGAGGACTGCCAAAACCACTTGTCGCGGTATTTTGATCAGAAGTCCCAAAATTTCTATAGCAATGGGATCATGTCCCTACCTACAAGATTGCAAAAAGTTTTCGAACAAAATGGTACCTACATACTTTAGTTAAATATAAATAAACTATATTAATAAATGTTTTGAATTTCTTAAAAAATGGAAGATACTTTTTCCCCAACCTATTATGTAATACGCCTTACTGTTCGACAAAAAACGGAGCGTTTTACGGTGTCCTACGTTTGGGCAGCGCCTTAATTATGAAAGGTCACTCTTTATATTACCTTTATTATAGCAAACCACTGAAAAAAACTGACCATGTAGTCCTGAAAATTTTCGCACATAGGTACACATGGCTACACATCAAACTATACATTTCCAGTTTACACTGGCCTCTCATTGTAAGGAAATCCTATACAATGCGAGATCAGCTTATACTGGAAATATATAGCTTGATCTGTAGCCGTGCGCACTTCTTACTTAATACTTAGGTACTCACTCATTTCTCCATTTGAAGTTATTTTATCATTATTGCCGACTTTATCCACTTCAATAAACGAAAACGTATTATTTTACCTAATAGAATAAAAACCTAACCTAGTTATTGTTATGGGTTGCACACATGCATCTGCCGCATTAATATAAGATTTATCTATAATATGCAATAGCAGGCACTAGTCGTTTTGCTAACTATACTTACTGATTTACCTTCTTATTGTCCCCATCGGTGGTCTGCTGATCAACAATACGTACTAAGGACTTGTAGTAATAATTGGTTGAGCCATAGAAGCGCATTAGGTACTGGAATTAAAATAATTCAGTGATCGATTCCTTGATACGGGAAACATTATGCCCATGTCCTAAGTATCATCTGAATCCGATTAGATTCTTTCCAAATATTCTAAACGATTAATTATTTAATAAATGTGTCAACGTTAGTAGTTCCATAATTATGATTAGTGTATTTTATAATGTATCGCAGGAAAGTTGTAAATGTTTCAGTAGGTCATATTTTATTATGCACCGCCCACGTGCTGATTTTCTGGGAAAGCGAGCCGTTTTGCCGAAAACAGCCGTTGTGGCCGGGACCACACAAATGTTGCCGTGGTCGGCTGTTGCTTATCTTGTCATTTGTTTTAAACATGTTGCATAACTGTTTGTAGGTACTTAAAATATTATGTTTTGTTTACGACGGGTTTAAAGCGAAAGTATTTTGTTTAAGTTCAAAGTATATGACTTTTTTTGTAACGCTGTGCTATGAACCACTTAAGTTGTTGTTTGTGTTTGTTTATAAAGCACTGAAAATTATATACGCTTTTCGGCTCATTTTGTTGTCCTTATTGCGCCTTCATGGAAAAAGACATAATCGTACTTTATGGGTTTTGTAAATTATAACTTTTATAGCAATCTGGCTTGTTTATAGGCGAATAGACATTGGTTAAAGGCTTTCCATGGCGCTTTCAAACTGCCATTAACCCGAAAATAAATTTAAAAATATTACTGTTTAATATAAAATTTATTACTCACGCCAGTAGCCAATTTGCAACTTTTATGGGGTGGTATAACAGGCCTTACACCAAATAAATTTAGGAGGTAATAACGCGAAACCACTCGATAATCATAACGTCTTCTAACGACGCACTAACTTTGAACGACTTGCCAGAATCGATATAATAATAACCGATGAACATCAATGAAGTAATATGCAACTAATTACTATGCCTTCGGTGTATCACGCTCCTTCTAGTTACACCGATGAATGAGCCCACAATAAAACCCTATTTTATTGCTGTTTCCTCTCCCGCTTCGTTGGCATTCATCCCGAGTACTACCAAATCATTAAAGCTTGTGTTTGTTGATTTTTTCCTACCTCTTTGTTTGCCTTATGATAATAGGTGTTCGTTTCGTCGCGCTTGGAGCGCGGGAGCGATGTGGTGTGAAACTTAACGCCTTCATTCACGTTCCTTTTTATAGAGGCACTTGATTTAGCGAGCCAATGTCGTTTTTAATAGACTCCGTTGAGTTTTGCTTTTTACAGACACGTAACTCCGTCTGCTCATCGAATTTCGCTCTTGAGTATCATGTTAATAAGTACAAGATGTTTTCTGGTTTCAGGTGTCAAATATTTAGAATCCTTTTATATTGCTGCGAGCCTGCGACCGTCAAATTTGAGCACCTGTAGGTACGTCTAGGGGTCGAATGACTTCTGTTGGTTTATTGCGCGGAGAGGTCGTATAAACTTGACAACTTAGTTCGTAGTGAAAGTGTTAATGTCAGTAACTACCTACTGCGTGTCAGTAAGCAAAGTGCTGTGGTTTATTTTCAGTTTCGCGCCATCGTCTGGTCACAAGTATCACTCGACGCCTGCTCATTTTACACCAACTATTAGAGGGCGTTCTTTGAAACCGAACTAACTGCACTCATTAAAAGTTATACGCGACCGCGAGAACCCTCGAAACTCAGCTGAGTACTGTGGAATTTATCAGCTAACTCAAAAGCGCTTGAAGGGAAGTCTGTTCGGGCCATTATTCGCCATTGTCCCTTACAATAAGATTAAACTAGCGCCCGCTAACTATATAGATAACGTTCTGACCAATTCGTGAGCGAACTGCTCACGTAATAGTTTTGTTGTTATCGGCCGTAACCACTCTTCAGTTGCTTCTGGGACGATATTAAAAAGATTTTGGCAAAGAGCCACTCTGATATTGATCTTTATGCTTGGCCAGACGGCTATAGGAGTTCTGTAAGTGCCACGCCAGTTGCTTTAATGACTTCCCATGTTTGTAAGTTTTGGTTAATATTTTACGTATTTGGCTGGATCTGGTGACATTTACTACTGCTCTGTTTGTCGTGTGAACAAGTCACATGCTTTATGATCCCGTAATGTTATTTTCTCAAGTAATTTCATCCTGCCTGCTTTATTACTTCACCAGCCCTAAATGTGAAAATCTTTCCAGTTGTTACAAAGTTTTTATCTTTCCATTAAAAGAAATGACGGTGGTCCTAGATATGATATTATCAAACTTTAGCTAATACCCTACAGCTGCGGGCTTATCGCTTGCGCGAATTGGAATATATTGTTAAAAACGTGTGTAATTAAGTTGGTATGTGTGAAGGGTAACACCTGCGTCTGCTATCAGAGATCGGGCCGTTACGGTTTATGGGGTTCCTACCAAAAACAATGGAAATGGCAAAAAGTCGAAATGCGGGCCAGGTACCAGGGGTGCAGGGAAGGGTAGGCGTGCGGGTCGCGACGGGGCACCACAATTTATGATTGCGCCGTGTCAGAGTGCTAATGAACGCACTCTGTTGCTCTTTATTGAGATAACGCTCGCAATCGATGGCCGCGCCGGTATCGAGTCATTACTTATTGCGTCGCCCGATCTCGCGTGTCCCTTTATACATATTTTTTGCTCACCACATTCGTGCAAAGAAACTATTATTAACCATACTCTCCATAGGTATGAGATAAGCTAATCCATAAACTCGTCATGTGCCGTGTAATGAGAATATTTTCATAGTTGCACGAATCTGCATTAATAATGACATAAAATAACACGCTATTATAAATATAAGGAAGCTCAAATCATTATGCACATTGCGTGTTATTAACTTTGTCATCTCGCCTTCAAATATTAATGACTAGGAGATCGGGATTGCTTTACGCGTTTAATTGTCTTGCTAGAATTGATTATGAATAATTTATTTATATAACTCGTGCCGGGTTGCTTTAAATAACTCAAGCAATTTAAGTTCAAAAGTACGTTTATATTGTCTCTACTCTATATAAATGCTGTTCTCAAAAAAAAAAAATCTGTTCAATTTAAAGTATGCATTATCACAATGTCTAATCTACAAAATTGACAGATGACATATCGAATACATTTTTATATGAATTGTGCATTAAGATCTCGTGTCGTCCGCATCCCGAAGACTGGTACCTACGGTATCGACGATCGAATCGCGCGATACGGGGAGTGAGAATGATATCATCATTGGAACCTGCGTGTACGCGGCCACTAGCCACCGTGTACACAGTGGACAGCGGGTACTAGTTGTCGGCATTGTGAACTTACTTTATCGTACGCGACGCCACGTGAGAAGTTACGAGACAGGCTCATTGTCGCCAGATATACACGCACCCACTCTAGGTACTAATAAACCAGTGGAGTAGAAGTAGATAGTATAAAGTACTGCTTCAAATGTGAGCATCTATATTTATTTTGTAAATGCAAATGTTCTCTCTAGCACCTAAGGCAAATCGTTAGCAGACAATTATACAATGTGGAGATGACAATATGACTTTAAATGAAAACACTGGCAATACTGGTTTATAGAAACATTTGTAAACTATCAAATAAATCCGAACATCAAAATTAAAAAAACATTTTTTTCTAACAAACTAAATAGCTTAAAACTGCAAACAAAATAAAACACCATTTATAAAATTGGTACACTGACCTGCGATAAGAATGGCAACGCAGCTTGGTTTCATTCATAATAAAGCTGTGGCCGACGCAGCGACGTAATGTTTGGCGCCATTATTCTTATTATTATTAATGCTCAATTACACAAATCAAATCACAGAATATTGACCAAATAGTCGGGCATCATTCACCCGCGAATTATTCACTAATCAATTTATTATTCACAATCACTTTTCGATCACATAACTATGTCGCCAGTCATTAATTTTTTTTATTTTCAATATGTCCGCCGTGTTCTTGAATACACAAACTACACCGACGTATAATGTTATTTCTCACTCTTGATAATAGGTCACCATTAGCAGCCATTTCTTTCAATTTATTAAAAGATATTATTATTCTATTTTTTAATTTGTTGTGTATTGTATAAGTTGAGTATACCTCATTCTTTATGTGACCCCACAGAAAGAAATCCAGGGGCGTGAGATCTGGTGACCTCGCTGGCCACCGCACTGGTCCAAAACGGCCAATCCACTGCTGTCCGAACATTTGAGTCAAACGCTCTCTTGCAGACACCACTGAATGAGCTGGTGCTCCATCTAACTGGTACCACATCTGCCTGTACACGTCCAGCGTTAAAACAAAGCGTCAAATTTCGCACAACACAACAACAAAGATACGATAACAATCACGCGGCGACTTCAAACGGGCGCGGGCGCATCCGAAATTCCAGAGAAAAACAAAACGCGTCACTGGCAGGAAGGAGGTCCGGTGACACACTGACCGCGTAACCTAGACACGTCGACAAGTAAGCAAAGTAGAAACAAGCAAACTTACCTATCTCTTTCGCACATACATATTTTGCGTTTGACATGAGTGCGTAACAGGAAAGTAATAACTTTCGCATGCATTTTTTCTTATCTACTTGTGATGACACGCTTTATGACTCTTATGGCTCGGGCATAAAGTATAATTTGCATTGAGAAAAAAAATTTTGAAAGAAAAGGCGTAGGTTTTTAAAGTAGCGAGCTGGCAACGTGTGTCATTACCCTGTCGCGTGCTCTCCTGTTTACAATACATCATGTAGAAAATACTTAAAATGAAAAATAATGTCTTGTGGCTAAACTACTGGATATATTCATTTGATTTTTTGTGTGACGGTTGGGAATATCATGACTTATACGAAGTTTCATTTATGATCATATTGTCCTCCCCACATTGTATATCACACAAAGTACATAAATATGTTCTACTCGAGTTTTCTGCTACAGATACCATTAAATAAAATTGTGACATATTTATTTGGTGCATAAACAAATTCTCTGACCAGAGTTAAAGCCAGAGACAGTTCCCAAGTCTGTTAAACACATTTTATTCTAACTACACTAGTTGCTTCTAATAATAATACCCTTTTTGTATCAGCCTGGAAACCGGCCTATCATTTGCAACAAAGATGCTGTAAGAAGACAAAAATCTTCATGTCAGATTCATTAGGTTATATACTACGAAGTACACACCACACTTAAAACACCGTTCTTATTAGAATCTGTCATGTTCCCAAAACACAGTACTGCTAGAGAATCTATGCTATTTCCATTAATGAAAAACATGTTTTCAAGTTCGGGTAAGCTTGTAAGCCAATCGCGGCAAAAGAATGTACAAACAAAAAAACAAAAATCTTCATATCAATGATCTGTTACTCTTTCCGGCAACTTTATGACAGTGGTCGGTTACCGGGAGCTTCCACACAGAACGCGCCGCGTGCGCAGCGTACTCCCCCACTATCACCGATCCTATCGATCGATAGCCATTGTTCACAGTCATCGGCCCACCATTTAACTGTTGTTAAACTTTACGTACAAAGTGATGAATAGCGCGCCGATCCTGGGATATGTTTATCTGCGGACTGTCTTATAAGATATGTCATTTACAACTGGTTATCTTATTTGATATCTTTTTGTTGCTTGTCGAGTTATTAGTAGTAGGGTCGATCGGATTCATCACTTTCTGATTAGTTTGTGATAAGTGGAATATTTGTTGAATGTTGCTTCCTTCGATGCTTGGGTTTTGTTTTTTGATGTTTTGTGATGCGTGGGTTTTGTTTTTAGGCACAGCCAGGTAGGTTTACAACAGAGCCTTGAGGTATGCTGCATTTGGCTGGTAGAAGTCATCATAAATATATGTTATGGTACAAACGAATCATGTTGGTTTAACTCTGACCCTAGTCTTTAAATATTAACCAATTCAAATTATTAGTTTAAGTACGTAATTTAGTTATCGCTTCAAAAAGGTTTTAACCACTTTCTCGTTGTTACAGGTAATTTTCACTCTAAAGTGAATTACAAGATTCAAGTATCAGACCAACAAGTATCGGCCACAAGAAACAAAAATACACAAATGGTAATTAAAGTGTTTGGATAAGCAATCTGGTATCTAAAAGTCAAGTTAGTACCTACCTATTCAGAAACAACTAACTAGAATCTCCTTAGCACCTATTCTCAGGTAGAAACTTATGATATCAAGTTATCTGTCGTCGACAGTAATATTCAAATAAGATATCTCCATGATAATTCGCCGTAACGAAAGGGCCCACAAAGCATCTCTGAGCGAGGTGTAACGGACTCTCTTAATATAAGGTTGGTCATCCAGGCAGCGGACAGCGCTGCATCTTAAATGCAAATATGTTAAAAGTTATTAGCTGGGAATGTGAGAACGATACCTTTTTTTTTGAGGGTGGGAAATCATCAAATAACTTCTCCCGCTCTGGGCGGAGCGGAAGGGCGTGTCAGACTCTTACTGACTAAAACCTACCCGTGTTCCTTCAGTTGCCTGTGCTAGGGGCAACGGTATCCCTCTCGCAGTGAGAACGATACCTGGTTCTGCAGCTGGTAAATCATCTTCTTTATTTAATAAAAAATAATCTACAGACTGCGCTGGCAGGAAGTTAAATTTTGGAGCACTTTCGGTTTTTGCCAACTCCATTTTGCAATTCAGTTTATGGTGTTCTTATATTTTCTATGCCGAATATACCGATCACGGTCAAGTCTTTGCCGAGCTATTTTGTGGGTTTTCGGATGCTAGTTGGAAAGAGTTTACAGAGTCGTGAGTTTTAGGTATCAGCCCTATATGTATGTATAAGCAACGATGGGAACCCCTCACTTACACTGAGTTGCTGTACACGCAGCCATTACAATCTTTACATTCAATGGGATATCACGTTACAAATAATAGTTATGCTCGATTGCCTTATCTCAAATTGGTGCTGGGTACTCCATATTAGAAAATGACTAAGATACGGTGCGTATGTTTTATGTACCAGTGTTCTATGGAAGGTGGTCCTTAGATGCGCGCGCATTACGGTCTCATAAATCGGGCAAGAGACAGGACCAAATGAGACGTCTCGACTGTGTAGATGCCGACAAACATAGCTCCGAGACTTGGATCAAGGATTAGTGGCTTGTATCCGCACAAGTTTTTAAGTCGTCCTGACGTAGACTCGTGACAATTTATCAATAGTTATGATATTTTGAGTTAATACAGTATAGCTTTATTTGAAAATATCTCAGGATTAAAATCAAGCATGTGGCTAACTGGCTATCGCAGCAAATCGAAACCAATTTAATTTTACCAACTTGCAAAAAGAACTCATAACTATCAAATCAAATATTTACATTATGGCCGTTGTCTTCGCAATACAATTTACCAATACCTATCAAAAGATAGAAGTTTACAATATTACAATTTTCCGAATTCCATTGAAGAGAAGCCGCGGGCGGTCGCCAAGTTCTTACATAAAATAACAGTCTCTATAGGACGTCGATACGAGCTAACGAGTAAATTACACGGCTCGGAAGTGTTTGCGGACCGCCCATCGCCCCGTCTGGCCCGATTTGAAATTCTGCACTGAGAAAATAGAGTAACTATTTTCGTAGTCAAACATACAAACGTTGTACTGCGAAGCTTGTAGGAAAGTTAAATTTATCACAAGCTATTCGTACGGAACTTGTTTTGTGTTCATAATTTCCTGCTAATAGCCAATGATAATAACTCTGTCACAATCGCAATCTATTTATAGACTCGTTAACTTAACTCAGCGTTTACGTCATCACTCAAATAGTAGTAGTGATAACAGAACTACTCTTTCGACAACACTCATCAAGCCCGGCTAGCTCAGTCGGTAGAGCATGAGACTCTTAATCTCAGGGTCGTGGGTTCGAGCCCCACGTTGGGCGCAACTTTTTGGGCTTTTTTTGCTTTAAGTAAAAGTTTTCCAAATATACTTTTTTAATTTTTTGAGTTTTTTTTTCAATAAATGTTGCTTTTCACTTTTAAATAACTTTTTACAATCATGTTATGCGATCAGTCGGTCGCGTAGTACCGTTAAAGGGTCAACGGATGGACAGACAACGCTATATCAAATATTTCCCACGTTTCGTAGTCACATGTACCTACACACTCGATGTTGATTGTGGTGACGTTTAATATCGTTGGATTTATTTTGACTCGTAACTGTTCGCCACTTATTAGCTGTCAACGTTCAAATCTATAATACATTTATATATTGTCTACATACTCGTAACCGTTGTAAGTGTATTTATAAACGAGCTTGAGATTTCTCTTATAGATTTTTCAATTTGACTTATTAGTTACGAAACTTTTCACACTCGTAATCGAAGAATCGTGCGTCAATGGTTAGGAAAAAGTTAAACATGCATCGTTCTCACGAGGTATAAAGAATATGCATGATTTGTATATCTAACATTTTACCTATCCATTGTGTCATGTCATCAGCTAAACACAGTCAGTCTTAGACCCCTGACTCCTTCAACGTATACGGTACACAATTTATTTGATCGTGAAAGGTTAGTCTACTTATTCCTCGATAATACATTCCTACTTTTCCGCCTTTTGTATAGGTTTCGTCATTCTTTACTTTGGCGTTCTTTCAGTGTGTTCGAAGTTTGCCTTTCTCATTACAAATACGACATTTAGAGAATTTCATGCAAACGTTTCGTAAAAAATCTCCTTGCGCAACGTCTGTGGTTTACTACAAAACAAGTGGATTAAGCTTAACTGTAACAGCAATAAGTAGATTATTAAGAAAGATTAAAAAAATATACGAGTCGTACATTTTGGACTTAATAGTTTTTACTGAGAAATACTTGCCTTAATTAAGTAGTAGGTACTTATGCAAACAGTTTTAGTGACATATCTTGAGCATGTAGCTTATTAAGCAAAAATGTTTGGACCATTTTTAATTACCGTTTATTCTTGATCCAATAAATTGTATTCCCGAATCACCCAATAAAGTAGTTCACTTTACATTGCATTTGCATATTAAGTATCTTCATTAATTCTATCAATTTAACTTAATTTTTTACAGTAGATACAAAAAAGCTACCCTGTTCTTTTCCCATGGGTCTAGAAAAGAAATTGTCAAGTGAAGGAGTTAACGAGATGGAGCAAAATGCATCATTACCGTATTACCATATCCTTCATTACTGTTAATTGTAGTGGTTGATCAGATAGTCCATGTTCAGTAGTTAACCCGTCTGAGTCCGACATACCTACTGTATAATAACGTGCCAACTTGTCTTGCAATCCTTACAAGGAAACCAGGCAAGTCATGCTATTTTCACACCTCGACATAGCTCATGCAGTGTTTTATTACAAACTTTGTATTAAATGAATTTTTTGCGCGTATCCTTATCTAGAAATGCAATCTTGAACATATTAACAATTCGTATTAAACATTTTATTTTAATATAGTTTGCGTTGATCCAAGGACTTCTGGAACTATTTGTATGCAAAATTTTATCCCGATCCAATCAGGCTATAACCAGCCACGCTTTTAAGTATATACTGAAACATTAAGAAGTTAATGCCTCTTGTATGTATAGCGCAAGAAGCTTATCTTGATCCTTAATGACATTGTCGTCTTTAAATTCGCTCACTATGGAACACGGACTAAAGGTTTGCGCCCTAATCTGGATGCAGACTTTATAATTGTATGCATTTTGTGATTATGATGCAGGCGTGTGCAATCTGATCTGGTGTGAGGTGCAATGCTATACATAAAAGTTGTATTGCCTTGTGTGAAATATGTTGCTTATTTTGGGCATCAGGTATGGTCCTTCAATGTTTTAAGTTTACTTATTTTCTATTCTTTCTTATTCATTCTTCTTCACATTGCTCGGTTCAGGGAATTTTCAACAGTATCTAAGTATATTGCTATATATGCTGTACACTGGACACTCAATGTGTACGTCTTATTTACATCGTTCTCACATATAATTATACCTATATACAAGATTAATGATGTAACTAATATTTATGTAACAATATAATTTAAAAGAGTGTCCATGGAGTTTCTTGCCCGTTCTTCTCCATAGGTACCTACTACGCTTTGGAATGGGCAACAAGCTTCATATTTCTGACTGACCGACCACTTGACAATTCAAAAGTGCCTGTAAATGGTTTAATTGAAATAAATGCTTTGAGTTTGAGTTTGAGATTTGTTTTTTTTAATATTACAAGAAATTTATGGTTATCTAGTTTTAATTAAACGATGTTCGCAATAAACGCTCTGGTTTCACGTAGCAATCTAATAAAATGCAGAAAGTAAGTATTGTAAAAGAAAACTGTGTGTCACTTTCGCTTAAAGGCACAGAGTACTAAGCACGCATGAACGTTTATTTTGTAAATGTATCCAATTCACTCTAGAAGTAAGAACATTATGTGTATTTGCATTTGAGTTGTTATTAAGATTTCGCACTGGAAATGATCTTATACGAAGAAAATTACACAAAAGCTTTAGACCCTGGTAAGTTTGTTACATTATCTGTTAAATGTTCAGCCGTTGCCTGTCTCAGTAGGTAGCACGAACATTCTCCAGGTCACCCACGCGTTGTATTGTATTGTGTATTATAATGTACCCTATTTGTGTCAACTTATTGTCTTTGAATGTCAATATATCATTGTTAAGGATGTTGGACTATTGTGCTGTTGTTCCAGGATACGTAGTAGGTATGTCTACTGAGATAAATATATTGAGAATATGAATAATTCTATTTCGGTTTGAGTAACGACCTGATTTGTCGTTTGATAAATCCCTTCATTGCTGGCGCCTTATTGTTTGACTAAATTCTTGTTATATTTGTCTTGATTTCAAATGACTCACTGTTGTAATATCATAAATAAAAGTACTTTAAGAAATCTTTTCAAGGCAGGTTCTTATTTAAGGCCAGCCTTTTCAAGATTTAGGACACGATAGTATATTTTAATATCAGGTGGGCTGTTCAAACCATTTACTTTTTATAACACTGTTGAACTTTTAGTTGGTAAATAAAAAGGTTCATATAAATATGAATTTATAAGCACGTAGTCACGTAATTATCTGTATTAATTCTATGTGTAAAACGCTTCACGGGTTGAACATAATTTATTACGATAGATAATCAGTTAAGTAAGGTTGAGTGGATGTATATGTTTAGCACCACCGTAGGTCAAAGTGCTAGTTTCTACAGAAAATTACATTTCAATCTCAACAACGATGATTGCTTTAAGTTTGAAACCGTTATGTTAAAAAGCAGTAGTTCGCAGAACCGTTTGCACTGCGCTACTTGAAAACGTTTGAAACTGGCTCCAGTTAAATAAATTTTACTGCGTAATAATTACATTCAGTGTTCAATGTAGCACTTTGTTAATTAAAAACCAGTAGGATTATGACGTTTTAATATTTTCCTGTTAAGTATATATTTTTCTACAAAACACTTTTATGAAACTTGTAGCAGCTTATAAAAGCAAAATAAAACCGAAATACACAAAGGAATGACAAGATTTATACAATTTGTCTCTCAAATACACATAACGTTATAGCTTCGCTCGAGATTTCGTCCGCGTGAAATATATCGACCCCGACCCACCGCACCGCATCGCATCGCATCGCATCGCATCGCATCGCATCGCATCGCCCGCCCGCGCTATTACTTACTTCGTTTTCACTTAGCGTTCTTTCTGACTTTTTTTCGTTTAGCACAGCTCGTGATGATGTGATCGTGATATTAAATAGCCTATAACCTTCCTCAAGAATTGGTCTATCAAATACAAAAATATTTATTTGAATCCGACAGATATTTCCAGAGATTTACCGAGATTTACCCGCTCAGACAAACAAACAAATAAAATTCAGCTTTATTATATTAGTATAGATTGTGTTACTAACAAACAAGAAAGTACGAGGTAGGTACTACACTATTAATATAGCAAAACAAGAAATAAGATAGAAAAATGCTTGTATGACAGAAAATGCATTAACAAAATAGATAGATAGGTACAGTCACGATGTTTTTTTGAGGGTGGGAAATCATCAAATAACTTCTCCCGCTCTGGGCAGAGCAGGAGGGCGTGTCAGACTCTTACTGACTAAAACCCACCCGTCTTCCTTCAGTTACCTGTGCCAGGGGCCACGGTATCCCTCTCGGACTTTTCCGCAACCCTAGCAGGCATCGGTCCTAGCAAACCCCGTCATTGGTGCTGACATCTCTTTGAGGCGCGCGTGGAACACAACGCGCCGTCGACCTGGGCCTGGTCCTTATCGAACGGCGAGCTGCCCATTGCTCGCCGTTCGCAAGCCCACGCCTACGGTGGCCGGGAATCGGCCTGCGATTCCCGACGCCCAGGGCGTCTCCTGCGGCGGCTAGGGGCGTGAGGGCGCAAATTTTGCCTCTCCCTCACGCGTTCCGCCTCCTCGTTCGCGAACATTACTGCTTCGCAGAAGCAGGTGACGGCTTCCCAAGCCCTCTCGCTCCGTACCATGACCTGGATCAAGGCCGGACGCGAGAGATCGCCACCGCCAATCGCCTCCACGAGGGACACGGCGGTGCTCCGCCCAAGCCGGGCAGACCTCCACCGTATGCTCCACCGTGTCCTCCGGGCGGTCCACACAATGGTGACACCCGGGCGTTTCCTCCCGCCTTATCCGGAACAGGAACCTCCCGAAACAACCGTGTCCGGTGAGGACGCCGTGGCGCCTCTCTAGCCACTCCTCAAAGAGGGGACTTATCGCCGCAATTGTCGCGTGCCCAGTGGGTACCACCCTGCAAAGATAATTTTAATACAACTGGGGTAACCAATTGATACAGCCCACCGTATCTACCTATAAATATAAGAAAAAATAGCAACTGTTGTCAATTACTTAATCTGTGGTGCCGCGAAAGCCGTACAAATTGATACTAATTATATTAAACTGTTCCTCTCTATTCGCGTTGTATCGCATTTTGATGATTGTTTCAGTCATTGTTATAATAATATAATAATAATATGGGACAACATCCACACAAGGTCTTCAGGTCCCGAACTAAGCAGAGCCTGTACTACGGTAACCTGATGACTGATATTCATACTTATATACATATACACACATATGTTATAAACGTGAATGCTAGAACTTTGTGCTATCTGAATTGCTTAGATAGGACAGAAAGCACTATGTTTATCATTTCACTTTTAAAATAATGTTGCCATCATAAAATTGTTTTACAAAAAGAGGTATTGTGTAGTTTTTACCTTTACCTTCTTGTGCACGGCAAAACATCTCGAAAAGAAAACCAATCCATAAAACGTTAACAAACGCAATATTGTAAGACATCGCAAAACTGTATCAAAGTTGTATCTTCATTTAAATATAAATAAGAAATGACGAGGGGAAAAAGGTAAAAGAATGGAATCTCTGACAGCGTAAAAACATCAAGCGGTTCAATCACTCTCCACAAGTGAAGTGAGCGACTCATAACAAGCGAAAGATTGAAATGAGATGATAAGGGGGGAATCAGAAATCTTGCCGAAAATACGTACCTACCTATTATGAGGCGGCGGTAATTTTACAAGGGATTCCTCAGTTCGATATGGGGCCAATCATTAACCAGAGCCAAGCATACTCTCGGTACATCGCCGTGGCTTTTTGCAAGATCTACGAGAGATATCCCTGAGCTTAAATATGCGGAGAGCTCTGTAAGCGGATCAATGTGCGCACAGGCATTTTGAAATCCAATCCCTAGCACTTTGATTGAATCTCTTGTCTTATTATAAAATTCTTAGAATTTAACCCTGTCTTAATATATCACTTCGAAAACTCTTCAACGTTTGCCAAATTGAATGTTGTTTATCCTCATGTGTTTTATATTCACGAGTCTTCAGTAAAATCGTACTTTATTGTTCCGTGCGTCTCGCGTCGGGGCGGCTCGTTAACGCGACCTTTCGGATATTTATTGTATCCTCTCCAGAAAATACAATTTCCAAGTCGAATACCGATAAATTTTAAGCTGCGCACACTCATGTATGTAACATCTGTGAAAATTAGATCTTATTTTTTAGAATTCATTTAAATCAACAAGCCATGGAAATTGTCTGTTTAACTCGTGATTTCCATAAACTCTTTGTGAAATGTTCAAGAATATACTTAATCTGCTTTTTATCTGTCAACATTCATTTGCTGCTCTTAATACGATCGTACAAAACTTCACGCCCATAATTCACTCGTGAGTCAAGTATAAACACAACGAGTCGCGATTGTTACGGAAAGAACAATCCAACGGATACAAGATAAAAGCGAAGGCGTGAAATAAATTTATTTACAACTGGCAACCAAATGGTATTTAATTGGAGTGTCACCACAGAGTGGTTATTGACTTGTGGACTGTATAATATAAACAGGAAAACTAGCGACTTCATTTTTTGTGCGCTTTGATTTACACTTGAAATATTTCTGCAAATCATGGGCGCTGAAAAAGCACAGTGGACACGATTTATGGTGTCCATACTCTAGAAAAAACGCAGCTGCAAGCGATAAATCTCTCACTTGCAAGTTAGAAATAAAAAGGTAGTAGAGCTCGCCCTGCGCTCAACAAATAGGCATCCACGAGATTCGTGTCTGCTAGTCGATCATTTTGTACCGTTGCTTTACATATTGTTTCGTCCATAAGCGTTGAGTATGAGATGTGTACACGTAGAATTGAATTTGCATCGTCACTTTGGTCCCTCTATGGCAAAGTACTAAAGTGATAAAGTATTTTAAGAAAATGCCTATCTTGTGTCGCATACTTGACATCAAGGCTCGTTAGTGTTGAGTGACTTTACGGTCAGCTCGTGTATATGCCATATATGCTCGAAAGTGAAAGGGTTACCCTTTGGGCGAGAATAAACTAACGATTGGAAATTATTTTGTATTGAGCAAACTGCAACGTAGGATTTAGTACCTATTGAATTGAAAACCTATGTAAAATATGATGTAAGATTTTTAATATAGGTACTAAATATGCACCAGAATAGAAACATGTCGGACGATATTAAATCTATGACTTTCCTTAGAATAACACACAACACACCTATAACTCTCGAGCACCCGTGTTGTTAAGATCACATTAACTTCTTGTACGTCTTTTGTCAACACGCATAAATTAGGCTTAAGAAGTCCTCGAGTTTATTACCTTTATAAACACGCGAGTGTAGTTCTCGTAAACGAATAGGGTACTTTTACTTGAATAGGATTACCGGTGCCTCTGTTATATTTCTTCTTCAATATCGATATTGCCTATAAGTTGTCCGCGACTAGGTAGGGGCATCGCGTGTGGTGAGCCGCTAACGCTTGATATACGATCGTCTTAATCACCACCTCGTTTGTATAAGATTTATATCACACCTGTTGCGCCAATTATTTACATTCGGAAGTCATTCTGTTCGGATTCGGTGTGTTTCTTTGATGAGTTGAGGTTTAAACGTCTTGATAAGGTTTGGAAGTGTAGAGAGCTCGGTATAATATAAAGATAAGACATTTTAAACAGCATTTATATTTAAAACGAACACTTCGGCTTTGCTTAAGTTATGGAAAACATAGATATCATAATTCCTAAATGCTTTGTTTATGTTGTATCATAACATAATCTGGCCGTTGAACACGATGTTGGCATTATGCGGCTAAAATTGCTTTCTTGACATTTACAAGATGCACACATTATCTAGAAGTCTCATGAATATGACATCAATAATCGGCTTATCTTCATATTTCGACTTAGAGCTGTTGAAAATGTAAATGAACTATGTCATATCATATTATGTGATCAAAAATATCATCTACAAATATTTTCTCGACCGTTCATAAATTATACACGTCTCCTAGATGATTTAATACCGGTTTCTACCAGGGTGTATTTACACTACTTTTGCAAGCTTAAATAATAAATAGAGTGGATATTTTTAAAGTCGAGCGTAAAGCTTGAAACCCTCCATTAAGTCGAGTATCAAGTTGCCAATGACGATAATTTGATAATTGAGAGTGTCATAGTCTCCTGCGCCGTGATGCCGGAGCTGCTGTATTGGAATATTTTATTTTTACTTGGCTTGGTGCTCCGAGAGTAATTTGAGTAATTATTCAAAGCTCTATCTCTGTTATAAAAGTGTCAGAATATATTTCACAGATACGCTAGGCATTTTCGTTTAATGTTTTCTATCAAGATCTAACGATAATTGAAAACGGAATCTACGACACTTTGGTATGTTTACCGAGTGATTTATTTCTCCACAAAGTTCCGTGAAGATATCGCGCCATGACGCGAAATTAATGTAGGAAGTAATCGTTTGTTGGGTTTGTAGTGTTTTATGTAGATATCGGTTGGGTGATAATTGGTACGTGTTGGAAATCACTCAACACCACAAGTTTAACACCTTCTCCGCTCGTGTTTACCTCGCATGTTTGCAATAACGCCGTTTTGTTAAAGTGCAAATGTTGAGTTTATTTTTACAAAGACAGGTGCATGAAAAACCCATTAGTGGTTTCCCTTTGTTTGACACCAAATTAAGACTTAATCTTACTATTTATTTAAACGACTAAACACATGGACGAGCAATAGTAGGTAGTGGAAACTACGTATTAATGACTAAAGGCTCCTTCAAACAGGCGCGACACGCGACGCACACAAAGGCACCGCTCGTCGCGCGACAGGCGGTGCCTCTGTGTGTGTCGCTCCTGTTTAAACGAGACTTAATGAGTCGACACTGCTTTGATATCAGAATTAAACATGAATCCTCATGTGCAAGAACAAATCACGTGTGAATATTAAATGTTAATTACACAACATGCTACAAATTAAACCACACGATACCAACTAAAATAAACTAAATAATAATTGTTGCCAACAGCTAAATCAACGTGTATTTAGTACTATTGAATATGTAGATGGTAACATCATCACATTTCTCATTCGTAACACTTACACTATTACACACAGACGGTCGGACCGCCAGTCCCGCCGTGATTTATCTGCCTGCATCTCCGACCTGCGAACAGCTCGTTTATTGCCCGCTTGTTATTTATAATTTATTTTTAACGGTCACCGATTTGTATCCGTATGTATGCCATACACAGGAATTCATCGCCCCACGGCTCGAAAGTACCATATAGTCCGCAGTTACGTGTTCATTATGGATCAAAATTGTGTAAATTTCCTGCTTATAAGCTGCAATTGAGAACGAGTGCCAAGTGGTTAACTATGCTATGATTCGTTCATAACGGAGTGGCCTACTTTATTAAAAAAACATATCAAAAATTCAAAACATGTTAGCCCTTATTTTACTTTAATCTACTTTTTTCATGAAAATGTTATCCAGTTATTCGAAACTCGTTATTTTCACACCTGACCTTATTCAAAATGTGACGAATACTTTTCTAAAAATATTGACAACATCAATTAACTCCACAATCTTCATCGATAC
The DNA here is from genome assembly GCA_937001585.2 of Brachylomia viminalis. Taxonomy (NCBI): domain Eukaryota; kingdom Metazoa; phylum Arthropoda; class Insecta; order Lepidoptera; family Noctuidae; genus Brachylomia; species Brachylomia viminalis. Next base: position 11,061,269 of record OW443310.2, on the reverse strand, counting down.
CCCGACATTGATATACAAGTACTATTATCAGATAAATCAGATATTTCTAGTCTGTTCTCAACTCATCAACTTACGATACACTTTGGCTAGTGATTTGACCATCGATACTCGAGGCAGATTTACAATACGGACAGATAATTTATAGCGTTGTTCGATCTAGATGTAATTTAATGTCGTCGGTCCACATAAATCACGGTCATCTACCGCGCGGCGATCAGGTACAAGTCTGCTTCACCTGATAATGTACGCCGTATTATCTTTTGGACCGTTGACCTTTGTAATTAGGCTAATGTGTGGATGAATGGGTTATTTTTCCATAGAAACTCGTCAGGATTAGCAATTTTTATACTGTCCTACTTCTGTGTCTATTTTAGCGTCATTTTTGTAAGATTTCGTTCGACGTCGTTGGATTCTTCATCGTCAATTGGGGTAGTTAGCTCAATAACATTCTTAGATTGTACTCTAAGCGGGATATATTTATTTTTATTTATCGTGCAATATAATCATTTACCTAGATTCCTTTGTTCTCACACATCCATCATCTTAAGACATCCTTCAAGTATCTTCACACGGTTCTACGGTGATTACAGGTAAGGTCCGCCAGCCTATCTCATTACCCTGGACTTCTTAGGCCGAGTTATTTAAATGCTGCCTTTTTATTTAGGTATTTCGAATAGTTTTAGTAAGAATAGCATTTACTGTACGGTAAGTACTCGGGCAATTATTTTTCCAAGTACAGGCCTCTGGTGCATTCAGGTTCTCAGTGGTCGTCTTGAACATCGGACGGGAGGAAATAGCGTCAATAAACAGGATTTATAAAATAAGTAGATGCGGCACGGTGTCTATTTAACTGTAAGTACGTGTTTTTCTCGGCCTTTAAATTCTTAAAATGTAAATTAGATTTGCGTGCAGAAAAATGGAGCTGGTAATTTTTCGACGTATGTACATATGAACTGGATGTAACTTTAAAAATTTTTGATTTCTGTTGTTGCTACAACTCAGTAACAGTCGGTACTACAGAACATAACCAGGGGCGGCAATTTGCATTAGGTGCGACTTATGTCGTAAAATTGCCATGCCAAAAAGTGACAAGTAATCACTGGGTGCCTAACAAACTGATAAAGTGATAATACTCGGACTAGTCCACTGATTATCATTTTCGGTTTAATTTGATATCTGTAACGAATTATTTATGATTGTTTGAGATTTGCTTAGGAACATTTCTCATTACCTATTGTTTGAAACCAGCATTCCCACCAGTTTCGACCCGCATAGAGATTCACCCAGGAACCGTGAGTTTTTTTTGGCATAAGAGTTATCCTTTGATACTCGGGAATACTATTGCTTTCTATCGCCATCAGTAACTATATTTTTAGAGATTGCCCTTTGCAAACATACATAAGGTACATATACAAATCCTTGCTTCCTTTTAATTTAAGTAATGAAGTATCTATAGATAACTTATTTGTGGGAGTTGAGGCATCTCATTATTATCAGTTCCATGTCACCTAAGCGACTAATCGAGCGGCAGCATGTCACAGAGCTAAGAATAGTCGAGCGGACACTTTTTTTCCGCTCATTCCATTCGTTAGCAGGGAACACTGCACTTCCAACTCGGAGGGATTTTTTGCCATATTTGCCTAGAAACGATAGACAATGAATGTTGCCTTTTATTTTGATTTATTGACTTGATAGATGGGCTAAGACAATTTATTTGTTGTAGCCAGCTTTGGCGAATCGCATTAATTAAATTAACAGCTGCAGATAAGTTACCTATCTGTTCAGATGAGAATTATTCTTAAGGACTCGGTGAGTCGGTGGGTTATTTAACTTTAATTGTTTGAAGGCTGTTTATTAAAAAATATACACATGGCAATAATAACATTAATAACCATTTGAATTCATTTCGTACACAGTTAATTAGCGTACCTGATGGCACTGACGTTTGTGTTTGTGACTTTCATGAACTAAAATAAGATCATATAATTTGTCTACTTTTTTAAATAATCACTCGTTACTACTTCATTATGCAAATAATTATAAACATGAGTAAAAACTCAGGCAAGCCATTTATGTGACTAGAATATTTTAACGGTGGTTATTAATGAAGCAGACATTTAGCACAAAAAACTATAAGAGTCTATCAAAGGCATGGAGACAGCTACTTGCTACATACTTCACGCCCTATATGGAGAGTTAATAATTTGTTTGCGCACCAGACATTTCCTTCAAGAGTACGACCAAGTGGGCAGACTCAATTCGTATCGAGATAAACAGGTTGTACACGTACAATGCAGATTAAGCGTTTCATACTTACGAGAGAAATTATTATTGAGTGCGCCTCGACGAATATTATTTTTCTCGGAAAAAGATAGATCGCTTAAGCGATTTTACGGGAAATTAATTTTGGCAGTGAGCGACAGGGCGCGGCGGGCGCACCGCTGCGTGCCTCGTCGCGATGATTTGTTGCGATCCGACCGCGCTCGTTACACTTCCCGATAATGACGCATACCATTTACTCAAAGGCGAGAGCTAAGGTTGTAATTCAAGTGCCTTATCGATTCTTCCCGGAAACCATCGCAGCTCACGTTGTAACTAAAATTAAAACCGAAAATCCAAAGGAAATCATTCCACAGTAATTCTTTGGACCAAATCATGTAAGATCGTGTAGTATGCGCGGGCGCAGGCCCCACCCCAGTTGTCGCCACAGCCGGCTCAGCCGCAATTAATCCACTGTAATGCGATACGAGCCTCCTGTCGTCGGCGACGTAATGCATCGTGATTTACGCGCAACGAACAAGCCGTTAATCTTATTACCACTTTCAATAACTTTATTATCGAGTGTTCGATACAGATGCCCTACGAACCAATATACACCTTGAACGCACCACGCAGAGATCATTTGCATTTACAATAGCTTAGTCGGTAGGAGTTAGGAAGCTTCCCACGAAATTTATTTTAGTCGACTTAACGATTGTGTCCGCTTTACCAAAAATTGAGAGTTAATGCGCCCGTTGCTTAACTTCGATTAAACGGTTATATAGGTAGGCTTAGCAATCTGATCCTGGTTGAGGTTTCCAATTTCAAAGTTAACATTTCGGCTTCGTATTAAGTTCACGTGCGTTGATTTAAAACTAAGAATATTTTTTGTAACCTTTGGGGGTTTGAATAATTATAGAATCACCTTCAAAGACCAGCAGCATGTTCGTGTGAAATCACTTCTTATTCAACCCGCAGAGGCTCGAGGCAGCGGTAAACACGATTCAAATTCGACATGTTATCCCCTAAAACATACCAATAATAAGATGCAAATGACGAGTCCAGCGGCACGGAGAACAAAAACCGCTATTCTGAAAAAGGGCTACTTCCAGTGAGCTGGTAATTTGCATATATTTTCGTAATAACAACTTCCGTTTGGTGCGCCGGCGGACGTGTCACGAGTTCGAGCATGTAACTACGGTAGCGATCAAGCTTTGTTATTTCGCCCCACGGCTCTTTGACACTTCCATATTGTTTTAATGATTTTCCACTGAGAGACACTCCAATAAGGCAAGTCCCGGAGAGACATGTCGTTTAGTTCTTGTTCTGAGCGCATCTTCAATATTCGGCGATAATGGGATGTTACCTGCTCGGTTCCATAATGCGTTGTAATGAGCCGACGAATTTAACGCTTCATCAATTATTCATTCGTGATTATTAGTAAGAACTTTTGAACGTTTTTAAGATATTATAACTTAGCTTTAAAGTTTCAACCGTTTTGCTTCTTGACAATTGAAAACTGCTTTTAAAACTTCCAACACTGTGATGGTTCAGCATATATTCGATTAATAAAAGAATCATTTTTATTATAATATTTACATGAGGACCATATATTATTGTATTCTGCGAGATTGGTGGCGCCACGCTGTCCCACGGCAGTTTCACGTTGAGTCACGTGTGTCAAATACATTGGTATTCAGTCTTTGTGTCTCCCAGTGCCCTACTCATTGAATAAAAATAATACAACTTGCGTAGGTTATGAATTATTTATTACATTTTTAATTGAGTGTTAAGAGTCATTGGTGTCGTCTGTCATGTGTAATTGCTTATTCATTGCTGTGTTTTCAAGTGTCTCACAGTGAACGCTATGAATAGCAAGTGCTGTAACGCCACTCATTCCCTTTTCTGTGATGGTATAATGAAATAGATAACGTTGACTTTTTACTTTTGCCTTTGTGTCTCACCACAATTTTGCAACAAATTAAACTTGTAGGTGGCATGGCGGTTACATTGGCCTCGCTGCTTCCACAAAATTTCACACTTCCTGATGAAAGTTTTAACACAATTACCCGGTCCACGACCATTTCCCCCGGCCCTCGACGACTGGACAGGAAAAAACTTGGCAAAGAACAAACTAACCAACAGTCCAATTTAGCGACATCCGTATAAAGTTTAATGTACCCAATCTGAAATGTTGCCGTATTTTCGCATTTTAACTAGGCACACGGGGAGCGTATTTTGTTTTCTTTTTATTATGTTATTTGAAGCAGGTGGGTTTATTCCAAGCAGTATCAAAACACACGAGTACACAGCAGAGGTAAACGAGTTTATCTGCACTAAAATACTTGACAATCCTCGCTGTTTACCAAAGTTCGACGCTGATGCCAATTGTCTCGAAAGAGAAGATAAATATTGATTGGTAGATTCAGGCAGGTCGTTGGCAAACGTCCGAATTAGCTCAAAGTTGGTCCTTTGATCGCAGTTCCGGTGTTTGTCGGTCGGTGTCAGTTGTCCTGACCAATTCGAAAACATTATCGTGTCCCAATTGCAATTGGTGACGTTTCCGTTCTATTTATTTACGGAAGTGAATCTATTGGCTAGTATAATTTTAGTTCTACACATAGTTTATAATGCAGCATTGCTTGTCCAAACAAGAAAAAACAATGACGCGTCATGAATTTTTAATTTGCATTAAAATTTCCTTAAACAAGAGTTTCACTTCAACGCCGTTGCCAGAGTCAGGCGAGAAAATCCTCTTTTATTCCCGTCGCGTACGAAGTTCTAGATCTAATCAAAATTTAGCAAATTTGTTTACATACATCATGCGGCGGAGCGTGGTGTATCACGATATTCACCACACGTAAACAGTGCCGCGCCAGCGATGACACCTCCTTTTGATGTCCCCACTCCCCATATACGAAGCCCCAAGCTAATAAAATGTCACCGGCTATGTACGAGACATGTTTGTCATATAAAAGAAATTTGATTTTGGCGTGATTCCGTATTCCAAACCCAATTTCGTCTCATTTTTGTTTGTAACACATCTGAAACTATTTCCTTCATCCTTCCGGGAGTTTGGGATCACTGTGGGCTTTTTACATCATCTAAACGATGTTCATTTGGCTTATATACTTATTTAGGCATGTTAAGTACCGACATGTTTTAAAAAAATCTGCTAAATTGACCTTCATTGGCTCGTGATAAGTGGTTGCTACGCTGTATAATTGTTCAACGATGAACGATGTCAAACAAATCCGCATGGATGACCCTTACTGCATGTTTCAGAGGTTATGTTAATCCGCTAGGTCTCGGTTATTCATGAATATCTATGACAGTCCTCACAGGCAGTCAAATGCAACGTTCTGGTGCTAAGGTGGCAGTCGACTCGTGCCAAATTCGGATATTGAGCCACATCTGGGAAGGTTAGAATCAGAGGCAAGTCAGGACTGTATCATTTAAACTGACTTTGTTTATCTAATGTTGCTTCTTCAACAATAACAGTACATCGATTCTATCGGAAAATAAATAGGAAATTCTGTCCCAGGCTTTATTTTTAAGTAGGTCTAGGCAAGATCGAGTTAGACAAGATGCTATCGGTATAAATTAGCCTCGGTGTCGTATCGCCGCGGAACAATACCGCTGCCATGGTGGCCGCCCTATCGACTGTCCCTGGCCGTCTACTTCTCACACGAATAGGGTTGTTTAGGCACTTTCGGTCACAAGTTCAAAAAACCGAAAAGTCTCTACCCAGATATTACTCATACCTAATGTTCCAAACGAAAAAATCTGGTGAATCCCTGATATAGCTTTTAGCTAAAGAAAATGGATGTAGATGTGATATCTTACCTTTACAAATTAATTAATGAAAATAGAATAGCGAGAACATACTTCTAACAACTTAAACTGAAAACCCAACTAATCTATACCTAAGTCATTCATTTAAAAGTTTATAACAAATTCTATTCTACTAACATGGCAACCTTATAATCGACTGGGCCCCTTCAGATATTACTATAAACTTTGCACAGATGCACTAGGGTTCAAATTCAGTTGTGTTATTTGGTATTGTTTACGGGACAGGCTTAGTGTTGCGGTTGGCAGGTGACACGAGGCTCTATAAATCTGTGCCGCACGGCCTACGTCGTAAACACGGCGAGAGCACAATCCCTCGATCTGAACTGCGACTGTTTCAATAACTCGCTATTATTTCAATAATTGAAAAGGTGCACTATTATTTCGCTTGCACTTGGCTGTACAATGGAGCTTGAATGTGGGCATGTCACTCTTACACCGCTGTTTACGGGTTAAGATCCCCGTTTTGTTTTCGACATAGAAAAGAAAACTATGAAGTATCTGGTGTTGGATATTTTCCTGATCGGAAAATTATAGATAAGCACTTAAAAACTTCTTGGAACAAAGTTATAGCTACGATAAAAAACTCTTTCTGCGAAACAAGAAAATATTAACCAACTGTAACATGGCTCGCGGCCGTAAGTGGTTTAAGATATTTATCGACTCGAGTTTTTCTTGAAGAAACAAACTCTCTTAACCACAAACGAGCGATTAGTGTACAACAAGTTCCGTACACGTTATACGGGCGAGTATAATAACTTTCACCTATAGGGAATTTATTGGGTACTGTCTCTAGTTGCTAAGTAGCTCGCACCACGATGTACTCGGAGGCAGGTCCGTGCCTCGGGCTGTTCAGATTTACGAGGTGGCGCGCTCGTGCTGTGCCCCACCCCGCCCTCAGCATCCAGCCTCCCCTCCCCGCTCTTGCCTGCACAGAATGCGGCTCCCTCGGTCACTCATTGTAACGGCTCTCAGTTAGTTATGAACTAGAAGCAAGTGCCGGACCTCTTACCGTTTCAATTGTAGAAACCTTTGAAGATAGCTGTTAATTGTTTAAGTTTGCAATAAATTTCAAAGCTTTCGCGGTTACGCCTCCTGGATTATCTTAAAGTATATCTGGAATCTGAAAGCTAGGAAAATAAACTTTAACGCTGATCGTAAAAGAAGAGGAAGATTTCACTCAGATTTAGTAGGAGTGATAATCTCCCGAATTTATTTCCCAACTTACAACTCTGTACCTGGAATAGGTTGAGTGAGTAGCTGAATGTAGTAAATTACTGGAATTCTTGTTGCGTTTATCTGCCGTGAATGTTTACAGTGCCTTTACTGATATTTGTTTATCCAGGAAGATTGCAACTAGACAAGGTTATTATCTAGTCAAGAGCTTGGTGCACCCGGGAGCTTTTATAGTCTGTTTCTTGGATCTTCTTTGCACCAGCATTCTACTGTCATAAATCAGAACCAATTTTTTCACAATCGTCAGATGCATCTCGGCATTTGCCAGATTCAATCTTCTTGCTATGATTAACCAATACGTACTCTGGCTGGTATTAAATACTCACAATGTTTTCAAGATTGATTCATGTTCAACCTTCCATTTACTGCTATATCAAACGAAAACCACCAAACCTCACAGTAAGAGATTTATCTGTAATGAAAAACACTTTTATTTAAGTTGGAATTTATCCGCTCCCCGTGTTGCTTCAAGAAACACGCGTTTGCATTGTATATACATATGTATGCATTAAACTCTAACATGTGCTCCAAGCAGACTTGCGCTAAAAAGTGGCAAGACTAGTCTGTCCGCTTGGACTGGTCCTTAGTGACGTCACACGTCATAACTACCGACCAACATACCACATGATTACTACAGCTCAATACTTAACAAGCTACAAATTATTTCGAGACTTTGAACCCTCGGTGTTTTTTTTTATTAGAGATGATAAAGAATACTGGTTCATAGGTCAGGATCTGTTTTCATTTATTGTGTTTTTATCATAGTCATCGGCACTTCAACGTCCACATGTATGGATCTCCTAAGTGCATACTGGACAGTGCACGGTCGTAAAAGCAATCGGACAAAGTCGGTCCCATATTTGCATGACGGATTCGTCGTGACCATCATGGCCTGCGAACGTTTTTTTTCCAATTTCTTTCTACCTTTAATAAACGTTATTTCAGTTTATAGCATCGTAATTTGATGAAATGAAGAGAAAGGCAAATTTTGCTTAATTAGTATTTATTTCTATCATAATTAATAAAGGTCAAAGCGCAAATCAAAAGTAACTTTAAAAGGAAACCTACTTCAAGAATTGCTTAGGTACAATAGTAATTTTGGGTGAGTATAGATGTAAATACCTTATATTTTGGACGGTTCATAAAAAAAGAAAATCATATTTCAGGGAGCTTGGTAACGGTCTTAGGTACAAACAGTTTTTCCAAAAGATGGATTCTCGCAACATCATGTTTTGGTACAAACATCTCACAGTGATTGATAGTCCGAGAAACGTGCCTTGAGAATGTAATACTTATAGCATGAGCAGCTAAGAAAGGATTTCTCATAATTCAAAACAGAATAGGTACTTACCTTAAACAATGTTTACGTACTTAATCACAAGATAAAAGAGGAAGATAGAAGAGGCACCAGGTAATGCTGTAAATATTACCTGCATTTTAGTATTTTACGAGACATACAATTATTTCTAGGGCCGAATTTTTTACTGCGAATATACGAGTAACAGTTGGGAGATTATTAAAACTTATTATACCAAGCGGTACTGAAATTTGATGTCTTCCATGACGGTTGGAATCAGACATGTCCGTTCGCAGGTCGTTAACACGCCTTTAATACATAGGTACTAAATGTACAGGGTTCCACATAATTTTTAGCTCGTTTAAATCATATAATATCTTTAAATATCACAACAATTATCATGTTAATTTTGCAGCAAGTAAATCGAACGATGTTAAACGGATTTTATTTAATGTCCCACCCATATTGCCAAGTGTTATGAAAAGCAGTCTTGATTCCTTGTCGATTTAAGTAGTCATTAAAATGCGTCTAGAAGGTTTATGGCGCTAGAATCTAAGAACTTTAAATTCTTAGAGTATATCCCCATAAATAGTTATCACATTGCACGTTGTAATGGGTCGGTAAATGATTTGAAACACACAAGGGTCTAAAATTATCACTCACACCTTACTTGTCGTCAACCACTAGATTTAACGAGTTTTTGCAAGAGGTTGGATATAAACCCGTTAATTGGATAATGGTGGAAGTGATAATGTATCGATGACTGGATAAGTGCTGTTATAGGCTGTAGCCTATTATATAGCTGTTAGCAAACATGATAACTTTTATGACCAAACATTTATCAAACACCTATCTAACTCTATAGACATTAGATATTTTGAAGTTGTTTTATATGAACACGACTGTCTTGGTATCAAATTCTATGACCGAAATTGTTTTCACGCATTCATTTAACCTAACTTGCCTTTTCAGTGGTGTGACTTTGGACAGTGGCGTCTTTGCTTCTTTTTTGAGGGGCCATATCCAGCTTTGTTTTCGAGAATGATAAAATTGTCGTATCCGAAATTAATAATACCTACACTCTACAGCTAAAGCAATTGTCACAAAGATTGGATAAAGATTAAAGAACGCGAAAAGATTCGAGTTATATGTTACGATAAGTCCTTGTAGATACTAATAACGAAACGTTCGCTAGACAAAGACAAGGATTGACAATTAAGTAAATGCTAGCAATATTTCAGTTTCGAAACAATTAACTCACGAGATATACGAGAGACAATCGAAATGTAAAAGTATAAAATTATTATATAGACAGTGAATACCTTAAAATAAAATCAAGACGTGTGTGTGACAAGGACAAAACACAAATATCGAGTCGATTACCGGACATCTCCTTTTATCGTCGCGAGGTATGTGAGATAATTATCCGTCACAGGGGGTAGTCTCGCCACTAAATTGTTAAGTTTTATTGTAAAGACTTAAAATCTTCGCATAAAATTGTCGCGAATGAAATGAGAACGTCCCATTTAATTAGGTACGACCGCGACACCATGAGATGCTTCACGAATGTCGCTTCCTCTCCCTGTTCCGTCTCTCCCCCCTCTCACTCGTTTGTTTCGAAACTACCCGCAAAGGATTTTAACGAGATTACTTTCAGCACATTTTATAGGTCATCTCGCGAGATTTATTTAACTGTGATTTGTAAGGCATTTCTCATTTGCGCAGATTAAAAGAAATTCTGTCATTAAAAGTAATGGTCGGTTTATATTCCATGAGATTTATATCAGTTTATCAAGTGTAAATGCTTAGCCGGACTTTAACGGAACAGTAAATTTTTTTTTTACTGAGTTCTACCTAAAAGCTGGGAAATAAAATTTATTTTAGTCAATAATAATACCTACTTCCTTTTTCTATGTTTGTCAGAAAATATCAGTTCTGGTCCGATACTTTGATCTTTTCGTTTCTACCCCGAGTCGAACCTAGTCATAATGATGGTGGCTCTCTGTAACTTGGCACTGAACTATTCTTAACTGTAAGAATATGGTACTGCAGGCCAACTCTCAAGGGAACATGAAAATGGTGGGTATTTAACGACTTACGAGTATTATTATAAACATCAACAAAGAATATTGATAGCTTCAAGAGGCGTCGCATAAAAGGGAAGGAAGTTGCATCCCGCTCGTTTGCTGATATCAACTGCAACACAAATCCAAGACTGGTTTCATGTTGTTCCTTGTAATGATGATCAAGAAGTTCTTGTTTTGTCCTGGAAGTTTATCGATGTCCGTTTCAAAGATGCGAGGGAAGAACTTGGCTCCTACCGAAAAGACTGGCCAGCAATGGCAGTCAGTGGACATATGTACGTGCATGGAAAAGGGAAAGGGAGGGCTTTGCCCAACAGTGGACATTATTTCAACGATAGATACTACTTTCTCAATACTATTAAAACGGGTGTTCCACAAGGCAGCATACTAGGTTCGTTGTTGTGGCACATCATTGTTTTCCCTGATGTTACTGAAATTCATGTCAGTCTGTATAGATGTTTGAAATCATATTAAGAGAAGTTAGGCTTTCTGTCTTTAAAAATGTTTAATTTTTAGTATTTTCTACGCCCATTTCGATAGCTCGCTTCGCTTATAGAACCACGACGTTTTCATCTAGACAAGTGCAGGACCATTACATAATGTAGGTACGTTCGGCGTTCATTTAAGTCTACAATTAAGGTGTGATAGCTGCAATACTTAGTAGAAATAATAATACCATATCCAAAAATACATTTACATGCGTGCGCCGTTAAGCGTACGTTACGACCGCGCGCACTTCCCTCGATGTTGTTATTGCTCGCCCCTCGGGAGCCACTACACGCTAAGAGCGCGAAACCGAACATCAAAGACCGTATAAAACGCACTTCATTCCATAAAGTTCCATAACAGAGGCGTTGGCAGTGAAGCGACCAACGCAAGGAGAACCTTTGACACCCTTTCATATTCCTCGGCCTACCTACTTGATGTTCCATGTTATACAGGATAGGGAGTTCAAACGAAGGTGGTAGTTCACATGACCGCCGCAGCCGCACGCGGTATCGACGCGCTTCCCATCTAAATGGAGAGCGGCTCACGAACTACCCGCAGCTATTGTAAACAAGCAGCGTTCTCTATTCAAACTATCGTTACGCCTTCTATTCGCCGTTTCGTGCCGTATTGACGATCCGGAAAAAGGTCTTACCGTTTGCCTGCTCCTTGGCGAGGAAACTTTTATCGGTAGGCATAGATTTTCATACGACTTGAAAGCCTTAAGGTTTTAGGACTTCATCCGGTTTCTTTATGCTCACATCCTTACTCCTATTCGTTTCAAGGACACAGGACGTTTAATTAAAATGCTCATACTTAGATATTGCATGCACACTTACATTTTCCATCTCTAATGTGAACAAAGATACTTTAACATTAAACGACTTACGACGAATGAAAATTCAAAACGACTAAGTGTAAATGTTTGCCACAATGAATTGTGACAGAGTAAAAGCTTTGTTTGTTGCGAAAATTAAACTCTAGTAAAGCCGGTATCCCGTATCCGGTAGAAACGCTTAAAAGGGTGGCACTTTGATGAAACTATATTTATCCAATTTAAAGGTATTGTGCTACATTTGAGACTCTAAAATTATACAAAATAATTTTTATTTTGAAATGTTACGAAAAGAGCGAAGCTGTGTCTGACAGAACTTACTCCTTTCTGTGACAATAATGAGACAGGCAACGAGAAACAACGAGGCACTCCGTCCGCTTTGCTTTTTAGACTAGAGAGAATGCATTACAAAAATGTCATTGTGATGTACTGATGTTGCTCCTAAGAAAACTCAAACATAGTGTGTTTCTCTTCTTCAGCGTAATTTTATTTAAATTAAGGTACGAAGGAAGACTAGGATATTCTTTTTGAAATTTGCCGTCTGGAGTCTTCAGATTTATATGCGGTAACGCTGCGCTCACGAAGTGGCTATCGACGCGTGGATCCACGTGCGACCGAGGCGTGCCCTTGCGGTAAGAATTCGCGCATTTTTACGGCATAATAAAAATCGTAAATAATGCCAAGTGAGGCAGACGAAGTCGGGTCACGATGTGCCCCGGGCCCCGGGCCGTCATCGCGACTTGTGAATTTACGAGTGGCCCGCGAGTATCGCCCCATCCCACCATGCGAACGCTCATTTGAAATTAGCATTCATTTGTTTAAAACTTTCAAAAATAAACATCACAGCTGCGTCAATAGTGCTCACAGGCGTCTCAACGGCCGTGTCATTATAAGAAAGGGTCAACAGTTAAAGCTCCAATTTTACAAGGCGGCAATTTTCGCCGAAATCAGACACACGTCCGAGCAATTTGAGAGAGGGTCCTGAATATTATTATCACCGTCTCGCGGCCTCGTTGCCTCTGAGAGGTGCGGAAGCGGCGAGGAAAAATCACCTCTGAATTACTGTTACAAGACACGACGACGCGACCGCCCGCTACTCTGATAGTCGTGAGTTAAGATGCCTTTCACACGGAAGGCGTACACACTGAAATTTTTGTATTATTGTTTATTAGGGACTTCTACTCAAGATTGTAAATTTAAATTATGATCACCTTATTTACACGGCAATACCTCGTCAACGTTAACGCTGCTGTCTACCTACAAAGGACGGTGAAGTTATGTCTGTGTATCAACCTGCATAGCGAGAACAAACTACTTCCGAGAAAGCAATGTTCAACTGTTTCTGTAAGCATTTCTAGTAACCAACTAGCTGACCCCGCGAACTTCGTACCGCCTAAATTTTTTTTTAAATTTTTCTCTCCGTATGAACCATCCTCGTACTTCAAGGAATATTCTAAAAAAAGCAAAATCGGTCCATCCGTTCTTGAGTTATAAAATTACAACGAAATGTGGCATTGATTTTTATAGATAATGAGGATATACCTACCTAGGTTTAAAATATGAAACCATTTCAAATCTATGCACTTATAATATAATAGTAACGAAGTAAAACATGTGCATTGAATATTAAAAAATAAAGTATCGTAATTGCTACGAGGTTGGGAAGGAGTCTGATGGCAAAAATATAGTTTTTACATTTTTTGTCTGTTTGTCTGGATGTATGTTCAGGATTCGCGCAAAAAGGGCTGAACGGATTTGAATGAAATTTGGCACACAGATAGTTTATAACCTGGATAAACACATAGGTTTCTTTTAATCTTGGTAGTACGTTCCCGTGGGATATTTTCCGACATGCACGCAGGCGACGCCGCGGGCGAAAGCTAGTATTTGAATAAACACGAAAAATAAAAATTCTGTTGAACAAATTATGAAAAGTGCCACCACCCTTGTGTTGTGGTCTGAAAATAGTGAAGAATGCTCAAACATAAACGATCAAATATTTAACGTTCGATGAAGTTGAATGAAACATCAACATAAATCTCTCAAAAAGTTCAAAGGTAAAACCTCGAACGTCTGTTGTAATAAGTACAGTTTCAGTAGAACCGTGGTTTTAATTTAAAGGCAATAGAGCGAGCCAACTTAATTTTCAGGCTCACCGCAGTTTCCTTTGTATGTAACCTCGACGGATTAACGAACTTCTGGTTCAGTTAAACTGAAGAGGGCCATATACGAGATGAACACGTTAATAATATTCATGTTTGGTTATCACTATGAGTCTTACATAAAGGGGTAACTGCGCGTGAAAGGGACAGCTTGCGAGTACGTTTTATTTTATATACCTACCTACTAGTGAAAGAACATAGAATATTGAAAGGGAAAAGTTGAAAGAAAATCTCTTGAGACGCCAAATGTTACAGCGTCCAAAACTACAGTCGCGCAATTTCAGTGACAACTTAAATTTTCACTAAAGCTAAAGTTTAAAAATGGCGATAAAAAAAAAAAAAACGAAAAAGTAAAAAATAACTTGTTATGCTGGATTCATTCCTCGCTGACATTCCCCCATGCAAATATGCAGTTGAATTATTTTACGAAGCATTAATAAATACTGACTGCATCAATATTCTATGTTGTAAAATTATGCAAGAGGTTGGTCTCTCGCCTACGCTTGTTACAGTAGCGCATTATTCTTGATACTTGTATGAAATATTTTTAGGCAAGTTTAGGTCCTCCATTTTGTTCTCGGTAGATAATGTTGCAATGTTTTCAATAGTTCGCACCATTGAATTTGGATTCGGTTTCATGTGGCCGATTAAGATTAAAACAGCTACATTATGGTTTTACCTTCTTGGCAGAGGATATTCTGCTATATTGTTCGGTTTATCTCTATACGTATATTAAGATATCGGTGTATGGCGAAGCCACCGGTCGGCGTCCAAACGTCTCGGCGCCACGGCATTGTACGGAAACGGTCGTGACCCCTTTAAGCCTGATTAATGGGGGAGGCCTCAACCGTCGATCCCTGTGTGTTTTTTCCCTAAACGACAATCCCGGTTTTTGAATTTTTGAAAACACGATAGGCCACTTAGCGCCCCGTGTCGCGCCCGATCGTAACTTAGCACCGTTCGATACGGCTGCCATATTGGCTCGTTCTTTTTCGGTGCAATTTACTGCGCGGCGCCGCCGGGGGCCTACCGACATCGTCCGACTGAAAAGATGCGCACCGATTTATTTACCGTCGATTGCATTCGGGAGCGTGCCCACTGTGTCCGATATTTATGTTACGCACCGCATGCCCGCGCGAATTGCCAACAATGCGAAAATACATTTAAAGTAACGCCTACAATACCGCGGATGTCTCGTATTTTTTTCAAAGTCCCATTTTAATCCGACAGTCCGTATTCTTTGCGCTCGGTGTGTCAGATTTATTTTTGGCATTTACTGACTTCTCTGCGCTGTCTGGTTAGTTTATTTAAATGATTACCACAAGGAAGTTGAACAAGGTTAATGCGGTTCAACATCCCTCGGGTACCAGTGACCGCCCATACCTATTAACATTATCTTAATTTGTCACCTTGCGGCCGACCATAACTTGCTGTTAAGTACCTCCTCCTAATAAATAGCGGCCGAATGACCTCCTGTTATAGTTTAAATTAATTTAAAAGAAACAGCTGATAACCCGTACATTCAATTCAATTTAATGTCTTGCCGGCCGGCCGGTGTATTCTTCGGTTGCGGCATTACGGTGTATGCTTAAATTATTTAAAGTAATTGAGTAGATAAGGCCCATATCTCGTGACGATAATGTACAATAAATCGTATTTTGGAACGTTTGAGTCATTTGTAAGGTTAATTTAAAAATCTTGTCTTGGCGGTGTGTAACCGAGTGAATTTAAATCTTCCTTTCGATTTTGAGAATGGTCACAATTCGAAAAAAACTTTTGTTGCATGTTTCCTGTTTGCAATATAAAACTTTTGTGGATTGTTGCAATCTTATATGAATCCCAAGGTTTTTCAAAAGCTTTTATTTTCATTGGCTATCTTGAATGACACTAAAATAAGATTTGCATTGGCCTTTGAGTCGACAGAAAACTAACATTTGGGTTGTATTGCTACGTCTGTTTTATCGTCAATCTTGCGTCTTGTTTCAATTTGGAGAGACCTTTGTGTCCAGGCTTGTGTAGCGTCATACGTACACTTAAGCGAATAGACTGAAAGCGCTGCAAGCAGTTTGTTTTGCAGTTTAACATTGTTTCCTTTTCGATCAGCAGGTAGAGACAAACAACTGCTTTGGGCCGCGTTCTCCCAGGCCGCTCAAGTTGTTCGCCTTTGTGATAGTAAACTAAAGAGGAAAAGCTGTGTAAAACTTGTATGGAGCCTGCAGATTTTATTGAATATTAAATTTTTCGCGACCCTTTCTTCTGGTACCTGCTTACTGACTTAAAAGACGATGAATACATGATGCTTCATTTGGACACACATAAAAGCAATCTACATTGTATTAAGTTTAAATATTCTATTATATAAGCTTGTAGCTAATGGATACTAAATCTTATCATGTGTTTTAGTTCCGGAGTGGCAGTCCGTATATAAAGTCGAATGGGTTAAATAGTAATTGCCGACAGAAGTCCTTCCGGGCGCGTTCCCTTCCATGTATTTCGCCGGCTCCCGTATAGTCTCAGTTCCAATTACTCTTTGGAATCGGTGTCCACTGTAATTGGATTGGGCTGGCAACCGGACTTGTTGGCATTTTAATTGTGCTATTGTGACGCCGGACACCGTCCGCCGCCTGCTACGACTGTCTGCGCTAGACAAACCGCTTTTTGTATCACATTCGCACATCAGGATTTGCTAATACGTCAATAAATGTAGTCAACAATTAATCCGTGCGATTATTATCTGTGTATGACAATCGGTCAAATTAAAATAACATGAAAACTCAACCTTTTTTGTTCCCACGATTAGATCAAAATAAGAATCAAAAACCAAACACGTGAGAAAACATCTTTGTCGTCGAAGCGTCAAATATTTCTTCAAAGACCGCGAGTTGCGTTGTTTTAGGAAATCGAGACATTAATGGAATGACTGACACGTATTGTCGATCGCGGTTCGAAGAAACTTGGTGTGTCTTAAAATGTAAGGAATTAAGGATTAATGCGGTTCCCAGTAGAACGTCGGATTTCTGCTATGTGTTGTATTTGGCGCTTCAGAAGAGTTGTTCCCATTTTAAAGTCGGTAATTGGATTTTCATCATAATATTTTGTGTTTTATTTTTAAAACATTATTAGGTTTATCATGTACACTCACAGCTCTATTAACATATAGTTATTATTCTATTTTATGCCTAAAGACTATGCGTATAAATTCCATATTTTATAATACGCCTAAGAAAACTACAAAGAACCTAATTGTGTTACAAACCTCGCTTGTTTGTTATTAGTTCAGGTTTGAATTGAAATTCAAATATAATTTTCTTTGGGGCCGTTTCATGTTATTCATTCTGTGTTAGTCTTATTATTCGCCACAGAAACCATTGTCGGCGACGCTGCCACTTCGGAATATTTTATACAAATTTTAGAAACAAGAACAAGGGCCGAGTGACAGGTACACTCATTCGTATTGCTTATTTTTGCTTAGTGAAGTTTTATCGGATACCAATCGTGGAGGCGCGGCATGTTGTAGAGATGAATAAAATACACATTTCTGCGTTGAGCGCGCTTGCTCGCGCCCAAATGGGAAGTTTGGATGCCGGTTTAATGGAGTTCTGAAGTTTGGCATTCGTTTCTATTATGGCCACGGAATTGTTTGTTGTCGTTGATTTAAATTTCACGCTCCAGTTAGTGAGTATCAAATCTTATTTGTCAATTATCTGCATTTTGAATGAAGACCGTGCTCGTCTTTATGGACTATCGCTTTTGTTTTTGCTCGATGATTGTTACTATAATTGGCTTTGTTGCTTTGAACTCGTCTTGTTCTTCTATTTGATTGTATTTTAACTATTTTATCTATAAAACATAAATTGATATAAATCTCACGAGTCTTCTCCAAATAACACGGTTAAAATAGCATTGGTCGTCGGTCATCTTTGTCTTTATTCTATTTTATTTTGTCGAATTTTTCGCGTCCCAAAGTCACTTTTAAATTTGAATTCTTTCCTCGTCTTCTACGAAAAGGTATCGAATGCTTCGCCTTTGTATCACTTTTTGTGCTAACTCATACTGTGTTGCGATTCGGACATTATTTATGATCCGCGGGCTTTCGTACAAATAAACAATCATGTAGATAACTAATACAATATAAGGTTACTGTTTTCGTCTGACACAGTTATATTATTAGTGTTTTAAAATATAAGAAATGAATGCTTTAGAGCTTAGAGCCAAATTAATATTTCTTTATAAGAACTTTTATGCACTTTCACAAGTGAGAAAGGGTTTTCTTTATGATCTGAGGTTTTCTTCCTTGAAGACTAACTGAAACATTATTTTATCCATTGTAACGATATATAATTATGGTAACACATCATTAGAAAAGTTGAGTTTTGAATCTTGAAATATTACAGACGTTCCCATCTTACTACGTTTAAACTAACTAACGTTATTTTTCTGCCTAAATTGAATAAAACTCCATTGTTGACTACTGAGTTACCTACAATGACATAATATTTCGAAGCGTCTCATAGCCTATGAATCTTTTGAAATACTTGGAAATAATGTTTCTGTTACTGAAACTGACATACTTTGGTACCTACTTATTATTATTTGTATTTTGGAGACTTTTTCGTGATTTTGAAGTGGATACTTATTATTTTTTTTATATTTAAATAGAATACTTTCAAGAAATAAAACATAAATAAACGTTGGTCAAAGCTTCAGGCGGAAGCTACTTTATATTTTCTTTTTTTTAAACGTTGCCCCACAGCACACTAGGAATTTTTCGTGTATTGTGGGTGCGTTTACAAACATTTAAACTCACATACACAAACAGCCAGACCCGGAACAACTACTTGTACGTCATACAAATATTTGTTCCGTGCGGGAATCGAACCCGCGATACGCAGCGCAGCAGTCAATCCCTTAACCACTGCGCCAACCGTGCCGTATTTATATAACCCAAATGTAAAAAATACCTAATCTAAATTAGTTTTATATTTATTTCGTTGTTAACAACTAAGGAAAATATAAATTTCGTTTTGCATTAAAAGTACCGTATAAACTCCGTTTAATCAACTTGTAACGAAATAATCTCTTGACACCAATTTGTACTATTTATTGGCATATTAAGATTTGCAGATTTCTAAATAATAGAGGTAAAAGACATAAATCAGTCTATGCTTCCGGTGTTAGGTAGTGTCCGTCTGACGAGGCCCATTTATCAGGGAGGCTAGGCTCCAATGCAGGTATCTAGTGAACACGGAGCGCTGAACCATTTACTTACTGGTTTTAATTCTAATCTGTCGACATGAATCATAGAATTACATTATTCACAATTTAAACATCTCTGGTTAACTGTCCTAATCAAGATATACTCGATGCCGGATCCGAGTTTTCACTCACGTACGTACCTAATTTAATTTATCGAATATGCTTTCGTGTTTATTGATCCGTGAAATGGCTTTTTGACGCAAAAAAGTATCCATTCGCACGGAAAAGTTTCTAAATTGCACCGTCGGGAGATAATAGGTACCGTTACCGTTATTGTTTATGCTACGGCGAGAATTTATGAACAATAACAAACAAAAAAGACGACAGACGCACTTATGCCCTGATAGTTTTAGAAAGTGAACGCTGTATTAACTCTGAAGATTACTCTCACGGCCACTTTTTGTGGCTAGCTAATTTGAGTACGCAGCGAAATTACCGAGCATTATTACGTACATTGGATCAAATTATAGCACGCAATGTATTTCGTATACATGTTGTGCTGGAATTGTAGTGACACTAATCGTCTCATTCTCTAATATACGTAACTCATGTGACCATTCATTTTTTGTTCATCCACTGTACAAACCCAGTGACAGTGGCAGTACTTTCAAATAATTTTGGAGTTCAAGTTTGACAAGAGAAGTTTTTAGAATACTAAAGAAACTTAAATTCACTATTGACTTTGCTGTAAGTCATCACCTGCCTAGGCTTTTACAACTATTTTGGGGTTGGCTTCCAGTCTAACCTCATGCAGGCAGCTGAGTACCAACAGTTTACATGGAGCGACTGCCTATCTGACCACTACAACCAGTTACTGGGTAATACTATAACCCTTGGTAAGACTAGTTGTCAGACTGACGGGCTTCTGACGACCCGTAAAGACTGTCAACAGATCCACGAATGACAGCCGGGACCAGCGGCTTAACGTGCTTTCCGAGGCACGGAGGGGTCTTGGTATGTAAAGATGGTCACCCATCTACGGAACAACCGCGGCAAGCGTAGATTAACCTGATCGATCGACCCGTAGCTGTTATTACTTAGCCACTAGTCTCTCATACAACTCGACACTCATCAACGTTGCTGTAAGTACCTAATTAATAATAAATCATATTTATGATTTTTACTCGAAGGTATCCCATCAAAGATACCTACTCGATATAACCTTAACATAACCCTAACCAATCGCAGGGAACAGATAGAGGTGTAATCAAAATGACAGTCTCGCCTCGATATTTATCGGATACGAACGTAACTAAAAAGGACAAGAACCCCGAGCCGCCAAAGCGAGTAACTACGTATTCCATAAAAGTACATCGGTTTGTATCGTTCAATTAATTTAATCAAGCGTATTGATTAAATGTCAGGTACCCAATTAAATTATCGACAGCATATCGGGGATGCAACGCGAGCGCATTCTCAAGTCGTAGCAAGTGTACCCGCGGGCGATACAATTCGCGCTTTACTTTCGTATCTCGTTCCAATTCGATTGCTGTGCCAACATTTGATGCTGCTATATATGGTGGTAAATATTGCCGCAGATTACAACGCCCGACTACACTTTGTTGGTACTCGTTATAACAACTTGTAATTCCGAACGAACCTACCCTTAAATAGAAAACAGTGGTACTTTCAAGTAGTTTCGTATAAATGAAATTCAATAAGGAATTGGTGCAACGTAATGATACTAGGGGGAATATTTCCAATAATCCTATTTATAATTTAATTTCTTGAACTGTTCACACACGGAACGCCGATTGCAGTCGGCAGCCATCTCCAATTTCGATTAGACCAGATTCCAACTTCATCGTTCTTTTGTGAAGTTAATAAGCATATAAATAGACATTGCCTTTTATATGTTCCCTGTTATTATCTTTATTATACCTGGCATTTACAATAGCACCATATACAGACCATCAATGAGCCATTCCGCCTTTTTACAACTGTTTCTTATTGACTGCAAAAGTCAACAGTGTTTCGTTCTTAATGAAAGCTATAATTTTGATGTCTTTAAAGAGTGGAACTTATTTCCAGTTGTTAAAAATTATGGGTTAGCGTATGTAATGCAATTTTTAGTAATGTAGTTATCAGGGAAGGAAATAAGTGCATTGAGAGCTGCGGCACGACGAATCACTCACGCGCTAACATAGTGTTTGTTTACGTTGAACAGTATAATTGCGCCTCTGATAGCGTAGATTACACCTATGCAACCCTTGTATGATTTCTTGGGTTAGTAAGAAATAACCTTTAAAGTCTCCTGGTGATTTTGAGCTTCAAACAAAAGATTACCTATACCTACAACAATGTACGTAAGTACATTGAAATAAATATGTCCTGTCAAAAAATACATAATTAGAAAAGACGGTATAAAAACTGTATTCAGTGAAAAAGATACGGTACAAAATAACTACTTGAAATAATTTTTATTATGATAGAGGTATCGAATTGGATGGATCACCTCATAGTTTTATATAATCACGTCATTGAACGAAAAGAAATTTAGTAATTTTAAAAGCCGTGGCTCGAGCTCTTGTTCGACTTTATTTATAATCCCATAAACGTAGCCACAATAAAATATTTACCACTTTTTCAAATACCGTAACATCGTTATTATGTTTGTAATAAGTATGAGTAAGTCAGTACGAGTATCAAATCGTTACGGCATTTGATTGAAAACGGATTTCCGGCTGTGGAAATTACATTTTCAAAAATCTAAATTTTCTAAATCTAATATCCGTTTTAGTTTTTATAAAAATCGCCCGATACTCCTTTGAATATTTTTCGGTATTTCTTATATTATAAGAAGGTAGGTATATCATGTACCTATGGTATTAGAATTTGGTCAGCCACTCCTTAGGTCCACCCACACACACACTTGGGAAATTCCCTATACAAGGTGGACACGACAATAAATTAAACTGTGTATTCTAATGCCGTTCCTTGTCTGCATACGAAAATTCAATCAAATAATTATATTGGCTGAACTGAAAAAGTAGATTTCTGGGAAGTCGCCGTTTAACGTTTTGCTTTAGAGGTCTAGTTGGCTTATTAGCCAATATAATAAATATTGAATGAACCGTTAAATATAAATAATACTACTTTTCCAAAAAAACATTAATTTAATCAATGGTTTTTGGCTTCTGTCCAAAAAATGATGCAGAAATCCCAATTTTAACTCAAGCTCTATTAGTTCAGTATTCTATTAAGCATGCGATATATCCAATAGTTTAGTCACTATAGCTAGTCAAAGATTGGCAAAACCCATAGTCGGCCCATCACTTTTTTCTTTTCTTTTTCTTTTATTTTAAAAACGTTGCCCCGCACTAGGAATTTCTCCTGTATCGTGGGTGCGTTACAAACATTTAATAAACTCACATACACAAACAGCCAGACCCGGAACAACTACTTGCAGGTCATACAAATATTTGTTCCGTGCGGGGATCGAACCCGCGACACGTAATCCAGCAGTCAATCGCTTAACCACTGCGCCAACCGTGTCGTCACTACTATTCAATGTTTGAAAAAAGCACTTTTTTATTTCGGTGTTATTTATTTTATTTATTTATTCAAAATCTGTAAACAATAACAAACATAAAGTCTGCCAAACTGCATAACAGTTTGTCGGCCGGCGGTTGTTCTCGTCTAGCAATGTATTACAAATAAAAAAAATTATGTTGTGCTAAAACTTATTTATTTATTTAACACTTTAAGCACATACATGTAGGTACAGAGGCGGACTTAATGCCATAGGTATTTTCTAACAGTCAAACTTTTTGTGATGCAGAGACAAACAGTGGTAGGTGCAATTTATAATGAAAATTTAGGAATAATTATTTTTAAATATAAAAACACGCATAAACCTATTATGGCTATAAATATAATATATATATAAATATAAGCACAAATAGATGTACATAAATACACGAATATAGTAAAAACAAATAGGACAAACAATAAGAAAACATTACCGCTGTGACGATACTACCAGCTTCTTGCGAATGTGTTCGCGAACTTTAGCTTTAAAGGATAATCGGTTGGTTGCCATCCTGATTTCCTGGGGGAGCGCATTCCACAGAGAGATAGATTGAACGAAGAAGTAAGAGTGCATGAAGTCTGTGCGGGGAGTGGGACGTTGAAGAAGACGATTGTGTTGCAAATATACTGAAAGTGGGGGATTAGATAACCAGGGGAAGAGGGAGAATCAAGAAATGAAAACAAGGTAGTCAGCGCCCTTTGCTCTCTACGCTGGCGTATAGGCGACCATTTATGTTAAGATTTATTTGATAGTTTCAAAATATTCTTATGCCAGTGTTTTCATTTATTGTCTTATTGTTGTCTCTGGCCACATTGTGACAATTTTAATTACAATGTTTATCGTTACAATGTTACTATTTTAATGTTCCAGATCCTTATATCTTCATTTAAACCTTTGTCAAAGTTGATTGAAGCGAATATTTGCTTTCGGTAAAAGTAAATTATATTGTGTAACAGCGAGATTTAAGATGGACACAAAGTGATAGCACGGTTGGCGCAGTGGTTAAGCGATTGATTGCTGTGCTGCGTGTCGCGGGTTCGATTCCCGCACGGAACAAATATTTGTATGACTTACAAGTAGTTGTTCCGGGTCTGGATGTTTGTAAACGCACCCACAATACAGGAGAAATTCCTAGCCTGGCAACGTTTAAAAAATATATATATATAAAGTAGCTTCCGCCTGAAGCTTTGACCAACCCTTATTTATGTTTAATTTCTTGGAAGTATTCTATTTCAATATTTTTTGTAACTGACTATAAGTGAAATCAATCAGCAGCGATACTTATGTCTATGTTAATGATTACGATTCCAGTCAACTTTTTTAGACAAGGTAATTTAAACGGACAGGACAGGACACCTTCAATAAAAATGCTGCTAGAATTAATACTGTTATTTTTTACAACAGAGAGATCGTCTTCACCATCATAAAATGATCTGCACGGGGCTACCCGCTACAGCTTTCAATTTCAAACACTCGAGGCGGAATATTTTTGAACCTTTGCGTCCGCTCCGAGCCCGCAGATCGCTTTTGAGCGAACCTTCATCCCGAATGCTTTCGGAAAGCATCTCGTTACCTCAATTTAACTGTCTTGACACATACAAATTTTATTTGCCTTTTTGTGTTGTAGCTTTTGTGAGCAAATTTTATTTTCGCGAAATTAGTCGGCGGGGGCTTATTGTGAGCGAAATCCAATTACGTCTGAGCGCTCTTAGCATTTGTGTTCGGCGACGGAATCTTTTCAATGTGTGTCAAGCAAAGTTTGCTACAGATTTATTTATCCGTCATTTTAGGGAATTTACTTTCCTTATACACATAACATCACGCATGTAATCCTTGAAGGGTTAGGCAGAGGTACATCTATCGTAGTAGTGTAGTAGTGTCCTTATATTGAAGATGAACTACCAATACATCCTAACTACCTTTTTTCAAGTTTTTGTTTTTAACGCCAATCGACGTAAAATGCAATTTCGCATGTACTGGCAAAACTTCCTAACACGATATTTGACTATTTATCCCATTAAACACTAATAAAAATAACTACTGAATTATGAGACGCTAATTTGGCTGCGAATACCTCCTAAGTTTAAGTAGAAATAACTGCTACCTGTGTTGTTTGTTGAAATTTTCTAAAATTTGATAGACGATATTGGTAGTTCGTCGTCGATATATTACCTTAATATTCGAAATAACTGCCATAATACCTATCGCTGCATGTTAGGTGAATGAAAGGTAGACAAAATGAAAGAGCACTAAATACGGCACATAATGATGATGTGATTAGCACATCGCAAATTAGTCATGTTATCTCAGATGCGCAGGCGACGGATCGAGCATAAAATTACTGGATTCGAAGTCACTTGTCTTGGAACCGGCTCCACTTGCCGAGATAGTGGTAGTAGATGTGCCATTACGTATTAAGATTGTTTTGTAAAGGGAATAATTCAAATGACGTCGTTTATGTTTTCTGCTACCAACTTCGCGATCTGTGAAGACAGACTTTATTATTTACTGTATTCCAAGTTATCGCGTTTGTGTCAGATTTTCTGTCGTTAAATTATTTTATAGATTAATTTCAGTTCTGGTGTGCTTTGAAATTCGTGTCCTTATTTATGTACATATATTTAACACGTAGCTACTTTTAATCTTTTATTTTTGATTTATTATAATTACAGAGTGTAATTAATAACGGACGCGTTTTCTTGATAAAATATTAATTATATCCACACTTGCTGGTCGCTTTTGCAAGCTCTATAAAAGGCAGCTTGTAAAATACTTGTTTTTCACATCACGAGCCGTGAAGGTTCTTATTCAGTTCTTGTCAATCAATTGCAACTTGTCGTTAACGCCTAGAACTTCGTTATCTCGCCCCGTTTTGAATTGGCAATAACTTTTTATTTTTTATTAAAGCTACAGCTTCTCGAGAGCATGCTATTTGTTCAGACAACACTATTTTTGGGGAAACTATATTCGACATAAGTAAAATGCTTTGGTGTCGAATTTAATTTAACAAATTAATAAATTATTCGGAACAATTGGTGATTAGGTGCATTACACTCGTGCTTTCTAAACCAAAGAAGCCGTTTATTCAATCTAATATAGTAGTCACCATCTAGTTGTTATTTACGAGACGAACAATTAAAAAACTTCAGAAAATTTCCACTGAAAGACCGTTTAAGCTAGCGGAGCGGGTTCTCATTTGGGTAATAATTACATTCATAATTGTAAATATACGTGTGAGCAGTAAGCAAGATACGAAGCGCGTCCGCAGCAGTTCGTAGAGCAATTTTCACGTCACTGTGCACTTTGTCATTATGCATCAGGATCGTGACGCCCCGAGACAACTCGCAATTATTATGTATGTAAAAGAAATTCTTTCTGGCGTCGAACAGCGAATGACGTGCAGTCGTTGCATTATAATTTTGTTTAAATTATTTGATTTTTTAAGGGTATGTTTTTATAATTTTGCCGAAAATGTTTCAGTATTTCAATACCAATTTAAATTCTTACGAAAACGAATATTAGTTTGTTACAAAATTGTTGCCGCAGTTATTTAAATGTATTTACTTAATTTAGTTTAATAGCTCGATTTTATTAGGGTGTTCCCCAAAAATGTTAAATATTGTATCGGCTCTACTCCTAAGAAGTCGCAATTCCCGAAGTTCACATTATTATAACGAGGTAGCGGCACTAGCGGCTCGGCGGCGAGTGCAAAGCAAACTGTGCCCACGGCCGCTCGAATAACCGATACTTTGGCGTAATAGCCACGATCGAGGCATGCGATAACAAGCCGCCGATAGCTGAACCCGTATTTTATTTATATATCAGCTCGCCTCTTTTTCAATAACGCCTTTTCCCTCTCGCAGCGGAAATTTTGCTCTTTTATGGCATGGGGGCTATGCTCGTTATTTACTAAGGTAATTATCCGGCTATAATACTGAATATTCAAGGGACAAATTGCCAATCTAAGTGACAGTTCCCACCGGTAGGCTGAATGGCGACTTTACCTGGCAAGCGCCTCGCTATTATCACATTATGGTCATTTTTCATTGCAAATTGTGAGTGTTAATTCATACCAATTTGATTATTTGTACACATTACTGTGATTCTTTGAAATTAAGGGCATTCTTCAGAAGTTCAGACGGATGCTGCCAAATCTCCAAAACCGTTTAAGTTTTGTAATCGGAACATAGACCTTACAAAACTTTTGGTAGGATGTCCTCCTCAACTTATGAGGCCTAAAGTTTGCTGTTACGACTAGGCCAATGACTCCTCCGCTATTTTAAAAACGTAAATTATCATCTAAAACAGCTTAGGACAACAATATTGAAAAAAAATGGGATGGCTGGGCGATGAGCACATGAATTTTGATGGCGTTTTGTAGAGACGTCTGGCGATGCGATGCAGCGGTGTGGCGACGGCGACGCCGCCGCCGGGGGCGCCAGTTCATTAAGGAACCAGTCGCGATGCCATTGTTAACGTTTTTAATTCACGTGTCCAGTGCACGCGCCGCCTTTCCCCCCTCCGGAGACTGCTGGGAAATCTCGCTGGAAAATTAACGCCACAATTTTTATACCTTTTTTCTCGTTTGCGAAGCGCTCCCATTTTATTTATTTCACGCTTCGATCGCGGCGCGGCGTTTAGTTAGCGCTTTTATTTTGTTAGAAACTTTTGTAATTTCCGCTCGTTGTTTTAACGCGAATTTCGTGTGTTTTGAATTATGTCTAATAATATATATTATTCCATTCATTCAATGACTGTATTTTGGTATTCATTAATACATTTTAACTACTTGCATACAATAACGTACAAAGGCGTAAGCAATTCAACAGAGCCAAAAACACTAGACTCCCGGATGACTGGGAACTTTACAAAGAGACCCAATACACATACAAACAGCAAACCAGAACTGCCAGAAGAACAGCGTGGCGGAAGTTTTGTGAATCCATTGAGACCAATAATGAAGCCGCAAGGGTAAGGAAAATCCTGTCAGCTGATCAGGATCGAACTCTTGGCGCGCTGAAAAAACCCGATAACTCATACACATTAAAGGACCAAGAAACCAGTAAGGCCTTTCTCGAGACTCACTTCCCAGACTGTAAACTCCTAGAAAACATCACATGGGAGGCTGAACCAGAATGGACCCCAACGGATCAAAACTGGTCCAGAGCCCACAGCATAGTAACAGAATACTGGATAAAGTTGGCCCTTAACACCTTTCAGCGCTACAAGTCCGCAGGGCTGGATGGCATCTTTCCAGCCCGGTTACAATGGGGGATTGGTTTTCTAATACCATGCCTGGTGGAGATCTATCGGGGCTGCATAGTACTTAGATACATACCCCTGGCATGGCGCGAAGTGAAAGTCATTTTCATACCCAAGTCTGGCAATACTAACTATACACAACCCAAGGCCTATATGCCAATAAGCCTCACACATCCTTTCACTTCACTTCCACTTTCACACTAGCCAAGATAGAATGCGCAGTGGATCTCAAATGCTCAGCACTGGTTGCCTTCATTGACATCGAGGGCGCCTTTGACAAAATAACGTTCAAAAGCATCAACACAGCTCTCAACAGACACAGCATAGATTCTACAGTAAGTGAGTGGATCACCAATATGATCAAACTGAGAGCTGTACAAGTCACAGTGATGACACTACAAGTGCCATTGTGGCAAAGGGCTGCCCGCGAGAGGGCGTCCTCTCAGCGCTATGGAACCTAGTTGTTGACAGCCTCATTAAAACACTAAACGATAAAGGCCTACTTCACCGTAGGCTACGCCGATCACATAACCATCATAATAAATGGCACACACGAAAATACCCTATGCAACCTCATGCGCCAAGCCTTGAAAATAGTAGAGGACCGGTGCAATAAACACCAACTATCTGTAAACCCTAGAAAAACCGAACTCATTCTCTTCATAAAGAAGAGAAAGCTGATGACACTACAGTTTCCATGATTCTTTGGAACCACATTAAGCCTATCAACCGAAACCAAATACCTGGGTTTATTAGACAAAACATGCCAACTACATAACTACTAAAGCCAATATATCTTTGTGGCAGTGCAAGCGAATGCTTGGCAGAAATTGGGGGATAAGCCTCAAAGTCACTTACTGGCTATACACCAGAGTCAACCGAACAATTATCACTTACAGCTGACTAGTCTGGTGGCCCACGACAGACCTGAACACAACCCAAAGAAACCTCGAAAAACTGCAGCGGTTCGCTTGTGTAGCAATCACTAGCTGTATGAGAACTACACCCACTGCTGCCCTACAGGCAATCCTTGGACTGCCACCCCTACACCTCATCGTGCGGGAGGAGGCGGCTCTAGCCGCTTTTAGGCTCTATATATCGGGAACTCTAAGCAAGAACTCTCGAATCAAACACACACGCATTAAAGAAGATGCGATAAATCGGCAACCGGTGATGCCATCACCGTGCGACAAAGCCCCGAAACAACATTGGTTTTAAAAGCATTACAACATAATACTCACAGAAGAACGGTGTGACTACTCAGGCCCAAAAAAGGTGTGAGTATACACCGACGGATCAAAGACTGACTCTGGGACCGGAGTCGGAGTTTTCCCACACGACCTGAACATAAGCATATCCAGCCCGCTGGGAATGGTTAACACTGTCTACCAGGCGGAGTGTACGGGCATTATACAAGCGGCGTATGCCATAGAAGCCAGGAGAGTTACGGACACCCAAATACGAATATTCTCCGACAGCGCCTCAGTCCTCCAATCCTTAGGGAAGGAATATTTTACCTCAAGTCTAACACCAGAATGTCATAATGCACTAGAACGAGTAACGGTATCTAACCGCCACACAGTGACAGTACAATGGATAAAAAGACAGCGGATCGCTGGTTAATGTCGCAGCTGACGAACTGGCCAGAAGAGCATCCAACTCGTCAGTCTGCGGACCCGAACCTATCGTGCCCATCCCCTTCAACCAGATTCGCAGGTGGCTGCAAGAGTCCACCCATACACAAGCGGAGAGTTGGTGGACCTTGACACCAGGCTGCTGGCGATCCAGGGAAGCCATGCCATCCTTGGATGGCAGGCTAACCAGACGTTTATTACGCCCGGACAGAAACGGCCTGCGCCTGGTGACGGGGACCACCACGGCACATTGTTCACTAAACAGACACTTCCGCACAATAGGCATAACGGACAGTCCTCTGTGCAGGGCTTGCATGGAGGCTGAGGAAACCGTTGCGCATGTGCTCTTTAGAGTGTACAGGCATTACCGAAATTAGCACAGAAACCCTTGGGGCACCCAGAATTTACACAGATGTTCTCAACAGACTAGGTGACCTAGTCAATTTCTGGAGGGAGGTGGGCTGGTTGCAATAACCACCAACGGCCGCCATGGCCTACGTACAATGGTCCACTAAGTGCGGAAACCAAAACGCCCCTGACATAGAACATGAAGGTACAAAGGCGGATTTAATGCCTACGGCATTCTCTACCAGTCAACCACGGGTGGTGAAGAGATAAGATGGTAGGTGCTTGAGAGGAGTTAATAATTATAAAAATGCTGATTCTCAGCTTAATTTGAATAAATTACTTTTTGATTTGAATTTGAATGAAACAGGTATATAAATAAATAGGTTATAAACTTACAATACACATACTAATTTACTATAATATATATATATATATATATGTAACGGATGTAAAAAAACACTTAACGAAGCCGAGAATCACTTGTACTCTTCGTCATTGCAATTTTTTTTTGTACTGGACCATTCCTGGGCACCTTCTGGTTACGGAGATATTTTGAAGGATATTCCAACTTTTACAGGCTTTATTTTTTTACGAAAACAAGTGTTTAATGTTATAAAACAGCATTGAATACGCCTGCGACCCTTGCACCGTTTCATGCATCTATAAGCACAATGATTTGCGTGTGTTACACTACCGCAAACAGCAAACACACCAAAAAGAAAAGTCTGCTTGCTGCAATTATTTTTGTGCAATCTTACTTAGTTTGATGTCCAGAATGCAAAGTTGACGACTATGTGTTGGATCATTTTTACACCCTGTATATGTATATATATATATATATATATATATGTAGCGGTATCTATATCTCCACATGCGAACTACGCAACACACTGACGTCACGCAAAATCCTGCATCGCGCAAGCAGATTTTACCGCGCAAATAGCATATATACAACATCTCGACATTCATCGGTCGGCAGTTGCCCACCAGACACGACACCCGTCTGATCGGAGGATCCTCCCTTTTAAAATGAGGTATGAGCGAAGCGAACTTTACACTCTGTTCCTCATACCTCTATATGTATACAAATTTAAGGGAAAGAGGTAATTAAGATAATTCTACGGTATACAAATTTAAGGGAAAGAGGTAATTAAGATAACTCTACGCTATTTATTTTGTAAATAACTCTGTAATTTCCGCTTAAATGCATACCGACTGGTGGCAGTCCTGATACCAAGAAGAAGCTCATTCCAAAGAAGAATGGACTGAGTATGAGAGGAAAAATTAACAAAGTCAGAAGTATGAAAAGGACAGAGTAGGAGATGATTGTTGGAAGAACGCAGATTCTTAGCGTAAGGAGAACATAGATATTGGAAGTGAGACAGAAGTGATATACGAAGGAGCGGTGGGAGAGTTGAGAGTGGAAGAGAGAAAAGCGTGGTCAAAGCGCGCAAAGTTCTCCTTACCATCACTACGACTGATACCGTCAGAGCCCACAGCTTTGGATTTTATGGACAGGATGATCTTTTTAATTTCGTACAAGGTGACCGGGGAGAAGTGAAACGGTTCTATGATGATGATATTTCAATTTATGTTCGCTATAAAAAGATCGACTAATCCTCAAATCTCACGAGTAGGTCAACGAACGGGTAAAAAACTCAACTTACATCCGTTTTGTTTAGATAGAGGTGAACACGGCAAAAAGTTAATTGTTTTGATTGCCAATACACAAACACGTCCGGCCGTCTGTCTGTTGCAAGTTATCGCCTTAGAAAAGCGTCCGATCTTAATTAGTTTTCACGTCTTTGAAGGCGCCTAGCATGATACAATCTCTCCCTTGCTACAATTTGTTTTCCTTTGGCACTCTGTCCATGACACATAAACACATACCTTTTTGTTTTACTGAGTTTTATTTGGATGTTTCCCGGTGATGTATGGTGATTGGCTCCCTTGTCCCAGCGCGCATGTATCTTATTTATCATCGTGATAATTCTACCGGCGTTGGTTCGAGAAACAATATTTGAATGACCGACGCGTTTTCGTGCTTGACGTTTTGAATGTTTATTGATTAGATTTGTTTTAAAAGAAATTAAAACAGTACGCCGCCGGCGAATTTAATCAAATCTGTCAGTACATCGAGCCATAGTGCGAGCCGCGATCTCTATGCATTATAATTTTTTATTTCGTACTTCACACAATGCGTTGAAAAATATTCTATTGTTGAAACATTGAGATAA
The DNA here is from genome assembly GCA_937001585.2 of Brachylomia viminalis. Lineage (NCBI taxonomy): Eukaryota > Metazoa > Arthropoda > Insecta > Lepidoptera > Noctuidae > Brachylomia > Brachylomia viminalis. The sequence continues at coordinate 11,028,789 of OW443310.2, read as the reverse complement.
CACGTCCTTACCTTGTAAGTTTAACAGAGTTACGATGAGTTGCCGTTTCGTCCGTGGGTTCGTTCAGTTATGACTGTCAGTCGGCATACCGTCGGTTTTTTGTTGCAACCAAGATCCTGTCGTCCAATTTAATATTTACTGCTTGTCAAATATTATTCAGTCCGCTACGCCTTCTCCAGACAATACTTGTAATTTTTATTTACATACTGCTTGTCGAAATTCATTTTTTACGACTGCAATTTGCCAATGGCCGACTCGTTGTAGCAATTATAGAATAATGGCAGCCCGGGCGTCGTCGGTTAATCATTTCTTATTTCAATAATTCGGCGTATTATTAATAATTATGGCGTTGCCTCAGAACTTTCTTTGCAAATGGTTTTTATGCTAGTTTTCCGGTTCTTACCTTTCGCACAAGACAGCGTTATAAACGGGAGAAGATACGGTTGCCTGTTATCAGCAGGTATCAACACGGGATAAAAGCTGTAAACGAGCATCAATATTAAATTATCATATCCGGACTAAACACTTTAACACATATCGCAGCATGTAAGAATCTAGTAGTAATAAAATAGTTATATTATCAGATATCTGACTGTCTCACAATCCCGGCATTGTGTCAAAAGTCCGCGGGCCATCGATAAACAGAGGCAGCGGTCGCGGCAAATTGAAACCCGACCGACTGTGAAATGACCGGGGTCTGCCTTCCTGCCGGTATACCGACATGTCTAATACTTCTCTTCTTTGGATTTTAACCGACTATTCTGCCGTTGCCAAGTCGCAAAGGATTATGATCGCTAGAGGCGACGGTATATGCGTGTGCTAGCTTACATTCGTTACTACGCACGTTTAGTCCAATGTCCTTTTTAACATAATATTGGACTACTGTAACCGCGTGTCCAAAATTCAAGAGTTTTGAGGCGTTTTCGTTTTAGTCAACAATACATTTCCTTTCTGAATATTTAAATTATTATGACGCACCGGGTTTAAATTGAGCAATTTACGAGTAAGACTCATGATCAAATCACCCACTAATTGCACGTCCTTAGTTACTATTCTCGCCTGAAAAGCCTCCATTCTAGAAACATGAATCATGGGTAGGTAAGTTATCCACGCAATCAAGGCGAACGATTCTGAGTATTTCCGAGCCACTCCGAACAAATGAAGCTCTAATCACACCATCAAAATTGAATGAACTGTGAAATCACAGTGAACTTTTCCGAATGTCGTAATGAGAGTAGCAATTTGTTTTTCCTTACAAATGGGAGCTGTTTTCACCTGACTGGCGCAACAGATGAAGTTTGGCTGAAGTTACAAGCGAAAAAGTTGTGTTACAAATAAACTTAAAATCCAGGCGACAGTTTTCTTGCTTCCAAGTAAAGAATTGGGGTAATGATTTCACAAACTTGTAGATGAATTTAGGTAAGATACATTCTGTTTTCTACCGTTTTCTTAGAATAACTGACATTTAGTGAGCATCAGCGCCCTCCCGTTTTCATTTGCACCACACCACAGATCCTTATTCAGAAGCGGGCCTTACCAGTAGGGTACTTCAACTCAACGATCATTGTCGCCGCGCTGACGTACAGCCCCACGCGGCATTGGGCCCCACCGCTTAATTATCTCAACGACTGACGCTTACTGTCACGTTCACCCATTCAGACATTCACTTGCCTCTTCATTGTCGACATCAGACGCTCATTTTACAACGCTTGTCAACCGTAAAGGGTTACAGTCCTAATTGTTTCCATAAAAAAATATTGCCTTCATTTAGATAAAGATGTAAGCCATTCGATATAATAGTACCTCGTCTTAATTTCGGTTCGTTTGATGGATCACATTTTCCATTAGCGCTGGGAATGTCTTAATTTCCCCGTAGTTGTTGGCTAAGTGGTAGGCAGGTTTATTCTATCAATCAACGACGAGCGGCGGCCGGCGACAAGGCGAGTTATCACTACAAAGTGGCATCGATTGATCGCGTCACGACCGCCACCTCTTATCGTACTAATTACTGTATATTAGGGAACTATTTTGTGGGAACCATAATAAAATTATCAATTTAAAGACTATATTGCAGGCCATTTAACTTTACTTTGTCGTAGAGCCGATATTACGAAATTATCTATTTTGATTTGATGTGGAATGATTCAAAAAAATTTTTCTGTCGTACGACTCCAGTAACGGACTTGAAAGATGGCAATAAAAAGAGAGTTAATCAGACGACAGCTTTTTAAAATGAACCCGTATGTAGTTAAAAATGTAATTAAACTGAGTTAAAGCGACTTCAATCGACTACGTCCGTGATGTTACTTTGTTTGCATCTTGTCGTAAAACGTTATTTCTCTCGAATGAACCCAAAGCATTCAATGTGATGTCTACCTTAATCACTCATATTTATGTATATTTTTTATGATATACTTTAATGAAAGTATCCTTAAAAATTTTTATTTGACCTCTGTATAAACGTTATAAGAAGTGCTTCGTATTAAAAGTGTAATAAAGTATCTGAAATGGCAGGCAAAGTTTATTATTCGAAGAATATTATAATACGTTAATTTTATCCTCTCCGGTTTCGGTTATTCAGCGAGTATGAAACATATTGCACTTAAAAGTCAAGCCTTCAATAAATATTATTTCATTTTTAAGTACTTACTTATCTCGGTCGATTAATGGCTTAAACATTTTACTCTGATTTCGGCATTTCTAATTTAAACCGAAGAAGATGGAATACTGAGGCGTAAAATTGTAGGGCAAGACAGGATGATTTTCGCGTCATCCAGACATAAAGGGCGTAATTGTTGCGCATCGACTGGAACTAATACGGGAGAAATGGAACGAGATAGGAGCTAAGAAGGATCGTAGAAAATAATTTATCCGCGACGGTAGAACAAAGGGCGGGCCACAATGGAACAAAGAAGCGCCGAACGGCCCGGTTTGTTTTCTGACGGAAGCCTAATATAGGGAATCGATTGGTCGTAGAACCAACCGAGGGTACGCTCATTTCCGTTATACAATGAAAAAAGTGAGATGATCTGTATGAAATTGGGTCTTAATTGTTTTTTTTTTAGGTTCATCGCTTACTTTCTTGCATGTGTTGTCGTTGGGATGCTAGTTTTGTGTCTGGCCTAAAGGTTGTATAATTTTCACTATAAATTCATGTATACAATGCCTTGTTTTCTTATGGATATTATCATCCTCATGCATCCTCTCTCCATTTAGGGAATGTGGAAGGTAATGTCGAACTCCTGCCGACTAAGCAGAAGTCTAGTCCAACATCTATATCTATAAAAATCAATGCCACTTTTCGTTGTAATTTTATAACCCAAGAACGGATGGACCGATTTTGCTAATTATTTTTTTAGAATATTCCTTGAAGTACGAGGATGGTTCATACGGAGAGAATAATAAAAAAAAATGTTAGGCGGTACGAAGTTCGCGGGGTCAGCTAGTATTTTATATTTGTGAGCTACGAGGTCTCTAGTGGTGGGTCAATGTTTGTTTGCATAACCCTTTCCACCTTTTTACCGGAGTCGGCAGCACGCTGTTCTGTTTTCGAAAAAAATATTTTTATATTCAAATTTCTGTGATATCGATAAATTGTTTTTAAAGTTTTCAATACCGAGTCGCTGACATACGAAACTGACACCCAAAACGAAACTAACTTTTTATCGTGATAAATTGCTTTAGTCACTATACACTGCCAAAGTTAAAAGAAGTCTAATTCTCAGCACTTTGGTTTATCTATGTGACATTGACTAGATACTACTTCTATTATATGATATACAGGGTGGCAGGGACATCGACGCATAAACTATTAACTTAGATTCAGCACATGATTCTTGATCCCCTAGCGTAGAAATTATTTCTCGGTTATCAAAAAAAATGCCATAGAGAAGTACAATACTTACGCGGTAAAAATGTATAGAACAGCGTTTTTTTTTTTAAATAACCGACGTAATATTTCAACGCTGGGGTGCGTTCAGTATTATCTACTGAAACCATGGTAAAAGTTAGTGCATCAATGTCCCGCTACCCTGTATAGTACTATTTTTGCTGACCAGTCCAGTTTAATTTTTGTCTGCCTCTAAAGTTTTCTTTTTTGTGAAAATAATTGAGAAAACGTGTAGGTAAACTCGTATAAAAAAATAAGAAGCAATGTAGAACGTAGCAAAATGTTTCCAAGGTCCCAGAACACATTTCAAAAACAGCACCGACAGCAGATCCTTAGCCAGATAAGGATTCCTCTCTAAAGTGTCGAGGTCTCCTTCGACAGTGTTAGACGTCAATTTTCAGTAAATCGTTGGATAGGTGACAGCGGAAAGCGACGTGCGCGCCCCTATGCCCCTTCCAAGAATTGCTGGTTCCCGCACCCCTTAAATTTTTACATTCAGACGCTGATTTTACGTTTTCGAATTTCAAACTTAGAAACGTGATGCGAGTGCAAAGTTTGTATCGTGCGGACACTTCGTCTAATATTAAAATTGTATGGAAGGAGAGTTTTTGCTCAGACTCGTACGTGTGGAAAACTTTAAATGGGTGCAGTTCTAACTTTTATACTACTTTCATGAATAAAAGTCTGCTTGTTTTCCTTATGAAAACATCCAGCATAAACAAAAAAATATTCTACTGCATAAACTTGATGAACATACACAATAAACTGTTCCAAATTAATCGTACATTCAACCCCTATCATTTGAGCCCAGTCGTAACACGAAAATTTATTCCTCTAGTTGATAGTCTATAATTTTACAGCACGGGATTATTGTTTAATAATAAGAGCTTTATTTCAGCTACACTAAACTGAATTGTTTATTAATTGCGTCGTAAAAGATCCAGGTAGTTAATTCGCCAGTTTCTTATGTGTAATTTTCTGAGAAAATTATACACAACCGGTTTCAATTAAAAAGAACATTTATATTTTAATTAATTGAGTCTGGAACGGGCAGCTGATTGCCTGACACTGTATGCTTAGGATAAACTGGATAATTATTGTTACGGCGAATCATTTTATTTCCAAGTCTTTGTGTATTAAAGTTTCTTCCATGGTGTTGGCTTGAATTTGATTTGTTTCTAGTTTAGCCAAGTTGTTTCTCCTCGATACCCTAGGGAACCATCGGGTTTCGCGATAAAGTCGGGCGGACGGCGCGTGACGCCGCGGCCGAATTATGTCCCGCGATAAAACTCCTCGTGCCTCCAGTTACGGGCAAGTTTCAACTGGGCCACGATGCCCGTACTATTTTCTATTCATTATTATCCGATTACAGGCGTACCGATACGCCGGGCCGTCGTGGCGTGCACGAACTCCCGATACGCGAGCAAACCATTCAGACCAGCACAGACCTCTATCTATCAAGATTATCCTCCAAGACATACACTCTCAGGATACTAAAATCTTTTCAGATTCTGGATGTTATATGACTAAAAATTATCTGTCTGATGTTTCACTGTCACAAGATGTAGAAATATATTTTGTATTTCTTCGTGGTGGATTTTATATGGGCATAATAAAATTATTGTCCATTTGAATATGGATGTTTTTCGTTTTTGAGAATTTATTTCAATGCAGCTCAGATTATTCAATCATGGCATACTTTTTTCCATCTTTTCCCAATTATTTAGCTTATATTGTCATCACTGTTTCACCGAATACTTCGGATAGAAATAAAAATGATTCGAGTAACGTCATCCTGTCAATGGCAAACTCCCTTGTGTAGCCTCTCCATAGTTTTCCTTTTTCTCCAGATCACCATAGAAAGATTCCCCATTTATGACTTTTATTTTACTGGAGAGATTTTAATTATAAAAGTCACAGTACCATAAGCCACTGTGGATACTGTATCTTGCCAATCTGGTTGTCGTAAATAACGCATCGGGGCGCACGATGTCGTCCGGACGTCTCCTTTCTGTTCATAAATCTTGTTAATGAGCGACGCTGATCGTATACTGGATTAGATCGCGGATTAAGACGATAGTGGTTCCTGTTTTCCGAAGTTCGCGCGGGAAATAGAAATGTTCCCCTTTGTTTTTCGGAAGAATTAGTAACTACACTAATGTACTTTGCCGCGTTGGCAGTTTATTAGCTGCGGTTGTTAGTGCTAATTTTGTTGTTTACATTGTGTCTTTTTTACCTTTTCTCTTAAACACAATGATGGATAAATTGGTAGTTTGTATTAATATTAATACAAACTACCAATTTATCCATCATTGTGCAATTCAGTTTAACAAATCTCATTATTTTTCACTGGAAAATAGCTCTCTAAAGTGAGTTTCTAAAATTTAATTGAACTCGATTATTCCGCGAATATCGCGCCCGCAGCTAGATTTGTGAAAAATGTATCGTTTTGTAAAATAACGAGCACATCTGTTCTTGTTCAAGCACACGCGTTACACGGAAAAGCGTTCGCTTTAATTTAAAATAATTGTAGTGCTTTTATTGAATCGCAATAATTCAATTAATGCAATCGTAAAATGTGGATTATGAAATGCATTTTCATAATTTTCCCGAGAGTACCTACGAGAATTATTTAGTGGCTGTTAATGAGTTATAATTTACTCTTAACGACTTCAATCCTCATGAAATAATTAGGTCACATTTGATATTTTATAATTATAAAGCTTGAAATTACAGAAAGCTTTTAAATATTGTTTAGCTACTTAAAGTTTCATGGAATTGTAGTAAGATTCTAACCTAAACGAGGCAAAAGGAGTATGTAACGATCGAAGTAGGTAGGCTCTCTGTATTTTCTGCCTATCCCCTTACACAATACCTAGGAATATACATTGAAGGTCTAAAGCATTAACAATTTGATCCTCGATTTATATTAGGTGTACCAGATCCCACCCACGACAGCTCAACTTAGCTTTCGGGTGGGTAGATGTATAAATCTAACTAACATGCGGTGAATATCAGGGACAAAGACGATGTCAGCCGAACTGAAGGAGCTTAATACAAGGGAATAGGTAGGCCAGGTAATCCAGCTTAGGGGGGAGGGATTACACGTAAAATCCTAATGCTCTGTACACCGCGAACACCACAGTTATTTGATCCTTTCGCGTCTTAGTAGAGGTTTGGTTGCAAATTATTGTTCATGCCACAATAGGCGACGTTGTACAACGCAACAATGCGTAGTCGGCTCTCGTGCCTTAAAAGACGAAGTGCCATTATTAATGGGCGAGCCGATAAGAACATCGGCATGTGGCAACGTTAACTACCAAACGAAGATATTTTGTTTCTCAATGTGGGAATCACTATCTATTTACCATCTTAGATGGGTTCCGTGTGTTAAATTAGAAAATTATCAACAACGTTTCATTTAGAGTTTCTCACCTTCGCTGCGTACTGTGGGCAAGCAAATAGACGGTAAATATGTGGTTTATAGTTGGGAGCGTACGTAGACTATAAATAGCGATAGGTATTTACTCTATGGTTGGTAAGCGAAGTGCGGAATGTATTATTGCTAAAAGTATCTTGCTGACATCAACATCTTGGTCAACTTTAACAACATCCATGGTAAAAACGGACGGCACGGATGGCGCAGTGGTTAAGCGATTGACAGCTGCGCTGCGTGTCGCCCGGTTGATTCCCGCACGGAACAAATATTTGTATGACCTACAAGTAGCTGTTCCGGGTCTGGCTGTTTGTGTATGTGACTTTAAATATTTGTAAACGCACACACGATACAGGAGAAATTCCTAGTGTGAGGCAATGTTAAATAAAAAAAGGAAGGTTTATTATTAAAATGACGTTTTATGTAACATAAATAAACCACGTAATCTGCCGCCAATACAAAGTATTTTAAATAACCGTAGCTCTTAAAATGGAGAATAGAGTTTATTTTCATACATTCCTTTCATATATCTACCTATGTAAAATCCGTTCGTGTTAATTTAAAAAACACCAGATTATGCAAATCCTAACATGTAAAGCTTATTGTCTGAATGTTAGCCGTGAGTGTAAAACATACTCGTGCAAAATGATTAGGGCTTGTTTTATTCATGAATAACAATGCTCTATAATCTGATATCCTAATTATTTACAGGCTTTAAGTAAGATATGCTAGGTTATAGCCATGCTTGATCCCTATAACATCTATTGAATGTTAAGGACACAAATCATAAAACATAAAACACTAATCGGTTATTTTGTTAACTTATTATTGTATTTTCTCTGTAAGTGATTAATGTAATCTTTTGAGAAAATAAATGTCTTAAACCGTAAGGACCACAAACAATAAAGTCCTCAAACCATGTCTAAAATATAGGATATGAACGACATGAATATCAATGTTCATCTTTGCAGCAACTCTTGGAATGATGACATTCTAAATATCAATGGCATTATAGATACCTATCAGGATTGCATAAATTCGATTTAGCTGAGTGAAATAACGTGTCCTGCGGTACCAGTGTTCAATTTGACGTCGATGTCTTCGGCACGTTAGATGTGGCTGGACAGGGACACGGCGGCTAACACGCCATTGTTTGCAAATATCAACAACAAACGTGCACTTATCCCGTTGCCACCATGGACAGAGATGGCGAATACCAAAATAGGCAAGAGAGAAAAAGCAAGGAAATAAAACTTATTTCGCATCACGAAAACACCATATCCGTGTAGAAAGCGCAGATACATAGATGACAAATTTTATCATGCAGTTTAATAATACTTCGGAATTAAACGGAAACTGATGTTGGTGTCACTTTTTCTCGTGGTGCCACGCTTATTGGGACGTCGGAAAAAGTGGACTTTAGCTGAATATAAAGAGGCTCGATGCGAGAGGCGGGCGCGTGAGATGTTATAGTTTTTGCTATGAAACTCGCCGCTAGCGGTGCGAGCGAGACGTGTCCGTGTTTTGTGCTCGTTTGTAAGAAAGACATGCCGCCTGATATTGCTAAATGTATATAATAAGCAACAACAAGGTTTTGCACGACATAGTTTCAAAATATCGAAATACAACATACATTTCTGTGCTCAGTTTGACTTAGTTTGCAACTAGACCACTTACTGACTGCGTCTCTGATCGATCTTAACTTGTAAGCTTTACAGCAGCGCTAAACATTTTCTATTTGAAAATAAAGCATGGTTTTATTCTAAATCTGTCAGTATATCGTGCGGGATAAACGCACAGATCTCTACCGTCCATTGTCCCAGGAAATCAGCGCCGACAATCTGCCTGGGATCTTATCCCGGAGTCCCGGATCGGTTCCCGTCGCGCTGCCATCCCCGGATGTCCCGCTACGTCTGCCAGGATTATCAACACGTACCACTACACTATACACGTTTTTCCTTCTTTGTTATTAAGCTGCCTCTGCAAACAAACGGTACTTTGTAGTTTTTTGTTTCCACTTTGAAACTATACGGTCTTAATAAGAAATGAAGAAGTTTGCGAACAAATACGAGATTCCTCGGTTATCCTTTGTAAATTGTGCAACTTTTAATTTTGTTTCGGGAATTGGTACAAGAGTCTGTTAAATAAAAGACAGTATCTAGTCCTTTGTTGGCATTGCAGTTTCAGTTTGTCTTTTTATAGTAAAACACTATCTCGACATAATATTATTTGCTGGTTTTCATGTTTTTTTTGGAAAGTTATGAGTGTTGCAAAATCCAGGAATCCAGTGATTTCCTTCTCTGCTTCGTTGTGCAGCGAAGTTGCTGAAAAAGACCAAGCAATTACTTACAAAAAAAAAACTGTTTTTAAATCCCACCTTTCACGGTAATCTTCTTAGTTAGCTCTCTAGTTTAGCTTTCGTCCCACTGTTCATTTTATGTTCAATTAATCGGCTTATTTGAACGCGATAAGTACTAAACGCCTATTAATATTTAACAGCAATTTATCTTTAATTAAAAACAATTTTAACGTACTAAGTAGGGACGTACTTAAAATAGTTATTGTTTATTTTCTAATAATAGGAGCTTGCTCATAGAACAGACAAATAAGGCTTGACATTTTTTCCAGATAGAATTTAATCATTTTCTTTCAGTTACCTCTATCATAATAATCTCCAAGTTGGGAACAGTTGTTAGGTTTTATCTATCTTAACTTCTAACAAGTTAACCGTTGTGGGTGAGCAATGGGCTTGTTTCCTTCCCGGGATATTATAAAGAAATTATTTATTTTTTTATTACTTACTTATATGGTTACATATAAGTACGCACATTATGTATAATAGTATATATTACAGACAATAACGAAAGAACACTAAAATAGGTACAAAGGTGATGCTTATTTCTAATGAAAACTCTTCCAGCATACCTGCGATAGGATAGTAGATTCAGAGATGTAGACAGCGTGTGTTAGAGTAAAAGAGAACATAAAATACATAAAATCAAAAAACAATTTACTTTATAAAAAAATAAAAATAAAAAAGTGATCTTTAAAAGTCTTTATCAATATTGACAACTAAAACTGCACACAAAAACAAATAATAAGGAATAATAAGACTCGATTCACATTATGGTATGCAAATAAATGATATGATATGATATGATATGATGATAAGCAATGATACAAAGGCGTCATGCATACCTATCTGTTTTTTTACCGTGGAAAGCATTGAAGAAAACGGTTAGTCAAGACTCAAGTCAAAATCGATAAATTAGCTATCTAAGAAGTGTAATTTGTATTGTCAATCGATATGTTGTAATGATCAGTTATATGCGGCAGTTCCCATGTGTGTATGGGAATTAAAGAAAAACATTGAACGAGTCCGCTATAACAGCAATCAACCTAGGGAAATGCGATGCGTATTTAATATTTGCGATCATCGTAGGTGGAAACGGGCTGTTAAAGTCATATAGCTACTCTCCCTCCACTACTTGTGGTCTATTGTAGTATTGTAGTAAAAACTACTTTCGACAAATGCCACTTATGCCGCAATCAAAATGGCCACATACTTTTTTTTTTGAGGTTGGGAAATCATCAAATAACTTCTTCCGCTCTGGGCGGGGCGGGAGGGCGTGTCAGACTCTTACTGACTAAAACACACCCGTGTTCCTTCAGTGGCCTGTGCCAGGGGTCACGGTAACCCTATCGGACTTTCCCGCAACCCTGGCAGAAAATGGCCACCTACTGGGCAAAAACTATATAAAAATAAACAACGAGAAAGAGTACCACCGACACGAAAAGAAGTACTACGTTCGACTACTTTTTCACGAATATAATTATTTAATTTAATTCTATTCTTACAATAATAGATTAAAAATTTTCTCTTCTTGTTCTGACACACTATTGTCTAAATTTCTATTTCATTTCTCTTTTTGCAGGTCTGCTGGAAGAATATTCCTAAGAAATAAGCAGTACCTTTGTACTCAATACTAATATGTCGTATCTGTAATAAATAAATAATAGATTAATAATTAAGTAGTTTTGTTTGCAATCGACGCCATGTCACAGCACTTTACCATCTCCGATTTTCTGTGAAAAGTAATTCCATGTTATTGACGTAGGTTTCTTGTCTCAACTTATTAAAGCTCCCTCTCAACCGAAACCATTTAAGTTACTACAAGTAATTTCAGTCTTGTAGATGTTCAGTTCGCATGGTATAAGCAGGAAGTTACAGCAAATTAGTAACCTGCTATTTCTACCCTAGGCACTTATATAACGTTGCTTTAATCAGTTTCAGGCATAATAGTTATTTCCCTCGTTAATGATAACTTGGTATATAGCTTTATAGTCTAATTGCTAGATTGCGTTCTCACTGCTATATGCCTAGGAAAATAAGGACCTATAAATGGTCCCAAGTAATATACAATTATATACCTACATGCCGTTAGGAAATTAGCTCATAACCCTACACATTTGTGGTTCTTGATTCACATATACGAGTATTAACCTGCCTCTGCTTTGCACGGTTTTATGACTTATAAAAACATCGAGATTTCTTTATTATAAAAAAAGTTTTATTTTAATGTAACATATACATAAAATAAAAAATATAAAACACATAAACCTTTCGGAATGAACTATTAAAATTTTGGTGAAAACCGCATCGAAAATTCGTTGCTTAGTTTGCGTAAAAAGTGACTTTAATTTATAATATGTGTTATTGTGTATAAATATATTTATAAATTCTATGTTTATACAAGTTATAAATCGTTCATGTGTTGTGTACGAGTTTGAAATAGGGATAGTTTGCATGGGGTCAATTCTGTGGAGTGTAGGTAGGCATGTATAAGTGATCCCTAACATGCGGGTTAAATGGTAATGCGTCCTAAATAAACGATGAAACAGATATCAGATTTTGATTTATCATGCAAACTGTTAGGAGCAGTGGTGGCCAGTAGTATCAGCCCCGACTTACGAGTGGTAGGCCGTGGGTTCGAACCCACGCAGGCACTTTGTGTAAATAATTTCATCACCACTGCTCTCAAAACGGCGAAGGAAAATATCGTGTGGATTCTAGAACCAAAAATTCCAAGACATGTGACGTCTACCAACCCCCTCTGGGCCCGCGTGGTAGATTACAGCCCATTCCCTCTCGGAAAGAGGAGGCCTGTCCTAGCAGTGGGAACATTAGAGGCAGATTATGCATGCAAACAATTTCATGTTCAGTATTTCGGAATACTTTAATAAACACTTAGCTTATCAGAGCCGGCTGTTTGAATAACTGTGTATTATTTGGTACTTATTATTTGGTTCTTATTATTTGGTACTTATTATTTGGTACGTATTATTTGGTACTTATTATTTGGTTCTTATTATTTGGTACGTATTAAGCTGTGTTTTTGATGCTTATGTCTATTGGTCGCAAGCGCTTCTGCTGAGCATGAGATCCTGGGTTCGATTCTCAGGTCGGGCAAAGTGCTATTGGGTTTCCCATCAGGAATTTCGTAGTAGCAGCGCGGAGTCTGGATTTGTGCCCGGTTGATGGCAATTGATTCGCCCCCTCTAAGGCCTCGTTTACGGAGACGCGAGGCGTCGCGCGTCGCGTGTGGCGTGACGTCTCGCGTCTCTCTCGCTCTCGACCACGCTGTATGAGACCGAGAGAGACGCGAGACGCCACGTCGCACTCGACGCGCGACGCCCCGCGTCTCCGTAAACGAGGCCTTACGTAGGACTTAAATACTACTGGCGTAATGTGGGTGTATGTACTACAGCCGAGCTATTCTGTAACGATCTCACCGTGAAAACCTACGTAAAGTGAGCTTGTGAGCTGTCAATAGTGTCAATCCCTAGCATCGGCTTGAATGACAGCTCACTTCAAGCTCACTTCACCTAAGTTTTCACGGAGAGATTGTTAAAGAATCGACCGGCTAGTACACCTCTACATAGCCTTGCAGGGATTTCAGGCATGATGTAATGTTATATGTAAGTAGGTACACAATAATTATCGTTTTTAATTAAGAGACAAACAAGGCACAGCGTTCTTGTCTCTTTTTCTTATTTATTACAGCCAATCAGAACGTATTGAACCGACATAGCCCTTAAGATTTTTATTACTAATAAAATGGCCTGAGGGACGGGTACATCTGGTAGTTGCGCCATCAATTCCACAGTTATCTACCCCATTTTAATTAACCTCACTTATTTACCTTTAATGTATCACAGAATGACTTCTGTCTTTCGATCGCCATCATCCAATTACTTTACTAATAAACTTAGACACTTTTAAAATGTTAATGGCTGTACATGGAAACTATGTGAACTTAATGAGCTTTAGTGCGTAAAATAACAGACATATATCTACCCGTTGTTCCGAATGTTATCCTTAATTGATTTGACATGTCCGGGGCCGTGGGGGCCACGGTCCGAGCCAACAAAAACAAGGCTTTCGTTCAGTCTCGTGGTCTCAATGGTATTCCGTATGATTGCTACTGATCCATTGTTTGTTCTGCTAAGTACCGTGGCCGTTGATACGGTTTGTACGTGCTTTTACCGCGGTACCTTTGTCACTTAGTGGAGCGGGCTCGAGTGCCGCGCTTGTTTTTGTAGTGTACTGGACATAGATGAGCAACGGATGTCGGGAATTAAACATTTGTTGGAGTGTTTTGTTAAATTAATCTTTAATAAGAACAATAATTGTCATCTTAAGATTTAATAACAATTAATTTATTGCAGGTCAATACTTGCAGCACGCAAATCTCGCTCGAGTAGGAACAATTTGTTGACGTTTCGCGCTTTTTCATGCTTGTTACTTCACTTCAACTGAACAAAATAGACACCTATTTGCCGAGTTCTTTTCTTAATTTTTATTTTATTCGAATGTATTGGCAGGTGTGTGCAATAATTAGAGGTCTCTCATTATTTCCGAAGCCTCTTTGATCAAATAGAGACGCTCTACTTGAAAAATGCAGTATACCCATAACTGGTAAAGTGTAATTAAATATCTGTCACGCCTCCATAACATTTAGATCTCATCAACTTTATCTTCATCAACGATTCTATTAAAAACGGATCCACAGGCACGCATAAACTCCCTTCCATTCTAAAGTCAGCAAAACGCAAACGGACACTAACCAGTCACAATGAGCTAGATGAAGTGGCATTTACATTGGTAATTTTAATTAACCGAATGATAAGTTAAGCGATAGGGCTTATTATTCGCTATCTTATGAACTACTTATACTTAACGCGGCCTATAAATAAATCATCCTGACTGGGTAATCGCGTCTGGACTTCAGAACTTGTTGGATGGTCGTCGAGTGGTTGGCGCAAATTAGCGAGTGCGCGTTGCGATAGCGCTGTTTGTAAACAGGCTCGGTCCAAGTGACGAGGCGATAGCGGTGGCAGGGCTGATAAGAAAGAGGGCGCATGGAAGCTAGGTAAACGTACTATCAGCGTATTTATAATATGTAGCTTTAAAAACAGATACTGGTAAAACATCGTGATAAAATGCAATTACTAAAAGACTGTTCTCTTATTTTCAGGTAACGCGTCTTCTTTGCGGATTGTCGAATTTATGGTTCAAGTAAGTGATATGAAATCTATGCGATCCCGAGTTGTTGTATTAAAACCTGGTGCAGGACGTGGGCTGCCATGTTTTTAATTTCAATTGACTGATTCTCATTGCGATTTATTATGCCAGCTATGAATTACTTCATCAGAAACAAATCGTTAATCTTGATAGATGCTAATGACATCGTACATCCTTCCCTAATTTATTGATTCAGTAAAGGACTGCCACTGTGTTTTATAGAAGCTGTCTACTGGTGAACATGATCTCATATAATATAGCTATCTAAATTCAATAAATGTACTTACCATGCTTCCATATACATAATTATAATGTGAGCCCAAATAGTGGATATTTTCTGCTCCCAAAATGGTTGTATTAAAGTTCTCATAGTTTAAACCACTGATTACGGTTCGAGTCGCGTGGTTGCGCATCTTTCGTTCTAATTATCAGCACCCGCCCCATAAAGCCCGAGGATGTAATATAAACTCCTCTAGTCGTGCAGCTTAAGACTAAAGAGAGAGACAACCCTATACAAATCCACTTTGCCTTCTCCCTCACTCTGATGCGCGCCACCCGCTGCAATGTTTGATAGTAATTATCCACCCTGGATAGCTGTAATTGCCCTTTCAACCCTTCTTTGCACATTTAATATTCAGGGTAACAACTCTGCACAAATTGCTTACAACATTTAAAATATAGATTATTCGCGTTTTAGATAAGTTAGTTACGGTTATTAATTTTAACTGTAAAGCACGCGGCAAAGGGGTAAGACGTGACTGATAAGAGTACGAAGCGAGGTACAATACTCGGTGGTAATCAAGTGTTGGTACAAAGTGTACCAGTTCTCTCCGTAGCGGTTCTCGGGCGCTATCACTTCCTACCATTATCGGGTCGGTACCCAGCCAAACCTGGCCCCTTAACTAATGTCTCCTTTTGTGACCGCAGGGCCGGCTTAATCAGTTGTTTATATTATTGCCAGCAACTGCGCGATTTAATCGTTCGTTTACCGTTTCTCATTGTATCTCGTTGAATGGTAGCGGCTTTTCCACGGGCCTGCGCCATGCGGCAGATAGAAAATTTATAGAGGAAATGTACAACCAACTGGCGATATTTGTTTAGGATTAAGAGGTTCAGCTGTGCGTCGAGTTAAACGATAAACAAAAGCTGTGTCACCGCAAACTGCTGTTTGTTTAATTGTACATGCATGATAACGCGCTGACGGGCCCCCGACTTGGGGGTTTTAGAGTTTCAAGAGAGGGCTTAAAATATTGTGTCGGTTTACGCGTACGCCGCAAGAAAGTTACGTGTAAGCCTAGGGGATTCCAACCTAAACAACAATTAGGACAGCCTTTAAATTTAATTAGTTGTGGCTTAGTTCGTGGGTGTACCTTAGGATTTAATAAGCGCATTCCGTTTTCTGCAAATCTTAGTTGCAGATAGCACGCTTACAAGGAATAACAGAAATTCCAATCCACCCCTAACTAAAGACCTACAGTGCTTGTTGAAAGCGTTGTTTTTTTGTACGGTATTAATACAATTAATGTTGCAGCTTTCTCGCAAATTAATAGGTGTAATAAAACCGATGCAAACAGTATTACGTCAATTGAAACACAAAGCGTTCGTTTTCCAGCTACGTCTGTTTCAAAATTGCCTGAGCTTTATTGCGTAAAAAACTGAACAAGTTGCAAACACAGTGTCGTGTACGTGACAGGGGAAGCAGTGGCCGTCGTGCCAATGTCCGGTGTGTACACGGGGAGGATCGTCGGCGGCGCGCCCGATGCATCCACATTAAGATAATCGAATGTCCGTCCATTCGTTAGTTAATTAAACACGATACGCCCGTCGTCGCGATCCTACCGATTAATGACCTCAATTAAGCTAATCAACTCTTCGCAGATTTACGTTCGTTCATGAATAACGATACGACAACTGTGTCGTCTGTCTACCCGAGGGAGCTGACCCGGTGAAAGACGATTAAGAGGCTATTTATAGCGGCTGGTAGGTGGTATTTTAAGCGACACAACCTAATAGTTGAATTAACAAAATTACAAACACCTGTTCCCCTAATGCTATTAGTCGTTTATCAGCAGCGTGTCATTTGTCCAGCAAATGAAGTCGTCTTATATGCTAATCATTAGATTGATGGGATGCTCGTACATACAAACTATGCATATCCATATTCGAAAAAAAATCTCATTTAAAACTACAGTTATTTTACATGCATAAATATCGGACAGTCGACATTCAAACGGCAAAATAAACGTCTAAGTAAATTAATTATCTGAAGCCTCGCTCATACTGATTAAACGCGTTAAAAATGTAAGCTCTCATCAACATAATAAATTGGTTTCCGACCTCTGGTTCAAGCCTTTAGTTACCAAAAATAAAGTAAAAAAATACTCATTCGACGTCGACATTAGGTACTCGACATCAAGGTAGAGGAAAACCTAGCCCCCGGGAACAGCGGCAACAAATTATATAAGCGCCAAGTGGTCCCAAGATCTAGAAAACCAGAAAACCCCATGTCACATAATGTTAACAGTTTATCGTGGTCGTTCTCACAACGTCCCCACATGTTCTCTAATTCCGTCCATTGAATTCAAATTGAAGAGTAAAATGTCCGGACATTGGACTGGCTGCCGTGTATTGGAACCGAGCGTTTTAGCTAATAACTTAATTCCTCTGGGATTGCACATGTGTGTCGGGCGATGTGACCTGTGTTTTGAGCGGCGAGAAACATTATCCTATTATACGTGCCATATTTTGTATGGACGCATACATTGATTTTGGTATGGATACGCTTTTACTTATTCATGTTGCTGTTTTCGCAAGGGTTGGCTTTACTGTCCTTATTGCTAAGCTAACAACAACGTGTCGATTTGAGATTTGACTTTAATTTTGGTTTCTGCTAGCGTTTATTTTTTGCCAGTAAGTGGGTGCAGCAAAAAACTGGTTAATTTATATCAGGTAGTGCATTAGAGTCGCTGATGCCACATCGTGTCACGCAACAAAGTATAGGCACAAAATGGGTTCACAATATACACAATGATGGCAGTACTAGGATCATGTCAATCTCAGTACTGGCCCTAACTAAACATACGAACTTAATAAGTGTGGCACATCTATGCTTCAATCTGAGGAACTACGAAGTGCCCTGGTGAAGTAGACCTTAAATTAAAACCACTTAAAGATACATTTTACGTGTGCTAGTCAATATACAGGGTGTGGCATAAATAATGGATAACCCTGAAACTGTCGATCGGCCAAATTATTATCTATCATTTACCGCACTTATATCGCCATAATATGCCCATGGACGAACAAATTATTGATATTTTTAACAAAAATCGTAATTACTCTTACAAAATCAGCCGCCATTTCTACAATTGGTGACTTGTTCTCGTTTTGTTTTTTTTATATCTTTCCTGAATATTTGTATTTTCAGACCAGTATCAAGATTTTTTATTACAATCTAAGATAACATTGCATTAAATACGTATTCTTAAATTTTTTCTACGGAATTATGCAATTTTGGGCCCCTCTATAAAAAAAAGTACGCGTATGGTAGGCGATATAAGTGGGGTAAATGATAGACGATAATCTGGCCAATCAACAGTTTCAGGGTTATCCATTATTTACGCCACACCCTGTATATACTCGCAGCCACTTGCTACTAAGCAGTCCACGGTATTACAGAAAATACTAGCATGGATTATGGAACATGGGGTTAAAAGTTCAATCTGAGTCTGAGGCCGCTTAAGCGAAAGAAAATATGGTGCGAAAGTTAACATGCAATTAATAAATCTAGCTAACATTAATAGGAAACAGTATTTTATGTTCCAGTTTCATTATGCAGCAAAATATTAACGACTCTCAAAATGTTTCTCCTTACAACATCCAAAGTTTCTACTTAGCTGAAATGGGCCTCAAGTTGCACGTTATTGAATTGGCTCGGCTACTCTATTTACCGGCCGAGTCATAAATATTCCTCATGTGCAACATACTCGTACGCGAACGCTCGTGAGTTTCGTTTTACGCCATTTAGCTGTTTAGAGCAACGGCAATTCTCTGCGAATTGAAACGCGGTAATGACCATTGTAGGCGCCTAGCGTAAACGCTCTTATTTGCATCGAAACGTGTTCTAGTGCATTGCTTTCCTCGTCCCGTATTGCAAGTCCTAGGAATGCGGCCAGTTTACTACCTAGTTGATAGCTTATGTTTTACTGGGAAAGGAAATCGGGTTTAATATGTAAAAAGCAATTTAGAGTTTCGACGAATCCGATTAGAATCCGTTGCGAATCGTAGTTCAAAGCCAAATTTCTCCTTTATCTCCACAATTTCCAATTAGACTATCAAACGCTTGGCTTCTCGCATTTGAATGATTAGTGGCCACGTAATCACATTTATCGCTTTCGTCACTTCTTCGCGATTATATTTTTTTGGTAGAGCCCACCTTAGTCAAATTATGTTGTGACTTTTGCTCCATATATTGGTAGCCTTATCTTTACACGTTTGAGTGCACTCATAATTTCTGCTAGCAGGGTGTAACGGTTGGATCATCTCCGCGTTCCGTGCTCAAAGGGATCCATCATGTTCTTCAGCCAGCGTAAATTGATCTGCCTTTCCCCTCCCGTCTTCCACTTAAGAGGAAGCTAATGATGGTTGTATCTGAAGTGTCGGAGTTCCCGTTCCATTGGTTCCTTATATCGTGCAGTCGGAGCCCATCGCGGTCGACAGAGATTAATCGACCGCCGCCTTAGAAGGTCGTATTAGCTATAACGGAATCTGGAAAATTGCTCGATTTTTCCGCTCACGCCCCTTGTTGCCGCTCCTGCCTCTACATATTGACTATGAACCGTGTTCGATACAATATAAACCTCAACAGTTAATTCACAGCTACACGAGTCACAAGTATCTAAGTTAAGTTGTTGTTTAAGTTTTTAACTAGGTTAGGTTTGGTTAGCATAATGTTAAATCAAAATTGTTTGTTTATGCTTTAACATAGTTCCAGGAAAATGGATTGCTGGTTGGATAATTAATGTAGACCTTGCATGAGTTGTAGCATACATACTTGTACAATACCTTACGGATTATGCCAATTATAATTTAACGCCGAGCCCTGATATTATCTGCTTGAAACCAGATTTGGTAACGAGACATAAAATATTGGGTGTTCTGTCATTAAAAAGTAACTAGATAAATTGTTGAAGTACCATTTCTTTATCTTTATTGGTTCAACAGAACAGCTTTCCTTGAAGTAATGTTATGACTTTCGCGGAATCTCGCACAAGTCGCTGATCCATTCAGCCTTTCTTTTAATGCCTGATCAACGTGAATTCATCTAGTATTAACACTGCTTTAAAGCTATATAAGGCGTGAAGATAAATAAAATATTATTGCCGTAATTTACCGCGGTCGTATAATATTCCTTTTATACCATATTTGCGGTTTACAACAGCCTAGCTCGTCATTTCTTAAATTTTCATCGAACGACAGTAATATCGCCTCGAGAATTTGCCGCGCTAATTTTTGAACATCTTTTTATTACTTGAATATTTACTATGGGGCAAATTGTAAAATATGGACGATTAAACGCGTGATTTACTACCTCCGTCTGGTTGCACACTGTGCGGATTCAACTAGGAAATTACCTTACACCGAGAAGTGATACTGAATGGATCCTAAGCTTATTATAATTCGCGCAATGTGTCTGCGTTTTATAAGATGTTTATGATAGCTGTAACTGCGAGTTATACCAGCACTAAAGTAATAAGTAAGATTGTTTGAATTGGATTTTAATTTGAGTTACTACTGGTCGTTAGTACCTTACCTACTCGTTTACGAAACTTCATAAATCTACCATCGAGAGCTTATTGCCACGAAATTTAATGAAACATTTTTTTTTTGCAGGAACACCGTTTGTGTTTTGTTGTCTAGAAGCAGAATGCTCAGAAAAGATTTTTCTTATTTTGATACGATGCAATAAAATCTATCGAAAAATAATCGAAAGATGCCAATGTGAATTCATTTTATGCAGTTATTCGAAGCTCTTAGCTGTAATCGTAGCTTCAAAGCGAATATCTTTAGACGATACATTTACGGCAGATCATTTCACTTCTCGCGAAACCTTAAAGTGCAGCTCTTAAATAGGCGGATGCTTTGAGTGGTCTGTGTGTTTGACACAATAATGATTCTCGTTATGCATATAATACGTAGGTGTTATCGACATAACAAAAATAACAGGATTACTAGGCAGCTAAACTACACCACCAGGTACGTCGCAAAGGCTAACGACTTTGTCCAATTATCGTACCTATAGATGGGTGATTATTTTATTTTTCTTCAATCTGAACTAATTAGGTACTTTAACATTGTTACGTATTTATCGGGACCGGGGGTAGCGCACATGCAACCAAACCGCGAGTCAGTGTCATACTAGTTTATTGATATTGTCATTGTCGATACAACGTCGCATGCACGCCGACATACACACGCGTGTCGTACGCGCAGTAGGTAAGTACAATACACAACAAACATCAACTGATTTTGTATATTTTCCCGTTTTTTTTTGTGGTCATCATCATCATCTGCCTAGCCTTTTTCCAACCTCGTTGAGGTCGGCTTCCAGTCTAACCGGGTGCAGCTGAATACCAGTATTTTACATGGAGCGACTGCCTATCTGACCTCCACAACCCAGTTACTAGGTAATACGATACCCCCTGGTAAGACTGGTTGTCAGACCTGGCTTCTGATGACCCGTAACGACTGTCAAAGATCCATGAATGACAGCCGCGACCAACTGCTTAGCGTGCTTTCCGAGGCACGGAAGGGTCTTGGTATGTAAAGATGGTCACTCACCCATCCACGTACCAACCGCGGCAAGAATTGCTGAACCTGATCGATCGACCCGTGCAGCTGTTATTACTAAGCCACAAGCCCAAGAGTTTATTAAGCTAAGTTTATGTTCTACGAATCCTTAAAGGATGTTGTTTCACCATTTCACTGTTCTCGTGGCCCAGGTCTTATTATTCACTGAACGTTTCTTCTTTTGTGTCCGGAGCGATATCAATCTGCGATCGTCGGCGCGTATTGACGCCTAGAGCTTCGTCTTCACCTATCTACGTGTAATTGCAATGCCCTATAGGGCGAGACTGGTTATACTGCTACACATACCTAATGCCCATACTGAGAACGTGTAAGTCCGTCCGTCTGCCAATTAATTGCCAGTACAAACGCCGAAACTATAAATTTTGCCTCGCGATGACCGTGCGATATATCTTTATTGAGTAGAACATGTTATCAACAACTTTATTCCTTTTTCAACATACTGGACGTTTTTATTCGAGTTTTACAATACGCATCAGATTCGCCAACGTGTTTAACGGGCCAATATTTCTTGCATTTTAACAACGATCAGTGTTCACATAAATGTTTATCTAAAAACCTCAGATCGAAAATGTTTAATTCAACTTTAAAATAAAATGAATTAGAATTCACGATTTTAATCTTTGTCTCCCACGAGATAAATCTAGCCACAGTTTCATTTAATCAAATGTTATTTCCGTAAATCGTGTTCTGGAGATCTTTTAATGGCACTATAAAACTAAGAATTCTCCTTGTTTTATGGTTCACCGTGTATAACAGCGCTTTATGCATTCACTAGTCGACACATTGAGAATTGCAAAAGAGTATCACGTTTTCCATATATTTATTCGTTTGCAAGCCTGATGATTTGGAGGAGCAGTTTTTGCTAGCGAAAAATCCCGTGAGCCTGGCGTGTGACGTGTCCATTTACATACAAAACCGCGGCCATGACCGGTTCAAAGATAGCGTGGCATATCTAATCGGTGGACGGCTGTCAATCAGTGACTTGACAAGCCTTCGCGAAAGTAACATGTTCTGGATCACTGGTCACTTGATCCAGATTCATGTTTTGCTATAATTTGGGTAACGGTTGCCCATTTAACTATCTGAATGTTACTGCTTTATGATACTGAAATTATACCTACTCGTTGATTAATCTTTGAAACATCACAGTTTATCAGATTCAGTTTTTAATCAGATATGTTAGACAGATTGACTTTAATGATTATATTACTATTCAAAGTCGTCACACAGTACCTACTTACCATGCACATACGATATGCTCGAAGCATCAAATTTTAGAAAGTCCACATAAATGACAGGTCCTGGGATGAATGAGTGAAATATTTGCCAATTTCGACGTAGTTAAAACTATGTTCACAAACTTGAAATCTACAGGTTGATTTCTGAGACACGCCGCTAACTGCCGGACACAACTCACACAACTTGGACATTGTTTGACTAATAGCGAACCGTAAACTACGAGGGTACAATTCCATGACACACCACAGATAGGTACCTACAGAAGGTCGACTCCAGACAACGAGCTATATACTTATTAAGGTGATCCTAGCCTGTAGAAGTGTTGTTTATAATATTATTGTAGCTGTTACTTTACTTTTAAGTACTACAGCTTTGTATAATGTTTTTTATGTTAATAAAGAATTTTTTCAAACAAACAACAAGACAACGAGCGATAGACATGTGTCTACGTACAGCGAGTACGGAAATCTGGGGGGAAATTAGGTAGACGCTGAAACCGAATAGTTGTTACTTCACTAGTATGAGTATTGCTGTCACGTTCTAGACATAACTGTCTAGCCTAGTTTCTAGTTTGTGTGAGCAGAGTAGTTGCAAATGGCGGCCACGATGAAAACTCAGCGCGTACGTCTATACGAGAAAATAGAAAAACGAGGTAAATCATCTATTGTTTTGTAATCTTTGACTTTATTGTAAGCGGATTTGCGACTGGCATTCGTTTAAAGCACTTAACGCACATGGCTGTAATTTGCACAGAAGTACAATGTATCTAAGTAGCTTGCATGCCGTTGTGGCATTCTCCAATCGGAAGTTGTTATGACACAAATGCCGTCAACACCGGCTGTCACTGAAAACCAGTGCTGTGGCTCTGTCTCGTATAGGGCCATAGCACAATGCTTAGCGGTGGCCGTTTTGCGTGGATGTGACGCATATATTCCCCAACTTGTTCATTTTTGTGTTTACGTTTTTTATTTGAAAAAAAAAAATTCACAAGGCAACTACAACAGGTAACAATCGCAGCATATCACTAGGTTCACATTATAGGTTTCGACCTGATTATCACCCAAAGCGTAATCGCACAATATGACTAGCAACAACAATATTAATGATGACAACTACAGTAAAAAGGTTTGTTCACAAAATTACAGCCACAAAGTCTGTGCGTCTGCCCTCCGACACACTCCTACTGAGGCAGGAAATGTGTGGGAGACCAAACACGCCAGGTAGAGTACATACAAAGTAAAAAAGTTACATTATTTAAAAAGAAATAGTACATACATGTATTTTGAAAGTAGCGGCACGAGAATCGAAGATGTCAATAAGGTTATTTTCCCTTGAGATTTCATTGTAAAGTCAACACATTCTAACGATAGGAAGTGTTATATTTGTGAAGACCAGAAGTGCAAAAGTTTTCGGTATTCGGGTGCTATATCTAGTATTGATGTTTATGAGGGCCAGCAGAGCTGAAGAGTCCAGTGTGGAATGCAAGATCTTATGCAGGTTTATTAAGTATACACGTATTTTCTTTCTTTCAAAATGGCATGCAAGTTACTTATATACTTTTGTGCAAGTTATAGGCATTTGTATTTGCGGCTTGACTTAGTTTGAGTAAGATCGCCGTACGATCGCGTGTGCGCCTATTTTCGCTCGTTGTCTGAACCGACCTTCTGTAGGTACCTATCTATTTTGTGGTATTGAAGTTTTGACGGGCCCCGGGCTCAATTGTTTGATTTGAGATATGCTATGGGTAATAAAGGAGTATCGAGAAAGTTGGTTTATCGTACAATCGTAACGTGTTTACATCGCCCGCATTTTATCTTAGATCGAACAAATTACTATATCGCTTTGATGGGAATTTATTTTTGAAGTTCAAGCACTTACTAGTGAGATAGTTAAGTCATCACAGCATGTGCATTTGTCAAGTGTTTGTTTGTTTTTTGTGTGTTTGTCATGTGTGTTTGTTTGTGTTTTTAATCAAGAAGATGAATGTGAAAGGTAATTGCCAGCTCTAGGTGTAATGTATTATTAATTTTGTAGCCCTCAATCACCTTTTATATTAGGTACTTTACGCAAAGAAAAGCGTTGATTTTTTCTTTGACGTAAACCGAAGGCATTTAATTAATTTTACTACAACTACTTAAATATGTGCTTTGGTTAAATTACAAAATGTAAAATACTGTAGCTACAAATTCACAACGGTCAGACAATTTGTCGTGCTGACGTTACCGGGACATAACTCTCTGGGGGCTATTTTGCAAGCCGTTAAAATGGTGCATAAATGTACGTTTGTTAAATTATGACTCGTTCCGATCGTTAAGAAGTATTTTTCGCATAAGTACACATATTGTTAAAGCCCAAAACGATATACGAGTCTCTATGGCTGCAAAATATGCAGTGCTGAATATATTTTGAAATTTGTTACTATTAGGAATTGATCAATGACATGCAGACTCAATAGAAAACAGGCTTAGGCAAGCAACACAATGGAATGAATGCGATAATCTATCGACGCTTCACAAATAAGCGCTCGGCGCATATTTCGCGGACAGCGCCGCAGCACTAGGACGGGCCGCTAGTACAGTCGCGTAAACGCGATAAGCTCTGTGATTTATGACTTATAAACGTAACACTTCCGCAGGCTTAGCACGCTAGATATACACAACAATGCCCGAGTCCTGACTATTCTGTAGTACACTACAAAAGGTCGCGCACAAGCTAGTCGTTCTCCGTTCCGCGGGACTGTTCATTCATTCGTTAATTCTATTTATGAATGTCATAAAGCTTGGTCCAGCACTACCGTACAATCTGTGGCCAATACAGACGTGCACCGCGACATGTTTATGTGTAATTGTGATACAAAATGGTATACCAACGTCGTATCGAGATTTATCGCGTCTTCTAAATGTGATCTACTGTAATGTTATCTTCTTAATGTACATAAAACGTTTAATGAGAGTAAACATGCGCATGACAAACACCGCCCGGAGGTTTGCTTACTCGTTAATTAACTTATACGTGAGCCAACAATAAATCTACAGAATAAATAGCTTATTATAATAAAACAAATAAAGCTATTGTGTTATGCGTGTGGAGAAGTAATGAGCGAAACGTTATTTTATTGTTGGTGTAGACAGTTTATGATCAAAATAGTTATCGCTGGATATTAATCATGGATCTTTGGAAGTTATTTACCCTAGGTTATTAGAAATACGATAACTATGTAGGGCTTTAGAAAAATGCTAGAAATATCTCTAATCCTATTGTACGAAACACAAATAGACCAACTGTGGGAGAACAACATGTGTGCTGATAAGCTTTCAAGTTTCTAGAAAGCAGACGTATTCAAATAATACGAACTAGTATGGAAATTAAAACGATTTTAAACAAACCGAGGACTAAATTAAAATGAAAAGGGTCGTACCCAACTCGTGTCAGAGTTCTGAGTAGGTAGTGTCTAGATATAGCTTAAAAGGGGTTAGCCATATAGACTGCGTGTTGTTGATCATGAAAAGAAACATAAATGTACCTACTTATGCTGGTACTGTTCCTCCTCTTGACATCGGCAGCACAAACAAACAGAGTATAAACAGATCAGCAATAATAAAAGGTAATACCAGCCTATTATTGTCCCCTTGCAGGGCAAAGGTCTCTTCTCATACAGAGAAGGCACGAGCATTGATCACCGTGCTTGCTCAAGGCGAATTGCCGATTCCAGACTTATATCAACTATAACTCCAGGTTTCCCCACGATGTTATCCTTCACCGATGTCAGTGTTGTCCAAGATAAAATTAGAAAGTATTTAAAGGTGATAATACCAGCCTCTTCTCATACAGAGAAGGCAGGAGCATTGATCACCATGCTTGCTCAAGGCGGATTGCCGATTCCAGACTTATATCAACTATAACTCCAGGTTTCCCCACGATGTTATCCTTCACCGATGTCAGTGTTGTCCAAGATAAAATTAGAAAGTATTTAAAGGTGATAATACCAGCCTCTTCTCATACAGAGAAGGCAGGAGCATTGATCACCACGCTTGCTCAAGACTGGTTGCCCATTCCAGACTTATATCAACTATAACTCCATGTTTCCCCTCGATGTTTTCCTTCACCGATGTCAGTGTTGTCCAAGATAAAATTAGAAAGTACTTAAAGGTAATAATACCAGACTCTTCTCATACAGAGAAGGCACGAGCATTGATCACCACGCTTGCTCAAGACTGGTTGGCGATTCCAGACTTATATCAAGTATAAGTCCAGGTTTCCTCACGACGTTTTCCTTCACCGATGTCAGTGATGTCCAAGATAAACTTAGAAAGTACTTAAAGGTAATAATACCAGACTCTTCTCATGCAGAGAAGGCACGAGCATTGATCACCACGCTTGCTCAAGACTGGTTGGCGATTCCAGACTTATATCAAGTATAAGTCCAGGTTTCCTCACGACGTTTTCCATCACCGATGTCAGTGATGTCCAAGATAAAATTAGAAAGTACTTAAAGGTAATAATCCCAGACTCTTCTCATACAGAGAAGGCACGAGCATTGATCACCACGCTTGCTCAAGACTGGTTGGCCATTCCAGACTTATATCAAGTATAAGTCCAGGTTTCCTCACGACGTTTTCCTTCACCGATGTCAGTGATGTCCAAGATAAACTTAGAAAGTACTTAAAGGTAATAATACCAGACTCTTCTCATGCAGAGAAGGCACGAGCATTGATCACCACGCTTGCTCAAGACTGGTTGGCGATTCCAGACTTATATCAAGTATAAGTCCAGGTTTCCTCACGACGTTTTCCATCACCGATGTCAGTGATGTCCAAGATAAAATTAGAAAGTACTTAAAGGTAATAATCCCAGACTCTTCTCATACAGAGAAGGCACGAGCATTGATCACCACGCTTGCTCAAGACTGGTTGGCCATTCCAGACTTATATCAAGTATAAGTCCAGGTTTCCTCACGACGTTTTCCTTCACCGATGTCAGTGATGTCCAAGATAAACTTAGAAAGTACTTAAAGGTAATAATACCAGACTCTTCTCATGCAGAGAAGGCACGAGCATTGATCACCATGCTTGCTCAAGGCGGATTGGCGATTTAACACTTATGTATATTAATTAAAAGTCCAAGTTTCTACACGTTTTTTTCCTTCACCGATGTCAGTGATATCCAAGATAAACTTAGAAAGTATCTAAAGGTACTTAAGTAAAAATCAAAACGTAAATAGAATTGTGGCTTATGATTGTTTCGTTAACAACATGCTCACCCACCGCCAGTGATAGCGTCAGCGGTTTCAATAAATTTCCTTTATAAATTAATCCGCAGACTTCCGTCTGCGTGGTGGTTAGCCGCAAATTCGAAACCCACCTAGGTAAACTTTATTGAAACTGCGAGTACTACCAGGTGGGTTCTATTTGAAATAAGTTGAGGTATATACCCTGTTTCTGGAGAGCCTCGCCTACAATAGAGCTAGAGAATTGACGTAATAGTGGAGTGATCTATGTATGGTTTGTTTCAGATGTATTTGAACAAAGGGTAAATAAACCTTTCCAAGTTAAATTCTTACACAATCACTCACTAAAGGGAAGTAGGTACTAACACATTCATCTATACGGGGGTCACACTGAAAGTTTTTACTCTTTGGGAATCTGAACTCTTTGGGAATCTGTCGATGTGCAATGAATTCATATGTCATTGGTTTTTACAAATTGGCGGCCATTTAAAAAGTGTCTGTCTTGCGTCGAAATGTATGTGACTAGAGAAAATTTTCGTTCAATGATTTATTACGACTGTCGTTGCGGTCTTACTAAACAACAATGTTACGATAGATTTCGATTAGCATTTCATGACGAAGCGCCATCCCGTTCCACTGTTTACAACTGGTTTAATGAGCTTAAACGGGGTCGAAGCAAACTCACTGATGATTCGCGAGAAGGACGTCCTTCTACGGCGACTACTGAAGATAACGTGAGTGCTGTGCAGCTAACGATAGAAGCTGATAGAAGGGTGACATATCAACAGATTCGGGCAGCTTTAGGCATTGAAATGGGTAAGAAAGCTTTGTACTAGATGGATACTTTGACGGAAGATAAAAAACGCCGTCGTTTCTATTGGTGCCGCTCATTGCTTCAAAAGTATGACAGAGGTGTCTCGAATCGTCGTCACAGTTGATGGAAGCTGGATATATTGTTACGAACCCGAAACCAAAAGACAATCTGCGCAATGGATGTTTCCATTCGAAGATTTGCAGACAAAAGCAAAGAAGGGCAGAAGTTAAGGGAAAAAGATGACTGCCTCATTCTTTGGACGGACGGGTCATTTCGCAGCAATTGTCCTAGAACATAAAAATGCGGTTACTGCAGATTGCTAAGTATGTCAGTCATTGTTTACCAGTTGTCTTGGAAAATGTTAGACAGCAGCGCCCAAGAAGCATCATCATCCTCCACCACAACCACGCTCCAGCTCATTCCGCCAGACGGACAAAGTGTGGAGTTAATAAGTCATCCTCCTTTTAGTCCTGACCTGGCACCTAGTGACTTTTATTTATTTCCAAAAAGAAAAGATAAACTTAAAGGAATTCGTTTTATGAACCCTGAAGAAGCGTGGAAGAAATCCCTAAAGAAGAGTGAGTCCATTGCTTCAGTCAGTTACATCGCATGCGACGGTGCTTAGAAAGCAACGGAGACTACTTCGAAAAGCAATAAAAATATTAACAGGCTTCTACATCATTCAGTTTTTTATTTATTTATTTATTTTAGTACATGGAGGACTTACAGCTAATAGAAACAGACAAAAAAAGGGGCACCATAGTCACCAGCTAGCCAATTACAAATCCTCACGTATAGAGTTATAATAATAATTTATGGTGTGAGCACAAAAACAAAAAACACATCGCCTTAAGTAATAAACAATATAAATTCTTGGTTTACAATAATACGACTGAAACAATAGAGAAAATAATAAAAACTAAAACAAAAAAAACAACTTTTTATTTTCTAAAAACTTTTAGTGTGGCCCACGTATTAAGAAGGTTTCAACTTTATGTCTCACCGCTTTTTCCAACAGTTTCTGTTTAAATAACATTTCTAAATGCTAATTGAAATATTATCGAGAAAATTTTAACTAATTAACCTCAATTATTGTCAAATAAAAAAAATCCATAAGGTGATTTAAAATTAGAACTTGGTTTCAAAATTAAAACCAAAGCATATTCACTTTGTAAGTAGCGCTACAAATTGCCATTCACAATTACGTTTTTTGCTCCTTCTGTTTACACATTTTCATCAGATACTTTTAGAATAGATGATAATTATGTAGATACTTCATGAAAAAAGTATACCTATTGTCTAAAGAGAGTAACTACGTGATCATAATCCTGTCCTGGCACAGTCAGCTACTCAGATCATATAAACACAGAGATATGCTTTGTAAATAAATGTATTCATGTTCCAATGTCTCCGCGTTTCTCCCACTTAATTCACTAACACAAATCAAAAACTATAAGAACGGCACACGAGCTCACATCTCTCCCGCACACTAAGAAACTTTCAGCAATACTAATAAACTCACTAATAGAACACATGCATTTATTTATTAATAAAGATACACCAACAGCTTCTGTACACAAAATACCAAATAACAGTCCATACTAGATGAGGGCATATACAGTTGCCAATAATAGGTGAACCAACATTCTCAAATACAGTGATAACCTAAGGTAAGAACGAAATGCATAAAAATTAAGTGGTAACAACTATATAAACAGAAATATAAAAAATACACAAGTTAAAAGATTGCAGAGGTTGCAAGATATACCTACATACTAATACAATAAAATTGATCTTTAGATTGTGTGAGTTGCGTGCTTAGGGAAATTAGACCTTTGATACCTGCTCTTTTTCCTAAAGATTTTATTGATTGTGAAAATAAAACGATACAGGAGTGTCCCTCGAACATAGCTACTCTATACAAGTGGAGTTTGATCATAATTGGAATATTAACTACCTAAAGTTAGTAAAATTTTGTCATAATAAACAATACATGAGATACAACAAATGAGATGCCATTTTCCATGTAATTCACAATACAGCTGTTACTTTTGCAAACAATCACTGAACAACGCGGCATTTTGACAAAAATCATGAGCAGCGAAGACGTTGCAAGTTGACATTCGACTAATGGCCGAAACTGGCATCATGACACTGTCCAGCCGGATGAGTTGGCATGCGCCACGCCTCCTTGCCATATCTTCAGTGTTTATATGATTTGAGGTCAGCTATAACTTCATTCAGTATTTTATAATTTGATAAATTGTGGTATTATCATCATCACAAGTATCATCATCTTCTCTTCTACATAACATCAACCTGTATAACAACTTATCATCTTAGCTTTAACCGCATATGAAAAGGCAAGAAAGTGCTATAATACCTTATCACGCCTGACAAACAAGTAGTGTTCCCAAAGTGCCCTTCGCATAATGAAATACTTGTGTAGTATTTAACTCCTGACAAAATTAAATTTATTCAACTTTGCATTATAATATATAAACTAACCGACTTAAAATAATATATATATGTCGTAGGATAATTTGATACTTCGAATCTTCGCGGAAATCCTAGGGGTTTTGCGAAAACGCGGATAATTAGAATTTAGGTTAGGTTATGTTAGAACAGTGACCATTAGCGCGCGAAGGCGAGCGAGCGAAGCGAGCGTGCCGCGGCAGCGGCCGCCAAGCGCCAGCTACCCTTCTATTGTTGTTGTATCATTTAGGTTAGGTTATGTTAGATCCTGACTTTGTCCAGTAAGATTTGATAATTTTTCGCCTATGTCTAATTATCCGCGTTTTCGCAAAACCCCTAGGATTTTCGCGAAGATTCGAAGTATCAAATTATCCTACGACATATACAACGTGTAACAGAATAAACGCAAGTCCTGAAAGTAGTTAGTTCATAATCGACTACTGAATCGATTTCAGTAACTACGAGTTTATGTATTTTGCAATACTGACCGCAAATCGAGCCAAACAAAATTTAATCTTATTTCGAGGCAACAAGACTCAAATTTAAATGCTTAAAGTAATGCTAGGGTCAACACGATTTTCTTAAAAATAATAGTTAACTTAAAAAAAAAAATGTTTTGCTCATTGTATTATGCTTTTATCTCAACACTCTAATTGGGGTGTATGAGGTCTTGCGTTAATTATATTACACGTTGTATATATACTCAATTTTATTTTTTTGAGTGTGGGAAATCATCAAATAACTTCTCCCGCTCTGGGCGGAGCGGGAGGGCGTGTCAGACTCTTACTGACTAAAACCCACCCGTGTTCCTTCAGTTGCCTGTGTCAGAGGCCACGGTACCCCTTTCGGACTTTCCCGCAACCCTGGCAGGCATCGGCCCTAGCGGACCCCGTCATTGTTGCTGACATCTCTTTGAGGCGCGCGTGAAACACAACGCGCTGTCGACCCGGGCCTGGTGCTTATCGCCGCAAGCCCGCGCCTACGGTGGCCGGGAAACGACTTGGGATTACCGACGCCCAGGGCGTCTCCTGCGGCAGCTAGGGGCGTGAGGGCGCGAATTTTGCCTCTCCCTCACACGTTCTGCCTCCTCCTTCGCGAGCATTACTGCTTCGCAGAAGAAGGTGACGGTTTCCCATGCCCTCTCGCTCCGTACCATGCCCTGGACCAGGGCCAGACGCGAAAGGTCGCCACCACCAATCGCCTGCACGAGGACACAGCGGTGCTCCGCCCAAGCCGGGCAGACCTCCACCGTACGCTCCACCGTGTCTTCCGGGCGATCCACACAATGGTGACATCCGGGCGTTTCCTTCCGCCTTATCTGGAACAGGAACCTCCTGAAGCAACCGTGTCCGGTGAGGACCTGCGTCAGGCAGAAGGTGAGGACGCCGTGGCGCCTCTCTAGCCACTCCTCAAAAAGGGGACTTATCGCCGCAATTGTGGCGTGCTCAGCGCTGGGTTGTGACAATCGCACTCTCCATGCCGCCCTGAGATCCCGCCGGAGCTCTGTCCGCTGTAACGTGATTTCTCGCGGCAGCGGAGTTACGCCCCGGCGTTTCACCTCCTCGCGCCACTACCATATGTGCGCGAGGACCTTTGAATGCAGATCCCATGGCCGTAATCCAGCAAGGAGGCTCGCCACCTCACCGTACGGTATCCCCGGACTAGCCGGGTGGCCATGACCCTTTGGGACGCGTTCAACCGGCGAGTTGGCCGCCGCCTCAAGGAACGCCCCCATACCGGTGCCCCGTAAAGGGCCATGGACCGCACTACTCCCGCGTAGAGCCTCCGGCAGGAGGCCTTTGGGCCCCCTAGATTGGGCAGCATCCGCATCAAGGCAGCCCCGGCCCTTTCCAGTCTGGGAGCCAAACGTCGGAAATGCTCCACGTAGTTCCACCGGCTGTCGAGGACGAGTCCCAGGTACTTCATCGTCGACTCGACGCCGATGTGAACCCCTCCTACCGTTATTTGGGAACCCGACGGTGGCGTGTTCCGAGGACCATGAAAACACATTGCCTCGGACTTGTGCAGGGCCACCTCGAGTCCCAATTGCCGGATCCTCTCGACGATTGTCGCAACCGCGCGTGTCGCTAGTTCGGCCGCCGCCTGGTGCGACCTCCCCTGCGCCAGGACCAGCGTGTCGTCAGTGTAGCAAACCACGCTGACGCCGCTATGGAGGTCGGCGCGCAGCAACCAGTCGTAGCCGATGTCCCACAGATGCGGCCCCAGGACCGATCCCTGTGGGACACCGCACGACATCACTTGCCGGTTCTATTCTCCCTAGTGACCGAGGTAGATGTCGGCCCTGTCCGTCAAATAGGCCTCGACCACATGACAGAGGTAGGTCGGCATCCGGATATATGTATATATACTCCTAACTGCATTATAATCAACTGCAACTCATCTTCTACTGGACAAACCCCCCCTTGGGTTTTTACGACGAATTTGCTTGCTTCTTATGACAACTTTTGTTAATTATAGATATTTAGAGAAGTTTATAGATTAGGTTAGAGTCTAGATCTTACTTAGCTGTAGTCGTAACACCTTATTAGCCGGTTATTATCACTGATGACTAAAACAACAAGATCTTATCTTACAAAGATAGTTTTAAACCTACATAAGCAGTAGTGAACTTTAAGATTAGACTAAGTAACATTATTAACAACATCATTTTCAAAGAGCCCAAAACTAAACTTGAAAATGGAACTCAGCATGAGTTCCCGTTTTAAGTTTGAACTTGGAAATGTCCATAATCGAATTTTCTAAAGCTTTTGTAACCTAAATATTGGCTTTGGTCGACTAAGCCGAGTAAAAACCTGCTTAGTAAGATTGGCTAGTTACCTAATGTAATGGAAAACACTTCTAAAGACGCCGCCGACGGCATTATATCTTGGAAGTAATATAGGGACAAGCACTAGGGCTATTTAACTCGCCTAGATTCGCCTAAACACTAAGACCTAGAAGGTACAGTTATCGGAAAACGCTTTGCCTTTATTTTTTTCCAAGAAGGTAACTAAGTTTGTATTTATGGGAATGAAACCGTTTTGTCTGAATTCATTCTTTATTTAAGGCTAGAGTAGTTCAATGTAACAAAGGACGTCCCCACACTTGTTTTCCAATCGGTGCCAGACTGAGAATAACAGTTATACACTCCTTTGCAAAAAAAACGGGTGGTTTTGATTTTCCTACATTATTGGTTATAATTTAGTTCTAAAGAGGTTTTAATAGCCAAACTATATTACTGGCACTTAATAGTCTGGATATGAAAAAAAGTTAATTCCAAATTCGAAACTTTTGTTTTTAAAATTAATAATCCCTTTTTCAGTCGACTTCGCGGGTTTTTTTTAAACGTTGTCCCACACTAGGATTTTTTCCTGTATCGTGGGTGCGTTTACAAACATTTAAAGTCACATACATAAGCAGCCACATCCGGAACAACTACTTGTAGGTCATACACATGTTTGTTCCGTGCGGGAATCGCACCCGCGACACGCTTTCCAGCAGTCAATCGCTTAACTACTGCACCAACCGTGCCGTCAACTGAACCTAACTGCTACCCCGATACAATGTTTAGTTCGCTTAATAACACTGAAATCTCTTATCCCCTTTGCACAATGTGTCGCGATATTATATTTGTTCTCAAAGTATT
Source organism: Brachylomia viminalis (assembly GCA_937001585.2). Taxonomy (NCBI): domain Eukaryota; kingdom Metazoa; phylum Arthropoda; class Insecta; order Lepidoptera; family Noctuidae; genus Brachylomia; species Brachylomia viminalis. The sequence goes on along the minus strand of OW443310.2, from coordinate 10,993,608 downwards.
CAAGTAATAATCGAGTCTTCCCTGTTCGCTTTTGTTCGTTTGCGTCCCTTACCCTCGGAACAGCAAATATTTGCTGAGATACTGTATATTGAGATGCGCTGTCTGCTACGGTTAATAACGTAGGAGTTTCCTTAATCAAACATGCTACATATTAATTTACATATTAATGCCCTCACGTATTGTTTAATTAGTACTGAGCGGGAACAACTACTTCTATAATGGTATCAACTATATTTACGAAATAAATAAACTGTTTTATACATGTTTGCTATATTTGTCGTTTTAAGCCTCCTAAATGTCCATTTCAAAATTTTGGACTTCTGGAAACTAGAACCAGATGGTTATAATAAAAACAAAAAACAGTGGCCGAGGCTTGTTACCATTTAATGTTATGTTGTTATTAATTATTGTGTGTTATTAATGTTATTATTGTTGTAATTGTTTGTTGTTTGTGGTTTATTTACCATTGCTACAAATCGAGGAATACTCATGACAAAATCTATACAAAAACATAGTGCTCGTAAGAAAATCGTTTAAACTTATCTAAACCACTGTGCACTACTGTGCAGTTTTCTTCCTTCCTCTACAAATATCCATGAGCAGTACGTATAAAAAACATACAAACAATATTCATAACAGACACAAGACATAAAGTAGAGCATTCCAACCACCAGTGACACTCTGCACAAACATGAGCTAACCCTTTATCGCCACGACTTTATTGGTGTAGTCGTGAGATCTTCGATTTGCGTGCGAGCCGCGGTCCGGTCTCCCTGACATCCGACTGACGCGCTGATTTACAAGGCAAAAAACCTTTTTTGTCTTTCATGACATACGTCACACGATGGAGACGTCCGAACCGATGCGAAGATCTGATTTCGGCATCTTTTTAAACCCTTCGTCCGTCCTTTCGCACGTCATGAATCCGCACGTAAGCGGCAGGACATAAGAATGGTAGCTATGTGGAACTAGAATCTATTTTAATAAATAATTTCGATTCTAATATAGTCTTACACTCCATACAAACAAGGTTGAAAGCGGTTTCGTTTCACACCAGATGTCTCACCTTGATTGTTTGAAATAGAAGTTAAACCTCACTACAAATCAACGACTACAAGTTCACAAATCTACTTAGTACTATTGTTCAAGTGGATTCAGATTGAACAATAGGCTGTTTAAATCGCTAGAACATCCACTGAAGTGATTTTTACGACGATTTTTTGCGAAGTGGATATAATATTGCTGTATATTGGTTGAGATAGAATTCTAGAACATTAATATTTACCCAAGCTACAGTCCTCTGTCTGTGGTTTCGAAGTGCCTCTCGGAATTTGCACTAGTAGTTAATTAATTTATAGACAAGTGGAGGATGAACTGATTAAGTAAACAATGTCGACGATGCAGTGTTAATTGTGTAAGGTTCGATTATCGGATTGAGATACAATGGTAATTGCCTAGTTGGTACCCATTTACCTACGCGAATGTCCATTCGTGCCTTTAATTAGGTACTGTTTCAATTTTTCTTTTGTTTTATACTATTCTGCTTAGATAATCGAGTGGATTTTCATTTTGTGATTCGTATTTATTGGAAATCAAAACATTTGAAATACCAATTAAAAAGTAAGGATACTAAAAATATTAAAATAACAGGTAGAGTTTCACGTCTTATGACTTCCAGTTTTTCCCGAAGAATCAAATCAAGAAAATGTATAAAGTGTGCACGAATAAAGTTTCTTACTTGATCAAGAATGACATAGTAAATATTTCATAGTTAAGTTGTTCGACAAATGAACACTCTGTTTATATAAGTAGTGTGATTTAAAAAGACCACATCATATTTTTTTCTTTTAGCCTACTACGGTTAGTACCTAAATGATACTGTCAGCAACAAAAAATATTGTCTCAACATTTTTACTCGTTAAACCAATTAAATAGGAACGTTACGAGGCTGCGGTCACTTTGTACTGAATGGCATCGAGATGTGTGTCTGCGGTGCGTTTAAATATTATCTGATATCTCTTAAGTAGTGTCACGTTGAATAAAATCATTGCCGTGTAGCCGCCGCGGGTTGCGGATGAGTGATCTACTTATAAATGGCCACTTATGACGACCACAAACAAATTACTAAAAGAACAAGCGTAGGCTCCTACTCGATGTTCAACTAACTAGGGGCCGTGTTCAGACGTTTAAAGGATGTTGCTCAATGGTTCCAAACTTTATGCTGGTAATTTCCGATGTGTGCATTTGACAGCATTTTATTCTATTTTCAAATGATGTGAATTTTTCAGCTTTCATTATTTTTTCAAACAAATGAATAGAACGCTGTTTGTATTGTGCACTAGAATTTGTCAGGCAATTTTTTAACTGGTTTTATTCCCGGGCATTATTCATATTTTTTTCTTTGAATTTTTTCTCATTTTGGGCTCTCCGCGGGCTTTTAATTTAGGTTAATAAAACGTTTCGTCACAGCAACTAATTTTCATTTATTGATGGTATTTTCCTTATTACTTTCGAGTTTTACTTTTCAAATTAGGTTAATTAAAAACATTTAAAATTTTTGAAAAGATTTCTGGAATTTCTGTTGGAAAGTTTAACGTGTGCAGTTTGGGGACTCCCGTCAGGAACGAGGTTCCTTGCGCGATAGGTACTCGCACGCACACACACACTCGTATGCGAGAAAGTCGCATGGAGGCATAACCCTTTTTTCTTATGTGACGATTTCTTCTAGTCAACTCCTAACGCAAGCCGCGATAAGAAACTTCGTTTCAAAAATAGATCAATCCAATACCTATGTAAATAACTAGGTTCTGAAGACGTCTATGTAAATACCAATTTATTACTCGTAGAAAGATTTTTTGCGGACATTGTTGAATGGCGCAAAGAGCCATCGGAGTGGAATCCCCAGTCAAGTTTTTGCCTAGTAGCGATTACAGTACGCCGGTCTGGTCTTAGAAGTGGGTTGGGTTACGACTAGCTTTATTGGTATTCGACCGTCCGCCAACCAAGGCGTTTTTGAAAACACGACTTGCCCCTTTGATTACATATAAGGGAAAAAGTTAAACACGCCATGTCCACATACGAACACGTCGCAATCAGCAACAACTAAAAATAATTGATTTAGATTCATATTTATCTCCCAACTTGATTGATTTTGATTTTTTTTCGGCTGTCGCTGAAAACCAGCGCTGGGGCTCTGTCTCGCATAGGGTCGTAGCATTATGCTAAACGATGGCCGTTTTGCGTGGATGTGACGCATATTTTCCCCCAACTTGTAATTTTTTTGTGTATGTGTTCGTTTTCTGCGTCATGTTTACCGAAAATAAACGTATTACCTGTCTTTTCTTTACAAATGCAGAAATTATTAACATGTACTAAAACCATGGCACATTATTCATAAAAACGTTATTAATTTAGGCCTAATCGAGCCAACTGAGTAACGACGTCCTTACCCTTGGAGAACTTGTCTTTTATCTGAACATCACATGCGATCGCAATAAAACTGTCAAATGGTATATTCTTGATATGACAGATACGATATCTCCATTAGCTCGCACACCGTCGTCACGACACAAATAAAAAGTTACAATAAAAATCCTTATAACGAATTTGAAATAAGTACTACGAGGTTCGTATATTGGTATAGGTACTGCAGGCTGTAACGTCGGGAGCTCGGCGGACACGATCATAAATTAAAAGCCATCATATTTGTTTTTCGAACGAGCATGTAAATAAAATTCCGATCGACGGAGCGTAACTTTGCGCGGTACGTAATCAACAGTTTTATTCGTCGATTCCGCTGCCTTGATTTCGGCTTCATCCTTCTCGCGGATCGAGCCCGTTCTTCATTCGAATATCTTTCGCTTCGTATTCACCGTTGATGCTGATTAAAACCAACACGTTCAATATATTTCGTTGGTGCTTTTATTGATTTTATTTCGAACCTTTTCTTTTTATCTCTTGTTTCGTCTGGTTTGTCAATCGTCACTCGCAGACAGGCTAGTTAAAAGTTAAAGTGGAGGTCAGTAATTAACAGGCGAGATCAACAAGCCGCTCAATGCTAATAGGGCCTTTCCACGTCAAAGGGCTAAAAGGCGTTAGAGCGCGTCTGTCCGAATAATGACCCAAGCTGTAGTCCCTCCCTGCCCGGCTGCCGGAGTGCACGCCGCGACCTCGCCCGACCCTCGTCAAACGCTCGATTAGCCTAACGTATATACACTAATTATACTTTTTTACGATTTATTCGTTTCTCAATCTTCAGTCGTTTACATTGACGACGCGCGTATCTCTGGCATCTCGCCCACGCGCATCACTATCCAAATTGAATTTCCATACCTGCGTGTCAACTTATTTATTGTATGCGACAAAAAGGGATGGTCGTTAATTTTATGGTCTTTGAGTATCCGTGTCGACGTTTCGGGTTATGGAGACTGTGTCTCGGGGGACCGTCGATAATCTTTGGCACGGGCCTAACTCACGCCATTTATGACAGAGGAACATGACATTTGGGTCCCTAAGTGTTATGAAACGCTAATTAATACGTTATGATGTGAATGATAGGGGAATTGCTGCCGAATCGAGTTGTTTAGTGGTAACGGAGTGCATTAATATGAAAACTGACAGCACACTTTATTTAAATAATCTTTTAGGGCTCATGTTATTGAAATAAAATGAAATGTTTATTTCTGTAAGTAGATCTTTTAAGACACTTTTACACGTCAATATTTTAAAACTAGATGGCGCCGGCATTTCCTAGGTGATTGATCCCTGAGAAGAAATGCCGAAACAACTCTAGAGGTCATGGTCTCTTTTAAAGTCCAATAATTGTATTATTAGGATTTTATGTGAGTCTAACAATGCAGGGCCATGCCTGGAAGGGCCTTTTGAAGAAAGAGCCATTGCAGCTTTGAGTTGACCTGTCCTAACAGACGGCATGCATGCATCAGTCGCGTGTAGCTCAACCCTATTTTAGGGAGCTCAACGACCCGTCACACGACGCTACCAGATCTGCAGGACACTTGCGAAGGCCGTATATAAAATAAATTATTATTACAATAAATGAAATATTAAATAATTATTATAATAAAGGCCCCAGACATTAACAAAACCTTTCATGGATTCCATTTTCAGGTATTGATGTGGTGTCATCATTAATCTCAGTTTCATTCTGGTCTTGGTTTACGTCTATTGTGAAACGGATAATAGATACAGCCGCGGCGCAGTACGATTGTTATGCAATGAATAGCTAACGAACGACCTACGGTAACACTAATAGTTGAGTCTATCAGTGTGTATTAACTGTAATAGTCATTATTAAACCAACAATAGGAAAATATGACTACATAAATTAAAACGAACAATACCGGGTGCTATTAAAAATCCAACTGTTGTTTGAGCAAGAGTTTACGATGTCGCCCTGTTGGTGTTCCAATGTAATCCCGTTTGATAAAGTTGACTATAAAGTCTAATAATAAAATTTTAGACCTAAGTAATTCGTTTTTGTGAAAACAAAATTTATTACGCACGGTATACGAAAAGCTCGTAAAACAGACCGCCTGTTATTAAGTGACAAATCGCTGGATTTTGTCGCAGTCGACAGTCATAAAGTCACAGTAATGGACAAATTATACACTGAAAAGAAATGTTTACTCGACATTATATTTTATTTGTAGGTACTTCAAATAGTGCATTTGTGCAATAAATGCACTATATAAAGCACCAATATATAACGCTGAAAAGCTTTTGAACTTTAACAAAATTGATTTTCTTCGGATCAAGTATCAAATGTTTTCTAGTTTACGGAATAACTGTATTCACTCTCCTTGGAGATCAACTGATCACAGCAGCTTATATTAAAAGGAACTGCACTTTTAATATCTACCTTAAGACAATAAACAGCTAACATTTAACTAGTATTTCCTGTGTGTTGGGAGGCATTATACACATAAATCATACACAGAACAGTCCATGGCTGAACAAATATCTGTAGGCCGTTTGTCTCTATGCGGAATTCGAACCCACGACCCCGATGCACAAGCTGCATACTGTGCCGCTTTTGTAATTATAATTATATTCCTATTCATTTATTTAAATCATTAACTTGGATTCGATCATTAGAAAATTAAATGTATTTTGTGTAATTAAATGGAATGTAGGAATAGGAGATTTTGTTTTCAAACTGAAAGAGCAAAAACTCGTGCTCTAATTCCGCAATTCATAATGCTGTATTCTTTATGTTCTTGGCTATTAGATAACTACTTGGAACAAAACAGATTCCAGATAGGTTATCATGACCGAAAAGGTTTCTTTAAATAAATATCGTCTGACTAAAATAATAAAATAAATATCGTCTGACATTGCACACAGCACCATCTAGTTCCAAGTTAAGCACTTAATTAAGGCTTGTGTTATGGATACCAGATGGTTGATACACTACTTAAATATTTTTTTTTTATCGTAAATACATACATATTATAAATATACATCCATGACTCGGGTACAAATGTCCATATTCATCATACAAACATTTGCCCCTACCGGGATTCGAACCCAGGACCATTTGGTTTCGCTGACTACACTTAGCCACTGTAGCCACTACACCAAACGTGTCGTCAAACATGATGAAATGAATCTGTTCTATCATTAGAAGATCAGATAAACATGTGTTTGATTGTTTATAATGGCAATTCTATACACGATCACAATTTAAATAGTACCACATCAAATTTCATACTGAAATCCCCTCCGTATCAACATAATTACGTAAAAACTCAAAAAAGATCATAAACTGATCCAACACGAACGTCGCCGTCGGTCGGCACGATAAATACTACCCGAAAATGAATGATTAAAATGTAAATATTTAAATAGTGAATATTACTCCCTGTTTGAATAATTAGCAATCGAATGGACAATGGAATTCAATTGTTTTGTTTGACAATTCAATTGTTAATTTATCATTCGAATGTCATGTCATCAATTGTTTTCAGTTTACCTGTTTACAGTTCGAACAATTTCCGTTAAGTTTGATTACATATTTATTTCATGTGTTTTAAGATTTATTATGCACATTTGACACGACATAACTTTTCGTTTAAAATATATGATTGCAACTCTCTTCTTGAAATTTATAGAGACCATTATTCTTTTTTGCCACATTTATATGAAAAAACAATACATAAAATAATTTTACTCTATGTCTGCGTATTTTAATACAGCTTGTTCACATTGACGGTGCTCACTAAGCGTTTCGACCGTCCTTTGTTTTCAGTTTGGCACAATTCGCGAAATATACCTACTTGTACTTTAATTACAGCTATTTGTGTTCACCGCCACGTAAAATTATTCAAATTACGCTTAATTTAATGTTCTTTAAGCAACGAATTGCCGCGTATTTTTTCCCGCCGTCGTGTTAATGGGCCGATTCCCGTATTAAAATCGACAATCGTAAATTTTACAGTAGGTACTAGGTACACAATGTTACATAAACAGAACTTATCTTCAACAGTTACGGCCCGCGTTGAATTATAATTTCATTTCGCGCAAATACCACGTCACACACATTTATTTCTTATCTCCGTGGCTTGAATTTCAGCCGTAAAACGAAATATTTAATCTTTCTTTAAATATTAAATCTTTACGGTGGCTACAACAATGCACGATTTTGTTTCAATATACGGATTTTTTTTCCTAAATACTGTTCAGTTCAAAACCCAAAAGCAAGTATTTAAAGCTTAGACCATAAAGCAAAAATTCCACACAAGACCACAAAGCCAAATTGCTAAAGCGGTTCTAAAACTGTCGACGGTGAGAAGTTCCATAGGAGTGCATGTATGTACACACAGGAGCAGGTCAAGTTACCACAAACTGTCAAATTTTTCTCATTCGATTTTGAACTTAACCTTCAACATTTTAAGGTTTAAATCATTTGGAGAAATTTGAAAGTTTCGTATAACCTGATGTGCTGGCGACTGTACTAGCATAACATGCAATAACGTGGTTCCGTACGCAGATCCATTGTCATTCCTTTCACTGGATGAGCTTTGTATTGCAGCAATAATTTTTATGGTAAGGACAGTATCGTGTCTGCTTTGTTAATTTGGAAAAGGAACCGAGAAAAGCAGAAAGAAGACTTGTATTTAAGAACGCTCAACATTTCAGGGACTCAATATTTAAGTACCTACCAGTGATAGACTATAAATAAATATATTTATTTCCAAAAAGTAAAGTACAGTACAATTAGTATGCGCAGCATTTACAACGTGGAACTTACAAGTGCACAGAGATTTGATCAATTACCCCCATGCTAGGTGGGACCTGTGTTACGGGGGCCCATCCATTATACAAATATTACAAGTAAGTAGTAGGTTCAATAAGTAAGTAAGTAGTAAAGTACGTAGTTCTATGAAAAAGGTGAGGTGAGTGCGTGTAGGGTGTGTGTGCGTGTATGTGTGGGGGGGGGGGGGGGGGTGTGTGGGTGGGGGGGTGTGAGGGCGAGCATGTATAAAGTGGTCATTGTATTGATCGTGTAACTATAAGAACCACCTTTTTGTAAACATAGTATGTACCTAAATTACTTACTCTAATTCAATAAGAGAAATTCCATTTTAAATTCTGCCACCTAAATGTGCATTTTCATATGCAAAGCACATAGTGTCAACGACTGAAATATTTTCAGCGCTAAAGACAATTTAAAAAAAGCGGCCAATTGCGAGTCGGAATCGCCCATGAAGGGTTCCGTAGCAGCAAGTAAATGTTTTTTTTTTATTTGCGTTGATTGAATGAAACGTAAATTGCGGTTTACGATTTATGACGTATTAAAAAAAACTACTCACTAGATCTCGTTCAAACCAATTTTCGGCGGAAGTTTACATGGTAATGTACATCATAATGATAAAACTAAAAAAAAATATTATATGTATTTAAAAAAAATATATTATATTTTTTTTAGTTTTATCATTCTCTCATTTTAGAAGTTACAGAGTAAAATGTGTGTCCCTACCACACATTTTACCACTTTGGAAGTGTCTCTCGCGCAAACTATTCAGTTTAGAAAAAAAATATATTAAAAACCTCAATATCATTTTTGAAGACCAATCCATAGATACCCCACACGTATGGGTTTGATGAAAAACCTTTTTTGAGTTTCAGTTCTAAGTATGGGGAACCCCCTAAATTTATTGTTTTTTTTTCTATTTTTGTGTGAATATCTTAATGTGGTTCACAGAATACATCTACTTACCAAGTTTAAACAGCATAGTTCTTATAGTTTCGGAAATAAGTGGCTGTGACATACGGACGGACAGACAGACAGACATGACGAATCCATAAGGGTTCCGTTTATTGCCATTTGGCTACGGAACCCTAAAAATACCTTTTCAAATAGCGAAAATTAAAAACAAAAAACCTTGATAAAACAAACCACATAATAATGGCAGTACACGCAAGTCACATCCAGAGGGTCTACGGCACGTACCCACAGCGGTCGCCAGTCGGTTGCCCGAGGCCACCGATTTTCAGAGTATTTTCCATGTGGTAGGGACGCTGCGTCGCGTCGCTATCGCCAATTTTAATTCTACACCCACCCCGATGGCCGCCGGTATCCTAGATTCCACCATATAATTTTACACAAGCAATAAGCTGCAACACTGAACTTTTGCCATTTAACTCGGGTGCCGTACGCTTTTGATATTTCACAAAGTTACTCAATCTATAATGCGATACTCGCGAACTTGTGTGGGATGTATTTAGAATGTTTCTATTGTGACTTCTTCGTTTCGTGTGTGTAACCAATTCAAATACCTCATTCCAAATACTTGCGATCGACTGTTAACATTCGAGATAGAATTCCACGGTAAGGTGAACATTATTATCTGGTTTGTAAGCTTGCATTGTACACAGAACATTGTGTGTCTACATATTAAATGAGCTGAACGTATTGAAATACTTGCTTCACAACATAAATAAAATTGAAAAAAAAAATATTGGTATAATAAAAATAACAGGAAACAAAATTTCTTTGTGGAAGCGTTCAAAACGATATTTGAATTATTTCCTTGTTCATGAGAACCGTCTTAAAAGAAATATAGCCATCTATTTCTCAAGTGTTTCTGCCTAGGGGTAAGCTTTATGTTTGATGAATCGTTCACTCAGTACATTGCTCGTTATACTCTTCATTACTTTGATAAATAACCTCTTTGTATCGTGTGAATTCTCCTCAGTGGATACAAAATCTTGATTGAAATATTTAGCAAGTTTGTCTATGTTTCTGCCGTCAAACGCTATCGTGACATTGTTTAGAGGTAGATTCTCGTTGCCCTCCCTGTTGAACCAACAAATCACGTTGACTGCCAACGTTCCGTGATCGAGATTCACGCTGCTGACATAGATCAAGTTGATGTGACAAATACTAGCATGGTACTGCCGAGATTGCCTCTATGGATATTTATGAGAAGGGAAAATAATGTAATGAATAGGTACTTACTGCGCTAATAAAGCTGGATGTTTTTAATGAAAACTAAGGTTTTAAAGGGAGGATTGAATAATGGCAGAGGACATAGGCGGGTAGTTACAAATTTTTTTTTAAATAAAATTCAGCAAAGCCATCATAAAAAGCACCTATCCATAGCAAAAACTTTAGGTACTATTTCTCTTTTTTAAACTGATTGAGCGTATTAAAAATCAAAATCAAAAGTCATTTATTCAAATTAGGCTGAGAATCAGCACTTTTTGAACGTCAAAATCACATAAGACAGTCCCCCCAAAACGCCCACCCTTCACCACTTCCTAGTGCTTTAGCTGGGAAGAAGAAGTGGCGGAACAAACTCCCCAGCAGCACTGCTGTCTGCTCAGTTAGAAGAACTGGATTCTATACATATAAATAAATTAACATTACGAAACACAAAAATATTAAAATTATTTGCCATATGTAAACATACCTTCCTGTCTCTAAAACACAGTAACATTTCCATCCACCTTCTTATCCCGCGTTATCCTCTGCGCGGGCCGTGCGGCACATGTTTCATGCGCGCACCAAACCGCGGTAACGACATTAAATGCTACAATGTCAGGGATGCACTCCAGGTGGACGGTAAATTGGGAGCTCTTTCGACCCAACCGACTGCGGTCTCCTTGTTAATTCCGTTTGAAAGCCGATTTTAGGGTTCTGGCTGGAAGGAAACTGTATTATCTGTGTTTAGGAAGGGCATTTGTTTACAGGACGTTGCGGTGTAGGATCCTGATGAACCAGAATACGTCGCATTATGATAATATGAATAGAATAATGACTGGTTTATAATTTCATAATAATCCTGTAATATACGATTTCAGCAGATAAAAAAAAAATGCTACGTTTCAAGTGATGAAGATGGCGAATAATATAATAGATTATATTGACTATTTATTATATTATATTTTGACGACACGTTTGGTGTAGTGGCTACAGTGGCTAAGTGTAGTCAGCGAAACCAAATGGTCGTGGGTTCGAATCCCGGTAGGGGCAAATGTTTGTATGATGAATATGGACATTTGTACCCGAGTCATGGATGTATATTTATAATATGTATGTATTTACGAAAAAAAAAAATGTATTTAAGTAGTGTATCAACCATCTGGTATCCATAACACAAGCCTTAAGTGCTTAACTTGGAACTAGATGGTGCTGTGTGCAATGTCAGACGATATTTATTTATTTATTATTTATTTATTATTATTTGCAATAGACCTCTACGTTACCCTCGAAGCAGTTGATTGTGCGTAGGTATAATAAGTATTATTAGAAAAGATTTTGGTCACTTACGATTAAAGGCTCCTTCCAACAGACGCTACACGCGACGCGTCACAAAGACACTGCCTGTCGCGCGACGAGCGGTGTCTTTGTGTCGCGTCGCGTGTAGCGCCTGTTTGTAGGAACCTTAAAAGCAAATACACGTGACACGACATAAAACCGGTGATGAGGTTTTTGGTTAACTACTAGTAGTAATAGCAGTAGTAATTATATAAGCTGATTGGGTATCTTTATTGCTAAAATATAAATCTGACAACTAAAGCACAAATTATTCCTAATTAGATTTGACAGAACCCAGAGATTATCTTTGAAGTAAACTTGGTCATCTTTATGATAACCCGTTCCATATTGTGTTGGGGTACACTGCCGAGGTAATAAACTGGTGGTTAGTCCAGTTAACAGCTAACAATGCTATTGAAATATTTTTTGTTGGCTTTAAAGCTTTAGAGATCTTTTCAACCGACATTAACACATAATAAAATCGGTAATAAGCTCAGAAACCAAGTCGGTGTTTTGCGGAGGATAAAAAACTACTTACAATTATTTTGCTTTGAAATAAACGACGTGTTCCATATTATTATGTGGTTTATTGGTAACAGGTGGAACTGTAAAACTGTGATGATTTTGAAAAGTGTGTGCGTGAAGTTATCCTTAGTTTTGTTTTTGTTTCTGCATTACTTTATAAATTTTAGTTTTGCTATCAGATATTTTGTCGTTGATGTCTTCTAAGGGTCGTTTTCTTGCATAATTATTTAGTAATATTGCAACTGCGACTAGTGTTTGATCAATATAATCGTGACAATAACTTTAGAACAATCAGAGAACATTAAATTGAATTCGATGTTAATATTTAGTAGGTAACTCTAACGACTGAAATGTCAATAATTCTAATACGCCGTTATCTAATTCACCTTACAAATTAAACGGTTTACCATCGACCGTAATAGCATTTACGAATAAACGTTTGATTTAAACTACATTTAACATCTATTCCTAGCAATGACACTATTGTTGGTATTGTTTGCTCTGTCTGCACACATTTCGCGGTCTCCTTTTATGGTACTTTAGTTTCGGGCAGTTTATTCGTGCTACACGGCTGGCTGTGACAACGAACTAGGCTAATATCGTTAAATGGTACAATGTTGCAAGTGTACGATGAAAGTAGCCTCCAGTGCATAGAATGGTACCGCTGTTAGAATGGACATCTCTAAAATCGTGGCTTATCCATGTCTTTCCTGCAGTGTTATGGGTTTGAAATTGGAATTTTGAATATACGGGATCTTTTATGACGTGCATTAAATTTTCTGGGCATGCAATTCCGTCTTTTCCTTCCTATATCTAGCCCAAAACCAAACCATGTCGTAAAAAGCAGCTTACAACTTTGTCTTTTGTATGTATTGGTTTATTTTGGAGCCTGCCAGGGGTATCTATATACCTACGGTGTAAACTTTTACGACGGATTAGAACATCAAAGTAAGAAGTTTTTGTACATTTTATGAAGAATGAATCAAGTAAATTGCTTATAAGAGCAATATTAAACATGGCTTACTAGTACAGACGTCGTTATAAAGTGGCGAAAAAATTACAGATGCAGGACTCAATAAAAAATATTGCGCATATTAAAACCTCTAGACGCAATTTAACTCTACGTTACGACCTAACATAATGGAGTAAGAAATCCATTTTAAAGTTATTAAAACACAATAGTACGCCGCGCTATCAGGCTAATTGAAAACTGCACTGTGAGATCATCGTATGTGCCCGTTTATCGGCTAGATACAGCTGCACCAACTAGCTTTCGAGACAAAGCGATGAAAGTTGCACCAAAGACTTTGTTTACGCTTAAGATAGTAGACCTCTTTGAAATACGTTTTAAGACAAATTGAATTGATAAAAAGTTATTTAGCTTGATTAGTACTTACTGCGCAGAATAAAAGGAAAATGCTCAAGCTTGAAACATTTTCATTGCATTTTCTTTTACAAACTACTATTTTGCAAGAGGAAAGCTAGCTATACAGCCTGTATTATTTAGCTTTTTACTTCTTTTTCTATAGTATTTTTTTTATTAAAATCATTGCAATCATTCCTTTCAAGGAGGTGAAAGTAACTATGACTATATCAAGAATAATGAACAACTTTGACTATAGAACCAAATCAGAAACTTTTTACTAGTGTTCAACAATTTTAACTCAGCTTCTTCGCTTAGCATAATCAGCCTATAACGTTCCCACTGTAGGGACAGAGGCCTCCTCTCTTCGAGAGGGAGTGGGCCGTAATCTACCACGCGGGCCCAGTGCTGGTTGATAGATTTTACTTGTCTTCGAATTTTTGGTTCTAGGACATGCCGCCTGTTTCCTCACGGTGTTTTCCTTCACCGTTTCGAGAGCAGTAGTGATGAAATTATTTACACAAAGTAAAGCAACTTCTTGGGTTCGATCCCACGACCTGCAATTCGTAAGTCGAGGCCTTTACCACTAGGCCACCACTGGTCCGCTTGATGCTTTTGTATTCCGTCTAAGTACATAGATGTTGCAGCAACAGACGGTCAGGTTAACAAACTGCAATAGTACAAATTGTACTAACTAATAACACGTTGGTACCCTTCGTTAATAATAACTAGAGTAGCTCGTTTGCCCTGTTACTTTTTACACCTTGCGAGGAATCATTACCAATTACTTCGAGACGTGTATTTACTTCATTCCATATTTAGGTGTATGTGTGTGGATATTTTTATAATGGCCGTAAAACTAACCGTCAGTTCTGTGATCCCAGACACGCCAAGCCCATCGTTATGTTGTTCACGGGTTCCTTTTGACGATATTTTTACTATGGAATTGGCTTGTGTTGGCCCTGTTGGCCACTATTCAATCTAGAGCGATGATGCGTTAGATGAACATAACCACAAGAGCTGATTTACAGTCCTAAAACTGAACAGGCCTGTCACAGGTTTCAGGATATTAAAAAAAAAACCCATCAAAGCTCTAGGTACTAAACTTACTGATCCTTCAAGACTTCTCTACAAAGGCGAAGCAACTTTTAAAGTAATTTTAACATTTTATTTTGTTCCAGTTCGTAACGGCTACTCGTGCGTACCAGTAGCTCTAGCCGATGGTCTGGACATCAGGCTGGGGACAGCTGTCACGGATATACAGTATGGAGGACCTGGGGTCACTGTGAAGGCTGTCAGCACCAGAAATACAAGTCAGCCGCAAACATTTAAAGGTAAAGGACCAAAGTTCTTGTAATACTTTTTACTTTTCTAGTCGTTTTTATGTATTTTTGGTAGGACAGGTAAGTATAGTACATTACTGCAGCGGCCAGCAAAAGATGCATTGATGGACGAACGTGTAAATTTGTGCCGATGCACACATACGTAAGGCCATCAATGCCTAGTTGTGGCCAAGGCTCGTATAGTACTTGTCTCAAATAATTCGCGGAAATTAAAATACAATTACTTTTCAAAATCAATGAGGAATAACCTACAAGAATAATTTTTCCCGCGTTAAAGTGTTCATTTGTATTTTTTTTTCAATAAATAGCTTTCTATTTGCAAGCCAGTTCGAAATTTAAATAAAACCTTTGATAAGTTACCTCCTTGATTGCCAAGTTTCGGAGTAAAAGATCGTTCCATTTTTAAATTACACGATAGATATTTTATTTTATTTATTAGGGAAAACAAACAATTACACATTAAGAAAAACAGAAAGATAGAATACAGAAATGATACAAATGTGAAATCAACCACGTTCTCCACAGATACACAGTGAGACAATTTGGTAAATTTAAAGACTAGCGTTGTAAACAATACATAGGAGGAAAATTAATATTAAAGTACCAACAAAACAAAGCCCCAAAGATGGCGCATATAAGCGGAACAAAAGTTTCACATTAATTTTTCAATATATTAAGTAACATGAGTTTAAACTTACTATGTGGCAAAGCAAACAGATCCAAACTGCAGAAATTCTTATTAAAATTGCTCGTAAGGCGACGAAGAGGTGCACGCAAGCCTGCGTTTGTACGACAGGAAGTAGTGGCGAATACAGGTCGTGAGCGCACCTCGCGTCCCTGGCATGTTCTAGGAACTATATAACACAACTTATTACTCATGTCTAAACAATCATACGAATTATTGCATAAGTCATACAAAAATGTGGTTTCAAGAAAAGTACGCCTTGAACTCAAAGGAAGTAAATTATATTTTTTAAGTAACTCACTATAAGAGAGGTAACAACTTTTAAAGCAGCGATAATGCATAGACTTCAAAAATTTACGTTGTATGCTTTCTATACACTCAATATATTTATTGTAGTAGGGGTTCCACACAGGTACTGCATATTCTAATTGAGACCTAACTAGTGATCGATAGAGATATAAATATGTACTTGGGTTCATAAATTCTATGACTGATCTCATCACAAAGCCGTACATGCGATAAGCATTATTAACAATTTTATTAACATGTGTGTCTAAGTGCAGTTTATCGTCAAGTAATATTCCCAGGTCGCGGATCAAACTCTTCCTTGCCAGTGATTCACTGTGTATTGCATAGGGATATTTAAAAATATTTTTATTTTTAGTGAAGCTAATACAGCAACATTTAGAAATACTGAGTTGGAGTTTGTTTTTAGTGCAATAATTTGCAAGACGATTGAGGTCTTGTTGAAGTAGTTGACAGTCAAGCATAGTTTTGATGGGCCTAAAGACTTTAAGATCATCTGCGTAAAGTAAGAATTTAGAATTAAGAAAGCACATATCAATATCATTTATAAATATAATAAATAACAAAGGCCCCAATATCGAGCCTTGAGGTACCCCTGATGACACAGTTATGGATTTGGAATGGAAACCATTAACTACCACTTTTTGCGTTCTATTCGTAATATAGGAACTAAACCAACGGAACAAATCGCCACGAATGCCATTAAATGCTAATTTGCCTAAAAGTAAATTATGGTCGACCTTGTCAAAGGCTTTACGGAAATCAGTATAAATAGAGTCCACCTGTACACGTGTGTCCATATTATTGAATAAATAATCAGTATATTCAATCAAATTAGTAGTTGTAGATCTTTTCTTGACGAAACCATGCTGTTGCTTAATAATCCGATCATGAATAATTGGATATAGCTGATTGTGGACAAGCCTCTCGAAAAGCTTTGACAAAATCGACAGAATGGAAATAGGACGGTAGTTCTCAATTTCACATTTAGGACCAGATTTATGGACAGGGGTGATATTGGCTCGTTTCCACACTTCTGGGAAAATTCCTTGGCTCAAACATTTCTTATAAATAATGTACAGTGGGAGACATAAAGTGTCAGCGGTATTTTTAAGGAAGAGTGGCGGGATACCATCTGGACCTAGACCTTTAGAACAATCTACGGATTTCAAAACACTGTGTACTTGCTCAATACTGATCACAAGATTGCTAACGAGACGACTATTCTTAGCATCGCCGAAGGTCTGCTGCTGCACATTGCTGAGAGTGGAAGGCTCATAAACAGAATGGAAGAACTTTAAAAAGAGATCACAGATTTCATCTGAATTATTGGATGACTGTCCCGCGTAATGCATTGTTGAAGGAATGGAAGCTGTGGATTTACGGTTGGATATAAAAGTCCAAAAATATTTAGTGTTAACTTTTATGCTATCCTCAACTGACTTCATGTATCGGCAGTAACAAGTTTTAGATTCAGTATGAAATCTCGACCTATATAGTGAAAATTGTTCATAATCTGATAAATTTTGATACGCCTTCCATTTACACCACGCCTTAGTTTTATTTTTAAATATGTGTATCAAAGAAGGTGAAAACCAGACCGGATATTTGGAAGACTTGACCGATGTTAAGGGAACATGAGCTTTAATAACTCTATAAATAACTTCATAAAATAAATTTACTGCATCTTCTGCAGATTGTCCAAGTAACAATTCGTCCCAGTTAACTTTGTCCAAATCACCATTAATTTTTTCGTAATCAGCCTTAAAGGAATTTTACCTATGTGTAAATTTACGTGTCATGGCTCGGTTACCTAGATTGAAAGAAGCCAGTATACATAAGGGTGGGTGATAAGGGTCTGAGGTTAATAGTGCGTCAGTAGGTGTTACAACAGAACACTCAGTATTACTGATCACCAAGTCCAAAATCTTTCCTGTCGAATTTTTTTATATTATTATACTGGTAGGCATTAAAAATGGACATAAAGATGCTTAAGTGTCTACAAATTGGAGAGTTGCTGCTATTTAAATCTAGTGTGGTAGAACATGAACCTCTAGCAGCTAACCAATCAATATCGGGAAGATTGTAATCACCAAACAGATAGAAATTTTGAACACTTCCACTCTCAACAACTGCTTGCAAAAGCTCCAAATATGCAACATAAACACTTTCGGGTGTTTTTGGTGGAATGTATGCTGAACATATGATATCGTACTTTCCTTTCGTTGCGCTTGGGATACGCAGAATGACATGCTCAATGTATTGGTTTAATAAGATAGTGCACTCAATTGAGACTGATCCCAGTCCCTTCAGTATCGCTATAAGGGTGCCACCACCATCTTTCTTTTGAGTAGCCTTTCGATCCCGATCACATCTGTATACGGAATACCGCTGATCCACAAACTCCGAGTCGAATATTTCAGGGGTTAACCAAGTCTCCGTAAGTATTACGATATCGTAGCAGTTGGATAAAATATTCATAAATAGTACATGCAGTTTAGTGCGAAGCCCCCTACAATTTTGATAGTATATTATTAATTTATCAGCCATAATCGTAGGTATATAATCGAAGCAGTAATATTAAATAAGTCAGAGCAAGTTTAGAAGCATATCCTGCCAGACAGTGGCAAATAGATAATTTTAAGAAGTACAACTTGAAGTCAAGTATCATCATAATTAGCAATAAATTTAAAGTAAAATTGTTAAAACTCTCTTTTACATAGAATAGTAAGTGTAGAAGATGCACGTATAGTATAATATTGGAAAAGCAAAAATAGGTTACGGATAGCATGAGAATAATATACCGTAAAACTGCAACATTTATGAAAACATTTACATTAGACAAACAAAATGTATCCACGTTATCAACATTAAACATGAATAAAATTAAAAAGTACATAATTGAAAAGTAAATAAACACTACATTATAAAGTTCATTATTCGTCCATAGGGATTGAATCGTTCTTAGTGGTAGAGTCGTCCCTAGTGGCAGCAGCCCCTGGTTTGATTTTACTGAGATCTTGGTGTGACCGAATAGCGAAAGACTTCGATTGTTCCTTTTCACGGACGAGTATGGTGCCATGCATAACCCACACAAATTTATAATTATGTAATGTAGCGACATTCTTACATTCACGAAATAATTGTTTTCTTTATATGAGTTTACTATGTAATTTATTTGGCCGCTGAACCAGGACAGATGTGTATTTCCATACAACTTTTGCCGGCTGATGCTCACAACATGTATTTCGCCAGTAGGTACAGCCATTTCGATTAATCTCGAAGAAGGTTGTCAAAATAATGCTCAAATTTCCAAGCATGTTTGAGAAAATGATAATAGGTATAGGTAGTGAATTTCTTTAAAACGGGTAGGTAAGTTTTGTCTTATTTTCCCGTACTTACCTTTATTCAAAGTTCCTGTATTGCACACGTACTGCAAAACTGTGTGCCGTAACGAGGCAACAATGGGAAAAAAGCGTTCGCTATCGATTGTAGCCGGCGGCGGCACATATCCATATTGCGTTAGCGTCTGCATTTTCTGTTCCAAATAGACAAATCAAATTCATGTGGCCTTAATATTAAGGAAGTGCCATTTGCCAAAAAAAAAAACAAAGTGGGATAATGGGCGTTATGAGAAAAATCCACAACGCCGTCGTCCTGGCTCTTTGTCATTTCTTTGTCGTGGAATGATTTGCAATTCTAACGCGTTAATTTTACTTTGACGAGGCGCAAAAATACGGTCGGGCCTGTGTTGACCCGGGCGGCGGTCTGTGTTCTCTCCCCCTTCTTCACCACAACCCCCCCTCCATTCGCCCAGCCGGAGGCTCTTCCGCCACATTTGCATACAGGCGGAGTCTATCGTAGACGAGGCAGTTAGATGTTTAAAAGGCGGTGCTAGGCTGTGCTAGCGGTGTAGCTATTTCTGGCTCGTATTTTACGCTTCGCAAATCTCCGAAGTTATAACAATAGAATTGCTACCTACACAAAAGATATTGACACTTACGTCATTGTCAATTTCTCATACAGATGTGATAAGTGACGCTTTATAGAAATGAAACGCTAGAATTATCGACTAATTGCTGATAGTCTTTTGTATTATTTTCTAGACAAAGCAATAATATATTCGCAATGATAGACTTTACTGTTAAAGATCAACAAATTAACAGCTTTGAAAAGGTAGATATTGTTAGAAATACCAAACTAAAAAGCTAAAAGTCAAGAAATACACTGTTTACCGCTCACTTCACATTTGACCGACTTTGGTCTCATTATCCTTTTCCGGTCATGGCCTTCCGTTAAGCTCAAACGGATTACGCAGAAATCAAACACAGTTTTTGATATATTTTCCCTTATCTTCGGGTATCATTTACAAAGTATTGTGAAGGAGATGTTCGTCCGTCTCTTTGTTAGTCCCTGAGGCCTCGGTACCGAACTTGCTCTTAAAAGCTTTAGCGCCGAGTAAGTATATTGAGGAAAACTATAAGGATTCATGTTAACATCACTATATAATATAAAACAAAGCTCTTTGTCGCGTTTGTTTTTCTTGTCTACAATCACGACCTTTCAAAAAAAAAAAAAATTTCCGTTTTGCATTTATTTTACCTTTTTATTTATTTATGTGTTTTACCCTGACGACCTCAACGACGGCTCGTGGCTAAATAATAGTAGGCGTACGGGTCGATCGAAGGTTAGCTACTCTTGCTGAGGCCGGTCCGTCCTTGCTTCGAAAAGCACCGTTGATCCCGGCTGTCATTTGTAGATCTTTGACAGTCGTTACGGGTCGAAGTCAGACAACCAGTATTACTTAGGGGTACCATATTACCCAGCAACTGGGTTGTGGAAGTCAAATGGGCAGTCGCTCCATGTAAAGCACTTGTATTCAGCTGCATCCGGTTAGACTGGAAGCCGCCCGAACTTAGTTGGGAAAGGTTAGGCAGATGTTGAGACCCGACGATCTCAATACCCGACAAGAACCTCTCCTTGTTCCCACAATTCTCGATCTTGATCAATATGGACCAATTCTGTCCGTCTTCAGCTTATTCCACCAGCCGTGCCTGGGTCCATCACATTCGTAGACTTCTTACCTACTTATATGGTAATTTTTCCAATGAGGTCGTAAAAAAACTGGCAAAAACAGGATGTAAAAAATCGTACCAAGAAATAACAAAATTCTCGACAGTGTTACACATTTTCACTCTCGGAAAAAGTATCGGAAAATTTGAATTCCTGTAAAAAAGAAATGTAAGTAATAGGTTTTTTCGACGTAGTCCACGAACAGCACCCGTCCGAATAGCACCGACGCGAATAGCACCGAGCCTAGTCCACGAACAGCACCTATCAATATTTTTGGCAGGTGCTATTCGTGGATACAAATCTATTTTATTATTTGTGTCCACGAACAGCACCTACGGCTCGGCAGCCTAGTGCTGGGATGCATTTGTTTAACAGGACATTATTAAATGAAACATATCGATAAAAATCACTAGAACGTTTATTAAGAAATATGTCTAGGCGACATTTAAATATAAGAAAAAACAATAAAAAACCTTATGATAATAATTATTAATCTTACAAAATAATAAATCTGTAACACTTTCTTAATTTTTAATGTATCACAATCAGTCTTTTCAGATCACCTCACCTTTATTGCAAAATTAGACTTAGTTTAATCTTACTAAATAATATCACTTTCTTATTTTATAATATATCACAATCAGTCTCCACATATCACATTTATTGAAAAATCAGCAAATACAAATATTTCGGTCTAGGCGACATTTAAATATAAGAAAAAACAATAAAAAGTCTTATGATAATAATTACTAATCTTACAAAATTATAAATCTGTAACACTTTCTTAATTTTTAATGTATCACAATCAGTCTATTCACATCAAAGGTGATGAGAGTAGCGATACTGTGTAACGTGCAAAGACACGTGACACAGTATCGCTACTCTACAATTCTTATAGGGTGCAGCTTGTCGTACCCTTGCGCATTGCGAGCAAGCAATTTTCGACCGATTCCACCCATCGGACGCCATACATTGGACCTTTGGCTGATAGTGCGTTAAGACTGTTTATCGTGTAGCCGTGATTTCTTGTCACTGTTCTAGCGACGCGACAATGCGCCGGAGCACACGAAAGTATGACGAATTTAACCGAACGCTTCCGGAGCTTGTTTACGTAAAATTGCAAATAATATTATTAGTTCGGATAGCTCGGCAGGGCACAAAGGGACGTCACAAGAATAGTTTATAATAGTTTGTATCTGTATGTTCCGTGCTAACAAAAGGTGTAGTAGATTTATTAGTGAGTATCTATAAAACACAATAATGGAGCCTGTTGCCGGTAGAAGTGATAAAAATAGTAACATTAGCTACATTTCCAGTAGAAAAGGAGCGCCATTACTAATACATAGTGATAGACAGTACAGAAAATTCAAAACATATAAAAATAATGCTAATGTGTTATGGCGGTGCATAAAAATATCGTGTAGAGGGTTCCTGACGCTTGATGGCAATGAAGATGTAATAAAAATTACAGAACACACCTGTGAACCCATGAGCAGTGCCCAGACAGAAATAAAGAAAAGTATGGATGAACTTCGACAAGAAGCTGCAGCCACCGATGGTCCTATTCCTACGTTATACAAGAGCAAAATAAATAAACTACTCGATGAAGGTCTCAACTTAGTAGCCGATTGCCCAAATTATAAAAACATTAAGTCTAGTCTTTATAACATAAGAAATAGGGCTTGTGGAGTTAGCCGACTAAATGCAAAAACCGCGGGCGAGGTACAAGTAAGTAATCTTCTAGCCGCCATCCTATTAATATTATTATATTATATTATTATTCTTTTATTTTTTTATTCACAATATAAAAAATTGCAATTTGAAATATATAAATTTAATCAGTAGGTAGTAGTTCACATAGACTATGAAGTAAAAAAATTAAAACAACTATTTTTTTATTTTGCTAAAACTGTACGTTGAAAGTTAGTGTTTTAATTATTTTCTAGATCCGTGATTTTGTTACACACAATGATATATCTACCTAATTTGTCTATTTATGAACACCTTTTCTAGGTACTTTCCCCATATTATTAAATATTTTTTTTAAATATTATTTGTTTTTTATAATTATATTTATTAAAAATGTAATTTTATGATATTGCTTATGGATTATAGGAGTATAATAGTAATAATGTTTGGACATCTATATACAGCACCATTTAATCCTAAACTAAGCTAATCTATTTATTTTAAGGTACCCAAACAATATTTGGACTTCTTGTTAGCTGATTACTACGATGGGAAAAATCGAATTCTACTATTCGCCACGTCAAGAAGCAAAGAAGAACTTGCCAAAACACGTCATCTGTATTGTGATGGAACTTTTAAATCTGCGCCGAAACCTTTTCTGCAGATTTATAGTATCCATGGTGATATCGATGGTGTCGTTAAGCCGTTAGCATATGCTATGCTTCTAAATAAAAAAATGTCTACATATAAAACATTATTTCAATTATTAAAATCTTCGATACCAGCAATGACTGTAGATTTTTTCACGAGTGACTTTGAAGAAGCCGCAGTGAGAGGAATACTGTCTGTATTTCCCAACGTAGCAGTAAAGGGATGTTACTTTCACTTTAAGAAGGCGTTAAAAAAAAAACAGAAGGAGCTAGGTCTTAACGACAATAGTATATATAGAAAGCACGTTGCTCTATGTACAGTGCTCCCTTATTTGCCACCGAATGATTTAGATGACGCTTGGCTTTACATTATGAGTGAGAGTCCTCAAGATAGTAATATAACAAAATTTAACGACTACATGATCACACAATGGATTGACCACAAATTTTGGTCAAACAAATGGTGTTGTTATGGCCAGACTCACAAAACGAACAATTATACTGAGACTCATTATTCGGTCATTAACAAATCAATTAATAAAAATAATAAGAACTTACTTAATGTTTTAAGAGTCTTACAGGAAAACTGTAAGAATTTCACTGACATACGAAAAAAATTTGCTACTTCTAATTCACAAAAAAATGCCGCAAAAAGAAACCAACTAATAGACAATATTATAAAAGAATATAAAAGTGGATTTATTTCTCTTGGCCACTGCATGGAAAAGCTGCGATTTTAAGGCTTTCTATTTTTAAATTTAAATTAGAATAATGTAACACCTGCGCAATCGACGGATAGTGAAGGACAATATACAAAATGTTCACGGAGCGCTGTTATTAGTACATCAATAAGGATCTAAGGCTGATTTTGCTGATTTTTCAATAAATGTGATATGTGGAGACTGATTGTGATACATTAAAAATTAAGAAAGTGTTACAGATTTATAATTTTGTAAGATTAGTAATTATTATCATAAGACTTTTTATTGTTTTTTCTTATATTTAAATGTCGCCTAGACCGAAATATTTGTATTTGCTGATTTTTCAATAAATGTGATATGTGGAGACTGATTGTGATACATTAAAAATTAAGAAAGTGTTACAGATTTATAATTTTGTAAGATTAGTAATTATTATCATAAGACTTTTTATTGTTTTTTCTTATATTTAAATGTCGCCTAGACCGAAATATTTGTATTTGCTGATTTTTCAATAAATGTGATATGTGGAGACTGATTGTGATATATTATAAAATAAGAAAGTGATATTATTTAGTAAGATTAAACTAAGTCTAATTTTGCAATAAAGGTGAGGTGATCTGAAAAGACTGATTGTGATACATTAAAAATTAAGAAAGTGTTACAGATTTATTATTTTGTAAGATTAATAATTATTATCATAAGGCTTTTTATTGTTTTTTCTTATATTTAAATGTCGCCTAGACATATTTCTTAATAAACGTTCTAGTGATTTTTATCGATATGTTTCATTTAATAATGTCCTGTTAAACAAATGCATCCCAGCACTAGGCTGCCGAGCCGTAGGTGCTGTTCGTGGACACAAATAATAAAATAGATTTGTATCCACGAATAGCACCTGCCAAAAATATTGATAGGTGCTGTTCGTGGACTAGGCTCGGTGCTATTCGCGCCGGTGCTATTCGGACGGGTGCTGTTCGTGGACTACGTCGTTTTTTCCATGCTTTTGATTAACAAGCCATGCAAAGTCGGGCTTCAGTTTGTCATATTGTGACATCCCTATATCAAAGTTGTTCACGTAAAACTTACGTCACGACTAATACAATAAATAAGGAAGTTCGTTTGTATGTTTGTTTATTGCAGGACTTCCTAAACTTTGTACAGTGGATGTTTATGTCTCGGAAAAGGACACTGGCTACTGTTATCTTGTTCTGCTAAACTTTATCGGCATTTTCTTTGCTAAAACGTGACTGTGTAACAAACAAATGCTATCCGAACTCGCGTACATTTTAAGGATTGTTGTTACATAGCCAATAAAGCCACGAAAATAAATATATATATTAATATAAGTATGTATATGTATGTTTGCAAACTCTCCTGGTGAAACTAATTAAGTTTACGACAGCCGAAGGATCGAAAAAAAAATGAAATGATTTTTATAACTTTTAATTAATAAAATTAATTACAATTAATTATCCTAAGAATATTCATTCCACGTCTTATGGAATGCGTATTCTTACAAAATTAATCATTAAAATTAGCTTGCACAATCGATTGACGTCAATGCTGCATCGGCCATTTGATATTGTCAACCACTATTGGCGTAATTGCAACGTCTCGGTCGGCGATCTTCCTATAGTAGCACTACATGACTTTTGACTGACCGGTTGGCGCAGTTGGTAGCGACCCTGCCTTCTGAGCCGCTGGTCCCGGGTTCGATTCCCGGACAAGTCAAACATTTGTGTGCATGAACATGTCTGTTTGACCTGTGTCTGGGTGTGTATATGTATATAAGTATGTATATCAGTCATCAGGTTACCGTACTACAGGCTCTGCCTAGTTCGGGACCTGAAGACCTTGTGTGGATGTTGTCTCATATATACATATATGTCTCATACATAATTAACTTTTCTTCAACTCAGCCATCGCAGTCCACTGCTGGACATAGGCCTCTCCCAGGTTGCGCCACAACACCCTGTCCTCCGCCTTCCGCATCCACTCTGTCCCAGCCACTTTTTTAAGGCGTCCCACGCTACGCTTGCCGATGCGCGGTCTCCACTCCAGGACTTGTCTGCTCCACCGGCCATCGGTCCTTCGACAAACATGGCCAGGTGCCAACCCACTGCCACTTCAGCTTGCTTACTCTGCAAGAGTCGGAACAACGGTTCTTTTCCGGACAATTTCATTTCTGATTTTATCCTTCAAAGAAACTCCGAGCATAGGGTAAGTAATAGATGATATAACAACAAAATCTCTAATATTAACAACATATAACAACGGAACCTATAATTTTATTTAAAATAGCGATTAGTTAATATAATGAACGATTGATATAATTTTGACATAACGTAGGTACATTAAATATAAAATCGTTTGACATACCACTGAAAAGATATAAAACTTATTTGCACCAAAACGTAAGAAATTTAATGAGCAAAAGCAACAGAGAATTAACAATAGGTATACTGCAGCGGCAAAACGAATATTCAGTGTGAATTTTTACGAGCTGTGGCTTCTAATTTAAGCTTAAAAAAACAATAGCTTTGTATTTTGTTTAATAAATATTTAAAAGAATTGTTACTGTTTGTAAGTTCTATCGTAGTTATAGGTAATAGTAACCTAAGTAGATATTAAACATAACTATATATTATAGTAACCACTATAATATTACCACCTGCGCTAAGATAGGTCGACGGAGCCCCGCTTAGCGGGGCTCCTATATCTGGGTGGTTTAAAAAAAGCTCCGCTCCGCTTCGCTCCCGCCTTAGCCTTCTAACCTAACCTATCCGAGTCGGGGTACTCTGAGTCGGGGTGTTAACCATAATGACGTTTTTTATATACAATATTAAACGTTAGACCTAATGATTTTCGATTAAATAAACGTTATATCAAACAACGTTATACTAATTAAGTTTTAGAATAAATAAATGTTATATGACGTAAAGAAATTATATCAACAGTTGGTATATCTCACGTTGATTATATCTTATGAACGATAGTAAAATTAAATTAGACCAAATGAGTTTATACGTTATGAGATGCACCCCCGAGCATAGCACGAGCATAACTTTTCCTAATTCCAAAAGAGTGTAAGAAGAGTCCAACATTCACTTTTCACCGAAGACAGTCTACATCTAATGCAAAGGTTTAATATTCATAACAAATATTCACGCCTGGAATCCCGGAAGGGTAAGGCAAAGGTACCTATAGTACAACCAAATTTCGCCTGGTTACAGGGGGCGAGCCTATTGCAATCAACCGGGCACCAATCTACTGAGAAATTCCGGATGCAAAAAGCCACTAACACTTGGCCCGACCCGGGAATCGAACTCAGCACCTCATGCTCAGCCGTAGCACCAGTGACCACTAGACCAACGAGGCATTCAGTTTAATAAAATCTAACATACAATATGTAATCTGCGCGAACGAATAAAAAAAAACGTAGCGACTGATGATGGGATACTGTTTTAATAACTTGAGCGGTATGAATTTGAGTAAGCAAAAAATTAACTAAACTAACGACGAATGTTGATTAATAATAAAATCCAGAACGAGCTACTAACAGTGGGTTGTGATTAATCCATTTCAGATATTAAAATTCTAGCCGTGCGACTAAATGACTAAGTGAGCGACTAGAAATACAGAGAAGGCCAACTTCAATATTAAGATAGAGACGATTTTTCCAATTGAGGTTAGTTCGAAACACTTAATTTAAGATAAAATGCAGCTCAGTATAAATAAATGCAGGACGTAACGTTGATACTCAAACAAAATAGTAGGTCACTCAAATATTCTGAAGCTTCTCATTTTGTATTTTAAGTAACTCAAATTAATGTTTGTAAGTTGCTGTTCTGTTGATTTCTCGTCACTCGCAGTCAGTCGCTCACTTAACGCTTTATAACGTAAATTAATTATTTTTGTCACTTAAAACTTTAATTTACAGTCACTCGTTTAAAATCTGCAACAGAAAACGAAGCAGGTTTCATCGATTTGCAATCTGAATCGCAACACAATCCTTTTACCAGAAGAATCAATTGAAGAAACCTTTCGTAGTCGGGTCAAACAGATACTACGTGTGTTCGATATAAAGAAATCTTTATTTAGCATTTTACAGGCTTTGTTGTGGTTAAACCTTACCTTTCACAGTGATTGGTTCCACCCTACAACCCCTTTCATTTGACTGGAATTTAATATAGGATACCGTCGAGAATTGCATGTTTTTTGTATTTGTGTTTAAAGGTGTATTGGATTAAAATAGGAATAAGAGTCAAATAATATGAACAAATGAAATGGTTTGTACATTTTTTTTGTGTGGAATATATAATTCCAAGAAGCTAACGTTGTGGAAAATACCTTGCCTTTTATTGTAGAAAATACCTCATCGATTGTCCAAGCAATTTGAATAATATCGTTCAATAAGGCTCCTGCAGACAGGCGTCACGCGGCTACGCGACTCTAGTAGAACAATTTTTATGAAAAGTTCATGAATATCGCACTAATCGCGTCACACCGTTGCATCGCGCCTGTCCGAGGGAGCCTTTACAACTGGGCCATTATTTATATTAGACGGTTTCCAAGTTTAAAACATCTCAATAGAGTTTTTAATTGTAGCTGTCGCTTTATGTACAGGTTTATGTCCAACACTCGTGTACTTAAGTGCTGTTAAAATAAAACCATAACATTGCAATAATATTCATCAAACGATAGGTACTTATTATAAGGACAATTATAAAATAAAACAAATTGGCAAGCTCGTAAACTATACGACGCAGCTGCGCAAGCACCAATTTCCCTTGCCTACAATATAGGCAATGTAGGCAAGGAAATTGGTGCTTTAGAAAGAGTAAACTAATTATAAATATGTGCACCAATAAAAACTTTAAACCGCTTACTTCATTACTCCACAAGTTGTGTCCATAATTACGTTTTCAAACATCCGCATCCCGGTGCGTTTGTATTGAACCGTGTGAATGCAAGTTAAAACCCTGTGTCCACTATTAGGTTAACGTTGTTGACTTACAATAAAGGTAAACATTATATGGAAACCAGGATTTGATTGTAGTAATATTGTTTATACGCAGCGAGCAAGGGTGGTGATCAATGCTCGTTCTTTGTAAGTATGATAAAACACTTTAGACTTGCAGAGTGACGTAAATTCAAGGCAATGAATTGTTTATCAAATTGACTACCAACTTAAATTGTCCGTATATTCAAATCACAAATGTCATTCTTTGACCGTTGTGTGAAATGGCTATAACGCGGAAAATTGACGTAGTATGTCTATTTGATTGTACGTCACACTGAAAGTTAAAAAAAAAACTAAATGATGTAGAAGCCTGTTAATATTTTTATTGCTTTTAGAAGTAGTCTCCGTTCCTTTCTAAGCACCGTTGCATGCGATGGAACCATTAACTGAAGCAGTGGGCCCACTCTTCTTTACGGATTTCTTCCACGGCTTTTTCAAACGCAGCCACAGCATCTTCAGGGTTCATAAAACGAATACCTATAAGTTTATATTTTATTTTTGGATATAAAATAAAAGTCACAAGGTGCCAGGTCAGGACTGTAAGGAGGATGACTTACTTACTCCACACTTTCGATATACAAATATTCGATAGTCCGTCTGGCGGAGTGAGCTGGAGCGTTGTCGTGGTGGAGGAGGATCCTGCTTCTTGGGCGCTGCTGCGTAACATTTTCCAAGACAACTGGTAAACAATGACTGACATACCAATCCGCAGTAACAGTCTTTATATCTACTAGGACAATTGTTGCGAAATGACCCGTCCGTCAAAGAATGAAGCAGTCATCTTTTTCCCTTGACTTCTGCCCCTCTTTACTTTTGTCGGAAAATCTTCGAAAGGAAACATCTATTGCGTATCTATATCTGACAATTGCGTGCACTGACTGGACAGGTCCACTCAATCTGTTTGGTTCTTTCCTCAAAATACCATTTCAGACACCGATCTGCATAGCCTTCACATGATCTGACCAAGATTCTGTCTGGACTTTAAAATAGACTGTGACCTCTGAGTTTGTTTCGGCCTTTCTTCTCAGAGTAGTCAGATAGGAAACGCCGACCTCATCTAGTTTAAAAAAAATATGATTGACGTGTAAAAGAGTTTGTACAAACCTACTTACAGAAATAAAATCATTTATCATTTATTGCGCAGATTGTTTTTTGGTTTCGGGTTCGTAACAATATATCCAGCTTTCATCACCTGTGACGATGTCATATACAGCATTCGAGCCACCTCCGTCATACTTTTTTAGCATTGAGCGGCACATTATGAGGTATCCATTTATTACAGAGCTTTCTGACGCCTAAATATTCATGTAAGACTTTTTGTAAACTTGCTAGAATCTGTTGATATGTCACCCTTCTATCATTAGCCGCACAGCACTCACGTTATCTTCCGTAGTCGCCGTAGAATAACTTTCTTCTCGCGAATCATCAGTGAGTTTGCTTCGACCACGTTTAAACTCATTAAACCAGTTGTAAACAGTGGCACGGGATGGGGCTTCGTTATGAAATGCTAATCGAAGTCTATCATAACATTGTTGTTGACGACACGACACGTAATAAATCACTGAACGAAAATTTTCTCTAGTCAAATCCATTTCGACGCACGACAGACACTTTTTAATTGCCGCAAATTTGTAAAAACAAATAACATAATTATGAATTCATTACACATCTTCAGATCCCCGAAGAGTTCCTAATTCGAAATATAAATATTTTTTTCATAGGCTCCTTTTCTTACTGGCCTATTCTAAAAACTTTCAGTATGACTCCCGTACAATCACAGACTTATAAGTGTACCCATTCTCTTTGCTATACCATAATTTATCTTTGCAGGTGACGTGGTACTTTGTACATTGCCTCTGGGCGTACTGAAGGTGGCTGTGGCGAACAGTGGACAAAGCCAGCAGAACTTCGTCAAGTTCGATCCGCCGCTACCAGATTGGAAGGTATGGAATTTTCCTTTTGTTAACTCCTACAATACATTTGTATTTCAACATATTAAGTATTAAACATATAGAAGCCTAGATTTTACCCAAAGGTTTGTTGGAGAATTGAGGCCAACGCTAGATTTAATATTTTATAACTTAGGCTTGTATTGTATTGTGCTAAGGCGGTAGCAATGTCCAAAATCGACTCAGTAATACCGGGTGATGTGAAACAAAGAAAAAGTCAACAACCTTCTACCAATGAGTGCCAAAAAGGCGGATACGAGGATTAGAAAAGCATCCTCCTGTATTATAGCAACAAACTGTGACCACCAATCCGCATGCCAAACGACCACGCTTGGCAAGCGGACCACGCACAAATAGGTCACAGGTCATAGCAGAAACGTGCCGTATCCAGATCATTGACAACAAACATATCAATAGCTTTGTTTATTGTGCATCTAGTCTACACACATTCGATACAACGCTATATAACATGCAGTATAGCGCATCAATATTTGCGAAGGTTGTCCTACTTCATGAGTATATTTTGTTTTAGATAGCAGCTATCAAGCGGCTGGGTTACGGGAACCTAAACAAAGTAGTCCTATGTTTTGAACGAACGTTCTGGGACCCGAGCGCAAATCTCTTCGGCCATGTTGGAACGACCACCGCAAGCAGAGGTTTGATATTAACAAATTAATTCAATTCTACAACGTTGTTATGGACGAAATTATTTCTTAGGGGCCGATCCCACTGACGATTTTGTCGTACTGTCAACGCCAATGATGCAGAAATTCTTCTGACTTTGCATTGTCGTCATGACGCCACAGATGCGCAAGAAGTGGTTTCGGTGATAGGATAAACACCTGTAAAATACCTACCTATCCTATATGTATTTTTTTTTATATGGGGAATTTATAAGGTAAGGCCTTTTCCCGCAGTGGATATCAAAAACCTGAAAATAATAATGATGTGGACAATTTGACAATCCAGAGTTTTACATGAGGACGCGCGAAGTCAGTCAAAAAGGCAGTTAGTGCAAATAAGGTCGCGCCAGGAGTCTTCGAAGATACGCCATTATGCTCTCCGACTGCCAGTCGTTATCTTTGTATCACTCTGCACAGATTAGTTTGTAGAGCAGCTAATTGAATTTACTATCACGGCCACTACTATCGTCATGTCCCAGTTGCGATAGTCCGTTCTATCGAGACGGTATTTTAGGAAGTGACCACACTTATCGATGCGGCATCGGCTTAAGCCGGTGAAAAAGAGCTTTATGCCCATACAATAAAAGCGAATAATCCGACGCGGTGACGAGTCGCTTCGTCCGAACCGGAACGCGGCGAATGACGACTTTTTCGCTTTTATTGAATGGACATAAAGCTCTTAATGACCAGGTCAAGGCGATTCCACATCGAGAAGTGTGATAGTCCTTACAGGACCGTCTCTATAAAAGGACTATCGCAACTCGATAGATGTGGTCACTCCCTTAGTTAGTGTGCGGTTCGCAGACGTGGTACTTCATGATAGTGTTCAATTTATATGAATATCCAACGTTGGTTCATATTTCAGGGCGAGCTGCAAGTTTATCCCATCAATATTAATACACCGTCGCTCTGAATCATCGCCAATCAATTGGCTGATGCTTGCGTTAGAGGGGGCTTATAAAGTTATGTACATTTTATATGTGATGGTATTTTAAGTGCCCTCGTATATTTTATCTGATGTAATTCGGAGAATGATTTGTTGTCTGTGATTGGGTATTAAAAACCTGAATCTATGCTATCAACTAAACCTTGGAGTGAGCATCAATTTGGCTGTAGTTGTCAAAGTATTTTCTGGTCTTAAACGGTACTTGGGTAGGTACTTATTTTCAGAAACACTTTTTAACGCATAATTTTCATTAACTTTTAGTATTATGAAATTCTTAAGGTGCATCCATACCGCAGTTAACTTTTGTGGAGCAACATTGTGCAACACGGTAACAATCACGGTAACTATATGCAACTTTTGTGGTTACCTGTTACTATTTGTTGAATGTTACTCATCGCGTCCATACCGTCAATAAAATAAATTAACAAAATATAACAAAGAGTAACTTTCAGCAACAGAGAGTTGCACGGCATAATATTATGTTCTTAAACTTCTGCAGGCAACGTTATCAATGGTTACCGCATGTTGACTGTTTTTAAAAGGCAACATTACTTAACATATACTAACAAGGCAACATATACTAACAATAAATAAATAACTTTTTGCTATCGGATGTTGCTCAGTAACACTTGGAAACGTTGTTCTACAAAAAATAACTGCGGTGTGGATGCACCTTTAACTTCATAAAACTAATTTTTGTTTTCTGTAATCTCCCCCCTCTTTCTAAACTTAGGCAGTACATCATCATCATCATAATATCACGCCTGTATCACCCGAAGAATAAGGCAGAGCTTTACCTATAGTACCTACACCCAAATTTCGCCGTCCCACGTAACAAGGAATAATAATGGCATATATCCAGGATCAGCTTCACATTAGAATCTCATCATTTTCCTTTTAATTTATTTTCTCACTTTAGCTTTCCTTTCCTTTTAAATATTGTTAACGTTCGCTCAAATTATTACAGCTCCCACAACACCGCAATATATTAAGTATAGTTAAATCTTTTTTTACCGGGAGCACGCTAACGAAATCATGAATTATATTTAGGTGTAACTAGTGCAGAGCGTAGTAACGTCGGTGGTGGCGATAACGAATTAAAAGCTGAATAATTTAACGCTACTGAGGAACCCTGAGGGTGCCGCTCGCAATAAATCACAGCAACGAGCCAAGACACGCTTTTTTACGTTATGCTTTAGTTCACCTCCTTAGCTCTTTGTTGTATACTCTACTAACTTCATTAAGCCCCAACATTTTCTCGGGGAATGTATTGCGAGTGATTTTTTTTGAATCGTAGCTAATTTAACGTTTTCGTTTCGTGTAGCGTTTAAGCTATCTGATGTTCTTGCATAAGTCGTGTAAAGAGTTATGTGAGAATCCTCGCCCACCGTATTTTTTCTTATGTATCAGACGATCTGAATTCATTCCAATAGTTCAGAGTACTTTAGATTACGATCTACGTTGTTTCTACAAATGTTAAACATACACTGGGAATAACAAATGTGTGTTGGTACTGTACTGTGAATATTTACTGAACTGAAATCAATTAATTGCACGTTTGACGAACGTTTTAACAATGCCGTGACTGTGCCTATAATATTGTGGGCTGGCGATGGCGGTCCCCACAAGAATGTTCTGTTCATAATAAGTATGAACTATATTGGAGACTGGCTTTGAACGTCGACTCAAACTCGCATTAATTAATCGTTTGTCCTCAAGGCTGGAACTTGTGAACGTTTATTGTGTAACGAAGGTATATAACAACTTTGATTAGTCCGTAACATATTGAATTTAATGTAAAATAAAGGAACAACAGTATAAATTGTCGCTTTGGAGCTGACTTAGCAACAGGCCAATTTGTAAGAACATAATGGGGAACTCGCCACAGCATGTATGAATAATTAAATTCTAATTCTGGAACATTTTTTTGTCGTAGGTGAGCTGTTCCTTTTCTGGAACCTGTACAGCGCTCCAGTACTTTTGGCCTTAGTGGCAGGGGAAGCAGCTGCTGTCATGGAGAACGTTACTGATGACGTCATCGTCGGCAGATGCATCGCTGTGCTGAAGAGCATTTTTGGCCACGCTGCCGTGCCTCAGCCCAAGGAATGCGTGGTGACCAGGTAAGGGATATAAAGGTGCCGTGATAAAACAAGCTCTAATTTTAGACACGATCTGCAATACGATAAATTTGCCAAAGGGTATGATTCAATCTCCTGATGCATGGAGTCCTCGACCCAATTTACCCACAGATGGACACACCGATTTGCAGGAAACCTATCAGATCGGGGGTGTAGGTTGATTTATAGTTGCTTCAGTATTGATAATGAACTTTTGTCACACCTTGCTTTGCACTAAGTATCTTGCGCAAAAGTTTGGAGATAAAAGAATTTTTCCCAGCAATAAAATTGTTCAAGCTAACAATATTATAGTTTCTTCAGTTTTAATTCTTAGGGACTTTTCATTTTGTTTTTTTTTTTTTGTGTCGTCATAATATTTTTTGTCTTTCCGTACAAAACTAATAGATTTAAAATTAACCTTTTTGTTTTATATTTTTGTATAGATGGCGCGCGGACCCGTTCGCCCGTGGCTCGTACAGTTTCGTGGCAGTCGGTTCTTCTGGAACTGACTACGATCTGTTGGCTGCCCCAGTTCCAGGCGCTCCAGGAGAGAATAGACTGTTCTTCGCTGGTATGAACTTGTACAACTTATTCAGTGTCTCATCCATCGCTAAAATTCAGTAACTCTGGATCGACATTTGACCAATGTTAACACTTTTCAATCCAGTTCAGTATCCAGCGCTTGATACCAATATAGCAGCTGCTAATTTGTCTATCGAATCATCACTGAATTCCAGCGCTGGGTAGATATACTGGATCAATGTAAATCAGTCTTCCCTGCTATATATACAGGCTGGATTTTGGAAACGGGGCAGTAGGGGCACCATGACCGTTGCAGCTACAGAAAAACGGCCTTAGGAGACTGTCATTAACTTTTCAAGATATTTTGATCTGCATTCACAGATTTAGAAAAAAAAGTACCGTCGGCAAGAAACGGGGCAACTTTTTTGTATGCAAATCGATTCACTTTCTTATAAGAATCAAAAAACTCTAACGGACCAACCGAGATTTGAGTACTACAAAAGTCAGAAATCGCAAAAAAACTTCTCCCAATACCTATACATTTCTACTTACTGCCACGTCTCAAAAATTCACTCTGTATAGACTTCTTCTACGAAGGAGGTATGTCTACAGACTTGATCCTTTCGCACAGTTTACGCCGCCATGTATCTTGAGCGAAGTTTATGGTTTGCCATATCTTTGTTTCGGTGTTAATGGCTAATTAGAACTTCGTCTCAGAAACGCCACTGGTGTAGTTATTTACACCGACACTTACGACCTAACTGTGTAAGTCAAAATCGATATAAAACAAATAAAAAACATGTACGCTAAATAGCAATGCAGTGCACTGTGTTCGTTTCAGCCAATTAGATTGACATATTGGACATCTGGATATTGCACGCTGCCCCGTGACACATCAATAAATCTTGAATCCTACTGTTTTTACCTTTCCCTTCCATCCCAAAACACGGGACGAAAAAAATTGAGTCGCCCCTTCTCACATGGGACCTAATAACGACTTCGGTGGAACGTTACACCCCAAACCCTTCGGTAGTCACAAGTGTGACGGTTATGTACACTTTATGTTATGTGAAACCCTTCACATCTCACATAGATTTGTGTGATTCCTGTGTGTTGGGAATATAAAACAAGAGTGATTCTCGAAATCGTGTTTATGGCATTTCAAAAAGGTATCAAGTCAACCAACTTTTTGGGATCGTTTTCTGTGTAGCTACTCGTAGCTATTGCTTTTTGATGTTGCAGCTAAATTGGAGTATTTCTTTCGTTTAAATACGTTTAGTAGCACAAGGTCGAAGCCTCTTTTTCGTTACGGAACCTTTTATTTCTTAGTACGTTCACAAAATGGGAAAAATCATTATATACACCAATCAGACTGCGACATTTTCTCTTTTATGATAATGTTTCTTTTAAAACTTTTTTGAGAGAGATAGATCTGTGTCATTTCGTGCGCTTTAACTACCTATTTTATTTCTGTCTCTTTAGGTGAACACACAATGCGGAACTATCCGGCGACGGTTCACGGCGCGTTCCTGTCAGGACTTCGTGAAGCTGGTCGACTAGCGGACCTCCTCATGCCGCAACCACCAATCACGAACGCCAGCGTTGCTGCAGCAACCGCAGCAGCAAACGCGGCAGCCAATCAGGCTTCTTAGCCTAAGCTTAATTTTTTGTTCACTTCAGCGAAGATGCTGGTAGAGAATTTTGTTCCTTAATTAGTTGACTTTAAATATTTATTTTTTATTTTTTACTAGGTTTGGTACAGTGTAGTGTTTAGAAGAAGTTCTTGACTTAAGTACACAAAACTGAAAATTTATAGGTACCGTTTTGGAACTTAAATAAAGTTGGTGCCAAGATGAAGTCGAGAAAATAGTAGATTTGTGTTTCTCGTACTCGTAATCAGTATTTTCTTTTTGCCTTTAAAAAATACCTCATTTTTAAAGTTAACTATTTATAAAGGAACGTTAATTAATTCAATTTAGATAGCAATATTCTTATGTTTTCTTTTTCATCGCTGTGAGGAAATCTTGACAAAGATCCGGTACACGATGTGTGAGTTGTGACTGTTTTAGTTTCAATACCTATAAACTTAGGATAAGTTTATTTCTTTACTTAATAGATATTAGAGCAAGGTACAAATATCGAACTAAACTATCGACTTAGAACTCTCCAATTGACGAATGCAATAATTTACTTTTTTGGGAAAATCAATAAATATTTTGATGGGTGTGTCCTAGTGAAGGGAAAACACATGGGTTGCAATGAACTAAAATAAAATCTTGACCATACAATCCAAAATCTACATAAATCAGGAGCATTACTGCTTTCATAGACAATATATTTTTTTTTGTGTCTTTAGCTACACACCAATGTTGACACAATTTTGCTTCTCAACATAACATATGGGTGTCTACTATAGGTACACCCTCTGCCCCGCCCTTCTGGGAAACAAAGCGTGAGTTTACTATATATATTTACCTCTAGTGTCATGAATTTTGTTAGTGCCGTTTTACTGAAGAAAATTCTTTGTATAAATAGGTAGTTCAGTTTGAGGGGCTCGTGGCTAAGTAATAACAGCTGCACGGGTCGATCGATCAGGTTAAGCTATGCTTGCCAAGGTCGTTCCGTGGATGGGTGACCATCTCGGAAAGCACGTTAAGCCCAACGGCTGTCAAAGATCCCCGAATGACAGCCGGGACCAACGTCCCGGCTGTCATTCGGGGATCTTTGACAGTCGTTACGGGTCGTTAGAAGCCCAAAGTCTGACAACCAGTCTTACCAAAGGCTATCGTATTACCTAGTAACTGGGTTATGGAGGTCAGATAGGCAGTCGCTCTATGTGCTGCATCCGGTAAGACTGGAAGCTGACCCCAAAATTAGTTGGGAAAAGGCAATGCAGAGGATAAGGTAGTTCAGTTTGATATCTGCGCCCTTTAGTCTTAAGTTTGCATTTGACAATGACCTCTAGATAAAATAAAAACATTATGTGATCAATATGTAACGAAAGCAAATATATGTAAATAAATTCCATAGAACTAATTAAATAGACTGAAAATATTTTTGCAATATAACGTTATCAATTTAAAGTACATTGCAGTGCATTGCATTTACAATTGACTGAAAAGCCGTTACAAAAAAATTAAAGATGGATACTTTTAGACCGTCTACCACAAAATATGGAATAACTCCACCGAATTTTTCTATTGAATGGCTTTATGCAATATTGCTAGATTAAAATTAAATTTGTGCAGGGTGAAATTCTATTATTCTACCTTTTTAACTCACTATTTTATGAAACAGAACTCATTTCTTTAACAAATACTTTGACAGTGCAATCTAAAAGGTGAATACTTTAATTTCACCCCTTTAATATCCACGAGAATACATTAACTCGAGTGTCTTATTTTAATAGCGTTTGAATAGTTTTGTAACAATAAAATGTTTCAAAAGTTTTTGCTGTCGTTTCGGTCCCAGTTTAATAGCCCATTGATTGCTCAAATTATATAACAAAAAGTTACACAATATACCCCAAAATTATCGGGATCGATACAAAAGGTCTTCCTTATAAACCTTTATAAAGGTATTAATTGGACGATTTGATACTTTAAACAAATACACCTGCCTCCATAAAAGACGGGAGGCACCTGTTTGACTTTGTTCCTAGTAAATATAGTCATCTCATTCACACCTCTACGTTAGAAAGAGATAGGGTGCAGCCGTGAGAGAAAATTTTGATTGCTGTTGCGATATTTTATAATCCTCATTCGCGAAGTGACTGCACTATTACACGGAACGTGTTTCGCGAAACAATTAATTCTGTGTTAATTAACTAAGATATTCTCAACATATTGCCTATAAATTATTCTTATGTTATAATCTTTGGAACGGAAATGCAGCGTATTTATTGCTAACATAAAAGTATTTATTGTATTTATAATGCATGCAAATCAATTCTAGAATGCCTTTGTACTCTTGCGGTGGCTGACTGGTCATTAACCTGTTGAAAGCTTATCAGGAAATAGATAAGTCATCCCTCCCTCCCCCTGCCCTCCTCCCCCCTGTTCTCCTGCCCTTAGTCCCATTTGTTTGGGATCGGCGCAAGATCTCTATTTCTTCCATAGTTCCCTAGTTAGTAGTTAGTCGTCATCTCGGTCGTTACCCCCTTTCTAGCCATATCATCTTTCACATTGGTGCCGATTCCCTTGTTCACAAACTAAACCAAATTTAAGTTCAGTGCATCTTTTTCTTTCTATTTCATTAAGAAAAGGACAGAAGATAAATTTTTGTTTAGTCCTGTCAAATTAATCAGCGCCTGACACTACTCCATACAAGTTTAGACGTGATTAAAAAGTTGAATACTAAAATTACATCAAATTACGTCAGTTGCTGACTAATTTGACAGGACTAAACTAATATTTATCTTCTGTCCTTTTCATAATGAAATAGAAAGAAAAAGATGCACTCAACTTAAATTTAGTTTAGTTTGTGACAAGGGAATCGGCACCGTCCATCCATCTTTTATTTCTTTAATTCATCAGGAACTAGATAAGTAGGTACCTAAGTAAAAATATAATTCTCACTAAGTTTTCGCACTCTTTGTCTTACTTGTTTTTAGTATATTCGTGTATTTATATACATTTATTTGTGCTTATATTTATATATAATTAGGTATGTACAGAGTGTGGCGTAAATAATGGATAACCCTGAAACTGTCGATCGGTCAGATTATTATCTATCATTTACCCCACATATATCGCCATATGCCCGTGGTTGACCAAATTATAGATATTTTTGATATTTTAAATAAAAATCGTACCTACTTACTCTACAAAATCAGCTGCCATTTGTACAATTGGTGACTTGTTCTCGTTTTTTTTTATATCACTCTTGAATATTTGTATTATCAGACCAGTATCAAGAATTTTTATTAGATTATAGTGTCAAGTCGAAGTTAATACCAGGCCGGTAGAAACGTCACAAGGAAAATCAAACAGCCATTTAATGGAACACCTGTAAAATTCCCTCCAATAAGCAGTTTGCAGGTTCAACGACTTTCGGCAGGGCCGACGCCGTGTTTAGACAATTAACCGATGAACTAACTATAAATGAAGGAAAGTGGCAATTTACAATCTAAGATAACATTGCAAAAAATACTTATTCTTAAATTTTGGGCTCCTATATCGAAAAAAAATTTACGCGTATGTAGGCGATATAAGTGGGGTAAATGATAGATGATAATCTGGTCAATCGGCACTTTCAGGGTTATCCAAACCACACCACACCACGCCACAACTTGTTTAAATTATATTTATAGTCTTGAAAGGTTTATGCGTGTCTTTATATTTAAAATATTTATTCCTAAATTATCATTATAAGTTGCACCTACCACTGGTTCTCTCTGCATCACCCAAAGGTTGACTGGTAGAAAATTCCCATGGCATTAAGTCCGCCTCTGTACATTTGTATGCTTATAGAATGAATAAATAAATAATTTTACTCTTCACTGTAAACATAATCTTCAGAAAAATCGAGCGCCGACGTAAAAATTAATCATAAGATTAGGTAACGAGAACTATTTTGTATTAAAAACAAATCACAAATTGATACTTTACTACTAAGTATCTGTTCATTGTTTGAACTAACAAATAGTGATTTCTTATCGAGAAGTCACCAGCAGATTCCATTAGACATTCAATACAGTGTGATTAGGTGTCACCATAACAAAACCATTAAAATCCAGGAGCGTCGATATACGATTACACTAAAACAACACAACGACGCATTTATTTATAGTTTGGTTTTAATTTGAGTTTGTTTACACGCCAGGCGGGGCGGCTGACGGATTTATGGTGGATTTTAATTGCATTTTTAATTATTTTTCAACAACTACGCTGCCGGCAAATTGAATACGAACTCACTTGTGTTGCGATCTTATCTCTGTGCCTAGATACTTACAACTAAAAAACAATTCCGAATTGTTTTTCGGATATCATGTAAATTATATATGAGACTATTCAAATTAATCATTAAAAACTACTGTTACATACTACGGTTCGTCGATCTAGCGAATGTCCTGCCGTGTTTAAAGGCTTCCATTTCTAATTTCTTACGCAGAAACGATTTAATATGGATATCATCATAATGCTCAGATAACTCAGAATCATCAAACTCTGCTGATTATCATCAATAAAATGACAATAAAAACTATTAACATAGTTTTTGTGTTTTTACGGTCGTACAGGCACTTTTTTATCTAATTTCTGGCAACAATAATGTCAGTCAAGCAGATTTCAAATGGGCTCTAAATCAGCTGGACTCCAAATATATTATAATAAATTTAGACAATGCTATCACAATTTTATTGCCAGCCTATTAAAGCTTGCTCCTGCCTATATTAAAAAGGCAATAATTCTTTGTACCTGTTATATTGTGGTATTCAGTAGCCACGCTCTACGTGAATGGCGGTCTTAAGATCCAATGACTTAATTTCAAATAAATTGTGTTAGGATGTTCCAATAAATCCACTGTCGTTATTATAAAACTTCAGTTTGCTTACACTGCCGTTTTTCTTGTAACCATCAAAGAGGTCGCAACTTCTTTGTTAAGCAATAATATGCACTGAGGTCTTTACAATTGAGTGCAGTTTACGTTCATGTGTCCACGATGTACTTATAGCATTTTTCAATCCCACTATCAGATTTTACTAGCTCACGCCCATAGATTAACACGGTAGATAAAAGTTAGTCTAATGAAGTATTTTTATACTTAGCATTTTTTCACATTGTTAGCGGACAGCGAGTTTTAGGAACAGCATTTTGTGGAGTAGCCCTATAAAGGCGTAGAGAAGAAAAAAAAAACAAGAAAGTTTATAAAATACGATATCATTACTAATGTTTGTTATATCAGCGAAATAGGTTCAAGCTCGAACATTAATTTATTTAAAATCTAAAACAAAAACACGAAATATTTAGTTTCCCTTCATTTTGTAATTGCAAAGTAGGTAAATTGATTAGAGTTCAACACAAATTTGAAACAAAAAAAATCTTAATAACACTTATCTAAGTACATTACTACGTGATTTGAATAAGCACAGCTATAGTTAATACCGCTTAGCGATCTACATATCCCAAAATCATACCCATCTCTGATTTTAATTTAAGTACAGACTCGAAAAAAAAAAAGAATCCCCGAATACCTTCTTCAAACTTCTTACTGCAACGCCGCTCCAAATATTTCACTGTCCGAATACCGCTTCGTTACAATTAACCCTACGGTGCCTTTAAAAAAATAGCCGCGTAGCGACTCCGACAAACGAGGAATTAATATCGTAGTCCGCAGCCATTTATTTTGAGTTCCCACTTACCACTTTGTACTTACACCGTGCCTTTATCTTTCTGTAATTATGCATCAGCACTGTATTGTTTGCTTAAGATTTGTTCAAGTGATGAATAATTACTTTGCTTTGAACAGGCTACCGCGCTTGCTTTATTACTTTGTGTGTAGCGTAATGCGGTTGCAGGTACAAGGAATACAATTCTTTGTTTTGTTACAAGATCTGATTGTTCTGAAAATTCTCATCTTGCTCCTTTTGGCTAGATTTTGTAGAACAAAGTTTCTTGCTCGTATCTATTTGTACTTACAAATGTATCTTACACAAGAAGTACCTAACTTTTCAGTGTTCAACAGTGTTGGTAAGGAACTTAAATCAAGCTTAAGATGTCAGCAGCTGAAATTAGGTACGCCCAATTAAAAGACAACCTAACAAACAAAAATGTATTTGAAAACAAAACCAACAATAACAGTAGGTATCTGTTATTTGATCATTGGAAAGGCAATAATCACCTTAAACAGTTAATACATACTAAAACCTTTTCTAAATCAATCTAGTTACGAGTCATATGTGCCAAAACAATCAAATCTGCAAAACAAACGTTGCTTCTGTAAACCTATAAGTTTCAATTCCCCTTAGTGGCGCTATCTCTGTAAATTAAGGGAAAGCTTTTGAAAGCCCACCCGTTTCACTAAATTCAAAAGCTCCCAATACATGTCACTAACAAACTGCGTGCGCGCACCAACACAACGCCATCTATAAGTTCAACGTGTAAGCTCTAAGTTCTTTACAAGTTGAGGTTTCGACTTGTCCGACGCTGAGAGGGGAGCCCATTAGACAACTTTTCGTAATGATTCCAAGTTTGAGTAGCAGATGGCGGTGTTAAAAAAAAAGCGTGTTGCCTACACGCTGTATATGACTGATCTCTGTTTATTCAAAGTTGAACGTTTACGTCGGGACCCCTTTTATATTTTTTCAAAGGAGCTGCATGCTAGGTATTTTATAAGTTAACTATTTTTGGCGCATGCAGTTGGAGCACTTGATAATATACGAAAGAGTAACACAAGAATAGATAGGTAGGTACTGTAGGTAGGTAAATGATGGCCATCTTCTGTAACTGAAATTTGGGTGATTTAAATCGAAAATGTACCTATAATTTATTTTTAATAGGTAAGTACATATTTTAAAACGAATACTTTCTCCAGTAGGTGCCGAAATGTAAAAGTTATTAAGATTCATATTATCTAGGTACTTGCTATGTGTTCAAATAACTGTGCAAAATTAGTTTAACTTTCTTTGTTCCACGCGACATCCTACAAATTAACCTTTGTTACATTTGCCATAACAATGTGAAATGGCCTATGATCAGCTAGGTCATATGTCAAGGTAAGGATTCCAATCCAAGTGCCTGTGACACATAATTATTTAACGTAGCCGACCTTAAACCAGCCATATATAAAAAGTAACACGGTATAGGTGTTTCATTTCATCTTCCAAACCGAAGCAAAATTAATGTCTTTGAAACATATTAATTGTAAAACAGCGACTGTGACAATGTCGCTCCTATCACTCGCATTGTTCATAATAATATTAATGTTAACTACAGTTAAAGCTGATTTACAAAATAATAATCCACCCTCGTCTTCAGTTCAGAACTTCAAAGCATTTGTTACGAACATGATAAAGGAACAAAGTTCTAAAATCCAGACGCTGCTCAAGAAAATTCAGACAAACGCTCAATCTGTTTTGGAGAAAATAGACAATATGAAACAAGATACTAAACTGAATAAGAGAAAGCTTGATATCAAAATCAATGGCGGTAAAGAAGGACATCAAATCGAATCACCAGTGCTGAAAAGTAATGAAGTGATCGACACATCGGTAGATGCTATTGCAGAATCGAGAAATTTTAACAATCACTACTCGTCTTCGGGATATGGAGCAAGCGGCAATGCAAACTATGGGGCCCCAACGTACCACCACCATTCGATTGGATTTGATCCGATTAACATAGTGGTTTCGATGTCTCTACTTTCATTCTTGCTACAAGCATTGCAAGGATTGTTGGGAAGAACAAGATTACCTACACCGGTTGTAGAGGCAAGAACATTGAATCCTGTTCAAGATTGGACAAAGAAATTTGAAGACAACCTAGCAGTTAAAGATAAGGACCAATATTATTTGAAGAAGAAGTACTTTAAAAAGTATTTTCGTAAGTAGTATCTACGTAGATATCTAAATATTTAATGTCCCAGT
Source organism: Brachylomia viminalis (assembly GCA_937001585.2). Classification (NCBI taxonomy): domain Eukaryota; kingdom Metazoa; phylum Arthropoda; class Insecta; order Lepidoptera; family Noctuidae; genus Brachylomia; species Brachylomia viminalis. The sequence goes on along the minus strand of OW443310.2, from coordinate 10,948,668 downwards.
TTGTATCGCGTCAAGTTTTATTAATAATACCTAAGTGTCACAATTTTTTGCACTATTTATTTCGCAAAATAACTGAGTATAGCAGTTTAACAATACACATCCTGCTTTTATTAAGAGTTTACCTAATGTACTCCAACATTAAGCTTCATAAATGAGGAAATATGTAAATCAACTAAATGTTTTGTGAATAAAAATTACATTCATAATTCTGTTTGCTCCAATTCTTCTCACTCAACCTAATTGCAGTTCACATAGCGCGACATAATTTCCATTTCATTAAGTATTTTTAACGACTCATAAAACCAAATTAAAACAAAAGTAAATTGCTCTTAAATTGTGTGTGAGAGCCGCTACTTTGTCTAGTTTAAGGAGACTTTCCTTTCGCAACTGTGGATACTTTTTAGGGTTTCGTACCCAAAGGGTCCCAACGAAACCCTATTACTAAGCCTGCGCTGTCCGTCCTCCCGTTCGTCCATCCGTTCGTTTGTCTGTCAGCGGGCTGTATCTCACGAACCGTAATAGGTAGACAGTTGAAATTTTCACAGAGTGTGTATTATCGCTACAACAAATAATAAAAATAAAATAAAGTAGAAAATTAAAGGGGTCTTTCCCTTTAATTTTTAACTTTATTTTAACCATACAAGAAACGTGTTTATTTAGGCGTTTTTTGACTTGCGGTACGGTACCCTTTGTGTGAGAGTCCGCCTCGCACTTGGCTGGTTTTTAAGTATTACTGACCCAGCCGGTCATGATCCTGTATTCGAGTTACGAGAATGTCTTGATAGACAACACAAAGGAGTCAACTGGCATAATTAAATGAGGTTCAGTCCTCACTAATCAATGTCGCTCCACAAAATTAAGGTATCTTTATAAATTGTGTCTTTATATTTACGTAACTGTAAATTTCGTTGCTCTGGTATTCTATTCAAATGTGGTTTTTCGTGCTGGTGTACTTTTCATTAAATAAATAGTTTCACAGTCGAAAATAATTAGGTTTATTTATTGTGTGTTTAACTGAGCCTCTTTGTCTGTGCCTATATTATGCTCAATTAAGTACATTGTGCTCTCCGTGAGACATGAATTTAAATTTATTAATGTAAGCGTGGTCTTCGTCGCTGTATTTTTTTCTAAAACGTTTATTTACGTTACTTAAACATCATGCTTAGCGGTGACGATTTAAATAACAAGAAGGCTTTTAAGTGGTCGAAATAAAGGAAGCTCTTTGATGAAACTTTTATGGGATGTTATACTTTACATTGAAATTATATACCTAAAGATATACTTAGGTATAGGTACTACTTACTTGAAATTATGTAATTGTTATTATAGCTTTAGCTACCTCAGACCAAATAAAAACATCGCGCTGTCAACAGTGACGTGAGGCCGGTTTCGTAAAACAAACGGTTCGGTTTCGGTAAACATGTGTGCACTTAGTGAGGTGTAGTTTGGGTGTAAATTGGTTTGTAAATATGTGCGTGTGAGCGTGTATGCACAGAGCAAGGTGTAGTTTTGCATGCTTCATCTATGTTTTAATTTTTAATTTGGTCTGAGTTATGAGTGATAGGCTTGAGTCATACATTTTTATCAGTTTGGGAGCAAAACCGTGATGAAATGCGTGACTCAAGCCTATTACATAGGCTGTGCTCGCCCCGCTGATAAGTGCCTATCACAAGAATAGTCTCTGCCAAGTTTAGGTACTTCATTTATATACATATATTAGGATTGTGATGCATGCCTATTTTCATTGTTGCTTGTTAAAAATAGGCTATCCCGTTTTCACCTGATGTAGGTAATGCAGCAGCTCCTTTTTGTTCTAAGCGTGGTGAGCTGGTTAGTATGACCTACTAAGATGATGATGTTATTGTTCAACAGTGAAAGTTTGCTGTCCTCAACTCTGCTATGATTTTCCAAAGGTATGGAGGAATAGTAAGGGCATATAATATTGTTACGTTGTATTTTTTGTAGCTACCACTGGTTGGTATTACACAGCTACTTACCTAATAAATAAAAAAGCAATTGCCTGTAAACATACGTAGTAAATTGTGTTGTTTCCAAGTAACATATTTCATTGTAATTTGTGCAACTGTCTTTGACTTGCAAATTGATAGAAGGATTCATTCCTTCAACTGTATTTCGTCACAGAACTCTTTGGTAACACTTTCACGATAAAACACTTTTCAAAACCTTATTAAATAGGTTTACTTATTAAATTAGATCAAAAATAGTAATAGCGTTCTGAATGTTTACATTCCAAATGTCATTCGGTTGAACGTCAGTTTTGACAGTTAGAGGCGACACCTAGTGGTCGCCGATTCACAGTTGTAGTTTTAATCGATATGAGTAACATTTGATTGGTAACCATCGAAATAATATTGTAAAGTCCAATAATCCTTAATAATTTTCAGCTTTTGGTAAAAGTTCATAATAAACTAATTAACCGGATAACGGAAATTAAATAATTTTTTCAATATAGACTTTTCTCTAGAAAGTTCTGTCCCAAAATCCATAATTAATCTGTGGATTGACTGGGATCCAGTGTGGTAAGCTGTGTTTTTTATTTTGCTGAGATAATTAGCAAACCTGGGAAAATTAGCCAACAGGATAATTTTTAGTATTAGAAATTACGTTAATAATTTGTTATTTGGTCTGAGTCTTGGAAGTTCGGATTGTTTCAGCGTTTAAACGTCATGTTGGACAGTTGTCGGTGATTTTCAAGAAGTTTGTGTCTTAAGTTCAATATTTAACGTCCGTGATCTTAGATGAATTTTACCCGAGTCAAGGGAGACTTTATGAATGTTCCGTCCAATATCGGTTGTGATCTATGACTGAATGATTGATGGGAGATGGCGTCTAATTGCCGGTGATGTGAACACGCTTGAGGTTAATACAAACCTTATTCCATGTTTTAAAAGGTGAGGAGTTTGGTCTATTAGAGTCTGTGAGTGGTCTTCCCTTGTTGTTAAAACAATACTGACGTGATCTATGGATATTTATTACAGGATTCCAAATTGCGCAGAGCCGCATTGATATCTAGCCAGTCGAGAGTCTTGCAGTCAAGTGATTCCCTCCTTCATCAACCGTGAGTATTGGAACCGCTGACTATTTACCATAGATAGGCCATGGAAAATTCCTCAGTGTTGACCTCGGTATTAAAGTATAGTTCAAGGGAACCCAATGAGCCTTTGTTACGGAGTTGGTAGACGCCACGTGGGTTATCCTCATTCTTATTTTTCCACCACGCCATGATAACCGGCTAATGTTTTAGCCTCCTAGATTTCCAAGCTCGGTCCCTTCTCTAAAACGTCAAGGAAAGTAATTTAGTTTCCCCTTGTATTATGAGGTCTCCGTATTGTCGATTCCAGGAGAGGCACCTCGCGAGATTCGTCTCGCCGCCAGGATCTAGAGGAGTGTCTGGAGCCTGGACGCGAGACCCATTCCTCGAGTCGACCAGAAGCCTCGAGCGGAAGCGACTGTGCGGCTGGCAGAGTCCGTCTAGCGATAGCGCAGGCGGGACGGTTTTTTTTTTTTTTGATATATATCATTTTAATTTATAAACGGTTCCGGTCAGAACCGGTTTATTACCAGACAGGTTTCCCTAGTAGGAAGCCAGTGTTCAATATCTAATATAAGACCCCGGGTTCGACACCTGCCTACCGGCTTATCTGGAAGTCAAGTCAACATCTTCGTCGGCTCCGGGATCCGGGACTTATAGTCCCTGGCGCCCATTCATTTACTATTTCAACTACACATCATAACTGGAAGATACTAGTTTAAGTTTTTTAATTTAAAAATAGGAACAGTACTGGGTTTATCTCCAACCCCCCACGACCATAGTTCTATTACCGAACCTTAAGCTGGCTGGCATATTGGGTGACATTTATCGTCACCCACCTAATGTATTTAGGGTTTTAATTTTATATTTTTATAAATATATGTTGTTTCCAACAGTTTGTAGTTTCCTTACCTTTACAATACCTAACCACCTTGCATCTGGGCTTGAGTTCCATTACCTCTAGAGGGATAAAAGCACGAATGAAACAGTGGCGACCAACGTGTGTATTGGTTGGAGATAGAGGTTACGTCTATTGCTGTACCTTATAAGCCAGAGTACTGTTTCTAGAACCTTCTAAGTAATCTATTTATTAAGAAAAAACCGTCGCGCGGGAATCCTTTATTAATGTGTTCATGTTTATGTGTTTGTACTGTTTTATACACTTTTATTTACTTTTACATAATTTTTACATTTCTTGCCGCAATACATTTTACTATTTTTTTAACCTGTGTCGTTTAATGGAAGGATTTTTGTCCTTGGAAAATAAAGCCTATATTATAATTCAAACTACGATACTGCTAATATAGTAACTGCGTTTACTATACATAATATTATTTACACATTGTATGAGATTATAGATTGTGACAGCCAGTTTTCAGTTCAGTTTACTTTAAATAATTTAAAATTTACACAATGGAACGACCCATTACTTTTAACCTATTACGCAAGGATGAGCTCATATATGAGGTACTGGTCCGAGACGCGAAACCCGCTTTAACTGTGGAGGAACTACGTGTTCAAATTAGGGATCTCAGTAAATTGGTATGTACCGACGATATAGTGGACACAAATTTAGATCCGAAAACCGAATTACAGACAATCAAGGCCAAACTGCCTGAAATTGGTGATGTACTGGATAGGTACCCTTCCAGTTTTAAAAAATTTAACCGCGCTAGGGCTTTAGGTTTCCACCTGTATCATCGCTTGAGTAGGATTACTCCCCCAACTGATCTCAGCACCGATTATGCAGCCATTGACAAGCAGCTTAGCGGTTATTTGTCTAGAATTGATAAGGTCAACGTGAGCTTTCATCAGTCCTTTACATCCGCCGAGGAGACACCGAAGGTTAAGTCAGATTCGGAGCCAAGGGACGTCATCATTTCCTGCAGGAAAGAAACAGTTAAGGCCTTAGGTGTTAAATTTGATGGTACAGGTTGCGTAAAAGTATTTATTGAGCGCCTTGAGGAGCTTTGCGAGGCCAGAGAAATTAGCAAAGCCTCCTTACATAGTTCGGCTATAGATCTTTTCTCGGACGGAGCCTTATTATGGTACCGTGGAATTAAGGCGTCGGTTACTGATTGGGCGGAACTGAAGAAGCAGTTGCTTACAGCTTTCGCTCCACCTGATTATGATATGCGTCTCATTTCAGAAATAACTAACAGAACGCAGGGGTCAACTGAGCTGTCCTGTATATATATAGCAGTCATGGAAAATTTATACAATAGGCTGTCTTTTAAGGTTCCAGAACACGATCGCTTGGCACGGATCAAGTTCAACATGAGACCGGAATACACGTCGGGGTTGTCAATAATGACTGTCAACACGCTGGACGACTTGAAGGAAAAGTGTAGACAACTGGAGCTAGGTTTCCATAGCAGGGCACAGTTCCATGAACCGCCCAAACCAACGTCTTCTTTTGTTGCAGCAGACTTGGCATACAGAGCCCCGAAAGCTTTACAGAGAATTGAAGCCGTGCAAACTGAATCGAGTTCGTTGTTCTGTGTTCGTTGTAGGGTTCAAGGGCATTCGTTAACACAATGCAAATCCACAGCAATTGTGTGTTACCGTTGCGGCAAGAAAGGCGTACGTGCACCATCGTGCCCTACGTGTAATAACAAGCAGAAGGATGCTAAGTCCTGTTCAACCTGCAATTCAAAAAACTAAATTTACGGAACTACAGCCAAAATTTTGATAAGTCCGATTGGGACGATTATTTAAAATATTTAAAATTATTTTTCAATTCACTAAGGGTTGATACAGTACGTTATAAAACTACGGACGATAGTCGTCCACATTTAACTGTTTCCATATACGATGAGTATTATTACGGTTTACTCGACTCGGGTTCCTGCATTTCGGTGTTGGGTTCCGATGTTGCCCAGCAATTCATAAGGGCTGGTGCGACTCTGCACGCCGATACGCAGTTGGGCAGCATCGTAACTGCCAATGATTCGCGGGCATCCGTGAAGGGTTATTTATTTTTACCAGTGACTCTCATGGGAGTGACTAAGGTTATTAAATTCTATGTTATTCCAGACATCACCACACCGTTGATTTTTGGCGTTGATTTCTGGAAGACCTTTAATTTGGCACCAAAAATTTTTAATAAACTGCCTTTACATTATTTAAAAAACAATAGAGGCCATACATGCGTCTCGGAGGTTAGGCACCTACAGCCTTTTCACGAATTAACACCAATTCAAAAGAATGAAGCGGAGTCATTAATTAAAGATTTCGAAAACGTTTCCTTTGAGGCAAAAGGATTAGGTCGTACCCATCTGTTGTGTCATAAAATAGACACAGGGGATGTTCCTCCTATTAAACAGCGTTATTACCCTTTATCACCTGAACGCCTCAAGGAACTTAACCGTCAGCTGGATGAGATGTTGGAGATGGGAGTGGTGGAACCTAGCAATAGCGCGTGGAATAACCCGGTTCTACTAGCTCCAAAACCGAATGGGGAGTGGCGATTTTGCCTGGACAGCCGAAAGCTGAACGCGGTCAGCAAGCAAGATGCGTATCCACTACCCTACGTCTCTCACATCTTAGACCAATTGCGGGACGCGCGATACCTATCATCGATTGATTTGAAATCTGCATTTTGGCAAATCGAGTTGGACTCCGATTCATCCAAAGAAAAAACAGCATTCACTGTTCCAGGTCGAGGTTTGTTCCATTTTAAAGTAATGTGCTTTGGGTTGACGGGAGCCCCAGCCACCCAACAGCGATTAATGGACAGGCTTTTCGGCCCAGAGTTTGGTAATAAGGTGTTCGTATACTTAGATGACATCATTATTTGCTCATCAACCTTCGAGGAGCACATTTCGCTACTTAAACGGGTTTTCGATAAATTAAGGCAGGCTAATTTGACAATTAATTTACCTAAGTCCTGTTTCTTTCGACGAGAATTAAAATATCTGGGTTACATAGTGGACGAGCATGGTTTGCACACTGACCCGTCGAAAGTCCAGTCGATTGTTGACTTTCCAACTCCCACAACCCGTAAGGAAGTGAAAATGTTTCTTGGAACGGCCTCCTACTATAGACGTTTTATTAAAAATTTCAGTACGATAGCGGCCCCCTTAAACGCACTAACAAGTACGAGCAAAAAAGCGCCACCTTTTCAGTGGACGGCTGAGACAGAAACCGCGTTCTCAACCTTGAAAGAGGCATTGGTGTCTGCTCCGGTATTGGCTTGTCCAGACTTCTCTCAACCTTTTGAGATACATTGTGACGCATCCAGTTTTGGGATTGCGGGCACTCTGACTCAGGTTATAAATGGGGAGGAGCACCCGATAGCCTATAGCAGTCGTTCGCTTAATCCGGCGGAACGCAACTATTCAGCAACGGAGCGTGAAGCCCTCGCTGTGGTCTTCGCCATCGAACACTTTCGTCCCTACGTGGAAGGCGGTCCTGCGTTTAAAGTGATAACCGACCACTCTAGCTTAAAATGGTTTTTTAATTTAACCAATCCCTCTGGTCGATTAGCCCGTTGGGGTTGTCGGTTATCGCCTTACAACTTCACCATTGAGCACCGCAAAGGTAGGGACAATGTGGTTCCAGATGCCCTGTCTCGTGGCGTTCCGGTGCTGGAAATTAAAGTGCCCGTCTCTGACACCTGGTTTAAAGGGTTGTGGGATAAATGTGTCAGTACTCCCAGATCGTGCCCTAACTTTATTATTAAGGAGGATAAACTTTACCGCTATTCTAAAAATAAATTCGGGGTGGCTAGTGATTATGATTGGAAGCAGGTAGTACCGGAGGGCAATCGACTAGAATTGTTAAAGAGCCACCATAGTGGCGAATTATCTCCACATTTCGGAGTGTTTAAAACCTACAAAAGACTTGCACTCCGATACTACTGGCCTAACATGTATAAAGATGTGATTAGCTACGTTGGTAAATGTGACAAGTGCGCCGCATATAAACACTCACAATTACCTCCTCCTGGTCTCTTGGGGGATGCGAAAGAGTGTTCCAAGCCGTTTGAAACCATAAGCATTGACTTGGTAGGTCCGTTGCCCCGGTCCAGAGCGGGATTCACATATCTCCTAGTAGTCGTGTGCTGTTTTACGAAGTACTGTTTACTGTTTCCTTTACGTAGAGCTGTTGGTAAGGCTATAGTGCAGAAACTAGAAGACGGCGTTTTCTTGGTACACGGTATACCCCGTACGGTGATAGCAGACAACGGGACGCAATTCACGGGCAATGAGTTACGTTCACTATTGGAGAGGTACAAAATACCTCAAGTTCACTTCACACCTCGTTACTGCCCAAGCGTGAACACCGTGGAACGCTATAACCGTACCATTATGACCGCGGTATCAATTCTCGTGGAGGATGATCATAGATCCTGGGATGTTAACATCTCAAAGATCCAGTTCGCTATGAACACCTCCACAAATGAAGTTACTCGTTTTACCCCGTATTTCCTAGTACATGGCAGAGAGGCAGTTAGTAGTGGAGATGTCTTCGGCAATGATACCGTTGCACAGCCCACTCTAGCTTGCGCTTCCCGCAGTTCATATGCCAATCAGTTAGGGGGTTTGGATGATATCTTCAATAAAGTAAAGGACGCGCTCATAAAGTCACATAAACGTAGTGCTCGGTATTATAACAGTAGTAGGAGGCACGCGGAGTTTGAGGTAGGCGACACTGTGTGGAAGAAGACATATCCTCAAAGTGACGCCTCAAAATTCTTTATGGCCAAATTGGCTCCAAAATATGAGAAATGTATAATTAGGAAAAAACTTTCACCCTTAGTTTATGAATTGGAAGGCTGTAGTTCCGGTAAAAACCTTGGCACATGGCATATCAAGGATTTTAAATCACCATGTAGCGAGGAATAACTTTTCCTTAGACTTTAAATTTAAATTAGTACTTAGATAGTTGTAGTAGTTGGTCGCAGTGACCTTAGAGGGCTGTATATTCCTTACGGTTGCTGGTTTTCTTTTAGCATTAGTGGCTGTATATGCGACGGTGCTAGAACCATATCTATTAAATATATTTTACACTGTGTTTGTGGTTCGTAGTTTTTGCTTCTGTGCTCGGAAGGTCAGTAGTGTTGTGCCGATCACAGGATGCATTTTTTTTTTTTTTTTGTTCTGCTATTGTGCTCGGGAAGTTGGTAGTGTTGAGCCGATCACAATATGCATTTATTTTCGAAGGTGTTTGTGCTCGGAAGATTGGTGGAGTTGTGCCGATCACAGCATTCTTCTTTTTATTCTTGCATCTTTAGCGATGTTGAGATTTTAAACTGTGTCTCACAGTTATAATTCGTTATTGTTGGTCGGTGGCTATGGTGCCTAACCGCACTCAAATTGCTATTTTTTCGTAGTGTTATACAGGTTCTAACGGTGTACACGTTGGTGAACTATATTTTTAGTCATTGGTTAAGCCGATGGTTAAAAAAAAAAATTTTTGTTCTTGGTCTGTTGTTGTTACAGGATTGACACCCTTGAAGAGTGTAAAAACCTCCGGACAGCTGGTAAGGCAGCATTAAGATAGTCCTGAGATTGGAGGCCATAATGGCGGGCGTGTAGGCTGCATTGATGGAAAACGTTTATAAATGGTATTTTTAATGTACGGGGCGAATAACCGTCACTTTCCATTAGGGGAAGTCGGTTAGCCAATTTTCATTAGTTTATAGGTAGCATTTAATTTAATTTCTTTTGATGTATTATTTGTGTACCAGCTAAGTATTATTCTCGGAGGTCAGCACCTTCAGGTATGGGATGTAAAGGGTGGTGTACGATTAAGTTAAATGGTCTCTCCTATATAATTATAGTAGGTCAGACTAGGATGTTACTACTTCAGCAGATATTTACCAATTTGTACTCTCTTTGAAGCTTGTCTTTTTCATGTTAGTAAATGGATTAGACTCGCTCAAGAAGTAACATATATAATATATTTACAAATTTCTACTCACTTAGACGCTTGTCTTTTTCATGTTTGTAAATGGATTAGACTCGCTCGAGAAGTAACATATATAATATATTTCACACATTTCTACTCTCTTTGAAGCTTGTCTTTTTCATGTTTGTAAATGGAGTAGACTCGCTCAAGAAGTAACATAAATAATATATTTCAAACATTTCTACTCTCTTTGAAGCTTGTCTTTTTCATGTTTGTAAATGGATTAGACTCGCTCAAGAAGTAACATATATAATATATTTCACATGTTACATGGATAATAAAAAATAAGCCAAAAAACACGGGCGGAATTGTAGACCCGACAACCAAAGCCTACTACAATGTCGCCTAATAGAGCGGTCTGTTACTCTATACTTGAAGTGTAACATGAATATAGTAATGCTGTTGTATATATATATATAGAAATCGTACACCGGCTTCTACATTATTTTTTCTTTTCTTTTTCAGTTCCTGATTTCTGGCGTGAACATTGTAGATTTTTGTTAGCGTCCTTTAGAGTCTGCTTTGACGCTGGAGGGCCAGCGTCGAGATTTGCCCTAGTCGGTCAAATCTCTGGTGGTTGGGGAGGTACTGTTACGTTGTATTTTTTGTAGCTACCACTGGTTGGTATTACACAGCTACTTACCTAATAAATAAAAAAGCAATTGCCTGTAAACATACGTAGTAAATTGTGTTGTTTCCAAGTAACATATTTCATTGTAATTTGTGCAACTGTCTTTGACTTGCAAATTGATAGAAGGATTCATTCCTTCAACTGTATTTCGTCACAGAACTCTTTGGTAACACTTTCACGATAAAACACTTTTCAAAACCTTATTAAATAGGTTTACTTATTAAATTAGATCAAAAATAGTAATAGCGTTCTGAATGTTTACATTCCAAATGTCATTCGGTTGAACGTCAGTTTTGACAGTTAGAGGCGACACCTAGTGGTCGCCGATTCACAGTTGTAGTTTTAATCGATATGAGTAACATTTGATTGGTAACCATCGAAATAATATTGTAAAGTCCAATAATCCTTAATAATTTTCAGCTTTTGGTAAAAGTTCATAATAAACTAATTAACCGGATAACGGAAATTAAATAATTTTTTCAATATAGACTTTTCTCTAGAAAGTTCTGTCCCAAAATCCATAATTAATCTGTGGATTGACTGGGATCCAGTGTGGTAAGCTGTGTTTTTTATTTTGCTGAGATAATTAGCAAACCTGGGAAAATTAGCCAACAGGATAATTTTTAGTATTAGAAATTACGTTAATAATTTGTTATTTGGTCTGAGTCTTGGAAGTTCGGATTGTTTCAGCGTTTAAACGTCATGTTGGACAGTTGTCGGTGATTTTCAAGAAGTTTGTGTCTTAAGTTCAATATTTAACGTCCGTGATCTTAGATGAATTTTACCCGAGTCAAGGGAGACTTTATGAATGTTCCGTCCAATATCGGTTGTGATCTATGACTGAATGATTGATGGGAGATGGCGTCTAATTGCCGGTGATGTGAACACGCTTGAGGTTAATACAAACCTTATTCCATGTTTTAAAAGGTGAGGAGTTTGGTCTATTAGAGTCTGTGAGTGGTCTTCCCTTGTTGTTAAAACAATACTGACGTGATCTATGGATATTTATTACAGGATTCCAAATTGCGCAGAGCCGCATTGATATCTAGCCAGTCGAGAGTCTTGCAGTCAAGTGATTCCCTCCTTCATCAACCGTGAGTATTGGAACCGCTGACTATTTACCATAGATAGGCCATGGAAAATTCCTCAGTGTTGACCTCGGTATTAAAGTATAGTTCAAGGGAACCCAATGAGCCTTTGTTACGGAGTTGGTAGACGCCACGTGGGTTATCCTCATTCTTATTTTTCCACCACGCCATGATAACCGGCTAATGTTTTAGCCTCCTAGATTTCCAAGCTCGGTCCCTTCTCTAAAACGTCAAGGAAAGTAATTTAGTTTCCCCTTGTATTATGAGGTCTCCGTATTGTCGATTCCAGGAGAGGCACCTCGCGAGATTCGTCTCGCCGCCAGGATCTAGAGGAGTGTCTGGAGCCTGGACGCGAGACCCATTCCTCGAGTCGACCAGAAGCCTCGAGCGGAAGCGACTGTGCGGCTGGCAGAGTCCGTCTAGCGATAGCGCAGGCGGGACGGTTTTTTTTTTTTTTGATATATATCATTTTAATTTATAAACGGTTCCGGTCAGAACCGGTTTATTACCAGACAGGTTTCCCTAGTAGGAAGCCAGTGTTCAATATCTAATATAAGACCCCGGGTTCGACACCTGCCTACCGGCTTATCTGGAAGTCAAGTCAACATCTTCGTCGGCTCCGGGATCCGGGACTTATAGTCCCTGGCGCCCATTCATTTACTATTTCAACTACACATCATAACTGGAAGATACTAGTTTAAGTTTTTTAATTTAAAAATAGGAACAGTACTGGGTTTATCTCCAACCCCCCACGACCATAGTTCTATTACCGAACCTTAAGCTGGCTGGCATATTGGGTGACATTTATCGTCACCCACCTAATGTATTTAGGGTTTTAATTTTATATTTTTATAAATATATGTTGTTTCCAACAGTTTGTAGTTTCCTTACCTTTACAATACCTAACCACCTTGCATCTGGGCTTGAGTTCCATTACCTCTAGAGGGATAAAAGCACGAATGTAACAATATATAAGGGCATAACATTCTTACTAGTATGTGAACAACGTTTCTATTAAATTTTTAAACCATTACAATATGAACAATATTAATAAATAAAAAATACATAAGTATTAAAATGACCAAATAAGACGATCGTATAAAATTTGATTAGATAAAAGCTATTACATTTCGTCACATTGCATTAGAGCAATACAACCATACAAAATCACAATAAGATATTCGCACTTAGGGTTTAAAAAAAATAAGAAATAATTATGGAATAGAATAAAGTATTTAAATGACGTGATGAAATTTAAAAGATACAAAACAAAATAAATAATAAAAACAAATATCATAAGTACAACTAAGCTAAATTCAAATGAAATTATTATTAGATTTGATTAAGTCTTGTACATTATTAAATTAAAATTCAATACAATTAAAATAACATTACTTCTTGTTGTAAAGGTTGTTTTATCAAAGATTCAAAGCGGGTGGTTTGATAATGTTTTGCTTATTAGTTGTCAGCTTGTCACTTCACTTCAAAATTTGACGTGAACAGCGAAATGTTGCTATAACCTAAAAATCTTCAAACCATTTTTTTTTGGGAAAAGGTTTGCATTTTACTGGCAACCCTTATAACTTTGACAGGCAGTTTTTTATGCAGTGAAACAACGCTTTGTATTTTCATATATTCTCCGACTAGTATATAGTTATCTGTGATTTGACGAACGTTAAACATTGTACGACGTAATCGTTATTATTTGACGTACGTATCTTACGTTAATCAACTGTTTGAAACAACCGGCCCTAAGTATATACGACTTACGAGTATTACAAGGACCGCAGGATTCACCTTTTTTATAGTTTCTGCCCAAATTCATTAGAAAAAGCCGTAAAAAGACCGAATCCGAGTAATAGCCTTAAAATATGACCTTTCTAAGTGTTCCAAATCGTCCCAATGAAAGTATTATCAGCATTATAAACTATTCCAGAATTTTCCATGAGTATTTTCCACCCACAACCCTTTATTTCGAAACGTGTAAAAATAAGGAATTAGGTTTCAACCACGACGCCATGTGCGCACACGTTTCATTAAACTGTGTTGCATTGTGTTGTATATTATATTCTGTGTTGTAACTGGCCCATTCCCCACAACAAACGAACAGTGTCTGTGGAACATTCGTGTACTATAAAGCTGGACTTAAGACGCCCAAACGTCTCAAATTAGCATTCACCAAGTGTAGCATTTGCGACATGAAATTCAGGTAAGTTTTTACGAGCCCTATACTACATCTTTCCTACACGCTAAGGCCAGCCGCACTTTGGATGCGTTTCCGTATGGATTTGACTCATACTGCGACTGTGACCCGTGACCATTTGTAGGCTTACCGTCCGTAATAAAAAACCATACAAGTTGAACGTTGAACGACGTCGTCGTTGACGTCTGAACTATACGCGCGTAAACGCAAGACTGACTCGCACCTTCTGTGCGAGGTACCACGGTACTCGGAGGATCGGGTTGGATCGTGGGTATGCGAAAACGCACCCCAAGTGCGGCCGGCCTAAGTATCCCTTAGCTTTACACCGTAGGTACAGGTCAGTGCGGCGAACCTATCGTACCTTCTCACGATATCGAGTAGCGACGCTAAGTGGATATCGTTTACCAGCTACTCAATCTGTTTGAGCTACACAAGATTATTTCATCGGAGTTTTTTCACAAAACTAAATGGATTGCTGGTTGCCTTTGAAAATATCTAGGGGTATTCGGTCATTTATGAGATTTGTACTGAGAAATTTTGTAGATGCTTTGTAGGGGCTGGACACGATTTTCTGAAAACAAATAGTAGGCCTTCTAAAACATAATGGCATCAAAAAATGAATAGAATGTGGCAAGTTTGTTGGATTGCGACTTGTTCATATATTTAATCTAGTTCTGCTAGATTAAACTTGAGAAAAATATTTGCCTAATTTTGGAATCAAACTGTGGCTTTAAAGACGCCCCAGTATGTATCCCAGTTTACGGGGTCGTATCCCAACTTGAATTGGAGAAAGTGTAATAACGTCATTAAGAAAAGAATGCCTGTTAGGATAAAAACTGCCACTTGCTCACTTCAGCTGTCACTATCATTTACTGCGACTTGTCACTACACACACATGCACACAACACGTAAACAAACACACATACATTTTTGTAAACAAGCTTCTTTTCGGATAATTATTTAAAACGACCCTTTGCGCAGCTGTCAAGTAATTGCATAAATACGGAAATCCATTTACTTATTTCACAAATATGTTATTAGAAGAAAGCTAGGTATGTAATTGAACCTACTTTTTTTAAGGTAAAAACACTAGCATTATAACTCACAAGCATCTAACCCCGAGTCTAATTCCCAAAATGCATCTTAAATCTTTTTATTTTTATTTAACATTTAAGCATTTTAGTGTTGGCTTAGGGTGGTTTCAGTAAAAATCCCATATTATCCTCTGTCGGATGGTAGACAAGCGCCAAGCTGTACGGTGACCAAATAAAACTGTTGTGAGGAATATTATCCCGTTTTATGAATGTTCTGAGTACAAAAGCAGGTGGTCTTTGAGATGTTCTAAAGCTTTTTATTATAAGAAGTTATATGTCTTCTTTAACCGTTTTTCTGGATGCTACCAGGCTATCGTCGGTCGTCATTGCAAAGATTTAAGGGTATCATTTAAGCTATTACCAATTTAATTAGTTTTGTTTTTCTTAAATAATAGGGTTTGTCCTCCAAATAATAGATCGGTCACCAAAATGTAGTCACCAAACAATGCAAAATCAGTTCCACAATAAATCACCTAAAATCCTGAGATATCAACCTGAGAACAATTTTTGTTTATCTGAGAACGAAAATATTTCGTGGCGATAGATCTATTTATTAGGTGATACAACTTGATGACAAATATAAATTTTGGTGATAGAAAATATAGTTCCCAAGATTTAACCACTTAGTCCCAGATGACAAGGCAAATAAAATGGCTTATAAGGCTTATAATGCCAATGGAAGTTGTAGCCAAAACGTCATTGCAATTTAATATCTGCCAATACAATCCAACAATATTATCTACCAAAATATTTGATATCTCTATTTTCGGTAGGTTGTTAGGTACTTTGTGAGTCTTAACAAAGAAAGTTTACTCGTGGGTGTTGAGAAACAGGAATTATGCCAAAAGGCCTAAAGGTATTATGGCAACAGACGCCTATTAATAACAAGTCTCGGCTATTAGCAAACCGTTCTTATTAAACATTATAAAGAAATAGTTGAATAATGAAATGTCTCGGCTAAATTTCTCTCTCATATTCAATCCACCAAATGCTAGGTGTAGGTCTCCTCCATTGCACGTAATTTTTCTTGGTCTTGCCACACAATAAAACTCCCTTCATTATCCTAATTTAAGTCGAAGCCATGGCGCCTTTACTCGTGTTCGAGTAAGCTGTGTGACGTAGGTTAATGCATCATGCCGCACTCGCTCGGATTTCAGATCCTGCATAAACTATTCAAAGATGAGGGTCACGACAGCAGTGTTGAGCAATTTTGGCTTTTATTTAATTTATTTTCAAACTATCCCGAATTAGATTTAAATAACAGATTTTAAATTGAGGATTAGAATTCGAAATTAAGGATGAGTCAGCGGACTGGAAAGCGAGAGGTCACTTTCGCTTGAACTGAATCCTAATTCTAACGAATATTATAAATGCGAAAGTAAGTTTGTTTGCTTTTTACGCTTTCACGCCAAAACAGCTGAACGGATTTGGGTGAAATTTGGTATACAGATAGACCATGACCTGGGTAAGGTCACAGGCTCCTTTTCATCCTGGATCGCAGAAGTAGTCGCAGTACAGTGGTGGAACCATCATGATTTGGGCGGGTATTTGGATCGGCGGAAGAACCGAACTGATTTGGCATCAGAGGCAATCTCAATGCTCAGATTTACGCACGCGAAGATAATGCACGACCACATACTGCCAGAGTCCTTGCACACACACTTGCTGCAGTTAACATCAATGTCCTACCATGGCCTGCTTAATCGTCAGACTTGAATCCCATTGAGCATGCATGGGATATGCTTCAAAGAAGAGCTGTGTCAAATATGGATGCCGTACACACACCAGAAAATCGTTTTCGCCTGTTACAACGGACGTGGGCGGCCATTCCGCAACGAGATTTGGATGAACTCATATTGAGATTGCTGAATCGCTGTGTTATACGCGTTAACGGCAGACATACAGACTGCATAATTGTTTATTTTACGCAATAAAACCTTAAAAACTTTTATCTTTTTATCACATTTTAATGCCAGGATTAACTAAGGTGAAAAAGACAACTTATGCAAAAATCGCGTAAAGTCTTTAGTAATGCAAATGCAGAGTACTTCGTCAATCTACACAGACTAAAACATTTTATTTAATCAATCAAAGTAGACATTTTATTTTATTTCACTAAAGCAATAAAATATATTTTTTTTAAATACCTTGATCGCTAGACACTTTTGGTGTGTGTAATATAAATAATAACACTAATAACGTATGAGAAAAGTATGTGGGTATAACGGTCTACTACTCTTGGCAATAATCCATCGGTAACAAGGATCTTTCTTTCCCGACTAATTCGATAATGTTCTGTTATGTGCACACAGGTACCTAGTAGTACCTTATTTAGTTAGAGTACACATTTTTTTCATTAACTAAAGGATCAGTCGGGAAAAAATCTTGGTAAAAAACGGAATTACAGTTTATTCCAATTATATTTTGGACTTTACTCAGATCTTAGATAAAGCTGAGCTAATCCGGGTAAACCTGGGTTGACTCACTCTTTTAACATTATCCCCGACATAGGTATACGTACTTATTTTCTTCGTAAATGAGATGGCCCTGCGAGAGCTTTCCTTATTCCTTAGATAACGAAATTACTTACATTTCCTTCAAGCTTACATTTCTAGTCTAAATAAGCTTATATTATGTTGAAAGGTGATTATGCTGATCTTTCATTTTGACTCTTAAATTAGATTTCTTCCAGTTTCTTATGTTTGAAAGCAAAGTCGGTAAGTAGAAAATTACATTTTAAGAATTCGTGTCACCTTATATCCCACTATCTTTTTGATCTCTGAAAATTCTAACCCGATACTGAGTATTCTATCGGTATTTAAATAAAAAATCACATAAAAGCCTACTAGCACGTTAGCGCCTGCCAGTTTTAAATAGCTATCAGATGCTGTTGCGTCGTAGTGAGCTATATCTACAGTAGGCGTCCTCGCGAGGTAATTTAAGTGACTAGGTACGTCAATAAATCTTCTAGTTCTTGAAGAACCATTAGATACTCAGGCTTTTATTATTTACCTAACAAATATTTATTAAATGCGTTCTGTAAAAATAACTAAACCCTTTTCTCACCCACGTCTGTTGTATGGAACGTTACAATACCGTAACTGACAGGAAAGGCCCATTGTTATCGTATCTATCTAAAGTTCTAAACTGTCACACACAAAAATCAGTTCACTTAAAATTTTAAATCCACATTTTATATAGTCACAATGCCTGTCAAAAAAATCAACACCCCGACAAAATGGAACCCTTTATCGCAACACCTCAACGATACTTCTTAATTTAATCATTCAGCTGCGCTTTCTTTGAGCAAATCGGTTTTGTACTAATTTGACGTTTCGTTGACAGATGCAGAAAAAGTTACTGTGCTCTCTATTGTTATATGAATCCCGTTTCTAAGTAGGTTAGTGAATCACCGAAAATGGATTAAAGGCGACAGGTAAAAAAATACTCCCAACGAAGTTATCAGGAAATCAGTAGAGAAATCAAGAAGAGTATTTATTTAGGTAACTAGTCGTCTTTGCTAGTAACATAATGATAATCCTACCCATTCATAATTTTATTCCATTTCCAATTCATTTTTAATTCCAAAAACATCTCCAATATTTGGACTTTTAGATCTTGCTACACATATTATTTGATTCCATTTTCAATATTTTAAGTACCTTTTGAGACGTTTGATCACTAGTTTACTCATCAAAGAACTTTAAACATTACTCTCAAAGGACATAAAGTATTTAAGCAGTCAACGTCCCATTATTTGGACACATGTCACCAGTATCAAAGCTTCAACCCTTGCATTGAATCCATTCAATCTAAATTCAAATACGTCAAACGAAAGTATGGTCCAATCTAAACATTCATTAAGGGAATTTTAAAATTTTATATTCTGAGTCCCCTCGTTAAACCGCTTAAGCTAATTATATAAAACATTGCTAGGGGTACAAAGCTTATATTTCGACGTTATTACATCCCCTCTATATGCACATAACAAGAGCTCATTTTGGAATGTTCCCCTTTGTGTGGAATATTTGTTTGATCTTTCGAGCTTGTAAGGGCAGGTTGTGCAACGGAGGTAGAATGTATTTTTATTGACTATTAGCTTTCTCTTGGCTTTGTTTGCGTTCAAGACAAATATTGTCTACACGTACTTACTGGAATAAAATATGTGGAGGTAGGTAAACTTGCTTGTGGCTTTTTTATTCTTGTAACTTATTGATTTTTTTATTGGCTGAAGACGTATGAATTATGATGCATTTAAATAGGGTAATGGGTTTGTATTTACTTTGACAGTCAATTATGATAAATTATTTTATTTCTGTAAGTAGGTTTGAACAAACACTTTTACACGTCAATCATATATTTTTTTAAACTAGATGGGGTCGGCGTTTCCTATCTGACCACTCTGAGAAGAAAGGCCGAAACAAACTCGGAGGTCACAGTCTCTTTTAAAGTCCAGACAAAATCTTGGTCAGATCATGTGAAAGCTATGTAGATCGGTGTCTGCAATGGTCTTTTGAGGTCTTATGAGCTTTGGATGTTACGGTGATATAAATAGACTATCTAGGTAAGTAATAATAGCCGCACGGGTCGATCGGTCAGGTTAAGCTACGCTTTCCGCGGTTGGTCCGTGGATGGGTGACCATCTTTACGTATCAAGGCCGTTGGTCCCGGCTGTCATTCGTGGCTCTTTGGCAGTCGTCAGACAAATGATAAAAATAGTCGCATACAATAGTCACTTATAATAATAGGAGGTGGTGAACAAGCCTTAAATTAAAATTATCTTTTGAACACTGCTTTTTACATGGACCTTGATGAAGTTGTTCTCCTAATACTTTTGACATTTTACTTACTATTATTTTAACATTGTATTTATTTGTTGACATAATTAACATATATCATATGAATTAAACATTTCACATCGATTTTAATTAGGCTTTTATATGTATATTTAATTAACTTACATAATAATAATTTTAATTAACATTTTATTTGGTACCTATTGTTTCTGCATGTGATAATTTTATTTAATATGTGATGTTCAACACAATGTAAATTGCTTATGAATAATAAATGAATTGAATTGAATCGCCCGAAAGTCTGATAACCAGTCTTACCAAGGGGCCAAGGGGGAGTATTACCCAGTTACTGGGTTATAGAGGTCAGATAGGAAGTCGATTCATGTGAAATATTGGTACTCAGCTGCATTCGGTTAGACTGGAAGCTGACCCCAACATTGTTTTGAAAGACTAGGCAGATGATGTCTAAGTAGGTAGGTACCTATTCTATATTATATTTAGACAAGTCATCCAAGCACACAGAAAAAAAAAAACAATTGAAAAATCGGAGAAAGAAAAACCAGTCGTAGAAAAACATTCAAAAAACGCAAAACGTGCTCTTTTTACAAAACAGAAAAAAGTCGAACAATGTTCCACAGACAGACAAAAAACATTTTAAATGTAAACAATACAACCTTGCATCTTTGATAGCTTTTCGCGAATACGAGTCTTCAAATAAACATGAAGAGTAAGTACTTCCCCACCCTTAGTTTAAGTATTCTAGTAGATACAAAGTAGCTACTTAAAAATTCATCAGAAGGTAGTTAAAAAGTTATTGAAGCGTAAGACTAATAATAGTTCAAGTTAATTTACTTTAATTAAGTGTAGCGAGCAATAACATAAAAGTAGTTTCAACAAGTAACATTACTTATTCTTAACTTTCAAACTCTGTTTTGAACTATGTAGTTAGATATTCATCCAAGGAAACCCAATGTTTTTTTTTAAATTCATTAAATAACTTCAAGAACGTATAATTATGATTAAGGGGCTCGTGGCTAAATCAATTGAAGGGTAAGCTACGCTTGCCACGGTCCATCACATACCGAGACCCCTGCGGCCTCGGAAAGCACGTTAAGACGTTGCTCCCGGCTGTAATTTCTAGATCTTTGATAGTAGTTACGGGTAATTAGAAGGCCGAAAGGCTGACAACCAGTCTTACCAAGGGTTATCGTATTACCCAGTAACTAGGTTGTGTATGTCAAATAGGAAATAGGAAACGCCCAGGGGTCACCATTGTGTGGATCGCCCGGAGGACACGGTGGAGCATACGGTGGAGGCCTGCCCGGCTTGGGCAGGCGATTGGCGGTGGCGATCTCTCGCATCCGGCCCTGGTACTGGTCCAGGCCATGGTACGGAGCGAGAGGGCTTGGGAAGCCGTCACTACCTTCTGCGAAGCGGTAATGCTCGCGAAGGAGGAGGCGGAACGCGTGAGGGAGAGGCAAAATTCGCGCCCTCACGGCCCTAGCCGCCGCAAGAGACGCCCTGGGCGTCGCTCGGGAATCGCAGGCCGATTCCCGGCCACCGTAGGCGCGGGCTTATGAACGGTGAGCAATGGGCAGCTCGGTTGAATAAGGACCAGGCCCGGGTCGAAGGCGCGTTGTGTTCCACGTGCGCCTCAAAGAGATGTCAGCATCAATGAAGGGGTCTGCTAGGGCCGATGCCTGCCAGGGTTGCGGGGAAGTCCGAGAGAGATACCGATGCCCCTGGCACAGGCAGCTGAAAGAACACGGGTGGGTTTTAGTCAGTAAGAGTCTGACACGTTGACGATTTCCCACCCTCAAAAAAAAAAAGGTTAAGTAGGCAGTAGCTGAATGCCAGTATTTTACATGGAGGGACCTCCATGTAAAATACTGGCATTCAGCTGCATTCGGTCAGACTGGCAGCTGACCCTAACATAGTGGGGAAAAGGCGAGACCGATAGATTTTGTGCGTGTAAATATGAAAATATAATAAAAAAATAGGTTTAGCTTACGAGAACTGTGAGCGGAGCGAGAAACTGTGAAATGAGCCGGATATTTTTTGTCGATTGTAATATTATATTACTCAAACGCCGAATTCGTTTAGCTCCAAGAAATACAAATATGATTTTACTTACCTCTTATTCACGCAATAAACCCTAATTTAAATGAAGGCTTATCTACTTTGTAAAAACGCATTCTGAGAAACAATGTACTCGTAGTTACAGTGTACATACGAGTACCTGAGTTGTAATACTGGCCAATAATTGTGTGGTTGTACAAAGTTCTACCACACGACAAAGGCCTCTTCTCGTGTAGACAAGAAACGAGCAATGATCACTACATTTACTCCTCAGTATAGTTACTAAATTCTATATCAAATTAAAGCATCAAAGCTTAAAGTCCAAAGAAGACTTATACAGTAAAATTTGTTAAGCAAATCTGTATTAGGAGGATATAATATTTCAAGAGCAACGTCAATCAAAGGCTAACGAAAGATCTAAAGGTCTTCTTAAAAGAGCACGTGCAAATATAAAATTCATTACTGGCGCCTCTTCTGCTAATTCGTCCCCCTCGGATAAGGAGATAAGGGGGACCTAATATCCTTTAAACCGTGAAGACGTCAAAGGCGATACTCGAGACGCCACTTGTCTATTTGTAATTGAATATGAAAATCTTTGGCGCCGTGCGAGAGATGTTTCGGTCAATGATATAAATTTTAAGTATTTTTTTATTTTATTATATAGCGTCGTACGTCAGCGTTGAAGCTTTGGGTGCTATTTGTTTTATTGTAGAACCACAGAAACAAAAACTCGATAAAAAAAAATCAAAAACATTTTTTTTTGCAAAATAGCGTGCAGTATTGTAAAATGGACGTCCTAAAGCTGCTTTAAAATACTCAGTATTTTATGAAATCAAAAACATTGTGCAAAGACATAATTCAACAAAAATACTTCAAATATAATTCAATTCAACCTCCAGTTACTAATGATATTCGTTAGAATTTTGCTTTGAAAATCGTGAAGTTTTCATAACTTATCTAGTAATATTTTATGTCCATAACCACTTACGTTCGAGGAAAAACCTGCATTGAGCATCGGCTCTCGTTCATGTCTCGAGAGCCCGAGCCACGGTGAATAAAATTTTAGGTGCCCTTTAGATATTCATCACAGGGATTTTATTACGAAGAATTTCACGTGAACTGATCCTGTTTCGGTTTGTTATGTTCTTGGGTAGAAAATGTAGTAGTGGTCAATATACAAAAATATTTCAGAAATCTTCCGTGATAGTTTTTAAGATACCTACAAAAGAGAAAACCGAAGCTGTTTTTAACTATTATATTTAAAGAGAAAACTGACTGTGAAGGTGAGTACCATGCAGGCTCGATAGAATACATGACTATAGCTGCCCGGTTGAGTATTTTATATACGGCCTACGCAAATGTCCTGAGATCTGGTAGCGTCGTGTGACGGGTCATTGAGCTCCCTAAAATAGGGTTGAGCTACACGATTACTGATGCATGATTACCGTCTGTTAGGACAGGTCAACTCAAAGCTGCAATGGCTCTTTCTTCAAAAGGCCCTTCCAGACATGGCCCTGCATTGGTAGACTCACATAAAATCCTAATAATACAATGTTTGGAGTTTAAAAGAGACCATGACCTCTGAATTTGTTTCGGCATTTCTTCTCAGGGATCAGTCAGCTAGGAAATGCCGGCGCCATCTAGTTTTAAAATAATGACGAGTAAAAGTGACTTAAAAGAACTAATTACAGAAAAAAAACCTAGGTTTCTGCTAACTCTGTAGCTACGTCAGCAATATTTCAATGTGGCGATGATGCTTTGAGTGTCTTCATTAAAATTTTCTTTTTCCCGTCGAAATTAACTTGATTAAATAATGCCCTTTTTACTTTTCAAGACTTTGCTCTCTGCTCTGCTTACATTGCACCTTTGATGTTTTGCAATAGCTTTATACGATTTTCGACTTGACTTGCCCAACGGCCATGTTTTCATTAAAGGCAGAAAAAAGGAAAATTGGATTTAAACATGGAAGATCGAAGGTCTTCGTACAGATAGCTTTCTTTGAGCTCAATTTAATTACGCAAAAATTTAAGGGAAAAGATGTGAAGTGATTTTTTAGTATAGGGAAGCGTAAAGAAATTGACGGATTTATTTATGTTGGTATACAGCACATCGCATGGAAATTTCATTACCGTGGGCAGACGTTTTGTATAACAAACACTAAAGAGGTCGATATAATTTCAAAGACATTTTGCTTTAAAAATTAGGTTTAAAATTATATTTTAGGTATTACTTTTAAGACATGTCTTACCATTTACATCAATATTTTCAGGTCCACAAAAATATAAAGCGCGTATAAAAGCAGTATGGCACAAAAATCGATTGCTAAATCGCGTTTTTTTTGTTTGTAAATTCTTGGTAACATTATAAGACTATATTGAGTTTTTATCAACAATAAATACGATGTCATTAGAAATTTCTAGTTCGGCACAGCGGGTATTAATAGGCTATTAAAATACATAACACTTAACATGTTTTTATGTGAGAAGTGTAGAAAAATGGTGTTTTGCCAATTTATCTACTTGGCTTTGAGATACTGCTAAGTGGTCCTTGGTTCTGAGCATTCACCTCTTGCTTTTTAGGTACAACCCGTACAACATAATCTCGGAATGTCTGCTGTGAATCTAAAAATAACGTACCTCAAGAAACAACATTACCTACTCTGACCATAACAGTACGAAGGTCACTCCACTGAACTCCTGACAGAACAATATACGTTTGCACAACTCTGTTCCTCCTCACCCCAACTTAATCTAATAAACGCATTTGAATAAAAATACTGTAACGATTTACTTTTACTACCGTTCGTTTTGTTACCGAAAATCAACATTTTATTTCACTAACCGTTTATTGGTCGATTTGTTACCGTGGCATATAGTACCAATAATTGTTATCTCAGCGATCCACCCGTCCACAAAGGCTGGGTGTCCCAGAGTCCCACTGACTTTATTTACTCTCAACCGATTCCCAGGTTTATATCTATTTCGGAGCTTCGTATAAATGCGGTACAATAACAATAAAGTAGGATTTCGCTACAGATTGCTGACATTTTCCTCAAGACGTAGGTACGGCATAAAACGGGTATATTATGTTATTAAAAACCTCTGCATACAACGGTCAGGACGGATAAGGGAATAACAAAAGATAAATGAATACGAGCGATAGTAAACACGGAAATACGGTTTCTTTTTCGGTAAATTAAATGCAAGAATCCTTTTAAACGTAAACAAACGAAACTCGTCTGGAATTTGCTACAGTAGTTTTAGATTTAATATAAGTCTAGTTAAATATTGCTTATCTAGAAGAGTGAAGTAGACTCTAGTTAGTTACTTTGTAGAATCGTTTAAATCTCTAGTAACATCTAGGTACTTTTAGAAAAGCAATGTTGCTGACTAATAATGTACAGTGTCTCGTCTGTAAGGTGATGTGACTGACAATTAATAAGCTATACTGTGAGGCAGCTAATTTAAAAAAGATACCGTCGGTAGCATCTAAAAATAAAAAAAACTATTTTACAAAAAATAACAACCGACTTCCAAAAAAAACACTACAAAGTGAAAAATTACTTTAATTTCGGAAGTCGGTGTCTTTGTATCTGTATTTTTAGTGTACTTTGTAGTGTTTTTTTTTGGAAGTCGGTTGTTATTATTTGTAAAAAAGTTTTTTATTTATCACTTTTTAGTTATGGTACCTACCCCATACCCATTCGAAAACGATCTTCTTACACGTCCACGTCCGTTCGAAGGCGGTTTTTTTATTTAAAAATTAATTTTTGATTTTTTTTAAAACCGCCGTTCGATTTCGATAAAATTTCTAAGGGACCACCTCTGAAGTATGACCTACCAAACAAAAAAGCATCATCAAAATCAATTCATAATTGGCGGAATGATCGCGTAACAAACATACACAAAAAAATATACAGTCGAATTGAGAACCTCCTCCTTTTTTGAAGTCGGTTAAAAAGAAAACACACTATGCTTCGAAGTGTGTTTTCTTTTTATCCGACTTCAAAAAAGGAGGTTCTCAATTCGACTGTATGTTTTTTTTTTGGTTAAGGTTTCCCTATTCATCAAACCTCTTCATAAAAAGGGTGATCCGATAAATATGAAAAATTATAGACCTATTGCACTCGTCCCAGTGTTTTCCAAAATCATCGAAAAAGTTATTTATAACAAACCTTTATTCATTCTTAGAAAAAAAAGCAATATCCTAACTAAAGAACAGTACGGTTTTAGAAAAATATTAATATGGCTATCTATGAATTAATAAATGAAATTATTTTAAATATGGACGAAAAAGTCCCAGTTACAGCGTTATTCATGGAAATGACGAAGGCGATCGATTTTATGGATCACAAAACCCTTCTCATAAAATTAAGTAAACTCGGAATTAGGGGCAATGTCTTAGAATTAATTGAGTCGTACCTAGTCAGCAGAAAACAAATAACTAAAATAGCGAAAATATGTCACAGAACTAAAATGGAAAAAACCTACATAACGAAACAAAGATTAATAAATTACGGCGTACCACATGGGAGTGTACTTGGTCCTTTGCTATTCCTATGTTATATAAACGATATTCCCAAAACCATAGAACACCCCATAACTCTATTTGCCGATGATTGTACTACAATATTTATAGGCAAAAACTTAGAAAGTTATGAAAATGAAATAAATAATAGTTTAAGCCTAATTATTCAATGGCTAACCGATAACAACCTAAAAATTAATTTTGGTAAAACCCACATCATGAATTTAAACCAACGAACAAACTCTATTATTACAAATATTAAGTATGAAGATAATAAGATTGCTAAAATGGACAACACAAAATTTCTAGGGCTTTGATTAGATCAGCACATGACATGGAAAACACACATTGATCATATAATAAAATAAATAAATCATTATTGCTATGTTTTACACAATTTAAGCAAGGTCGCAAACCGCAGCACCGCTCTTACCGCATACCACGCATACGTCTCCACCACACTACGGTACGGCGTAATATTCTGGGGTAATTCTACGGATAGGGAATTGGCATTTAAAGCCCAAAAAAAAAGCGTCTTCGTGGAGTATGCATGATCCAAAACACTGACAGTTGCAAACCTTTTTTTATTAATTTAAAATTATTAACACTTCCGTCTTTACGTACTTATGAAATTGCCACGTTTATCAAAAATAACCATAACCCATTTGAAACCCTATCCACTAAACGCCATCACCTGGATGGCGTTTAGTGGTAGGGTTTCAAATTGGTTTCAAACCGCCCTATTCTCAAAAAAAATCCTAGGAATGGCTCCAAAAATATTTAACAAACTACCCAAATCAATAACAGCTTCAAATGACTTAAATACTTTCAAAAATTCACTTCATAGGTTTCTGATACAGAAAGCCTATTACACTTTAAATGAATATTTAGATGAAAAATAAAATCCGTAATAAGTTTCTCAAACTCAAACTCAAACTCAAAGCATTTATTTCAAATAAACCAATTACAGGCACTTTTGAATTGTCAAGGGGTCGGTCAGTCAGAAAGATGAAGCTAGTTGCCCATTCCAAAGCGTAGTAGGTACCTATGGAGAAGAACGGGCAAGAAACTCCATGGACACTCTTTTAAATCAAAATATTGTTACAATAGAGTGGTTACATCATTCATGTTGTAATTATACATGTGAGAACGATGTAGAAAGACGTGCACGTTAAAAGCGTCCGTAATAAAAAGATAAAAACAATTATGGAATTAAAATAAGCCGTGGCAGCTAAGAAATGACCAGTGCCTACTGACGGCGCCCGTTCACGAACATGACGTATGGATCAGCACCATTCAGCTCAACCATTTTGAAGGGAACTCAATGATCCAATACACACGCCACCACCAGCGACACATTTGAGTGAGCATGACATACTCTCAGCCGCCAGGGCACATTCAAGTCAATGAAAGACGAACCCAGTAAGCTTTATAGTGGGTACATAGTGCTCACACATGTGCTATGCAATTATACAATACTATGAGATTGAATTTATACAATGCAAAGATAGGTTGTACAATCTTCATCAGGTCCAACACTATTTTCGAATGCTAATTAATTAGTTTACGCGCCCTTGTGGAGCAGGACCAGCCCTGAGCCAAGCATTTTTGTCAGCGATATAATCCCCCAACTTATAATATGCTTGGCTGTATAGTGTGCGTTTTATACAGGATTTAAATTTCGTTTCATTCAGTTGGAGTATGTGGGGAGGTATTTTATTGTAACATTTTAAACAGTACCCCATGAAGGATGAGTCTACTTTAGCCAGTCTGAAACCTGGTTGAACTAATTGGTCCCTATTTCTAGTCCTATAATTGTGTCTTTCACCTCTTTTACTGAAAAGATTTAGATTTTTCCTTACGTACATGATGTTTTCATAAATATATTGACAAGGTACCGTCATGATGTTAATGTCTTTAAACAGTTCCCTTAGAGAATCGCGCCTGCGGAGGCTGTATATTGCTCTGATAGCTCTTTTCTGTAGAATAAAAATAGACTCAATATCGGCAGCCCGTCCCCATAATAAAATACCGTAAGACATGATACTATGAAAATAGCTGAAATAGACTAGCCTCGCGGTATCTACATTAGTAAATTGACGGATTTTTCTTACAGCATATGCTGCTGAACTTAGCCGTCCTGCAAGAGATGTTAAATGAGGACCCCATTGCAGCCTTGAGTCTAGCGTTATTCCCAGGAAAACAGTTTCATCGACAAATTCTAGTTTCTCGTTATTCAATACTATGTCACAATCACTACTTTTAACATTCGGTAAAGCAAATCTTATGCATTTAGTTTTTTTCCCATTTAATACTAAATTATTAGCAGTGAACCAATTATGTACCTGCAGTAGGGCATTATTTACGTCGTCAAGATTTGATGCACGTCTATTTATCTTAAAGATTAAAGAAGTATCGTCAGCAAATAATACCATTTGTGGTTGGTTTTTAAATAAATGGGGTAGATCATTAATATATACTAAAAAGAGGAAGGGACCTAATATCGATCCTTGTGGAACACCCATTTGTACTTTTAAATAAAGTGAATTGATACCATTTATTTGCACTTTTTGTTGTCTATCATTTAAATAAGAATGTACTAAACTAAGCGCGAGTTTACCTAGTCCGTAATGCTCAAGTTTTAAGAGCAAGGTTTCGTGATCAACGCAGTCAAATGCCTTGGAGAGGTCACAAAAGATCCCTATGGCATCTTGGGCCTCCTCCCACGCTGTAAATATGTGTTTTAATAAAGTGACACCGGCGTCAGTCGTACAACGTCCTTTGGTGAAACCATATTGCTGATCGTGTAAGATTTTGTTGGTGTTAAAATGATTAAGCATTTGATTGAGCATTACCTTTTCGAACACCTTGCTGAATACTGGCAACACAGATACTGGTCTATAATTGTTGGTGTCTTTGCTGTCCCCAGATTTAAAAAGTGGTATAACCTTACTGTATTTCATTAAATCCGGGAAGACTCCTTGATCTACACACAAATTAAATATTAAAGCTAAGTATGGTGCTATAGTCTCGATTATTGCTGTACAAACTTTGATAGACATTCCCCATAGATCTTCGGTCAATTTGATTTTTATTTGCCGAAAAGCTTTTATAACTATCATAGGGTTTATATGTTTAAATTGAATTTCAACCGGGCAGCCTAAAACGTTCGCTCTTAATAAATCAATCGAGACATCAGGTGAGGAATTTAAAGCTTCCGTCGTTTTAACTGGTATATTAGTAAAGAAATTTACAAATTCTTGAGCGACTTCTAAGTTAGAGCTTATGGCACCACGTGAAGTCTCCAATGTATAATCTGTGCTACGTATTTTTTTCCTACTAGTTTCGTTATTTATAACTTTCCAAACCGTTTTTATTTTATTTTCTGCTGATTTAATCTTGTTGCTAATGTACTGGGCTTTAGCTATCTTGCAAGTATTCCTAAAAATTTTTGAATATGTAGCAACATACTTGTTGAAAGTTTCAGTGTTAATGTAGGGCTTAAGGCCGTACAGATCGAACAGTCTTTCCCTACTTATCCTAATACCTCTAGTTGCCCAGTCACTAAAAATAAAATTAGGACAAATATTTTTTGTTTTCTTTTCAAAAGTTTTATTGAATTCATTGTGCACTACTGAAAAGAAATTCTCATACAATTTATTTGCATCGTCCATAATATGACTCAGAACATTTAACTTATTGTTTAGGGTACTATTGAATCTACTTAATTTGCCAGTCGTTATTGGTCTAAATTGTATTTGCACTTTTTGCAAAGGTGTTTTAAACTTAAAAGTTACCGTTTGTCCACTATGATCAGATGGCAAATAATTTACGATGGCTTTCACTAAATAATCACAATCGCAGAAGACATTATCAATACAAGTAGCAGAACTTGGAGTTACTCTAGTTGGTTCAGTAAAAACATTCGATAAATTGAACGATTTAAAAAGGCTTAATAATCTACTGCTATTTGAATTAATTTCCAAAATGTTAATATTAAAATCACCACAAATAATTGCAGCTTTATTACTGGATGCAAGTTTCGCTAGGACATCTTCCATTATTGACTCAAATAAAGAAAAGTTCTGATAATTAGGGGGTCTGTAAACGCACACTACAACATGCTTATCTAGCTCAACACAGGACATTTCGATGCAATGTTCAACTGATAAACCAACTATGTCATTCCGTTGCTTAGATTTTAAACAATTTTTAATTAAGATTAGAGAACCTCCACGCAGCATAGATTTACGGTTAAAACAACTGCCTACACTGTAGTTCTCATAATTAATTAGCATTTGATAATCCTTTAACCAATGTTCAGTAAAACAAACAATGTCAAACTTTGTTTTTTCTAAAAACATTTCAATTTCTAATAATTTGGAAGAAATACCTTGAATATTTTGATGAAATAATTTCAAGACATTTTGCTGATGTTTTTGATAATTAATTAATTTAAAGCAAGAAGATACCTTGTAGTTGTTACGTATAGGAATATTCTTACTGGTACCTTCTGTTGTCTTACAAACTAGTTTAAATGATTATCCGGAGTTATCCCCAATACTTCAATGTCATCACCAGGCAATGAGCTCCTAGTGAGTGAGGGGCATGGAACCTCCTTCGTACAATTTGTAAAAATACTTATAGCATTTGAGCTACCTTTATTCAAGCTCACCACCTTATTATTAGTACTATTACTAACCATTGTGGTGTTAATAACACAAGACTTCGACATACTACTTATGTCTGAGTTTATATAAAAAGCTAATAGCCTTGCTATTATGTGTCTAAAACTAACAGGCAGATACACAGTATCTCTAGTCGATTTTAAAGTTTCCACAAAACTATTGGTGTCAAAATACACAAGCTTGTCACTGTAATGAGTAACTAAAAAGTGCATATGGTTATTAAGCATATGAATATAATTGTTTTGTCTTTTCGTCAAAGTTTCAAAATATGGGAAAGCACACAATATTATTTTACTACAATTTAACTTTAACAACTCAGTTACACATTCAGTGATTTCTTCCTTTTTGACCTTAGCACTATTACCTACAAATACAGTAATAGTGGTTCTAGGATTAAATACCTTTCCTGTTACTGATGCCATTATTCGTTTGTAGGTTGACCCTGGCATACAATAATTGTGGGTAGAATAACTCTGCTTGTTACTAATTAATTTACCTAAACCTCTTCCTATACTATCTGAGAACATAACTGAATTGTAACAATCATGATTACTGAAAGCTGGACAAGTACCAATCTCAGGCACTTGGGATAGATGTTGTACTATATCTGGTTTATCTTGGTTGAGAGTACAGTCTTGAGACCAACTCTCAGTCTGGGACGGGTCCTCCGTTACCTCAGGCTGGACAGCATCAGGTTTTGAAACCTTCTGACAAGTGCACTGACACATAACTAACTCATTAGCAGCAAGAATATGTTCTTTAATTTGGTTCTGAGAACCCACATATTTAATGTAAAGGGAACTGAGTCTACCTTCAAGTACCTGTATGTCAGTCTGTAAGCGCTGTGTATCAATTTCATAGATTTTTTTGCTGTCCTCTAATTTGATTTGATATTTGTTTAATTTATTGATTAGCTCAACACGTTCTTTTCTCAGTGGAATATTTTTGAAAAAGTATTTGTGTTGTTTCCTAACTTGGTTACATTTTTTAATTATTCTATTTAGTTTTGCATATTTTTTTATTTTGTTATGACTAACTTTGTTATTATAATTCTGTTTCAGCAAGGAATCTTCAGTTAGGTCAATAGTTGTTATGGAATGAGGGTTACATTTACTATTTATTAACTCATTATACAAATGGTTAGTTTCTTTAACCTGGGTATGCTCTTTTTCTTTCTCTAACCGGATAATATGACTATTAGCATAACTTAATTCATCTTCTAGGTCCCTAACTTTGCTTAAAGCCTCCTCATACAAATTACTACAGTTGTTGAAACCATCCGTGACTACCTTCAATTGATTGCGTTCATCAACAACATTCTGATATTGCTGATGTAGGTCTACTAACTCCCGTTTAAGGCTTGAGTTTTTGTCAACTATCTTCTTGACTTCCTCCTCACTTTCATCATTCTCCTGTAACAATTGTTGACATTGGGATTGCGATGCTTCAAGTTTTTGGAGGGCCGTTCTCAATTTAAGCTCCATATCCTGAGCAGTAGCCTTACGGGTCATCACAGGCATGGTTTCAAGATTTGTTACTGAAATTAGAATAAAGTAAAGGTGAGAACAAAAAGGATAGAAAAACAAAATAAAGTTGGAAATGAAACGTAAAATGGGAGAAAATAGTGTACTTTAGGGGAGGAATGAAGTTGGGTTTTGAATTGGCTTGAGGAGTTATTATCAAAGCTATGTTATCAAACTGAATGTAAAAATTTTGATGCTTTTATTGAATTAGGAATTTACTTTTTCATATGTGGGTAGGTTGCCTAGATTTTAAAGTTATTTTTTGTTAATCCAGTATAGCAGCAATGTAAAAGTAATGATCATTAACGCTTTTATTGTTGAATATATTATTAAAGATCAGATTGAGGCTAACAGAATCACCGCTAATTTTGGTTTTCTAGGATGTAAACAATGCAATTTAGGGCTAATGTAAATAAGTGCTAAATCAGCGAACTATTTATGCTTAGAAAATGCTCAGATTTATTTATAACCTACTTACTTTAGTTATTAAGTTTAATTAATAATTTTTGTTACCTTAATTTGTTTGTTACTATTTTGTTTACGTTTATTTTATTACTAAAGATGTAAGACGGTTACTTAGCATTATATAAAATTATATAGGCTATATTACCTGTATACCTATTACCAACTGTGTAGTAATATTTGTACGCCTTGCAAGGCAGCACATAGTGACTCAATATTTTTCTATTTTTATAACATCATGTCTACATTATACCTATGTGTACAAATAAATAAATTTGAATTGTATTTGAATTCCCTACCAAACGTTTGCGTTTTCCAGACGAACTGAAAGAAAAGGAATTATGCTAATAGTTATCGTCGCGAAGCTGCATTTTACAAATTCGGTCATTCCTCGAATTACGTTTCTATTGAAAATATTTTGTGGCCCTACGGTAACATAACAGTACCCTCGAATGTAATTTTAAACTCTTTTATAGAAGAGAGTTGGAAGTAGCTGAAACTTTTCCGAAATACCGTAGCCGGAAAAAGTATATAATTATGCTTTTTTGGTTTATTAATGTTTGCCACAATTTAAAATGCAATAATTTTTTCCATAATTGTATTTGCCATAATTTCATTAAAAATAACGCTTCAGTTGCCATAATCGCGAAATCACATTTCACTAATTTCATTGGTCATAATCGATCAAGTGTCATAATAATTTTTATCCATTTATTATTATGTTATGTTATATTATCTTCACGTTCAAAAGTGCCTTTAATGTGCCTATTTGAAATAAATGCTTTGACTTTGACTTATTTGCTGTATTTTTCATTTTCAATAATATCGTTTTCCATAACATTTATTCACCATAATATTAATTTGCCCATACAAGCACGATGCTAGTTCAGTACAAGCGCCTGCAATTTTTAAGAATTTTTGAGAGCTTTGGCCTCCTATTTAAAATAATATTGTTTTTCATGAAAATAATATTGCCATATTACTTGAATTATATTGATTAATATATGATGAAAAAATCTGTAACCTATGATACAGTTTTTTTATTCACAAGAAAACCTAAAAATAAACCTAATCCACCATGCATGCTTGCTTTGCAAAAGAGGAAATCTGGCGCTTGGCGGCCGCTGCGTGTTGTGTGGTCACAATTCTAACCTAACCTAACCTAGCCGTTTCGAATTTGACAAACTTTTTATTGCCTAAAGCTGGTTTGCTGTAATAAATCATTTGGTTACAGACCAAATGCCTTAATGACATAATTTTGTACAAAACAATAAACGTTTCTAAATTATATTGAATGTTGCTTATGTACAGTATAGATTATGTAATGTGTTACATAAAGAAACTAATAATTATAACACAATAATTATGTTATTATGGAATCTTATTTTATGGCAAATAAAAGTTATGACCTAATAAGTTGATATTATGACAAGCGTTATTAGTAAAAATGATAATAGTGCAAGTAAATATTATGAGGGGGACGATGGAAAACAATAATAATTATAGTACAAATACTTTTATGGAAAACAAGACAATACCTGCTTTTTTGCTCGAAAAGGGAAGAATTTCAATAGATATTGACGTAAAATAGCTATGCCTACGTTCACCAATAACGCATCAACTTTAAAGAAAGTTCCTACGTTTTCTTTTGGTATAACAAAAATACAATTTAGACTTTTTACTTCTCTTTTATTTCTGCTGACAGATTCCAGATGTTCATACAGTTCGATTGGAACTTCTCTGGACGTCAATGTCTTTAGTTTTGATTGTGCTTTTATCGAAAAATACTTTGTATTGTCTGTCATATACGGTGAATGACGTACATATACAAGCGAAGCACTGTCTCGGCACAGCTTCAGTCTTTTGTTTAACGTTCGCCAGTGAGTGGGACGACACACTTTAAAAAACGGTTTTGGCTTTTCAGCCTTTGTGGCACAAGGATAGTGTCGTGCAAAGGGTGTTGTGTGTCGGAGACCCTTTTGGCTCTTTCGCTGGAGCTTGCCACCGCTCTGCGAACTACTGACGGCGCTGTTCCTGCTAGTGTATACAGCATTTGTACCGGAGACGGTTTTAGTCAACCAGTGATGATCCGACGTTTCATTCAAAGCGGTGTCCACTAACTTTGCATGGGCAGAATAATTCCACACGGGGCACGCCAATTCACCCGCAGAAAAATATAGCGCCAGCCCAGTTAGTCCGCATAACGTCAGGCGGAACACCCCACTTGGATGAGACTATATAGTCCCTGAAGAAGACTGTTGCGATTGTGCACCTTCTGCTTGATGTTATTGCAGTGTTTCCCGAATGTTAAAGACCTGTCCAGAGTAACGCCAAGATATTTAGGGAAGATGCTGTGCTCGATGGACACCTCACCCCAAACGATGTTGAGTTTGCGGCGCGCCTCTCTATTGCGGAGACGAAATATGCAAGACTGGGTTTTGCTCGGATTGGGCTTGAGTGAGTTATCGAGGTGGTACGTGGCTAATTCACAAAGAGCGTCTGACAAGTGGACCGCAACCTCCTCAAAGGTGATAGCTTGGGAGGTGAGAGCAAGGTCTTCTACGTAGAGAAAGCGGGACGTGTTCAGGCTGGATGGTTGGTCGTTGGTATAGATATTAAAAAAGAGCGGTGCCAGGACACTACCTTGAGGTAGGCCCTTTTTCTGCGCTCTCCAATGATTTTAGCACCTTCTCTTGAACTTCTTTTTCTTTATGAGAACTTTCTCATCAATGTTGCTGAAACATTAATGAGAACTTCTGAAGGTGCTGATCAATGTCTCCACCTTCTACAACAGCCGTTTGAGGTTGACTGTATCGTAGGCAGCTGAAAGGTCCACGACTACAGTGCCTGTGACTATTCCTGTCTTGAACTCATCCTCAATGTGTCGAACGTGTTTAAGGGTCTGATTGCAGCAAAAATTGACGGGTCTGAAACCAACTTCCTCCGGGATAAACTTCGGGTCAATATCACTCGTTAGTCGGTTCAGCAAAAGTCTCTCAAACAATTTGTATGTATGGATATATTGACCGAAAGTTTTATGGATCGCCTGTTGCTATACCGGTCTTCAGAATAGCTATGACCTTTGATTTTCTCCAGAGACGGGGCATTGAAGCTGATTCCAGACAATAGTTGTATAGTTGCACAACACAGCAACAGGGCCAATCTATTTGATTTGCTGAACTGAGATGTCGTCCATACCGGAAGCTTTACCACACTTAAGAACCCTAATCGCTGCGACGATATCAGAAAGGCTGAACGGTTTACTAATATCGTCGTAGGCGCCATCGGGTTTTTGTGGCTTATGGACTTTACTGGAATGGCGTGTTGGTTTACCATTAACGAGCAGTTGGTGGGCTATCTAATTAGCGGTGACTTGGAATGGCGGGGCGGGATGAGGAGACTCACTGGTTAGCTTTCTCATAGTGTAACAGTGTTGATCCACCTCTCCTGTCTGTTTTATACTAATTTTGATAACATTACTCGTACTTCTCCATTCGGCGTAGTTTCCTCCGTAAAACTGTCGGTGTGATATAGGGATTCGTATCGGTTCAGAAGTTCAATGAACCCTGTCGACAGCCCTGAAACGTAGGAAGTCCTCTGCAGCGCCTTGGAATGTGTCTTCGGGAAGTAGTTGACACAATCTCATCAAATTGGTCGGAGTTCTGCGGGGTTGGCAAGACATTCAAGAGGGCGTCAGTCTTTACTGTACTTGAATCGGCGCTTAAATAGGACATTTATAGGCCGGACCATGAGTTCAATGCAGCACATAAATAGGTCTGTGCTGGGTGCGAGGGACAAACATACGACGAACATACGCTTTTGGTGCACTGTGAGCTGATAGACGAGCTGGCGAGGATTTAGTTGGGATTGCATACGCGTTTCCAGCGGCTGACGCCAGTTTTATAAGAATAGACAAAATATTATTTCATGACGGATTTCTCATCAGACGTCGGTACCAAAATACTCTACTGAAATATGATTAATAAAAGGTCCTGCTTGTCGGTCTTCTACAGATTGTACTTCGATGAGTGTGCCCAAGAACTCCACGACCTTATTCCACCGGCCCCCTTCTTCCATCGGTCATCTAGACGCACTGCAAGTGACCATCCTTACCTTGTTGCTATTCCACCAATTTGTAATAAGCGTTTCCAAATGTCTTTTGTTATGCGCACAGCAAAAGAATGGAACTCTCTACCTGCGTCTGTGTTTCCGAACGCATACAACCCTAATCTCTTCAAAGTGACAGTGAACAGGCTTCTTCTGGGTAACCTCACTCCACCGTCGACTCTGTCTCTGTCACCACTGACCTAGACTAGAGCCAAGAGTAAAACCATCTTAAAAAAAAAATTGTATTGCTAGATATAATTCATCAAGCACATAATCTGTACAGAGGAGGACTTAATGCTTTAGGCATTTTCTGCCAGTTGACCTTTTGTTGATGCAAAGACAAAACAATGATAGGTGGTAGATATTTCAGTGTTAACCAGCTGCGGTTTGTAGGACGCAAGACTGCTACCCGTTAAAAAAAACCGCCTAGTAAAAGAGCATTGTTTGATTTTCATGGTACGACTCAGCGCCGAGAGTTGAAAATCCAACTGCGCTTTTAAGGCATTTAGATAAATATACGTTGGCTTTAACTGTCACTTAAGAGCCAGTTGTCAGAGGTAAGTTATCAGAAGTAAGTAGGTACTCTCTTCTTTGTTCAAGCCAGTTATTTTGTTAGTTCGCAAACTTTCCAGACGCCTGGATAGAAATTACAAGTTATGTTATTGTTGGGCTGTCGAATGTTGTAATCATTTTATAAGCATCAATCTTTATTACTCTAAACACGATATACTCATTTACTTGCCTATTGCGTTTTACTTTCAGAAAATACTTGGAACGATGTAAAACGGCAAGAGTAAAGAAAGTACGGGGGTCACGCTGTAAGTTTTTAGATTAGGCCAGTAAGAAAAGCAGCCGATGAAAAATTTTTTAAAATTTCGAATTAAGAACTCTTTGGGAACCTGTAAATGTGTAATGAATTCATTTGTCATTTGTTTTTACAAATTGGTGGCAACTCAAAAAATCTATGTCGTGCGCCGAAATGGATTTGACATTTGACTAGAGAAAATTTTCGTTCGATGATTTATTACGACTTTCATTGCGGTCTTACTCAACAACAATGTTACGATAGTCTTCGATTAGCATTTCATGACGTTGCCCCATCCCGTGCCACTGTTTACAACTGGTTGAGTTTAAACGTGGTCGAAGCAAACTAACTGATGATTCGCAAGAAGAACGTCCTTTTCGATACCCGACGGATAATTTATACTCTAGGAGATCTAGAATCTTGTGCTGAATTAATAGTTTCAGTTTGCGGGTCGATGCCACTCTGTATATTTATTGCTTCCACAATGTGATCTTAGGTGATAGGTTTTACACACGGTTACACATCAAGCTATAAATTTCCAGTTTACACTGACCTCTCATTGTAAGGAAATCCTATACAATGCGAGATCAGCTTACTGGAAATGTATAGCTTGATCTGTAGCCGTGCGTACAAAGACATGATCATTGTGGACCCTGTCGGGCACAGCAAAGGTAAGTTAAGTAGGTACTTAGCAAAACTACACTGTCAGCAACAGCAACAAATATTATGTATCTATTTAGGTAATTCACCTGCCGACAATAATACATGGAATTCATAAAAAAAAAAATATCCAACGTTAGTTCAGTGTGAGCTGTAGCTACGAACTCAATAAAAAACTGCTAATCACGTGCCGAAGTAGGTATCGCTCGGTAGTGGGTAGTTTTTTTTCCTACTATATAATATTTAGAACGACTATTTAAAAGCACATTATTACTGACTTCTTCACGAGTTATACTCACAGGCGACTAAGTTTAGTGCCAGTTTTGTCTACAACTTTAAATAGAAGACTGTGGCTTAGATAACTCAAATATTACGAGCTGCGTCTATTTCAGTCTCTTATAAAATAAACATTATTGAGAATATTTTATGTTAATGTATTTAGTTTTTTTTTAAATACATTGAAACATCGTTGGTTACACCCACAGAACTGAGAATATCATACTCAGAAACTTGTCCTACCGATGGAGGACGCTTGATATATAAGGGTTCTGTACACATTTTTTTTATATATTTAATTTTTTTACCGACCAGACTACCGTTGGACCGATGACCTTGAGAAGGTGGCTGAGGCAGACTGTATGCGGAAAACGGAGGACAGGGTGTAGTGGCGCAACCAGGGAGAGGTCTATGTCCAACAGTGGACTACGATAGACTGAGTTGCTTGATTGACGTTTTTGTGCTCAATGATACTTATACCAGTTAAATTAGGAGCAAAAAAATATCTCAACATTTATTAGTCTTTTCTATAACCCTCCTAAGCTGTCTAAAAACAGACAAGAATAAAACACACAGTCTTCCATGTTTCGTGTGAAGCATGTTTACAAAATATTGAACGATTGATTGACAGGAGGCGTTATTAAATAACAGTAATTAAATGTCCGCTAACGATCGGTCAGCGCGCCGTCACGAACGGTCGACGTTTTAAGTGAGCGTCGGTTAAAGCCAGCTTCACACTGTCCAAGTTCATGCTATAGTTTTAGGATGCTACGAAATAAAACGGTGCGGTATGTTGCAAGGTTGCAACCTGTCACACATTGCTTTGTTACGGCTTTCATCTGAATGCTTTTATTAGTATGCGAAATGTTGTTTGTGTCAAAAACAAATTGCCTTCTAGTAGAGCTTTTTGTGAAAGCACTTTTCAGGACCACCACTACCACTTTAAACGTACCTATTTAGGCTGCATTGCTAAGTTCCGCTTTGTCTTTAGTGTGGTCAACTTACTTGCTATGCCTCTGGTAATATTAAGCTCCCTAAATAACTGATGCGAACCGTGCCGCCTGTCGGGACAGGACAAGTCAATGTTGCTATGGCTCATTCTTCAAAAGGCTTTTCATACGTTGCCCTGCATTGTTAGACTCAAATAACATAATAATAATAATGTGTTGGCATGTTTTCTCAGACATTAGTCAGATAGGGAAATGCTGGCGCTGCCGTCTAGTTTTTAACTGTGGACAATATTTAATGCTCAGCACTCAACATATTTAATTCAATTCACAATCGAAACTTAGTTGGTAAGTTAACAAAGACATTATCATTGTGGAACCTGGTGGTCAAACATTGATTGAAAGATCTATTTCCAAAATTATCGATATATCATTTTATTTAATTGCAGATGTATAAAGTGTTGGCCGTCGGCGACTTATCAACAGTAGGGTGGAAATTGCGTAACGCACTATCAGAGGGTGCAGGTGAGTTGCATGCTTGTTTATAACATAACTAGCAGCCCGTCCCGGCTTCGCACGGGTATTTAACAAAAAATATAGATTTTAACACATACACACTCACACACAGTCACCCTTCTTTTTTGCGTTGGGTTACTAAAAAAGAGTACGTTATAAAGAATACATATGCTGTCGCGACACTTCTTGTAGATAATGATGTGTTCTGCAAAGTTATTTTGTTCTATCATCAATAGTTTTAGCAGCGAACGCGAAGTAAGGAATTTTTTAGGTCTTTTTTTTACACCTTGGGTTACATTATTGGAGTTTTAGTAAGGATCCCTAATTTTTTTGAAAATATAATATAACCTATGTGACTCGGAGATAGTGTAGCTTCCCAACGGTGAAAGAATTTTTGTAATCGGTTTAGCAGTTTCAGAGCCTATTCAATGCAAACAAACAAACAATCAAATCTTTCCTCTTTATAATATCCTTACTAAAATGTTTTTTATTGTTGTTGTTTTTTAGGTTGTAAATTAATCATCGATTGTTATAGTCTACAAGACTGCTCCCTCCACAATAATGTAGCATCCTGCACTGTATAGCACGTTACTGCAGTGTAGAACCGGCTTTACTTTACTGCACGTCACGTTACTCAAACATTTACTTTGTGACCCAAATTCTTGGGCGATTTTTAATGCTATAATTACTCTTCTGCTTAGGATAATCTGATGTTTTGACGATCCATTATGGGTAGTGTTAAAAGCCTGTTATTAGACGGGTCTCGTGCCATTTTTGGAACGTAAAGTGTCTTGAGTAATTATCTTGGATGTATGACTGCTGACCAATGCCTACAGCATTAACAGTTTTACAATAATGGCTCAATTATTGAATAGAACACTTAATATTGATCTACTGCTGGCTACGAATAAACCTTTGAGAATATTTAAAAACTCTAGAACGCCAACGTCGTAGTCAGTAGGGTTGTGTAGTCAGTAGGATTTTGAACTTTACGTTGTAGCTCGTCATTATTGGAATGCCACTTGTAATAAATGGTCCATGAAAAAACTTAGGCTACTTGTTCTACATTTTCTTTTTACTTACTTTACACTAAAAGTTGAGAACAATACAAAACATTGCTTAAAAATAAATTAACTACTTTCTCTACTCTAATTTAATACTTCTCCTTTTTGAAGTCGGTTACAAAAACAATGTTTTTAATTTACCCATGTCTGGTACGGGTGCGTCTTAGAAAGTTATTTGGTATATTTTCTTCAATAAGGTTCACAAGATGTAATATGTCAACTGTTGATATAATTTCTTTACATAAAACATTTATATACTCTCAAACTTATTTCGTATAACGTTATTGAATATAACATTTATTTAATTGAAAATCATTAGGTCTATCGTTTAAAATATATAGGTGTTGATACCATCATTATGGTTAACACCTCGATTCAGAGTAATTCGACTCGGTTAGGTTAGGTTCGAAGCCAGATCCCCTCTATTGTTGGGGCTATCTTGGCAGGTGGTAATCAGTTACTGGGTATATCTACACAGGTTACTGACTATGAAATTACAAAACGGTTCAAGGCGTTTTAATCAT
The DNA here is from genome assembly GCA_937001585.2 of Brachylomia viminalis. Classification (NCBI taxonomy): domain Eukaryota; kingdom Metazoa; phylum Arthropoda; class Insecta; order Lepidoptera; family Noctuidae; genus Brachylomia; species Brachylomia viminalis. The sequence goes on along the minus strand of OW443310.2, from coordinate 10,906,711 downwards.
ATTAGACTAAATAGGTTGTATGTCTTTTGCGTGGTATATCTAACGATTTTATATTCAGTGTATGTTATGCGCAAAAAAATAAATTATTTTAAAATTATATCAATCGTTTATTATATTAACTGATCATTATATGAAATAAAATTATAGGTTCAGTTGTTATATCTTGTAAATATTAGACATTTTGTAATTATATCATATATTACATACCCGTCTGGTACAGTTAGGTGCGTGTTTTAAGATCTTTACAACATAGAGATAAGTTACATCATAACGGTCGTGTTCTTTACCCTTTACGGGATAAGGATGTCTCGTATGTTTTTGTGTGTCAATATGACAATAGAGGCATTTGTACAGGATGTTGCGAGTCTGGGCATCCACAAAGACGTCATCCTTTCACAGTTAGGCAAGCTTTAAATGCATTATGTCGACTTGTTATACAAAAACTTGCACTGAGTTAAACTTTTTATGACGATGTTATTGGTTGTGTTATTTTGTGTAATTTTTATTAATCAGTTTATTTCAGATAAAATAATCCATATATTTAAAAATTATAAAAATACTCTCTCAAATTATAATAGTACAGAGATAATACAGAGAAATAAATTATTACAATATTATAGGTACCTATTGTGTTAGTACAATCATAAGCCCTATGTTAGTCAACACCCATCACAATATGCATCCATTTGTTCTGGTTTTTTTTCTGTTTTACAATTATCTATTGTGTTAGTAAAATCTTATGCCCTATGTTAGTCAACACCCTCAGATCTTTATGATCTGAGTCAACACCCATCACAATATGCATCCATTTGTTCTGGATAGGGTATTACAATTATAGGTACTTATTGTGTTAGTAAAATATTAAGCCCTATGTTAGTCAACACCCTCAGATCTTTATGATCTAAGTTAACATCCATCACAATATGCACCCATTTGTTCTGGATAGGGTATTACAATTATAGGTACTTATTGTGTTAGTAAAATCTTATGCCATATGTTAGTCAACACCGTCAGATCTATATGATCTGACTCAACACCCATCACAATATGCATCCATTTGTTCTGGATCGGGTATTACAATTATAGGTACTTATTGTGTTAGTAAAATCTTATGCCCTATGTTAGTCAACACCGTCAGATCTATATGATCTGAGTCAACACCCATCACAATATGCATCCATTTGTTCTGGATAGGGTATTACAATTATAGGTACCTACTTATTGTGTTAGTAAAATATTATGCCCTATGTTAGTCAACACCCATCACAATATGCATCCATTTGTTCTGGATAGGGTGTTACAATTACAGGTGCCTATTGTGTTAATAAAATCTTATGCCCTATGTTAGTCAACACCCATCACAATATGCATCCATTAATTGTTCTGGATAGGCTATTACAATTATAGGTGCCTATTGTGTTAATAAAATCTTATGCCCTATGTTAGTCAACACCCATCACAATATGCATTCATTTGTTCTGCTGGCTGTTGCTACTGCCTCGCACGCGCTGACCAAGGAGGCCACTTTCTTCCGTATAACCGCATGAAAGCCGTCCGTTCGCGCATCCGCAAACAATCCGGACGCACTACAATAGCGAGGCAACCGCATCAGCATGCTGAAGACGTTGTTGTATTGGACACGCAGAGCACTAGCAGCCCATCGAGTAAAGGTTACCTACAGACTGCTTGAGTATATCGATCGGCAGTAAGCTTTGAAAAGAGTAATACTTACATTGAAAGTTTTTGTGTAATACTTCATTAACATATTACAATGTGACAATTTTTTATCATGCGAAGTCTTCGATCATAATTTATGATCGAAGTGCGAAGTAAACTCGATGCAAACACTAAATACGATTATGAAATGAATGTATATTTTTTTCCAATACTGATGATCGATTGTCAATCGCGTAACAAAATTATAATTACATTTCATATAAAAATAACATTAAATACAAAAAACAAATACACCTTAGCATTTAAATTTTTTACCATGTAAAAGTTACATTGCAACTTTTTGTATGCGGAAATCAATCTTTCGTACAAATAACACGTCATTAATCTAGCTATACATCCTTTATTACCAACAAATAAAAACATCCTCCTCATCCATCAACATCCGCGCACATCATATAGCACTTTTTCACCGTCGCTCGATCCCATATTAAAATGCTCCATGTTAATTTGTTAATTACAAGTAGACGGTCGGGACTTACGGCTTACCTGCGTTCGCTACATACAACTGCAGTTAGTATAAATCAATATGTATTCACGTACATATTTCTGGTAGATATCCATAATTCAGGAGCGATGAAACCCTTTAGGTAGGTCTATACACATCGTGTATGGGATCGGCGAAATACTCCGTATCTGTTCTGTACGTATTAAAATCATTTATTCAGTTTTTTTCGTCCCAGGAGTGAGATTTTGCGGCACGCTTGAAGTTTAACAATGTGTGCCTGTAGACTAATAATGTTTAAAAACGTATAAAATAGCCCAGTTTTGTGTGCTCTTCATGATATCTTTGTTTATTGCTAATGAATAATTTAGGAAATGGTGGAATCGGCAGTAGAGCAGCCGGTCGATTCTGTAACAATCCCACCGTTATGACTTAGGTGAAGTGAGCTATCATTCCACCTAATACTAGGGATTGACACTATCGACAACACACTTCATGCTCACTTCACCTAAGTTATCACGGTGAGATTGTTACAGCATAGCTCGGCTGTAGCGGTATTTATTTTAATGAAAAATGTACAACCATATGCGAGGTTATAATGGCGGTTCTTTTACCAGGCCTAAGCTGGCTGTAATATTGATCTTGTTTACTTGTGTATGTTTCTCTTGTAATTCTGATAATAAAATAAATGATTGCGATTAAAATAACTGTTTGGTGCTTGTATTTTAACATACGAGCTATCCAACTATTATATTATCTAAGTCTCAAAGCAGGTAATTAAACACACGGTCATTGAATAAAACCTTAACTTTTTACTCTCGACAAAAAACTTAAAAAAAGAACTTTTACACGAAACAACCGACCGTTAAATAACCACTAAGGCAATAAAATTTATTGCCACAATCAGTAATTAACGCAAACCCATTCCACATGCTTAGCAGTTAGTCGGTTTCGCTCATCACTTAAGCACTAGGGAGCTTCACAATCGTACGGTATACAGTGGGCAGACGAAAGGAACATGGACACTTTATCACCTGCGACCGCGCACGTATAAATCAAAGTAAAATCGCGTATCTACATTGCAATTAAGAAGGGGCGAATCCTCCTAGTGTACGCAATAAGTTCTGTACGGGAATAATAACATTTTATCTGGGATCTGAGAACATTTATAATAATTACATCATTGTATTGACAGGCCCATTAATATCTGGTCCATACAGCGATGAGTGTGGACAGAGAGTCTATGGAGTTGCTTACTTTTAATTAATTTGGTTTTTGATAATTGAATTTGGTACTTATTTTTGGGCAGAAGCTTTGTGTACAGAAATGGTTAACGCTGAGAGGTTAATTATTATGTCCACAATTAATATTGTGTTTGTCACATAGACGTTGTGAGATAGCTAGGTTTTATTACCTGAAAAAAGTTTAGTCAGAGTTTTGATAGTCGGTTAGTAATATTGGATTATTCCACTTTGACCCATCAATCTGTCACACCAGTAGGATAAAGTGGAATATTCACAGTGTTGACGTTCACTGTGTCCCACTATCGAATTTGGTGGGGCAAATTACTCTCGCTTGTTGATTTTAATAAAATATCATGGTGAAAATCAACAAAAAAGAATTACATTAAAAAACTTCAAGTAGAAACTATATCCGATATCTATAATATTGAGTTAGTCACATAGCCTTTATGAGATAACTAGGTTTTGTGTACGTAAAAACAGTGATTTAAATAGTGTTCGACTTTCAACACACAAACACAGGCACTTTGTTTGGTCTTGAACGTGTTAGTTTTTTTTTGTTTAGAAAACATTTGACGTGATTACATTTTCTTTCTTGTATTTAACACAAATAACGCCATCACGACAGTTATCTCCAAAGGATAAAGCTGAGGTATACCTATAGCACACCAATTTGTACACACGACGACCTTTCAAGCTATACATTTCTCGTTTTTGCTGAGAGAAAGAAGTCAGCTTATGCTGAAAACGTATAGCTTGATATGTTGTCGTGCATACTTACTTCAACAATAATAAATCAACTTGAAAATTATAATGAAAGTGCAGGTGGAGACAAAGAATCTTCGCAATAAAAGTTCCCCGCATTTTTAGTTTAGCACCAACATTTACTTCAGTCAGTTCCTGTTCTCTGATTGTAACTAATATAGCAGTAATCGCGATGCTCTTTTAATTAAAGCTTAAGAAGTTTCTTTGCGGCTTTACGCTCTCCGTACAGTACCTCATTCTGTCTATTGTTACTAACCTGCGAAAACGAACCTTGCTCACCGGTCTTAGAGTTTCTTATGAGTTTAACTTAATTTAAATAATTTTAGAACACCCTATTTTCTTAGATTCCTTTAATTAACATTACCTAATTTGATGTCTAGAAATGTTACTACGAATCAGATTGTTTTTTTTTTTTTTAAATACAGAAAATACTTACACGATAATTTGTGCTTTTCGCTTCTATTAATTAAAACTTAGATTTTGCAGAATTTATAGTGTGTTTATTTACGACTTCAAAGTGAGTTTTTATTTCTAAAATGTTCCAAGATGATTCATGTTTTAGACGTACCTAATTAAAAGAATATTCTAGCTTCTTTTGAATTTAAATTACAGATTTTTTAATGATCAAATCCTTCTAAATCACCCGGGCTAACACAAACGTCTAAGACATAATTTAATAGTCAGAAAAGCTATTAAAACCTACGTAAATGAGACTCATCTTATAGTGTCCATAGAAGTTATAATAATAATAAATTTTCTCAAGAAATTTGATCTTGCAGTGGACCATTTGTTGACCCTATATTTACGACTGCAAAACAAATACTTGGGGCATATTAAACGATGTAACGCGTTTATAATCGGTATAGTTGCGCGTAACAGAACACCGATTTGCAATAAAAAGTAAAAGCGTATGGTCGTGTTAGGTTTTATCTCGTTCACATAAATAGCGCGGGAGGCTGGAGGCTTGTGGTAAACAATTTAGCTTTGTTAACATTGTCGGGACATTATTAAACAACGATAATAAGTAGTTAATTATCGACTGTCACACACTGGCGTTCGATGCGCTTCGTTGCGTTGTGCACAGAGGTGAACAACATTATTGGTGTATTTTTTTATTGTTTTGTTTATAACCGAAGTTGTTGGAGTTACACATTAAGATGGTAATAGAACTTTTGCAGATTTTTCGCTCTAGTTTATAGTACTAGTTTGTGAGGATCTTGATTAATTGCTTTCACAGTTTTTACATCTGTGATGTAAGTTCAATATAATCATGTTGTTTGTCTTCCTCATTGGTCTTTGACTAATGTTAGCCTGTATTATGCCACTGCTAGGCAAAAAATCCCCACGGCTTTCAGTACTTGCAATCCAGAGCTAATGTGGACCACTAGTCGTTTGTTCTGTCCAGCTCGTTCCGCCATCTTCGACGGGGTCTGCCGTCAGGGGTCTACCAAAATTACTTTTTATTTTATTTTTGTGACCGGGGTGGAAAATCTCCATGGATGTCCGCCACCCTGGGGCGGGCGGTGGTGTCTGTCAGACTCTTACTGACTAAAAACCACCCCGGTTTTCCATCTCACACCTACGCCGGGGATCGCGGGAACGTACTATCCTTCCGCAACCCCCGACTGGGGGGGGGGAGTGAGGTGTTTGACTATATCATCATATATATCATGCCTAGCGGGAAGGCTCAGTTCAGCCGCCTATGCCGTCAGGGAAGTAAGACAATACACTGAAATTGATACAGCTCGGCTAGTCTATTTCAGTTATTTTCATAGCGTCATGTCCTACGGCATTCTAGGGCAAAGCCGCTGATATTCAGAATATATTTGTTTTTCAAAAACGAGCTGTTCGAGCAATCTACCAGCAAGGTGCTAGAGTTACTCTGAGAGATTTTTTTAAAGATATTGGAATTCTCACGGTGGCCTCACAATTCTTCTTCGCCAACATCTTATCTAATAGGCAAAATATACACTCATGTTAAACAAAAAACAGGATATGCATAATATTAACACTAAACACAAGGAAAAACTACGTACTCCCTTTCACCGGCTTCATAAGGTCCATAACTCATTTGTTGGGCTTGGTATAAACTTATATACACAACACTACGCTACGCCGCTACTACGCTTTAAAACAAGCTTCTTTGTTAGATTTGCCTTTTAATGCGTTTGAAGCTAAAGTAAAATCCAACCTTTGTCCAAAAGCATACTATTCTATCAACGATTACTTAAACGATAAAAATAGTTGGTCGCTGTGATTAACTCAAGACAATGTTTATATTATTTCTCCAGAATTAGCTTACCTACTGACAAGTTATATGAGTTCATATACCTAATTGTTTATTTTATTTGACTAATTATTAAATTTAGTTTAATTTAATTTAATTTTTATTTATTACTGACATAATCCACTCATTTCAATGTTTTTTTAATGAGTTGTATTGCAATATATGGTTAGCTAGCGACAATGCTAGCATGCGAGCTAGCAATTGATCATATTATTTTTTTGAGCAACCGGCAGCAAGTTCGTCATGCTCCCTTAGATGTCAATGCTTGCGGTAGCGTCGGGGGTCGGGTTGCCTCCTTCTCTCAAATATGGCGAGGGGGGTAATGGCTGATCTTTGCGTTATGCTCGTGAACGGGTGCTGCTTGTGGTGACAGGTCATCTTGCTGACTATGGTTTTGTTATTGTTATTAGTAATTAACTGTTTCTTTATTTTACTTCGAAGGTCCTAGTTTATCATTTGTGACTACAAGTTAAAGCTACTTAGGTAAACATAATGCAGCATTGCATATGTAAGTGGGCACGCCCTTTATGCCTGTAGGCTTTTTATTATGTATTAAGTTCTGTTTACGTTTTCATTTTTATTATTTATTTCTGCTTGATATATATAGTTTTCAATATTGGCGTGTGCTAGCTGACATATGGCAAATCATTTTAATGTTTTTATGTTTCGTAATGCTAGTTACTTATGACTGTATAGAATCCAGTTCTTCTAACTGAACAGACAGCAGTGCTGCTAGGGAGTTGGTCCCGCCACTTCTTCTTCCCAGCTAAAGCACTAGGAAGCGGTGAAGGGCGGGTGATTTGGGGGACTGTCTTATGTGATTTTGACGTTAAAAAAGTGCTGATTCTCAGCCTAGTTTCATTTTTGACTCCCCCCGCGACGTTAAAGAGGGGCGCGTGTGGAACACTACACGCCGCCACCTTGGGTCCTGATGTGTGGGGGCGACAGACGTCCCCGAGTCCGTCGCCCCTGGATCCATTTAGGGGGGCTGGAAGAGTTGTCCGCCCTCCACCGACGCCCGGTGCGCCTTATGCGGGCCGGGTGAGTGGACGAGATAGTCGTCTCGCAGAAGGAAACCGCCGCGTCCCAGGACTCTTCGCTGCCGACCATCCACTCGACTACGGCCGGCAGCGACAAGTCACTGCCTACTTCTGAGATGAGGGCATGGCGCGGCTCCTCCCAAGTGGCACACTCTGCCAGCGTATGCCACGCCGTGTCCTCCCGGCAGTCGACGCAGTGGTGACACCGGACGTCCAGCTCCCTGTTTATGCAACACAGGTACTGCCCGAAGCAACCATGCCCCGAGAGCACCTGCGGCGCTCGAAACGTAAGGGTGCCGTGCCTCCTCCCGAGCCAGCGTTCGACCACCGGCCGGACCGCCTCAATGGTGCGCGTGAAAGCCTGTCCCGCCATTCCACCACCAGGACCTCGCGAAGCTGAGACCGACGCAGCTGCATGTGTCGCTGCATCGGTCCCTCGCCCCGCGCCCTCCCAACATTACTTGTTTTAACATTAACATAACATCATGCCCGTGTACCTATAGTAACACTCATATTTCGCCAACTACTTGGTGAATGCTGGATAACAGACTCGTAGTTCATACTGTACTCGTAGTTCAGTGGAATTAGGTTACCTATAAGGTATTGCTATAATAAATAAAGTAATAAGACATCCTAGGGGATCTTAAAACCGTTAGGTGCTTAAAAACTTGAGAGGTATTAAAGTTTTATGAAGATCTAGTATAATGGACATTACGAACTGAAAGTTGTGAACTATCGGAAACCTCTTTTATGAGAAAGCGTATCTACTCATTGTCTTCTTTATTATGCTAATCATAACTTAAATTTGACTGAAAACAGTATTTTATAAGTTTCATTTATAGTGATGTAATTTGAGATGGCCGTAAAAGCTGCCTTAGGCTAAGTATAGGAAAGCGGATAGTGCTTGCTTAAACGCTAACAATATTATACGGCTATAACCTGGATTTGCGTAATAGGTAATAATCTGAATAGCCTATAATAAATGTGCTCAATAATCACTTATCATTGAATAAACATATATAACCACGCACAAACAGCCGCATTTGTTATAATATATGAGTAAGAGCGGTTCTGCACTACATCTGATCCGAATCCGAATTCCAGATCCAGTTCAATCCGAATTGAAATTATTCTAAATTCGGCCGAAAAGAGTTCGGATCTCGATGCACAAACTCTCATACAAATAGCGCTATGGCTACTTCGGACCGATATTTCTCGGATTCGGATCGGATGTAGTGCAGAACCGCTCTAAAGCTTGCGCAGAGAGCTAAACCTTACATATCTTACTAATCTTTGTATCCCTTTCTATCTCCTCGTCATACGCAAGCATCAATTTATGGATCATACTCATAACTCTATACATAGAAATAATACGTGTACACGTACATATATTGTTGTCTAGAAGTAGCCTATTCTCTAGTAACTATACAAAATAATAAACCAATAACAACCTTCAATGATTTAATAAATGAACAACAAAAAAACCACAACAACTAGTTGTTCACCCTAGCAAAAATGTTTGCGATTCCTTCCAAGATTTGTGCGTAAGTATGAGCGTACACCGCGCGTGAAATATATGGCTGCGGGCGCACCGCGGCGTCGTTGCACTAACTCCGCTTGATTGGAATCTACCGCAGGGCACACCGATAAATGAGTGCTGGTAGGTACTAGGGCTCTGAAGTAGGGGATAGAAGTGCTAGAAGAGTCGGCTTTTGTTTTATGCCATTATTTCGTGGGAAACAGTTGGTGGGCGCGTGTTAGGGTGCCTACTTTTATACGTGGTTTCAGAACGCAATTTCTAGTCCATTTTGAAATAGAACTTTTTGATTCACCTTTAAGTCGGAGTTTATTTGCTTACTACCTACCTCAATTAGAGTTGATCAATAACACAAAATCAGAAAGCACTTCAGATCCAAGTAAGATCACACAGACTACTAAATAGAAGATACCAATGTTGGGATAATTTTTTGACAGTACTTCGATTGATGAATCCAGTTTCTTGCACCATCCAGCTCGTAAGAAATTCCTTGTAGAAACTAGAGGCCACAATTAAAGCCGTAGCCAACAAGGGCTAGATGTCGTCGCCTATACGCGTAGTCGCGAAACTTCGCAATATGTGATTATTCACTTGCGTAAATTACGACTATCGCCGGCACCGTCTTTTAAGTTAATCTCTATTATTTTAGACTAGAATTCTCCCCGCAGCTTTGCGTTGAATTTAAATTGCAAAAGGAAAAATACTTTGATAATATAACGTTTTTGTTTTGTTCTGAGATTATCGGAGAATGATCATTCATGGGATAGGAGTGGGAATATGAAGGCGTTTAGACGTGTTTTAAATCGTTTTATAAGATGGTTGATTTCAGGAAGTAAACACGTGTAAAACCTTTCATATACAGGGTTATTGGTAAAACACCATCAACCTCTTAAGGGCTCATTGTACTCATCATTATGAACAACTTTTACTATGGGACTAAATATGAAATCGTGAAAAAAATAAAATCTGCTGGTCCCTACATTTTGACGAGTTCTGGATTTCAGGAAGTAAACACGTGTAAAACCTTACATATACAGGGTTATTGGTAAAACACCATCAACTTCTTAAGGGGTCATTGTACTCATCATTATGAACAACTTTTACTATGGGACTAAATATGAAATCGTGAAAAAAATTAAATCTGCTGGTCCCTACATTTTGACGAGTTCTGGATTTCAGGAAGTAAACACGTGTAAAACCTTACATATACAGGGTTATTGGTAAAACACCATCAACTTCTTAAGGGGTCATTGTACTCATCATTATGAACAACTTTTACTATGGGACTAAATATGAAATCGCGAAAAAAATTAAATCTGCTGGTCCCTACATTTTGACGAGTTCTGCAAACATAAATATAGGGAACAGCTGATTTTTTTTCCAATAACCCCGTATACTATATTAGCTTGAAAAATACTCTGAAAAACAGAAATGGTTATTACATATTGGTCTTACTGGATTATTGTTAGGTGGATCTATGTTGCTTGAATAAACCAGTTGTGTGGTCACTATCGACCGCATGACCAGTTACTACATCCTTGTAAGCTTCTGGTTTTATGTAGTATCTATCGTCAGTCACTAAGGTTGCCACTATACCTCCGGGATTTATTTGAGACACAGGGACTTTAAAATATATTCTAACTTTCTAAGCATTCCGATCGATATCATGAACTGTCGGTCAATACATCCATTCATCGTGTTAAATCTTTTAATCAGCCATAAAATTGAATAATAAAAGAAAATTTAAAGAAGATTGGAATTTAATATTCTTTCTATCTATCTATCTTGTAGCTTGTGTAATAAAGCGTGTAGGCGAAAATTTATTTCAGATATTCACAGTATCGTGTATTAATCACCTTACATTGGCACGTTAGTATTTTTTTTAAGTGGTCACGACATGGTAGCGCAGACATAAACCTTCAATTACCTAAAGACTGCTAGAAAAAATATATAAAGGCAAGTATTTAAGCGAACCTCAAATAATTCCCAATTTGCTTTCCTATAAATATTATTGATCACACTAATGTAATGAATGCCCCTCTTTTGGTGAACCTCAAATAATTCCTATGTTTGGGTCCTAAAAATACGAAATAGCCAAGTAACTGTGACCAATATGAGTTGGTCACAGGACCCAACCCATTTGGTAGAGGGATCCTGGGTTAGTTACTGCGCCCAATTGTGAGAAAAGGCCAGAAAGTTAAAATGAGGCTCATTTATTTAAAAAAAAAACGTGTGCATCATTAGAAACCCAAAAAGTTTTAGTGGTTCATTCATTTAAAAAAAAGCGTTCATCATTAGAAGGTCAATAAGTTTTTAGAGTATCAGGTAAATATTTCCCATGAGTATAAGAAGTGTCTAACCACATTGCATTGGTAGAACACCTTCTTGTACCTACCATAATTATGTGACAGTTCGAACGAATTGTTGTTGTAAGAGCATTTGATTTGTGTGAAAAATTGCAATTATAAGAATAATCTGAGTTTCACTGACTCCAGATTGTCTGATGGTATTAATGGAGACGGAATGTATGGTTTGCGAAAGCGTGTAAATCGGACGATATGGTTGCACCATCAGACCAGGTCTATGGTACCATATATTTACATTGTCACCAATGTTAAATACTTATGCCAAATTTCAGATAAATCCATGCAAGACAGATGAAAAATGGATTTCGGGAAGCCCTTGGACAGAGGCTTTTGTCATTTTTCTTTGTGCATCGTTTCACGCGGCACCTTGCATATTATTCTAACCGGAAAACACAGTCCGTCACAAACTAAGTCACAATACGAAAAGAATGGAACTTAGGGCTAACGGTTTAGGAGGCGGAACGCGTGAGGGAGAGGAAAAATTCGCGCCTTCACGGCCCTAGCCGCCGCAGGAGACGCCCTGGGCGTCGGGAATAACAAGCCGATTCCCGGCCACCGTAGGTAGGCGCGGGCTTGCGGACGGCGAGCAATGGGCAGCTCGCCGTCCGATAAGGACCAGAGGTCGACGGCGCGTTGTGTTCCACGCGCGCCTCAAAGAGATGTCAGCACCACTGACGGGGTCCGCTAGGGCCAATACCAGCCAGGGTTGCAGGAAAGTCCGAAAGGGTTACCGTGGCCACTGGCACAGGCAACTGAAGGAACACGGGTGGGTTTTAGTCAGTAAGAGTCTGACACGCCCTCCCGCTCCGCCCAGAGCGGGAGAAGTTATTTGATGACTTCCCAACCTTAAAAAAAAAGGGATGGAAAACCCAGGACTATATAACATAATGTAACGAGCCACTTTTCAATGCATGCGATGTGGGAGCCAGTGTGTGGCCGTAATTTGCAAGATAAAATCAATTCCTATAATATGTAGTATTCTGTTTCTGTAAAAGGGACAAACTAGTGTACTTTAAACCAGTTAATACCTTTTAAAACAAACAACTATCCAAAATTACGTCCTTTTTGTTTTGGTTAAGCGCACACATGTTGTATTCGCATTCCTTTTAAGATAGTCCTACAATATTGCAAAGCTGTTTAAGGTATTTATAGTGTCTCACAACAATGGCACGACAACAGTGCTCCAGAAACGGACTTATATTATTAAAATAATAACTCCCACGTATTCGGATATTCGAGCTCCACCCCCAGAGCGGGAGAAGTTATTTGACGAATAGACAACCTCAAAAAATAAAAAGGGCTAACGGTTTAAAAAAACAGTTACATTCACGAGTAAAGTATTCGATTGCTTCCTTTCACCATCATCCACATCATTGGTAGCCCTGTAGTCTGTAGTCCTGCTCCCTATTGTGCCTTCTTTGCTGCCATTACGACTCGACACTTTCTAAATATTAGTAGCATTGTTAGGGAAGTGAAATAAGTAAGGTTCATCGTTTCTTATAGTTATTCCAATTAACGTTTATCCGTTTCCGTACATTGACCATAGTAAGAAATAGTTAACTTTGCGTGTTGAATTTTAGTTAAATTGTTTGTTTATATTTCGAACCTAGTGATTTGTAAAATCGTTTCCCGGTAACGTATCGTGACCACCCATGGCTTTCAAAAAAAATACTAGTTCTACCTACTTATTTCTTGCGTGTTTTGAATTTGTATTCAAAATGTACATGTAACCGATTTATTTTATAGAAAAAAGTGTTATTTTTTTTTTATAAATCATGTGTACCTTATCTAATTTGTATGCATCTTGCATGTGCAAGCGCATGTAACGTATTTTGTATGAAAACGTATTTATAAGAATTACTGTCATTTGATTATTTCGTAAAGGCTTCTATGAGACATTCAAGCAGGAACTTACTTACTATTCATCTTTCATGCATTTTGAATAAATATTTCCACAAACCAATATCTTTTTGTTTCAATTTTTTATTTATTTATTTATTTTATTATTAATGATAAATTTTGATATTTTATTATTGATGATTTTATTATTTTTTTTTTATTTTTTATTATTGATGATGTTTTTTTATTAATGATTTTCAAAATATTTTGAATGGAACTAACGCTGCTATTTTACTTTCAACTCCGTTGCAAATAACGAATGCGTACCTACTATATTTCTATAATTTAATTGGGCCCCATGTGAATCCAAATGAAAATAACAATTAGTTTATTTTGATACCATATATAATTAAAGAAAAATTAAACGAGAAAAAGGAATTACTTTTAAGACGGAACCTAACTTAAAGTCAAGCAGCTGAACTACAACGCCTCACAACAATTTTCTGCTTTACAACCACGGCTTGCGTTAGCCCGTTTAAAATTTCAAAGCCCTGTAGTAGTACTAACAACCGGGAGAAAAAGAAAAATGAACGTAGGGGCTGTAAGAAATCCGACAGGTTACTCTTTGCCGCTAAATACTTTAGTTCTACTCGAGCTATAAATATTTTATTTTCCCACCTGACTTACTGGCGTAGTTAAAGCGTTTACTTTCAACAAAACAAGATTTATATCTTCTTAGGGCTGCCTTGATTTTCTTCGTAAATTATTGCAGCTACAATTTATGGATTTTCGAAACATTTAGGTGCAATGTGATTTACACGAGAGAAACATAGTTGATTAGTAAATGATAAATGATTTTATTTCTGTAAGTAGGTTTGAACAAACACTTTTACACGTCAATCATATTTTTTTAAACTAGATGGGGTCGGCGTTTCCTATATGACTACTCTGAGAAGAAAGGCCGAAACAAACTCAGAGGTCACAGTCTCTTTTAAAGTCCAGACAAAATCTTGGTCAGGTCATGTGAAAGCTATGTAGATCGGTGTCTGCAATGGTCTTTTGAGGAAAGAACCACACAGATTGAGTGGACCTGTCCAGTCAGTGCACGCAATTGTCAGTAATCGTGCAGCTCAACTTAGACTCAAGGAGCTCAACGATTCGACGAACAATACCAAAGAAAGGACATTTGAGTAGGCCGCATAAATTACTCAAACTGCCAGATCATGATTACGTTGAGAAAAATACAAAAATAAATATAAATAAATCAATGACCGACATAGTTCTCACATTCACAATAATTAGAATAATATTATAATAATCTTTGAGGACCATGTAGATTTGTGTCTGAAATGGTCTTTTGAGGAAAGAACCACACAGATTGAGTGGACCTGTCCAGTCAGTGCACGCATTTGTCAGTAACCGTGCAGCTCAACTCAGAACTTAAGGAGCTCAACGATTCGACGAACAATACCAAAGAAAGGACATTTGGGTAGGCCGCATCAGGTACTCAAACTGCCAGAACATGATTAAAACTGCAACAAAAACACACATAGTCCTCACATTCACAATAATTTAAAATAATATAATACTTTAAATAGTAAATATTAGTGTCATTGTATATGTAAATAAGTATAGATACTTATAGCAAAGATTATAAGTAAAAATAGTTAGCGAAATAAAATAAATTAACATTGCCTGTGCTTTATTGGAGCAACTCAATCCCAAGCCTTTTTGTCCTCAATATAGTCTTTGACAGTATAATAGGCATTCTGGCATAATTTCCTTTTTATAAACGATTTGAATTTATTAAGGCTTAGTGCTTGAATGTGGCTAGGAAGTTTATTATAAAAACGTATACATTGGCATCTAAACGAGCCACCTATTTTCTTGAGCCTGGTAGTAGGAACAACAAATTTGTGCTTGTTCCTAGTATTTAAATTATGGATATCACTGTACTTTTTAAACAGATTAATATTTTTATGTGCATACAAAAGATTTTCATAAATATACTGAGAAGGCACAGTCATTATATTAATCCCTTTAAATTTGTCTCTGAGGGAGTGTCTGGGACTTAATTTATAAATTGAACGAATTGCCCTTTTTTGTAAAACAAAAATCGTCTGAATATCGGCGGCATTTCCCCACAACAGAATACCGTACGACATTACACTATGAAAATAACTAAAGTATACTAAACGGGCTGTCTCCAAATCAGTTAAACCACGAATTTTCCTAACGGCGTATGCTGCAGAGCTAAGCTTCTTTGACAATTTATCTATATGGGGGCCCCATTGAAGCTTGGCATCCAAAGTTATGCCTAAGAATACTGTGGTATTTTCGGGTTTCAACTCTTCACCCTTTATGAGAATACTTGTTTCTACTTGTCTAACATGAGGTATCGTAAACTTAATACATTTCGTTTTTTTCTCGTTAAGAAGAAGGTTATTAACATTAAACCAGTTAACTACTTTTGCGAGGGCACTATTTACATTGTCAGTAACCAGCTGCTGACGTTTGAGTTTAAATAAAAGTGAAGTGTCGTCTGCAAACAGCACTATATCATGTTCATCCTTTATGAGGTAAGGCAAGTCATTTATATAAATAAGAAATAAAAATGGACCTAGAATTGAGCCTTGAGGGACCCCCATTCTTACTACCGATCCGGGAGATCTTTTCCCGTTAACATCAACTCTCTGAATCCTATCACTTAAATAAGAAGTAAGAAGATCCAGAGAGGCGTTCCGGATTCCGTAGTGGTGCAGTTTCCTGATTAATGTTGCATGAAGAACACAATCGAATGCCTTGGACAAATCGCAAAAGATGCCCAACGCATCGCATTTGTCCTCCCATGCATTATATACATGCCCTAGAAGTTCAACTCCGGCATCAGTAGTTGAACGACCCCTTGTAAAACCGAACTGTTTGTTATGCAGTAATTTATGTACATTAAGAAATCTTTGCATTTGATTTAAAATAAGTTTTTCAAAAATTTTACTAAATGTAGGTAGCACTGAAATAGGTCTATAATTAGTAGGGTCTGATGTACTACCCGATTTAAACAACGGTATTATTTTACTGTTTTTCATAAGATCAGGAAACTCACCACGGTCAATACAATTATTAAAAATAACAGCTAAAGTAGGTGCTATAATATTTATAATTGACTTAGCAACGTCCACAGAATTACCCCATAAATCTGCAGTCTTTTTGACATTTAACGTGTGAAAGGTTTTAATTATATCTTTAAAAGTGACATATTCGAAATGAAATTCAGAATCACAAACTGGAATGTTTTCTTTAAGTAAAGACTCTGCAGCAGTGGGTGAAGAGTTTAGAGATTAGTAATAAAGTACAACTAGATAATTAGCTAGACACTATTCAATGAACAACAGATTCAAACGCCTTTGAGAGATCTACGCGCAGTCCAATTTTTTGTTGCACGAAAAAGAATACAAGTACATTTTATTGTTCGCTACACTTTGACAAAAGAACTTTTGAACGCTGCCTGACGCTAATTAAACGACAGAGTTGATTAATAAGTCGCTCTTAACTATTTAACAAGCGAGGACCATTGTCTTCTCATAAAAAGAGCTCTCGCAAAAAAGGACAATAAGTAGCGAAGAATTGCCGGATTAAAAGTACCGAGTCATTCATTCCAAGGTTTAATTATCCTGTGTTTAAACAAATCGCAATAAAGAGCCAGTGTCAGAGCTTCCAAGGATTCTGTAAAAAGACATCGTAAAAAATACCGGAAGCCCGATGGTAACGTCAAACAAATTCGTGGAATAGTCCACCGCTTTCTGCTTGTGTTAGTTGGAGAATCCTATTCACGGATGTCCGTTAAAACGTTTTAGGTCCAGCTCTGTCCAATCGATTTTAGACTTTATTTTCTTCTATTTTAGAATTCAATTTTGAATGGTGTTCTGTAAGCTATAAAAACGTTTAGACCTGTACGTGAAGACCATCGTACGTGTGTGGTACACAGTGTAGGGATATTTGAGTGAACATTTGCAAAGACGCGAACGATGCGACGATATAGCCAGTACCACTTCCGGATGGAAATGCGTTTTCAATGGACTAGTAGAGTCGTTTGTACGATCTAAAGTTACATTTACGCTCAGAGCACTTTTCGCCGTTTTTATGTTTTTCGGCTTTAGCAGTTTGATTTTAAGGTGGTTTTAAATTAGGAGTTGTGTTCATTGTATGAATACTACCGTTTTATTTGCGTTCGTTGATGTTTCCTCCGTCTGAAACAAAAGAAAAACATCTTAATATTTTTTTCGAATATCTGAAAGTACATCAGTCGTTCCATTTAAAATACTGATATTCAGCTGCCTCTGGTAAGACTGGAAGCCGACCCCGACATGTTTGGGAAAAGTAAATCTGAAATAACATTTGTGCTATTTTTTAACAACGCTTAATTATTACTTAACATAAAGATTATTTTTTAGGTAAAATTATTAAAGGGAAATATTGATGTTTGCTGTAATAGATCCTATGACATACAAAGGCGTAGGTAAAAGTTTCATTTACTGTTACATACATAAGTGGAAACAATAATAATTAAAAGTTCTCGCAACAGTAAAATATTAAACCAACATAATTAAAATAAATTGAATCGCAATTAGACTTAAATGACTACAACAAATTGGCAATGCAGGCACTTATTTAAGCACAGGCAAATTACGACACTTTTAAACCGTCTGCCAATAATAGGCTCACGTCTGACCTAATGAAGGGCAACTATCCGTAAAGGTAGTGCCGCCGGCAAAAACAGGCAGGCAAGCACGTTAAGTTGCTTGGACCGGGTATCAAGTAGCTGCTATACAAATAATTGCTCATCGATTGACCACAGCAGATGTAGAAGTTTCAGAAAGAGGAATAGATATACAAAACTATATAATTAAAAGTGATAGTTGGTAGATCAGAAGTTAATTCGTGGTTAAGGAAATCATTAATAACGAAAGCAATGTAAAGGGTTTAGACACAGGTTTTGAAGATATATACAGATAAAAAAGTGAAACGAATGGTGCGAATTTTAGAAAACACGGATTGAATTCACCTCATTGCTGCTGAGAAGTTGTGCCTGTTTCGCACGGTCCAATTTTGTTCATGTCAGTCGTTGCATGTGTCTTGTTCTCAGCATTTCCAAAAGCGAAGAAGTGTCAAGTGAGGAATTTTAAGATTTTGGTCGTAAAACTTGGTGTGCTAAAGAGAGCAACGTAAATAACTCCATGGAAAATTATTGTTTTCTATTTATCAAGAATTTGTTTTGTTAATTCAAAATACAAAATTGTTTCCAAAATTGTATGTAGCAAGTACCGTATTCTATACGATGAGATGATAACGAAGATTTCATTGTCATAGCAACTGATTTTCTCAACGAAACCAACTGTCATTTTTCCGTTCAGATACCATCGTCTGTTTCTTTAGTTCCTTGTAATGATAGAGGAAATGCGTTAATTGTTTGCAGCCAACTGTGCAATTATTACGAGGGAGGTGTATCGGCATGTTAGTTACTCGAAGCTTCTCTTTGTGTTCGCCGCTCATTCAACGTCGTGTCATTTAATGCCTATTCATTAGATGCTTCAGTAATTGTCTCTTGTTTATGTATCCAATGTTTATCTCAGGAGCTCCCATCTTTTTGTACTGAGTTACGTGCCTTGCGTTGAAATTGTTATGCTAATAATTATTGTACGGATATTTAAATGGATACTGTTGAGAATTATGTTTGTTTTTGTCACAGTTGTTGTTATGCGTAATATTTATTAGTCTAGTTTAAACAGATTTTGTATATAATTTACAACGGCAATCAGAAGATGATAGAAATAGAAAGCACTTATCTTTTATTCGTATCCAGTTATGCTAAAACGTATCAACCCAAATCTTAAAAGTCTTTTTATTACAGATTTATATTTTATACACTAAAACTTTATTACGTAACTTAAAGGACACGTCCATTAATAATTTTCCAGAAAAAGAGATTCTTTTTTGCAAATCTGTTTGCATATTCCTTTCAGCGTTGGAGGACAAGTGACGTGGATCGTCCACCGCGACCCCTCCCCTTGGGAAATCTTCACAAAAAGGTTCCACTGACAAACAATGGAGACGACCAGTCTGTTTGAATTTAAGAGTACCGTCAGATAGACGCGAAAATATTGCGGTTCACATACTTGTTTGATTTTAATTTCATTAGTGCTCTGGTTGGGATTGACTTGGCAAATATTTAAGTTAGGGTTGTAGGGGGCATTTTATTCGCAATGTAGGTATTGTATTATTCATTATTATTTCAGGCGAAAGACCACCACTGCTGGTCATAAGCTTCCCCCAAGCACCGCCACTTCGACCCGTTCTGTGCTTCTCGCATCCAGCGGTTTCCAGCGGCCTTCACCGGGTCATCGGCCCACCTTGTGGGAGGCCTTCCAACGCTGGGGGCTCAGATCGCTGTCGAGTTCACCAGAAGTATTTAGGTTTGGTGCTCGACAGCCGGTGGGACTTCGGGCCCCACTTCCGAAGGCTGGTGCCCAAGTTGCTGGGCACGGCTGGCACGCTCGCAACGCTGCATCCCAATCTGGGGGGCCCGAGCGCCGCCTGTAGGCGGCTCTACGTGGGGATCGTGCGATCCATGGCCCGTATGGGGCCCCGGTGTGGGCCTCTGACCTGACGGCCGGCAGCATCGCTGTTTTGCGAAAGCCGCAGAGAGCGATGGCCGTCAGAGTCATCAGGGGGTATCGCACGATCTCCTACGAGGCGGATAGCGTTCTGGCCGGATCCCCGCCCTGGGACCTCGAGGCGAAAGTACTCGCGTCATTGTATCCTTGGTACGAGGAAGCGAGGGCGCGGGACCGATGCAGCGACACATGGAGCTGCGTCGGTCTCAGCTTCGCGAGGTCCTGGTGGCGAAATGGCGGGACAGGCTTTTACGCCCTACCGCCGGCCCCGTCACCATTGAGGCGGTCCGGCTCGAGCACTGGCACGGCTCCCTGTCATTTCGGGCGATCCAGCGTAGGTGTGAGATGGAACACCGGGGTGGTTTTTAGCCAGTAAGAGTCTGACAGACCCCGCCGCCCGCACCAGGGCGGCGGACATCCATGAGGATTTTCCATCACAGAAATAAAATAAAAAAAGGCCTTCCAATGCTACGTTTTGCAGTACGCGGTCTCCACTCCAGAGCCTTTCAGCAACATCGGGCTTCTGTTCTGCGAGCAATGTGCCATGCCCACTGCTACTTATGATTGGCAATTCTTCGATCTATGTCGGTTACCTTGGTTCTCCTGCGGATCTCGTAGGTATTGAATTTTATTGTAAACTTCGGCTAATCTGCGAAGAACAAAAACAAAGAACCTATTGAAGCCCATATTTTGCGAAAAAAAAATGGTAAGTAATTATTTTGATATCATAGTTCATTATATTTAGGTTTATAGATTCTTTATTTATTCTAAAAGAACATACATTGTTCACTTAGCGAATAAATACATAAATAAGGTAAGTGTAGTCCAGTAGCTAGTAATTTTGTTTTTTTCTTAATTAATGTAGGTAGGTACGATGTCGCATTTTGTGTGCAAGACTAGCGAAGTCCTAATCATAAAAGTTTGATGTTATTAGTGACGTACAGTTTGAGTTTGGCTTTAAATATGTTAAAAGAGGATGTGCTCCTAATATCTGTCGGTAGATTGTTATAAAGTTGTACACCTTCGTATTTTATATTTTTTCTGCCGTATTGCGTCCGCGGGGGGCGTGTCTGTATTTGGTTGGGGTTTCTTTGGCTGTGTTTGGATGTTTTTATGTTAAAGGATAGTTGTGTGTGTATGGTTTTGTTAAGAATTTTTCTAATGAGAATGCAGGAGTTGAATGTGTAAAGTTGATGAATGCTCATTAGTTTGGTGTGTTTGTATAATTCGGATGTAGGTGTGTGATAATCGTAGTTGAAGAGAAGTTTGATTATTTTATTTTGTGCTATTTGTAGATCTTTAATCGTAGATTTGGCGGCGCATCCCCAGATTTCGATTAGGTAATTTATGTGTGAGCGAACTAATGAGTTGTAAATATTGTAGCGGATTTTTTTTGGAATGTTATTAATGTACCCGCGCATTGATCCCATTAGCGATATTATTTTTGTTTTTATGTAATCCATATGTGCTTGCCAAGTGAGTTTGTTGTCTAACCGAAGTCCGAGGTATTTTTCACAATTACTTTTGATAATTTTAGTGTTGTTTATGTGTAAGGCTGGGTGGTCAAGGACTTTTTTGTTTTTAGCTGAGAATATTATGTAAGATGTTTTTGATGCGTTTACGGTAAGTAAA
Organism: Brachylomia viminalis; assembly: GCA_937001585.2. Classification (NCBI taxonomy): domain Eukaryota; kingdom Metazoa; phylum Arthropoda; class Insecta; order Lepidoptera; family Noctuidae; genus Brachylomia; species Brachylomia viminalis. Next base: position 10,885,154 of record OW443310.2, on the reverse strand, counting down.
TTAGAGCTAAACCAGTTGTATAATATATCCAAGTCTTTTTGAGCGTCAGCTACAATGGTGTTTATGTTGCTACCAAAGTAGAAAAGGCAAGTATCATCGGCGTACAAGGTTAACTGTCCAGTTAAGCCTAAATCCTTAATATTATTTATATAAATAGCAAATAAGAGGGGGGATAACAGAGATCCCTGGGGAACACCAAATTCTATGGGAGATGATCTACTCATCGTGTTTCCTATTTTAACAATTTGTTCCCTTTTGTCAAGGTATGAGGAAAGGATACCATACATTTCTCCGGTGATGCCAATGCTTTTTAGCTTTAATAAAAGAATTTTATGGGATACCGTGTCAAAAGCCTTTTTTAGGTCAATAAAAATACCGAGTGCAATGTTTTTTTTGTCAATATTAGTTTTAATGGTGGTGACTAAATCGATTGTGGCGCACAAAGTGTTTGATTTTGGTCGGAAACCGAACTGCCGATCGTAAATATAATTAATGTCGTTTAAGTATTTTTCTAGTCTGGTGTAAATTAATCGTTCAAAAATTTTTGATAATACTGGTAATACGGATATGGGTCGATAATTCCCGGGATCTGTCTTTGTGCCGGATTTGTATATAGGGTTGACTTTCGCAATTTTGAGGGTATTTGGGAAAGTACTAGTCTTAAAACAGTTATTAATACAATTTGTTAGGTTAGCTGCTATTAGGTTTTTTAAGCATTTAATAGTTTTAGTGGTGACGCCATCAATTCCTGAGCTACAACTTGGATCCAAATTGTCAATTATTCTTATTATTTCCGTGCTAGTACAGGGCGTGAGAGTATCTAATTGATTTGTATTAGGTTTATTGTTAATTATGGTGTATGTTAAGTTATTGTGAAATTTGTGTGGTATTTGAGTGGCTAGGAGCTTCCCTACGGACGCAAAAAAGTTGTTGAAGGTTTCGCATACCTCAATAGGGTCGCTAATGGTTTTATTGTTTACGATTAGCTTAGGTATGTTGCAGGTGGTGACCGGATTGTTGTTAGACAGATAGTTGATTAAGGTCCACATCTTCTTTGGATTTGATTTGCATTTAGAGAATTTGTTAAAAAAATATAGTCGTTTTTCTTTCTTCATAAAATGTTGCACTTTGTTTCTCTTTGTTATAAAATCTGTTTTGTAGTCGTTATTTTTCGGATCACTTTTAGATTTCCTCCATAGTGTATTTCGCTTGTCAATTTCCCTCGTAATTTTCCTGTTGATCCAATCGTCTCTGGGTAGGTTTAGGATTTTTGATTTCTTTTTTGTGTTTGCTTTTACTTTATCCTTTATAAAACTTTCTAGAGCATGGTAGTCGTCGTTTGTTGTTATGTAGCTGGTATTAGAAACATCTTTGCAGAGCTTTGTGTAGTCAATGGCTGTGTAGTAATGTATTTGTTTAGGTGGCCGTTTGAATTTCTTAAGTTCCAGGTATATGTGGTTGTGATCAGATAAGGATGATTCAATGACAGCCATGTGAAAGTTGTGTTTGGAGAGGTTTGAGCAGACATGGTCTAATATTTTATTCAATTAACCTTCGAAAAGAGTATTAATAATTTCGTGTACCTTTTTTGAAACCATTAAAGGAACTTTTTTGTGTGCTCTCGAAGTAATGTACAGTTATTCCATATTGTCCAATGTCAAGTCCATTAGTCTGACCAACTTCATTTTGTATAGCTTTGTATAGCTCAATGAAAACAAAAAACGTCAAGGCGATCACACACGATTTCGTCTGAAACATCTTTAACATTTGAATTTGCTGAATTGTCGCCAGTAACTACGTCGTCTGGGTTGATAAGAAATTCAAAATAATTTGCATTTAAGTAAGCCGAGATAAAATGTATTTTATTTTAAAATACATATTCAGCATTGCGGGGGCTTGTATGTAATCTTTAATGCAGTTAGAAACGATTCTAACAAATTTGTAATAACTGAATATCAGGGAAACCAGAATTTCAGATACTAGGTAATAAGTGTTTCAAAAGGTTCGTGAAAGCCATTATTAACGTACATTTTAAGAAATTGCTTTTATACAAGTTGAAATGCTATCCTAGAAAATCAGATCAGTTTATGTACAAGGCAGTCTGTTGTTAAAAGATTAGGTACGACTGAAAATACAGAGAAAGAAAGAAACTTGATTAACAATCTGCGTGGAAACTGTATGATTAGATAAAACTTTATTCCGTCAACCGTACTCAAATTCATATCTGTCTGAGACGAATAAAATGTTCCACTGAACAAAATGAATCCAAAGCGACTTGATTCAAAGCGAAAAAGAGTTGATATAACTTGTTATAAGATGATCATTGAATCTCGTTGATTCAAATTAAGAGTTTCAATTTAATCACGACTAAACATTAACAAACTGAAAGGTAAAGTAAACAAGAAGACTTTAAAAGTCCGTAACTCAGATTTGTCGCAGGTAGGAACTCGAGAGCTGTTGAGTTCGGATAAGAAAGTTCTCGCCTAGGCGAATTTTATAAGATTCCAAAATACAACTTCTTCGTGAGTTTGTGAAAATATCTGTTGAAATTATTTGAGTGTGGAATCGGGTTATGAAAACATAAGGATCCATTACCTACGAAGTTTCTTTGACGATTTTGACATAATGTTTTAAGACAGGGCATTGATAAATTGCTCTTTAGTTTTTGAAAAGGGTTACCAGAGTTTTTATAGGTCACGTCGGCAAAGTTTAAAATGTAATTAAAGCAATGCCAGATACCTAATCATTAATAATAGTAACAACGACTAAAATAATGCTCATTTATGAGTTTTTAATAAATACTACCTGAGTTTCCAGACAACGTCCTTCGGGTTCAAAATATTTCTCCAAGCTCAAAATTATTTCAGATTATAAACGTGGATACCGTATATATTTACTGTCAAAATCTATTTGATTAATTTGGATATTTTGATAATCACATCGCGCTGACGGGCCGCTTGGAAAATTGACGTTAATTTTCCCCAAAAAACGCTTGTAAACATTCACCAAAAGCGCCTGATGAAGCAATCATAATTAGTTAGTATTAAATTTTGAATTTACATCGATTGTAGACTAGAATATTAAAATTTGCATTGAATAAACTCTGTGACTTATCATTTGTATGCCATTATTGTGTGTGTTAATTGAGGAACAAATGGACTTTCCGAACAAATGCGTCTAATTTCTTGTTTTATTGTTTAGTTAACATTATTATAATAATTAAGCTGGCTTACAGAGTGTGCATGATAAACTGAATCAAACAGATGATGTATTCTTTATTATTATTGAAATATAGACACAAATAGATAAAACGTACTATAATAAAAAATATGGGTCAAGGGTCAATACACAATCCGGTAAAAAAAAAGCAAGCCTATCGTAGAACTTTTAAAAATCGAACGCAAATGTAGAATGTTTAAAACATAGACGGGAACTAGTGTAGTAAATAACATAGCTCACCGATTCGACGAGCAAGGATGGTCATTAAGGCAATTTCGCCCAACGACTGCTCGTTGTACGGGTTGTGAAGAACGTGATTTCAAGCAGTGCATTGGCAGTTGGCACTAATTGTAACTACTGACTCCGTTAGGTATCTGTGTGTTACATGTTTTATTGTTAAGTTAGAAAGAAAGTAGATATAAACTTAATCAAGGATGCCTACAATCATATTTTTAACTTCCAAAGACCAAATGAAGGTGCAAATATAATTGTTTATTTTAGAAAAATCTACACAGCCCTTTCAAAACTACTGAAAAATCAACAAAACCATGAAAAAATGATCATTTCAAGCTGTTGGCTGAAAATAAGTAGGTACTCACAGTGCGTTAAATAAACGAAATTAAATCTATTTACATAAATCATAGTTTTACAAAGAACTCTTAATGAACCTACAGAGTCATATCTCACAAAACAGCTCACTACTTCTTTAAATTCCCCTCATCAAAAATTCAATTAGCCAGTACAAAGTTTAATATAAATTAATTACAGTGAATATAGAACAATGAGAGTTCGTTTGCCCCTCTAAATCCAGTTTCTAAATAAATGGCAATCAGTGTGTTTGTTGAACATTTCGTTCTAAATAGATTGACGAGTATCTACGTTTAAATAAAATCACAAAGGGTTCCATAGACCGGAAAATTCGGATGTGTAGTTTTACATGCGGGCGGTACAAACATACTCGTAGATGTTGTATAACGTTAATTGTAGACTTAGGAAACTCAATCGGAGTTGTAGATAAACACAGTTTCAAGTCATGTTGGCTACTGGTTGAAGGGGGCGTTGGTAGTTAGCAAACAAATGTTTTATTCGCTTGTAGGTTGTAGTAGGAATAGAAGTATTGGTTTAGTATCGGTTGTAAAGGGTTTGTGTTGAACATGATACTTTTTCGTTTGTTTCTATTTGCCGTGATATGGTATAAAATAGTTACATTTTTCCCTTCGCATTATTATCATTATAATTAGTAACCTGAAAGTAGGTTTGCCTGTTTTTTTGTTCTTTGTTAATTTGTAAGTAATATTTTAATAATATTTGCTAGGGTACCTATATTTTTTTTTACATAAAAGTTTATCATAATATTTCAAAAACGACAAGTTAATTTTGACATTAAACTTCACCTGTAAAATAAATCATTAAACATTTCTATCCAAAAACATTAAAATCTAAAATTAAACAACTCCCACCAAGAAAGTCGTAACGCGAAATAGAAAATTCGTTGCCGTCTGCTACAGTTATTTCGAAAGGCTATAAAACCAGTTCATCGTTCGTAGGGGGCATAATAAACAAACATGGACAGATACGGGTGGTCGGATACAAAACATTGTGCGCGCGATTTGTTGACACACCCCCGTACCGCAACCCCGCCGATTATTACATGTGGTGCTACTTAGTACAGGTGAATAGACAAATATTGGACAGATATGAGTGGAAGAGGGAGAAAGTGCATTACCTACGATTGTCCCATTGTTTGAGTAGAAGATGTGACGGATTATTGGAGTGGAGGACTTGACGCAATGATTGCCTCTGCTCATGCGTCTCACGGGAGGTAGAGAAAGTATGTAAATAGTGTCGTTTGTGGAAGAGAGTTGGTAATAGTTATGTGGCATTCTGGCTAGTTACATAGTTATGACTATATACCTATATTTTTTTTTTAAACTTCAACCCTAAAAGTTAATACAAAATCAGTCGCTTGCTGTTATATAAAACGAAGAAGACACTGGTATGAAATGGTATTGTTGAACTTTGATTTACATTTAAGTCAGACACATATAATTATCCACTTAAAGGACATTACATAGTTTGCTCAAACGGCGCATGATTGATTTATAACGTGCCAACAGCTCGCATTCAACATGACAACTGACGTCACAAGTCACTATCAAACAATTCATTACCCGTTTGTATCCTCACTTGTGAATGAATGTAACAACATATACTCGCAAATAGCGTGTCGCGCGTACGTCGTAAAAGGCGTTTGTGTAAAATAGGTTACCCAATGCTTGTGGGCGATGAGTTAGCAACTTGTCATTACACGGTCTTCAGTTTAAAGTGCCGTTCTCCCTGACATCCAAGTAATTATTAACCCTTGTAAGGAAAGCTTTAGCGGTACAAGTTATTGATAATTAGGGTCACACGAGAATAAGGTTTGGGTGTTTATTACGCGTAAAAGGTCGTTTCGGCAGAGAAACAAGGATGAGAGACCATAAGGAAAAACTCCCCACGTGTTTCGCATCATGGCGGCCCTGAAATTGTGTTTATTATGGTGTTTTAGTTCGTGAGGAAAAAGTTCGAGGTGAAATTACTATTGTTGATATAATTGTAAATAAATAATTATGTTTGCTAATTTTCTCTCGCTACTCAAAAATTATAATTACCTTCGATACAAAGGGGACCGGTAAAAAAATAAAAAAAATATGAAGCGCACTGCGGCGCGATACAATTTCCATTTTGATCAAGAAATTAAAGGAAAACACAACACGGAGTATTCTCATATTTGTATATTTTTGCGTACCTACGTGTTGCGAACTGCGAACTTTGGGAGTAAAGGCTTTCCAGGATGCGTGCAAATGACAAGGCCGCTGACTTTTGTGATTGTAGGGAAACGTGGTATTCCAAACACTGAAAATGTAGCCGAGGATCAGATTACATGCGGTTAACACTACTGTGTGTAGTCCGGTATAACAGGCTGCTTGCAAACGAAGCATTTGTATCTACAGCCCAGTGCGCGATGAGAGATTATCATGCAATACAACAGGGAATGCCTCGCTAAGCTCTCGTTAATGCTCGAAGTCCAGTTTGTGTGATACTTACTTTAATTAACTTTTTTTGTTCTGTCCATTTGTAAGCCCCATGATACCTTCAAATCAATAGAAAAAAAGGAAACGATTCAAGAGCTATATTACTGTAGAATAAAACCGAAGGCTCCGGACTCCCTCAGGAACAAGTCCATTAACGAATACTCTGATTAATTCTGATTCTGTGCTTTCTTTTAGAAAACACATTATTTTTTGTAAAAATATAGGAAACGCAGTCCATTAAAAATGGGCTATTACGGAAAATTATAAAATAAACATTTTAATTTTTACGTGTAAAGAAATTATGCTCAGTACTCTGGGGTATTAACGAGGGTCGTAATTTAGAATTTTATAAATGTTATACTAACAAACGTTTTAATGCGCTATTAATTTTTAAACGTAGGTACTGTTTTGGGCTACATATTACGTCAGTAAATTATGTTAGGCCTACAGGGAGGCTTTTTTATAAATAACTAAATAAAACCGGTAGCGAAATATGTATTGCAAAGATTTAAGATTACCTACCCAAATCAGTATAGGCTTTAGCGAATTTATTTTTGTTGGAACAAAAACATTCAAATTTTTATGTTAACGTAATTTTCCTTTAGATATCAAAATAAAATACGACGCATATAATAAAATACGCAAAATGATAAAATACTTTTAAAAAGAACTGACTACAAAAGCCTTTTTTAAAGGACCCTGACTTACCTACGAGTTACGAACTTAAGCAAAGTCATTTGCAATTAGTCTGATTGGCTTCAAAACTAAAATGTTAATTAAAACCTGAAGATTTGATTAATTTTATTTGAATATTACATTTTATAATCCCTAATTCAAGACATTGCAATAAAGAGATTCTCGAGAATCGAGGTAAATTCCAAAAAACAAACTTAAATCTTATACCAAGCGAGTTTTATATGCACCTCACTTGTTTAATAATTTATTCAATTAATTTCATGAAACCTTTTTACTCTTCATCCCCCAAATTGGACGAAAGTTAACATAATATTGTTGCCCAGTAATATCGCATGAACAAACATTGTTAATAGGCTGGTGGTATAAAAATATTTACTTTGTACTCAGGATTCGGAAATTAGGCTCAATATAATTTTTACCCCATGTTTTTAAGCAACATAAAGTAATCACGCAATCCTATGGGAGCTAGCTAAATAATAAATCTGAAAGTTTTTAAATGGAATTATTATTTTATAGTTATAGGAAGAGAAATATTTGCATGAAAACATCACTGTTTTAACTACATCAATTTGAATTTTATTTCAGCTTAAAACGAATAGGTATGCAGTTGTTAAGAATTTTAATCATTCATTTGAAAAAAAAAATATGAAACTGTTTCTATTTTGATGATATCTTTGACCGATCTCATGCATAAAACTTCGATCTATTCCCATGCTCCCCGTTACACTCCAGTTACCGTCAGTCTCAATCGATAAATCAGGGTTTACATACCACGCAGGAGTGCGAACATTCCAAATATCCCTCCAACCAATAAATACTTAGATAAAGTCACATTCACACCAAGTTAAAGCTCCATGATTGGTCCATGACAATGATTACTGCTCAGTAATCTGAGGCGAACGCATCGGATTTCGTATCACGTCGTGTTGATTGTCCGACGACAAATCGGGGCCCGGCGGCGTTCCAATTACTAGCGACATAGAAACCCGCCACCAATACACTATACATAGATTAAATTCATTATCGATTGCAGATAGTTGCAGTGATTGTATTTTTATTGGGACTGTCGGGGCTGTAAAAATGTTTTTTAGATGCGGGAGACACCTAAAGCAAACCGTAACGTAAATAGACGGTACAGAAGTATAGTATGAGTTTATCAGTTGCTATCTACTTCCCAACAGAAACTTTTCAGCAATTCACAATCCTTCAGCTGAATACCCGCTTGTTTATGTAGCCAAATTCAAAGTTGTTTACATAATTTCGACAAAACAAAACAACCCCGTAAGCCCGCACGGCCCGACGCTATAAAATTACAAGCGTCGATTCTTTTTCCCTTCATTGATCTATGACATTTCCCGCAAAACCCCCGTCTCTCACTTATCAGGACTCACGGGCTAATACCGAGCGAAGGGCGCCGCCCAATCTGCCTTGCCGCTTATCTCAATTTAATGGCTTCCGTATTAATACCGCCTTTGTCTAATTTGAGGATACTTCGCCTTGGCCATTGTTTAATCGACCGGTAAAAATTTATGCCTTTCGGTATCAACATTATCTTTCCATGCTGGGTTTTGTTCTGTCAAATGTTTTGTGTTTACGAGGCCATATATGTGAAACATGCTCGTATATTTCTGTTGAAGAGCTTTGTTGGAAATGTTTCGTGTACTCCATAATAATATTTTGTTTCAAAGATTTAACACATCTTGTTTCCAGGAATTTGTTAAATTTAGAGGGTTTGGAAAACTGATATCGATATTACAAATATTTGAAGAACAAAGCTTGTCTTAAAGTACACAATAGATCCGTTAATAAGGGAAAGAAAGGTATTGTTTTCCTGAAGGGTGCATGGATAGGTCAGGAAACGTACACAACAACTTCTCATAAAAAAAACATAATAAATAATCAGAAGCGCTCGAGTCGGGGTGACTCATTTGAAACGATATCACGTTTACCCTCAAATCAAAAGAACGATATAATCCCAACCGTTTCCGCCACCGCCTCGGCTGCGACAGAAAAATTGTGAGTCAAAGCCATTGTTTCCAATATCGACGAATGGAGGAAAACTTTTATTGGGCACAAAGTGGGTATTATTCACGGGTCGAACGCAATCAACCACGGACGGTGAAAGGAAGGATGCCGGACGCGACGCCTCTGAATGCAAAGATATTTTTTGCCAAATGCGGGTCATTTTCAAAGGGTTCGTCTTATGAGGGAAAAATCGACAGACCCTTTTCGATTACCGGAGTCATGGATCAAAAACCGAGCCGCAATTAAGAGAGATTATTTCTTTTTCAATACACAACGGCTTCCTTTGTGTCTGGTCCTTTTTTGTGAACATCATTTAAGTAAAGGCTCGCAATTTTGTGGAAACTATTTTCATGTACGTTACTTGGTAATTTTCTTATGGGCCGTAATAAAAAAGGAAAATAATTCACCTCAAAGAAAAGAAAATGTTTAACTTTTCTAATAAATATAATTATTTTGTGAATTCTCTGGAACTCGCGTTGGGTTTGAAACGGTTAATCAAGAGGCTTTAAAACGAGGAGTCTAGCAAATTTTCTCTCAAATAACGAGTTCCACGAAATCTATGAAGAGGTATTTAGTTAAATAAGAGTTTAAACAAATGTTTCTACGTAAGTACAGACCGAATTTACGTAGAAACATTTGCTATTTTAAAATCAGGTAGTGCCTCGGGGTGCGGCTCGAAACAATTTCGATACAGTGCGAGCAACGCAACGTTTGTAAGCAAGACACAACAAGAGAAGTTCCCGTAATGTTTTCTAAAGACCACATGGACAAAGGCGTCTATCCAAAACGGTCACATAACTCCTTATAACGATCGCCTACTATTCTGCAGCCATACCGCTTATTGCTTGCAGAGCCAATATTTTCAAGCCTCGGGACCACGACGCGTTTAGAATCTAAATGATTTTCCGAGTTAGCCAATTTCGAAATAGCCCAAAATATTGAATTTTTTCAGTAACTTTGTGTATTGGTTGTGAAGATTTTTAATGAAATTTGTTATTAATGTTTCTTGGGAATTGTCTGTTTTCATATCTTCGCTTTACACAGGGTCATATTAAGCTTGAGTATAAACGAATGTGTTAGCATTATGGGGAACAATTTCGTAATATCAACGAGTAGGGATAGGTACAGAATAACATAATATGTTCCAAATAGTCAATTAACTCTTATAACAGATATTCTAAGTAATCTAAGTACCGCACAGAAAAGCAAACTAAAACATAAGCGAAAGAAATTCATACGCTATACCAATACATTTGTAAGTTCTGTCGCAGTAACAAGTAAATACGACAAAGGTGTTCCGAATCGACAAATAATACCATTTTATGTCTTAACATATCTGCAACGTGTACAAGGTGTGTCTGACGGGTCCATTGCACTTTATTGGTTTGCTTTCAAAACATTACCTGTGTGTTCTAAACAAACATTGTGTGTAGGCGCAACGAACTGACCAAGTACATCGCGTTTAGTTTATTTTTCTTCTTCTAAAAAATTAGTTTAGGATTTATGCCATAAAATGAGTAATGTTTTACGGATATTTTCTCATTACTAACATAAGATTTTGGAAATGTACCTACTCATATATTTTTAAAAGGATGGTATAAATTATATCGAGATTGAATACTATATTGAAGAGACTTCGATATAATGTAGAGTTTTTTTTTGAAAATCTAATTTAACGTTTATAAATCGCATTGTGTATTCAATGCAAGAAAAAGAACAAGAATCCTATTATCGTTTTAATGATTACTGGAAATAGAAAACTCTCCCCGAATCTCACGAAACCATTTTGACAATATTAACCCAAAACCCCAGTGCCTGAGTCTTGCTCAGTTCGTCGAATACCAATAAAATTAGGTACCGACTGATGATACGCAAAAGGAGGATGGCAAGATTGGACCCACATTATTTATAAATTACCAAAGTGCCATTCACTTGCAAGTTCATATTTACTATAATTAAATGCTTGTAAGAGGATTATACAGGGTGTGGCGTAAGTAGTGGTCCACCGTTCAGGATTCGATGAACCAGATAATTAACTATAACAATTAAACATTTTAACCATTTAGTAGTTAGTTTTTTTTACAAAAATCACTCTTGAACTTGATGGAGTGTTCAAAATTAGGGTTACATTTTTTTTTTTTAAATAAACGTTGCCCCGCACTAGGAATTTCTCCTGTATCGTGGGTGCGTTTACAAACACTTAAAACTCACATAAGCAAACAGCCAGACCCGGAACAACTACTTGCAGGTCATACAAATATTTGTTCCGTGGATCGAACCCGCGACACGTAACGCAGCAGTCAATTGCTTAACCACTGCGCCAACCGTGCCGTCAAATTAGAGAAGAACCAACTTTTTCTTCAAAAGAGCTGAATTTACATAAAAAATCATAATTTATCGTGATAGCTCTAGTATTCAGCAGTAATTATCAGAAATCAAAATGAAAAAAATAATAGTTTTTGTCTAAATTACAAACAAATTTGTAATAAAAGGTAGAAATTTCGTAAATAAAAGACAAAAAGGAAATATTTTCGGAGCCCTTGGGTAAAAATGGTTAAAACATTTAATTGTTTTAGTTAATTATCTGGTTTGTCGAATCCTGAACGGTGGACCACTACTTACGCCACACCCTGTATAAAAAATATGGAGTCACTAGGTGATGGGAATTAAACGTTAGAAAAGGTTTAAATTAATTTACTTAAAAATGAGTCATCATGCAGTTATTAAACGCACCGGGTTTCGTATTACATTCCAACCTACTCAATGATTTTCGTTTTTACACTTGTAGACGTTTACGCTGGTAATTTTTTTTTTTGTTTTATATTATAAACCTACAAAAGTTAATATTAAAAATGCATTTACATTTTTTATACAATAATGTACAATATTATAATTATTACGGTTATCTGTGATACTGATAATGTAGAATGGATTGTTATGCTGTCATTAAGAGTTGTCTGTATAGATATATATTTAGTTTTATTTTAGTTTTATATAGTTGCACCATTCGATTTTTTTAGGTTATAATCTTTTACCTTGCATATCTTTTTACTGTCTTTTTATTTGCTTTTTTGCTAGTTTTATATATGTAGTTCTACAACTAGTTATAAGTTTCCGTACTGTACGATACTCCTAACAGTGGGTCCCATTGTACATGCAACCTCGCCATCCTCCTTTAATACCAAATACTGTTGGGCTATAGACGAATTTTGTTGCCGAATGAAATATCACGAAATTGCATGATTTATTCCGTCAGACCACTTAGTTCGGGTTTACTAAAAATATTCTGTGCTTACACTAACGCCTTTGACTTGACTCTGTCTCGGATTCTACATTTTGCTTTCTGATCTCCGAGAGCCAGCCTTTTCATGCGGAAACCCACAAACCAATTCAAATCTTACCTCATGAATCACAAGATCTATTTTTGGTATCGCGGTCATCCATTTTAGTTACTTTTTGCTACACTAATTCGTGGTAGCTTCTGAATTTTTATGGAGTTTTCACTTTAACTTCTTCGTATTGTAAAACATGTTTTGTGTTATAAACAATAGGGTTTACTTTAGTATACTTTTTTTGGATGTTGCTAGGTTTCTTTCCGTATAGCCGCTTTCAGCCAAAGGGGGTCCCCAGAGGCATGATCCCGAACTCCTCATTTATCATGCTTGTCACGTGTTGACCATCCCTCGTGTATACTGTACCGTATAAGTACATAAGTATGTACATAAATCTATACTACTCTTGAGCCACGATGTTTTGACGCCTTTTGGTTTGTTATTATCAATTTTTAGTCTATTTCAGGCCCCTTACATTCAGTTATGATTCCCAGAGCAAAATATTGTATCAATGAACTGCTGACTTGTTTTATACATATTGGAATCCAACGAATTTGTAAATGTTTTGATTAAAAACGAATTCTCTAAAGCTAGTTTATTGAGTTGATGAAAAGGGTAGATATTGAATTTCCATTTTCTGAAGCTACGAGATCGCGCTAGTGTTACAAATTAGTTTTAAATTCTCCTCGAAGTGGAGTAGGTACCTACATTCTGATTTAGATCAATTTCTTTCCAACTAATATTTCACAAAAGTTAGCGATTTCTGTTCTCTCTCGTTACATTTTAATTTTCACTGGACCGCCTTTCATTGATTGGTTTTATTTTTCAACAAAAAGTCCGACATTTTTGGCTCACTTTTTTCCATATCATACACTCACCGGAATCACTGACGTTTTCAATCGCAATTTCAAATCTGAATGCAGACGCGTATTCACTTAATAACAGTCTATTCAGCAAAACGTAAACACAGATCACGGAACCAATAGCTGATGGGTACAATCTAATATGGAGTTCCGTAGTTAGCAAGTTAAAGCAAACATTGTCGGTAATGGAGAACCCGAATGATTAATGCATCTCGCAAGAATTCCAGTAGATGGCGCTGATATTTATGTATCTGTTGCCGGGCAAATCCGATTTTAGGATAAGCTAGCTTATTCTAGCTATTCGTAGTTCGTCCAAACTGGATAAATTAATTTCGCCTTTGTTAATGTGATTGGTTCTGATATGTAAACTTTTCCTGTCCGTTACGGATTTGTCACGTAGCTTGGATTAAATAACCAAGCTACCATTTCGTATTATTGTTAACTTGATTAATAAAGTTTCATCCAGGATTATAATTACTACAATATTCTTCATTAGTTAATTTGAGTTTTATAATGTAACCGGCATGATTTTATAGTCAGCCGCTGTTTATTCATGTCTCCTTGAGAAGGCACAACTATTCAAGATCAGAAATCCTATCATAGGTAAACCTAATGATATTATAGGTAGCCCACCGTCCTACCTTCCATAGCAATATTTAGGTTTATAAAACTCTAACCATCTACTGGGATTAACTCATTTAACAACTAACCATCGACTTCAAAAGCAGAAGAAGCTCTAGAAAATCAAGCAAACAGAAACAATTATTTATATTAAGATACCGACGCTTTTAAAGAAAGAAAAAAAAAATGGTCTCAGAATAAAAGACATAACATAATATTCTGATTTTAAATGAAATGTTCATCCTGACTCCTGTAGGCCAATTCTCGTACTTAAAAAACGTTCAAATTCAAGTCGCAATCTCATCTCAGCGACAATCAATGTCAAAAACCTGTCAAAAATGTATGTAAATTGATTGTAATTTTGACAGATTGAGACTGAGATTAGAATGCGAACGGTCTTAAAAATACGGCAATTGCCCCTCTGACGTGTTCCGAATTAAAATGAATGAATTAGTTTCATCCAGGATTAACTGGAATCATGTTTTGCCAGTAACATACCGATATCGATTGCGCTAGCGCTCAAACTTCGACGGATGTCGCTGGCATGCTCATACGTTAAGATTATGATTTATAACTGTAGCCATGAACTTGCATAAATTAGTGTTTCTAGCTTGTCATCAAATGAAATAGTGGGTCTTAGGGTGGTATGACTCTAAGAAATATTTCCGATAAATATGTATTTATGGTGAACGACGTTTGAACATAAATTTGATTCTGCCATGAGTATCTACCTATTTTTATGTTTGATTTATAGGAATTTTTAAGATGTTGCCTTTTGAAATCCAATAAAAATAATGTTTCATTTAAATTTCCAAGATAATATTTACATAATTTAATAAGCGAACATTTTAAGAATATAATATATATACAAGATATATGATGGTGATATTTACAAGTATATTAAAAAGGAGGAGAAATAGTCAAAGGGCATCAAAAAATTCGTCCGCAGCGCTGTCAACAAGTTATTTTTTTCATTTCGCCCGTATTGTCACTGCTGGGCAAAGGCCTCTACCCCCCTTCCACCTCTCTCTGTCCGGAGCTGCCAAGGACCAATCTTTGTTAATTTTTATTAACAAAGATTAATTTTTTAAATTAAGATTTACTAATTGTGCCCACGACTAGGCTAAACATGTATAAATCATTTAAGTGCCAAAGTATACGTTTTTACAATAAACTCCCAAGCCATGTTATAGAACTGAGGCTCAATAAATTTAAATCATTTATTAAACAGAAACTGTCTAAAATGCTTCTATAACGTTAAAGATTACTTTAGATGACAAAAAGGCTTAGGATTAATTAAGCTACTCCAATGTACCCCCAAGTAATAAACCATTTTGTACTATTAAGTGTTTTGGAATTAATAATGTCATCATTATTGATTTGTAACGTGACATAAATTATAATATTTTTGATGATATTTAAAGAGAAAACTGACTGTGAATGTGAGTACCATGCAGGCTAGATAGAATATATGACTTTATAGCTGTCTGGCGGTTTCGAGTATTTTATTTACCGTCTTCGCAAATGTCCTGCAGATCTGGTAGCGTCATTCGACGGGTCGTTGAGCTCCCTAAAATAGGGTTGAGCTACACGATGACTGAAGCATGCATGCCGTCTGTTAGGACAGGTCAACTCAATGCTGCAATGGCTCTTTCTTCAAAAGGCCTTTCCAGACATGGCCCTGCATTGTTAGACTTACATAAAATCCTAATTTATTTATTTTATTTGGTTCACCAACGATTGTTTGCACGGGTTGTATGCTAAAAAGTAACATGCAGAAATATAAATGCAACAGTGCAACAATCACTTATAGGTAAACTCCGCATGCATAAAGGAGTTGTAGGGTAAACTTGCCTAATTCGTACCCCTTAAGAAAAAACCATCATATTTTGAAAATTAGGAAAGATAAATTAGTTTTAATTAAAAGTAATTTTTGTTTGCTAAATGCTTTATTGTTTCTATAATCAAATTTAACATAAACCTTATAAACTTCTAAAAAATTAACAATTTAAAAAAAAACTAAAAAAGTACGATTTAAGACCAATCATCCCAAATCGTACTGCTATATCCTTAATTCGTACTTTGAGATATATTCATTGGTATACAGTATTGAGAATCAGCATCATAATCAACAATGTGTTATTAAAACAAGTAGTAATTCTTAACAAATTCGACGGATGGTCTTCGCCAATTCTCGGCAATCATCGCAGTTATATTCTTTGGTTTTTTTATTGGTTCGTTGTACGTGTTCGTGGTACGTTTTAAGAATTTAACTCGAGTACGAAATAGGAGCAAGAGCCAAACAAATTTTAAATTTACCGCCAAATAAATTGACAACAGTTACGAGTCACGTTACACGTCAGATGAAATCGCGAAGATACACATGAATACGTGTCAAATCGTAAAATAGGTTATACACGACCTTATTTGAATAAAACTCTTACGAAATGTGTAAAAATATTACAACAATAGTTGAAAAAAACTTACTTTTGCAATATTTTTGTCGAGAGCAGCGTCACAGGTGTTATCTCTCAGATGGTGAAATGGCCGACTGTTATTTCTATTTTTTGACACTAGAGGCGCTGATAGTTGTTACCAAAGCCGAGTTTTAAGTGGAGTACGAATTTGGCGTAAGTACGAATTAGGCAAGTTTCCCCTACAATTTTATAATATTAATCTAGTTTAAAAAACGAAAAATACTAGTCTAAAGGACTAAATAATATAACAACTTATGAAACTAATAACATTTAAATATATTATATATTCTCTCTCAACGAGAAAATGAAAAGTTAAGAAAGATACAATTTATTCTATTAATCTAGTTTATAAAAAAAAAAAATACTAATCTTAAGGTCTAAGTTATTAATATAGGTAACATCGTAAGGAACTTAAAACGAAAAATACTAATCTAAAGGACTAAATAATATAACAACTTATGAAACTAATAACATTTAAATATATTATATATTCTCTCTCAACGAGAAAATGAAAAGTTAAGAAAGATACAATTTATTCTATTAATCTAGTTTATAAAAAAAATACTTATCTTAAGGTCTAAGTTATTAATATAGGTAACATCGTAAGGAACTTAATTATACATATCTATTCTCTCTCAAACGAGACAATGAAAAGTGAAGCTATTTAGCAAGATGCTTAAAAAAATTGGCCTTCAATCTGCCCAGACTTTCAAAGTGCAAATCAATTTGATCACTGCAGCTATTTACAACCTTGCATAATCTCGCATAGGGGGAATTGGAGCCTAGAACCGTTCTTCTCTGCGGAGGGCAGAGTGGTGTAATCACACTGCGAGGAATTCTTGAGGGTGCACGGAAATTAAAAGTGTGCAATATTTGTGGGCAGTCAATTTTGTGGTGCATTACTTGCACACAAACATTGCGTCATTAATGCGTCGGCGATTGTCAAGCGAAACCATTTTAAAGTGTGTAAGTCTGTTGCTGTACGAACGTACTTTTTTAGTTATTCCGCTAGAAAACGCCAAGTGCCATAGAAAACGCTTTTGAACGCGTTCTAGACGCAACGAGTGTGTGGCATAATGTGGACGCCAGATCACGCTACAATATTCCAACATACTTCGTATTAAGCAATTGTTAAGCAAAATTTTAGTCTTACAGCTCCTAAACTGTTTGGAATTCCTCATGACAAATCCCAGCATCTTAGAGGACTTTTTTATTATATTGTCTATCTGGGGAATAAAAGTTAACTTACGGTCAAACATAACACCAAGGTCTCTTATTGTATCCAGTACCGCAATCTTTACTCCATTGATATAATAGTCTTGGTCTATTAAATTATGTTTTCGCGTAAATTTAACATGGTAACATTTACTAGAATTTAGATGCACCTTGTTGGCTTGACACCATTGCACAAGCCTGTCTAGATCGCTCTGAAGCGCAGAGGCATCATCTTTAGATTTAACAATTTTAACAAATTTTAGGTCGTCTGCATACATAAAGATAACAGAGTGAAGAAAACAATTATAATAATAATACAATGTTTTGACTTTAAAAGAGACCTCTGAGTTTGTTTCGGCATTTCTGCTCAGGGAACAGTCAGCTAGGAAATGCCGCAGCCAGCGCCATCTAGTTTTAAAATATTCACGTGTAAAAGTGTCTTAAAAGATCTACTTACAGAAATAAACATTTAATTTCATATCATGATACACCAATTTAAAATTAGTGAAATTTCTGAAATACCTATGGCAGCTTTCCATCTTGTTGAACTAAAATGTCGGTCAGTAAACAAGAACTGTCCCAAACCAGTCGCGTTTTACTTACAAAAGAAAGAAAGGGTTTCCTAAAGGTACAGTTACGAACAAAAGTTTTATAACAATAATTTGGCGTTATTAAAGGTTCCCCAATTTTTATTTTTGATCTTAAAGTATTTAACATTCGTTAAAGATTTTTCCAGTCGTTTTCTTACAAAAAACACAAGACACAAAGCGAGAAATGACAGCCAAAGGAACCACAAAAGCGAAACGAAACCGAATTAAGGATTCCACAACGAATATCTTCTTGTGAAAAAGGAGGCTGAAATTACGGTGAGCTGTGATTTGAATTTATTACCCTAAGGCTAATTCTATTTCGGCGGGATCCGGAATATGGCTGGGAAAGCATCTTGCCTATTACCAAGACAATATTGAGAACGATGCCCGAGCTCTACTGAATCTTTGTACAATCAAAAACAGAATAATTTGTTTGTTTAACTAGGGGAACAAGAAAAGATATTTTACACTTTTTGGTGTTCGCGTGGATGGAATGATAACATGATTGTGTTTTTTGCCTAAGAATTTGTTTAACACTTCAGGACTCGCTAATGGGTCCAACGGACCCAGTCCTTAATATTTTGCTTAATAAATATTAAAATTCGACGAATGCGACGTTACTGCTCTTAGTACCTTTTAACGATAGTGTAGCACAGCAAATGACGACGTCGGTAGTCAGATCGTGCGCTGCAAGTGTGTGCTACGGACGTAAAAGGTGTGTGTGGGTCCGCAGGACCCGGTAGCGACTAAATACGTAAGTGATTTTTGCATATTTTTATTACTATTTATTTACCTATTTTCTTTATTTTATTTCATAGAAAATGCAACCAATAGGGTTTTAAGGGCTGAAGAGATAAATGAATATCATAATGAAGAAATAGAAAACGAAGACTGCTCTGAAACTGAAGATTGCTTAGAAGTGCGTTGCGGCCTATGTAATTGGAGAAAAGATAGAAAAACCAAAGTTTTTTGCACAAACTGCAATGTACCAATTTGTGGAGAATACATGAAGCATATATGTACAAATTATTATATCAAAATTTTATGTACAAAGTGTCTGAAGAATGTTGACAAGTGTAATTTTACTTCAAAAACAATAAAAAAAAATGTATTTTTTTTTCTTCTTCGATGATTGATCTCTCTTTGCTAATTTGTATAAGTAATAACATTATATTTGTGTAAGTAAATACAGAAGATTTTGTTTAAAATGAGTAATTATTAAAAATTACAATGATTAGCCTATATATTATCACAAAACTATGGAGAAATTTAGTATATTTTGGTAATAGCTTTTGTTTAAGTAAAAACAATAAATACTAATATTTGATTCAATAATATCTTTTATTATAAGGAAAGGAATCCTTATAAGGAAGTAAATATTTACGTCTATTATGCAGTTTTGGAAAAAAACTTATGATATTATACTGGGTCCAGCGGACCCGGTAGCGAGTACTTGTGCTACAAATTAGGACGCGACTCCCTAAGTGTTAAGCTCTCTTTGTACTTAATGATAAATTGTCTTGAATAAAAATGTAGAGGACTGCGACAATTGTTTTTTTAAAGTCTTTTTAATTAGAAAATAGAAACATTTTCACAGTCTTAATAACTCACGTGAAGGGTGAAATGTTCATCTCGTAATAAATTATACAATTGAATTAAACGGAACAGAACGAAACGTTACAAGAATATGTTTGTGGTACAAACGTTATAACGTTGATTTTACTAACACAGTAGGTATCTACCTATAATTGTAATAACTTAATTTAATTTATTTCTCTGTATTTTATTTATTTCTCTTTATTTTTATAATTTGTTATTGTATGGATTATTTTATCTGAATTAAACTGATTAATTTAATAATATGTTTGTTCTTTCATTGAATTTGAGCAAAAAAATTACTTATTGAAACAGGTTCTAAAAGCGGAACTGCTACCTTTTGTAGTTCCGACTGTACAGCAGGAACTTACATCCGCAGGTAAATGCGGCCTCTTAATAATAAAAAAGCGGGAAAAGGGAAAACTCGGGGAAAACGACCACTGTTTATCGAGAAACAAAGCCAAGTGGGGCATACAATATGCATAATGATTGTACTAAATTAGGACAACAACGGTCCCTTTTACGCTGACTCAAATTGCTTATTGTACCCGTTTTCTTTTAACGTTGTTCCAAATGGTACCTGTTGTGTCATATTATATGATTTAACGCTTACGTTTATAAGAAACCCATTTGAAATATCAAATTTTATTGCTTTTAAAGTGTTCATAAATATCCCGGGTTTGCAAAAATATCGATATTCGATGTCTTTTCGGATCAGCCGTCTCATATTCGTGACTCGTGACGTGTTTATTTTTATTGCTATATTATTTTGACTTGTCATCGTAACTGATTCAAAAGTTAAGCACTTGAATATTTCAAGCTACTTCTTTATTTTATTACTTTTTTATTGGGCAGGTAAGTTTTAAATTCATATTTTGCTTCCAATAACATTATTTAAGTATAATAATTACTACTATTTTATCGATGTAAGTACGAAGGTAACCTGGTACCACTACTAACTGATAGCATTATTTTGTCTTCCACAATCGAGACCTATTTTTAGCTGGCGACCACAAGGCAAATCTATTTTTTTATAACCTGTCGTAATTTACTTATTTTTTGTACCACATAAAATCTGATAGGCTATATGTATAGTAAGCACTAAATATGAGTCACTGAATGTGTATTGGAGCACTCCACAGGAATAAGGCTCGCACCAAACTATGTTTTGACAGCCCAAGTAAAATTTACGATCGCTCACCGGCCGCGATAAAACCGCCTTTGTCACAAGCCAACCCGGTAACACTCCCGTTTTACGAGCAAATAAATTTCAAACACTATTATGATTCAAATCGAGACCGGACCCACAAAATACAAACACCCCTTTTTATCGGTCGCTCATTGAACATATTCACAAAATATTTTACAAAAATATTTCTCAGATTAAAAAGGAAAAAAAAAAACGAATTCAAAACGATAACGTTGTCCGACTCTTTATGTGTTTTATTTTGTCACGTATAGTCCGAACACTCGTGATTAATAAATTATATCAAACTGTTATGATTTTCCTTTCACACCGGATTACTAAGATTCATAGTTATAAGCTTTTATTTTTATGACGTTCTATTAAAGTATTCTAATATTTTGTGTAACATCTGTTGTAATTATTCAATATGGTGACGTGTTGGCGTGAAAAAAGCATTTATATTTAAATGCGTCCCTACCCTACACTATTTTATGTACTTAACCCGTTTTATTTATTACATGAACAACATTTCCAATCTAGCCTCGCTAGGAAATTTTGGCGAAAATGTTAGATTTATTTTTACAAAGTAATGTAGCACACACTAAATCTTGTTTCAGAGGGTATAAAAAATATCCACAACAAAGTTATACCTACTAGATTTTCGATCTAGGCCATAGCACATCAACGAGGCTTACGTAAGACGTTTCCATTGTACCTACGCCTGCTCTGTATATTGTGTGTTGCATAGAGAGATAAAGTAAACATCGCCCCTATGCTATAGGCTGGCTTGAGTAGAGGCTAAAGTGTCTAGTCTGCGAAAGACCAGGGCACTCAAGGAGACAGGTGAGAGCTTGGATCAAAGGGCTCCATTGACCCGTTTGCGGTCGGCCTGTTAGCATTCATGGCGCCTACCATTGGTATCGGCTTTGTGGGATTCTGTTCACGGAATATTTAAAACTAGCCAAAAAGGGTGGTGGTGCAGACTGACTAGTAGGTCCAGCTGCATTACCCCATCGTTTGTATGTCCTACGTTATTTTTAAAAGTCGTTAAGTACTGTTATGTTTAATTAGTAAATGTCAATGTCTTCACGATCTGTCACTAAGTTTGATCTGTCATTTCGGGATAATAAAATATAGTTTGCTTCCAACCGGAATCCTGTTGTATCTTTTAAGTACAATCCAAAATAATAAAATAGAATATAGTAATAAGAATATTATAGAAAATCTAAACCTCTTATTACCAACGAATTTCATGATTGGTTGGCTAGTCTGCTTGTCTTGTAAAGTGAAAAAACTTCGTGTGTTATATGTAGAATTCACTATTAAGCTTCACCATTTCCCATCACTTCATCATGTCCTTTAATACTCTCACCGCCATACACATTTAAGGTTTTTCTAGAACAGCAGGCCGTGTCATGGGCGGCGCGCGGCCGCGCAATGTCTTTTACACCACGCCACGCTCGATTTTGTGTAACTTTTGCATCACGCCATGTGTGCGGCCGGCGAGGCACGTCATTAAGTTATTATCTAGCAAGCCAAGCTTTACAAAAATAAGTGAATTTGTGGGATCACAGCGGACCACACGGCCTGTTGGTAAAAATTTAAAAATCTATAGTGGCTTGCTGCACTGACATTTATGTGGGCGGCCAGCAGACCACATGGCGGTGTGAGTGTTAAGAATCACTAAAACACACCGTAAGTACCAAACATGCAATTCTCGAAAGGAAGACTATAATGGTATCTGGCTATGGCTATGGGTATCTGTATGGTTTTTCCTAAAAATACCATTTCAGACATCAATCTACATGGTCTTCACATGATCTGACCCAGATTATATCTGGACTTTAAAAGAGACTGTGACCTCTGAGTTTGTTTCGGCCTTTCTTCTCAGAGTAGTCAGATGAAACGCCGACCTCATCTAGTTTCTAAATTTGATTGACGTGAATAATTATTTGTACAAACCTGCTTACAGAAATAAAATCATTTATCATATAAAAATGTTTTTTTTTTCAATAATGAGACATTACAAATAAATAATAAAGATTTTTACTCTTCTTCATAAGTCTCGTGGTAGGGGATGCGAATAGAAGTTTTAATACAACAAACTGGGTTAGCTAAAGATGTTTGATGCTAACACCGACCTCCCGTAAAGGGACATCGGTAAACGCTGATACGGGGCTTTACTTTATAATGCTTGCTAATGCCCCATGATTTAGTATGTTTCACGGTAATGGGGTTGGATGAATATGGATGAAATTAAGTAGATGCCCACGAATATTTTGGTGAGTTTATTTTAAACTTCTTCGGTTGAAATAATTAGGAAATTTAATGTTTTTTTCATGACACACTTAACACCAAGAAGTCGGATTGAACTCTAGTAAATTATCCAACTTCGATGATTGACATGAAACACTTTAGAAGAAAGAATCAATCAATGATTATTTGCAAGGAATAAACTAATCAATGGGATTATTATACAAACTACCAATGATGATAACAATGTTGTCAAGGCACAATTCAGCGTTGAGAGCAGTTTTTTGAAAGATTTAAAAATGGTCAAAAATTATTCGAATTTCATACTTAGTTCAAATTTATCAAATACCAAATATCTTAAAACCACCTTAAGATTGTAACAACAGACATAAACTGGTAGATCTAGAGCCAACAGTAGATGCAGTTAAACGTGTAATAGTTTAAAGTCCCACTAAACTACAGCAAATCGAAGTTCAGTTCAAACATAAGGCACACTTCCACATATAATATATAGACTCACTTAAATTCTATCTATAACGGTATCACCAGTAAGTATTGGATAGACCTCTATAAATTCAAGTCCAAGTGGGCAAGGGAATATCGTCACCGATATAGTTATTCGCAATATCGTATTGGAGAAGCAGTAAAGGGAATAATAATAAAGCAAGTACAATTGGTGAATGTTTGGGTCTCGACCTAATTTGAACGTTGACTTAAAGCAAAAGCGCTATAAATTACTAGTCCTATTAAAATTTCCCTAGCAGGTTTGGTTATGTTAGTTTGCAATACGTTTGGAAAACGATTGTTTTTTACCCGATTACGGCAAAACCAAAAGGATGATTATGATTTTACTACTGAACCGATTTTTTCAAATTATTTTTTAGGGCATACAATCGTTGAATTGTATTAGTCACCTATTTAATAGAGTACATGTCAAATTATTTAGGAGTATAATTTATTTATTTATTTATTTTATGTATTTTATTTATTTATTCTCTTCAGTACAATACAAAACAATACAAAATGATCATTTATGCTTAATCTAATAAGTTTTACAAGACATCTGAGTCTGGACTAGATAATTTAATATCAGTGTCTCAACAGCGCTCTTCCTTAAGAATATGACATTCATAAGCTAACAAGTACTAATGCGGCTCTAACCTTATAAAAATAAATGCAAAAAAAGAAAAACAAAAGAGATTTATAAAAATACGATAGATATATTTCTCCTCTTTTTAGCTCTAGTGTTTAGATTAGGTTTAAAGAATTTTTATTCTCATAGGAACTTAATTATTAACAGTTCACTTAAAATAAGATACAGAGTGCTTTTCTAAATAGATAATACTATATATAATATTTGCCTCTAGGCTGTTGGCGACGTTACAGGGTACATAGGTACATGTTTTTTGAGCTTATTTTTAAATATGTTTAAACTATCACACTTCTTTAAATTCTCCGGTAAATGATTGAATAGTTGCGCTCCCTCATTCAAGATAGATTCCTATTCTTTTCCGTGAATTGGGCTATCTTTCACTGCAGATAGACCAATTATCTGAAAAGTTTATTAGTTTCGATTACCAACGTACGTATTACTTGAAACATACTTGTAACCGGTTTTTTTTTGTAAGACTGCCAGGGGTCTTGTGACCTTACCGTCTTTTAGATTCTAATTTAAAAAATGGTACAATTTAAATAACATTTTGTACCAAACGTCTAATACACAGTCGTAATTTGTCTACCAACTACCTAAAATACCGATTGGTATATTTGTTGGTAAAGAAATGCTTCAATTAAATTCCCCAGAGTGTCCATTTAAAGTTCCATGCTGGTGTTTAATAAATAAAATTACAGTATTCTCACCGTCAGACATATTAATATTTGATTCGACTGTTTAGGAATTCGACTAAAAATGCTAGTGCTGAGGATAAGGTAGAGTAGTATATGCAAGGCTTTTAGAACGTATTAATATTTTAACGCAGATCGTAAAAATTAAAATTGTTTAATCAGTCTCGATATAAAATTGTTATTCTAGAAATTAGGCCCAAGAAACCATGTTATTTTAACTTAATTATTGGGTATTATATAATACATAGCAATTTGATTGGGGTACCCATATGATTATTTATTAATTCAGATTTTATAAACCGGTGGTACTCCAAATTCTAAAAACGTTGTAAATAAAGTAGGTAAGTTCTCAATAATTTAGAATTTTTATTAGGAGTACCTACATATTTATACAAACATGATTTTAATTGCTAATCGTCTAAAACCATTAGATATACTACACCATCGTATGGGACATTGTCAATAATGTAAAAATTTTATTATCTGATTTAGGAATTTTATTGCTTAAATGGACAAGGTGTGCGTGCGCCTACCGGTGGGCGTCCATGTATTTGACGCATGAAACATGTCACTGCTTGTACCAAGTCGCCATCTTGAAAAAACACCGCATATACGATTTAAAGGGGCAATTAATCAAGCTCTTTACTGTTCAAGTTCTAAAAGTTGAAGGAAAACATAATAGTTTTAGTTTGTGACGAAAGTCGATACGAATACATTATTGGGATTTGCTTTATGTTTGATAACAGTTGCGTAAGAGCAAGTTTGGGGCCATCTAAACATTGTCTTACTTTTTGTGACACTACTATGTGTGAAGTGTACTCCATAAGCTTGGTTACAGAACAGTTTTATAAATGTGAGCATATACGTAATCCTAACATCTCATAAAAGAGATCCATTTCATTTTCGCATAATGTCACTAGCAAAATTTTGACTGATACCTAATTCTAGAGACATAAAAATTCAACTCTAAATAAAACATGGCGAGTCTAAAAGTAAGCATAATTCGTTCTGCATTGGACGTGCAAACAAATGATGACTTGGCAATGATAGGAAAAACAAGTTATAGTTTTTCAAAGCTATTTAAAACAAACGAAGCAGGTTAATTGAATAAAAATAAATAAGTCTAAAAGCGTAAAAACTAGAGACTGGCCTGTGGCCCGATAGCAATGTAAGTTGCCCAGTCGGCGTCGCTTCCAAAGAAAAGACGAAATGACGCCAATGCGCTGTCAATTTTTACACCAGATAAGTTTTTGCTCGTCCAGATAAATTGGCGGCGTCCAAATATAATTACACAATATTTCAGTGAGTTTTTCCTTCAATTATTGCATTTCGTCGCTCAGACAGCTGAGGCGTTTTGGACATTCTTTTGTAACGAGCACTCTAGATGCCGAGGTATGCTTTTTGCAATCCTAATTTGGTATTCACTGTGGACCTTACAGGAACGAGTTACGGGCTATTTTAGGTTGGGACAGGGGTATGAAGAATTTTTCATGTTAATAATACTGTGCAACCTTTAAATAAAAGATGAAAAGTTATGTTTTTAGGACATATCAGCTTAAGAATGGGCTAGAACGATTTAAAAGAAATTGTGAAAACTTACGTTCAGATAAATATTAAATTAGTACTCGGTTGATATTGACCCACATAAGTAGGATGATGGTACCTACATTTTTAGTAGTGTCTCATTCCAAACCAATAGCTAATAGTAGATTGTTATACAAGGGGCTAAAATGACCCATTATATACGAGGTAGTTTTACTCCCGAGCTTTAGCGAGGGAGTAAATAGAAACCGAGTTTTAATGGGTTTTTAGCGCCGTGTGTTACACTCTACTTTTCACTACGATTGCGAGAAAATAAAACAATCCAATACAATATGAAATAAGTATGTAGTTTATTTTATTAAAAATTAAATGTACAATTTGTACAATTCTGGATATTTAACGAGATGTTTTTTCCCGGTAACTTAATTTCAGTCCTCTGTGAAGATGAATGTTGAGTGGTCTGTGGGGTAAGATGACATTTTCACTATTGTAAAATTAATTACGGTCACTACCAATTCAATTTGCAATTAGAGAAAAATTATAAAGATTTCGCGCCAATGTTTTTTTTTTGTTTTTTCTTCTGCAGCCGCAACGCATTGCATGCATTCTACCAAAGAGATCGCCGATTTTAGTACCATTTTCAAAAATAAAATGAAGTTCTTTTTTTATGAAACAGTGATAAGTCGAGTCTATATTCATGATTATTCTACTTATGACTAGACTTTTTCGTTTTTGTAGGCTCATTGTCATTTGACACACAAAAATAAAAAAAAATAACTTTTTCCCCTAGAGGAAGAATTGCTATTTTTTCTTCGCTCTGGTTTTTTTTTTTTTTTTTTCACAATGCCGCGTATTTTTGAGCAAGAGGAGTGAAAACTGTTTTTGAGCTCTTTTTTATATAATCTTAGTTAATGCGCTCTTTTAAAACCATTTCCTACATTTCCCACACTCAAATTCACAGGCAAAATTATTTAAAAAAATACACATCACCGCATCACTGAAAAATAAATTATCTTTTTTTATGCCGTACTTGTCGTGTGCAGGCCGGAGGCACATCAAAGCAGCCAAACGTCACGGCACGTCACGGACTGACACATTCGACATCAGACGGACTGTCGCAAAAATTAAGGCCGGTTTGAAAAAGCCGTCGGCAGTCCGATGCATACGCAGATAATTAGTGCAAACTCTGAATTGAATAGAGTTGGCTTGTAATTTAGTTGTGTGTGGTTACATGGGTATTTGGAGTTGATTTTTGTGATGTATTATGAAAGCATGCTAAGATATAGAAGTAGTCTTCTATTGTTACGAGTATGTCGGTGGCTCTCGCGTTATCTAAGCAAAGAAGTGGATTCTCAAATCATTGCACATGATTCGAATTGTTAAATAGATAAATGAAGAAGGGTACGTCCTAGAAGGACTACTTGTATTATTATATAATTATGTTTATTATACCTTATTAGTGATGGTCTTCAGAAAGGTCAAATGTGTAGTATGACCAGATGAAGCAAAAGGAGTATTTATTTATTTATTTAAAATTATGCAAATAACACCTTAACAGCTATAACGCCAATGACGACACGGTTGGCGCAATGGCTGCTGCGCAGCGTGTCTCGGGTTCGATTCCCGCACGGACCTAGTATTTGTATGACTTGCAAGTAGTTGTTCCGGGTCTGGCTGTTTGTGTATGTGAGTTTAAATGTTTGTAAACGCACCCACGATACAGGAGAAATTCCAAGTGTGGGGCAACGTTTAAAAAAAAAAAAATATCGTGTCAGGTGGCGGTCTGTAGATTATTTATGTATAAATTTATAGTGCGTAATACTATTCATTTGTTTCACTGGATGTAAAACAAATCCTAGGTATTATTCCAAATGACTTAGCTCACATAAAACAGGAATCTCTACTAAAATCAAACAAACTAAAAACTGAATAGCAAATCCTCATATATTACACATGTTTTCGAAAAAATCATAAAATTGTAGTCTAGTACCGAAATGTTAGTCGAACCGTAAAACTCCTTCCGTATTGATCACCGATGTGGTTCGGGAAGCTTGGTGGTATTTGCGCTCCCGAAATTCCGGATCCACCTCCGAATCCGTGTAGCTATCGCACGGGCGGCGCCGGACAATTAGTAAACAAAGTTACCATGGCAACGGTAATGTAAACATGAAGCAGCTAGGGAGCGATGTGAATCCGCCACCAGCCAGTCTTAATAATTGCAATGTGTTAGTAAGGGTGAGGGCATGGTGCTTTCGGTCAGCGGGTTGATGTTTTTTCTGACAGTATTTATTAACACATAACTGGCGAATTGTGGGTGTACCTACTATTTAAGAAACACTTCTGCCTATCTCTTTAGGGATTACAGGCGTGATGTTGTTTATTTATTTTCCAAAGGGTTAGTTATTTTGATTTTACTTTACTGGGACATAAAAAACACTTACAGAATAATATGTAGTTAGGTGTATAATTAGCTAATATTTAGATATCTTATCCGGTTATCTTTGATTCTACCACTTGTATAGTGGCCGGCACGTAACTTGGCAAGGTTTTGACGTATTGAAAGTAAGTTTGCGCATGTATGTTTGCAGTAAGTTGCAACAAAAAAAATTACACTTTTAGTGTTTGTCAATAATCTATGTTCATTGCCATATTTCATTTTGAAACATGTCTGTTTAGAAAAAAGACAAAGAAAGCAAAAACGCATGTAACAACTCTTGCCAAGTTACGTGCTATTGTATACGACTATACTATTGTGTGTTCTGTGCCATAACGATAACTACCTACCTAGGTAACTGTTTCATAAATTATAAAGTAAATATTCATAAAGTTATGATTTCATACCACATATGTAATTATATTAAACAAATAAACGAATAAAAATATTGGCGTACGAAATAATTTTTAAATGAATAAAAATATAAAATATTGGCTTAGATAACTAAGTAGTCTTTTTCTAACAATGTTTGTATAAATCGTTATGAATTTATTAATAACGAGCTCAGTTATTTATACCTACATGATCTGCTTGTTAATTTAACGATTTATATACCTAAACCATGTAGCTTCCTTTCTACTACTAAGCCTCCGCTGTACGTCCGTCCACCCGTCTGTCTGTCTACGGGCTGTATCTCATGAACCGTAATAGGTAGACAGTTGAAATTTCCACTGATTGTGTATTTCTATTGCGGCTATAACATTAAATAATAAAAATAACATAAAGTTACAAATGAAGGGGGTCACCATACAAGAAACGTGTTTAAAAAAAGTAGTGTGCAATATTGTACGGTTGTACGGAACCCTTCGTGTGCGAGTCCAACTCGCACTTGGCCGGTTTTTGTAACTATGTTTAAATTGAATTAAACATAACATAACTACATTTTTACAACTACGATAAATGTGCTAGCTACTGAACTGCAAGGTTATTTTACCATAAATTAGCGATATCGACATTTCTTTACTATATGTAAGTTTAATAGCTATCCTGGCAATGATCGCCCACAGGCTGGACTGCCCTTATATCCGGCATTGCTGTGGCAGGCATGTTGCTGTTCCAATGCCGATTAGAAAATTATAAATATTGTGTTTATTTTTGATGACCAATAATGTAATTTGATTATGAGAGTGAATAAGTTTAATTTAATTTAATTGTATGTCTTGTATGTTTGTATTGTTATTGTAATTGTGTGCCTAATAATTTGTATGAGTCCTGTGTTACTTTATTATGAATAAAATAATAATAATTAAAAATAAACCATCTGGAATAAATTCTCTAAATGATGATGAAAACCGCATCAAAAACCGATGCAATGTAATGCATAGTTTAGAAGAACAACGCTGTCACACACAGACAGAGACGAAAAGCGACTTTAATATGTATAATAAATGTAAAGATTATCTACATTTCCCTGGAGTGCTGGGAATTGTATGGTCATTTGCATGCATATTTACCTAAAAATATTAGGCAATAATTTAGGTACTATCAACAAAGTTGACGCATGACCACCTTAAGGCTTATATTTCTTTACAGCGACTAGACCCAACCCCCGCCATAACCAATTTGACCAACCAATCAAGGAAGGACGTACCAAATATTTTTTGTCCAGGCAAAAGGTTAAAACCATTTTTATTTTATCAATTTAATACAAAATTGTGGGCGGGGGACTGAGCATGGTCACTTCGTGCAAACGAATAATGTTTAAAAGTGATCATGCCTCGACTTTGTTGATGGTACATCACCCATCACCAAAATCCGCTATTCTATCATTAATACAACCGCATTCTTAAATTTGATCCTCATTTACGTAATGTACTTTACATCCGTATTCGCACAAACACCCAGGGGGGGATAATAAACACTCTAAATTGTGCAAACATCGACTCGTACCCACAGAAGGAGACCCAAATCTCTAACAAAGGACTGTTTCTTAAAAAAATATCGATACCTTCGGGCACAAAAGGCGTAAAGGACATTAGGGCTACCGTCCCTTACGCCCTTTCGACCCAAAGCTATCAATACGCTGTGAACTACATAAACAAATATCCAGCTCAAAGGAGTATAAACATCAAATAGTTTTACATTAACATCCCCCTGGTTTTGTTTACGTTCGTCGACAATGTTTTCTAATAAATTTTAATATGCTCTTTTCATGTATCGAGTATAGGCAAACGTTGGCGGGATTGTTTGTTTTTGGATTTTTATGATTAACGAAATATCTGCGACTTATTTTTAGAACCTACCTAGGTAATATTGCAAAGTTATCGTATTCTATCTAGAGAAATTTGATGAGTCAGCGCCATAATGGAAAATAAAAATGTGTCCCTCGTTTAAAATTCCATTTTAAAAAAAACTACCTTTGAAAGTATATTAATTTCAATTTTAATTAACTTTTGCTACGCTGTTTTATTTCTAATTTTCTAATCAAAAATGTTCATCTGGCATATAGCGGTAATACGTTTCCCAGGAGTAATCACTCGCCCATGGTTCAGCCTAAAATCAAGGCTATAGCTTTAATTCCAGAGCATTTAGGTATAAATTTAACCCTGGGCAATTTTACGTAAAGTTTATCTAACCTCACGCCTTCTCTAATCTGATGTGGTAGGTGGTAGGGTTAATATCAAAGTTGCCTGCCTACACGAGTTTCAGTTAAGCATGTTTATCTTTCTTTATACAAATTAGTTTGGAAACTACGCGACTAATTATAATTTAGGCTCCGAAACTTTGTTTTCTTATCTGCGTTTGTAAAATAGGAAACGCGCTAAACCAATATAGAACCCTCCACGGGCACTATTTTGCCACATTTTATTTTCTGGACCGAAAATATCCTTTATCTACACCCATGCTATAAACCCTCTATAAACGTTTCTGAAACAGTTAGCTTATTGCTAACATTAAAACAACCAGTGTCATAGTAACCATAATATCATCAAAACGAATGTTATAATGCTGTTCTAAATTTAATTATGCAACTCGAAATCGATCCCTTCCTCACTCATCAAACAGCCACATTCTCACTACTCAATTCATGGTATCTTTATGAATTTCAAAAAAAGAACACTGTCATGCACGCGCGTTTCACTACTACAGCTACTAATTTAAAAAAACATAAAACTTATAGATTATTCGAATTCACGTGGTATCCCTCCATTTTTGTTCGATATTAGTAGATTGTGCAAAACATTATTACTTTGTTCATTGTTGTTTACAAAAATAATGAAGTGGTGAATATAAATATTTCGAGTACATCAGGATCTGCCAACATTCAACAAGGTGCAAATATTCAAGTGCATTTCAATAATTGTACGATCCAAAATGTAAATAATTATTACCTACATTAAATCATTCTATTATTACCCACACATAGTTTGTTTGTATTAGATACTCAGCAATCAAACTTAACATGAATTTACGTAGGGTTCTTACAACACTGTACAACACTCTATGGTTTCATAATATTTTATAGAGGATTCATAATTATCATGGGTGTATATAAAGTCTTGTATGCAACTGTATATAATTAGGTATTAAAACACTCATGTGATATTATTATCAAACGCCCCCTAATAAACAACAGTTGCATAAATAACTATTACACATTTTTTATTTTTTTTATTTGGGAAAATAAACGGTTACACATTACAATATCGCTAAGAACTTAAAACTAAATGGTATTACAAATGTACAACCAACAACATTTTCCACATAATATAAAAAAGTTAAACTAAAATGAACATCGTGCGATGTACACATTTATCCATGATGTCATTCAACTATGATATTTGATCGTAGTTTAAACTGTAGAACCGTATCAAACTTTTTTACTTTAGAATCGCATCTAACGGAGAAACACGTATGTAGCTACTTATTCATTCATTTTGTTTTTATTAGGAACTAACTTCTGCCTGCGACTTCGTGCGCGTGGAAGTTGTAAGACACCGCAATAAAAAATCAATTGCTGGGAATCGAACATAGGTTTGCAAAGCAGTCGTCGAGCTTTTAAGGTTTTAAGTTTTGCTTTGTTGTAAGTTGACTAAAATAGCCGTTCTTATATACCTATAGTCGCTTCTCAGGAAGAGTGTTGCAACAAAAAAATCTTTAAAATTAGTTTTATACATAAAACCGGCACGTAATTTCGTAAACTTTCACGTGAATAGTGCATTAAGACCTAGATCCAAAAATTAACAACGTGGCGTGGTTGTGTCGTTATTGCATTGGTCGAAATTGCACGCCATTTTCTCATGAATAACGTACCAAGCCGAAATATATTATTTTACTACAGTTTATTACCGTAACAAATAATTGTTTATATAATTATAATCATTAAAATCATCAATACATCTATGTTCATATTACCCTATTGACTGACTATTTCATGAGCCAATTCTAAAATCAAAAAAATACCGAGAACGTAACTGTAAAAATAACTCAAGTTTAAAATACTTAAAATTGTAGCAAATTATGAAACGTTTAGATACTCTACATCATATTAGACACAGACTTTTAAAAAGGTAAAAATAAGTCTAAGTCGAAGGATAAGACAGTACAAAATAATGGAGATAATATTGATATTCAAAAAGCTTACGAGCAAAAATTTTGTTTACCAGAAAAAAATAAAAAAGGATTGCTGGAATTAGGAAAAATATTATAAGGACCAAGATTTTAGTCCATTTTATACAAGCCTTGATAAATTGGAGAAATGAGGTTTAGTTGAAAATTAACAAAATACGTTTTTAAATCAGCAGCATACAGTTTCTTTCTCGGTATTATACCCAACTTTGATACCCAAATAATATTATTCATAATTATTATTTTGTGATTGATTTAATTAATAAGACTGATTGTGATTATTTATTGATACGACTGATTTCATTCTTAATAATTTACTGTGATTACGTCAATTAAAAACCGAAATTAAGTGAATTTAATAATTATTTTTCTAAAAAGTTTTGAAGTTTCAGAGAGTTTCAAGTTTTTGTTTTTAAGTACCTACATAAATCTAGGCTCACTTTAAGATTAATGTTGTAATTTGATTACTGAGGTTTTAATCAATCTACATAATTATATTGAAAACGTTATTGTTTCTGTCCTATGTAATGAAAAAAACCAACCCACAAATATTTGTGTATTTTTATAAATAGTGTCACAAGTCGAAAGGGTCCCAGTTTTTATGAAATTCTAATTTTCAAATGAATATAATTAAGACAAAAATTTGAATGTGGAAAGTGAAGAGTATAATTTAAATTATATAATTAATATTAACTACTAATTATACTTTGCTAGGTAGATTATACACAATCTCTTCAGAGTAACCTTCGAAAGGCTTTCCTGTACAATTTACTTAATTTTTGTTAGGACACTATTCCGGAGAAGCGACGAATTTGTGTTAAATCTGTAACTATCTGCAAAATCCTAACCTTTTGGCTCGTCTTTTTTACAATAGGAAGAATACGAATAAATTGCAATATTGCTCTTCCCCATAGCAAATAGCGTGATAATTACAGACTGGGAATACGAGTATCTATGCAATATTTTAACAAAATCTATGCGGTAGTTTTTGCGTGATGCTGAAACATACGTTCAAACAAACAGACAAAAATTTTCAGAACAATAAAGAGTATTGGTCTGAGCAAAAATCAATAATTTTTTTTTTGATATTACCCATTTTTTTCAATTGATTGCTAATAATGTCCAGTAAAAGTGGTTTTGTTATTATTTTTGTAATATGTGATTACTCAAAGAAAATAATTTTCAAGCATCTGTGCCAACCATAGATATTAATATTTCTGTGGTCAACAGAGAAACATTCCACGCAATATTCAAGTTAAAGAAACTTTAAAAAAGTTAAGATATTGTTTTGTTTATGACATAATAAAAACAAAAATTGCCTCAGTTATTCAAGCCTTTTTAGAAACATGCTTGGTTATTGCCCATTCTTTTGAGGTATTATTTAAGTAGATGCCTCATCATTTCCTGGAATTAGGATGTACAAAGGAAACTGAGCATGAAAAATTTTATTTTTGAAAAGTTCAATAGAACAACATTTTTGTTAAAATAATTTATTATTCTTAAACAAGCGGGGGCCCGTCTTCTCACTTCTGTAGTCGTGATTTTTAATTTCATCTCCTGCTCCATGACTTGAAAAGCCGTTTGGTATCTGCCTATTAATTCTTCTGTAGTTGAAATTTCAACGTGTGTGTAGACGAGCTCCTTGGCCCGTTCCCAAACGAAAAAATCCGCAGGAGTTAAATCGGATGATTAGGGTGGCCAAGGGATAGGCCCGTCTCTGCCGATCCAGCTCTCTGGGAAACAATTATTTTGATATTCTCTCACGTTTAGGGTCCAATGCGCTGGACAACCATCTTGCTGAAAGATCATTGGTCTTCTCATTGCCAATATTGGTATTTCGGCCTCGTCCAGAAGCGCTGGGAGATAGTTTTGGAGGAATGCCAAGTAATTGTCTCCATTTAAATTATCTGGTAGGAAGTGGGATATAAGTAATATGAATTGATCAACGTTCGGCCAGTTACTCCTGCCCACACGTTAACTGAAAATTTCCTTTGGAACGACACCAGCCGAGCTATTCGGTAACAATCTCACCGTGATAACTTAGGTGAAGTGAGCTTGAAGTGGGTTGTCGATAGTGTCAATCCCTATCATCAGGTGGAGTGATAGCTCACTTCACCTAAGTTATCACGGTGAGATTGTTACAGAATCGAGCGGCTGCTTCTTCCAGTGTAGATTGTTCTCCTTGTCGCTCCATCGATGGAGGTTATGAGCATTTATAATTATGTACTTCTTTAAAAAAATTTGACTCGTCGGACCATATGGTGGATTTTAAAAACCACGCATCTTAATGTCAATATTTACCAAAAAGCGACAGAACTGAATTCGTCGTGGGGATCTTCATTTTCCAAGCCTCTCCCGTGCCGTGGAAAGGATATATATAATTATTAAAATATATAAGGATATATTTTAATAAATAAGATAAGTTTTCTCGGTGCATCGTATTCCACACCTTCCATACCGAAATGTGGTGGTTCCGAGGTACCTACTACTCTGACGCTCGTAGTAGGATCTGCATCAAAAGCTGCATAAATGTCTTCCTCGACACTTGGGTTATGTCTTCCGGGGTTGACTGACGGTTCCTCGTGATGGATTCCAACTTCAGAAAGCAAGCATTAGCAAAAATGTTGCATTATTTTGGTCTGTTTAAAAATTAAATATTCATCCTCAATTTGCTTTGTACATCTTACCCTAATTCCAAGAGTTGATGAGACATCTGCGTAAATAGTACCTCAAAAGAAAGGGCAATAACCAAGCTTCTTCTTAAATAAGGTTTGAACAACTGAGGCTATTTTCTTATTAAACATTTTTTTGATTTTTAAAAGAGAAATATTCTACGCATAATTCAATATTGCGTAGAATGTTTCTTTGATAACGCATATGCTTGGTAATTATTTTGTTTGCGAAATCAAACATTACATACAAATAAAAAATTATAACATATCAACCTTTACAAGCCACTATTAGCAATCAATTGAAAAAAAATGGGTATGATTATTAAAAACCTTAGAGTTTAAAAAAAAAAAGGAACAGACTTCGTAAGACAAGTTTAGCTTAAAATATTCTAAATGGTATAAAATATCATCCCCTTCAGGCTTTGCACCCATCTCCCAAACACACTGTATATAGTTGATAAGTACCTACGTCGTCGCTAATGTGTAGAAATTTGTCTCTAACCTGTTTCGAGTGTATAATAATCTCAGTAGTGTAATGTATATAAACCTGAGAAATCCCTAGTTGATTCAAACTTTCCTACTCAAAAAAATACACGTGTACTATTAATGGAGGAAAATATTAATCTGTCCTTAATTTACTGCTGTTATTTTTAACGTTTTTCCTTGTTCCGACGCTTGGTAAACACAATATTTGTTTTTTGTTGTACATTTCTTTTTGAAAGTAATTTCGTTAAAAATACGTTCCTAAATACTTCTACCATGCTATTTAAAACATAAAACAAAACGGTTTTGTAATTTGAATACCGAACTTATGCAGTATAAATACATGACTAAGTAGAGTATAAACGAAATTCTTTCACTAAATTGGATAAAATACTTCCAATTTCTTGAATAAACCGTTGTTACTCAACAATCATGAGGAGCAGACCCTCATATATCTTGCGCTTTATTATATCGGTACGGGTTCTCTTACTATGCAAGTCTGAATGTGCCGTAAATATACAACAACAAACGCCTCATTGGTAACGTTTAGGGGCAATTCCGACCAATAAAGCAGCGTGCGTGGGTTGGATAATACGACCACTAATACTTGACCTCAACGATTCTTCTATTCATCTCTGTAATTCTCAGTTATGCAGGTTATCTTAAACTGGTTATTAGCTATCGGAGGCGATTGAGCCGCGAATATCCGAATACGTGGGAGTTATTATTTTAATAATATAAGTCCGTTTCTGGAGCACTGTTGTCGTGCCATTGTTGTGAGATACACTTTAAATACCTTAAACAGCTTTGCAATATTGTGGGACTATCTTAAAAGGAATACGAATACATGTGTGCGCTTAACCAAACAAAAAGGACGTAAGTTTTGGATAGTTGTTTGTTTTAAAAGGCTTAACTGATTTTAAGTACACTAGTTTGTCCCTTTTACAGAAACAGAATACTACATATTTTAGGAATTGATTTTATCTTGCAAATTACGGGCACACACTGGCTCCCACATCGCATGCATTGAAAAATGGCTCGTTACATTATCTTATATAGTCCTGGGTTATACAATTATACATCCCTTTTTTTTTGAGGTTGGGAAGTCATCAAATAACTTCTCCCGCTCTGGGCGGAGCGGCAGGGCGTATCAGACTCTTACTGACTAAAACCCACCCGTGTTCCTTCAGTTGCCGGTACCAGGGGCCATGGTAACCCTTTCGGACTTTCCCGCAACTTCGGCAGGCATCGGCCCTAGCGGACCCCGTCATTGTTGCTGACATCTCTTTGAGGCGCGCGTGGAACACAACGCGCCGTCGACCTGAGCCTGGTCCTTATCGGACGGCGAGCTGCCCATTGCTCACCATCCGCAAGCCCGCACCTACGATGGCCGGGAATCGGCTTCGGATTCCCGACGCCCAGGGCGTCTCCTGCGGCGGCTAGGGGTGTGAAGGTGCAAATTTTGCCTCTCCCTCACGCGTTCTGCCTCCTCCTTCGCGAGTATTACTGCTTCGCAGAAGGAGGTGTCGGCTTCCCAAGCCCTCTCACTCCGTACCATGGCCTGGACCAGGGAGAGATCGCCACCGCCAATCGCCTGCACGAGGACACGGCGGTGCTCAGCCCAAGCCGGGCAGACCTCCACCGTAAGCTCCACCGTGTCCTCCGGGCGATCCACACTATGGTAACACCCAGGCGTTTCCTCCCGCCTTATCCGGAAGGGATTTCCATCCCTGGTTCAGTCAATGTGTTATTAAGGTTTTCCATGAGTAAAGTCCCAGTTTCTGTCGGTTAATGACAATAACAGGCTCGCCCCATCAAGGGCCTTAAACATTACTATCAAAAGTGTGAACTGTTCACCTCTGCCTAACCTTCGAAGCATACAGGCGTGATATTAGAAGGCATGTTGCAATACAAGAAAAAATTGTGTGACAGATGCCAATGTGTCAATAGCTAACATTTATCCTTGACTCATTG
This sequence comes from Brachylomia viminalis, assembly GCA_937001585.2. NCBI lineage: Eukaryota > Metazoa > Arthropoda > Insecta > Lepidoptera > Noctuidae > Brachylomia > Brachylomia viminalis. The sequence goes on along the minus strand of OW443310.2, from coordinate 10,846,428 downwards.
TTCTAGAGATACCAATACAGATATACAAGGTGACTTGTAATTTGACGTATTCCTTCCAGAGCGTGCTGGTGTAACGCATTTGCATCAAATAAGCACCCCATAAAGCTTAGGCGAAATTTCATGGAGTTCGAGAAAGTCTAACTTTCCTGTATTTTTGAAAATTACCCAGAATGCGTCACAAAATATCACTTTTATCTAAACTGACAAATTCAATGACTTTCATTGTTGTAGGATTGGGTACCTAATACTTTAACACGCCATTCGATGTAACAAAATTTTCTAAAACATACAAACACACTGTATTATCTAGCACGTGAACAGTTGGAATGTGAAACAGACATACACAAAGCTCAAATTCAATGTATTCGTATTGAATACCATCTGCATAAATCTGGAGCATTCGATCATCTTGAGATCCGGTTTTCAATATCATGAACGGCATGAACGATATATAGGAAATATTGCCTGCTTTGGGAGCCTCAAATGATTAGATTACTTCTAGACAAGCGTCAACCGCATCTTAGCTTAATATCTGCTCAGACGGTGGCCAATTTGTAAGTATTTTATTTTTATTAAGTTATATATATTTGTGTCCCACAGGCAAAGGCCTCCCCTTTTTACCCTACTGCGCCAGAAGGAGGGTTATGTTTTTCGAGTGTATGTATGTATACAAGGTGTTGTTTTGCATCCTCGTCAAACTCGAGGAGGTAACTATGCTAATGATTCTCGACACGAATCAATAATAAAATAAGTAGGTAATTTATTTTTATTTTTTGTATTTTTCGGAAATCGGCATGTGTAGGGCCCGTGTGATACCGCCCTGTAACTGCGCTGTAACTGTAACGCATGCACACAGCGACATAGTCGTACGACACTGCCTACCGCATACGCAACGGGGTGATTTTGTTCTTTGAAAGTGGAGTATTCTGAAATACTGTCAAACTTAAATACCTAGAAAAACAAGTATGTATTAATTATTGAGCAGGATCGTAATTTTATTTGATTATTTATGTCTTTCATAACAGCCTCCTGAAATTTGACGAGGATGCAAAACAACACGTTGTATATAGTTCTTTGGCACGCACTGCAGCCTAAACGGCTCGATAGATTTTAGCTTGAGAGGTGTCGTTAGATTTGTCTTAAAGTGGGTTATCAGAGTCTTTGGTCAATTGGACCCACTAGAAATGGATCCGCAGGATCTCTCAACCCAATCACATTTTGAATAGGCCGACTGGACCCACTACCCAATTTCATTATTAGTACAGTCACGAATTAAAGCCAAATCTTTTAGTTTTATGTTTATGACATAAAATAGACTAATATTATTCAATTATATTTACACTTACACACCACACTTATTTAGTAACACTAAAACTAAATATTTTTTTACTCTCATAAATATAATACCTAAATTAAGTGCATGAGCACCGCTAATTGCCTCTACCACTTCTAGCCTGCTCTGGTCAGCTAATCATAGGTAAATGATAAATGATTTTATTTCAAAATTTTATTTCTAAACCAGAATGAAAAACCAGATGAGGTCGGCGTTTCCTATCTGACTACTCTGAGAAGAAAGGCCGAAACAAACTCAGAGGTCACAGTCTCTTTTGAAGTATAGACAAAATCTTGGTTAGATCATGTGAAGGCTATGTAGATCGGTGTCTGAAATGGTCTTTTGAGGAAAAAACACACAGATTGAGTGAACCTGTCCATTCAGTGCACGCAATTGTCAGCAATCGTGCAGCTCAACTCGGAACTTAAGGAGCTCAACGATTCGACGAACAATACCAAAGAAGGGGCATTTGAGTAGGCCGCATAAACTACTCAAACTGCCAGACAATGATTAAAACTGGAACAACGACACACACACACATAGTCATATTCACAATAATTAAAATAATATAATACTTAATACAGTAAATATTAATGTCGTTGTATATGTAAATAAGTATAGATACTTATAGCAAAGGTTAAAAGTAAAATAGTTAGCAAAATAAAATAAAAATAAATTAACATTCCCTGTATATTATTGGAGCATTCCTCAATTCTCTTTGTCAGTATACCAGATAATATAATCCTATATTGAGCTTTTTGTCCTCAATATAGTCTTTGACAGTATAATAGGTATTCTGGCATAGTTTCCTCTTTATAAAAGATTTGAATTTATTAAGGCTTAGTTCTTGAATGTGGCTAGGAAGTTTATTATAAAACGTGTACCTACATTGGCATCTAAACGAGCCACCTATTTTCTTGAGCCTGGTTTGTAGGAACAACAAATTTGTGTATGTTCCTAGTATTTATATTATGGATATCACTGTATTTTTTAAGCAGATTAATATTTTATGTGCATACAAAAGATTTTTATAAATATACTGAGAAGATATTAATCCCTTTAAATTTGTCTCTAAGGGAGTGTCTGGGACTTAATTTATAAATTGAACGAATTGCCCTTTTTTGTAAAACAAAAATTGTCTGAATATCGGCAGGATTTCCCCACAACGGAATACCGTACGTCATTACACTATGAACATAACTAAAGTATACTAAACGGGCTGTCTCTAAATCAGTTAAACCACGAATTTTCCTAACGACGCGGCGACGTATGCTGTAGAGATAAGCTTCTTTGACAATTTATCTATATAGGGGCGGGCCATTGAAGCTTGGCATCCAAAGTGTTATGCCTAAGAACACTGTTGTATTTTCGGGTTTCAACTCTTCACCCTTTATGAGACTTGGCTCCTTCGAGTCTAGGGAAGCGCTTTAGTGCGTATGCTTCAGCAATAACAAGTAAGTAGCTTATCTTTCTATTGTTAATGTTAAAGTGCAGACTTGAGTGCATAATTTACTCTAATTAATACTTCATTACGTGTGTACTTAGAGTGAAGACAGTGTTTAAAAATTTGTGATATTTATGTGAATTGGTTAGTGGACTTATTTTGCTATCAAACTCAAACAAAATCAAAACCTAATTGAATTGCATTTTATTATATTTTGACTAACTAACTAACCAATTTTGCGTTCAACTGTATCCACGGGTAGCTTTAAACAATAATGTTTTTTTTTTAGTTTGAATGTTGGTCCAATTAATCAATAAAAATACAGAAAATAAATTATGTGGTCGAGTGGTACCGCGAGACTGAAGACTCCAAAATGAAGGGTAAATAAATTACTTACAAAAATATATGCAACTTTTATGTTTAAATGTAATTTGGAATGAGAAATGCTAAATTAATTAAACTAAAAAGCTTGAAATAAAACAAATTATAAAAAAAAAATAACAAAAAAACCTGATTGAAAAAGCACATACTTAACTGAAAAGAGAAAAACAAGCATTATTATCTATTGAACTTTGTTTTGTGTAAGATATCGCAGGCGGAGACAACCAAAAGTTACATCATATTTTAGGTTGTGGGTTTGCCCCGACCGGTTTGCAATAACTTAGGGGTCCCCGAAACGATCAATTACAATTGTCAATGTTTACGTGATTGATGCACATTGATGCGCAAATTGATCGTCTACCGAACCAATTGAAAATATTACTACAAGATTGGCCGCAAATGACAAAAATTTTGACTGACGGTAATTGATGTTCAATTACAGCAAATGACAATATTTTTTTTCTTGAGCACATTACAAACACAAACTCAAACTCAATTTTTTTTTCTTTAATTTATATTACATTTTATTTGCTGCACCTTGTTTTTACTGTAAACAATTATTTTGCCATGGAACTGAACCACCGTTATTGAAGTATTCGCAGTTATCGTCCCTCACTTTTTTTGGCTTCATTTGCCGAGTTTCCTCTTACTCGCTCTAAATCCAGTAACTGCCGTCCTTGCCTCCATGCACCTTCTGTGATCTTACAACCTGTTTTCTCCACGTCCACATCTCCAGTTTGGATATACTCATATTATTTTTAATGCTGCAAGTGTTGCTGCTTGCTAAGTTGTGTAAGTGACAAGCAGTCAAAACAGTTTTTCGGGTTTTATTGGGATGTAATCCAATTTTCTTTTTATTAATTTTAAAATCTCCAGGACAGGATTCCAAATGCATTTTCGACAATTCTTCGTGCCCCAGACAATCTGTGGTTGAAAATCCATCTGTTATCTGTCTTTTATCTGTCATTTGGAGTCAATTGGAAAGATCCATCACCTACCAATAGGAATGGAAACTTTTTTTTCGGTTTCTGGTAACTCACATGGCTCCGGAGCATTCAGTTTGTTTTCTGAAAACAGCTGCCAAAATGCAGTATATTTTAAAACACCACCATGTATTAGTCTTCCATTAGCACCTACGTCCTCCATCATAAATTGATAATTGACATTGACAATAGCCACAAGGACAACACTGACGTTCCTTTATAATTATAATAATAAGATCCAGAATTTGAAGGGTTTTCTATCTCCATGTGCTTGCCATCTACAGCTCGTATGCAGTTATAAAAATTCCATCTTCTTTCAAATTCACGTGCTACCATTTTCCATTCTTCTGCTGTACTAGGTACTTGTAAAACTTTCAAGTTTTAAAATACATTTATTCGTTTATTTTGTTACAGCATCACAACAAAAAGAGACGTTACAAAAGAAAAACAAAAACACACCAGCGGAGGATTTAGTCGACATAGCCAATAAATATTTTAAAAGACCTGATAGTGAGTTAGACGTGATAGCAAGAAGCTGAGCAATCAAATTAAACCGCTTAGCACTAGACCAAAGGCGTTACGCTGAGCAAATTATCAACGACGTCCTTTTTGAAGGCGAAACGGGCACATTGTAAAGGAATGGGGTTCGTTTTCTGCCACCCAGTTCAACTTATTATTCTTTTAAAAACTCTCCTGGGTCTTATTCATACGCACATGCAATTGACACGTCACCCACACCAAATCATTCTCCCATGTCACACCAATCACCTGCACCAAATCAGTCACCTATACCATACGAAACATCCATACAAAATCAGTTGCATATACCATACGAAAACCCATACAAAATGAGTCACCTATGCCATATCAATAATCTGCAAGAACAATAAGAATGTTGTCATCACAAACTATACGTGCACCAAATCAACCATATGATATAGATAAGCAAACTCTTGCAAGTTAAGTGTCTCCCACCACTATTGATCCATACACTAGATCAATCCCCTATTGATGACATTATAGAAGAATCACAAACCACGGCAAAGTTCCCAGAAAAAATAACTGTATTTATTTTTAGTCATTAAAATGTTGTATGTGATTTCTTTGTATTTTCTCACAATAAGTTAATTTTATATTAATTTGGTAATGGGTCGGATTTGTCCTTTTAGTTCCTATAAATATGTACGTACTGAGATGTCTTGTGATTTGTGAAATATTAATAAATATTATAACAACCTTTTTTTTTGAGTTTTGTTATCAAATAACTTCTCCCGCTCTGGGTGGAGCGGACTCTTATTGACTAAAACCCACCCGTGTTCCTTTACTTGCCTGTGCCGGGGGCCACAGTAGGTAACCCTTTCACCGTCATTGGTGCTGACATCTCTTTGAGGCGCGCGTTATTCTAAATGTTATTTTTAAATTTTTGTATTATTGCCTCGCACGTTTCCATTATTATCATTTCCAAGGTACGAGGAGCAAACGCACACATAAACTTTAAGTCTTCTAAGTCCATATTGGTAGCTAGGTATCTTACTGCTATAGCGAGCCTTTGACTAACAGGAATAGCCTGACGCATTTTGGTATCTTTTATTCAATATTCGGCCGTATTCATTCCAATAATTCTTCTTACGAGTTCCGGTCCATTCGAAGAAAATTTTTATAATCATCCGGTTCTGTCTCTTTAAGGGTTTTTTCAAATGTTCATGAATAAATTGATATCTCAGTTTATACCATTCTTTAGATCAACGTCTTAATCTTTTTTTTTGAGTTGTATCTGCAAGATTTATTGCAAGAAAAACCATTTCCGCGTTTGAAATCATGTTGCTTATGAGCGAAGCGAGTTTTCTCAGCACAGACCAGAAATCGAATGAAGTGTGCGCAATTGATGCACTTTCAATTGGAGCTACAATCGTCCATCATTTGATATCTTCAATCACGTAAACATTGATAATTGCAATTGATCGTTTCGGGGACCCCTAAGATATTGCAGGCCCACAAACCCACAACCTGAAAATTTCAGGTTGTATAATATGGTGTAACTATTCATTGTCTCCGCCTGCGATATCTTACACAAAACAAAGCTCAATAGATAATAATACCAATTTTTCTCTTTTCAGTTAGGTATGTGTTTTTGCAGTCGGGTTTTATGATTTTTTAAAATAATTTGCTTTATTCCATCCAAACCCAAGTCAAGCAAGTAAGTCAATAAAATGAAAAAATATGCCTTTTTTGCGATGTTTATTATGGTAGTGGTAAACTACTTACTCACTTAGTAAGTAATTATTAGAGTACAAGGAGAAAATGATGTCTATATTTTTAACATAATTTATTTAAGTTAAACGCCCACACACCACCCCCATTCTACGCTAAAAATAACATCACAGGTCGTACGCCTATCATTATTGGCAGTTTGTTTACACAACAAACATACCCACACAGTGTCCAGCCATTACCCAAATTGCCGTACCGAACCAAACCTACATATCCAACGAAGCATCAATCATAACAATTAAGTATAGCATACCGCCCACACTTCACTAAGAATAACAAATCATACAACAAAAATTTTGTGACACGATTTACCGCAAAAAAGCATCCGTTTGTTGATTGAAAACGGGCGTATTCAATAATCCATTAAACCGTAACGTTAGAGTTTTGACATATGACGTACGAGGCTGCCATCCTGTGACTGATACGTGACCTGGGGCTCGTACCGTTTTACTATTTGTTCCAATAACTCATACGCGACTCGATTCGAATTCGGAGAATACGAACTAAGGATGCATTCCTGACAGTGATTCTTTCATTGAAATATTAGGCACTGGTACGAGTAACACGCATTAAATCATCGCTAAATCCTGTCTAATGAAGAGTAACGTGTAAAGTAGCAATAAACGTACTGCTTAAAAGCTGATATAATAATGTAATTATACTCAAAATGATTATTTATGATTCCATTCTCGTTAATCAGTCTTCACTTGGGATAATTTGTTTTAAATGATAATGATAAATGATTTTTATGATAAGTGGGTTTGTACAAACACTTTTACACGTCAATCATATTTTTTAAACTTGATGAGGACAACGTTTCGTTTCTGACTACTCTGAAAAGAAAGGCCGAGAAAACTCCGAGGTGACGGTCTCTTTTAAAGTCCAGACCAAATCATGGTCAGATCATTTGAAGACTATGTAGATCGGTGTCTGAAATGGTCTTTTGAGGAAAGAACCACGCAGATTGAATGGACCTTTCCAGTCAGTGCACGCAATTGTCAGTAATCGTGCAGCTCAACTCAGAACTGAAGGAGCTCAACGATTCGACGAACAATACCAAAGAAAGGACGTTTGAGTAGGCCGCACAAATTACTCAAACTGGCAGATCATGATTAAACTAACAGAAAAATAGCAATAACCCACATAGTGCCAATAACACACAATAATTAAAATAATATTATAATACTTTACAAAGTAAATACTTATGTCACTGTACGTGGGTCACACTGAAAGTTTTTAGAAAATAAAAATCGGTTTGATGTAGAAGCCTCTTAATATTTTTATTGCTTTTCGAAGTAGTCTCCGTTCCTTTCTAAGTACCGTCGAATGCGATGGAACCATTAACTGAAGCAGGTGGCCCACTCTTCTTTAAGGATTTCTTCCATACTTTCTTCAAACACGACACACACGCACGACACGACAGACACTTTTTAAATTGCCGCAAATTTGTTAAAACAAATGACATATAAATTCATTAAACATTACAGATTCCCAAAGAGTTCCCAATCCGAAGTTTAAAGACATTTTTCATCGGCTGCTTATCTAAAAAACTAGCCTATTTAATAAACTTTCAATGTGACCCCCGTATAGTACCGTATATAAAATTCATCAATGTCAATGTGTATAAAAAAATCCGGACATAATCTTTGAGGACCATGTAGATTGGTGTCTGAAATGGTATTTTGAGGAAAGAACCATACAGATTGAGTGGACCTGTCCAGTCAGTGCACGCATTTGTCAGTTACCGTGTAGCTCAACTCAGAACTTAAGGAGATCAACGATTCGACGAAGAATACCAAAGAAAGGACATTAATTGGTTAGGGCGCATAAACAACTCAAACTGCCAGACCATGAATAAAACTAAAAAAATGACCGACATAGTCCTAAAATGTCCATACTTCTAATATTAAATTACTTAAAATATACAATATCGTAAAACTTGACGTAAGTGGCGTGCGGAAAATGTAAAAACACTATTAAATATCTTCACATTTATACAAAATGAATATGGAAATCAAAGTCGTCATTAATTACCGCCGACATTCATTTATTTTCCGAAGAGCAAATCATTCTTAACATTTTTGGGATGGCCCAAATATTCTTTTTTAGAGAAAGAACTTAAGATGTCAATTGAATTTCATCAATCAATTGAGCTCAGATTTTTAATCATAGTCCTTTGTCAAAGCTTTTCGTCGATAGATTTCCATTTCATACCAGCTGCTTCTACGAATTGAGTCCATTTTTCTTGTAGAAATACGTCTGTGAAGAAAATCTTGATTATTGCTACAAGGTCAGCGATTTAACATTTTTATTACGGCTCGTTAGCACTCTGAATAAAATAATAAAAATCATGAATGACCTTGGAAGATATAAAAAGTGTAATAAATTATTCCATGAAGGGGCTGACAACAGCTAAAGCGCGATCACTGTCGGACTGCACAGGAAAGAAAGAGAAGCGCGATGACACAAAGCTGGTAATTTATTGCAAAATACGAAGCAATTCTCTATTTACAAACAATCTATTAATTGGACTAAAAATGAAAACACTATCACGTTATTAAGTTGCTTGAAGAACAAGTTGGAAAAAAAAACAAAATGACTGCATGTATATTAGTATGGTTTTTATTGTTAAAAGAAATTTTTAGAGGTATCTTCGTGACTTTTTTCCATCGTAACAATTTTTTTTTTAATCGTTGCCTCACTCTAGGAATTTCTCCTGAATCGTGCGTGCGTGTACAAACATAACACAAACAGCCAGACCCGGAACAACTACTTAAAAACAACTACTACAAATTAGTTGTATTATGTTTTCAAGACACTAATCTGACTAGCATTATATCCTGAAGAATATCATAAATATTTTTATGATTTTGTTTACTGCAGTGGATCATATACTTTTAGGCATTATAAAACTTGCGTTTAGGTCATGTAGTCGTCTTAAAAAAATGGTTTACGTGTAAAAGTGTTTGTAAAGGAGAGGACAAAATTGGTACAATATTCCGAAGATTTTTAAACGCTAATGTGATATACCTTTTTAGAAAGCTTATTTATTAAGCTACTCGATTATAGTTAAATATGATTTTTTCAGGCGTGCGTTTTTGAGAGAAAGTGAAAAATGTTTCAGTACAAACAAAACGCACATAGCCTTTATTTATTCATTTCTATACAATATAATTATTTTAAATGTGGCAAAAGTTTTGGTTTTTTAAATATTTTGGCATTTTATTATATAATTTTAGCTGCAGCTCCCAGAAATTGAGACAAAAAATATTGAATATCATGACAACGCAATATCAAAACGTGTCGATAGGAAGTCAAAAATCTGTAAATGTCAGAATGACGTTGATTACGTTGAAATAACAAAAAACACCTCCACTACACTGGTAAAGTTCGCGGGGCGGAGTGTTTTTACCACAGAGTACTTTTTAGTATACTGAGAGTTTTTATATGTATTTATGTAGAGAAATACATCAAAAAAAAATATTAATGTACTTAATAAAATATGTCGGTAAGCCGTCTAACGGTTTGGACCGAGCTGCTCCCAATGACTAAAGAATAAGAGAGGACATGAACTAAAAGATCGTATCGCGTGCGCGCGTGGAAAGTAAAATGGCGTAGGCTCCGCCCATTACCTAGTGTTGTCCTCTGCTCATTCTTTGCAATGATTTTGTTCATCGTGTTGATTACAAATCGATTAATCGAAATCACATACATTAAAATAGGGTTTTTGATTTTAAGTAGATAGTAGGTAAGTAGGGTGTTATTCGATTCTCATTCTAGGACGTCGCATTATGGATTAAGTACAAAAAAGCCTGTTGTTGCGTAATCTGACTGAAAAATTGCAAAAATCATCAATTTGGCGGTTCATTTAAAATTAATTGTACTTGATATTATTTACTCTATGATTAATAGTTGCTCGTGATAATCAAGCTAGAAGAAGAGTAAATTAAACTGCAACAAGGAATTTAAAACTACACCGATTATTAACAAAATAAAACAACAGAAATCGATATTATGCATTTAATGGGAGAACCGTTTTATTTCAAATAGATACAATAATATCAGTTTGTAATTAGTATTAAGTACACCAATAATGTGAAATACAATTAAGTCTGCCTGTCTACAATAAATGTACAGGGAAATAATAATGTAGGTATTATGACTCAAACTCAAAGCATTTATTTCAAATAAACCAATTACAGGCACTTTTGAATTGTCAAGGGGTCGGTCAGTCAGAAAGATGAAGCTAGTTGCCCATTCCAAAGCGTAGTAGGTACCTATGGAGAAGAACGGGCAAGAAACTCCATGGACACTATTTTAAATCAAAATATTGTTACAATAGAGTGGTTACATCATTCATGTTGTAATTATACATGTGAGAACGATGTAGAAAGACGTGCACGTTAAAAGCGTCCGTAATAAAAAGATAAAAACAATTATGGAATTAAAATAAGCCGTGGCAGCTAAGAAATGACCAGTGCCTACTGACGGCGCCCGTTCACAAACATGACGTATGGATCAGCACCATTCAGCTCAACCATTTTGAAGGGAACTCAATGATCCACGCCACCACCAGCGACACATTTGAGTGAGCATGACATACTCTCAGCCGCCAGGGCACATTCAAGTCAATGAAAGACGAACCCAGTAACCTTTATAGTGGGTACATAGTGCTCTCACATGTGCTATGCAATTATACAATACTAAGAGATTGAATTTATACAATGCAAAGATAGGTTGTACAATCTTCATCAGCTCCAACATTATTTTCGAATATATGGGTAAATGTAGGCTTACAATGAAAATGAGATAATTTACCTTAGGGAGCCTTGTCGGTATTGCATTGTCGTGAAGTCTCACTATATCAAGACTTCTATTAATACAAGACTCTTCAAAATGTAGTGAACAAACAAATACTTTTTCCTGGCTGGAGTCGATATTTTCTTGACCCAATGATTCAAGCCACTTACTTTTAAGTTTATCATTTTTTGGTAACCTAAAAACACAAACAAAACACGCAAACTAACATAAATGTGTATATTCTTTCATGCTAAATATTCAAACGAAATTTGGTTTTTATCGATGCAAAACCGATTCGTTGTGCAAATTACACAATCACAACACTATATTTGTCAATAAAAATACGTAGTAAACAAAACCAAAATAAGGAAATATATCGTTCGAAAGACTATGAATAGGCAATAATCTATGACCGAACAGTAATAAACATGAATTGAGACTAGAAATTGGTATAAATTTATATAGGAAACTTAATAATCTATGAATTCTTTCGACTTACTTGTGCAGGGATATCAGAGGTGCTTTTTTACTGTAATTCGAGCCACAGCCCCTCACACAACACTTAGGCATGGTTTCCTCTATCACAGACAGCCTCAGTCAAATTTACAACACTCAAAATGTTCTCAAAATGGAAAAAAACTTAATATTTAGTCGCACGTTAACGCCAAATGACACTTCATGTACACTCTGAGAAGTACTCAAAACCAGAAACTAAAATGGCGAACCGGCCGATGGGCAGGGCTTCCGTGACGTCATACTTCAATATTGCAATTTTAGAAAACTGACAAAATACGGTTTTCTCTTTTTGACACTTGAAGAATTGCATAAGTTAGAAAGAAACATGTATATTTTTTTATTTCTGTATAGAATCGTATGATATTTCCATAATGTATAATTTATATAGATCTTTTAGTTCATGTCCTCTCTTAGTCTTTAGTCATTGGCTGCTCCTCACTGACAAGTGACAATGACATTGACATTGTTGACATTTGCCACAGGGCTGCCAGCCCTAAAATATAAATAATGTTTGTAGTTAGTGATGCCAAGATTTTATTTTTCAACACTTGTTTTAAAAAAAACAGGCGACTGTAAAAAAAAATGGAATGCCCCAAGACATCACAATAATTACTCTCTTTCAGCCTTTACAGCTCAGAAGGCTGTTTCAATTTTCAATTATTTTAGTACAAAGCCCCATACATTTATTGAACGTCTCCTTTACAAATATTAGTTTACAAACCTACTTACAGCAATAAACACCATATAAACTTCAAAATTCTTACTTTGAAAACAAGTGAGTTCAATTTCGAAATTGAGAACAAAAGTCTTTTCAGAATGTACCTTGTGCCCGCTGCAGTGAAAAACAAAAGCATAAACAATAGTTCGAGTGCTTTGTTCCCAAACACCGCACCGTTAGTAAGGGAATCAACATTGATGTGACCGAAATCTGTCACTCGCGCAGTTGTATGCAAATCTCACACCCGCTCTATACCACGGTATGCAAATGTATGCATTACTCGCATCAATGAATATCACTCTTCTTGTCTAAAATATAGCTTTAGAGCGAGATAGAAGACTTAATGCTTATTTTACGTTTAGAATGCATTTGATATGGTAATGACGTTGAGTTTGAGAACTGTTTACCTATACACGATCTTCACCTCTGACACTGTTAGCGCTGCCTTTGTCATGTCGCTATCTTCTTTGATACGATGTTATCAGAACACGATAATGTTAGAGCAGATGTCGAGAGCCAGTTGTATAGTTTTCCTTATCTATTAACATGAAACACACGGAAAACCTTTTCTCATTTAAGGTACTAAAAAGTTTATAGTTTTTATGTGGTGAAGGGTTACGTGGAAGACCTCTGGTCTAGGATTTTATTATTGCTTTCACTTTTCTCTTTTAACATAAATAAATGTTTACGTTGACTGTACCTATAAACATATTAGTTTTTTTATTTATACTTCTGCGTTTTAAATACAGTATCATTACTACTTTCGCTGTACCCAAAATATCTTTTTGTGACAAATGAACCTATTTTTCTTTCTTTCTTTTAATAAGCACTTGGGCGTGAAGTTGCGTTACACTACTTGTAGTATCACCCTATTGCTCGAAAATGAATCAAGCACCACCATTTTTAAAGTCACACTATGTCGGCAATTTCACATACAGTGCAACCTACTTACTTAGCAAGGAAACAACCCGAAAGCATGCATACAACACCGCGAACTATCAAAACTAATTCCACACAACTAACAAACATAAGTGATGTTTTCAAAAGTTTCCCTTATTTGTATCGGGGAGCAACAATACACAATATGAAATATGCGGCTATCAGTTTAAAGTACCGCAGCGCTTCCTGTACATACCGAAGAAGAACACTATTTCATACTTTCCTTACTTTGTAAGTGCAACGATATTTATGAAGTTTGCCATTGGACGGTTCACAGCGTTAAAGATTCAAACGCCACCAACGTATGTTATATGATAAGGCAGTAATGTCTATTACTTTTAAAAGTAAGTGTAAGTGGAAAACCGAAGTTGGTGATAAGCTTTTATCATTTAGCTTGCGTTACGGCTTTTTGATAGGTTGTGTATTAGTTTCCTTGCTAATCTGAGTGGGAGAAACGGTATGATATCAGCCGCTAATCTGTTGATGGCGGCCGTAAAAATCAACAAACAGTACCTATTTATTTAAAATGCAGGTGAGCTAAACAAAATGGCAGCTTGTATTTAGGTAGGTACTTGTGCTGATAGCCAATTGGCTTTTACTTTTTATTTTTGCATTTATATATTAGATATTTTTTAGTAGGTACTTAGTATTTTTAACCGACTTAAAAAAAAGGAGAAGGTTCTCAACTAGCGTGTGTTTTATTTTATTGTTTTTTTTTGTAATAAAGTTTGTTTTATACCCTAACGCGCATTCATTGAGATACGGTACAATTCTAAGAATCAGGTGTATAAATTCATAAAGATCCACTTTGGTTTATACTTTAACCAGTTTTGGTAATCATCAGTAAAACACTATCATTTGATAAGTAAAAGTAATAAAATAAAAGAGTCTTTTTATAGCTCGATATAACATAAAAAATACGATTCACGGCTATCAAGGCGTTGTTTAGGTTTTTTTTTTTATGTTAAACGTATTTTATCTACAATTATTGTCTTTACTAATAGTAAATAAAACAGCCTCCAACATTTCATTTGATCTGAATTAGAAAATCTAACGTACTATTTCATATAAACGGCACTTAATATTCAATCGATATTTCCGATGAAATTAATATATATGGAAAATGCAAGGATGACGTCAGAATGCAACTGATCTTAATGGGATGTTCCAAGACCATTGAACGCAGGCATTTTTACAATGAGCATTTTACAGAGAACTTAAAAGGTTAGTAGAGCTAGATTTTGTATCAAGTTAATTGAATTGACTTTAGAACCGGGTTTTTCAAACATTAATATTCAGATCGTCTTTATTTTTGTCAGAAAACGGAAATTGTGTAATCAAAGACGGACAAACAGAAATTCTAACACCAACTACCTTGTCACGAAAACCAAAGACAATGAGTTGTTGTCATACAAACAGCTATAGCACAAAAGACATGAAATCAATGAGCTGGCCTAACCAAAAACGGTACGTCCCAGGCCATGTAAGTGCGATCGAGTTACAACGAGGCTCGACGAATATGTTGTGCACACAATTTTACATACAATGCGCTGTGGGCGGAACGTACGGAGCATTTAGACGAGACTAGTCCGTGTCGGGGGTAGTGCTTGACGCCAGTTTTGAGTAGAGTGATTCGCGGTTTTTATTTGTTCGTGTTTTTTGATGAATGAAGTGACCCTTGACCGCGTTTTTCTGGTTCAAAAACTTTATGTTATAATTCCGACGTGTGTCACGCTTTGATTCAGAACTGACAGGTTTCACTCAACCCATTATAGAATGATCTTTTCCTTTGAATTCAATTGCTAATGAATTATATGTAGAATTTAATCTGAAATATTAGGAGCAGATAGATATTATGTGTTAAAAAGTTTATGAGCCCTCATTCACGAGTCCACTAGTTTTTCTGGCGTAATACTTTCACAACACAATATCCTGTACTTTCTTGGAGAAATACACCTTAGGACAATATTCAAGAAAATGCAACAAACAAACCGCCATTCACCATTAAATCTTCATCAATATCTCCTGCGAAGTGATTTATGTTTTGATTATTCGCAGTGAATGCGCGGGCGCCTGCAATGGCACGCATTTAACGACTATCACTATCAGGTGGCAATGGGCGCTGTGACGTCACCAAGGGTTGTTAGTAGTGCTTGTTACTAAGTGGGACCTTTATGTACCTTTTAAAGTAGGATCTCAAATGCGTTCGTTAAGTTGAGGTTTAATAAAGTGTGAATATGATGTGTTTGAGCTTCTTTGGCGGTGGAATATTAACACTATGAGTATAATAGTTGGAAGTCCATTACCTTAGTATGTTCTTAAGTAACTTTTGCGAGTACTGTTTGTTCTAGATGCTGACTGTTAGTAAAATAATTATAGGTACTTAATAAACTCTTTTTACGCCTTTTTAGTACGTTAATTCAACTCATTCGATTAGGTGCTTAGGTGATTAGGTGGTTGGGGAAAACGAGCTTTAGAGTGGATTCCGTTGAGGCAAACGTAGTGTGGGACGCCCGCCGGCCAGGTGGAGTGACGACTTGCGAAAGGCGGCTGGCAGAGACTGGATGAGGAGAGCCGAAGATCAGGCTCAGTGGCGTTCACTAAGAGAGGCCTACGTCCAACCGTGGACGAATATAGGCTGATGATGATGATGATTAGGTGCTTAAAATAAAATAAACTTGCGCAAAGGTGCAGTTTAATTGATTACTATAGAAAATATAACTTATAGCTTATCTACTTGCTTTGCCAATAGTTTGGCTTTAAATTAAATTGAACGCGACTGTTTTGTTGTTATACTGATGTGCTTTATCAATACATTAAATGTATGATTCTAGAACCATTTATGACGCCTTAGAGAAACGACTCCTTACTTTCGGTGTGGGCTGATCTGAATCGTTTTGTCACTACCAAGTGTGGTCTTAGATTTACGAAATTACGGAGATATTTGAATTTAAAATGACATAACCACCATTCCTTCAGAGCTAAAAGGATATAATATGAGAAGAGTCTCTTTGTATCTGAGTATTCAATGTAACGAGGTAGTTTGCACAACGTACTTATTGATAAGAATTCATACCGTTTGAAATGCTAAGTGTTGGAGGAAATGTTCTTGTTAAATAAACATGACTTGCAAAATGTTTATTTACTGTATTCCTTTTGCAAAATGCCTTTTCTAAGGCGGTCTCTTAAAATTCCATAAAATCCACGTGGGCGTATATCATGGGGATAAAAACGGGATTTATCAAACTCAAACTCAAAGCAGCTTATCTGTTTATAATCCGAATGTATATCAGAGATTAGGAAAATATAAATGTGTCCGTTTATCGTATTATGGAGGTAGTTAGGTTTATTTTGAATCAAAATCCACAGCAGGAATTCTGCGTTAAATTTCAATAGAGTTTTTATTACTTCCATGTTTCATTCATTACTCATTATTTTTTCATATGCTAATAGAACAAGCAGGTCAACATTATCAGACGAGGATGTAGGGGAATTAAAAAATCCTCCCTCCAGACATTCTACTAACAAAATTAACATATTCACCGTTTCATCTCAACTGGTTCCCACTTTTGAATTTCCTATTAGTGTTTACAAAGGTAAAGTCAATACGATGTGGTAGCCAGAAATTTTAATGTGGTGTTTGTTATTACTACCGACCATATGTTGGTGGGTGAAGGTATCAAATCGCTTGCATCGGAATCGATAATGAAATGAAGATCCACACGCTACTCTATTGTTGGGATTTGTTTACAAAATTTTCGAGTTATTGACTTTGGCGTGAGAATTGGTTTCTAACGTTCGTAACCCTGGTAGGTCTGATCGATCAAATATCTAACATACTACTGTTAAGCATTTTTGAAGCACATAAGTATGTAAATAAGTCCACTAGTCCACTTTTAGTGTGTGACATTGGAGATAGTTTCTTCTCTTAAGTACCAAAATGCTATTAACAAAAATATCTCACGTTCTTTTAATATTTGAATGTACCATACCTACTACTGTTTGGTATGTTATCTTTCGTTATCTAACTCCCTGGTAGCCGAGAAACCTTTAATGTATTACAAATTACTGAATCACAGATATTTTCTGTAGATTCTTGTGTAATTAATTGATGTTTTAGTCAGTAGCATACATTCTCCGTGATTAGAATGTCGTCGCTCTCCACTTTGCGAGATAAACAGTTATAACGACAGCTGTAAAATGTTGAGTAAAACTTATCTAAATGAAATGAACAGTGATTACAAGCGTTATGTTCAGGTTATTTTCCTAATCAATTTAATTTAAATTCTTAAAGCTGATGATTTCAGCCTTTCAAAACGATAATTTTGTCTTTTTCTTGAATACAGTCTGTATATCGGCTACAAAAGAAAATTACAGGCACAGTTTTAAAAACACTGCCCCATGATACTACGAATCTCAAACAGCTTTATATGAAGTCAATCGCCCAGAGCCATACAAATATTTGTTCAGTCCAGGAATCGAACCTACCACCGGTAGCGAAGAAACCAGTGCAGCTATCACCCTTAATATTTCCCAAAACCTTGTTATTCACAGTGTTGTTTCGTGTTAGACTTCTTCATAAAAGTTTTCTCATATTATACCTCCGGGAAGTATAGAAGACTCCTCACGTAAACAAATTCACAGGAAATTGATAATTAATAGGTACGGTGTTCAGTTTCCCAAACTTTCGAATCATTTCCGGAGTAACTCTAATAATGTTCTTAGTATCATCGACACTAAAAAGTTTACTAAACTCATTAGTTGCTACTGTATTATACAGTCTCATTAGGTTCTCTGTGTATTTTAGCATGTTGAAAGGAAGTAGTCGTTAGTAAACATGTCAATGGTAATTGTATGGAAATTATTGATGAGCTGTCTATGTTGTATAATAATTACTTGGTATTTTGCTAGTCTGTGATCATAATAATGATGTACATAACACTATGGTTACTTTCGACGTTATATCCTCTAAGACAACGTTCTCGGTTTACTTTTATCATTGAAATGGGTGAGTCTTTCCATAGAGCTTTAAACTTATAATTCGAATTGGCGGTTATTTTCTTCATTACTGTCTATCTTTAGTATCTAATTGGTCCAGAGACACGGCTAATTACACATCAAGATATTCTAGATTGTAGAGCCAGAGACGTTATTTGTTAAATAAATTGACTACCCAGTTAAACTGTCCGTATACAGGGTGTCCCGTAAATAATGGATCAAACGTAATGGGTAGGTAGCTTACCTCATTTCAAACAACTAATTTGAACAGTTAAAAAAAATCGGTAAGGTAACCAAGATATTTTTTTTTTCGAATTTTACCATTTTCTCTAACAGCATTCAGTGTTTGCTGCAACTAATAA
This sequence comes from Brachylomia viminalis, assembly GCA_937001585.2. Lineage (NCBI taxonomy): Eukaryota > Metazoa > Arthropoda > Insecta > Lepidoptera > Noctuidae > Brachylomia > Brachylomia viminalis. The sequence continues at coordinate 10,827,683 of OW443310.2, read as the reverse complement.
CATTTTTAGGTATGATTTTTGTCAAAAACTTCTGAATAGCTTATTGTTAATATTTTCTTTTTCAAATATAATTTTATTTGCCTTAGAAAAAAAATGTTCAATTGATTTTTTTTTTCAAATCGAAAAAAAAATCTTGGTTACCTTACCGGTTTTTTTTAAACATTCAAATTAGTTTTTGGAAATGAGGTAAGCCACCTACCCGTTACGTTTGATCCATTATTTACGGGACACCCTGTAGATCTGTGATGTGTATAATTATGTAAACCGATGACAGTTGTACGAAATATGGCCTAAACACGGCCAATTGATGTAGGGTGTCAATTTGCTTGACTTTTTCTACTATAAAATTCACACCAATTCTCCTCACACCAAACCTCCACACCAATTCTCCACCCAAAGACTAAAGATAAACTTTCTTTCAAGAATAAAGACCATACTTACAAAAACTTACCGTTCCACATACGATCACCGGTGTCCGAACAAAATCCTCAGAACATTAATGCCACCTTCAAACTTCCTGAGTCGGACTCAGTAATCGAATAACTCAAATAAACTCAGGTGGAAGTTTTCAATACGGTTCGTGACCATGACGCTTAGGTACGATTGAAACGCTTTACGTTGTATGTTGACAAGCTTTGAAAAGACAGTTGCCTGGAACTAGTTTAGAGTCGTATTTATGCATATACGAGTTGTAGGTCATAGGTTTGAACCCAGATAACCGCATCACAATTTCATCACTAGTAATATCAAAGAAAGAATGAAAGAAAATATTTTTTTTTGACCCAGGTTCAAAAAAAAAAATATCCAATCGGTGAAGGAAAACATCGTGAGGAAACCGACATGTGCAGAACCAGACATTCAAAGACGACGTTTACCCGCACTGAGCCCACGTGGTTGATTACGGTCCACTCCCTCTCACCGAGAGGAAGCCAGTGTCCCAGCAGTGGGAATGTTATAGACTGATTATGCTTATCCTATAAGAGTAAATATTGTAACATATTTTAAGAGTAACCGTGGAGTTTCTTGCCCATTCTTTTCCATACAAAACTACCCTTTGGAAGAGGCGACTAGAATCAATTCTATTTGACGTTCAATAATACCTTACATGTGCCACTTGAAATAAATGTTTTGACTTGGAGTGTTTTGCGATTTTGAATGGAACATTTGAGACCATGAGACCACGCAATTACTGAAATATATTATTTTAATTTGTAATTTTACTTCTGGATAGCTTCTTAACTATTTTATAATATTTGCGTGCCTATTTCCAGGTAGAATGTACACGGCTCACTCCTATCTACGCCATATGTATTTAATGTAACCTGTTAATGTAATGTAATAAATAATTGATTGATTGATTGACTGTCATGTTGCATCCAAACGTAATATACATAACATCATGCCTCTATAACCCAAAGGGTAACCTACTGATAGTACCCCCACATTTTGCCATTTGTGTTTAAGGCCCATGCAATAGGGGGCGAGCCTATTGCCATCAGCCAGGCACAAATCCTGACTGCGGGCTGCTTCTGAAGAATTCCAGATAGAACACCCCAACAACAGCTAGCCCGACTTGGGAATCGAACCCAGTACCTAATTCTCAGCATTTGCGACCACTAGAACAACGACGTAGTCAAGTTGCATCCAAAGTTTACCATATCAGTGCAGTTCTGGGAATTCTCATTTGACTCAATTTGAGTACATATCTATTTGAGCTAGTATTAAGTGGAATAACCAATCATCACCGTCTTCAGATTTTGGTACGTAGTTTTGCTTACATGAAAATTCTCCGCTGGGTCCATACGGTATAAACCCATCCAATCCACCGAATCAAAGCTTCTGTAATACGAAACACGTAGATCGATTCGTTCCGAACTTGCTCCTTGTATGGCACAACACAAAAACTTCCCCAATTCCGATTCAAAACGCCGATAGCTCTGTGTTAAACACAATAAAACTACTTAAAAAAACGTCCAGAATGACGACACGGTGTTTAATTGTGCGGCTTATGGGGAATTTCACCAAACTTTTATATTTAGAATAAGTCTTATCATTAGAATATTTTTTTAAATTTTGACAGTTTTGTCTTACTAGAACTGTCAGACGACAATTTTATTCTACGGATAATAGATATCTGACATTGATAAAATCAGCCCTTAGTTGGAAAACGTTGACTGCCTTTACGCATCTAGTTAAGCACGGGAAAGATTAACGAGGTCTCCGTTTCGAATGAAGTAGAATTGCGAAGGAAGTCACGGTAATTAGTGCTGTAATCCTATGCTCTGTGGTTGGTCATGACTTTATACCACACTTGATTAGTTTCCTTTGGGAATTATAGTTTTTTGCTCTTTCGGAACGAGCTATGCTCGGAGTTTCTTTGAAGGATTAATCAGAAATTAAATTATCCGGGAAAAAAACCGGAGTTACCAACATCTTGCAGTTTGCAGAGTAAGCAAGCTGAAGTGGCAGAGGGCTGGCCGTGTTTGTCGCACGACCCGTGGTTGGTGGAGCAGATGAGTTTTGGAGTGGTGACTACGTATCGGCAAGCGTAGCGTGGGATGCTCCTCAGCTAGATGGGCTGACGCGACGACCGGTGACCTTAAAAAGGTGGCTGGAGCAGACCAGATGCGGAAGGCGGAGGACAGGGTGTTGTAACGCAGCCTAGGAAAGGTCAAGCAGTAGACTACGATGGGCTCAGTAATTTTATTTGACGCTTTCGAATAGTATTATGAAGCAAACCTAATTACTAAAACTTTAACGGTGGATTTTCAGTTTTACAGGTAGAAACAGGGTTCTTAATTAACAATTTTCAGGCAATAATACTCATTTATTTCAGGATATAATTAACAGGTTTTATTTTAAATGATACGACCCGTTCAATGAATACAGTGTTTCATTACGAAAACCATTGGAGTAATAAGTGGAGAAAATAAATTATTATAATAAGTTATAGTTTAATTTGTGCTTTACGTATATACAAAATATAGATGTCCGCGACAATATCAAAAGTTTCTATGTTATCCTTTGAGCTATCTATGTCTTTGACTAAAGTTTACTTTATTTATAAAGGATTGCATCAATGTGAATAAAGTCTTTTGTGTATTTGTTGATTATCGTGTTACTTTTTAGTGATATATAATAATAATAATATGAGACAACATCCACACAAGGTCTTCAGGTCCCGAACTAGGTAGAGCCTGTACTATGGTAACCTGTTGACTGATATACATAATACACACCCAGACACAGGTCAAACAGACATGTTCATGCTCACAAATGTTTGACTTGTCCGGGGATCGAACCCGGGACCAGCGGCTCAGAAGGCAGGGTCGCTACCAACTACGTCAACTGGTCAGTCAAAGTGATAATGTGACAATAACATTGTCCTAGAGTAGTATTAGTAATAGTATACGCAAGTAGGACCACTTCCTCTGTTAACGATATGAGAGCTGCAAACGTTATCAACGCCCGAATCACCGCAGTTTGGAGTTTGGCCAGGGCACGATGTCGTATAGCCCAATTCAACCTAACTGCACACAGGACTTTATTCACAAAACAGTCATACTTAGAACTCTTCATTATGATTTAAAACCTGCTATTTGAACAAAGAACATTTTTTATTTATACATAATATTTTATTTTGTGGCATCTTTTGTTTTTTTTGTGTGTACATTCTTACATCTATCTTTAAGCCGTTTGATTTTGTCGCGTATTATCTAAATCGATGAGTATGTAGTTCTTATAGCATAATAATAATGAGTTAAGACAGATTTTAGAGCTAATATTGTTTGAGAATATAAAGTAGGTACAGCTATCGATATAAAAATATAACAATGATATTGTGGTAGGTACTGAAGGATGTATACAGAAGAAATTAAAGATACAAGTAAATAGAAAAATCCCAGGCTTTGGAATTTTATGAAAGGAGTTATAATAAAAAGGAATAATATAAGAACTAAAGCTGTACACATCCTTGTTAAAATACAAAGAAATAGGTATCTCTAAACCAAATAAATTTTGCATAACAATTTGCATACTCTATTCACCAATCCATACTTTCCACGCCTTTTATATCATTCCATGATAAAAATACAACTTACGTATTATCAAAAACAAGATTCTTAGAAGCCAACATTTATGACTAATTTAGAATATTTACACAATAAAGAATAGTTTGTACAATTATTCATATGTTGGATCGTGTGTTTATGAAACCTGGGAATTCTACATTATAAAAATAAATCTTATGACTAACCTTTGTACCTAAGCTTAATGTAGCGAAAATAAATACTAATTTAACGCAAATACTTAGAAAAATAAATAAATAAATCACAGCGTATATCAATTACCTATCTACTCTTACATTATTTCTATCCATAGTTACCATCGACGGTGTCATATCTTACACCAAACTTTTACATGAAATTGTACCTTAACAACATAGTTACATTTATGAAAATTCGTATTTTGTAGTTATAGGAATATTTAATAGTAATTAATATGACTTTAATAATTAGAAACTTGTCGACAAAGTTGAATTTGGGTATAGCTTAACATGATATTAAATCATTTACTTAGGAATATGATACTTTTTACATCGTGTCACATGTATTGTTATAACCAGAGCAAGAAAGCCTAATTTAAACTTCGAAATAACAAAAGACAATCGAGTATCAGAAACAATCAGCACATAACTTCTATATTCAATTCCGCTCGTACCCAATTTAACATTAACATACTCGTATATGTAACAGATACCAAATTCTAGTACTTAAGTATTTGTAATTTCGTGATTCAGTTACGTTCGATAAGTAGACGAACGTTCCAACTTTGTCCATAAATGGCACATTACTCGTTGCCCGTCATAAATATTCATTTTCGGCAAGCAAGAGGAAGTTTTCACGGTTTCTCATCGAGCTCCAGCCGAAGTAGACGCGTCATATTAGCAAATTTATGAGCAAACATATTCCATACTCCGCAAAGATTTCAACCAGAACTTTGCAAAACTCTTATCTGCCGTTGAATCAATCGTATGGATATCCACTTGCAATATTGCTGTTGCCACTAAACGTGAACCGAATGAATAGTACTCGAAGTTGAAGATTACATAATCAGGTAATCTTTGAATGAACGTTTCATAGGCTGATTAGCCTACAATGTTCCCAATGCTGGGACACAGGCCTCGTCTCGGTGAGAGGGAGTGGGCCGTAATCCACCACGCGGGCCCAGTGCGGATTGGTAGATGTAACATGTCTTCGAACTTTTGGTTTTAGGACATGCCGGTTTCCTCACGATGTTTTACTTCACCGTTGTGAGAGCAGTGGTGATGAAATAATTTACAGAACGTAAAGCACCTGTCTGGGTTCGAACCAACGACCTACAACTAGTAAATCGCGGTCGTTACCACTGGGCCACCACTGCTCTCGTTCTCACTCCCACCATTGAAAGATTAGATTATCTTATCTACATTGTGTTTCATTGTTTATTTACATTTTTGAGGATAGAGCACATTGTTCGTAAATACAATTTAAAATTCAACTAAAGCTTAAACATTTACATTACTGCTTTGAATCTAATCACATAATGGATGGCATAAAAACTGTTATCAAGTTATACAAAAAAGAATAACTATGTACAATGACTATATCTATTTATAACGAAAATAGTAACACAATAAGTATTTTTATAGGAAAAACGGTGTACAACGTCAAATTCTAGAGAATGTTTTTCGCGACGTCACTCAAAAGTTTCATAGCAGCACGCACTACACGTGTCCGTGACACGGACGCACTTCATGTGTCCGTGATCAAAGCAAAGCCTCTTCGAGTTGGTCGAATCCCTCGTACCATCAGTCGCTCTCGTAGACCGTTGAGTTGGAGCTCTTTCGCCGACTGTACGGTGAACAGAACTCGATCCTGGTGTCTGGCAGCCAGGTGTACGCAGTGCGCTCCGAAGACGCACTGGAAAAAAGAAAAAAAAAGGAATTAGAATGACGTAATAAACATAACTTCACGCCTGTTTTCAGCGAAGGGTAGGGGTAGAGGTGTACGTTATAGTACACCCACATTTCGCCAGTTATAGAAAAGAAATAAAGAAAGAAAATACGTTTATTTCCGGTAAACATAAAGCAGAGAATGAACACATACACTAAAAAGAACAAGTTGGGGGAAAATATGAGTCACATCAAGGCAAAACGGCCATCGCTCAGCATAATGCTACGACCCTATGCGAGATAGAGCCTCAGCGCTGGTTTTTTGCGACAGCCGGCGCTGACGTGATGTCGTTAACCGGTGCAGCAAATGCTAAGATAAACTATTCAATAAGAAATAAAATAAATACACAATACCTAGTTCTAAGTCTTATTATAAACAATATTTATAAAATCGTAATATTCCGGGTAACGACTCACGCGTCTTTGATAATCTGTGCACGCAGCTGTCATAATTAAGCATAGTGATTTATTATTATAATTAAGTTACACATAATAGGGGGCGAGCCTATTGCCATCGACCGGGTGGGTGATTACTGATTAGAATTATTACCCAATAAACTCATTGAAGAAACTATTTCTGACGAATATGTAACACTTACTTTAATAATGAAAGAACTGAGAACATCTAAAATATAAATAGTTGAATTTGTGGATTATTATATAATTAAGCTACGCTGATTGTATGTGAAAAAAACAGTTTTTATTTTGAAATTTAAGTTATTGCGGACCGGGATGAGTATATTATTGTTTTATTTCTGTTAAATAATAACAGAAATAAAACAATAATAAATACCCAAATTATATTAATTTCACACAATTATGAACTCAATTGTAGACATACCTAAATTGTGTTTATTAGTACAGTAGCGGATTAACCTACAGGTCCTTTCGTAGTTATTTTACCTCTGATTTTTTGCATCACAGTGATCTTTATTTTTCAGATGAAAAAGAACTGTGAAAGGCCTTAAGTTCCGAAACAATATTGTTAAAAACTAAAATCTATTTTTACGCTGCCCTGATTCTGTCAAATATAATAATTTTAGCACAGAATGTTCAAGCGCTAACGAATACATTGTTTGAAATATTTTAATCAACGGCAATTTAAAATTGTTCTGTAATTAACAAAATGACAGAGCAAAATGGGTTTCATTTTATTTTCGTGTGAAATGTTACTAATTGTGACTTTGAAATGCTAAATGACATTACATTTTCGGAACATTACGGAAATATCAACTACTGCCACGTAGCTAAAGGGAAAAATTACGAAATATGCGTTGGTCCTCTAGTATGACATTTTAATGAGTCACTTTAGTTGTGTCTTGTTGCACGTCCAATTAACGTTTACAGCATTCGAAGCTGACTTTCAACATCGCTGTTGTAACTGTGTCTGCTCTTAATGGTAATCGAGCACAACATTTACATGCAGTAACAATTGAAACATGTTTGGACAAAACAAAGGCGTAGCCAGGCTTAGTAACGCATTGTAACCATCCACTTGTGTATCCTGCAGCAGTCAATTTACCTGGCCAGTGAAACAAACGCTAAAGAGTCGCCCGAGTCGAAGCAGTCGAATTATTTATGTTGAAATGCAATGAAAAGTTAATGTATTCGCTCCTTCAAGTGCCACCTACGAGCACTTGAATAAACAGAAGCGCTATTTATCTTTACCTCAGGTAAAGCATATTTCTTTAAAGAGGACCCTTATAGGACTGGGGTCAACGTTCTTGACATACTTTATGTGATGAGCCTACGAGCAACATAGTATTTGCTTTTACAGAGTAACGTTGCTGTATCGTATGAAGACGAGTGAAAATATATTAACATTATAGAATCGACAGCTTTTACTACATATATCGTTTGTAGTATTAAAATGTTTTTACTTTCGACTATCCGTTGTGTATTATGTGATGCGAATAAAGTAGGGTAGATACATTATTGGAGTGTGATAGATTGGGATAGAACCGTATCTTTTGACCGATTACCCTTCACGCCCTTGGCTATAGTCGGCCATCGCGGTCCAGTGGCCACAGACATAAGATTACGCGATGTCCGTATCACTCAACAATTTAGTGTTACTCGGATGGACAGATTCGATATTATCGGTATAACACATAAATCATTATTTAAGGATTCATCACATTATGTGAATGTTTGTTCATTCAATTTGAAATTTACAGACGTCAATATAGAGCGACTCCTATGATAGATTTGCTTTTATGTCAATATTTAGCCTCTGAATGGAACTGCCAAATATTATGTTAACATATGACCATTTTGGGCCAGTCAATTGGTAAATAAATGACACGAAAGGAGACCAATAGACAGAACAAGTCGTACACTATTAAAAGGAAATGAAGGCGACGCGAGGCAGACGCCAAAGTCGCGGGCTCGAGTGAAATCCAATTTGAAATAAGTGCCTTCTGAATTAATCCGGCCACTTTGAGCGGACCGGATGAAATTTCTGGTATTTTTCACGTCTAGCAATAAAAACGAGCCCTCGACGCGAGAAAAAGATGAGTAATAGCTTCACCCTAAGTTCTGGGGAACTGTGAGGAATAATAATATTATGCTCGTATGATGGAAACCTTTTTTTAATCCGTCTACATACATATAAAGGTATGAAAGTCGTATCGGGTATATGAGAGATGCTGAAGCTGCTTTTTCTGATGTCAATGTTGAAAATTCTGTTAATCTATTGTTAAAGTTGTATTAGGCATTAAATATTCTTGGAGGCTTTCGGTTGTGTAAACACACTTTGCTGATATGTTTTTGTCAACGGGATAAATTAGCGTTATTTACGCTAATTTATCCCATTATTGCCTATCCTATCCAAATATTTCTTGTTTAAGTCATGTATCTGTGATCTCCATAATAATATAATTTTTATGACAGTGAAGTATGCCATTACATTCATATGATTTCGACTACCTATTGGAATATTAAGTTCATGGATATGCAACTAATTTCTCATTTCAATTGCTTAATACAATACATTTTGATAATAATCGCGTCGAGTAGCTAATTTTACTTTCAAAAAGTCGTGGAATTACAAATTCGGATGAACATTTCACCAAAGTTGTCGCGAGTGATTAATAATAATAATTGTTGTTATTGTTTCCAACCTTGGAAAGCGTTAATTGATAAATGAATCGGACCAAGAATAGTCCCTTGTGGCATTCGTGTAATATTTAATGATTGGTACACTTTTGGCTCCCGAATCTTACGCCAGAGTTCTGTTCGCAAGCTCTCTGATTGCAAATATACTACTGATTCATGCTTGAATTGTCATAATATAATAAGTCATTCTATGCTTTTAATACCTTTCAGACCCTCGAAACTCAACTTACAATTTAATTCAGGCACTATTAAATTTCATAAATTGGGATCCTACTGTTATTAACTGTCATAACTTGGAATGTCAACTTCAAGTGTCCTCATGCTAAGGTCCGGTAAGTAATGACAAACTTCCTGTGAGAATTTCCAAATGTTAGAAAACAAGTAATGCATGACCACCTAATAGAAATATTAAGTAAAGTAGAGATGGTGCTAACTCGGAAACTAGTATAAAAATAACTGCTTTTCTTTCACCGCCGAGGGCGTTAACGAATTGGGAAGTTTTAATATTCATAAATTATCAACCAATTAGAATGCAGCTAAGCGTGATGGCACTGGCACAGCAGTTTGATTACTTGTTCCAACAACTCTGTACTTTGCAGCACCTGTTTTAGTTAAACTTCTAACTAGATCAGTTAACACCTCATCTTAACGCTCGCGTGAACATTTATGACTTCAGATTATTGAGTTACAGTTTGTGCTCTTAGTTAGTAAATATATTTATTTTATTATTAGTAGGTAAGTAGTTTATGGTTTTAATTGATGTTGTTATTATGGCTGGTAGAGTTGAGTCCAATGATCTTTTTATGTTTACCGGCTATGAACTTGTCAGTTTTGGATGGTTCATTTTCATTTTATTATTTTTATATCCCTTCTACGTCTATTATGTTTTCTTCATGAGATTCCTACTCATCTTTGTCGCTTATCAAATCAAGCGACTCTTCTTCATTTTGCTAAAGTTTTATTTTATTTACACTTATTGTTGATGAGTTACTTAGTAATGCAATATCATCATAATTATACCCAAATCTCCAATGTTTAATGAGCAGGTTAGTAGCTTAATCATTTCAGTGCGGTTAAGTTACAATTTAATGGCCAGACCGCCAGTTGGATGGACCATGATTTATGACAGTGCAGACTCGGCCGAGGTCCGAGCATATTACTGTACCAGTTCCAGCAGAAATCACTAGATGGCGTTAGTTAAGGATAAACAGAAGTGTTTCTAAGTAAAATGAGTAAAGAAAATATACAAAACATACACTTAAAGAGGATACAGTTAAGTAAACGTACAGCCATAACTAATAAAGAGCTTTCCTAAATAACTTCCAACAGTACCAGGCTAGCATAAAATAAAGAAACCACCACAACATTAATACTTCGGTGGTATAAGCCGGTGTAGCGAGAATTGTCTGTGCAAACATAAACGCAGCGGTCAAATGGAAGCCCCATTGTGTCAGAATGTATTCATTTGTATGGCAAGCCTAATATTGACTGTACGGAACTCGTTTCGTGCATGTAAATATTGAACTGAAGCGAGACCTGGAGCTATCTCGTGATTAAAATTACCTACTTTACTTATATGTTAAAATTTATTTCAGAAATGTAAAATTAACTGAAGTACTCAAACTAACTATTAAATTGTGAGCTCGTATAATAGAATTTGATTTAGACTTTAGTAATTTCGCTACTAAATCTTGGAATTAGAAGTTCACTTATTTCCAAAAAACGTTTTAGGCAATGTATGGCTAGAAAAATAAAGCCAGATTTAGGACCCTCAACTCATCAAGACAGTTAAATATATTTGTCTCTGATAATTATCATTCTCGCTCATCAGCAAACTGTCCTAATCTAAGCTAATCTAAGTCCTAAGTTAAATAGCCTAAGCTAAAAAGCCCGCTTTTAGTCTAAAACGCTGAGTTTCTTTAAGACCACTTCGTAATCTTTAGAGTCTCAAGATATTAGAGTGATCCTCCTTTTTGTATAAATTAATTCTGAAACTGTTATGGGTAGGTATATATATAGTCCAAGTTCACAATGAATGATGCTTATGAAAACTATAGCATTAATGTGTACCTATTTGGTTTAAACAACAAGTTACTACATAAAATTATAAAGTTTGAGCTTGCACCTAATGTTGACATTTGCAACGCACGAAATGGTGTGAATCAGCATTAATATTTCTACTGAATGATTTAATACCCACGATAGAACATTAATTTTCTAAACGACCATCATAATTTGTCATCAACTAGAGGCCACCGATCCAAACGTTAAAAATATATAAAAAGTTAATCTAAGTAGTTTTGAAAACTGCACCTTTGATTCTTGTGACATTAAATATAATTTATTTGGTTTTTTGTTGTTGTCACATAATTCGGTCAAAGAACTTCCGGAGGATTTGCTGCGTCATGACCATTGTAACGGTTCTTATGATTTACTTAATTTTATTGAATAATTCCGAGTTACAATAGAAAACCTACTAAGTTTTCCATTATAACAAATTATTATTTGGAAAGTTAGAAGTCTAAACGTCGTACAAAACTTTTTGCCCGTAAACACCTACTTACTTGTAAACCTACACCTTTTTATCAATGTGCATTTATGTAGCTAGATAAATAAAGATAACAATCTTATCTAAAGCTTATGTCACATGAATTAACATGAATTCAATTTTGAATTAAGACGAATCTCCTTTGGTGGTCTCCGTCGTTCCAATTAGCACCGACGCCTCATACATTCTCAAATCATGAAGCTATAAAACCTGTCTCAACATTTTTACGATCCATCCAAATCCACCTTTCTATGATTTCCACATCCTACATTGTTACAGATACGTAATAAACTTTATTAATTATCAAAGTGTAATTTATAGACCCATAAACTGGGATTTAAGGCAATTCAAACATCTGAATTAATTCCTTATTATCGTACAAATGTTACATCTTATTAAGGAACGAGTTATTGGTTAAGTAATAGCTTTGGCCATATTATTATAATTTAAATATGTTTTTAAAAGGTTGAAGATGATAGGTTACGATTTAATGTACTGTTTATGGGGACATTTATATTTGAAAGGATTATAAAGAAAACGTAGTTTCGGTTGACTTTCGGATCGGATTTCGTTCTTAACTCAAAATTTATTACGAACTCGTCGAATAATAAGTGGCTGCATAGACTCGTATACCTATAGACATTTTTTATGAAAAAAAAATGCTTTAGTGAGTATATTCACATATTGCTGAATCTTCTCAGATACTTTTACTCATCGAGTCGTCATCGTCGACGGAGTGCTTTGAAGTACCAACAGCCGAACACCCCTGCCCTTTTTCAAGAATGTGAATAATGCACCCTGTCCGTGAAAATGATGACTCGAGAGTAATAATTTACACACTTTGGAGCGCGTTTAATTCAGCTGTTTAAAAAATATGGAAACTCTACATTATTCTCAGAATTTAGGAAAAGAATATTGTTATTCAAGGCAATGAATTGCATGAATGCATAGAAGATATAGTTTGAGTTTAATAGTAAGAACTAAAGGGGATTAATTGATACAGAAGCACTAAGAGTAAAGTACACAATATAAACAAGCCGACGGTGTTAAAGTTTAATTACTTCTTTTACTATTCGCAAATCCACCACTGAATCTAATTAAATTCCCGGAGCTCAACGATCTAGCTCAAACGAATAACTGACCCACGAAAAATCATTAAGCGAAATTGTAATTACGTATTAAACGCGTCGAACAGTGGGTAATCCTCACACGGTCGAAACAGGGTTGTCGAAACGGGGGAGTGAATTGCCAACCCATACTTATCAAAAGGCCTGGGAACACAATTTTAAACAATTCCCGAAATCTGTATGGTAACCAATTTAGTGAATAGATAAACGCGTTGTAAAGTCCCGTTGTGGTAGGGACAGCCCCTGATAGTGTTATACGCAAGGACAGTTACTGATATAGGGATGATAATGTTGTTTGGGCGTGTGTAATCGCTATGGTAACCGAGATCGATGACGAAATGTACTTATTGTTTGAAGTTTGGACCCTAATTTTAAAACTTTATTTATATAGGACCTGGGGATTAAAGGAAACTTTAAACATGGACGGATGCCCGCAGCTTTTAGTTTTGGATCTCTGCGATTGTGAGATTCTGCCATTGTGTTAGATAGATAGGTATCAACCATTTTGAATATTATATTACGTGGAGACGGCAATACGACACTAAATGAAAATACTGGCGTATGAGTATTTTGAAACTATCAAATAAATCCACCAAAAAAAAAAATTTTTTTAAACCTACTATGTACTAGTAGGTACTCGTACTATGGGTTTTGCCGATCAACCGACTAGCTATAGTGTCTAAACTATTGGATTTATTTGATTGACGATTTGTTTAGAAACTATTCCCAGTCTGTATACAAAAAGTCATTAGATTTAGGCAGTTTAATATTATTTCCACACGGGATAAACATTTATCCAATCTTACCTTTGACATGCAGACGAGATTAGATATTTAGAACGAAGAATAATTTGTTAAATCAAATTTGCTTAAAATCTCGTGGTAATTAAAGTAACTAAAGCCAAGATTAATAGTTGCGATGCATGAAAGGGATAATGTCCACAAATTTGATCATAATCCACTGCTTGTCGTAACTTATAGGGTATAACGACCACCGAATAGCACTTGTTTACATCGTCGCGGATGATCGGGATGAAGATTAGGAACTTGTTCGAAAACCTAAAGCGGCGTCTACGCTAGGCGAGCCGGGTATGAACGGAGCACGAATTCGCGTAGCGTAGGCGGACTTATGAGTCTCGAACGAGCACGCCTCGTCATGTGAATTCGTGCTCCGCTTGTGCTCCACTCGTGCTCGGCTCGCCTAGCGTAGACGCAGATCTAAAGTGATGATCGTAAGAGGTGTGAGTTTGGAGTAGTAATTTGTGTATTGTTAGTCTAATTTAAGGTAAAAGTCATTATAAAACTGTGTTTAGTAGGGGACCAGTCAGTTTGTGATATTAATGCATTCAGTAAAGAAAAAAAACTGGATGTTAAGAACAGTAAATAAAGCCACAAAATTACTGGATGAGCAATATCATTAGCACAAAACTGTGCTCTTTGGAAATTCAAAGACAAAGGACGCTGTCCAGCAGTGATATTTTAGATGCCAGATACACGGAACATGGTAACCATTGGGCTTAGTAATGGCACAAAACATTTATGGATTCTTATGCTAATTCTCAATTTTGTAATCGACTCTGATCGATGCATAATTCAATTATCTATGAGCTTGGACATCTTATTTACACTAGTAAATGCTGTTATAGGCACATTTGCTTCTATTTTGTAGGCAACCACTATCCGAGACGGTTGATTGCGCTAATAAACCTGACAATGAAATTTCTCTCTATTCTTTTGCGTAATTAAGCTTTGTGTTCGAATTTCAGTAGAACCGGAATTACAGTGGAAATGGATTTACTGTTTGTTGAGACAATTGTTGTTTAACCGAACCAATCAAACTTTGTTCTATTTTCAAATAAAAGAGAATATGTTGTTAACTATACCTACTTTCCTATTTGTTTTTCTAATAGATCGATGCATTATGGTGGCTCGGCTACCTCGTCAGTTATGTAGTTTAATTTATTTAATAATAAAATAAAGTTTTTCACAGTGTCACATTAATATTTTATAATAGGTATGTTTCTTTGCTTTTTATTTGCGCTAGATTTAAAAAGTGTGCAACCATAAATTCTTCCGCTAGGTTTTATAAGAAAAATATTCATGATATTACTTAGAGCACATCTTATGGGAATACGTAAGAGTGTTTTATGTTCAATACTCATAAATCAATGCAAAGTTTTAATAAATGGGGTTGCCATAATTGCTTTTCATACTGTTCGCTACCGAAGAATAAACCCGAATGTTCTCACATGGTATGTTTCCGTTACCGAACTTTGACGTTTGATTTTCATTAACAAAGTTGGTCGAAACGAATTAACTCCGACGGCAAATAAATGTTTCAAGCCAATAATATTACCATTCTGTGGATTTGATTGAATCCGCAAATAACTTCCCATGGTTACGAGTGAGGGTCGGGTTGAAAGTTTAATCGATTTAAATTTTATCGATACTTACACGTAGGGTACAGATTTGAATGTAACTATTCTAATTTCATGCAATTTTAATGTATTTTGTAGTAAAGTGACTTCAGAAAAAAATATCGATATAAAAAATCAGCTTCCTGAAGTTAAATGAGCCAATAGCGTTGGTTGTTGGCTCAGTGCCTACAAAACTGTAGCTGTGTTATTTTTCCGCTAGAAAAATATATTTAAATGTACTTTGATGTAAAACAGTGACAAACTTATAAAATCTTTAAAAAAACTAGCATAGAAAGCATATTGCACTTTACTTCAAACTATATTTAAACAGTTCAGGTAGAACCATATTTCTAGGTAAGAAAACGCATGAGCCATGACGTGCATGAGCGTTATTTTCAGAAATATGCGCGTTAAAATAATCGATTTCTATGTTATTGCTTGTTTCTAGGGCGCAATAACGCACAAATTGATTATTTTAAAGCACGTATTGTTTTAAACAGAACTCATAAATAATGCTTTTATAGATTCAAATATTATTTCGTAATAATGTTATGATTGTGTTTAATTCTTTGTTTATCGATATCGATAGTACAGTACGCACGTACCTATAAAAGGAAATGACATAGTGCGTGATATGCGGAAACGAATTTAATGAAACGCGAGGGGTGCCCGTAGTACGTGGGGCACGCACACAACAGTCGTAGAGCATTACTACAAGCGCGGCACATCAAATGTAGTGTGCGTAACTGCAAAACTGAGATTTAATGAAATGCTCCCATTGAGATATTTGGAGGAAGTAAGACATTAGAGTCTTGGCGTGGAGATAATAGACCGTAAGCAAATGTCTGCATGTATAACTTGCCCGAGTTTTCGTTTGTAGTAAATTGCTGACTTGATTGTTTTGTTCGTAGATAGAGAAGCGAGAGTACAGATTTAACTAATATAAAGTTCATTCTTGCAAGGAATTTGTTTTTATTAACAGTAAAGCATTTAGTTTTAGTTATATTTCCTTCGTAAATAAGTCACACGGATAACATTGATGATACCAATTTATATCTCGTAACATTGCGTGTATTCAATACAAGAAATGATTGAGTAGGTACTTATAAAAGTAGCTCAATTTAGTACATTTCTCTCTCCAAACTTTCTCAATTTATAATTACCATCAGTTTGTGAAGGAAGTTGTTACAAAACTCGATTTCAACATGTACAAAGTTGTTATAGTCGATATTAAATAAATAATCGTTTAACTAAAGTTCTTTGAGCAAAAATGTATAGAACAAATCTCCCTCAGGGTCCTATACTCAGCATATGGCGGTATTGTGAGAATTCAATTCGACAATTGACACGACTTATTAGCGAATACAGTTACATTGAGCGCTAAATAGCTTCGGGCCAAACCTATAATTTCGGGCTCGGACCCCGGGAGACGTTTCTGCTATTCGAAATATTCGATACAATCGATTATCGTGCTGTGATATTCCCCCTACTATGGAACTGTGGTAATTTTAGACTAGTAATTTGCTTCGTGAGGTTGTTCAGGCAATTTACTGTTACATTATTAAGTGCGATTAGAGCAGCGGGGTTTGTGATCGTCGGTTAATTATGTACTGTAGCTGCTTATGTGTTTTGTTTGGCGTTATAATTATAGGAGCTACTACATTTCGTGTGTGAGCGTGAAATAACAGCTGCTTCCAAATCTCATTTTGATATTTGGTTTCGTAGAGCTTTCAATTTAGGCCCAAACAGTTTCAAACTGTCATCAACCGCTACTAAATTGGGCAGCTAAATGGACGATATTTATATTGAGTTTGTGTTAATGTGGAGTTAATCTCGTTTGAAGTGTCTATTTGCAAAATTAATTATTGAGTAGGTACAAAATAACATGAGATTTTTTTGCAATGTAAAACATTGTTGCTTAACAACACGAGAAATAAAAGAACATTAAACGCGACGACTCTGCCATTGTTCTCATAAAATAAACATGACCGTGAGAATAACAAACAGTGGTAATGAATTACTTACAACCCCATCATTTCAATGCAATATAATGACCCGTTATGGCCGTTAATAAAAAATAATTCATAAATAAAAAATAACGTCCTATAAACGGTGGACTGCAGCAAAATAATATACAGTAATAAATAATAATGGTATGGTACACCCCGAATTTTAGTCATCGTTGCGCACACGACACACGCTTAACTAAGTTTGGGACAACCCTACGTTTAAACTTGACATTCAATTCATTGTAAGTCTATGAATGACTGAATGTGCGCGTTCCTGTACCGCACTTATTATTTATTATGACCCCGCATGTGTCTCTGTTCGGTTAAAAAACACAATGACCCAGTCGAGATTATTACATCTTTCCACTTTAATTGTACACAATGGGTAAACAACAAAAGCCGAATCCTACATTTGTAACAGTTGCACTCGAATTCATTATAATAGAAACGACATGCAGAAGAGAATGGAAGCATTTGTTGCGGCTTCGATATTCTATGAAACGAGTTCAGTGAAATTTGAATGATAAAAGTTTGATTACTTCAACTCGCCGCGCTCGAGCATGTGAATAAATGAAGATATATTAATCTAGTTGGGGTTAAATTATTATTAAAACTATGATTAATGGTTCCTGTTAATGGAGCACAGATTAAGGAGCGGGCTACACGCAACAACGTTCAAAATTAACGTCGGTTAGCCCGTGACATACGTGTAAATTTATCTTCATCATTAACACGTTAGTTTCGATACAACTGAGCTTCGGCCAGTTTTAAATATACGTTGCTATGATTAGTTTATAAAGATATAATCTCTTTTACAAAACTCCATTTAAAATAACTCCAGTTAAAAACAAAAAGTTTTAATGACCACGAGGAATTTGAGAGACTAAATAGTAGCAGACGAATTCCTGATGACTAACAGATAGGGAGTGATGATTATTCCTTGAAACAACAACAGCTTCTATAAAATCCTACCAAAGACAAGCGTAAAGATGTTGTTACACGGGAATGTGTATGGATAGCAAACAATGACGCAGAAGACGTATGTTTTATTAACTTATTACCAAACAGAATTTTATTTCACGTCAAGTTTTATCTGCTGTTGGTATACAAACAGAATTACCCGCTTTCATTGCCCGGGGATGCACGATTCCCTTCGATTTTATATGATAAACAAACTTACATCCGAGTAAGGTAAACATGATCGTAAATTTTACTACAGCTTTCGCGGTAACGGAAATTCTACATCAAATCAAATTTTTCTCAGCGTTCGCCACAGTATGCTCTCATATTGTACTACATCGTGTTTTACTTTTATTTATCGTGTTTTCTCTGAGATATCTTCAGATAATGTTACCATTTGTGTAAAAATTACTCGCAAAATAAGTGGTCCGTAAGCAAAATCTATCGTAGCGCGCGACCGACTGAGTTTTATTGGTATCCAGTATGTTAATATTGGCGTATTCTACGATTGAATTGTTCGAAAAAAGCGTTCGAAGCAAGCGTGACGAATGAATTTCGATAATAAAATTAGCATAATCAATACAAGGGAGTCATCGATGCACCCCGGTAATGCACGCGGTTGGCGGGACCGTAACGATCAGTATCGAAGTTTATTGGCAGTGCTCCATACAAGTTTACATGTACTTAATGCATACGGAATTGAAATTAAGCATTATTTCATGCAAATGATCGCGTATAACGACAATTACTGTGATATAATCTATGTAGTAGCGTGAGTTGGTTTCTGAGTTGATTATTGAAACCGACTCGTTTGTTTTACTGGTGCAATTACTTTTTTTATTTACTTTATTCCTTTTTTTTATTACACGTCGCTTTTATTGGGTTCCAATGGGAATATACAATTTTGATATTTACTTGTATAATCTTTCTTTCAAATTACGACCCTTGCTTGAATATATTTCGTACACTCTTACATCTTCTGCAAGATTATTTTCATCAGCCTTATATTCTACAATTTATACTTCGTCATTGCCATTGTCAACTTTATGTTCAAAGCTAACTTCATCTACATCATCACCCGTTATATCTAGTCATCCATCTACAATAGTATTAGCTCTAGCTGTCGGCGGCATATTGTGATTCAATTACGCTGTACTGAGCACGCTGAGTACTGGCTGACGTCTTGGCGGAAATTCATAGTGTTCCCAACGTATATCATTATACTGTGTAGTTAATAGATTTAATAGGTAAGAGTCTCCAGTAGTTGGGGCCTCGGAAAGTTGTAAGTGTGAATTGAGGGTACACGTACGTTTTTCATTGTTTTATGCGGGTCTAGCAACATAACAACGTTGTTGTAATCGGTTTATAGATTACAATAAATCAGTAGGTAAAATTACTTCATACGATACCAGCTTCATCCTCCTGACCTTTATCCCAATATATTGCTGGTTCGCGCAGCACATTTTCTTAAATCCATTTCTATCAGCCATCATTTCAGTATTTATCCCCTTCTTTAACATTATCATCTTTCACTCAAAATGCATCCTTATTATGTCTCCTTGGTTATTGTTTCTCTTATTGTCATACTAAAGGTTTACATTCATACTCAGAACTTTCCTCACGACATTGTCACTCATTATTACGTTACTAATCACACCCTTAATTAATTACTATAACTTTGCCAGTGATTTTATTTATAAAACAACAAGCTGTTGTTAATCGAAATGGGCTATAATAGTTCAATATAGGCGTTTTGTATTAGCGTTATCCTTTGCTGACAATATTCAGAGATCCAAGCTAGCTTAATTCCAGTCCATCCATGCGGGCTTGTCATTGTAATCGAACGTGTTAATACAACAGAATGCCCATAGTAGATTATTATCAACAATTATTTTGGCTTGTTTAGTTAACAAAATTATAATACAATGTTAGTCTGCGTACACATTATACCTAAACCTTATTTTGTCTTGTTAAAATGTAAGAACTAATGGTCCTGAAATTGGTATTGGAATTTAATAATAGGTTAAGGTCCAAGGTTTGGACACATTTTCCTTTGAACTGTCTAAGATGAATGATGGCAAAATTGACATTAATTACGACAAGCGTCACTTAAGAGCAAAACAAAAGCTTTTTACTTACCAGCTCCCACGTGACTCGTATAATACTCTAGAATAATTTACTTGATAAGGTCAAGAGAGCTGATCAATTTCCTCGAATTTTAGATGGCAATTTCCTTTATCAGGAAAAAGAAAAGCTTCCTTCTAGGAAATCGTACAATGAATAAGATTTTATAGATAAATTTATTTATTTGAATAAGAAAATTCAGAGTAAAGAGAAATTAGAGAGAGAGCGAGAAAATAATTATATAATTTTGAGTAAGTACTGTTATTGGTTCTAAAGAGCAAAAGAGAACTCAGTTCCAAAAATAACGCTTCCTAATAAAATCCCCAGTTCATAGAACTATCACTGAAAAAAATAAACCACTGAAAGGAAGTGATACACAAAGGATTTTTGATGAAAATATAGGCTTTTGTCCTCACAGATTATGGCTATGAAGAAACAACGTTGATAATACTGCTGTGGCTTTGTATGAGCGTAATCCGGGATTGTGTGCGTTAACAGCTACATACATCAGCGAATCAAATATGTATAGGCTCCGCTGGTGGGAATCGATAGCTGGAACAATGCTGAATGGTCGGCCTATTATAAATAATGTATTTATAGTATTAATTGATGACCCGGATTACACTGATCGGGTGTCCGATAACTATATTCAGGTTATATGGCTACAGATTGGTTTGGTCGTGAGAACTTGCTCTAATCCCGGGTTTGAAAAATTATAAATGATTTTATTTCTGTAAGTAGGTTTGTGCAAACACTTTTACACGTCAAACATATATTTTTTTAAACTATATGAAGTCGGCGTTTCTTATCTGACTACTCTGAGAAGAAAGGCCGAAACAAACTCAGAGGTCACAGTCTCTTTTAAAGTCCAGACAAAATCTTGGTCAGATTATGTGAAGGCTATGTAGATCATTATCTAAAATAGTCTTTTGAGGAAAGAACCACACAGTTTGAGTGGACCTGTCCACTCAGTGCACGCAATTGTCAGCAATCGTGCAGCTCTCAACACAGAACTTAAGCAGCTCAATGATTTGACGAACAATACCAAAGAAAGGACATTTGAGTAGGCCGCATAAATTACTCAAACTGCCAGATAATGATTAAATTAACTGAAAAAAATACAAAAAAGCAATGACCGACATAGTTCTCACATTCACAATAATTAAAATAATATTATAATACTTAACAAAGTAAATACTCATATATATAAAATACATCAATGTCAATGGATTGGTTACTGCAGTATCTTGGTGAATATTCATCAGAAAGATGCTGCTGATTTGCTTTCTAACGTCATTCCTGCTTTTATCATCATCATCATTTCAGCCAAAAGATGTCCACTGCTGGACATTGGCTTCCCCCAAGCATCGCCACTTCGACCGGGTCTGGCTTCTCGTATTGATTGTTGCGGTCTTCACAGGTCATCGGTCCACCTTATGTGAGGCCTCCCAATGCTACATCTTCCGGTACGCGGCCACCACTCCAGAACCTTTAGGCCCCATCGGCCGTATTGATTTGCCTTACTTTATTGTTGAAAGACCGAGAAAATGGCGTATCCTTTATCACGAACATTTTATCCTCAAAAAATCTAACTTGAGTTTGGTTGGTCCTGTTGATGCACAAAGACGAGAACTCTATTTACCTTTCTAGAAGTGGTTTGGACATTAAAGATTTCTCATCGATTAATGTTTGTTCGTTTTTCTTTACACTCGAATGCTAGCCAATGTTCCTGAGTGACTTTATCAGATTGTGCATAAATATTGTGACAGCCAAGGCTCTTACTTTGTTGCCTACAGACCTAGAGATGCCACAATAACCCATTTCTCACCGGTTTATTTAAAGTAGGTCTACATAATTTGAAACGAAATGTCAGAAACAAGCAGTAAACGAGGCTCTGAGCTTGTTGCTAAGTGTTATCTTAAATATCAACAGTAACAGCGAAAACATGAATTACCTACTACAGGCATAGAACAGTTTTTTCTTTTGATTTTAGCTTTAATTTTGCAATACAGTTTTGGTGCCACAGTGACCTCCTAGTTTTCGTTGGTTTAGTAAGAAACAGTACAATAAAGGCAATAGGTAGGTGTATCCAAGTACCTACGTGTGATAACAAATCTAAGTTAACTGACCAAATGAATTTATTATGCCATAACTAGCTTTATTGGTGAGTTATGTCTTGCTCCGTATCATAGCGCAACGGGCACATTGTTGTACTATACGAGAAACAGAATCAAACATCGTATAAACTTTTTATATTTTAAGTTTGAATAGAGTAATCATTAATTTATAACTTTTTCATTCAAATTATCTAATACTGTGAAATTCAAAGGTGTTTTTGCATCATGCAACTTCTCGTTAAGCTTCGTGGTCAACGATCTACCTAACGTCTTACTTCTTACTCAATTACTTCTTCATTTATAACATTAATATCCTTGTACAGATATTGTATGTAAGATTTTATTAACTTATAATAATAATTATAAATGAAGAAATTACGTAACAAACATTCTAATATTTAATAAACCACCAATCCCGTATCGTAACGAAATGAAAACCAACACAAGAGGAACTGTTCTCCGACTCCAGACATGATTTTGATGAAGATTTATGTCACCAATGCTAAATCACTCGCATCTTATCGTCCTGAACAATTGACAGTGGGAACTTTAGACTATTTTCGTTCGAAATGAATTGGTTAGTGCAACGTCACTGCTACTTTTCAGTGTAAAGTTTTCAAATACTGCCGACAGCACCATATTTTCGTAACTCACTAACTAGCCGAAAGAATAACATTTCTGTCAGTCAAAAAGTAATTTCGTAAAAACATTTCGAGTTTTGAGTTGCTTGCGTGATTTGTTTGTACGAAAATAGAAGGAAAGTTTTGAGTTTCATATTAGTTTAGTTCATCATATTCGTTTGAATGACTGCCTGTGTTGCGTTTTCGTAATATGGAAGAGTTATGGACTTTGACTAAGATAATGGTTATAATGGCAGTGGGTATGAATTTATTTCAAAACATGGAACGATAATCAGGTCTAGAAAAAGAGTAACCGTGAAGTTTCTTGCCGGCTCTTCTCCATAGGAAAAGGCCAATTGGAACCATGCACCTAGTCTCTGACGTTTCATAAGTGCCCATGTAGGTTTAAGTGAAATAAAATATTTTGATTTGATTTGAAAATAAATCGATTAGCATCATCCTAACATAGGTACTTCGGTATCCAAGCTTCGCAAAATCTTTTTATCTCAAACAAGTGGGTACAAAACCAATACGTAAGTATTCCGTAGAAACCTACATATTTTATGAACACCCAACTATTCTCCAGTGACTCACAATAAAAAAAACAAACAAAAGAAAAACACGCATACATCACACAAAAAAACAATAATAGGCCTTCGTGTCGTTTTAATACGTCGGAATCAAAGCGCCCCCAATCATTAAAGAGCACATAAATAAATAAATAGCACCAAACAGTGAGTAAACACATGGGGATGGACCGCCAAGTTAGGACACGTGCAAAAACTGACGGCGACACGACCCTAAAGCTGCTGGAAAGGTCACGGAAAAAAGAGACGTACGAGTATGTCGGATGTTTATCCTAAACTAAGTTCTCTATTCGGCATAAAATAATTTTTGTCTGTATATTTTTTCGGAATGTTTGAGAGTTCTTTAAGGATTATGCCTGTTGTTAATACACGTTTTTGTTGTTGTGTGAATTCAACTATGGAAATCTTTTGATTTAATTATTTTTGACCCAATTTTGCTGCCACTGATTCCCAACTTTTGTACAGATAGGCTGTAATATAAACTTATGCCTCTTGCTTGGCAATGATACGCGCTTGGGAGCCTTCCAGTAATATTATTAATGGCATTGGCAAGCACGTACTACATTGCACCGTACGTACTGTCGCGCACAACACTTCATGGCATCGTAAATCGCGTCTCGTGAACCTCCCGCCGTCACCCGCCTATCACTAAAATTAAACATTTAATGAGAAAATGAATTACCAACAGTTATGAAACGAACGAAACGTTACGACCACTACATAAGTTAGATATATTTTTATTATCTCAACCGTGAACGGTACTAGCGTAGCGGCATGTTTCAACGGCTATCTATTTATTAGCTCTGACAGCGAATTGATCATAAATAGCGAAATAATATTTCCGAAACGAAATTTGCAAACGAGCGTACCTCGCGAACGCGTTGCGCGCACACATTCACGCTTATAAAAGATTCCGCGCTATAGTGTGCGGGTTGGAAACTTTTGATCCCCTGACATAAATCTCCATCAGAAAATAGGGAGGGCCGTAACCGGCTTAAGCTTAACAGTGACTAGTGGCCCCGAACCTTAGTTTAAATATATTGTAATAATGATAAAATATACTAGTTAATTTAGGCCTTTATTTATTTTGCAGTAAAGAGCTTTTTGTCATAACAACCCAATGTTTGTGATGGGAACGTGCGGGTCCCTCAAATATTGTTTCATATTTCGCCTCTCGTTTGGTCGTTGTTTGGTAAATAGATTTGTATTGTTAGAGCGGGTAATCCTATTCCGTTACTTAGCTAATCAGTGTGTCATCGTGTATTTGCACAGATTTACTTAGTACACCTACATTTGTGTTGGTCACGCTCGTTGCTTTGATTTACAGCTTGTTAGTAAATTAATTGGAACAACAGATAATTATAATGCGTTATTGTCCGCTGCCGATGAGCGATAGTATATACTACGTGGGTAGAGTAAAAGCTAGTATAATTTTTTTCTGTTGCTACCTTACCCTCATAATCTTCTATAAAAGGACAAAAGTCACAGTTGCCAAAATCACTGGCAAAATAAAAACAAATGCGATACTTATTGCTTCTTTTAAAAGAAATAGAAAAGAAATGACAGCTACCTACCTACTCTATTCTATCACTTACAAAAGTTTCAATTTTGCGAACATCCAATATTTAGCACAGAAAGCCAACATAGCCATATGCAGGCAAGTTATAAATATCTGTTTTCTGACACATAAACTTGCGAATCCAAGACATACCGTCACATTTATAGTTCAAAAGAGTTATAAATCAAACGATGTCAAAGTGATTTCGAGACGAATCCGTCTAAACTTTCGTTTACTCTTTACGATCGGCTCAAGGGTTGGATATTGGTCCTTGCTATTATTAGATCCAGGTTTCTTTCAGTCGAATGATTCACAGTAAAAGTCTACATTGATTGCCTACTCAAGAAGCCTTGCGAATGTTTTCTGATGTGAAAAATGTTTTATCTTTTCTTGCTAAGTTTTCTTCACATGGAAAAAGCCTAATATCCAATTTATCTATGCTTCTTCAAACGACTATGCTCTATTTCAGATATGTGTGTTTTATATTACACACTTCAGCATTTTTATACAAAATCTACATACACCATTTACATTTACAAAATTGTCTAAAGGATCAGCGACATAAATGTTCAGTATTTTATACTACAACTTTACGTCTTTACTTTTAGTGGTAACTGTACTCATTGACCAATTGTAAATAATTCGGAATAAAAAGATAATCCAGTACAGGACATTAAAAAGGGATTATTACGAGTCCATAATATTATTAAAATAAAATGAAGTTAACGAAACAGTGTATGAGCATTATTTTTCGATTAATTTCGCGGAAGTTATCAGCCGGAAATAATTGAGAGTCAATGAGAAATCAGGATCCATTTAAAACCGGGTTATTGCGCAGGATACGAACGGATAATAAATCAACTGCTTAACAGAACCGGATGGGAAATAAAATCCGGTTTTCAATTCATGATTCTGGGTTATTAAATAGGTTAAAATAATGCAAGTCCTCTGGTCAGCGATTCTGTTTGCAAATATTATGATTACAGTTGTAATTGGTTTAAAAACAATACACCTACAGGCTCATCATATCACATTATAAAATGTAGATAGGCAAATTGCTTGCTGATTTAAGATGTCAGGAAATAAAAGGTAAATTTGCCAATTACGTAAGCGGTTCTATTCAGGGGATTGTAAACGGTGTTCTTAGGAATATGGTTTGTAGATTGTTGGAGAGGAGCAGATGAGTGATAAACTGATAAGGCATATTTTTATTCATAAGATTAGATAATTTGTTAATAACTCTATATAATATATATGCCATTAGTGAAATTTAAGTGTCCGCACTAATAAACCATAAGTGTAAACTGTGTTCTGTTCCCACAGACAAACCGTGAAAACGGTTTTGCGGGGCAAAGTCCTTATGCAAAGATTTTTTGTAAACGTTTTTTTAATAAATAATAATTATTAAATATTTGGAACTATTTACCGTTAATCATGTTGGATTTAAGGCGCCTGCCTGCGGGAGCCTTAAATTACACTTATTACTTTAAAAAAATTAAACGGCGGCTTTAACGCGACTCTCGTGGAATAATTTCCATGAAGTTTTCATAGATATTGTTCTACTAGAGTCGTGTCGAGCTGTCGCATCGCGCCTGACTGTGGGAGCCTTAAGGCGCTACCCCGGACAAAACGTTGCGATAGTGCATTATTCAGAGGCTATTCATTCATTAATTAAGTGAAATAAACTACATCTAAAAGCACACGATTATAGTTCGATATCCTATCATCACATTACACGTTCTTATGTGTTATAAATACATTTAAAATCTTCTCGTAAAAATATGACCAAAATTATTGATGGCATGCATCTATGCCATCAATAATTTTTCAAAGCAAAGCAAAGCATCTTTTGCTTAAGGTGACGTTCTATGAATTTGGGCTTTAAATTAATGGATAGATAATTAAAATAATTAATTGACGGTTTATTTTATTTCAAAGGATCGATTTTCTATTTTTTTTTAAATAATTCCAAAAAGTTTGGGAATTATATGATAAAGTGGGCGGGCGGAGGCAGCGGGACAGACCGCATCACTACAAGCCCGTATACATTCTATGGAATGTCTTTTACATATTTTCAAAAATTAGGCTGCAAGTGGAAATGAGCACAAGGCATAAAAGAAATAAAAAAAATATCCAAGATAAATTTAAAGATGAGCTTAATCTTTTGCTTGGCATCGTAAAACCAGGCTCATGAACCACAAATGACCGGAATACAGCAAGAAGGTTTTACGACTTCCCGATAAAACTACAGCCATCACTGGCTTGGATGAAGAGCTTGATGGAAGATTTGCCGTGATTCTGCACGCAATAACATCTGGGCAGCACATCACTGTTATAAAATTTAAAGATTGCTAGTCGTCGGGGTCCGCTAGGGCCGATGCCTGCCAGGGTTGCGGGAAAGTCCGAGAGAGATACCGTGGCCCTTGGCACAGGCAACTTAAGTTAAACGGGTGGGTTTTAGTCAGTAAGAGTCTGACACGCCCTCCCGCTCTGTCCAGAGCGGTAGAAGTTATATGATGATTTCCCACCATCCAAAAAAAAAAAAAAGGGAAGCAACGAGGCCGAAAGTAGTGTCGTCGAACAAAGTGCCTATATTCGACGACGGTAGTGCATGAAACCAAAGATCCGACTCCCACTTACCCACCAAGCACGCGCGCACACTCCGCAGTAGTAGCAGACTTGTTAAGTAAATTGTTCTGTATTACTCTGCAAAGTGGCTCATCCCACTGTCTCTGGGAAAATGGATTATCGGGTTGATCTGAATTCGGGCAAGCGAGTCTCCAGGCATCCATAGCCTCGGTGAAGCACGGCACATCAAAATTAATCAGTGTGGGCTAGGATTTACCTGGTTAATTTTTCAGTGTCGTAGAAAAGCCGGTAAGTGTATATGAAAGCCGGTAAACTAGCACCAGACAGTTTGCAAAAAATAATTAAGTAAGTTATTTGTTTCTATTATTTAAGTATTTTTTTTATTATTTAAGTTTTTTATATTATTTATGATTTTTTAATAATCATGCATATACAAATATTTTCTGAAGAAATTGCTGGTATTTTGATTAGTCGTTATAGAATAACAAAATAAAAGAGGATTCTTAATTTTTTTTTAATCCTGTAGAAATATTTGTTACATGTTGGTATGTCAAAAAACCACAAATAATTAGTTCTAAAACCTTCTGTAAGGATATTACGGTTCAACTTACAGCAGTGCTATTCTGTAACTATCTCACCGTGAAAACGTAGGTGAATTGAGCGTGGAGTGAGCTGTCAACAGTGTCAATCCCTAGTATCAAGTGGAATGAAACCTCACTTGAAACTCACTTCACCTAAGTTTTCACGGTGAGATTTTTCTAGAATAGCATTGCAGTTCTAAAGATAAGCAGATTTTTCATACGAGCTTAATAAAAAAAAATGTTAAAAAATTATAAGTCATGCGTTTATATGCTAAATTAACCTTGTGTGAATATTTGAGCATACCTAGTTATGATAAACAAAAGCCATATCCAAGAAAAAAAAAAGACATTTTAAAATTTAAATCCGTAAGTCTATTAAAGCTGATTTTAGCCCACCGTGCGGGCGGAACAGAGAAGTACCGGTCGTTCGCTCAGGGATGCGCCTTAATACTTTGACACTTTATGAATTCACTGATTTCTATTATTTGTAGTAAATATTATTATTGATGTTGTTGATGATTGTTAGCTTACAGAATGTCACAAAATTATTAAAACTAAACAAATGAAATGACAAGCCTTCCAAAAACAAAGTAAATGTTCAAATTAAAATTGGTTCTTATAAACGAAAGAATACCCGGTCAAACGTCAATACACAGGGTGTATACATTATTTAAATGTGAACAAAAAAAAAACAGCAACCATTCTAAAAAAAAAACACATTAACCCTACACATGTTTATTACGAGTAAACAACAAACAGCGGCGGCTCCCCACAAATCTTTCGTATCTACCAACATTGTCATTCCCTCGCGGTATATTATTGAATTTAATGGCAACATTTACCGTATTCCGATCCTCAATAGCTACATCGTAACGTACTCCTCGCCTGTTATTAGGGTTCCGTCGGAAAATGAAATAAAAATGTAAGTACCTACTTACGTGAGCAAAAGTAACGAGTTTTCCAATAGATAAGAAATATGCTGAAAGTATTTCGTTATGTTTTATTAAAACGTTGACTGGAATTTAATACTAAGAACTAAAAGTGAATATTTTCCTTATAAATATTATAATACATTCAATCAGCGTATGTTTTAGACTTAATTTGATTTGTGTTGTCGAAGCTAGCAATACCCTTTGTAAAAAATATTTTTTATGTTGTTTACTTGTATTATATTTCTCTTTAATATAAAATTGCATGTTTATTTTGCAGACCACAATATCAAAGTGAGTTACACATGTTCTGATAATCCCTTTTTACTTACTATTTTATTATTTTAGCATTACTTGATACAAGTTATAGTGCTTATGGCCTTTATCTTAAAGTGTAGTGCTCGCTTTTTTGTAAAAGAATTTCTGAGAAATGTATCTATATTCGAAACACTCGAGCGCCTCACTGTGAAAATAAAAATAGATTTTGAAATGCGTGTCTAGTGTTAAACTATTGTGTCTTCAGGTACCAAGGCGAAATAATTCTACAAACATGTTATTTATTCACGTGACAAACCTTTTTTTGTTATTCTGATTGAAATAAATACACATACATAAACTCACGCCTTCTTCCCATGGGGGTAGGCAGATCCTACAGAACGCTACTTGCTACGATCCTTACATACTCCCTCTGCTTCGTTTACGTTCATACATGTGCCGGTGAATTTTCCATCCACCTGATGCTACAGACTTACACCATTGACAGCTCACTTCATCTAAGTTTTCACGATGAAATTAGAACAGAATTCATCAGCTGGTCATACACGCACGCCGCGCACCGGTTGAGAGTACAAGTACTCTCGCACCTAACCTTTCTGTAGAAAATCACCAATAAGCTAATAATAATATGTCCATCTAGGGCGTCCCCTCCCGGCGTTTCCACTCACATGTGCCTTGTTTTGTTAGTCGCCTTTCATTCTACCCTCTCAACATGACCAAACCATCTAAGCATGCCAATACCGCAGGATGTAGTGACAAAAATTGAAAAGAGTACGTACTCTTTTAAATTTTTGTCACTACATCTTATTTTAAACCGCAACGTTGCCTTATTACTTCATTCATAGTTACAACTCACATGCTTTGCAAGGTACGCATTTCCACAGCATTTAAAATACTGAAATTGACTAAAACAATCTTGGTTCGTATTTAATATTTGTAATTTTTTATGTCACTGTACGGAACTCTTCATTCTAATTCAGCTCGAGCTTACGATATTTATTATATTTTTTATTATTCCCGTCCATTTGACATATATTGATGCGGTTGTAATGGTCGGAGCATTACTTGCAACTGTTAGTGGCAGGTTGGTACTAAATGGTCACCGGGAAATGCTTTCTATGTTTCAATTACCGGCAAAGTGTGATATATCGTTAGTTGTTATGGATGGGCTGCTGCGTGGTATCGGCTTTGTCTAGGAGTACTATTTATTTTATGATCGATTTGTACAACTGTGCTTTTTTGTCGTCCCATTATTCTTTGCAGAGTCGAAAATTCATGACAAAATAAAATTTACATTTTAAGCATTCGTGAAAATTGTATTGTCGAGAAGTAATGAATATTCCTTTGTTTGTGCTCATTAATATGCATATAATTATAACGAAAATTTCCTGTTGGACTGTCGGAATTTCAGTCACTTTCTGTCCCCATAAGTAGTGTAAAAGTTGTTAAGTATGTCGATAACGAGTTTTTGAAACACACACAGCTATAAATTCCTGTAAATCCATGAACATTGTTGTAGGCTTCACATTATCCATATTTAATTTTCAATTGTACTAGTAATTTAAACATGCTACGTCGAACTCTGACGGGTGGGCGATTTAAATTAATATAACATGTAGATTTGTGAGTTTGGTGTAATATACCTTAATTGAACCCGGTATAACACCGCGATGGGAATAATTGTCCCAGAGGGAAAAAGTAGTGTGAAACTTATTTCTGTGAGACATCGAAATTAACAAAGTGCCAACTTGCCGCGCTTGATTCGGTGGACGGAGAGCTAAGAGGCTCATTGGCAACGTAAAACTGGTGGATGCCAAGCTTCACAGCTTGGCACATCGCCGCAAAGTCGCCTGCTTGTCGGTCTTCTACAGATTGTAGGTACTTCGGTGAGTGTGCCCAAGAACTCCACGACCTCATTACACCGGCCCCTTTCTCCCATCGGTCATCTAGACGCATTGTAGGTTACCATTCTTACCTAGTTGCTGTTCCACCAATTCGCACTAAGCGTTGCAAATGTCTTTTGATATGCGCACAGCAAAAGAGTGGAACTCTCTGCCTGTGTATGTTTCCGAACGCATACAACCCTAATCTCTTCAAAGTGAGAGTGAATAGGCCTCTTCTGAGTAAACTCACTCCATCGTCGACTCTGTCTCTGTCACCACTGACCTAAACTAGAGTCAAGAGCAAGCTCATTTTAATAAAAATATGAAAAAAATTGTTTATTTTTCATTGTTTTTGACACACAATTTCTTCATACAATAGTGACAAGCCAAGCCCAGTAAGATTCTGAAATTCAAAATCCAAAAATGCCAACATGAAACAAATACACACGAATGGCATTTAAAAATCGAAACATCAAAAAGTTACTCGTAACTTAATAACATTCGTTTTATTTTACAAGCTTTGGAAGATAAATGGAACAGTACCTATAAATAATAAGCGCCTAAACTCACATAAACTACTACGGGTATGACAGTCGATGGAAATAAAATGTTTTATAGCCATAACAAGAACGAGCTTGTCGTTCTTAGAATATTTCTCTTGACTTGCAGTTAAAGTTTTAATGTCTCGTCATTTTTGGACGTCCCGATTTTGGTGGGATTTTTGCATGTTGTAGATAATTGTACACGAGTTGTTCCCATGGGTATGAAATTACTTGAGAGTAGATAAAATCAATGGCGTTTATCTCATTGTTCTTAATATTTAATACATACAAATTGAACATTATTATGTAAAGTTTGCTATTGATAAATGATAAATGATTTTATTTCTGTAAGTAGGTTTGTACAAACACTTTTACAAGTCAATCATATTTTTTTGAACTAGATGAGGCCTCCTAAATTTCCTATCTGACTACTCTGAGAAGAAAGGCCGAAACAAACTCAGAGGTCATAGTCTCTTTTAAAGTCCAGACAGAACCTTGGTCAGATCATGTGAAGGCTATGTAGATCGGTGTCTGAAATGGTCTTTTGAGGAAAGAACCACACAGATTGAGTGGACCTGTCCAGTCAGTGCACGCAATTGTCAACAGTCGTGCAGCTCAACTCAGAACTTAAGGAGCTCAACAATGCGACGAACAATAGCAAAGAAAGGACATTTGAGTAGGCTGCATAAATTACTCAAACTGCCAGATCATTAAACTAAATGAGAAAAATACAAAAAAAAGCAATGACCGAAATAGTTCTCACATTCACAACAGTTAAAATAATGTTATAATACCTTACAAAGTAACTACTCATGTCATGGTATATCTAAAATTTATCAATCTCAATGTGTCTATATAAAAATACGGACATAATCTTTGAGTACCATGCAAATTGGTGTCTGAAATGGACTTTTGAGGAAAGAACCACACAGATTGAGTGGACCTGTCCAGTCAGTGCACGCAATTGTCAACAATCGTGCAGCTCAACCCAGAACTTAAGGAGCTCAACGATTCGACGAACAATACCAAAAAAAAGGAGATTTGGGTAGGCCGTAAACTCAAACTGACAGAACATGATGAAAATTGGAACAATGACCTAAATAGTCCTCACATTCACAATAGTTAAAATAATATAATACTATAAACAGTAAATATTCACGTCATTGTAAGAGTAAAAAATATTCAATAGAAGATCGCGGGGTAGACC
This sequence comes from Brachylomia viminalis, assembly GCA_937001585.2. Classification (NCBI taxonomy): domain Eukaryota; kingdom Metazoa; phylum Arthropoda; class Insecta; order Lepidoptera; family Noctuidae; genus Brachylomia; species Brachylomia viminalis. The sequence continues at coordinate 10,794,501 of OW443310.2, read as the reverse complement.
TGGATGTGAGACTCACACAGACCCAGAAAAGCATAGCACAAAAGGGTGGACGCCCATACTCAGCAGTGGATGGAACAAGGCGGCCAATGATGATAATGAATCAACGGTTTTTCTTTAACAACAAAAAAAGCGTTCAAATGGCTGTCGATTCGAATATGCGGTGTACAATATGAAAAATAATTCTGCAACTAAAAGGCTTTTCGTTCTACGAAAACCTATAGGTAAATAAAATTGTTCGAGCAATAATTGAGCAATCAAGGCTTAAAATACCCGGAGTCTATAACGTGACACTTCTGTTAAAAGGTCCAGAAAATAATTGAGTATGAAAGGACTCTTCATGAATACAAAAGTCATGTCATGGCCAAATATCGTTCATACGGGCGGGTAAGTGAATAATAACAACCAAATGGTTCCATTTTTCAATGGGTTCATTAAAATTTTATTACATGCAACAATTAACGTTGAAAGTTGACACAGTGCTGTGCTTATAAAATTAATAACGGGTCATAATGACCCGGTGTAAAAACCGTACCTACGCTATGCATATTCATATGTACAATTATTGGACCGTTACGGTTTTTGATTTTAAGGTTAACTGGTGGTAATATTGAATTTGGAAATGCCATGTGCGTGATTGCTAAATTACATCATCGATTCATCCATATATTAATATGGTACATCGCATAAACGCTGAGTAAACCGCTTCGATGAATTGGTCCCCTAGTGCCATTTGTGCTAGAAATGATAAATAACTGATAAATTATTTTATTTCTATATGTAGGTTTGTACAACTTTTATAGGTCAATCATATTTTAGAAGCTAGATGAGGTCGGCGTTTCTTATCGGACTACTCTGAGAAGAAAGGCCGAAACAAACTCAGAGGTCACAGTCTGTTCCCTTCGAAATAGTTGAGCTGAATGGTGCTGATGCATACGTCATGTTCGTGAACGGGCGCCGTCAGTAGGCACTGGTCATGTCTTAGCTGCCACGGCATATTTTGATTCCTGAACTGTTTTTATCTTTTTATTACGGACGCTTTTAACTTGCACGTCTTTCTACATCGTACTCACAATTTAAAAGAGAATCCATGGAGTTTCTTGTCCGTTCTTCTCCATAGGTACTTATTACGCTTTGGAATGGGCAACTAGCTTAATTTTTCTGACTGACCGACCCCTTGACAATTCAAAAGTGTCTGTAATTGGTTTAATTTGAAATAAATGCTTTGAGTTTGAGTTTTAAAGTCTAGACATAATGTTGGTCAGATCATGTGAAGATCATGTAGATTGGTGTCTGAAATGGTCTTTTTAGGAAAAACCACACAGATTGAGTGGACCTGTCCAGTCAGTGCACGCATGTGTCAGTAATCGTGTAGCTCAACTCAGAGAACATAAGGAGCTCAACGATTTGATGAACAATACCAAAGAAAGGACATTTGAGTAGGCCGCATAAATTACTTAAACTGCCAGATCATGATTAATACAATTTGAGAAAAAAAATTGGAATGCAATGCAAATAATCGCGATTGTAATTTGTGTTAATCAAATAAAATAATATATGTATGATTAGTTGCTGCTGCTCATTCTCTTGGCAAAGGTAGGTCACTTCTTCTTGTACGAAACTCTCGGGCATCAAATATAGGCCTTACTCAAATATAATTGCATGATACAAATTCCAAAAAATCAACCATCATCATTATGTTTGTTAATTTTGTGTAGGCAAAGCACAAGAAGTGCACACAGGTTTAGTTCTTCTATAGCCCATCTATTAACAGAAACAATAGTATCCACTCCGGTTTACTTATACTGGCAAATTGTAACCTCTCCATTCTCATACGTCAATGTGAGTTATAGCCCAATATGCACATCAGGGTCTAAAGCTGAAGCTCACAATAATATAAGTTGGCTTGCTTTCGCATACAGCCATTAAATAGCTCATTTTCCTGAGCTGATTCTCACAGCTTGGACGGCAATAAACAGCTGATGCATTTTATGTTCGCCTTTCATATTCAAAGCAAGATCAAAATATGAATGCATAGAAGGATTTACCTATATAAGTTTGTGTACTTTATATTAGGCTATATATTTTTATACCGCATATTGACGCAAAGCTGTCACTTCTTGGCTTTTGAGTTCCTTTCAGAGTAACTTTAATATTTTACTCAGTATATTTTGATGAATAATCTTCCCTTATAATCTGCCCTATGAGTTTGAAACTAAGACCCCATTACGTAATAAGCTCAGCATTAAAACCTTTCCCGTAACTTCCTTTTATTTTTGTATTATAAGCGCAAAGAAAAGAAATCCATCCCTATCTGGATAAAATCTTTTTGAAAGAAACTCAAACAATTCGAAACACCTCAAGACATTACCGTGGGGCCCCTAAATTTGCGTGTACAAGCAAAACGCGTAATGTCGGGGTGAGCCCGCCAAAATCGTATTTAAATTCACCGATCCCGACACGAGATAAGCGAAATCATGAGTTAGGTTGGAAGGGTTATAGAATCCTGCTGCGTGAGGCCGCATAATTCCGTATCCAGTGGGGTGTCCACGCCTTTGGTGTTGACGGAGATATCTCGATCTTGAATGGGAAGCCTCTTTAGAGTGTTTAGCTGGGAAAATTTTCTTTAAAACGCTTGCAAATGCAAAGGTCTTATCGCAAGATCTGAGAATTTGTTTGCTTGTTGCGGATGTATTGGGTTTGAATAAAGAATTTATTCTATTGTCGGAAGTTGTATGACGGCGGAAATAAAAATGTTGCTTTACGTAATTCCAGTAAGTAACGCGGTGTTTTTCGGATTGTGCTTCGGTTTTCCAGATCCGTGTATCAAATCTCCACCTAAGGCTGGCAGGGTTCGTAAGAGGACGCGCTTGTAAATGAAAAATTAAACAAACGATTTTAATTTGGCTTTTTATTTTATTTTTTAGGCTCCCATAATAAATTAAAGTAAAGAATTAAAGATAATCGTAATAGCTATGGCTGTAACCCTTAATTTCACATCTAATTATTTACAATTCCAAAAACGAGCGTTTTAATGCTTTATTACAGCTAAAACAGGGTTTTCAGATAAGGGAAACCTCGGCTATACTTAGCGCCAACAATTAAGTATCCCCTGATTTAATTAAACAACCAACAATTTATTTTTACTTGTCAGATTTTATTTTGCCTTTTTATCCGGCGGCTCGACCGTAATTTAGGTACCCTAATCCCAGCGCTACGGGGTACCAGAAAGGGGTGAAAGGGAAAAAGTAAGGGTGATTAAAGATAAACAACGGCTCGGTGCCAACGTGAGGCCTAGCTCGGTTAGGATAATTTGCAATTGTATAATTATCTATGACGGTAAATTAAACGAGACTTTTATGCGTTGCCGAGACGGTGCGGCTGAGATTTATGTCGGGAAGATTACGACATGATCATCGATTTGTTCTCATGTTCTTCTGGTTTGTACCTACCAAAATGATTTAATAATTTCAAAGGCTATTCTTTTACTTATTTTTTTAATACACGGTGACATTTGAATCACAGTTTTCCTAGAACAAACGTTGTTTAGACCATGTTCTACTACAATTCTACATCATCAAACTAATCTAGGCGTTCTCAAATTAGTCAGTTGCTCAAAAGTTTGAAACATTAACTGTAACATCAAAGCACTCATCGCGGTAGCGATATGGCATTCAACTTCTTAATGAGACGCGAGCGCCGTGCGTCCCGGCCGTTGTGTCTGTGTTGTAGGGCGTAACGATAATCCCGATTTTTTAACATTGCCTTTTTTGTGTTTTTTTCGAAAACCAATGACGTTTTTTTTTCTATTGGATGCTATATAATGGTTGTAGACCATAGTCTGAACAACGTTTGTTCTAGCAAAACTGTGATTCAAATGTCACCGTGTATAATATTTTTTTGTTTCATTTTTATCTTTAATTTTTTCAAGGTATAAAATGTTTTCCATAAAAAAATGATATTTCCGCGTTTTAAATAACCAATGTTCTGCGAAATAAAATTCAGCTTGAGCGGAATATATTTTATCTGACCTACCATAATCTACGCGTTCCATAAAAGATATCAAAGATAATTCAGGGCAACATAAAAAAAAATCCTTTCAATATTTACAACATCGGAAGCGTCGTGAATTATGTATTCGTTTAGTTCGATCCGGTCCTCGGGACCTCTGACCTCTGCTGTGCTACAAGAAAACGCGTTTTTTATGGCCACAGTTTTTCTTTTTTAAATTACGTAATTTTTCTGCCTGAGAACACATAACATTTCGTTGTAATCCTCGAAGGGTTGGGCAGAGGTGTACGTAAAGAACATGCTACCTATATATCGAGGAAAATATCAATAAAACTTGGGAGGAAACCTGCCGTGGAGGAAACACACTCGAAACGCACACGCTCTAAACGATACAAAACAAGTAAGTGAGTGTCACTGTCTGTCAGTGTCATGGAAGTCATGTCATCACAGACTAAAAATACAATATTATGTTAACAAACGTAAATCGTTCGATATTTAATTTGTTTAAATTATACAATAAGTAAATTAATTCTGATATATTTAATTAATCATCAGGTAAAATATATTTTTTTTAAATACTATGAACTCTGTCATGTTAATCGATTATAATTCAATCGATATTTCATTTTATTCGTCACAATAACTTTTACGATTTATTATTTTCCAGATTTTTCAATTTTTTTAGTAGAAAAATATAACCCTTTTTTTAAACCATACCTCAACTTATTACAATCCGGCCAAGAAATCCCCGTCGTCAGTTATGTGTAATAGTAGGCGAGCCTATTGCCATATCTACCGGGCACAAGTCCAGACTCAGGGCTGCTACTGTGATGATTTCCCACCCACAAAAAAAAAAAAAAAAAGTCCTGCTACGGTGAAATTCTAGATAATAAACCCCAATAACACTTTGCCTGTCTATATAAAAAGTTCACTGTGTAAACAAGCATATTACAAATTAGAGGATTATATCCAAGATAAGAATGCTTGGAAACATGCTGGTCCAGCTCCACAGGACAATCTAGGGTCTTGACAAAATTAAAACTTGTTGCTACTTTATTTGTATGGTTTGTTATTTTTATGACATTGATTTACATTCTGTGACTACTTTAACTCATACACTGACATATTAATTGGTTACGTAATTTGGGAAATCGTATACTTTTACAATGTTTGTAAATATGTGAACACCATGTATCTATCACTTAATTAACTTATTTATCATTGCTACGTTTATTAAATTCTTTCTACCTATTTTGGTAGGGTAATTTTTATTATAGGTGCATCGTCTTCACATATAATTATATAATTAATGTATACAAAGTATTGTAACACATTTTAAAAGAGTAACGATGGAGTTTCTTGCCCATTCTTCTCCATACGAAACTACCTTTTGGAAGGGGCGACTAGAATCAATTCTATTTAAATGTAAATGTTGACGTTCAAAAGTGCCTTTTATGTGCCTATTTGAAATAAATGCTTTGACTTTGACTTTGACCTGAACCGGGAGTCGTACCCGGGACTTCATGGTTAGCAGTGTCACTTGCAACCACTAGACCAACGATACAGTTAAGCCAGAGAAGTCTCTACAAAATGGGTTCATTACTGAATTCTACACACGGCTACACATGAAGATAAATAAATCCAGTTTACACTGACCTCTCATTGTAAGGAAATCCTATACAATGCGATTTTAGCTTATACTGGAAATGTATAGCTTGATCTGTAGCCGTGCGTACGTGCGTTCCGTCACCTCCCTAAGGAACGTCCTAAATGTAACAAACAATTAAATAGGTAAATACAGCATTTTCTTATTATTACCTACTAGGTGAACAATCTTAAACAAGAAATAAATTAAATACTAATTTATATAAATCAAAACAAAGAGAGATACAGCCGTCTCATATCTTAATAATAAACAGATGGATAATTTCATTTTATTAAATGACTGATTGGTTCGAAAATGTTGTACCTAATAAATCAAAATAAGACGTATCTATCTAAGAATATCATAAAACTGTACCCGTCATTACTCTAGAGACAACACAAAAATACGAGACAAAAACACAAACATTTTCTTAGATACCTCTTCGTGAACATTTCATCAAGACGCACCGATTCCTCGAGAGAATAACCTCTATGAATATTTTGAGGTACACGAATTTGGGCTGTAACCGCTGAAGATATTTCATATTCTGCTACTCTATACTGGTTTAACCCTAGTTATATCTAACCTAGCTAAATAATGTTGTGTTTGCATTATTTTTTTGTAAAGACGGAGGATTGCACGGGTGTAATCTCTGAGGTTTGTCTTTGGTCCTTGTTATATAGGATTGATTCGAGTATTAGACCCCGACGTTCTATTTTCAAATAGAGAGTTTGCGTTCCATATTATATTTCTTTATTTTTTGGCTGCTTGTTGTGTTCTTTTGTTACAAACTTTTATGATGGTGCTTGTGTATTTCGCGGATGTGATAATTATTAACACACTAACAACGTTTCACAAAATAAGTATTTGATTAACAGTAGAAACAGATTATAATATGTTGGTATATTTAATTGATTAAATTACATTTAGTCATAGTTTTAATCCTCTTCCAACCAAATCCTCCTCATTTCAGGTAAATTCATGCTAAATACCTACTTAAATAACCTAACGATACCCGATACTGATTAGGATATCTATATATCTGTGCTTAGACCTCATACAAGTTACCTAACGATATTGTGGCAAGGGGAAAACAAAATAGACTAGAAAAAACCGGCGAAGTGCGAGTCGGATGCGCACACGAAGGTCCCATACCACCGAACAATATTTAACACTACATATTTTTTTTTAAACACGTTTTTTGTCTCGGGGATCCAATCAAATTTTTAATTTTATATTATTTTTGTTGTTATAGTGGCAATAGAAATACACACTCTGTGAAAATTTCAACTGTCTGCCTATTATACGGTTCGTGAGATGCAGCATACTAGCAGAAAGACGAACGGACAGCGGAAGCTTAGTAATAGGGTTCCGTTGGCACACTATGAATACGGAACGTTTAAAAAAATAGGCACACAGACAAGACATGAAGTAGATATGGCAATGTATAGGAAGGAGTTAAGAAGGGTTAGTATTGCATAAAGTAAGATGGAGAAAAAGCTACACTGACAAGAGCGAGGCAGCAATATACATTATAGTTTCAAGAAATTGCCAAAACATCATCAGCACTAATAAATTAGTGATCGATGCAAAGCATAGATACCCAGATCATAGATACAGAGATCAATTGACGTTAAACAACTAAACCAAGCAATCGAATTCACTTTAAATGCACAACAAACAAACTGCGAACACAAATCTATCTGCCAACTGCAGAGATTATGGAAATTTCCCGGTCTAGCGTCCGTCATATATCGTACATCATTGGGAGACCTTGTTCAGCAAAAGCCGGAATATGACGAAAATAAACATGGCATATATTTATTTTCCTTCCTTCGATTTTCCCACTTTTGATACAAGTGTTGCATCTACAACGCCACATGCGAATTACGCATCACACGACGTCACGCACATCTTGCATCGTGCATGCAGGGTTATTCGCGCGATTAACATATACAGAAACCCTATTAAAACCGTCGGGCTTTAGCCCACCAGACAACACCCAACTGGTCGGAGGGTCCTCTCTTTATATGGAGGATGAGAAACTTTACACCCTGTTCCTCATACCCTTATGGAAGCATACTAGAGTCAACTTCAGTTCTTAATTAGTAGCTTTTGTGAAAGACTGCACCGCAATTTGCCAATATACATTAAAACCGTCGGGCTTTAGCCCACCAGACAACACCCAACTGGTCGGAGGGTCCTCTCTTTATATGGAGGATGAGAAACTTTACACCCTGTTCCTCATACCCTTATAGAAGCATACTAGAGTCAACTTCAGTTCTTAATTAGTAGCTTTTGTGAAAGACTGCACCGCAATTTGCCAATATACAGTAGATACTACGATAGAGATCCGTGGTAGTCCAGTGGTAACGGCCTCGACTTACGAGTTGTAGGTCGTAGGTTCGAACCCAGACAGGCGCTTTACTTTGTGTAAATGATTTCATCACCACTGCTCTCAAAACGGTGAAGGAAAACATCGTGAGGAAACCGGCATGTCCTAGAACCAAACGTGCGAAGACATGTGACATCTACCAACACGCACTCGGCTCGCCTGGTAGATTACAGCCCACCCCTCTGAAGAGAGGAGGCGTGTGTCCCAGCAGTGGGAACACAACATTAACATTATTGGCTATAATACTATGATAGATCATCAAACATAGCTAGGTAGGAACTAAATATTGACATACAACTGGACAAGGATCTTTAGTCGCGTGGCCAAATTTGGAACTAATGCCGCCATCTTGTTTTTTAATACATTTCACAACACAATTTCACAAATATTTACCAACAGGGCCACCCTGTCAACTTCGTTCAAGTAGCACTTTACCGCTAAGTGAACGTCGATGCTTTTGAAGAAAGACTTCAAATCTAGTACATTCCATGTTAGTTCTCGATTTTATCATGTTCATTTAGATTTATGTCAGCCGCTATGTTCAGTCAGACCCACTGCATCCAGTTTCAAGTTATTGATACTCGTTTGACCCATTGCATCGAGCCTCTAGTAATGGTTAGATATTCGTTTGAGTTGTATCAAATATACTATATATAATACTATTGAGATGGAAAAAGGCTCCATTTTTTTTTCCATATCGAAGTACCTACACGTGTATTGGCTTTTTAAAACGTTATTAATGTACCAAGTACGAATATCAATGTGAGTTGAACATTTAGATACTGTATCTAGCGCGTAAAGTTCTCAAACATAACCAGGCACTTTGTAGGTACCTATGTGATAGTCTTAAAAGACACAGGTTAGTTTTTGTACCTACCCTTATTTGCGAGGTTATTTTTTTACTGAAAAAGTAGCCATTGCGATGAAGGAGCTGGAAGAGAGTAAAGGCTTTTAAAACATTGACGGAGAAATGAATTTGAGTCAACTATCAGAATAAAACTATGACTGTTTCATGCCTACGTTTCAACTCAAACTCAAACTCAAAGCATTTATTTCAAATAAACCAATTACAGGCACTTTTGAATTGTCAAGGGGTCGGTCAGTCAGAAAGATGAAGCTAGTTGCCCATTCCAAAGCGTAGTAGGTACCTATGGAGAAGAACGGGCAAGAAACTCCATGGACACTCTTTTAAATCTAAATATTGTTACAAAAAAGTGGTTACATCATTCATGTTGTAATTATACATGTGAGAACGATGTAGAAACACGTGCACGTTAAAAGCGTCCGTAATAAAAAGATAAAAACAATTATGGAATTAAAATAAGCCGTGGCAGCTAAGAAATGACCAGTGCCTACTGACGGCGCCCGTTCACGAACATGACGTATGGATCAGCACCATTCAGCTCAACCATTTTGAAGGGAACTCAATGATCCAATACTCCATATCCAATACTCTAATCAAATGCTTACCTCTAATCAGGCAAATACTTAAAAATCTGGTTTTAATTTTATTGTTAGCATTATTACAGGCAACTGATAACTGTTACCGATAGAACTATCTCCATTATGGTAATTGTATGCCCTAGATAAGAGAATTTCAACCATCGTTACACTTGTATACTCAATTTTTGATTACCACTCGAATAAAATAGCAAATCAATTTACCTTCCAAACACGAGCATACGTCCACAGTGTAGGTCGTAAACATTTAGAAACTAATAACGTTTGAAACAAACACATTAATTATCAATCAAATCCTCACTATTTCAGGCATATTAATTAGGTTAAATTAATACTAAATGACTCTGTAGCCGAATTAACAAACGTTAGCCTTCAATTTGACTAAATAATCAGTACCAGTAGTATTTGTTTGAAGTGTTTTGTGCTAACTGAGGGTTGGTTTGACCGCATTATTTGTTATTATTAGAGGACACTACTATTTTGGAGAGCAGTGGTGGCCCAGTGGTAATGGTCGCGACTTACGAGTTGTAGGTCCTGGGATCGAACCCAGGCAGGCGCTTTATTTTGGGTAAATTATTCCATCACCACTGCTCTCAAAACGGTGAAGAAAAACATCGTAAGAAAACCGGACTGTCCTAGAAGCAAAAGTTCGAAGACATGTGACATTTACCAACCCGCACTGGGCCCGCGTGGTAGATTAAAGCCCACTCCCTCTCGAAGAGAGATGAGGCCTGTGTCCCAGCAGTGGGAACATTATAGGCTGATTATGCTACTAGTTTTAACCGTATATAACAATACTAGGGTAGCCTTATAATATGTATAACAGTCAGGTTCCAATAAATTCCTCGAATCTTGGTTATGACATCTTTCTGCTAATAGGGGCAATTTATTTTATTTTAGGTCCCCAATTCATTTGAGGTCTGAAAGCCTGAACAAAGGAAACTAATAATTCGTTATAAAAAAAAAAAACCGACTTAATATTTTTGTTATTTGAGATATTATAACAAACTGTGCCAACTTAAAGATTTAATCAAATAATTAATGCTAAAATAGTAAAAATGTTATATTTTTTGTTTTTTTCTCATCTAATTTTAGCCAGATCATGATTAAAATTATCTGAGACTTGAGTTTGAGTAATTTATGCGGCCTACCCAAATGTCATTTCTTTGGTATTGTTCGTCGCATCGTTGAGCTGCATAAGTTCCGAGTTTACCTGCACGATTACTGACACATGCGTGCACTGACTGGACAGGTCCAGTCAATCTGTGGTTTTTCCTCAAAAGTCCATTTCAGACACTAATCTACATAGTCTTCACATGATTTGACCAAGATTATGTCTGGACTTTAAAAGAGACTGTGACCTCTGAGTTCCTTTCTTCTCAGAGTAGTCAGATAGGAAACGCCGACCTCATATAGTTTTTAAAATATGATTTTTGAAATAAAATCCTATATCATTTAAGTTTGTTTTTGTTCTTCAATCACCGCGGACAGGATGTTAACGGCACTTTGGTCAGAGGAAACTTACATCACGGAAAAGGACATAAGCAATTTTGATCTCGATTGAATCTAGGGACCCCTGGTATCCCTGTGATGTCAAATGACTATAGGAAACGCTGTTTTTCTTTGCAACTACCGACCGACCGGTGGTTTTATTCTACCGACTTTTAATAGCAGGTTAGCTGTAGTTGCTTGGTTTACTCGTGTATTTTCTAGGGATCATCCCTTTTTAATTTTCATGTGAAGGTAATTGTTTGTGTATATTGCCATGTAAGAAAAAATCGTGTAGCTATGAATGTTACTTTATCTAATTAACCCTAAAATATCTCAGATATTTACTGCAAAGCAAAGTCTACCCTACATTAAAATAGTTCTAACGTGACGAAAGCATAAGCCAAAGTCGGTTTATAATAAACAATGCTTATAATGTCTTATATAGATGATCATCTATTATTATAACAACTTTGTAAGTCATTTAAATTCGAGTATGAGCCGTGTCCGGTCGAATTTATATCGTAAAAAATGATTTTTTGATTGGACCTGCTGTAATGGAGTTTATAAGGAGGGAGGAATTGTATAGAGATGATAATACCAGATAATATGCTGCTTGTAATAAATTAAATATATCACCCTTATTGAGCTCTAAAAAAACCAGTCCACCACTATCCAAGCAAAAACTCTTCTCAAACAGAGAAAGCAGTCGAACCATTGATCACCACGCTTGCTCATGACGGGTTTGAGGCTTATAATAATGGTTTCCTTACGATGTTTTTCTTCACCAATGTCAGTAATGTCAAAGATAAATTTAGAAAATATATTAATTCCGACTTAATGAAATTCGAAACATCAAAAATACGAATACCGATTAATACAATTCCGAAATAAAAACGCATTGCAAAACTAAAAAGCAAGACAAATAACTGCAATCAGCAGGCAGCGTGCAAGCAGACATGCAGCATGCAAGCAAGCATGCAACATGCAAGTAGGCATGCAGCATGCAAGCAGGCATGCAGCATGCAAGCAGGCAGGCAGCAAAGCAAGCAGGCATGTAACATGCAGCAAGCATTGTTTCTGTCACGGCTCCGGCGCGGTGCTGCGGGGTTTGAGCGGCCCCACGCGAGCTTATCATCGCAGATGGTTTTAACGCTCACCACTGCAGCTTCGGCCTCAGCCACGGCGGCGGGCCTTCAAACCACCTGCTCCTCACCTCGCGGGCCACCCCACCCCTCCGCGCCGCCTACGCGGGCTTAAATTACACTCTAGGGTAGGGTAAGCAAGACTACGTGAAGGCGGTTTTGCAGCGATTCATTTCTGTCACTAAATTTTGTAGCACAACATGTTGACTTTTAGTTTATTCGAAGTATTGAAATCAAAATCAAAAGTCATTTATTCAAATTAGGCTGAGAATCAGCACTTTTTGAACGTCAAAATCACATAAGACAGTCCCCCCAAAACGCCCACCCTTCACCACTTCCTAGTGCTTTAGCTGGGAAGAAGAAGTTTGAAGAAGATTGAAAATCGGAATGTCGTTTTTCGGACCGAGAACCCTTCGCGCATTTGATTCTTCGAACGTATGAAAATCGGGAAGTAACAAATCGCATTTACGACTTTCGGTAAAATAAATTTGGTGATTTTTAATAATAGACAATAAAATTCTTAGGTATTATGAAATTCGGACTTTTGAAAACCGGCACATCGAAATTAGGAATAAAATATTTCGGAGTATTTGGGTGTTCCCTGTTTTATGAGTTGGTAATAAAATTTACTTTTGCCTATACAAAATATTATTTAAACCTTTTCTTTTAAGTAGGTATCTAAGTTTAAAATATTAAAAAGACAGGAAATGCAAGAGCAACCAAGTTTATAAAATACGTAAGGAGAACATTAATGGTTCTGCATTAAGGAAGGCATTTAAAGTCAAAGTATTGCTTTGTGTTGCGATTTTCATGAAAATACAATGTTTTTTTTTTATATAAATGAACTTGTATCATGTCTACGTAGCTAAATTACGTTTTATCAGTATTGAATATTAAAACAAAATATGTATCATTTTATTCTGACTTTATTGAACACTTGTTCCTCATCAGAATCACACTCTGTAGCAACAGCTCTATACAATTGTAACAAACGATCGTTAGGTCATCGCGCGCAAGTGGGACGTCCCACTGACGGATGCTTACACATGTTATTGACCCTGCCCTATTGTTAACGCCATATGGCCACCGAAATTATCTCGTGCCTTCACAGAAATGAGCGAAAACCCTCCCTAAAAACCGAAACCTTCTTTCAAACATGCTTTCCTGGTGTTGAAAGATATGCGAAGTACAATTTTCGAGTTAAAGACTAAATTTTTTTGCTCTTTATTATTTTGAGAATTTATGTTTTCGCATATGGTTAGTGGACGTATAGCAAATTTTTTATTTGTTTGTGTTTTAACATCTAAATTTGATGAGGTATCAAAGTTATGATGGATTTTAAAAGTAAATAACCAGAGAGCCAGATTAAAAAGTAGAAATACTAAAACCTAGGTGAATTTAATCAGATTTAATTTTCAAGAGCGAATCCTTAAGAATATTTGGCAAAGAAGTTTTCTTATAAATATTTTATTTAACACGAGCAAAAAATAAGAAAAACATTTTTTTCACGATGTTTACATGTTTACGCGTACGCATGCTCCCGGGAATCAAATAGGGAATAAATCACGTGCGACGTCTACAAAGGGGCTGAGCAATAAAAACTGTTGTCCAATTCCGAAATTCCAACAGGAAACAAGCAAGAAGGCTTGTATGTTTATTAAAATGTTGCACATAACATATATGTTTCCTTGATGCTTATCTACCGTTGGCCTATATGTATGCATTAATAAAACGAACTGAAACATTTTTAGATTAATTTAGTCATAAACTAAAATAAATAGGTTCTACAACTTACAAAATCTTACAATAAATGTATGGTACATTTTTATCTCACGAAGCGACGCGCGCTTTTCTTGAGGTAACCAAGTGTACAAACACGCTGTGAATGTGTGCGTGAAGACAACATATAACACACACCCGCACACACTTCCAACTTCATCATTATCTCGGACGGTACCGAAAGCTCCTGCACTTACACACCAAATCACAGCGTGTATAAACATTTGGTAACCACAAGTAAAGCGCAAGTTTATTCGTGCTATAAAATCACTGCAATGTTAGTGATGACCAAAAGGTGATTTTACTGCTTTTACACTTAAAATTTATTAATCACCTTCGTCACGACCTCGTTGGTTAGTGTAGCCCACACTTTACACAACTAATCTGTGAAAAAATACGTATCGAACCATTTCAAAAAGTCATTCTAAAACCTAGGCCTACACCATATGGGTGAAATGGCTTTTTTCAAACTACTTTAGTGTAATGGCTCGGAATTACGTTCAAAACAAGAGGTCAATTATCATTCGATAGACAAGGGTGGACGTGATAAAAACAGATCTCCTAACACATAATTACATAATTGTGCGCCCTCGCGCCGACGGGTAACGACGCCACACGAATATGGGTTAGCCAAGACCAAAAAATAAAATTACATAGTGTAGCGATAGTGTGGATAAGACAGTGTTTTTATATTTCAAAGAGTAAATACCTGTTTAGCAGGTACTAAAACATAAAAAGACGAATTCTCTAAATATTAAGAAACGTTTAGAAAAGTAAAGACTTTGCTTAAGAGTCTGCTAGGTACTTTAGCAGTCCCCACCGATGTGTCTTCACGTTGTCGTCGTGGTGGGGCTTGTGTGTCTCAATGATCTTGGAGCTTTGCCGGTAGAGTTACTCATGCCGGAAAGGTTCAAGTGAGAGACCAGACTAAGAGAGACACGGGGCAGAGTTCATAACATCGGAATTCTGCGAGAGGCGCACCGTTTCGGGATTTTAACAGTGCTCATGTTGCTGGGCGATGTGCGATTCATTCTCCGAGTTGTTGGAGAGTGAATGGGGACTCAATTGAAGAATTCTTCGTGGAGTGGGTCCGGGGTTGAGGTGTTTGTCGTGTGCCGTGTAATGGCCCACGGAGCGGGTCATTGGACGATACGTGATTTGTGATTCGGTCCTCTAATATTTTTAGAGGAGTGAATTGGGGATGGGGTTTTCGTCGTGTGCCGTGCGATGGCTCACGGAGCGGGCTTATCGGACGGTACGTGATTTGTGTGATTCGCGCTACTGATATATTTTTAGAGGAGCGAATCCGGGATGGGGTTTTCATTGTATGCCGTGCGGCTCACGGAGCGGGCCAGAGAGAACAGCGGTGAATTTCATTGGTTATTGGTGGAATTATTAGGCCGACAAGGACCAGAGGCCAGGGAGGGAAAAAAAAAAAAAATTGGTTAAGATATATTTAGGTTAACATAGAGGACTCCACCTCTTTAAAAAAAAAAAAACAATAAAATCATGAAGGCGAATTGTAAAAACAAACTACCCCAGGGGGGTACCGGTTGCACCGCAGCCGGAGAATCCCTCACCGAACTTAGTTCGGTCAGCCCTTCGTATTCTGGGGGGGGCAACAACCGCCAACAACCGTCAGTCGACGCAAAGAGCCAAGGTGGCTCATGTGCCCGAGGTTTGGAGTCGTTGGAGGTATCCAACACGTCCGCATCTCAGGGACCAAAACAGCGGACGCAAAGCGTCACAGAGGCACGTCCAGTGTCAGAGGGGAGGGTGACTAGGTCTCGCTTCAAGCGGCCGGCTACACCAGTGCGTGAGATGGTGAGCGACAGCGGTGATTCTGACTGCTCGCAAATGTCGCTCGCTTCCAAGGCGTCATCAAAAAGCAAGCGAACGCGGAAGGTAGCAGAAACGGAAAAAGCGGCGTCAGGGGAAAGTGGTTTGCCTGTTTCGGATAGGGCCATAGTGGAGAAGCTGGAGAGAGAGAACGCGGACCTGCGTTCACAAATCGCTAGCCTCACAGCTACGGTGGCACAAATGGCGGAACAACTCAGCCTCATCTGTAAGGGGCAGGTTGATGGATCTTTAGCGGTGACAGGACTAGCACCGGAAGCAGAGGCCCAGCTTCGGCGTTCCATCGCCATAGAAATTGGGGGTATGATGGACGCCAAGTTGGCTGCCATTGCGAGCAGGTTGCCACCTGAAAAGCCACTACGTCCGCCTCTTGCATCCGACGCAAAGAGGGCTGTGGCTCTATCGGAAGTTGCGCAGGATCCCAGCGTGATTCCTAATTCCAACAGGAAAAAAGGTAAGGGAAAGGGAAAAAAGGGGAAGGAGAAGTCGGTGGCTCCGGTGGTGGAGCTTCCCGCTGTACCTGCAGCAACCGCACAGGACATACAGCCTGCATCAACGGCTGAGGCGGAGTCTTGGTCGACTGTGGCAAAAAAGGCAAAGGCTCCTCAGTCCAATGCCACAGTTAGTGCCCCAGCCGCTCTACCCGTGACATCTACCCCCGCAAAGGGGAAAAAGCAGCCGGTCAAACTGCCTCGAGTTCCCGCTTCGGCAGCGATTACCATCGCGGTAAGGGAAGGATCACCCGCCACTCTCGCAGAAGTTCTGTTGGTAGCGAGGCAGCAGATTCGGTTGGCCGATCTCGGCATCGATACTGTTGGCCAGAAGAGGGCTGCGGATGGCGGAATGGTTCTTTCCATCTTTGGTGCAGACTGTTCTGCCAAGGCTGACAGCCTGGCAAACCGTATGAGGGAGGTCCTTGCCAATTACGACGTGCATATTGCACGTCCGATGAAAATGGCTGAGGCGAGGATCATGGACCTCGACGACGCTGTCACGCCAGCAGATGTGGCGATAGCGATTGCCGAAGCAGGTGGTTGTTGTTCCGGGGACGTAAAGGTGGGTGAAATCCGACGCCCACCTACCTCTCTGGGGCACGTCTGGGTTCGTGGTCCACTAGCGGCGGTAAAGAAGCTGGCGTCCAACAATCGCTTGCGGATAGGATGGACGTCGGTAAGGGTCGAGGTGTTGGAGGCACGTCGTATGATGTGCTTCCGTTGCCTGGAGCCCGGGCACGTCCGTCGCCGGTGTACCAGTGCGGTGGACCGGAGCACTCAGTGCTACTCTTGCGGAGGACCCCACAAAGCAAGAGAGTGCACGTCAGAGACTGTGCGGTGTCCTCTGTGTGCGGATCAAGGTCGACCAGCTGACCACAGGCTGGGAAGCAAGAAATGCGTTCCACGCAAGAAGGGGGCCTCACTTGCCCCGGCCACATTGCAGAGATCGGCGCCGGCACCACTGGGTGCAGGCTCACTAGAGGAAATGGATACTTCATCTTCCCAGCCCTGAAAGTCCTTCAGTGCAACCTGAACCACTGCTGCAATGCGCAAAATCTTTTTCTGCAGACTGTTGCAGAGTGGTCGGTTGCCTTGGCGGTGGTAGCAGAGCCCTATGGTCTCCGGGATCACCCTCGCTGGTTTCGGGACACTTTGGACTCTGTTGCTGTTTACTGGGCTGGTGGAGGCGGTGGGCCTCACTGCTCCCTTCTCGATAGGGGGCAGGGACATGTCGCAGTCGAATGGGGACATCTGGCCGTAGTGGGCTGCTACGTGTCTCCCAACATTTCCCTCGCCCAATTTGAGGGATACCTGGATGGGGTTGCGAACTGCATTCGAAGCAAATGCTTACCCCGTCCAGTGCTTGTCCTGGGAGACTTTAATGCTCACTCCAGAGCTTGGGGTAATACCCGGGATAGGCCGAGGGGACATGTATTGCAGGATTGGGCAGCTTCGCTTGACCTTCGACTACTGAATCGAGGATCCGTTGCCACATGCGTTCGATGGCAGGGGGAGTCAATCGTGGATCTCTCATGGGCGACTCCTTCTGTAGCACGCATGGTGTCGGAATGGAGAGTAGCAGAGGAAATGGTCACTCTTTCTGACCATCGCCACATCGTTTTTGATGTGGCTCTCCGTCCTTCTGGCGGCCCGAGCCGTTCAGGCTCAAGTCCACCGGCGCGTCGTTGGGCCCTCAAACAACTTAACCGAGATTTACTCGTCGCAGCTGCCAACGTCGCGGCGTGGCCAGATGATGGTGGATCCCAGGGGATCTCGCTCGATCCAGAAGAGGAGGCGACCTGGTTCCGGCACACAATGACGTCAATTTGCGACGCTGCCATGCCCCGGGTCAAGTGCGTCCAGCGTCCTGGTGCAGTTTACTGGTGGTCGGAAGACATCGCGCAGTTGCGGATTGTTTGTCTTAGAACCCGGCGCCAGTTTCAGCGCACCCGGCGCAGAAGGCAGCAGAGAGCTACGGAGGAGGAGATAGCCAGAGTTTATAGAGCTTACCGAGTAGCGACTATGGCGCTTCAACACGCTATCGCGGATGCTAGATCTCGGTCCTGGAGCGAGCTTCTCGAGGGGCTCGACAGGGATCCATGGGGGAAACCTTATAGGATGGTCATGGGCAAATTACGCCCGTGGGTCCCCCCCATCACGGAGACCATGGAACCGGCTCTGCTGGAGAGAGTTGTAAGCACACTTTTTCCAGTAGCCAGGGACAGTCCCTCGCCGCCCCCGTCATTATCAGACTGGTCAGACGAGTTAGGGGTGACGGAAGGGGAGCTCGACCGAGCCGTGAAGCGCTTGGGGGCTCGCAATACTGCGCCAGGTCCGGATGGTATCCCTGGCCGGGCGTGGGTTCTAACTCTGGCTGCTCTGGGTGACCGCTTGAGACGGTTATTTAATAGCTGTCTCCGTGCAGGCGTGTTCCCCTCTGGTTGGAAGGAAGCTGGATTGGTTTTATTGAAGAAGGAAGGCAGGGCCGCAGAGTCTCCCTCTGCATACCGTCCCATATGCCTGCTTGACGAGTCTTCCAAGCTCTTTGAAAGAGTGATTGCTGAAAGGCTCGTCGAGCATCTGTCGCGGGTTGGTCCCGACCTGGCTGATAGCCAGTATGGCTTCAGGCAGCGGCGTTCAACCATAGATGCGATTCTTCGTGTCCGCGCGCTGTCAGAGCAGGTGGTGCTCCGGGGTGGGGTGGCGTTGGCGATAAGTTTGGATATCGTCAATGCCTTCAACTCTTTACCCTGGGGTGCAATTAGGGAGGCACTGGTATATCATGAGGTGCCTCCTTATCTGCAAGTCATTGTCGGGGCATACCTACGCGACCGGCACATTCGCTATGTGGGCCGGGACGGTAGCGTTCAGCGGAGGGCAATTACGTGTGGGGTTCCGCAGGGGTCCGTTCTAGGTCCTCTCTTGTGGAACCTAGCATACGACGTGGTCCTGCGTGTCGATCTCCCCGTCGGCGTTAATATCGTTTGCTACGCAGACGATACTCTGGTGATAGCCGGCGGGGACACCTTCGAGGAAACCATCCAGCTTTCCGAGCTCGGGGTGGCAAAAGTCGTGGCGTCAATCCGCGGGCTGGGTCTTGAGATAGCGCCTCAGAAAACTGAGGCGTTATGGTTCCATAAACTGCCGAGGGGCAGAGAGCCACCCAGCTCGTTGGTCCATGTCGGAGATGCGGAAGTCCAGGTGGGGCGATACTTAAAGTACCTTGGCCTCACCCTGGACGGTCGGTGGGGCTTCGAAGAGCACTTCGAGCGCCTGGTTCCCCGGATCGAAAAGGCAGTGGGTGCTTTGCATAGACTGCTGCCCAATCTCGGGGGACCTCGGGAGGAAGTTCGCCGCCTCTACGCGGGTGTCGTGCGATCGATGGTCCTTTACGGGGCACCTGTTTGGTCAGGTAGACTATCAGGCGTCCGACGCTGCAGGACTAAAGTCAATAGACTGCAGCGGAAAATGGCCATTCGTATCGCGCGAGGATACCGAACGATATCCTTTGAGGCGGCAACTCTCCTGGCGCGCTTTCCGCCGCTGGACATCCTGGCGGATATGGACGCGAAGGTTTACGACCAGATTCGCGATATCCGCCAAAGCGGGAATAGTGTGCCAGGAAGCGCATTCGTAAGGCTGAGGCGGTGGGAACGGCGACACGCGCTCGAGCGGTGGCGCGAGCGGCTACAGCAGCCGCAATACTCGTGCAAGCGCGTTGTCGAAGCCGTCCTGCCGCACTTCGAAGCCTGGCTGAAAAGAGAGGAGCGCATCTCCTTCAGGCTCACCCAGGTGCTCACCGGACATGGTTGCTTCGGTGAGTACCTGAACAGAATTGGGCGAGAGGCCACGGCAAATTGCCACCATTGCGGAGGCAGCCTGGATTCCGCACAACACACGCTCGAGGAGTGCCCTGCGTGGGCCTCCGAGCGGCGGGTCCTGGTTGCCAAGATCGGGCGGAACCTGTCTTTGCCGGCAGTAGTGAGGGCTATGCTGGCAGAGACAGAGAATTGGGCAGCAGTAGCTTTCTTCTGTGAGACCGTGATGGTCCAGAAGGAGGCCGCCGAGCGGGATCGGGAGAGGGCTGATCCTGCTCGGAGAAGGAGGCGTCGGGGAGGCAACCGCCTTGGCGCCTGATACGCCGAGATCTGCTTACCAATCAAGGTAAGTGGACCTTTGGGGTCGCGGGTGCACAGAGAGGGGACTCTGTCCGCCCACCAAGTGACCCCAGGGAGGACGGTGGCACAGTGGTCACGTGCTGCCGAACA
Source organism: Brachylomia viminalis (assembly GCA_937001585.2). Classification (NCBI taxonomy): domain Eukaryota; kingdom Metazoa; phylum Arthropoda; class Insecta; order Lepidoptera; family Noctuidae; genus Brachylomia; species Brachylomia viminalis. The sequence continues at coordinate 10,773,961 of OW443310.2, read as the reverse complement.
TAGCGAGGCTCAGGGGAGGCCCCTTTACAGTCTCCCCAGGGATGTGCCTTACAGGCATTGCACAGGGGTGGTTCCGGAATTGGTCTTTTAAGAGGAACCGGGACCGCCCCTATGTGCTGATGGTGATCACCGGGGTGGTTTTAGTGAGGTAAAAATCCCACACTCCCCGACCTCCCTCCCCGGAGGTCGGGTGCCTTTTGAAGGTTTCCCCCCGAAAACAACAAAAAAAAAAAAAAAAAGGTACTTTAGCAGTAGTAAATAAGTAGGCAACGGCAGCTACTAGGTATAGTCATTATTTTTAAAGTAAGTAATACGGGCTGGTGTCCGCAACTCCAAGTCAATGCGCGTATTTTGCGTACGGAAGCGCGTACTTTGAAAAGTATCCTTGATTCGGCCATATAAATATATCGGCATCGGTATCGGATGCATCCTTAATAATGATGTAATCGTGTGCACAGGATTTTGTTTTCTCGGTGGTCGGATATACGTACCCGTGACTGTACCTACTAAGCGAAAATATCTCAAAGAGCAAAGGCAACACCTGCAGTAGCATAAATAAAATAAATGAATTACAACGACTGAGAAACCAGACAAATCAAAGTAAAATTAAAAAAAAACTGTAACAAAATGTTCTTTTTTCAAGAATAATCCTCAAAGCAATTTCCTCTTTAGCATTGTAGGTATTTACTCCGGAAAAATAAATTAGGCTTGAGCAACAGTTGGAATAGATTAATGAGACAGTAAAATATTAATAAGCTATTAGAATTCCTTAGGTTTAATAATATAAGCTAAATAAAATGGTTAAGTGTCAAGAGTAGAATTAATAGCTTTACGAAATCACTTTGCCACACCTGAGTCGCACTTTTTTTCAAAGTCACGGACAAAAGTATTGGCAAATAGGCGTATAAATCATTTTTATTGCTTGAATTGTGTAAAGATTACACTATATTATTATAAGTAAAAGAGTCAATGTTTGTTTAATATACTCAAAAGCATTTAAAAAACTTTTTTTTACGAAACCACATTTCATAATCTAAGTTATGTTTGGTACCATAATAGAATAACATAATTCAATCATTAAAAAACACAAAAAAATATATATTGTAAATGTATAAATTTTAACACAAATATTTTAACAGGCGTATCCACACTATTCCCGCAACGATCCGTGAAGATAGAACAGAAAGGGCCGAAAACAAGTTTTAATAAGAACGTGGAAGTAAAATATTTTCTGTACCGGAATCGTTAATAACTGTAAGTTGCGGTCGAAGTCAGCCAGGCCGAACTGACAATTCCCTTTTAATTTGAAAGCCTGAGCAGGATTCGGGCTAACAAGACGCCGCCTAATTATAGCTTAGCCAAAGAACAAACAAGATCCAAAGGCGATTTAGGATGGTTATAACGCCATATGTTATAAGATAATTCGCGTGATTATTGACGTGCAACAAGCCTTTGTGATTAAATAACGTGAATTTATAAGTTTTACAATGAAACTTGACAACATAATGTGTATTTTATCGATCAAATTCGTTATGATTGAAAGTCTGGTTGAATACAAAGATTAAATTGTAAATTTACAAGACGCGAATCAAATAGGTATTCAGCAACATAATTTCTTGCTAATCAAGAACCGTATTGAATTTAGATTGAGGAAAGCTGTAATAACGTGTATTAGATAGTTACAGCAAAAGCTTGTTATCAAACCACTCGTCTGAAACTAATGATTTGCTGAGCTAATAATCTCTTCGACAAACAAGTCAACATGATCAGACATGGTTAGCAGTAGTCTCCGGTTAATTGGCCAGCCGATGTTGCTAGGCTTGTTTTACGCCTGACAAACTTCCTAGATACTTTTGAGAAAACACACTAAGCGATTCCAATTAGACTTAAATTGTTGCCTTGTTATTTTTTGACATCTGCAGTTGTTAAAAGTCTTAATTCCCAATATCAGAGTTGTAGCTCACTGATTGGGTACATGGAAAAGATGGTCGTCAAAATGGGACATGACATAACTCCCTTGAGCTAGTTTGTCAACATTGGATTTGTTTTCATAGTCACGGGAAGACATGATGAAAATACCCAAAATTATTACTCACCAAATATGAACTTAGATATCTAAGCTTCACAACAGCTGACATTTTTTTTGTCAATTCCCAAAGGAACAATATTATTTATAGCAAACATTACATGTCACCACACAAACTGATACGAGTACTGAACCAAACACAGAATAAATTAAACCAACCACCATACCACAATAAACTGTATACTATGATTCTGAATTCATTATTAAGTTTCAAACTAAAATTACCCTCGTCTCTATTGGTGATAGTTAGTTCACGATCTATCCTTGTGTTATGCATATTAATAAGCTTACGATGTTATTAAGGAGATGTGTTACAGCATCCTTCGTTGGTCTTCGACGTCGGTCCTTCTAGGAACGAGGCAAGCATCATGAATTAGTCTGCTTGATGTAGGTAATGACAGGGAGAGCTAACGTCCTGTATATTATTTATTACTTTGGTGAATTTGAAATTGATGTGTAGTTTTGTTGCTATGGCATTGCTTAGATGTGGTATGATAGGATGCTGTAGCTACCATTATTTTAATCTTAACAATGTTTTAAGAATTTATTATCTTCAGCCTTAACACGTTTCAGTATTTGACCAAGATTATGAAAATGTTTTCTGGGAACTCGTCATAATGAAACTGACTTCATATACTACATTTCAATGGTGAACCCATCTCTTAGAACTCACTAGGTAACGGTCCATGTTTTCTTAGATTCAGAGCTTAGAATTAGATACTCTGGCAACATTTCAAAGCAATGTTTCACCTAGATCTCGTCTTTATGTTAAGCCTGATTTACTAGATTACTCTATCTTCCGCAGCATAATCAACTTTGACTTCTGAATAAGATTATAATTTTTCTTAATTTTTTATTAGCAAGTTTTCACAAACATTAAATAATTAGTTCTACTTAAGTTCGTAAAGGTCTGTAGCAGATCGCCTAAACGTAAGTTAACAGACTGTTTTAATTATCTTTTCACGTCACATTTCGCCGAGTAATTGCTGGCGAGGCTCAAGTAACAAATTACAACAAACGGCTACAACTAATATTTATCTTATTTTAATGTTGAAGATACATCGCCGCCGCCAAGACGACAGTTCACATAAATTCTGCCGTCTTCTAGGAAATGAATAACAATTATGATAATAATTATCACGCCTTCACAAGCCTGATCTTCAACACGGCCATAATAATAATTAAGACCGTAAAAAGCGTTATCTTCAAACCAGTAATGTTCAAACAAAAACACTGTCGCTGTCGAGCTCTTGATTTCGATTTACGACGTCTAACCACTGGACAAAAGCCAAATTACCTTTGCCGCCTACGAACCTCAATATGGACACAAATTCTTTATAGCTGGAGTACAATTTGAGGCTTCACTCGTAAAAGCAACATCATTTTGACTTTTTGTCACAGTGAATCTCATCTGTCGGAGGTAAACTATCAAATTCTCACAGCGATTACCGTATCAGAAGGAATAAGCAGGAACGGGATACTTCCAAATTTTAATGAATTATAATTATAAACAATTACTGGCTGATTTAATGAATGGATGAAATACAGTAGAATATTTTAGAGGGAGACAAGTTTATTCAAATTTTGGGTTGTAAGAAAAGGAAGTGAGATAGACAACGCCTACGTAGTTTCTTTGAATGTATGATTCGGCGAGCGATAAAAATCGCCGGTCTTATTCGTCAGTCTTTTTTTAATTAGTGAGGGGTCCGACATGTGAACCGAGGTGGCGGCCATTGTATGCTGAGTAAGTACGACATTTACAAATGACTGGACTAGTAAGACGTGGACATTGAGAAGGACGCGGGATAAAAGAAATGACGGAAGACCGACTCATTGTTTTTATTTTATTTAAAAATCAATGTATTTTGGCCAATGTGCATATTCCCGTTTAATACGTAGAACATCTGACAAGACATTTTGTGATGGAAGCTAGATATTGGTGTTTTACAAGCGAATGGACAAGCAGTCATTCTAGGGTATTATTAAACTAGCTTTTGCCCGTGGCTTCGCCGCCGTAGATGTCGGAAATATCCCACGGGAACGTACTTCCGTGATTAAAAGTACCTTGTGATAAATCATAAATGATTTTATTTCTGTAAGTAGGTTTTAACAAACACTTTTACACGTCAATCGTATTTTAAAAACTAGATGAGGTCGGCATTTCCTATCTGACTACTCTGAGAAGAAAGGCCGAAACAAACTCAAAGGTCACAGTCTCTTTTAAAGTCCAGACAAAATCTTGGTCAGATCATGTGAAGGCTCTGTAGATCGGTGTCTGAAATGGTCTTTTGAGGAAAGAACCACACATATTGAGTGGACCTGTCCAGTCAGTGCACGCAATTGTCAGCAATCGTGCAGCTCAACTTAGACTTAAGGAGCTCAAGTTTGTGTTAATCCAGGTTATAAACTGTCTGTGTGTCAAATTACCAAATATGTTCAGCCGTTTTTGCGCCAATCCGGAACATATATCCAGACATACAGGCGAACATTCAACAACAAAAATTCTAAAAACTATATTTTCGGCATTAGACTCGTTCCCACACCTCGTAGCAATTTCTTTTTTCCATAAATATTCAATGTACAGTTTTGGCTTCGTTACTATTTTATTAATGTATAGATTATTATATGTAATAATATATATCCACTTTGTCAAAGACGGTTGCATCAAAACATCAAAATTATGGTGATGCATATGCATCGCTAATCTAATACTGTTATCGAATTACTAACACTTGTGCTTACCCCAGAAATGAATAAACGCAACGTAACGATACATTCATATTAGAAGAAAAGAACTAACACTTTCCTCAACATATAATCTTATAGCATGGTTATTAAACTTGAAAGTTATTAAGTAGCAAGCGATTACACCTATAAGTTAAACCCGTTTTATATTTTACACTGTTCGTTTTCTTGATTCTTATTCATTCCGTTTCGCGTTTAGCTCGTGTGAATTATGTCAGATAAGGGGGAAGCGCCTCGCCGCAGGAAACGCCCTGGGCGTCGGGAATCCCAAGCCGATTCCCGGCCACCGTAGGCGCGGGCTTGCGGACGGCGATCAATGGGTAGCTCGCCGTCCGATATGGACCAGGCCTGGGTCGACGGCGCGTTGTGTTCCACGCGCGCCTCAGAGAAATGTCAGCACCAACGACGTAGTCCGCTAGAGCCAGGACTGCCAGGGTGGCGAGAAAGTCCGAAAGGGTCACCGTGCACGCCCTCCCGCTCCGCCCAGAGCGGGAGAAGTTATTTGATGAATTCTCACCCTACAAAAAAAAGGGGGATGCGCCAGGGTAGTCCGCGGAATGTTGATGATTTTAATAATTTATAATTCTGTAAATAAATACTTGTTACGGTCGCGAATCATATTTTGTTCAACTTACAACCTGACACGTTACTGACCTGCAAATTGCAAAAAACGTAAGAAAAATTTAATTTGGCGGGCTAGTCTTCTTAACTTTCAACATAAGATGCCTGATGATATGATGATGATGCTTAGATGATGATTCGATTTTGAAGGTCTTATTACAATCTTATAAGATTGTACTTACATACCTAGATGTAGTGAGAATTTTCTCTGATTATGTAGATTTCTGGAATAACAATGGCGTATTTGATCAGTTACTATATTGGGAAACTACCCCGTTGGTCTCGTGGTTGTAAGCGAAACTACTAAACATGGCATTTCTTGATTCCCAGGTCGGGCAAAGTTTTATTGGGTTTTTCCATTAGGAATTTCTGATTAACAGCCCGGAGTTTGGAACTTGGCGGTGTCATACCTCCGTGTTTGGGAAAGCACGTTAAGGCGTTGGTCCTGCGCCTGATCTCTCTCCGCTCGTGTCGGATTGCCGTCCCATCGGACTACGAGAGTGAGGGATGAAAGAGTGCACCTGTGTCTGCGCACACACTTGTTCACTATAATATATCCCGCGCCGAAGGCCAGTCTCCGTTGTGATTGGCCGCCATGCCCGAAATACGGTCTGGAGAACCATTATTATTATATTGGGAGTCAAAGTTTTAGGATATACACTAATGGTGTGTTAGCTGTAGAGCATTGGTGACCCAGTGGTAACGGCCGTGACTTACTTACGGTCGTAGGTTCGAACCCAGACAGGCGCTTTACTTTATGTAAATTATTTCACCACCACTGCTCTCAAAACGATGAAGGAAAACATCGAGAGGAAACTGGCATGTCCAAGAACCAAAAATTCGAAAGCCATGTGACATAATATACCAACCCGCACTGAGCCCACGTGGTGGATTACAGCCCACTCCCTCTTACCGAGAGGAAGCCTGTGTCCCAGCAGTGGGAACATTATAGGCTGATGATGATGATGTGTTAACGCACGTTCGCACGTACGTAAAAGTATAGGTGGGAGCGTTTATCGAGCGTTGAAAATCCAACACTGTGCTTTTTCGACGCGCTGGGATGCAATCTGTTACATTTTCAATGCTCGGCGCAACGCCGAGAGTTGAAAATCCAGCGCGTGATAAAATCCCGCCGCAATATTTTGACGTCCGTGCGTACGTGGACTTATATCTAGCTCATTCTGAATGACATTGTATCAATCAATGCGATTACTTAAAGATCCCTATGATTGATATTATGCTTGATTGGCTGGTGTTTACCAGGCATTGCGTAGAATGAAATGTTTAAAACCTGGTTAGAATATCTACATTGTGTTAGGCCATAGTCTATTATGTCTTTTTTATTCAAGATAGTATCTCATTATGATATCTAACATACTTGTACATGATAAAGAAATGCCTAATTACAAAATATACAAATTAAATGCTATATCACATTAGCTTTTTACCACTCAACCATCTTTGCGAAAGTACTTTCGATACATCATCACAGAGATAGTAATTTGCGCTAAACAATAAAACGTTATTAGTATGTAGGTACCTAACAATTTGCATAAATTAAATAGAGGTTAACACCGTATAATTCTTTCATTCGACGAATCAGCGAAGTGTAGTTACAAAGCAAACAAAATGATTAGCAATGCTAATCGGGACATAATTGTAGAGTATTTAGATTATTTTCTGCATTGAAAATTGTATGGTTGTTACCTCGGTTTATAAGTATTCTTCGAAAGGCTTCGCAAATGACCAGGGGTGCGTGGGGAGGGGGGACAGATGATCAATTGTATACTGAAATTTCTTTGTTATAAGTAAATTATAAAAATAATTATTTTGTTGTTACTGTGGAAAGGTTTGTTTATCATAATTACGCGAATGAAGAGTTGTGTAATTTGTAGATGATGGTGTTTTCATTGTTCTTTAGTTGTGCAATGGCAAGGGATATTTACTAGACTTGGATTTAAACGTGGTTGACTGAGCGTTATATTTGTTAACAAACGATACAATTAATCTGACAAAATGTTTTTCCTTGTTTTTAGATAATAATTGAGCCAGTTTGCCTTGATGACAGATGTAACCGAGAATCTTAATGCTATCGATCTTACGTATCTTAACTACATAACATAAGTTCAGAATCCAGAACTATAAAATATTATCCTTGATTTTAATTCCTTAGTCTAGAAATCAGTGACTATCGCTGAGAAATAAAATTCATTTATGGTTTTATGTTGCTAATTCTTTAATAACTATACATAATTGTCTAAAAGTCAGATCACATTTATTAACAAAATAGTTACCTAAGTATAAATTGTTATTAGCAATTAATCAAGCTCTCAAAATCTTAATGAGTGTTGATCAAAGTGTACCAAGTAAATCTCGTAGCTATAAATTAACTTGTTTTAATCAACTAGCTTTTATCAATATTAGATAGAGAACAAAGAGTAATATTGATTATAAAGCCTAACAAAGCTCTGAATTGTATCTGAGACTAAGGAAGTGGTTCGACTGCGAGCGAGTAAACTCCAAGCAAACTACTACTAAAAACGGCTATTGTCGCTCAAGAAGCATTTGACTTTCCACCGTGACTGGCCTATTTTTGGCCAAAGAATCAACATTGCCATGGAACGAGGCCTTTTGGGTACTTTTCTTGGTGACAGCGATGTGAACCCACTTTTTGATGACCTATAATTCTTTCCCCTCCTTTTTTAGATACATGTACATATTATTTTATAAATATTATGTAAATATAAAGAAGCGTTTTACTTTCGTATTAAATCTCTCATTAGTAAATTTGCTGCTAATTCTTAAGTTCGCTGTTATTATTGGTTGATCAAAATCACATAGCGGCCATCAGCCATGACATGAGATTTGCTAACAGATTAAATTAGAATTAGGAGTTTTCAAATGAGTCACGCGTAGATTAGCAAAAATCCAGACTACTATTTCAAAGGTATATATTATAATAGGCTGTCTAAATTTACTGTAAATTACTGCCGGACATCATCAACTAAGCTTGTCACACTTGCCAGAAATGGCTTGCCTGAGGGACGATTTCCGTATTTTTAAGAACGATCGCATTCTAAAATATGTCAAAAAATCTTCTAATTTTCATAACTTCTTTGACATTTTATGTCGCTGAGATGATATTTAACTACGGAAACAAGCGCAAGCGCTAGTTTGGTACAAGCGATAGACTTTAAACAATACGGGTTCGTAACGTACTACCGTCTCGAGTGTGACCGCACCCTTTGCCTTAACGAGTCTAGGCGTGGAATCTAAACTCCACGTAAAGTTCAGATATTATCTTCAATATCGGGAGCGTAAATAACAAAATATTGGCAGATTTTGTAAAGTATCGCCTTGTGTTTTTTTTTAAACCCCGACGGAAAAAGATGGCTGTTATAAGTTTAGCGTGTGTATCTGTATGTCGGTCTGCAAAATCGTAGCTCCCAAACGGCTGCATTGTTTTTTTTTTGTTTTGCTTGAAATTCGATTTTAAAGACCATCAAAGCAAAAAAATAAAAAAAAAAATATGAGAAAATCTGTTCAGCCGTTTTAGAGGTTTTAGTTTGTTTTTTTTTATTTAAAATTTAACTTTTTCTTTGTAGGAGAGTGCGGTAGATCTTCAATGCTTAAGATTATTTAGTGCGTTGATTAAGGTTCAATGTTAAACCCTTGCCGTGAAGTACGAAAGTGCTATAATGTTTTTGTTAATATCTATACAATTTTCTAAAAATAATTCTAACATATCGACAGCATCATAATATCCTATTAACCTATCACCATTTACAGGTTGAGTTGATTGAAGCAATATTATCAGCTCATGGAAATGCCTTCACCGTTAAGCTTTAAAGCTTCAGTGCCTGTGCCTATTAGCCTAAACCATTGTTTTGAAACAATTAGTACGATAACCCGCTAGATATATCTATGACGAGAACATTACGTTAGTAAGAAGTAAGTAGAACATTAATATTGGCTTCATTTACTCCAAAAGTAATTACTTAAATACAATGCTTATTATGCCCTGTAGAATTAACTAGGTCAGGATTTGCAGTTAATTGAAAACAAAATTATCAGCAGTTAGTAAATTAATCAACTGGCCATTAGTTGTTTTTTTTAAGATATTTACAAAATGTTTTAACACATACATGATCTTAAACATCTCAGCAAGCTATGGAGAGAGCTATGCTTGTAGTCTCTTTGAAGGATAACATCTGAAACGAGGTGATCCGCCGGAGAACCAAGGTAACCGACATAGCCCAAAGACTAAGCGAGCCAAAGTGGCAATGGGCTGGTCACAACTCTCGCATAATCGACAATCGTTGGGGAAAACGAGTTTTAGAGTGGAGACCGCGTTTAGACAAAACATAGTGTGGGACGCCCGCCGGCCAGGTGGAGTGACGACTTATCAAGTCGAAGCCAAGAAGGAAGCTGATGAAGCTGAAGCAGGCAGTCGAGGAGAGCTGAACATCAGGCTCAGTGGCATTCACTAGAACCGTCCATCAGTAGACGAATATAGGCTAATGATGATGATGATGATCTTAACAACATATCTACTTGTAAACTTCTTAGAATATTTTTGTTGGATCATCCGAAGGAAAATTTTCAGGAACCTTCTCGGTTGTAAGATTCCCCCATAATTATTTTCCAGAACACATCCCTAACATAATATAACATCACGCCTGTCTTCCAAAGGGTTAGGCAGTAGTGTACCTATGGTACACCCAATTTTAGCCAGTTACGTTTAAGCTCACAGTAAGGAGCGAGATTCCTAAAGTCAACACTATGAATATGTCATCAAGACTTTATAATATCCTCAATGTCAAGAGTTAATTATAACTCCAAAATCCACTGACAAATTCTGCCACAATTTTCATAATTACAAACCAACGTACTGCTTCATTTCATGTTCATATTAATTAAAGTCTCTTAAGTAGTTTCCAAGTTATAACTATTAAATGGTAAGTCGCGAGGAGCCACAGCCACAGTCCATTATGAGCTTTCATCTTAAAACTTGATTCAATATAAAGGTAGGTATAGTCCTAGGTAAACACTGCTGAATAAAGCAGGTGTATACAGAACTCTTTGATATTGGATTTAAAAAAGTTTATGGATTCAAAGCTATTGAACTAAATATCACAATAGGAAGGATATGTGACAGACTAGAGGACCAACGCACAAAAGTTTTTGAGTGTTACGACAAACGTTATATTGCTGGCAACCTGTAATGTTCTCTCCTTTGATTCAGCAACAATAAGAGCGATATTCGAATGGCAAAGGGGTTCATATCAGTATCACACTTCGCAGTCATGTGAATGACATGTTCAAAAATGTCTCCGAGATTTTTTTGACAATACCCGGTAATTGGTGGGTTGGGTACCTGGGCAATGGTTTTGTTAAACTACAATACAGCTGGTCTACAAAGGGATATATACGGAACAAGAATATCACAGTAATTTGCTCATTGAACTTCTGCTGTAATGAATATAGTGGCTTTAAATGGATTTGATTGCGTACCTATTATGTTTTTTTTAATCGCTATTTATTATATACCACGTCTATTTTCTTGAGGTTTTTAAATACTTGAGTAAATAGGGGAATTGATTGGGCATGTGCGGTAAATGTCAGCTATGAATAGTAATAAAAGAATGTATTCGGTTGATTAAATGTTGGTGAACATGGTCCTAAAACAGGATGTGAGAATCTGAGTTGTAAAACGTTGTTTGCGACTATTCCAAAACTATGCTCCAAGTAAGAAAAATGAAAAAAAAATTGTTTCTTCTCACCATTAAAAGTTACAAATATAAAAATAGGCACATGACAAGTATTTCAAAATTTTTGTGGTAATCATAATAAGGTACACAGTGTGTTGACCCTAGCCCCTGAACTAAGCGGGAACCTGTATCACAGGGGATATTGTTCAACTACTGACATTCTAATATTTATCTTAGGTCATCTGTGCGTCACTACTATATACAGGGTTATTTGTAATACGACGGCAATCCATTAAGGGGAGGTAAGGGATGTAATTTGCAACCAAATTACTCCTTATGACCCCTATGCAAATGTCAACCATTTTGAGTAATTTGACATTATATATTTTTTTGAAGATATCTGGTATCTTATTGTATCTCGTTGGATAGCTGAGAAGTTGTACATATTTTTGGAATGTTCTGTCGATAAAGTATAACCATGTTTTTTTGCAGAAATCAACCATTTAGTCAAATAACTGGCTCAAAATGATGTGCTCTGATTTAAAAAAAAAATATTAAAGATAATTCTTATTTTATGGTTGACTATTATGTATTGAAGTAGACGCAGACAAAAATAAATAAAAACAAATCATAAATTGTTTTTTTTTAATATTTTTTCAAATTTGTATACCGCCAAAAAAATATAAAATGTCAAATTACTCGGAAATGGTTGACATTTGCGTAGGGGTCATACGGGGTCATTTGGTTGCAAATAACCTCCCATACATCCCCTTAATGGATTGCCGACATATTACTAATAACCCTGTATAATTCGTCTTAGTAAGTACCAGTAGCGAGTGCACATCAAAGTTAAGAATTAAATTAATGATGAATGCAAAAATTACCAAAATCACAAAAGAAATTAAGCTTCATAATCCCAAATACCGTCTGAAAAAAAGAAAGAGGAACAATGGTGTACTGACCTGTTTTTTGCGGAAAGGTGGCGCGTCGGCGTTAGCGTGAACATGGAAAGAAAAAGAACCAAGTGTTAGGCAGCAATAGGGCACATTATTAAGTAGACAGGAAAATTATAATATACAGGGTGGCAGGGACATTGATGCACAAATTGTAACCACGTATTCAGCGCATGATTTTAGAACCCCTAGTGTAAAAATTTTTCGTCGACGATAAAAAAAATCATTGTTTTACCATATATTTTGACTGCGTAGGTAAACGGTAAACTTTTTTTAAATAACTGACGAAAAATTTCAACACGTCACCGGCAACTGAAGGGACACGGGTGGGTTTTAGTCAGTAAGAGTCTGATGAGTAAGAGTCTCGCTCCGCTCAGAGCAGGAGAAGTAATTTGATGATTTCCCACCCTCAAAAAAAAACGGGTCCAGAATAATGTACTGAATCCATGGTGACAGGATGCACTTCGATGTTCCTACCACCCTGTATAATAACTACAGCCTTTTATTAGTTACTTTACCTCTGACAGCAGCAACCCAATGGCAACCATATTGTTACGATTATAAAGTTCACTGTGATTTTGACAGTAATGCAAAATTGGAGGTAAAATAACTATCAAAGGACTGAGAACCATTAAGAGCTTACGTTCGTTAAAATAACTGGCATAAGTAATAACAAAAGGAATTTTCTACAGCAATAAAATAATTATTTATACCTGTCTGAAAGACATTGAAGTGGTTTGTCGAATCGACAGTAGTAAAAGTAAAATTGTCTCCTATCGTGATAAGCGGTAAAGAAGCAGTGATAAAGTTTTGTTAACGTCAATTATTTTTGGTCTCAAAAGACACTTTTTTTTTCTACAAATTGTCTCTTATGCTATAAAAATTTGGATGGCCCAGAAATGTAGACCAAAAAGCCCCAACGACACTCCTGATTTAGTTCATGTCCATTTGATCGCGGCTTTTAATTGGAGAACACAAGGAAATGAAGAAACTGTTTGTAGAAACAAAAACAACTCGTATGTACGGAGAAATCTGTTCGATTATTAACGTACCTTTACATCAACAATAATCTATACGCGAAATTATATCAACGTATAAGAGACCCCTTAACTCGGAGCGAAGCTTTTAGTTACGTCGAAATTCGCAGACCGCAACATCTGGCGTGTACCTCCTACCAGAATACTCGTAGATTGCATTTTGTCTACTTTCGCTAACGAATGTGCAACGTACACCCCAAAACCAACCCTCCTCAGAAAACATAAGGACGCGTTTTCTTTAATAATGAATCCTGAAATTTCCGGGTGCTTGCGACGTTTTTGCGACGGAAACACGTTTCAATCTGTTGTCTCCTGTTTCGGTACTATCGAGCTATTCTGTGCAGATGCGGATTGCGGGTAGAAGAGACACAAACTCGATTTCCTTGGGACCAATTTCGTGAAAATGAAAACGCAAAAATTACTATGAGATATAACATAATGGATACCTAGAAATGTTCCGAAGTTGCGTTTGGGGAGCGGTTTGTTCCATAGATATTACAGTTAGATCAAATTGTGTCTAGGTACCGTCTCATAATCTTTTGTGGGATACAAGATGGGACAGTGATGATATTAACATTGTCTCCTCAGTGTTCGGCTTATTTTGTGTAGGTACGAATGTTGTTTTTGTAGGGAAAAATATTGGAATATAAGGAAATATTAAATACCTACTCATATGAAGAATTTATTTTTCACCTCAGCACGTCAGCACCTCAAACGATTACGTTTTTCTGCATAAAGACAGTGAGCAAAATTCGATTTTGCTGCGTGCGTGCGACGACGTAACCTTTTAATTATTATTTTTTAAATGTCGAGAGCAGTGCTCACAAAATGCGAAAGATTTGAATGTCACTTTGATCTGTCACTTCGATACGAATAAAGCGACAGATAGAGACGAGTCGACTCGAAGTTCGATTTTCAAATTCCATACCTAGTAGAATCAAACAAAAATCAAAAAATAAAACATTCGGATACGCATTAACCTTAAAATTGCAAATCATCTGTAAAGGTTTTAAATGCAATTGTTTTTTTGATATTGTTTGTTTTACAAATATACACGTCGTTTAATTTTTACAATGTTTTGTTTTTTTTTACCTTTCGGTAATAATTATGTTGTCGCTGCTGAGGCGAAAAGTTGTATGTGTTACACGAGACTAAAGTTATTAGCATCTCCTGTCCTCCATCCTTCGCTTTCTAAAAACCAACTTTGCTCTCTAGTTACACAAATAACTATTTAAGACGTTACACTATCAAACTACAGTATAGCGTCTTATAAATTAATTCGTCGAAATTAAAAATGATATGTGTAGGTTTAATTTGAAATAAATAGATATTCTCCTACGGCAAAATCTACTAAACCTTGGTATACATTAGCTAGAACTATAGAAACAATGCAAACGATAAAAGTAAGAAATACAATCTTAATATTCCAACTTACACTGCCTAAGGAGAATAAACACAGGATTTCATATTAGCTCACTATAATAGTATTCTTTGTGTTTCTTATAATGTTGAAGAAAGTAGTTATATTAAACAAAGTTAGCGTAAAAGGATTGTGCGGTAGCGCTATAAGAGATCAAATAAAGTTTTAATATTTTTTCCCTTTGTTTCCTCCTTTCTTTTCATCTCATTTGCAGCACTTTCTGTCTGCATTAAAGTAGAAAATGATATGCTTTAGAGAAGCAGTTACAGTTTATATAATGCTAATAAACGGGTTCCTAATATTATCAGTTAACTGTCTTCGGAGAAATGGCAAATTGCGGATTGATAAAAATCTTTGTGGAATGCTCAATTAAGTGGAATGAGTAGACGCCAATTTGGATTACAAGACAATAGCACGGCGATGACGGATAAAATCACCAAACATAGTTCTGAGTACTGTAGACTCACGCTTAGCAGCAAATTTTGTTCCAATAGAAAAGCCATACGGTTTGTGCAAAAGCTTCACTACATCTCGTACCCATCAGAAAGATTATAATAGGAAAGGAGGTACCTACAATTAATAAAAAAAAAACAATCGCCCCTGCATATCATCATACATTTTGAAACAATAACAATGATATCACGCCCATCAATTCGAACGGGACTATGTGATATGTATCTATAGAGCTTCGAGCGTCGTTTAATAAATCAAACACATTATATCCTATGATTGTTCCGATACGTTATTGTCTCACATCAATAACTACCTCTGTTTACACAGACCCTCTATAGGCGGTTGGTAGAATGGTAGAATCGTATATAGATACGTCATACACCAGAGATTTTATCGGAACAATAATAATATTTACCTACTTTCAACCGAGCCGAACAGAGCTTCTGTTTTGCTGAAACTTCGTTAGTTTCTACTAAACCTCAATTGTTACTATTTCTTTTTAATTTTGTGGGCATATCTAAAGCTATAATCATACATCTTTCTGTTTAGATGTGTGATTAAATGGCCGAATAAAAAAAAATATACCCGAGAAAGTTTAATTATTTCTCTCGGTAGTGCTTGCTCTAAATAAATATATTTTTTTCTTGTATTTGAGTGTGAGAATCTTCAAACACTCAAATACAAAAAAAAAATGTGATACCCCTCTTAACAAATAACAGTTCTACTATGATAGATAGCTGTATTACATTTACTAACTCGTCGTGTCTACTTCGTTTGCTAAGATTCTAATCCATCCTCAAAATAATGAATTCCGCATTTGAATACTCTACTTCTACACTCATTTGTCGCGCAAACACATGACTGTCGCCCACAGTCCAAACCCTTATCAAAATCTCGGCCGAATGTTTACAATGTGCAGTGGTTCTTATATGCGTAGATACTTCAAATACATCCGCACGCTTGAAGGCACTCCAATTTCTTAGTCCTAAGCAAACATGTTCGGCGGTAGTAATTGCTCACAATGTTTACAATCTTATATTGTGTATCGAAGATCAAATATTGTCTTTGAATGCATCAGCTGTCTTACCTACAGCCGCGATTGTTATTTGAGACGAATTTTCAGAAGTTAATTTAGCGTTGATTTGATTTTTATTTTGTTTGCGTCGAAACTGCGAACGGATTCTTTCCATTAGATTGCACAAGAATGGAGTTTCGATAGAGATTTGGTGATGTTGGTTCTTTTATTAGTTTTACTTTACATTAATCGTTGTTCATAGTTAGATCACTAGATAAAAATCCGACAAAATATTTTAAAAAATTGAGGGCACAAACAAATGACCTCGTAAGAAAATAAATTATCTTCACTGTTTCAAATATCAATTCGTTACAAAATACTTGAGAAGCTTAATGCAAAAAGACAAGGAATTCATGGACTAGTAAAGTTACGCCCCAGTTTACGGAATTTATAGCGTTTTAACTAAAGACACCATAAACTTGACTTGTACACACCCAGGACTACGCCCACCAACAATTTGCTAAGTAGCCTTTATGAAATCTGAATAAAAAATGGCGGTAAACCGATATGAATGAACGGCATTTACTGTCCGGCTCTCTAAAGTTACAACACTACAAAGACGCTACCATGTAATTCGAGACACTAAAGGAAACTAAGGCGACAGTCGACTGGGACACTAAAAAAACACTTTCAATCGAGCGCAAAAGAAATTTAATATGGCACTGCAACGTGGATTAAATTTTGCACAATCTAAGACGCGATCGGCAGCTGTTGCCAGAAAATTTGTCAACAATTGATGTGATGAGATTCAACGAAAGGGAAGATAGAACAATTCCCCTGAAATAATCGAGATAAAGTATCAACGATGGAGCCAGAAAGTTTGATGATATAACAAAAACAATGAAGAAATCTAAACAATAGATTTAATAGTTCATCAGGATGCCCTTGGATGACTTTCTTTCAAAATATTTAACGAGTCCCTATTTACTTTTATATTCTACCAGACTTCGAACATTCTTAAAATAACTACGAAATAATCAAGAGAAAATTGCCCTATAAAATTTCCATTACCGACACCCAACAACGTATGGTGGTGTTCCATGTTTATCTTAGACGCCATGGATACCAGGTTTTACGATACCCATAACATCAGTAATTTTCAATAAAATCTCGGTGTCAAAGTCGTGCTTAAAAACAATACAGGAGTTCAATCTTACCATATTATGACCATACGTTGGTTTCTAATGTGAGATTGCTGGGCGTTTTTTATTGTTATGATAGCTTTTAAGTCCAAATTACATTTAAATTTAATGTTTTCTTTTGTTTGGTTTTATATACCCATTTCAAAATATAAGATTTTGAAGTGAGAAAGCAAGAATCGACCTGAACGTACTTCTCAGAAAATGTAAACATCGCTTAGCATTGATGTAGTTTACTAGACAACATTGAAGTTTTACCTACATTTGAGACAGTTACTGCTCAAATTCAGTAGACAAATTTTAGTTTGCTTAGCTTCTGTATTTAGTAATTCGAGATTCCCGAGCCACTAAAGGGAAAACATCGCAGTGTGTAAATAAAGCGGGAGACGTAGTGCGACAAACAATCAACCAGCCTTGCGGACGTGTAATCGGATACAAAATGCTCCTTGGTACCACTCAAGAGCTTGCAGACTCAACACACAGTAGCCTCTCTCGAAAGGAAATTACATCGAATTACAACATTTCCCCGGTGGGACGATAAAAGTGGACATGCAATAGGAAAGTCAGGACTTTTCTTCGGTCGTTGAAATACAAGAGAAACAAGGTAATCCCTGAATTTTGTATGAGCTTCAGCGAATGACGCGATAGGGTTTAGAAGGAAATTACTTGCTGTATCTACAAAACGTCCTTGCGGCCTTTCTTGCAAATGTTTGCAATTAAATGAACGCTAGAATGGTTTTCTTAATAAAGATAAAATGAAAATACTCATTGTTGATCGTAAAATAATGATTAAAGACGCAAGCCTACTTTCATTTTTATGAGGCTATAAGATAAAACTATAATAACCTTATTTGAACCGAACGTGAGTGGAATTGAATAAAATTTATGATTATGTTATCATTACAAACCATCGGTTAGCAAATCCTTCAAATAAAATCCAAGCTTGGACGGAACGAGTAAATAGTATTAGCCTGGACCATTGTTCTGACAACTCAGCGATTTTTGATACCTTTCAAATAAGAGATCTCAGAAATACCGTAGTCACAAAACGTCCGTTCAGTTGCTTTTTGTTATTTCTTTCTGTAAAGCTCGCTCTTTACTGCAAAAGCTCTCGCGGTAAGGACATTGAGTACCCGTCTTTTGTCTTGAATATAAGTGCGATTTTTATTCCGCCGATGAAAAATTTTCAAGTGACTGTACGTAAATGATTCAACAGTGTTGCGAATGTTTCTGCACTACTTACTCCGAATCTATCTTTTCTCGGTGCTGAATATGCAATTTTATGGTTATTCGTGTGGATGGTTCGATTCGTGGAGTAATCTGAAATGATTGATGGTCGATGTGACTCTGGCAATATCGAGTGAATGACTCTTCAAAGGGATGTCAATTTGCTGAGATAAGACATTTGTCTTTTTCGTAAAATCGGCACTTGGATTTATAAAACAAAATTATTTTTTGTTATATTGCATGACTTTTTATTGACCTTACGATGTTTTAATGCTGCACATGTTTCTCACGATATGTTTTTGTAATCTACTAAAAAGGTTACTCCTTTTGATAAATAAAAAATCAGTTCAGACTTCGGTGACATATCAGAGATCTTATCCGAACTAAACCTTCGCACAATGCTCGGTAATAATGGGCGCACAAAAAATGATCGGTATCAAAAAGCAAAGGGGACAAAAATATCCACAAAACACGCATACACATGGCAGATCTGGTGACAAAAACTTTACTAAACTTGTTTGTGTGCGTTGCTCGACCAAAGGGTTTTGGACTTATAAATCTTTATGTACTGAATAGGACCAGTAAACGGTCGCAACATAAAACGGATTTATTCAAAATGTTTAATAACAGAGCGGCTCGTAAAAGTAGCTCTATTTTTCTTGACTATTGTCAATCTGATCTTTACATGTGATATGGTCTTGGCCTCTCGGGCACTCTCGTTAATGGGGTACCTATGAGGCCGAACCCGCATTGTATGTACACAGGAGATTTCTATACCGGCGACCCTACGTGACAAAACTTTGTCCCTCCCTACATTCAAATTTCTGAAGGAGCAATTGAAATTGGAGATGGTAAAGAGAATTAGAGCGGGGTCTTTTCGAGCGCCCGTTTTGTTTCGTACGCGTTCAAAGCGGGGTTTCTTTTGAATCTCGATCAACCATCGAACTGGAAGTGGGGGGAAGCGTTTATTAGGATTCCCTACGGCCGGCCTACCAATCGGCCGGTGCGACATCGCGTAATCTAATAGCTTATTAATGAGGGGAAACCTTTGATCGACCCCAATTTTTCTATCCTAGTGAAGTTTAAAATAATGGATGGCATCTCTCTCATTCGTTTTATTTACTGACGGTTTATTACGCGTATCGCCGTCTTGTTCCTGCGGCCGTACGCATCGCGAAGTGGGAAGGTCGGTGGCGCAGGCGATGGCTCCTCCCACTAAATTTATAATACATACAATAAATGAGTGAAGCCACGGCGCGGAACCGGCCGCGGAGATAACACGTAATGTGAGGTTATTGCGTAAAAACAAACGGCAAAAAACTTGTTCGTAAGAGAGATATACGGTTTCGCGTAGTACCTTTATGATCCGAGCCCGAGCTAATATACGAGCGGTAGATTCGCGCTCCATGGATTATATGAGCAATAAAGAGGATAATTTAAAATTACGTTTGCCACAATGTTGCTATTAACCATGATTGTTGAAACGTTGAGCTTAGCGTGTACGCTTTACACGATGTTACGAAATATCGCTGTACATAGCCTTTCTGTCCTCGCTAGCTCCGAAGTTTTCAGGTTACAAATGATTCAATTTACTTTTATCGTTCGAGAGAAAAAAGACGATTGATGAAAGAAGTTGGGAAGATGAGGTGCCTTTTGAATATTAGTAACTGTGGAATAAACCTAATTTAGGGATAGTAAATTGAATTTTCAAGCGTCTATAAAATGCGGACCGTTTTAGATTTTAGGGTTAATCTGTTCAATTTGGATGTTATTTTTTGTGGATTGTTAGAAAAAGCTGATAATCTTAACATGATTTAGATACGGTAACGATCGCTCAAAAGAAGGAAATGACTTTTGCTTTGTATCGGTAAGCGTGTAATTGCCGATCAGTTTCTTGTTGTTTCGAGTTTCAAGTTTTAAACTGATTTAAATTAAATATATAAAAAGGACCACCCCTTTTCGGACTGTCATTCATTAAATTAAGTGATTACCGCAGTGTTCATCGATAATTCATTTCCCAGTAGAAAAGAAAAAACTTTCATTTTAGTGGTAAAAACCTTTCATTAGTTTTGTCTTAACGAAGAATTTTTAAAATATGCACGTTCAAACAACACTATCGTGCAAAAAAAATACAATTATGAACACCAACATAGCCACACATCATTCTAATTCGAGACATAACACTAATATATTTAAACCCATAAGTACCTAGATCATGTAGGTACTACATGATCTACGAAGTATGTCCAAGCGCCTATGATATGTTCCAAAAGTATCTGATAAAAGTGTAAACAAACCCTATTCAAGTAAAATTCTTACCTATACATTCACTCACTAAAAGAAATCTCTGTATTTAGAAGGTTTTACTTTATTATCTGATGATTTTTCCAATATTTATTGTTTGGTTAAGTACCATTATTAAACTGTAATTGAAAAACCATCGACGAAAATTGTGCTTGTAAAATTAACTTCAATTGTCAAATGATAAACATCTTTGAGGTGATTTAAAATTAGAATTACGGATTTCGGTATTCAATTTCAAACAATCAAATCACTTAATTTATAAATTACCTACACTATAAATCGGCCATCCATAGGTACGGTTTCTGATTCACTGTAAACCAATGAATCAAATTATAAAAATAATTTATAAATTTTCATCACATACTTTTAGAACATACTATACACATGGTTCGCTCATACATACCGCTACGAAAAATGCTAGAGCCCAATTACCATCGATACCAAGTGAATCGCCCACTTAGTCACGTACTAGAACCGTGCCAGGTCTAGAGGTAACTGTTGTGTGCAAATTGATGACAGGTTGTTCTCTTATCAGTTACGACGCTTGTACATCTTATTCTGAGTACTTAATCGATGTGCTTTTGGAAAACCAGACGTTTTTTTACTGTAACTGTACTCCAAAATAGGAAAAACATATCAATACGCACTATTGACAGTTTTAGGTCATCGTTTATTGCTTTAATTGCAAACGATTTGATGAACAAAAATACACAAATCTTGGCTGTTTTTGTCCGAGAAAAAAATTGCCTAAAAATGATTGAATATCATTTAAGTCCACTTTTATCTTTTCCACATTAATCTTTTCGAGGAAAACGCCAGAACATTTGCATTGACACATTGGTCATTAACTTCTATTAATAACGAAGCGATAAGCTCTCAATTCTTTTATTTTGGGAACAACGCATAAAATCTCAAGATGACATCATAAATGCAAATCAATTTTACACATAGAACTTAATTCAATGCCGGTTTTGGTTCATAATTTTGATAAAAAAATTATTTGATGTATTCAATTTTATGTCCTCTTTCAATTATTTCGCTATTAAATAAAAAAAAAATGGTCAATGATGATTCCTAAAGGGCTTTTATGTGAGACGAACTACCATCATCTTTTAAAACTGAAAGAAAGATAATGAATGTGTAGGTTAGCTAAATTATCATCTTGCCTTTGTTCTTATCCCAATTTATTTGATATCGTTACAGCATTTATCTTCTTCTTCAATGCCTATTTACATCTCAATCAAACACAATTTTGAAATAAAAACATCTTTGATGACGGTTGCATCGGTATTATTACAATTAAAACTTGTACGACATCTTTCTATCAAAAACAAGGTTGTAATACTAGTAATATATGACATGTACTTAAATACGTAACTAATTATTAAGCCTCTTATCTTCAAGATCGAAATTCGTCGAAGCGCGTCAAGTATAACAAATTTCGAGGCGATGACTCGACGATTACGAGTTCCTAACACTGAGTGACGTCATGAATAATATTACATAGAAATACGTTTTACCCAGCAATACCTCATACATGTGTCCACCACGCCGTAATGGACTTGTCATGTTATGGTAATAACTAACAACCTGATAACGTCGTATATCATTTTATTAGTGTATCTCAGAACCACAAAGAATGTTGGTAGGTATCTTATCCGAAATTTTTGATTAATGTATGGGTGAGCCTGTATTGGAGCGCCTGCATATCCGTGATGTTTGAGATTACAATGAAATATATTGTGACCGTAACGCGTATGGATATATGCTCTTATATTTCTTATTTCTTGTATTTTTATCAATGTGAGACCGGTTCGATATCTGAGTTCTCGGCTACCGTGCTACAACTGTCTTGATTTCGAATTGAGAATCAAAGTAAAAATCCATGTATCGGCTGCTAATAGGTTCTTTGCACCATTATGGGAATGGGTACAAGAACATTAATCATGGGCGTAATAGTAAAGGGACGCCGTGTGGTCAGCTAAGAAATAGGCCAACGTGTTTTATTTGAGAATATCCTGAAGGCGATAGAGTTACCTATATCAGGTGAAAAGGAAACATGAATATTATGTCACACTAGGAAAAAAACTGCTCCTTAAGGGTGTTATAGACTCGTGGAGGCGATTGGCGGTGGCGATCTCTCGCGTCCGGCCCTGCTCCAGGCCATGGTACGAAGTGAGAGGGCTTGGCAAGCCGTCACCTCCATCTGCGAAGCAGTAATGCTCCCGAAGGAGGAGGCGAAACGCGTGAGGGAGAGGCAAAATTCGCGCCCTCACGCCCCTAGCCGCCGCAGGAGACGCTCTGGGCGTCGGGAATCACAAGCCGATTCCCGGCCACCGTAGGCGCGGGCTTGCGGACGGCGAGCAATTGGTAGCTCGCCGTCCGATAAGGACCAGGCCCGGGTCGACGGCGCGTTGTGTTCCACGCGCGCCTCAAAGAGATGACAGCACCAATGACGAGGTCCGCTAGGTCCGATGCCTGCCAGGGTTGCAGGAAAGTCCGAAAGGGTTACCGTGGCCCCTGGCACAGGCAACTGAAGGAACACGGGTGGGTTTTAGTCAGTAAGAGTCTGACACGCCCTCCCGCTCCGCCCAGAGCGGGATAAATTATTTGATGATTTCCCAACCTCAGAAAAAAAAGGGTGTTATAGACTCTATTCTATAGCGTGGCGGATGGAGCTGTTTCAGTAATAAGTGCTTGATTGTGCCAGATTCCTTATTTAGTGATGAAACTTCTAACAGATTTTCATCTAGCCTAAGTAAGCTAAGCTCTAAGATCTAATTCGTTTTGCCATTATCGGCAGTGCTCTTGATTGCTCTTAGACTTTAGTTTCCTGTAGAGTTAAAAGGAGATATTACCAAAATTCAGTTTGTCTTTAAATTCTAAGCCAGATAGCCTTCTAAGGTCTCCATATTTTGTTGTTATGTTTATATTTTTACCCTAGAATATTTCTCAACAATTCTTACCTAATACCCAAAACTATCCTTATCTCCCGGTGTTAATGACCTGAAATTGTTGTCTTATCACAAAGAACTGGCAATAAATGGGTCAATTTATTGTTTTGACGACCGAAAATTATGTGTCGAGTCTATCGTTATTCGTGCCGTGAACTGTGTGATTATTCTGATAAAAATGGTTGGACCCACCACTGATAAAGGTGCTAGATCAAAATAATATATGTGGTAGTTAGAACAGTACTTTAGTTTTATTATGAGATAAGCTTCGCTGTAATTAATATGTGTCTTGGGACGTGGCCCGTCTAAATGTATGAGATATGTGCAAGATTTAAGGTCTGGGCTTATCTATAGTGAAGAAAGTTTATTAGCTTTTGTGTAGTTAGGTAGGTAGTGTACCGTAGCTACATCTGACATTAGCTTTAGTTTTGTGTTCAAATACAGGACATCTGAATTCCCTGAAAGGATAGGCAGAGGTGTCCTATAGAAACGCCGATGACCGTAAGTCCCATATAGGGGAAGTGACTATTGCTTTCGGAGTAAAATGTACTGAGAATTACCAAATGGAAATTCACAACGCTTTGTCTATCCTGGAAATAGAACTTAGAACGTCAGGTTTGGTCATTACACTTCCGTCACCAGACCAATTTTGCCAAAATTACGATGCTTTCGGTGTTCATTGTAGTTAAAATTTACTAAGCATGAATAATGTTTCAACTAAAAATTCTAGTTATACTCAATGCCTCTAACAAAAGCAGCTATTTCAAACCAAAAATGTAACGGTTAAAGCATAAAAAATGACCAAAGCTTTCTGATGCAAATATTCGAAAAAATAAATTATTACATGTCCATAAAGTAAAGAGGAACGCACCGAAACCGTTTTGTATTCCGTTTTCGAATATCTGAACGCATAATTTTAGAATATGGAATGAAACTCTACTGAATAAGAAGAGTGGGGTACCTGTTTCAATGTTTTCTATGTGCCTACGCGTTATGCCTTTGACAAATATGTATTGTAGACATTGTTAAATTACAGAGGAAACACAAAAGACAAAAGTGACACGTAATATGAAGGCCTAGCTTCTTGGGCTTTTATTATATTGCCATATGAAAGAGTAAAAAATTGTGACCCGGTTGGAATATTAAATCTGGGTAAGGTTGTGTACATTGGCTGTATACAGCGTGACTGTGACCAAGAAGCTGTCATAATTTATTATATTACTGCAATTGAAGAGATTTACAGTCTTATTACAAAAATATAGACATTTTTAAACCGACTTTGACGTCATTTTCCGCACAACACTATTAATAAAAACTTGGTGCATTAATATTTTTCTAAACTTTTTTTACACAACTATAATTTGTACGAGTGTCAATACTCAAAAGTCTTTAATGAAAATTATTTTATCATAATTATAATATAGTACGATGGCCCTTTCGTTAGTGACTTAATCATGTATGCATGTCTATATTTGAATATATCCATACTAACGTTTGGCTAGCTATATTTTCTCAATATTTTCGCTTTAGTAACATGTCTAAATCGTGATATTTACTGCTTAATAAATCACAAACATAACCAAAACCCGTTTATTGGCATATTTAGTATTTCGAACTAATAATTTTTCAACACAAAGACGTAGACCAATATTACTATTCAATCATTTTTAATTAAAGAATTTGACGTTTTATATTGAACATGAAAAAATTAATGAATATTTTTATTAGTTTTCTGTTCACTCATCGATGTCAAAGTGAAAATGGATGCATACCATTTGTGCGATAAATTCTTGGAATGCGTCCAATTATACTCAGAAAATTAAATTCAGTTACAACAACTGCACCTTCCACTAATTATTATACATTGTTGTCATTTAAAGCCCATTCAAATTAATGGTAGGAAACAAATATATTTATAACCACAGGGACTAATCTGTCACCCACAGAAAATACGAACCTTACACAAAGTATCAAAAACTAGGGTATATTTCAGTTCTATTTTGGAAACTTCGCTTTTACCAAAGATGCTCAACTCACGCACGTTCAGAATTTTATAAGCGCGGAAGGAAAGATATGGTACAGAATAGACAATTGACAAGGGTAGAGGAGACATAAAGAAACTTTGATGTGAGCTATTGAAGTACAAGAAAATTCGCGACTCGTGATCGGAATTTCGCTTAGTTTGATTTGCGACTGATATCTTTTGAAGATACTCCTTGGAGAATTTATTCAGGCCAGAGACTTTTGTATCGAAAATTAGTTTAGATGAACTGGACGGTGAGAACAAAGAAATTCTCCACGTAACGGAAAAGTTCGGAGCAATTTCTAAGTTAGTAAAGATAATATATACCTAATAAATTCGTAATTTCTTTCTTACTTTGATGATCACTTGAATTAACATAGTGATTGAAGTTGTCATTTGAGCTTTCTATTTCAAACAGAAACGTTTTGGTAAAGAAAAAAAATCCGGCACATTTTAATTGGTCAGTAAAAAAACGTTATGGTCGCTTTGGATATAGCACACTCAATGAAAGCGGATTTTCGAGGTACTATTACTAAATAAAATATACGCACGCACTCTAGCGACAATTCATACGTTTCGATAACCATAAGCTTACTCATTCATACGCTGCTCGTATCGCAAGATAAATTGCTCTGGCACACAAATAAACGCGTTCCACGAGAGAAAAAGGAACAAAACCCCACATAAGTAGGTATATATACATAGACGTACTATCTACACATCTTGAAGCATAGACGCTGTAATTTATTATATTCAGTTCGCTCCGATCCATTGACTCTTGTGGCCGACCAGCGACCATCTTTTGTCACCCCGTCAAGAGTTCTAAACGGCCGTGTAATATGAATTAATAAGCACAAAGAATCATTATAATGCGTTTATTTGTCGCCACGAGAGAATTCCTCGAGAGGTTTTAGTTTTATTGTGAGATGTTCGCCGGTCGCCGCCTTTGTATGTGTCCGGAACAAATTTTGGTGTATCGCGTGCGCAAGATCACGCCTGTTGAGGCGTCTGATAAGCAAAGAGTATTAGGCGATGAGTATCGACACTATCTTCAACAAAGAAATATTTCATCGCCTCTGAAAGTTATTGGTTATATAAAGAAGAAAACTCTCCAAACCTTAATGAAATTCCACCTTAGTAATTACGAATTTCATTATGGTACCTAGGTGGGTACTTCTTGATATATAAGTAGCCATTATTTAAAATTATAATATTATCCTCTTCAAAAAACATTTAACTAAAACAGATACCGAACCAATTGCCAAAACTAATATAAACTCGTTTCCAGTCGAAAACCTATTCGGGAAGTTTTGCTTACAATTTTCCAGTTTCAAACTCAATTAACGTGTTTTTGCCTCTCTGAGGACTTAGGTAGAAAATTGGCACCTGCTAGACACGTAGAGTTGTCGAATCTAACGATAATGACTTGGACAGGGAGATGAAAGGGTCGCCGAAGATCGGCAGTGACCGAACAGATGTAAGTAATGAGCGGAGGTTGTCGAACTAGCCCGAGTGAGCCCGAAGTCGGAGAAGTATGGGTGTTTGTTTTAAGTTATTTTATTGATAGCAATGATAATTTGTGTTGGGATATGGAACTGAAATGTACGAAATCGTTTAAACATTTTATTCAGTTTTCTAAATGTAGGTAGCTACAAAAATGATGCAGATAACGAAGATTTAGAATCCATTTACATATATTTTTTCTGCCATAACTGGAAGGATTGTGTGTAAATTCGTCAATCTTTGCAATACATGGGTATTCAAAATTGAGGAGTGTCTATCAAAAGCATCGCTTTCATCATCGATGACTTAAGATGCTAATAAACTAACATTTCATGATGCTATAAATGGAAACCGATAATTTAATAATATACAAGAATTATGCGCATCAAAGTGGGCGTCTTTTATCTTTGAAATGTTCACAGTGTGATGAGAGTTCTTATAAAAATAGCCATTTCTATTATTAAATACAAATCTATTGTCTGATGGTTAAAAAAGTTATGTTAGGTAGGGAATGTGAGATTACTTTCGTAAGGTAGAGTCTTCGCCAGTATTTTAAACAAAACTAAAGCCCGCACAGGCACGAACGGTCACAATTACTCTATGAAACTGAATGGTAAACAAAATACTTAAATAATCATGTAAACGGTTACTAAGTTCAGTCAAGTTAAAACAACGAGTAATCATAAATTTTGAGAAGTTTTGATATAAATTTTCAAGTTATTTATTGACACGAAATCCTTACGATATATACGAGTCTAGTGCAGTTTAAACACAAATCGGGTTACTAGCACAAATCACCACCTTGTGTTCAAGCAATGACAAGATTTACGCCAAGCACGATAACTTTGACGGCAGAGTCGTAACTGATTTCAGTG
The DNA here is from genome assembly GCA_937001585.2 of Brachylomia viminalis. Taxonomy (NCBI): domain Eukaryota; kingdom Metazoa; phylum Arthropoda; class Insecta; order Lepidoptera; family Noctuidae; genus Brachylomia; species Brachylomia viminalis. Next base: position 10,745,835 of record OW443310.2, on the reverse strand, counting down.
CTAAAATAGTAACAATTTATAAATAGGAACTTACGAGTTTGACCACTTTAATGTCCAGTGTCATTATTCTTGGTTGTAATGTCTCCATTAAGGAAAGCTTCATAATGACGACATCCTACTAACTGTTCTATATGAAGGCTGTTTTGAAGACTTCAATTAGTGTAATTGCGATTAAGCACTGTTGCAGGAAAATACATTAAATGTATTGTGTACTTGATTAAAATAGAAACAGCATCACATAGATTGATGAAAAAGAGGGAAAAATAGTAAACGAACAAGACAGAGTAAGATGACAGCAAAACAAATAGTAACCACATTGTTCGAAAAAGTTTCGGTACTTAAAAAATCTTGTAAAGCGTCTGTTTGGATTTATTAGGAGATTAGGACGGACAATAAAAAGCTAATTTGACAGTAGCACCGGTCACATGTGTGAAGGATAAAAATAAAGTGTTGAAGGGGGATACTTAAAACCACATGTTAGAAGGTTATTTACCGTACTTTACTGTCATGTATGTATGTACGTCACGTCATCGCTTCAGGCGGTTATTGACTGAAGTTAAATGAATATATATGGTACAAAAGTGAAGGTTTTGGAGAAGTTTTGAATTGGTGATACTGATAACTGTATGACGAATGAAAGCATAATGGACATGAAAATAATCACCATAGCTAGCCTTAGCTTTGACGAAGCTGCCATTGAAATGAATCCGAATATAATACAACAAAAGACAATGATTAATGATATCAGGTAATTGAAAAAACTGCTGATGGAGATACTTTTAAATAAAATAATATACAACTTTTAAAAACCTGAAATATCTGGCAGCTACTTTTATTTCACCTTGCATTACTCTACGCATACTGAATATCAAAACTGCAAATATAGAACGACGTGAACTTCTACCAAAAAAACTATTTTGCAGATGTTGCAACTTTCGGCATGACCCCTGGCAATTCGAAAATATAAGAATACGTAGTGTGCGTATGTGTACTACCTACGTGACAGGGCGTATATATGGTTCTATATTTGGAACACCTTACTTCGATCGCCGGAGGTCAATTCGTGCTAATCTTCGCTTACGTAAGCCTTGCATTCATTTCTGTTAAGGAAATAATGATCGAATTGTTTTAATGTTACCTTTACGAAAATAAAAGAAATGCTTCGTCACAATTTGTGACACGCAACGTATAATAGGTTGACGCTAGTTTCTCTTTCATTTTATAATTCTTTGAAACTAAAGTCCACCTTTAAAGAAAATGTTTTTATAACAGACTTAAAAATGCTTTGTTACGAAATATTACCTTATTATACAAATTTATATAGTGGTAATTGATTACATTATTTATAATACTCTGCGTATTATATATAAAATTAATAATACTTTAAAAAAATGCTTTGCAGTAAAAAGTTTACTGCTGATGGCATTATTTATTACAGATGCAGTCAAAATTACCTTATTTAATGCGTATTGCACCCCACTGGGGAGTCTGTGGGCTATCTACACGCAACGAGCGTACAATGCTCTGCGGGTCCAATTTAATAATGCGTTTAGGGCGCTTTTGCGGCTTCCACGTTTCTGTAGCGCATCAGCAATGTTTACTGATGCACACACAGATGGCTTTGCAGCTTTATGGCGCAAAAAGACCGCGTCATTCATTAGCCGGTTGCGTGGAAGTCGCCACAGCATCTTGAGTGCCATTGCTGCTAGGCATGATTGTCCCCTGACATGGATGTTAGTGCAGCGGACCAAGCCCCTGCTTACTATTTTGTACTAGTTGTATGTCTCATGTATGGATCAAAGTTTTCTGAATAAATAAATGTATTATTATTATTATAAATTGGTGAGAGCTTTTTTAAACTCAAAATATGTTAGTTTGTAAATAATAATGCTGCCGTAGAAGCTATGGTAAAGAATACCATTCCAGTTATTTAAGGAACAATTTCTAAGACGTGGGTGGTTGAACGAAATGACATGATGTCAAAGTCAAAGCATTTATTTCAAATAGGCACATAAAAGGCACTTTTGAACGTCACTTGAAGAGCTTCTCTTATTTTTAGAGTAATTTTAATTATTCATCAATCACTTGTAAGTCGCTTTATCGGCAGAAATAAGGAAGACAGGATACATTTAATTAAAGCTAAGTAAACAAAGGTTCTATTTGTAGCATTACTTAATGGTTAAGTCCATTATGTAACGCTTGAAATAGACTGACAGCAGATTCTTAATTGTTGACATAATTATTGTGTAGAGAGAACGTGATGAATTCAAAGAAACGAACATTCTATGAACTCTTTAGAAGGCTTCTATTTCCAAGTTAATTCAAACAACCTTGGAATAAATTGGAGAATTACGTAGGCGTTACAACGAAAAATAACTCCACCAATAAGTAACAAGATTATAAAGTTAACAACCACGAAACGCTTTTAGACGTAGTTAATATTGATAAGAGTTAAAGAACAGTAGGTATTGATCTGCCAATTAAGTTAGCATTAGTAAGCTTGGTGGATTCAAACTAGTTTCGCTAAGCTTTTGGTGAGCCGGCCGTCAAGATAAACTCACAAATGATAAGAACCATCATAATAATATTCTTAATTAGCCATAATATAAGCTGATTACTTTGTGCCTAATTAAAAGTTATGGCCTCCGTGTTTTTGTATGGTCTAGTAATTCGTGAGATGATGTTTGGAAATAGTGGCTCGTTGTATGTCCGTTCTAATGGACGCCAAGCTTTTGTCTTACCTATATGAATACTAGCATATGCCCGCGAATTTTTTTTGTTTTAACATAATATATATTATATCCTATGGCACTCGAGAATATGTAAATATATGTACAGTAGTATGTAATGTTGCTTCCCATTAGTTAAAGAATTTTTGGAATCAGATCAGCAGTTCCATAGATTACCCCCTACATACAAACACACAAATTTCGCCTCTACTTGTTCTAATAATAGAACAAGTAGAGTAAGGATACAACACTCTAAAGGACGATGATCATGGTCGGTGGGTAACTCAAATTTTCTCACACTTCTTTTTTATTTATGATCAAAACCCCTTTTCCATCAAGCCATACAATTACTACAACTAATATAATTTTTCTCATCGCGTTACGAATTTGTTTTATTACGGGTAGTGTATCCGCGGGAATTGCCGGTAGGTACTTATTATTTTATGGACACTTCATTTTCATTAGCAGTACAAAAACAAGTTTTTAATGTATATGCTCGATAATATTCTACTAAAACGAACAGATCTGACATATTATATTGAAATACAATTTCGGAATCGTGATAGTATAATTGAATGCTGATTAAGTCTATTGCTTGTTTTACGATACCAGCTTCCGTAAGACGAAAAAAAGAATTCACATCATTAATGTGTTCGCTAGTATTGTCAAAGTACCAATCAAAGCATGGAGATTTACGAACGCATTCCAATCAAACTAACGAGCCAAGATTTAATTAAAAAAACGTATCGTCCGAACTTGACGTTAACCAAATGAAATTTACGACACCGCTAAAACAGAGAACTCGGTATAAATTTAACCCATTTATAATAAGAAAATTATGTAAAACGATCCTATTATAATTAATAATTCAGTTCGAAACGAGGAATACATTAACGATATCTAAACGAGTGATGACGCTTCGTTTTTTCAACAAACTAATACATTCGAGTTGGGAACTTAAAAAGTAATGTTGATTGGAACAACAATTAATGTATGTCCTAACAAATTTCGGGTATAATAATAAAGTTGAATGTTTAATCGTAAAGGTTTGAGAACAGCAACAAATAAGCTATATATTTTTAAATAAACCGTGATGGTACGTGGATGTGACAGCAAATGTATAAAATTGGTCACAAGATTAATGGGCAGGGAGTGACATAATAAAATGTTGGTTTTACTTGATGTCGATGAATTATGTATGTAGGTACAATGGAATGCCTGAAACTGAAATCCAAGGTAGACAATAGATTTATGTCGGATGTATTGTATCACTAGTATTTTCATTTATATCTCCTTGGAGAACACTGCGCATTTTGTTCTCGTATAGGTACACTGGTGTGTTAAAGAGGTGTGTGTGAATTTTTCAAAACCAATAAAAGTGGACCTTTTTGCAATTATATCATTTGTATCTGCGACTAACGTATCGTTGAATTGACGTTTTAAGTAATTAATTTAACTCCGGGAGTGAAATGAAACAATCAAAATTAACTGTAAATATTTCGCACACATTCAGATTTTGTATCAAAAAGTTAATTCTAAGGGTGATAAACATCTGATTTACGACTTAATTACGGGACTCCTTTTAATGAAAACGTAAATTCGAAATGTTATGTTGAACAATATTACGTACGATTCTTTTGTTTAGGCCTAAAAGGGTTCATCACATTGTTTGTGAAAAATATTGCTCCAATTACACATTGACTTATTTTCGCTGAGCATTTACTTTGTAAAAAGGACACAGAAATATTAAAAGCAACTTTTATGTTACGCGCTAACAATTTTGAGAAGGAAAGTGGTTTATTACAAAAAATCCCGTCAAAAGCTCCCTGGCGGTCGCCATCTTGGATCACCGACCGTTATGCGCGCGCGCATTTGTTTGCGTCCAGGTGTAGCGCTGACAAAACAATCGGCTCTCGAGCGAAAAAGGGGCGGAGGGGCCATTCATATTTTTTTTATAAAATTCACCAAAATAAAAAGCGAAACTTATAAAAAAGTCGAATGCTCTACCAGAGGTGGCATCGAATCGATAGCTGGGTAATACTTCATAATAATAACTACTTAGGGATGTGAAGAATGGGTGGGGTTACAAAAATTATAATAGATTGGGCCTATTGAATTGGCTTCTTTATTTTGATCCACCTTCTTATAAAATTTTACAACAATATCTTTAGGTTTATATTATTAGAAAACTTATAGTCTGCCAAGTGCTTAAAATAAATCACATGGTATATTTTTTTACATCGCTTGCTCATATTTTACCAAACCTTAGTCATTTATGGAAACCATTAACATATTAAGTATTTTGAAAGTGTTAGATAGAGCTCTAACTTTTTCGTAAAATATTAAAAATAATAAAAATGTAAATCCTTATAGGTATCGTCCAAGTTAGTGTGTACCACCTAACCAGAGATGTAAAGTCCATCATTTTAAGGAGAAAACCGACTATATTATGATAGTACGCAAAAAATGTGCAGCCACCTATCATAATACCGCGCCACTGGATACTTATTGTTACATGTTTTCATAAGCCTTGAGCACCGCCTTGTCGGGTCGAAGATCTTAACACACCGTCACACTTGAAAGCAAATAATTAGGTGTATATTCTACAATTTGCCAAAGATCTCCATTGTATTCTTTGTCCTATAAGTGGATTCTGTTAGCTACAAAGGGCCAGCCGCATGACACTGCTACCTCGAAACTTTGTACGTGTGTGTATAATGTTATTATTTGGAGCTGCATCTGTCACAAAGGCCCTTGCGTCCGTAATTTTACAGTTTAATCAGCGTTAAATGCTCAGAGAGTTACCGCATTTCGAAAGAAGAAAAAAATATATGAAAGACTCCGCAGTCTCGGGGACCGTGCAGTAAAGAATTTCGAGTCCATAAATCATTTGGGATGTCGATGACGCCGGCAATAAAATAAAACGTCTGCAATAACTATTCATGAAGCCTAGTGGCAGCCACAAAATGTAACAAAGGATTGCATAAAAACCGTAAGTGGTAGATTGAAGAAATCGGGGAAATAATGGAGTGCCAGTAAAATTTTGTATCAGGCTTCGGTTATTTTTGTTTTACTAATAAAATATTTTTATTAAAACACCGCAGCACGCTTGCATGTGGCAGTTACCTAATCCAAGCACTCACATAACATTTCACAGCCTTTAACAGTGTTATAAGTAAAATCAAACAAATCGCAACATTTAAACAGTGTTTGTGAGAAAATTGACAAATCACTATAGTATACAAAACTGAATAACAAGTCTCACAACATAATAACAGGAATATCATTATATATTTCCGTTTATCAAACAAACTGGATTATGGAAGCCAACGGTAATTTTAATGATGGATCTAAACACTGAACTTCAAAGGATTTAGAAGATATCACGTGGCTCTTTGTAGAAATAATATTACACGGCAAAATGAACGTTCATTCAGTAAAAGATATGACATGTCATCTATTATGTCTCATTGTACACTGACCACTTAGTGTGAAGAGGAAATAATTTATTCAAAGCATACTACGTTCTATCTACTTATTGGACCCCTAGAGGCACTTGTGTCTTTGAGAAAGCGAAGCTATATTGTACGGTGGTAGAAAATAAAAAGGATGCACCTAAAATAAAGGCCCAAATGGAAATAATTCATCTGTAGTTAGATACTGATTTGTGGGAATGAAAATGAATGGGTTCTCACACAAGTTCATAAATTTCAATTGAGGAAAATGAATAACTATACCTAGCTGAAGCTATACGCTATCGGTTCCAAAACTCATTATTTATTAGGGAAAAAGACCATGTTTTTGATTATCTAAAAGCAAAAAGAATGCCAAAGAAACATACCTTTACGAACCGTGGCAAACTGATTTCTTTTCATAATCCCTCATTTCCTAACACTAATAGATTTGTTATAACTTCTTTATTAGTAAGTCGAATCAATTAACGGCTCACTGTGTGGTAGCCAAAATTAATTAGCCAACTTCCCTGGTACGGTTCACAAAAACAGCAGATGCGAGATCGGCGAGTATACAAGCTGCATTATTAGTTGTTCAGTAATGTTTTAGTTTTTTTGTTGTTTTGCTAACCACCCGCACCAAAACACCATCTGTGTTCGGCCACGGTTCACTGTAATGCTACATACGGACAAAATGACGATACAATGTGTTGATGGATTGTATTGTAATTATGCTTTGGTGGCTAGCGAGAATATTGTATAGATCTCTTTAATCATGAGAGTATCACAAAAATAAGGACCTTTAGTGGTCAAAATGTGGAAAGGGATCAACAACAGTAGGTAGTTATTCATGGCAATAGATACTAAAGTGAATATACGTATAATAATTTGAATACGTCTCTAATACAGACTTTTATATTAACACAAAAAGAAAAAAAAAAAACAAAAGCTCAAGCGGAACAAAAAGGAACGTCAAACGTGAAAGCAATATGTACTCATAAGTACGCCGAGTTTAACTTAATTATAACACTCTTGTCTATAGAACCCGACGTGATTGTATGACTGTATGGGAAGGGAAAGATTTATTGCGATCTTGCCGACTCGGTTAGTAAGTGTTGCCTGACTTTTTGTTTCATTCCCTCCACGCTTAATCACTGGATGATCTCGGGCTAATGTGTTTTCGGTATCGACTGTAGTCGGCTTAATAATTGCATCAAATTTATTTTCTTCTTTGTATTTGTGGCCAGCAAAAAAAAAAATACATCGACACAGTTGAAGTTTAGTGTATGGGTTAAAATTGTAGATGGTTTCTCTACAGTATTTTTTCAACAGTCAGTTCTATAATAATTTATCATTGAAGCACCGATTACTTACAAAATGAATGGTACTAATTAAAAGTAAGATAGCCAGAACTGGTTTCCAAAACATAATATTTATCATGGAAACTATAACAAGACGCTCCAAGTTTTTATTTAGAATCTGAACTTGTATTAACTGGGAGTAATAAATTTGTTTTAATTGATTACCGTTAATTCACAAAGAAACAGACCGCCTCCAGTCTTTAATTACATTTATGATGATTACAATCCGTTTAAGACTGTTTTGCTTCGCGTGGCTATCTGAGATTGTAACTTATCTACCTGCTTTCGATAAACGGCAAGATCGGTAATATCATTAAAGATAAATGAACTTTTCCTTTGAAAGTTTAAACAATTTCTCAGGGAATAAAAACTAAAACTTGAACTTTGCATTGATGTAAGTAAATGAAATAAATTGGATTACTTTCATATCACAATACAATTTTATTGGAAAGAAACATAACACAAAAGCCTTTTAAAATCCACTTGATTCGAACGATGTATTGATTTTTACATACAATTACTTGCAATGACTTGTGCTTTATCAAATGATAATGATACACGTATAGTAAAAAAACGCCCCTAACTAGGTGTTACAAAATTAGTAGGTATTAAAACGTTAACAACCCAACTATTTATATTCACAGGAAGCATAAACAATAACATGACACTTTATAATGAGTAATAAAATTTTGTAAATAGCTGCCATAGTTCATACTAATAAAAACCCTATTCCATAAATTATGAAGCTTGACAAAATGATATTTAATGTCCCTTCATTCTATCACGTGTGAGAGTTACGTCATTACCGAAAAACTCATTTAGGGACAAAACCCCTTAAGGAATCCATCCATAATTTTAAGGACACATTTTTTCGACGCTGCTCTATCATCAATCTGTTGGTCTTAAGCACTACTTATTTCCTTGTTATTTCTTTCGTCCTGCTCTTTAGAAGCACATAGAGGGTAACAAATAGAGAATGTATTATCTATTTTGTCTTACCCGTGACAATAATTAATGACTGGATTTAAACGCTTCCTCACGCCCGTGACATTAACATAAATAGAATGATCTTCGTTTGCTCGTTCAGCCCCTTTGATTCCAGTATTTTTAGCTTTGCAGCATCAGGTTTTGAATATTAATTTGTTGGCTGTAGATAGATTGGTGATTTCAGTACTTTGATGTTTAGCGTTATAAGGTGGCTGGTGATTGTCGGCTTATGGGCTTTACAGCGTGTTGGACAGTGTTTAATTTGTTAAGTGAGGGCTCTGTTCAGTTTAATAGTTATTAACACATAATTACGTCTGCAGTTGGGTCTCCGCAGTTTGTTTGATCTCGATCGATCCCTGCAAATTATGGAATGGATCTATAAATACGTGCGTCCGTGAAAAATTCAATCAGATGAACTGTGCAGTTTTCATTTGAATAGCGTTTCTATGTTTCTCAATTTCTTGCAACAGCAAGTTTTACTTTGAAACTCTTAACAAAGGGTTTTCTGTTAAGAAAATGTATACTGCTTTGAATTTAATCATTTGCTACTACCACCACAGTATAACAAAGACATCTAGATTTATTAACTGTGTCAGATATGATCGTAAAGTTAACGATTAATGGAAATAGCATTGGAAAGGAGGTTGACAAAGAAACAATAGTGTTTACGAGTTATGAACAGGCTGTCTCCGAGTGTAAGTGAATTATAACAATCAGCTGCTCTTTTGTTAAAAGACATCTCTGTTGTACTAATTGTGTATCTCATTGGCTTTCGCAACTTTTGTTTTAATAAAAATGTATTGTAATAAATTTTGTCATATAATTTTATGTTACGATTTGTATGATTTTTTACATTTTAGTGAGTAAGTACTATAGTTTTCGCCCGCGGTTTTACCCTCGTGAATATCGGAAAGCATCCCACGGTGTGAATCCAGGTGTCTACCTATCTGTGTGCTAAATTTCATAAAAATCCGTTCAGCCGTTTTTGCGCCAAATATGCATGCAGTCAAACAGAATTTTCGTTACTATTTTATTAATAAATATATGTTTATTTCCATAACTTACAATTTGTTACATTTTATCTTATAGGAACGTCCTATTATGCAAAATAAATGCTTGTGTTAGAACATTCCGCCCTTCCGGTGGTTACAGTATTAATTGTATTATAATACATAATATGTATAAATTATTTACTTTGCGTTAACGAAAATTACTTCATCCGAAGTAAAATTTCAGCCTGATTTTCAAGTAAACGTTATAAGAGGATTAATGGTAAACATTTTTTTATTGGTCATCACAACTATAACAGTACCTACCTAATGCATGAATTTTCATTATACGGTGTTGCTTATTTTCTATTAACATATGTAAAAGATACAAGGTACACAACTCCAAACAAGAAATCCGATCACTAATTTTATTATTCGTAGACAAAACAAACACTGGACTCGCCAATAAATTGTATTGTAACAAAACTATTAGTGTTCGAGAAATTGGCTTCTAATTTCTCGTGCGGAGTCCGTCGCATTGGATTTATTTAAATGAATTTATGGTGCAGCGGTCGCCATTATTGTTAGTCAGTAATAAGCTCACTCATTTTATTGGTTTGTATCCGATAATTAGTTTTAAATGTATTGGGTTGATATTTCCCATGATATATAAAGCTATATTTACGTTCCGCGAATGAAGTGCAGAATATCATTGCTGAATTAAATAATATGGCAATTAACTTATAACGATTTTTTGGTAATATTTACTTAACTAAAGCAAACATAATATATGCCGTACAATCGGTAAACTTCAAACATGATTATTATTAAAAATCAGCTTTACCTACTGATAACGTTTATTTGCATTTAAAAACTCCGTTTATTTTTATACAAATTTACATAAAGCAGATATAACTTTATTTGTCATTATCGAACGAAAAATTATATATAGTCAATTAATCAGAGAGATTGGCAAATTAATTATTATAATTAGTAAAAGTTAGCTGTGACGGTTACGTGGAACAATGTTACAGATACATAGTACAGGTATACAACAGTGGGGTGCATGTTGAAGAGCCTCCTCGTGGCGCACCCTGGGCAACGTCGGCTCCCATTGCCCACCAGGTTTTGGTGGGCCATGGGGGCTGGCGGCTAATCTTTAACAAACGAGGAAAGGTCATGGTTCCAATCACCGATCATGCTTGATGGTCGGTGAAGGGAACCGGGCTACAGAGGGTCAACACGTCCACTCCTCCTCTGCTTTCAGAGGAAGTTGAGTGGGCGTAGACGGAGAAGGGCCGCCGCTGCGGTGCAGGCGCACCAAAGCGGCGCGTGTTTGTTTCTCTCCTTGAGGAGTAGTCCTCGAGGAGTGAACTTTCGGCGGGTTCGCTGAGTCGGGTTGGCCGGACAGCGAACGGAGGCATGTCTAATGCCGCCGCCGGGGGCTTGGCTTAATTGCCTGGCCCAGAGGAAGGCTACCTCTAAGATAAAAAACCACCCAATCCTAAGCTTCGAAGCGCGGTGAGAGGATGAATGGCTGGAGGGAGTCCAGTCGTTAGCGCTTCCCCTGCAGAGCACCTGCCGCACTCTGCAGTATGTAGGCTTACCGGGCATCTAGGCTCTACCCGGTGGACATATTTACCTATATTTACTCGTGGGATTTACTATGGAAAAAAATAAATTAAATAAAAATAAAAAGGACGTAGAGGAGGGGAGTGATACGGGGTCGGAGTCCGACGCCGCATCTGGCGCAAAGGGCTCAAGCCAGAGCTCGGAGCGCGAAGTGGAGGGGGCTGCTGGGAGGAACCGAAAGTTCTTCCTGAAGCGCCCCAAATCGGGGGAGGGCCAGGGGTCGTCCTCCGAAGAGTGGACCTCGGGCCGCAAAAAAATCCACTCCAGCCGGCGGGGTGGGGCCCGGGAAAAAGGTTTGGGCAGAGGGCTCGCCACCCAGGAGGAGGCCAAGAAGTTAAGCCGAGCCAGCCCTGCCGAGCCGGCCCAGCGAGCCGCCATGGAGGAGAACCACCCAGGCGTGACCGGCCGCAGGGCGGCCATGTCAGAGTCCTCAGGTGGTGAGCCGGTCGCCGCTGGCGGCTCCAACTCGGAGCGAGCGGCCAGGTTTGCGGAGGTCGTGGCAGCCGCGATAAAGGATGTGGCCGTGAAGAGGATTAAGTCCTCTAAAGACAAGGCCATATCCGCAGCCACGGCCTCCATTATATCGGCAGCGGAGGCCATTCAACCTGGGCCTCCGTCGGACGTAATGTCCGAAATGCGGGCGGAGGTCGCCCGCTTGACAGCCGCCTTGGAGCTTCTCCGGAAGGAGAATGAGGAGCTCCGAGCAGACCTGGCCGGGCTGCGAGCAGCCGGCCCCAGGGAGGTGCCGCAGAAGGGGGCGCAGCAGCATGGGCAGGGACGGCCCGTGCCTGCGGAAGACCGGGTTCTGACCCTGGTGCGGCAGGAGCTGGCTGCCTTCCAGAGTCGGTTTTCCGCCCTGGAGGCCATTGTCTTGCGCCCCCCACTAGCGGCGAGCCAGCCGGCCGCGGGACGGCAGAAGGCGGTCTCTTTTGCCGCCGTCGCAGCTGGCGTGGCCAAACCTGGCTCATCGGGGCAGAGGAAGGCCCTCTCCGTGCCGAAACCCGCGGGGCCGCCCATGATCAGAGAGGGCGGGGCGGCTACACAGACGGCGAGGGTGCCGGCCCTGGGTGCAGGACGGCCACCCCCACCTCCTATATCTCCTCCGGCTGGCGCCGAATGGCACGTAGCCGGGGAGAAAAGGAAGGCCGGTAAGGTGGCAAGGGCGGCCAAAAGGAAGGAGAGGCGGCAGCGGCAAAAAGCGCGAAGCGTTGCGGCTAGGCTCCGCGCCCCGAAATCCGCAGCTGTAGTGATTACGCTACAGCCGGAAGCGGAAAAGAAGGGCGTGTCCTACCGCGACGTGCTAGCCAAGGTGGGGAAGGCGGTGAGCCTCGAGGAGATCGGCGCCACCGAAGGCATCCGGGTGAGGCTCACGGCGACTGGGGCCCGGATGCTCGAGATCCCCGGTGCGGCCAGCGGCCCGGCCGCTGACGCTCTGGCCGAAAGGCTTAGGGCGTCCTTAAATGCGGACGAGGCCCGAGTGTCCAGGCCCACCAAGTGCGCTGACATGCGCATCCTGGGCCTGGACGACTCGGTGACGGAGGGAGAGGTGGTGGCCGCCGTCGTTAGGACTGGAGGGTGCTCTGCCGAGCAGGTAAGGACAGGCACCATCGGTCCTGATTTCAAGGGGATGCGAGCCGTTACGGTGAGCTGCCCCGTGTCGGCGGCCAAAAAAATAGCCGAGGGCCGTAGGCTACTGGTGGGCTGGGTTTCCGCGCAGGTGAAACTGCTGGAACCCAGACCTCTGAGGTGCTTCCGCTGCCAGGTGGGCAACCACGTGGGAGCTAAATGCACCTCGGAGGTGGACCGCAGCCACCACTGCTTCCGCTGTGGTCAGCCCGGTCACAAGGCCGGGTCTTGTAATGCCGCGCCGCACTGCACCGTATGTGCGGCAGCTGGCAAGCCAGCCGATCACCGGATGGGGAGCAAGGCCTGCGCTCCACCCGCCAGAGCCAGGGGCAGGGGCAAGCCCTCCGCCACCGCCGTCACTGCCGCAGCCGCCGCCACTGCCGTTGCCGCTGCCGCCTCGACCGTCGTCGTCGCCGCCGTCACCACTGCGGCGGGGCCCTCACAGAGGGCTCGGGAGGAGGCTGACATGGAGTGCCAATAACGGCCCCATTACGCCTCCTCCAGGCGAACATCAACCACTGCGCCTCTGCTCAGGATCTGTTGCTCCAGAGCATGGCGCAGTGGTCGATTAACATCGCCGTGGTCGCTGAGCCGTACTTTGTCCCGCCCAGGGATGACTGGGTGGAGGACCTGAGCGGCTCAGTGACCCTAATTTCGTCGGCCGCCGCCGGTACTCCGTCCCTCGAGGCAGTCACGAGGGGACGGGGTTGCGTGGCAGCACGGTTCGGGGAGATTGTAGTGGTAGGGGTATACTTCTCCCCGAACCGAACTCTTGCCGAGTTCCACAACTCCCTTGCGGAGTTAAAAGTCGTCGTCGTCGGGTTCCGTTCCCTCCCCGTGCTCGTCCTCGGGGATTTCAATGCCAAGAATGTGGCTTGGGGTTCCCGGTATACGGACACACGGGGCAGGATGGTGGAGGACTGGGCTCTGGAGACAGGCCTGGTCGTCCTAAATCGGGGTTCTGTCCCCACGTGTGTGCGGATGCGGGGTGAATCGGTGGTGGACATCTCGTTCGCCAGCCCCGCTCTGTCACCGCGTGTCCTTGACTGGCGCGTCATAGAGGGGGTGGAGACCTATTCCGACCACCGGTACATCCGGTTTGACGTCTCCGCCCAGACCTCGAGCGCGCTGGTCCGACAGGCCCCGAGTGGTCCGCGGTGGGCGCTGAAGCAGCTGGACCGGGAGCTCCTCCTGGAAGCCTCGATCGTGCAGGCCTGGGTGTCATCACCGGACAGGCCTGCTGACATCAACGTCGAGGCGGAGTGGTTCCGGGAGGCCATGTCCGAAATATGTGACGTGGCAATGCCCCGGGCCCAGCCCGGACGCGCTCAGCGCCAGGTGTGCTGGTGGTCGCCAGAGTTGACGACTTTACGCAGTGCGTGCGTCGCTGCGCGACGCCGGTACACCAGGCACCGCAGGCTCCGTATTCGCCCTCCGGATACGGAAGCCATTCAGGCGGAGCTGTACGAGGGGTACAGAGCGGCGAAGACCGCCCTCCAAGCGGAGATCCTGCGGGCCAAGGGACTGGCCCGCGAGGAGTCGCTGGAGACTCTGAACAGGGACCCGTGGGGACGCCCCTACAAATTGGTGCGTGAGAAGCTCCGCCCATGGGCTCCCCCGCTGACGCAGAGTCTCCGGCCCCAGCTCGTGGAGGACGTGGTGAGCACTCTGTTCCCTTCTAGAGGGGACCATATCTCCCCGCCCATGGCTCCGCCTACTGCGGTGCTGAATGCGGACCACACCGCCGACGACGACGACGATGCTCCGGAGGTGACCGAGGTAGAGCTGCGAGTGGCGGTACGTAGGCTGAGTGCTAAAAATACCGCCCCAGGACCCGACGGCTTACCTGGGAAAGCCTGGGTCCTGGCCTCGGAGGCTCTCGGGCCTCGACTAAGGGGGCTCCTAAGCGCATGCATGGAGAGGGGCCAGTTCCCACTTCGTTGGAAGACGGGGAAACTGGTCCTCATCAAGAAGCCGGGGCGCCCAGCGGACTCTCCGTCCGCTTACCGGCCCATCGTGCTGCTCGACGAGGTGGGCAAGCTCTTTGAGAGAGTCATTGCAAACCGCCTCGTCGGGCGGCTGGTGCGGGTGGGGCCGGAATTGGCGGAGAGCCAGTTTGGCTTCCGCAGGGGGCGCTCTACGGTGGACGCCATCATGCGCGTGCGGGCCCTCACGACGGGGGATGCTGTGGCCCGGGGTGGGGTCGTCTTGGCGGTGTCTCTAGACATCGCCAATGCCTTCAATACCCTGCCCTGGAGTTGCATCAGGGAGGCACTCCGGTATCACCGGATGCCGACCTACCTCTGTCGTGTGGTCGAGGCCTATTTGACGGACAGGGCCGTCATCTACCCCGGTCACCAGGGAGTGTGGAACCGGCAAGAGATGTCGTGCGGTGTCCCACAGGGATCGGTCCTGGGGCCGCATCTGTGGGATATCGGCTACGACTGGGTGCTGCGCGCCGACCTCCCCAGCGGCGTCAGCGTGGTTTGTTACGCTGACGACACGCTAGTCCTAGCGCACGGGAGGTCGCACCAGGCGGCGGCCGAACTAGCGACACGCGGGGTTGCGACAATCGTCGAGAGGATCCGGCAATTGGGACTCGAGGTGGCCCTGCACAAGTCCGAGGCCATGTGTTTTCATGGTCCTCGGAACACGCCACCGTCGGGTTCCCAAATAACGGTAGGAGGGGTTCACATCGGCGTCGAGTCGACGATGAAGTACCTGGGACTCGTCCTCGACAGCCGGTGGAACTTCGTGGAGCATTTCCGACGTTTGGCTCCCAGACTGGAAAGGGCCGGGGCTGCCTTAAAGCGGCTCCTGCCCAATCTAGGGGGGCCAAACGCCTCCTGCCGGAGGCTCTACGCGGGGGTCGTGCGGTCCATGGCCCTTTACGGGGCACCGGTGTGGGCGCGTTCCTTGAGGCGGCGGCCAGCCCGCTGGTTGAATGCGCCCCAAAGGGTCATGGCCATCCGGCTGGTCCGGGGATACCGTACGGTCTCCGGTGAGGCGGCGAGCCTCCTTGCCGGATTACCGCCATGGGATCTGGAGGCAAAAGTCCTCGCGCACGTTTGGGAGTGGCGCGAGGAGGCGAAACGCCGGGGCGTAGCTCCGCTGCCGCGAGAAATCACGGTACAGCGGACAGAGCTCCGGCGGGATCTCAGGGCGGCATGGAGAGTGCGATTGTCGCAACCCAGCGCTGGGCACGCCACAATTGCGGCGATAAGTCCCCTCTTTGAGGAGTGGCTAGAGAGGCGCCACGGTGTCCTCACCTTCCGCCTGACGCAGGTCCTCACCGGACACGGTTGTTTCGGGAGGTTCCTGTTCCGGATAAGGCGGGAGGAAACGCCCGGGTGTCACCATTGTGTGGATCGCCCGGAGGACACGGTGGAGCATACGGTGGAGGTCTGCCCGGCTTGGGCGGAGCAACGCCGTGTCCTCGTGGAGGCGATTGGCGGTGGCGATCTCTCGCGTCCGGCCTTGGTCCAGGCCATGGTACGGAGCGAGAGGGCTTGGGAAGCCGTCACCTCCTTCTGCGAAGCAGTAATGTTCGCGAAGGAGGAGGCGGAACGCGTGAGGGAGAGGCAAAGTTTGCGCCCTCACGCCCCTAGCCGCCGCAGGAGACGCCCTGGGCGTCGGGAATCGCAGGCCGATTCCCGGCCACCGTAGGCGCGGGCCTGCGAGCGGCGAGCAATGGGCAGCTCGCCGTTCGATAAGGACCAGGCCCGGGTCGACGGCGCGTTGTGTTCCACGCGCGCCTCAAAGAGATGTCAGCACCAATGACGGGGTTTGCTAGGACCGATGCCTGCTAGGGTTGCGGAAAAGTCCAAGAGGGTTACCGTGGCCCCTGGCACAGGCAACTGAAGGAACACGGGTGGGTTTTAGTCAGTAAGAGTCTGACACGCCCTCCTGCTCTGCCCAGAGCGGGAGAAGTTATTTGATGATTTCCCACCCACAAAAAAAAAAAAAAAAAGGTATACAACAGTAAAATCACATGTACAACATGCTGCTGGCATTCACAGAAACACTAATTAAGGAAACTAGACATCACGGTACACAGATCTTTTTCCAGGAGTTCACAATAAAACTAACAGGTCTCTCATATTTCACGAGAGACGAGATTGCGCAAGCATTCCCCCTACCGTTATTTTAGCGTCTATATACAGGGTTGACATAATAAAATACAGGGTAACTAATTAGGAAACGTAGGAACAATAAACTGTTCTAGAAACCGATCCTGTTCGAAAATGGAAGGAGACTGTTTTACAATGCTGAACAGTTAATAGCTTCGGTCTAATTAATTGGGATGTGTCAGGATTTTTGGACGACGAAACGTTTATAGCTTCATGAGTATTTTTAACACGATTTAGCTTCACTTGTAACTAACAAACAATGTAATAAAACCTTAGAAGTCAATTTTAGCCTACTTCTAATTGTCGTATCGAAATGAAACTGTGTATGTTTATGTAGTTTGGATGACAAAACTATAATTTGGTATCTAGGAGCTGATCTGACGAAGGAGCCAGGAGGTGGATAGTGGAATTCTGCAGTGGCTATTAGTAAACCCCTTGAGTTTGGGCTAATATGATTTACTTGGTCGAGTCCAATACATTGGGCTTAGGCGATGAGCGTCCGATGATCGAGCCAGGAGGTGGGTAGTGGCATTCTTCAGTGGCTACTAGTAAACCACTCAAGTCTCAACTTTGTTGACATTAAACTTTTTAACAAAATGAAGAATTCAATAGACAAAGAAGGAAAAAAAACTAATTGTTGTTTAAAAAAACACGCTTTTTTAATTAATTGTTGGATAATTATAAAAGAAGAACAAGTCAATTTAAATCATTTAATAATTTTTAATGCGTGATAAAAGCGTGTTTTTTTTAACTACAATTTTTTTGAACTTACTTACTTGTTTTTGGATTTTTTTTGTTCGCAATTCGAAAAACTGAAGCCATGTTTCTAAGAAATTACTGTAGGACAAACAACCCTACATCTACATGTATGGTTGGGCTAACCGCTTGGCTTTACATCGTGAGTGTACGTGATTCTCGTTGATTGTGTAGATAATTTGACTGGAAACATATACATGCGTGGTTTTGAAGTAACGCCCCGGCGCCAAGTGATTGCAGTGATTTTGAAAAAAGCTTTCGTTTGTTTGAGAACTGAGACGCCTATCCGAACGTGCTTGTAATAAAATAATACAATTGAACTTGCCATCACAAAATCGATTACAAAAATATAGAATTTTTAATTTGTAATCTGTCCCGATATTAAGATAACACCACAACACCAATGTCCGAAATCATACATTGTTAAAAGCCTGTGACACGGTAATATTATAGATAATATCACCGTGATAAACCGATAATATTATAGATAATATTACCGTGATAAACCGATAATATTATAGATAATATTACCGTGATAAACCGATAATATTATAGATAATATTACCGTGCCTGTGATAATATTAATCATCAAACGTAAAATATATTTGCCTACTGGAGTAGTGACTACTACTAACTAAAATCAAAATAATGCTTTGCACGTACGTAGGTTATTATCCTAGTAAACCAAAAAAGGGTTGTTGAACTTCATGATTAACTCATCTCAAACAAAAAAGTCGTGAGTGTTTGGTCCCTACCTACAATATAATTTGTAACATTTTTGCATTCAACTTCGTAGTGATTATCTCACGTTCTCGCGTTGTTCACACGTCAGGTCCGAGTACAGCTACATGTTTTTTTTTTGTATTTTCAACTAAAATACTGTGTATGGCTGTTTACACGCTTTTGAGCTTATTTAAGTCTGTTTTTATGATGTATTTGGATGTTGAAAATTTTATTTAGCTTAGCTCTTGCTACTTATTGTGCAAAAAGTAGAACTTTTCAGCAAATGTATATAGGATTGCTAATGATTTAAGCAAGCTAATATTTCTGTAGAATTTGTCTAACTTTTAGATGCAATATCACTTAGTTAAATTACTGTATACTTTTTTAAATAACATAAAACAATCACCAATGCAGCTGCTGTTACATAAAAAAATAATTAATATACATTCTTAAATTAATTTCGAAGTCGTTATGCTTATCAATAGATTTAAACCAATACCAATGAATGACCGGCTATTTCAAAATGTTAACGATGTTTTACATCCTCTTTCGATTTGTTAATCAGTAGGATTTTGGCATGATTAAACGTAATGGCCTAAAGATATGTAGACAAGTAGTAATTAATGCATACTAATGATTATTAAAAATACATTAATTTTCTTAGGAAATGGTCTTGTTTTGACATGGTTAAATGAAGCGCGTTTTTATTGAGGTAGTTTTCATTAATAAAAAAATATAATTTTGCCTACCTATCTGGTTTAGTCGTGGATTTGCAGGTATTTTTTTTAGTAATTCTTTCAAATTTTTTTGTCTCGTCGTTCGTTATCTTTCACAACAATCCACGTTTACCTACCTTTAAACGTAGAGCAGCGATGTAAGCTTCAGATAATCTTGCATGTGTGTGACATTCAACCTAAAACTGCTTTATTTTTACCATTTTCTATATCATCATTATCATCTTCCTAGCCCTTTCCCAACAATGCTGGGGTCAGCTTCCAGTCTAACCGGATGCAGCTGAATACCAGTATTTTACATGGAGCGACTGCCTATCTGACCGCCACAACCCAGTTACTGGGTAATACGATACCCCTTGGTAAGACTGGTTGTCAGACTTTCGGGCTTCTGACGACCCGTAACGACTGTCAAAGATCCACGAATGATAGCCGGGAGCAACGGCTTAACGTGCTTTCCGAGGCACGGAGGTGTCGTGGTATGTAAGGATGGTTACCCATCCACGGACCAACCGCGGCAATCGTAGCTTAACCTGACCGATCAACCCGTGCGGCTGTTATAGCTAAGCCACAAGCCCCCATTTTCTATAGGTATAATATTTTCTAAATTGATTTAGGTAGGTTCTTAACAAAGTAACTTACCTTTTGTGCTCGGTTGATAGCAATAGGTTTGCCCCCTATGACATGGGACTTAAACACTAAACTAAACTGGTGTAATGTGGGGTATACTATAGGTACACCTCTACCTGACCCTTCGAGGCATACAGGCGTGATGTTATGTTACTTAATCAAATGTTAAATGAAGAGTCCGACAGTTTCAATGTTAAATGAAGAGTCCGACAGTTTCAATGTTAAATGAAGAGTCTGACAGTTTCAATGTTAAATGAAGAGTCCGACAGTTTCAATGTTAAATGAAGAGTCCGACAGTTTCAATGTTAAATGAAGAGTCCGACAGTTTCAATGTTAAATGAAGAGTCCGACAGTTTCAATGTTAAATGAAGAGTCCGACAGTTTCAATGTTAAATGAAGAGTCCGGCAGTTTCAATGTTCGCATTCTAATCTCAGTCTCAATCTGTCAAAAGTTGTATACCTACATTGTTGACATTGCTGAGATTGCGACTTGATTATGAACGTTTTTAATTACGGGAATTGGCCTTCAGACCATACTATTTGACCACTACCATAATTTAATATTTTTATCAAGAGTCGTATAAACCTTTTGAGCCCGTAGAGGACTAGACGTTCAATAATTAAAAGACTCGTATTTTGACGTGTGATGCCCTAGTTAATGAGCTCGTAGCTTTGTATGCTATTCTACACTTCAAAATACAATAAGTAATTTAGGTTACTTACATCATGTACGGTCTACCAGTGACCTGTGAGAGCGGTGGTGGCCCAATGGTAACGGCCGCGACTTACGAGTTGTAGGTCGTACGTTCGAACCCAGACAGGCGCTTTACTTTGTGTAAATTATTTCATCACCACTGCTCTCAAAATGGTGAAGGAAAACATCGTGAGGAAACCGGCATGTCCCAGAACCAAAAATTCGACGACATGTAACATCTACCAACCCGCATTGGGCCCGCGTGGTGGTTTACGGCTCACTCCCTCTCACAGAGAGGAGGCCTGTATCCCAGCAGTGGGAACATTATATGCTGATGATGACGGTCTACCTACTTGCAGGTAATATAAACTAATGCATGCATATACCTAACATCACTGATATCGGTAAAGAAAGACATAGAGAGGAAATCTGGACGTATAAATAAATATTAGTCGGAAATCACTTTTCCTTGAAAGCCTTCTCTGCATGAAAATAGGCCTTTGTCCTTTAATAGGACAGTAATAGGATGGTATTATTATTATTATTATCCATGTAAAGCAAGTCCATGTACAGCAAAATATGTAACAATCACCGACCCCCATATCTTAAGCCAGTATCAGATGATCAGAATAGCAGACTAAAAAAAAAAAAAAAAAAGGGTCAATTGAGTTTCTTTCCATAACTTTCGCGTACGACTTTGCTCGTATCGATACGTTGTTTCTGAGAATCAGCAAATGGTCCGAGCGATACGTGATTCTGATTATATCGAGACGATTGGACCGTGAGCTGTCCTAGATCTGAACCTGGCGATGCTTGGGTTAATATTTTGTCGAAATAATATTTGATTTGTCTTGTGTTAAGAAAAATCGACCACGTGTGCAATATTTGGCAATATGAGAGCACCATGTATTGTACAATAGTAAATTTATTCAAAGTACACTGTCTTCACAAAATTAAATGCATACAAAATATTGTAAATCATTTTAAAAGAGTACCTAACTATGGAAGTTTCTGATCCTTGACAGTCGTTACGGGTCGTCAGAAGCCCGAAAGTCGGACAACCAGTCTTACCAAAGAGTATTTGTATTACCTAGTAACTGGGCTGAAGGTCAGATAGGCAATCGCTCCATGTAAAATACTGGTATTCAGCTGCATTCGGTTAGACTGGAAGC
Source organism: Brachylomia viminalis (assembly GCA_937001585.2). Lineage (NCBI taxonomy): Eukaryota > Metazoa > Arthropoda > Insecta > Lepidoptera > Noctuidae > Brachylomia > Brachylomia viminalis. The sequence continues at coordinate 10,724,223 of OW443310.2, read as the reverse complement.
CGACCTCAAAAGTAGTTGGTAAAATGCTAGGCAGAAGATCAACTATGGAAGTTTTTTACCCATTCTTCTCCAGACGAAACAAAACTTTAGAAGGGGCACCTAGAATCATTTCTATCATCTTGTAAACCACCTTTGTGGCCAACTTGAAATATATGATTTGACTTTGATTTTGATAGTGCGTGTATTCGGTATCACTAAAATTTTTGGTACCTAGTTGTCACCAATTCCTCGATATAATCGTTTTCATATTATATTCATTTTATGATTAGGTATGTTTAGTTATGTTATTTTAAGAGTTTCACTGTTCCTTTAAATTACATAATGATAACACGTAACATAACGCCAATAAAAAAAAAAATCTTTATTCATTATTACCTACTTCAATTTTCTTTTCTTTTTTACTGTATTTTTTGTGGTACTATAAGTACTACCAAATTATTGATTAATTAAATAAGAAATTATGCTCATTTAACCATCGCCATTCATTGCAATCGACACGTCTTGTCAGTTCGTCGGCTGCATCCGCATAGTAGACTGTGGGTGTACCCCAGTACACCCACATTACGCTAGATATGTTTGATGTTCTTTAATTTCCCAAAACTCCACAGTAGAGTATGTAGGGCAGACTGGCAAAGACCGTTCGATATTAGCATACTTATCTTAAACCAGTTGAAATATCTAAAAACAAATGTATACACGTGAATATTTACGAACATACAACCATATAAAAGATAAATAACAACGACAACTGTATTCCGTAAAAAAAGAAACTTGATGAAAGCCTCGTAACTTTTCGTAGTTGGCGATTTTATGTATAAACACGAAGACGGTTCTTCTATTTATTAGTATAGATATTTATATCCTGTTTTCTACTCTCATAGGCAGCATTGAAGTAAATTATTAGTTTTATCTCACGAAACTAGGCTAACAGTAACGTGACAAAATGTGGAAGCGTAGCTGATCATACGTCTTGTTTCCAATTACTTTCCATGTTGCTATGATTTTAGAAAAAAATTCAAATGGTGGTGGAGAGATAGTATGGCTGCATAGTTTTTATGTTATACTAGCTTCTGCTCAAACTCAAACTCAGAGCATTTATTTCAATTAAACCATTTACAGGCACTTTTGAATTGTCAAATGGTCGGTCAGTCAGAAATATGAAGCTCGTTGCCCATTCCAAAGCGTAGTAGGTACCTATGGAGAAGAACGGGCAAGAAACTCCATGGACACTCTTTTAAATTATATTGTTACATAAATATTAGTTACATCATTAATGTTGAATAGGTATAGTATAATTATATGTGAGAACGATGTAAATAAGACGTACACGTTGAGTGTCCAGTGTACAGCAAATATAAATTTAAACAAAACAATCCATAATAAAATAATTAAAGTAAGCCGTGGTGGCTAAGAGATGACCAGTCCCAACTGACAGCGCTCGTTCACGAACATGACGCTTGGATCAGCACCATTCAGCTCAACCATTTTGAAGGGAGCTAAATGATCCAACACACGTGCCATCGTCAGCGAGACATTTGAGTGAGCATGACATCTATCAGCCGCCAGGGCACATTCAAGTCAATGAAAGGCATTACCCGGTAAATGGTAGCTCGATAGTACATAGTACTCACACTTGTCCTATGCAATTACACATAATACAAAGAAGATTGAGTTTATACAAAGCAAAGGTAGTCTTACAATCTTCAGCAGCTCCAACAGTATTTTTAAATGTTAATCAATTAGTTGGGGTTGTGGAGCAGGACTAGCATTGAGCCAGGCATTTTTATCAGCGATATAATCCCCCAACTTATAATATGCCTGGCTGCATAGTGTGCGTTTTATTCAAACTTTGAATTTCGTCTCATTCAGTTGAAGTATGTGGGGAGGTATTTCAACTTCTTCTGCGTGGACCATTTACGGGGATTAAAAGTATAATTTTTATTAATCCAGGTTATAAATTGTGTGCCAAAGGAGATTGGGCGATTCTGCCCTGAAGCCTAATAGTGTTAAGATATTTATCAATGGATAAATCTCGTCAAGGCAAATATTTATTATTTTGCAGACTTCTCTTGATCGTAACGTAAGGTGCTACAGAGCTCTAAATGTGACGAATTAAGTATTGTTGAAATTCTGGTGTCAATTCTTTCATTAATTCTGTGCCTTGCAAACAACATCTTTTCAGATTATAAACGGATATTTTAAAACATTTCACTCCTAGATGCCGTTTTAGGAACAATGTTTTTGAGAGTCGATCGGCCGGACAGAACGTTAAATTCAAATTCATTTATTAATTTTGTGAACATTATTACATACAATTATTATACAATGTTACACAAAAAAAATGTTGGTCCATGCTATGTCCCGCCAAAAGGCATACAAAATATCTAAGGTAATTTTATGCCAATTAAATAAATAAAAATAAATTCAATAGGCAAGAAGATGTTAAAATTTCATGCAATAGTTAATCATATGTCAATAAAATTAACACGGCACATAAACAAACATGTAATAGGTCACAATTAAGCCTGCCGCATCCTTCAATAGCGTTAAGATATATGCCAATGAAAAGATCGAAGCAAAGGTTCTCCTTGAAAAGGTCTTTCCATTAGTATAGGTATATCTATGGCTATTGGGCTTCAGGTCAGAAACCCATAGTTCGATGCCCATTCTCCTTTCATCCAAATCCGTTCAGCCGTTTTGGCGTGATTGAGTAAAAAACATCCAAATACACCAACATTCACATTTATAATATTATTATAAGAAGAATTACCTACTCAAAGATTAGTTTTTAAATCAGCCATCAAAAAAATTGGCATAGGTTAGTTTTAAAGAGCAAAGACATAATTTATCATCATGCATTTTAAGTGCAAATTTTTTTTTAACGGATTTATCTACTATGATTCTAATGGTGGTATGTAGCTAAGAACCCAGGAATTCCCTACACAATATTATGTAAGTACCTACCTACATGATAACATGACATGAGTGGAGATGCTCAAAGCTATGTGTTGATGAGCAGGAAATACCGACATAGGAAGGTAAAGGATACAATATGTTTAGCAAGTTAACCTTACCTTGTAGGTAATAACTAGCCTATCACGTAGGCAATAAACAGAATATACTCTGTTAATATGAACAAGCTTTACCTCCAAGTTATTAAGACAATACTGTGGTATACAGGGTGTCCCAGAAATCAACGTCAAGCCGAAAACAGGTGCTATATAACCGTTACAGTTATCAGAAAAATATTAAAAAAATCTTTGTCATGTACTTTTCAAATTATAAGTAGGTATTTATCAAAAAAATAATATAACGGAAAATCTAACATTCTGTGATGATCTTTCAAGTCCTGTGACTACAAATATTAACTTTTATTAGCTTGGTATGTATCTATGGATGAAAAAGAGTGGGGTGCTTTATCAGATATTTTCATGATGATGCTAATTTTACAAATATTCACAAAAATATTTACAACAATTGACATCAAGCACCCGACGCTTTTTTACAATATTTTTTTTTTGTCAATCGCTATTCTTATTTTAAATTTATTGAAAATTATTTTCTACTTTTTAGTTCGGTTATCTACAAAAGCGTGTTTTTTTTTTGTTTTTTTAAACTATTATTTTCATTCATGGTTACATTACAGAAAAAATGTTAATATTTGACGTTGATTACTGGAAAACCCTGTATAACAGCCGCAGTGGTCGATCTTCAAGTCTAAGCAATGCTTGCTGAGGTCGGCCTGTGGATGGGTGACCATCCATTACATACCGAGACGCCTCCGTGTCTTGGATAGCACGTTAAGGTCCCGGCTGTCATTCGTGGATCTTTGACAGACGTTACGGATCGTCAGAAGCCCGAAAGTCTGACAAGCATTCTAACCAAGGGGAATCGTATTACCCAGTAACTGGGTTGTGGAGGTCAGATAGGCAGTCGCTCCATGTAAAATACTGGTACTCATTTCTATCCGGTTAGACTGGAAGCCGACCCCAACATAGTTGGGAAAAGGCTAGTCAGATGATGATTAGGTTCATATGAATAAGCTTTAACTTCAAGTTATTATGACAATTCGTGAGTAATATATATATATACAGTATAATATATACAGTGAGTATAGTGAGTAATATCTTGTAAACAAAAATCAAAGACAACTGTACGTACTCGCTACTATACTTAGGCAACATGCCTCTATGAACTTCAGTAGTTTTATTCCAGTCCTACAGAGACGGCGTTTTCATCAAGTCTGTCAAGCTAGACCCTCCAAGACGAGTTTCAGTCGATTCTTCTTCTTTTTCCAAGGGTCACGTCTGTATAACAGTGCAAATCCACTAACGCGGATTGAATGCAGACGTAAGGTCTCAAAATGGCTCTTAACAATCACATATGGCGATACGGAGAAACTGTTATTTAGTTTCAGAGAAGTATAACTCACATGCATTACATATACACCTAAAACACCACAAGCACAACTTCCTTTCACACGCACAAAACCACTACACACTCATTAACATTATACACCCACCAATGAATTCACAAACCTAGCAAAACACCACTTACTATTGTTTTTGTTATTTCTTATTTTTATATTGTTCGTTAGCTGTAAGCGCTCCCTGCTACTGCTTATTATGTCCTTAGCTTAGCTCTCATAATGTATTTGCGATTAGGAGACCAGGAGACCCGTAGCACAGGTTTTACTTAGTATGGGCTCCTGTCTCCCATCTTAAAACTGTTTGGAATGTACCTATACTGTGTACGATATTATTTGTGGGAGAAAATAAATGAATAAATAAAATAAAGCTCTTTTCTGCAGATCCAACATTTTCACAATTGATAAAAATCAAACAAAGGAAAGGTTCCTAGATTTTTTTTTTCATAAAGTACAATAGGTACAAAGAAATTGTGATAAGAAAATACTTTGAAATCTGATATTATAATTTATACGTTTTTATTGTGCTTGCTTTTAATATAAAGGCTACTTGTTTCATCCAAGATCATCATTTTGTTTGAGATGTGTTGTTTTGTCTAAGGGGTAATAACAAAATTGCCTGAAATCAGGACCCAGCGCGCAATAGGTATTAAGCGCAGCCCCAAGGGAGGATACACAAAATATACCAATTTGTTTTTCTCATAGCCGCAGGACACGCTCCAAAGTCCAATTATAAAATTCTTAGTCGAATATCATGCATCAGAGAATGTCCACCAAACAATAGCGTTGTAAGAAATATGAATCATAAGAATTGAGTTGTATACCATACTGATATCAAAAGGCTTTTTCTCGTACATAATTCAGGCAGCCACTTCATTATTAATTAATAAAAACATATTTATGAATTATTTATTACACAGACCGATCTCGTAGGGAATTCTACGCATTGTTGTGAATTAATTTATTGATTTTCATGGACGTCATAAATACCGAGTTTAGAATAAGTTTTGAAATTCAATTTCTTGTTCCCCCGCCCCACCCCGTCGCATCGCCTGCCCGCGCTATCACTTCGTTTTCGCTTAGAATTCTTTCTGACATTTTTTTCTTTTTGATCGGCTGCTAAGGGTCATAGCGTGATTTTAAATAGCTTAGAGCAGAAAATATGAATGTAGCCATGACGTGCCATCAAACAATCTTGACTTAGTGACAACTGGAAAAAAAAACTATAGGTACCTATTATTCGCAATAACATTATTTAAAACTAACTATACTTTCACAATAGTACATTTATTATAATATAGTTATGCTAATTGACAGTTTGATATTTGTTTAAATGAAATAACAAATTAGTGCGACTTCTGATGTTGCAAACTAGATGACTTAGGTCAAAATTCGTGATAAGGTGTGCACACGTGTCTTTCGTTCGCCATCCCAGGTTTATAGGCTTCCTCAAGAATTAGGCTATCAAATGCAAAAACAGTGTTTTAATTCCGACCGGTAATTCCATAGATTACCCCTACATAGAAACTTGCAAATAAACAAATGATACCTCTTTATAATATTAGTTTAGATTTTAATCGATCGATCCAAAGAAATATAATTTGATCAGATTTTATGTTAATTTATTTCTTAATGTGGCGAAATTAGATTAAAAACATGACTGAAATAATAAAATTTAATAAACATAGTGTTATCTCGACCTCTGAAGCTCATATTTTATTAAAGACTCGTTATTATAATAGTGCTAATCACATCGCATGTTATAACTTGACGACCAAATTCGATACAATAATGAATGTAAATCGGCTCAAAGTCGAATTTAAGCCAATTTACATAATAGGAGGTGAAACATTTGAATTATTTAAATAATAAAATATTCGCTTTATTAAAATTCAATTTGAATATTTCGTCCTGGAGCAAATATTATGAATAAAATATCAGTGGTATTTTGTGAACGATTTTTTGATCTCTTTTTGCATTCCAATTGACTGATCTTTTGCATGGAGATTTATAAAGTGAAAACAGAAAAAGTGCCAACGAATCGCAAAAGTGTGTAATGACATTTTAATAGACTATAAAAATAATACTCACGATCAGCAAAAATAATAGATAAAGCTAGCAACCACAGAGGTCTTTTCTCTGACTCAACGCCACACGTTCTTAGCTGCAACAATGAGTAGAGTAGACAAACATACACTCGCAGTTCCTTGAAAGATAACAAGCAGAAGTGAAGCAGTTGTTCAATCGAACTAAAAACTTAATTCCTTACACTCTGCTGACGCACCATCTAAGTCGAAGCGACAAACTAAAACTCTATTCAGATATTCCACAACATTTTTTGCTGCCGTGTGATGGATGATAAATTACACAGCGAGTCAGCTTGAATGCAAATCTCTCGAAGTGGGTCAGCCTGTAGATATTATTTTTCACATCCAACCACAACTGGAGGACCTTGTCTCAAATGATTGATCTCTTATTGTACCGTGACATTTTTACGATTCAACGTTGTAATAGAAAAATTTTACAACTCTTGGAGTGGTTCTTTGTAGTTTTGAATACATTGTGTTCGGTCTTACTTATTCCTATTGAATGTTGAACAGTTCCGGTCATTGATGGTTAGAATTGTCTGTTTAACTAGTGTCAGAAAATAATGTTCTGAATTGACGCAACATTCTTTGGAAAAGCTATTGTGATCTGTCTCATACCATTGAACTATAAGAAGTAGGTATTTAAGTATTAAGTATATAATCATACTAAGTGTATATTTTTAAGACGTGTGAGAGTTGTTATCTATGCACGCGTTTTACCACCTACTGATCTTAATATAAAATACATGTGGATAAATGAGATATTCAAATTAAATTCCAACTTACTTAGATACCTGTGGATTAATTTTATTAATAGGGTGTGCCGTTTTTTCCACATAACGTTCACGTAGGCTGATGACGGCAGCATACTGAATGAGTTTAACACTATTTACCTTAAATGTAATATAAATGTACCCAGTAATTTTGCTAAAAGGCACTTTACTCAGAAACAACATATTATTATATTATTTAGAGAATGCAGAATATCTGAAGGGAAGCTTGAAAAAAGTAAAGAGCAAACTAATAAAGCTCTCAGCGCAATTATTGGAGTTTAACCGCACGGGATCTCGCTTCCCTTGTACCAATCACGCCATTAGTTTGCTAAATTGTACGTTATAAAATGCAAAAAACTTCGGATTCCAACTTTCAAGCTAAAGTTCTGTAATCATCACTGCAGATTCCAAAGTTGTTTTTAATATGCAGCGCCTCAGGCATCCAGTTTCGAAGGTTCGTATTGAAACCTTGAAAAATTAGCAGCTCTGAATACGTAATTTGACTTTTTGCCTTCGTTATAGACGTTTTATCATAATGTGGTGTTTTCAAAGCGGTGCACAATTTCAAAATTTAAATTACTAATTACTGTTTGGCAGACTATAAAAGAAAACATGTGGACATCTGCATTTTCAGCAAACAGGCTTACAATTTAAATGATGGGTTAATTTTGTGTTTCAAGTGCTTTCACGTTCAATTTAAGGTATACAGTTTTGGGGCCTTGTTATTTACATTTAATGCCAAAAAACCTTTATGGTTTAAATACCCAATCAAACTTACCATCAAGTCATGTATTAATTCTATTAAGATGATGGAACTGACAGCTCTTAAATGCAGTCAGCAGATCGCGTTCGGTTTGATTGGTGAAACTCGGCTATACGACTAGAGCTATGGAAGTCGTTTCGATGAGTACATCAAAACGACTTCCAAAACTCTAGTCGTGTACGTTCTTACCCCACATACGTTTCAGAATAGTTGATTTCCTTAGTTGCCTGTATCAATTTTTAATTATAGACATGGGCAGGTTATTAAGCTGTGTACTATTCAAGCATATTTTTAACGTAGCCAGTCTTCCATCAGTATCAAGTTACCCATGAGAATGTTCGAGGCCACTTGTCTATACTTTGAAACTCATCAGTCGAGAACTGTAACTAACTAAGCGAACTTCTAATTTTAGTAGCATTATGCTGTGCCGTGCGTCGTCGGCAGAACATCAATCATGATTCACTTGGAATAGATAGAAACTTGTCTATGAAAGTTCGACAAGAAAAAGGTTCTGCCATAGTTTTTATATTGCGTGGAGAGCGATTATTGGGTTTATCTTTAGTTTGATGTAATATCGGCTGATATTCGATTCTGTTTTTTCGATAAGTCAAGTTATTTAATATAAGTTGCCTCAAGTCTGCAAGTAAAACACGTAAGGGGGTTCGTAAATTGCCATGCAACGTGTGCACCCTTTTTATCGGGCATTTATATTGGTATATGCCCAGTGTTTTCGTCCTAATGTGCTTTGGCCCCTTGGCACTGTCTGTATTAAATTAAAAGACACTTAGGTACGGCAATACTTTGACCTCTGCTTATTTCGACTTCCTCTTTAAAACGATACCAACAAAATTTCGCGGGACATTGTTACGGTTGCCGGTAAATATTTTGACATCATTAAGGAATTCTACGAGGGTTCCCGACAATTTCTGTCACAATTACGGAACCCTAATAACGGCTCCGTCCCCTCCTTACGACAGATTCACAAAATTTGATGATGATGATGACTTATGTAACGCAATCAAGTATAACGTTTGACGGACATTGCCCGGAGTAGCGTCAGCATTATAAGAAGGAATCTAGTTCAAAAGATAAGAAAGAGAAGTTTTATGAATAGAGGATATTGGGTATAACTATTAATTAATGTATAATAGTCAAGCTTGTGGTATAAGTAGAGGATACCGAATTAAATGAAAATAAAGAGCTAAGAGGACCGCCGATTGGGTCGCACTAAACGCACGACGTCATCACGGCAGGCCGAGACGAAGATGGCGGGACGAGCTTGACTCCTACCGAAAGGACTGGCCCGCACTAACAAAAGACAGAATTGTATGGAAAAAGCAGAGGGAGACCCTTGCCCTATACAGCGGTTCAACACAGGCTAGTAAGAATAAACTAGAAAATAGATTCTCTAGATGACAAGACTGAAAGACAAAGCAAATGAATGACATGTAGAATTCCAGAAAGAAAAATAAGTGTTTATTGATCAGAAGTCTCCACCGTTAGATGCCACCATACGTGATATTCGGATCAAACCAGAAATTCAATATGCAGTTACAAAGAATCATCCCAACCCAACTTATTCCTCCAACGCTACGCGTGTTGATGACGATTAAAGTAATACGGCGTAACATCCAACCCGCCATTACTACGGCACTAATCTGTATGAGTACGCGCAGGTAGCCGGTGCCACATCCAGTGGACGTATGACCGCTGGATATTTATACGATTGTGCAAATGTTTCAATGAATGACGGTGTATTGGCCCTTAACCGCAAAAAAAAAACAAAATGTTTTTATGAACTGTCGAACGTAAAATCTGTCGTATATTTTAAAGTATGTAGTGTCTGTGTGAAGTATGAATGGAATCCACTACAATTTAGTTATTTATAAAATAGTATAGAACTTTATTATTCATAAAAAGATTATATAAAACTGCAGAGCCACTCAATATAAAAAAAAAACTTTATTATTCATATAAGGATACAAATTAGGTACTCTACTCAAACTTTTATAGTATCATTCCATCTTTTTATTAAACAGCATTGTTGATACTGTATCAAAATTGAAAAATGAAAGCTAAATTGAAAAAAAAGTATGATTAAACTCTCACTTGTCACATCAGTAGACAATAGAGCCGCCAAAACAAGAGTTATAGATACGAAAGATTGAAAACACCATTGTACTCTCGAAAATTACAGACGCAACTGGCCAGAAGCACCCGGATCAACAACCGTAAGCAATAATCATTACTCTCGACTCATCAGCCTTGAAAGATGCTTTATTGTCTCGATTCGGCTTGTTGTCGACTTGTTACGACTACAAAATAAAAAATAAAAAGATATCATCAAACTTGTATTATAAAACCTCACGCAATCGCCGCGCGCGCACCGGAAAAAAGTTGAAATAATTTCTGTGTTCGGAATTTGAATCGAATCGCTTTAGTAGGAAGGAACGAGTATGTCGGTTATGTATGAAACAAAGCATAATAAGTTAGTAATAAAACACAACATAGAACAATTTTGCATTCGGTAGCAGTAATGAAGTAGAATCTAAAATTAGTAGTGTTTAATTTAATTCAAGGCATCGTAAAAAGAAATTAAGCTCCAATGTTAACCGCAACTGACAGCCGATACTGGAAAGCTTGCTGGCAATGTTAATGTATCCTGTAGTGCCTCTAACTAAGTAAGCCAGTGAAGAAACGATATACGCAAGTTTGTATTTTACCTCTACATTATGTGCAAGTATACACTCCAACCTTTGTTCACATATCTGATTACATTACATGGATTCTTGCGAGTTCCTCGTTCCTGCGGCCTATAGATTTATATACGCAGACGCGCCCGCTACTTTCAGCCAACAATGTTTTTCAACAAATCGCGAGAGTTTCTAACAGAATAAACTTTATCCACACGAAACTGTTATTTCTTTATCGTTATGGCAATTCTAAATCCCTGTTTGTAGACAAAACGAATACAAGATAAAGTCCATAGAAAGTATATTTTCCAGTAAAGCGGCAATAACTTTTTAAGACACCCATGAAAGTAACTTTTACGATTGTTAGGAATTAATATCTGAAAAATGGTTTTGGACCCTCATATCTTACCGATAAAGTTCGAGTATCGCGGGAAATTGCTGGCGATATTCTTTGTAACATGGTTTTCCAATTTTGCACTTCAGCTAAAAAAAAATCTCCAATGTATTTTTCTTTATTACACTGGCGGATCTTTTTCACTCGGATATCTTTAAGGCTCAGCCGGTAATTAGATATTTTCTTACAAAGCCGGGTGGTTAAAGGGTGTTTTGAAGATAAACGGTTTAGGGAGATATTTTTACGCTGCCACGAAATCTTATCGTTTCTTGGTTGCGAATACAATCTCTACTTTAGCATCTACGTTTAGTAAAGCTGACCTTTACATTTCCTCCAAGCCAAAATCAAATTAAGCCCTGTATTCTCCGAGAATATCGTAACATAAGAAATGCAATGACAACTCCTTTCATACCAGCATCGCATGTAATATCTCAAAACATATTCGGGGCGGTTGCGATATATAAAAACATCTATTCCTCTCGCCCCAAATAGGGATATCCAATTGGACCTAATGTTTTTATCACATAAATATGAAAAGTGGATACCTTACGTAAGCAGTATTTTTATATTTAGGTCTACGTGTTCACGTACCGAGTGGTGTAGATATAAAAAAAGAGATTGTTTTTTACACGTGGTATATACTTTTAGGGTCGGATATTTAACATGTTTATGAACTTTTGGATGCGTGTATCAGTTATTATTACAGAAAATCATATTTTTTGTTGGTACCTACGAACGTTTACTGAGAGTGTGAAAGCTGCGGGCTCCCTGAAAAAGATACCGTAAAACGGGGCTATTATGGATGCAGGGATGAATCGGGACGAAACTTTAAAATGGATTTTAACGTTGAAATCATATAGTTTGTTGCCAACAAGGGCACTTGATCGTTAATTACAATACAGTAAACACTTTAGAGTCCTTTTTGGAAGCATACGATATTATTTCAATGTTAACATCCCTTTTAAAGTTTCGCTCCAATTTATCCCTGCATCCCTATTAACCCCGTTTTACCGGTAAGCTTTGTCTTCTGTCAGTGTCAGAGAAAACTTAAACATTTGTATGTGACTATGGGTACAAACTTTGCTGGTATTCAATTAAAGACCTCGATGGGCCTTCTCTAGGGTAGCAGGAAACAAACGACAGTCGCTCTCCGAGTACCTACTAGCAACTATAATGGCTAAAAGAAATGGCCATGTGCTTGCTGTGAACGTACAACCTTTAACAAAGCTACCCCTGGCATTATGCCAAAAGGCTAGAAACCAGTAAATAAAACTGAAAATAGCTAAGAAAAATCATAAAAACGTTGTGATTAAACTTATACATTGCCTTATATTTTTTTTATTTCAGTAGCTATGAACCTGTTGAATAAAAAAAAATTGTGTAAGTGTTGGTATTTGTTTCTGCCATATATAGCAACAGGTATTTATATATACATATTTACCTACCTACATCATTTTAATGTTAAAAAGAACGTAAATGGCTCGTGTAATTTTTGCAATGTATCAAAAAACTTCGATACAATTTTTCAATTTAAAACAATGGACGCATTCAAATATTTCGAGCCTCCGCTCGTTAAAAAATCATTTGAAGTACCTACCGATACAAATATTGCCCAGGGGTTACATGAAAATACTGTGAACATCCGCAAATAAATGTTTGTATGAACTTTTATTATTTCATGAAACAATCTCAAAGTTCTATACTTAAACCGAAACAGGTGCCATACCATAAGAACTTCACCACATTCATAACGAGTTACTCAAAACGAATTCGACTTTTCTCATCATAGCCACAACCGAAATTGTACTCGGCTGAACTCGTCAGCAGAAATAACATCCGAATAAAAGTTCTTTTTGTTATTTTAAGCACCCACCATCGCCGCCTAAAAAGGTCGCCTAATTTGTCGGACGGAATTCGACATTATTTCACTCCGCCATTGTTTGTGTTCCGATTACCGCGAGGGTTAAATAGCCCGTTTAAACGTCGACTTTTTCGTTAAACTTCCACGTTGTTTAAGGGGAGTGAAGTCGGGAAGGGTTAAGCTGCTGGCCTTAATCGTAAACTGCTTGCGAGGCTCTTTTGTTTTAGATTTGGAGCATTTTAGAATTCTGTCGGAGATTTCGTAATGGAAAATTTCTTTGGGGTCGTATAAATAATTGTGCTGATTCGAAATTTAAGGAAAGTACTATTGCGAATGGCTGAGGTTCTTTAGTACCTACTTACAAAATGGAGTACTTTCATCGCATATATTCTTAGAATCATTTATAACATAACATAACATCACGCCCAAAGGGCTAGGCAGAAGTGTAGGTACCTATAGTACACCAATATTTCGCCAGCTTTTTATGTTTAAGTCCCATATAGGGGCGAGCCTATTGCCATCAACCGGGCACAAATCCTGACTTTGGGCTGCCACAATTGCGGCGATAAGTCCCCTCTTTGAGGAGTGGCTAGAGAGGCGGCCTCACCTTCCGCCTGACGCAGGTCCTCTCTGGACACGGTTGCTTCGAGAGGTTCCTGTTTCAGATAGGGCGGGAGGAAAAGCCTGGGTTTCACCATTATGTGGACCGCCCGGAGGACACGATGGAGCATACGGTGGAGGTCCGCCCTGCTTGGGCGGAGCACCGCCGTGTCCTCGTGCAGGCGATTGGCGGTGGCGATCGCTCGCGTCCGGCCCTGGTCCAGGCCATGGAACGGAGCGAGAGGGCATGGGAAGCCGTTACGTCTTTCTGCGAAACAGTAATCTTCGCGAAGGAGAAGGCGGAACGCGTGAGGGAGAGGCAATAATCGCGCCCTCACTCCCCTAGCCGCCGCAGGAGACGCCCTGGGCGTCGGGAATCCCAAGCCGATTCCCGGCCAGCGTAGGCACGGTCTTGCGGACGGCGAGCAATGGGCAGCTCGCCGTCCGATAAGGACCAGGCCCGGGTCGACGGCACGTTGTGTTCCACGCGCGCCTCAAAGAGATGTCAGCAACAATGACGGGGTCCGCTGGGGCCGATGCCTGCCGGGGCTGCGGGAAGGTCTGAAAGGGTTACCGTGGCCCCTAGCACAGGCAACTGAAGGAACACGGGTGGGTTTTAGTCAGTAAGAGTCTGACACGCCCTCCCGCTCCGCCCAGAGAGGGAGAAGTTATTTGATGATTTCCCACACTCAAAAAAAAAAAAAGACTCCAGGCTGCTACTGAGAATTTACTAATGGAAAAATCTAGTAACAATTTTCCCGACCTTGGAATCAAACCCAAGACCTCGTGCTCAGCAGTAGCATTTGCGACCACTAGACAATCGATGCAGTCATCTATGGTATATAGGGTGTGGCGTAAATAAATGGATCTGAAACTGTCGATCGGCCAGATATTTTTTTTTTTTTTTGTGTTGGGTTTGCTCTTGACTCTAGTCTAGGTCAGTGGTGACAAAAACAGAGTCGATGGTGGAGTGAGCTTACCCAGAAGAAGCCTGTTCATTCTCACTTTGAAGAGATTAAGGTTGTATGCGTTCGGTAACACAGACGCAGGTAGAGAGTTCCATTCTTTTGCTGTGCGCATTACAAAAGACATTTATAATTTTATTTGAATGATCATAATAATTTATGTACCTATCCAAAATTTGTATACTTATTAGGTTAAACATAGCGATCCTGACATTCAAATTAGATCTTATTATATTGTAAGTACCTATGTTTTGTATATAAATAATTTTAATTTTAACGCTTAGTTTAGTGCGAATTGGTGAAATAGCAACTAGATAAGGATGGTATCTTGCAGTGCGTCTAGATGACCGATGGAATACGGTCGTGGAGTTCTGGGGCACACTCACCAAAGTACAATCTGTAGAAGACTATAATGTTAGGGAAGAGCGGAGCCTTCAACTACAGGCATTTTCTATGCTTAAAAGGAGACTCCTCGACATGCAATGTAAGCCAAATGGTTATATGAAATAAACTTATTTTTATTTTATATTTAAGACCGACAAGCAGGCAACCTTGCGGCGATGAGCCAAGCCAAGCTTGGCATCCACCAGTTTTACGTCGCCCTCAGCCGCCCTCGTCGCATCTATCAGTTGCCCCACTTATATCGCCATATGCCCATGGATGACTTAATTATTGATATTTGAAATAAAAATCGTACTTACTCTTACAGAATCAGCTACCATTTCTACAATTGGTGACTTGTTCTCGTTTTGTTTTCTTTGTTGCACTCCTGAATATTTGTTCTATCAGACCAGTATCAAGATTTTTTATTACAATCTAAGATACCATTGCAAAACACTTATTCTTAAATTTTAACATTTTTTCTACGGAATTGTGCAATTTTGGGCCCCTATATCGAAAAAAAAAAATGTAAGCTTATGTAGGCGATATAAGTGGAGTAAATTATAGATGATAATCTGGCCAATCGACAGTTTCAGGGTTATCCATTATTTACGCTACAGCCTGTATACCTAACATAAAATTATCTATATCGTAACTTCACATGACAAACACTCCAAAAATAATTTGAGCAAGAACTAACTGAAAAACATGACAGAGCAAAAGAAAAATGCTTCAGAGACTTTTCTTAAGTAAGAGCAC
Source organism: Brachylomia viminalis (assembly GCA_937001585.2). Lineage (NCBI taxonomy): Eukaryota > Metazoa > Arthropoda > Insecta > Lepidoptera > Noctuidae > Brachylomia > Brachylomia viminalis. The sequence goes on along the minus strand of OW443310.2, from coordinate 10,708,521 downwards.
TCGAGGAATGCCTCATTATACTTGGAGAACAAGTCTCAAGAATTCGTTTTTATTAAACAAGCTAATATATCTTTTGACACTCAATCTATACTTTTACACTCAACTAATAATAGTTTAGTTAGGTATAAGACAGGGATGAAGTGTGACGTTATAAATCTTCTAGGCGACTTGGATATAAATGATAATGTCTGAAAACATTAAGTTTTTTTTATATTTTTGGTTAGTTGACAAGCCAGTTAGCTGGCAGACGGGTTCAGACTATATTAATTGGTCACGTGTCGACACCGCCACCCATAGGCATCTGTAATACCAGGATCATCATGATTCGTTTTCATCCTGAAGACAAAGCAGAAATGTCTCATGTATTGCTTAGCAGTCAAGATGATATTATTATGACGATTATGCAAGTACCTATTAGTTTTATTAGTAGTAGTATTAGTTTCAGGAATGAAAATCTACACAAAAATTTGCTAACAAATTGTCGTGTAACCTGCTGTAATTGGTTGAATGTATAATCAAAAGCCAATCGTATCACTTGACTTGCGTTTAATTTTGACGCGTCGATAATTTCAGGTCTAGAAACCGGGCGTAAATACCTCTGTTCTAGCATTAAGGGGCTGACAACAGCTAAAGCGCGGTCACTGTCAGACTGCATAGAAAAGAAAGAAAAGCGCGATGACACAAAGCTGGTAATTTATTACAAAATATGAAGAAATTCTCTATTTTACAAAAAACCTTTTGATTGGACAAAAAAATTAAAACACTGGTGCCGATTCTCTTGTCACAAAATTCCCTAAACTAGACTAAAAATCACCAAAATTTAGTTTATTCCTGTCAAACGACGATTTCCCATTCTGAAATTGACTAAAGTGACACAACTTAAGTAGGTAAATTTTAGTTTGACAGCACTAAGATGACACTGAGATTATAATTTAGTGAAAATGGCAATTTTGCTATTCTGAATTTTACGTTTTTCAACTAAAATTTAGATTGTCTTAACTAAATCTGACTATTTTTAATCGCGATTAAAAAGGTGTGGAATAAAATTAGTTGTCATGAACTAAAATTCACACCAACACCTCGACTTCAGATGCAAAAACAGTACTGTATCTTTTTTTCTTTTCTTTTGCTTATATCTCGAAAACGGTGTGTCCTACCGCAAAAATAATGAAAATTTCGACCCCCTTTATAAAACTCCGAAACCTATAAAATCCAACGTGTTGGTAATAATTTTTCATATTTTCCATACAAAAAGTGAAAAATTCCATACAAAACTGTCTAGGCTGCAAATAATGCGCGCCTCCGGCTCTAAAAAAGAAATCACGTGGTACGGCATACAAGTACCACGTGGAGTCACAATTGCCAAATTTGATTTTAGGTGTGTCAAAATTATTTTTAAATTAGATTTTATTTTGCAGAATAGCATTAAGATTCTCATAGCCAAAAGTAAGGAATTTTAGTAATAGTTTAGTTAGTTTAGTTCGGTGTACAACAGAATCGGCACCACTATCACATTAATATGTTGCTTGAAGAACAATCTAAAAAAAAACACAATGATTGCATGTATGTTATTATCGTTTGTAATCGTTAAATGATAATTATGGAGGTACCTTCGTGACTTTTATCTATCGTACCAAATTAGTTGTATATGTTTTCAACACACTATCTAACTAGCATACCTATATCCTCCTATCCTATCCTAGAATATCATATATTTTTCTGATTTTGTTTACTGCAGTAGATCATATATTTTTAGGCATTATGAAACTTGCGTTTGGGTCATGTAGTCCCCTTAAAAGAGGCTAATAATAATGAGGAAATTAACATCACAATACAATAAACCAGTATTTAGTACCCAACATTATGTTTAAAGTACCGTCGGCTACATATTTATAACAATGAACTGCTATTAATTTTACCCTAAGTTTCCACTATCAGCGGTCGGACGAGCTGCGGTATATCAACTGCGGTTCTTGGAGCACTATATAGATCAGCACAGAAGCACCACTTTATTAAAAGCTCACGCTCATATAAAACACCACGCCAAATTGTGTCTTAAATCTTAGTTGACAGGGTCTAAATTTGACTGCAGCAGTCCACAAAAGTCTGATACTATGCCTGGTCTCCCGCTGCACTGAATGACTTGGTAAACTCAGTGTGTTAGGATAGTGGCTGCGACCATCGTTTTACGATATTAAGCAAATTCATGAAGGATGTTAAAGTTTATTTTATACATAAACTTAGAGAATTACTGCAGTGAATACGTAAATAGTATTGTGCTGCGCAAGAGGTTACTCTGTGAAACACACAGTGATCAAATGACCGAGAAAGGGGTACCTATCGCAGAGGTCCTACTGAGCCAGGTCAAAAATTCCTCATGAAAGATAACATGTCATTGTGGTATCGTAAGAAGGAAGGGGAAACTCCTACTGTAAGAAAAATGAAATCAAATGAATCGCAGCCTGGCAGCCTTTCCGATCATTCTTGTGGCTGCACCTAAATGTGCTTGGCGTGATCTATGCAGGTATTTAAAAAATATCTATTTCAATGAGATACACACTAACACAGAATTTTTGAAACTTGGTCTACTGATATTTTTACCACGGAATGCTTCCTGCGCCGCGATTTAATTGACTATCTCATCCTTATAATTAGTGATGACGAAATCTGAAAGTTTTCGTCCTACATAGTTTCAGTAAATTACTTTCAATATTCTAATGGACAAAACGTGTTATAAAATATATAAATATCCTTATAAGCTGAAAAAATTTAGTGTAAATAGAGATAACTGAAAGATCCTTGTTAGTGTTTGTTTAGCTTAGAAACCTTGTTTGTGATTAAGTCTGTTTTTTTTGCAGGGATAAGATTATTTTATTTTCCTATCACCTTTATGGGGTCATTGCCCTACTGTGGGACGGTGTAGGCTAAAAATAAAAACATTTACACGTGTGTGTGTGTGTAACCTATCTGAATAACAACCTATCAATGTGTCAATAACAATTGCATTGTTTAAACACACCAAATACATACTGAGAAAGCGTATTGGTTCTTAAAAACCATGAAAACGACCATGCCTGAATGCACGGTTACGCTCGTTGACGTAAATAATCTACGTTGAAAATTAGAAACTACAAAAAACAATAGGTACCTAGTACCAAAATTCGCTTTAAAATTGATACCAATTTACATCACAGGCATAAAACATTCTCGTACAAACATCGCCAATAACAATGCCTTAGTAAGGTGTGAAGCTTCCTACAGTTTAACAAAGTGCTATCTCGATTCAATGGCTGACTATCAACTCGATTCGAGCTTATCAACAATCGGTCCTCTTAATTGTTGCTCGGCGCATGTTCGGCCTTAATTAATGAAAATACCACAGACTATCTCAGCGGACATCTTTGATTTTGAATGCAATTATTGTTCTCTTGATAAAGGGACGGTGTTCAACGAGACGTTGCTAGTAAATTTTAAAGTCCACTGGGGTAGTGTTTATGTTGTAGAAAGCAAGTTTTATTAAAATTCTAATTCTTCGTATCGATGATTCCATTTATATCTATCAAGTTTCAACCAGAATTTTGCCACGTAGATAGCGTTAGCATTGGCCTCGCAAAGGTCTTTTATAGTGCAGGTATTGAGTATGAAAATTAATTTGTTGTTTTAGTGTTTTCAAATCAAAATTCTTAAAATAACCAGAAGGAGAGTCGATTCTTTTTCACGCGCTCCCTGAGCATTTTGCCCTACTACGACCTTGTTGGATGTTACTTTTCCCACCACAGCATATTACAAGCTATTCCCACAGTACCTACGTGACACGAGAAAACAGATTATTTTCACCATTTTCAAAATTAATGACATTACAAAAACATTTTCATACAGTAGGTATATCTGCAGCGAAACTTTCATTACAAATCTTTGAAAACTATTTTCTTGTTTCAACGGCAACCGCGTTCCATTCAATTTTCTCTGAAAAATGCACCACTAGGGGTTAGTCCTTGCCTTACATGCTGGAGGTAATTTAATATCTTCCCAGGTATAGTTATTTCTTTAGAGATGTTTTCTTACATCATAACATAACTGTAAATGATAGAATTCGTTTTGTGTTACAGATGCTCTCCGATATAAAATATTGTACATTCCTTAATACATATTTCGTTCGTGAATTTAATTTGACATGCAATACTTAATATGTAGTTTAGTACAAAAATGAGGTAAATTTTAAATTTTTCAATTGAGCTCAAATCTATTAAAATATTCATATAATGTGGCACTTAAATGTATGACATATAAAAAAAAGTTTATTAAAATCAAGTATCTCGTCATCTTTTCATACAAATGCGGTGGAGTGAATCCTGTCACATGTCGAATACACCTGAACAAAAATTAAATTTTAATCCGTTCATACCGCATAAGCCCATTCAAATTATCTAACATGGTTGATCTTTAGTTGCTCACTGAAATGTGTGCTTGCAATCCTTTATTCTGCGACAGACGCGTAGGGAGAGAACTGAAAAGCTTAAAATTTAATTAATTTTTCACTCCACGGACTTCTTTAATAATACCAGAGGCTTTGCCAAAAATATTCTACAATCCCTTTTAAAATTAAGTGCGGGGAGCCAAAATTAAGACGTGTTTAATTAGGAATGTCGAATCCATTTATTAGCTGTAGACGTCTCGTAATAAGGCGACGCTCATTTGTTTACTGTAAAAAACTACATTCATCAATCATCCACTTGAGTGTGTGTTGTTTTCATCTGCCTTTTCCCAACGATGTAGGTGCCGGCTTCCAGTCTAACCCGATGCAGCTGAATACCAGTATTTTACATGAAACAACTGCCTATCTGACCTCCACAACCCATTACTGGGTAATACGATACCCCTTGGTAAGACTGGTTGTCAGACTTTCGGGCTTCTGACGACCGGTAACGATTGTCAAAGATCCACGATGGACAGCTGGGATCAACGGCTTAACGTGCTTTCCGAGGCACGGAGGGGCCTTGGTATGTGAAGATGGTCACCCATCCACGGACCAACAGCGGCAAACGAAGCTTAACCTGATCGATCGATCCGTGTGGGTGTTGTTACTTAGCCACAAGCCTCACAATGTTGTTTAGTTAACAATGAATGCGAAGGGTGTGTTGGGACTTGAAATCATAAATATAATGTGTGACTAGAATATATACCTACTTCAAGTGTTTAGAAACATGTTTTCAAACTTGGTAACAGTATATATTTACTGTTATTTATAACCCTATACAATGTTCGTTTAAAAGCTCTTTACTTTTTATCCTCTCACCTACCATGACAGTACACATTACTCATGCTCTATCAAAATTCAGCCAGGCCCAAGCACTCGAACATTATGTTAAAATTATACGAGCTCAAAACATTTTACTTTTTATATGACAACGTTAAATACGTTTATACCCAACACAAAGGTCTTCCAATTCATTTGCTTATCTATTTAAAAGACCGGGTTGGTCGGGGTACGACACATTCAAAATCAATGAAGCCGAATGTCACAAAATGTCGGCGGGGCTCATCCATCCACCAAACACGTCGGGCAATGAATTGAGAAAAAAATGTAAATATGCCTCTCACGTTGCTCGACCAAGCGAGAGTTTTGTAGAGCTACCTCCACAATATATCGTTAATACGAATACGTTTAGCATTTACGTAAAATATTGTTTACCGATGAAGACAGACAGCGCCATTTTATGCGTATTCTGAGCTGTTTGTATCTCCTATTCACGTATTTGCTGAGTATTGACAGTTAGTTACAGAAATATCACACACACGCTAGAGAATAAGGGATTTTTTCAGTAATATTTATCTCACTTACCCCGACTTTGTGCTTCAGTAGCACTTCATTATTGGCTCTTATCCCGGCCTTTGCGACGTTGAGTGGTGCATAATTATCCGTACTATGCTCTAATGTATTGTATCCACAAACATTTATTTCTTTCTTTTTAGAAATGGAAACTTTCAGTGTTGTCTTGCGGTTAGGTACCTACCTACTAACGATTTATTTGTTTTCTATTGTAGTATTTTGAAAAACTATTTCACTATCGGCATTTTATCAGAACAAAAACCACTTAAAGTAACATAAACTCAAATAAGTAAGTAACAAAAACAATTCGAATTGTATCAGAACTAACTATACCCCTAACGGAAACAAACCCCATACTTTAAATTCAATTCGGAACTCTGAGGCCTTTTCGTAAACAAAATATTATCGGAATTCAAAATCGTATTCCCTTGCCAAATCCGGTAGTAACACTAGAGTTGACAAAATGACAAACTTTATATTCAGTTACATGTCTCTCTATATTTTGGGCGTCTTTATCTTGCCAAATGGTGTACTTTAATATCGGTCAAGTTGAGTAAATTGGCAACGGTAATGTTGAGACCTTCATGTCTACAGCGGAAACATCAAGTTGTATCCTTAAGGCGCGGACCGACTACGATTTTAATCGCTATTACCGCACTCACACAACCGCATCTGCGCGTTTTACGGTAATTATGCACACACTCGCAAACGCTAACACGGGCGTTTGTGTGCTCAAGGAAAGTTGCATAGTATACGTAAGGAAATCAGATGTTTTCTGTTGAATATACTTACTTATGACGTGCGTTCTAAAATTCGATGTAATTACAGTGTCGGTTCATAATATGATACAATAAATAATTACACATAACAATTTAAAAAAAAACATCACTACTGTTTATTTTTATTACAGTACATGATAAACAGGTCAAATATAAACATTCCGAACTTTACCCGACTGCTCTAGAAGGGGAATTATGCTTTTCGGGTGTAAGTCAGTATCAGGGATGGAAGGGTTAATTAAATGGGTAGTTATGCCATTTCAAACTAATGTTTGTGTTTTAGATAGGTACTTAGTGGGTGCGGTAAAAAAATAGAAAACAAAACCAACATAAAGGCCCTCGGACCACTTAAAAATCACATAAACTCTAAATAAATGCAACACAGCTCAAAAGTGACAAATGCCATAATGTTTCTAAGAAAATGCGGAGCCGGGACGGAAGCTAGAATTCTGAAAAATTTAGACGATAGAGGGATCATCCACGGGAATGGAAGCTGCTGCTGGCTGAATATTAGTTGGTATTTGCTAAAATTGGTAAAACAGTGCGTGAATTGAACTAAAGTTCTGTGGCGGACTACTAAGGCTACTCACTGCCTAATATTGAAGTGAAAATTCAGTCTCAGTGGAAATATGGGCAATAAAAATAAAATGTTGCGAAAGAGTTTTACAAGAAAAAGACGAAAAACTCGAAAAAATGATGGAATGTTTGGGTAAGTAGGATGATTACGGTATTGTATCATAACATTTGAAATTTGTATTTAGTTTAGTTTACTTACGAAACTGTATAAATCTATAGAAACGGCATTGACAATTTCTACAAACATTTTGCTAAATCCAAAAACAAATAGGTGCACTCTATTTTGATGTCTATAGAATGCATATTTGAATGCGCCTAGTGCAAACGTCTCTGGTCGAAGCAACCATCGAGGCGATAGCCATATTGCAATAGTAGGTATAAGAAACAAAAACAAACTTGCAGATAAATCAGAGTGCGTTCGTAATTATTATAATAATATAAATACTGCACACTAGTTATATATAAAGCATTTTGATTCTTTTGTAAGATTATTTTTATAATATTTATTGAGTCATTAGACCAGTGCCGATAATTTTTGAAAACGAAAAACGTCACAGTAGGCTGAAACCCATTGGAAAAGAAAGAGAATATAACAAAAATGAAAGGAAAAATAATTTACGGGCGATCCGAGGTCGGGAAGTGGGGGTTTAAGGGTAAAAAGCGGTTTATCTCGATTTCCGGCAAAACTACAAGTCTTATGGAAAAAAGTGTAATAGCAAAGTTGTAGGTAATAAAAAGATCTACAACTTTTGTATTCACACTTTTTTCAAGTAACCTCAAAATGTATGTGAAAAATTCAAATAACCAAGTTCTTGGTTTTTTATTTTTATCTTTTACACAGCAATTATTTTTTTTACCGAGTTTTATAAAAGCAGATATTTTCACGTGAGAATTTCCGATTGAACATTAGGGTGCTTTTTCGATATTAGGTCAAAATAAGGTGAAAAAAACAAATATTTTAAATCAATAAAAATACAGTGTGCTTGAAACATAAAAAGGTAAGTATTCGGCAAATTTCGCGAAAAAAAAAATGCTGTGTAAAAGATAAAAATATAAAACCAAAAACTTGGTTATTTGAATTTTTCACATAAATTTTGAGGTTACTTGAAAAAAGTGTGAATACAAAAGTTGTAGATCTTTTTATTACCTACAACTTTGCAATTACACTTTTTTCCATAAGACTTGTAGTTTTGCCGGAAATCGAGATAACCCCCACTTCCCGACCTCGGATCGCCCGTAAATTATTTTTCCTTTCATTTTTGTTATATTCTCTTTCTTTTCCAATGGGTTTCATCCTACTGTGACTTTTTTCGTTTTCAAAAATTATCGGCACTGGTCTAATGACTCAATAAATATTATAAAAATAATCTTACAAAAGAATCAAAATGCTTTTTATATAACTAGTGCAATATTTATATTATTATAATAATTACGAACGCACTCTGATTTATCTGCAAGTTTGTTTTTGTTACTTATACCTACTATTGCAATATGGCTATCGCCTCGATGGTTGCTTCGACCAGAGACGTTTGCACTAGGCGCATTCAAATATGCATTCTATAGACATCAAAATAGAGTGCACCTATTTGTTTTTGGATTTAGCAAAATGTTTGTAGAAATTGTCAATACCGTTTCTATAGATTTATACAGTTTCGTAAGTATACTAAACTAAATACAAATTTCAAATGTTATTATGATACAATACCGTAATCATCCTACTTACCCAAACATTCCATAATTTTTTCGAGTTTTTCGTCTTTGTCTTGTAAAACTCTTTCGCAACATTTTATTTTTATTGCCCATATTTCCACTGAGACTGAATTTTCACTTCAATATTAGGCAGTGAGTAGCCTTAGTAGTCCGCCACAGAACTTTAGTTCAATTCACACACTGTTTTCAGTCATAAATTACTTGAAAACTACAATCGAATTATGCACAGAGCGTCCGGTGCCAACCATCCAAGTCGAGCGCTGCCCGACGACTAAAGTATGACCGCGTAAACTATTGTCACCACTATGGAGCGTCAATAAGATTGAAAATTGAAAATGATATTTGTGTTGAAATGTGACGTAAGCTGCGAATGGGCATTTATTTTACTGCTTTTCTTTAGATTATTTAAAATATAGACATAAAATTAAATAATGGTTTGGTTAAAGTTTTAAAAAAATGGAAAACCTACTAAATTCTTAAAAAAAAAACTGTTGTTATCGCTGGAAATACAGAGATCTTCGACGTCAAATTTTATTTTTGTGCTACAACTTCCCCATTTTTTATTGGGAATATCAAACTATTATTTATTATTCTGTTCGGTTTAAATTCTTCTTTATACCCTTCTCTGTTCACTGTATTTTTCGCGTTACTTATTTTTATTACATTACGTCATACTCGACGTTCTAAGAAACCAATTTTTGGGAATATTGAGATAACACCCCGCCTTAACACCACTATTCTAGCCGAAACTCTTTCTCCTCGAAAATAACTGTGAGTACATTGAATACGTGAGTATTATTCACAATTTATTTGGTAGTAGCGCCCGTCGAATAGCTTTTTCTTGTTATCTAAATTATCTATTATCTTCTTATGCGAAGGTATTTGGGAATCGAGCGGTATTGATAGCCGGGATATGTAAAGGACTCTTTTACATAGGTGTTTTATGTTTGTTTTGATATGGTAGGATTTCTTTTTGTGTCGGAGCTTTTCGGATGCCTATTATGTTTAATCTTTTCTTTTATTCCGAGTGAGAGGACGTGTTACGTTGTGACATGATATTCGTTACTTCCTATTTCATAGTCAGGCTGGGTTTTATCATGTAACGTTAAATAAAATGTTAGTAGGTATGTAGCGGTATCTACATCGCCACATGCGAGCTGCGCGTGGTACTGACGTCACACAAATCCTGCATCGCGCAAGCAGAGTCTGCCGCGTGACTAGCATGTGTACAGCTTCCCGACGTCAATCATGGGGCAGTTGCCCACCAGACACGACACCCGTCTGGTCGCAGGTTCCTCCCTTTTCTATGGAGGTATGAGTGAACTTTTCACCCTGTTCCTCGTACCTCTATAGGTACTCAAATCCTGGCGTATCAAGACGTTTTTGCCTAACACTTATTGTGACATAAAACACGGGTCAATTGCTAGAAAACGACGTGTATCGTTGCAGTCGTAAGCAAAAGATTGATCTTCATTTTGATTCATCCATTACATCCAGCGATGGATGATCTGTGCGCCCACGCATTAATGCATAGATAACCTGCATGCGGCTGAATGTTTTTATCAAGATGTTAAAATAATATTATATTCTATTAAATATACATTTTAAAAGGATAACCTAAAGGGAAATGTTATGAACATCGATATTCAACGATACAAAAGAATCAATGTTTTACGAACTTCTGTAAGCACCCGACAAGGAGTGTGCAATAAACGTTTTATTGTGCATAAAATATACAATGAACGCAATAAACATTGAAAGTAACTTCATAAAAATACCCGATAAGACAATGTGGAAATATAAAACAATGAAAATCTAAGCGCGCCATCCAGTAGCCGAAATAGGTGTTAAACGGACAGCGGTCCATCTTATCAGTATAACGTCAAGCATCCCGACAGAGGACGTGTTGCTACCAGCTTAAGCGGGCCTTCTATGACCCATTGACAGAGCCACAACTGGAAAGGGTTTATAAAGGCATGGGGGGACGGGGCAGATCTTTTGTGAATGGCGACATCACTCACGCGTGTACGTGGGAGGTACATTTGGAAGAATCAAGATCGTTGCACAACGGAAGCCAGGTGATGCATTGCCAAGTCCGTTGCCTCAATCGCCAGATCTGAGATTAGATCGCGTTCGTTTTCTAGCGCAAACTGCTTTAACTTACTTGGATTTGTTTGCTCTTGTGATTCATCTTGTACGTAGTGGATACGTTTATTTTCTCTGCAGATTCGAAAAAGTAAATTAAGATTTAGTTATTTTCTGTTTCCTCTGCCGTTGTGTGCGCTGTCGTTTGTCAATACAATTGAATTTTATTTGCTCTTTCGGATGGTCAAGGTGTGAACATTTTGTAAAATGTCTTTGTAAAAACCGTTAAGTTTTATAGACAGTCAAATAGGTGTCTGCGAACTTTCTACTTGAGGTTTAAACAGCGGAAATAATGATAAACTTATTAATGACACATTTAGTCAGATAGACGAATCATCTCAAATCATGTGTATAGAATAATAATGACATAATCCATTTATCCATTCTTTCGTATTCGATTAGTTTGTAAGCTAATCGAATTTAGAACATGTTTTTTCGATTGCTGAGCAGGAAGTATCTAAGATAAAATCTCGGTACTCTCATATCGTTTGTTAATATCGATAAGGCAGCGCCAAGCGGTATTTCGGCTCTCACCACACAAATTCCAATTAAATTAATGGACGTAGACGTAGGTATATTTGGAGTAATTGTAATTCAGATCTTTAGTGCTCAATTACTTAGCGTTATTCGATTGTTGGAGGAATTAAGACATGTCTGCAAGGTCGGACAATGTTCTGTCAAAGTGGCATTTGGGACTTATCTATTCGTGTCACCGGTTACAATTCCTGCTAGGGCTCACGCGGACGGTTGACTAATCTTGATCTAAGTCTCCGTCCTTCGACTTTGTGGGAACGGGACAATGGCACTAGCGGAATGGCAACACTGAATTTGTGTTCAAGACTTCAGCCTCTCTGACTTTTGAGTTGACTAACTTTACCAAGTATTTTGGCCTAATATCTGAAGTTAAAAGAACACGAAAAACAATTTGGTTTTTCATTAGATAGGTACCTATGTGACACTGTATTATGGCATAGGTATGCTGGAAGAGATTTCATTAGAAATAAGCATCACCTTTGTACCTATTTTTCTGTTGGTTTCTTCTTGTCTGTTTGTATGTGTGTATACATGAAAATGGTTAAATAAAGAATAATAAATTATGAAGAAATAAATTAAGAAATATTATTTTTTCCTCCCTAATTTGATTGACAAACTATACCTTCGTAACTTTTGTATGACCTGTCTCAACAGTAGCAATTGCAAAGCAAACATTTGGCTCACTGGCCCAACGTGTAACATCGATGGGCCAATCACATGAATGATTAAGTTTATTTACTTGTCCGCCAACGCGTTTCATACACGCATGAATCTTGTACGTAATCGTGTATATAACAGTATGTATGACCTAACGTGGGTGTCCGCATTTCATCACAAGAACAAGTATGCGTCGATCATTATGCTTTAATTGAAATCGTTTTACAATGCGTAAACTGGCATTGATGGATTGCGATTTTTATAATTTGTCAAATGTCGATATTGTTTTATTTATATGCTAATTGGGTTGGGTTTCCGTTGTTTGTGAATCGGTGATTGACGTAATGAACTGAATTAACTGAGTGACTGCCTCCTTAGTCTAGTGGTCGCAAGCGCTATTTCTGGGGTACTGGGCGCGATTCCTAAATCGGGCAAAGTGTTATTAGGTTTTTATATCTGGAATGTCTTAGTAGAAGCTCGGAGCTGGGATTTTTGGGACTCAAATATAACTGGCGAAATGTGGGTGTAGGTACACCTCTGTCCTTCGGAGAAATCAAGCGTGATGTTATGTTTGTAACTCAATGAATTAAAGGCAAAAAAACTACTTCAATGCTTATGGTACATCATCATCATCTGGCTGGCCTTTTCCCAATTATTTTGGGGTCGGCTTGCAGTCTAACCAGATGCAGCTGAATACTATTATTTTACATGGAGCGACTGCCTATCTGACTGGTTGTCAGACTTTATGGCTTCTGACGACTCATCACGACTATCAAAGATCCATGAATGACAGCCGGGACCAACGGCTTAACGTACTTTCCGAGGCACGGACGGCTCTTGGTATGTAAAGATGGTCACCCACCCACGGACCAACCGCGGCAAGTGTAGCTTAACCTGATCGATCGACCCATGCGACAGTTATTACTTAGCCATAAGCCCCTCCAAGTTACTTGAACATGTTAAAACAAAAGCAAGTTCTGAAATGAATATCACCAAAACAAAATGTCAGTTTGCCCAATCCATCAAAGCGCCCTCAATATTTTAAATGTTAGAAATTTGGCGTGATTACCTGAATTTTACAACGAAGAGCAGCAGGTAATCAAGGGCCTTATACAAACTTCCGAAACTCAATCTCGATTCGAGTACTTTGTAATCTAATCCGTATTTGACCTTTAACAACTCCAAGCCGTTATCTACTGAACACAAGATAAATCTTTGGTTTTAAACTTTGTCCCGTGCGAACATTAATTACGAAGCCTTACGTCCTTCCTAGGTGCGTTAAAATATACGGAGACTTAGCTATTCTTGAGATAAGAAAATAATGTCTCCTTACAAAGGCGTACGCAACATCTTTCTTATATACTGTATCCGAACTCATTATCTTTTAACACGCCGCAAAACTTATGCTCCTCCGAGGTTGTTCCCTATCGCGCCTTTTAAACACCATTTTCCCCGTCTTTTGCTGCGTCCCGTTCTCATCAGATAGCAGCTCGGCCCAAGCTTACACACTTATTTTATTTACCGAGCTAAGACGATTATTTACGATGTAAAGTGTGTAATAGGTAGCAGTATCTTGTTTTTCTATAAGGTTTTCTATAAGCTTGCACAACATGCATCATTTGAGGCAAAGATTCGACGATCGCGAACGCCTACATACCGTTTCTTTTTCTTTTCGAATATATTCGCAACACGGCGCAGATTAGCATAGGAAAGTAATTTAAACAAATTGCCTAAACGATTTTTGTGAGAAACGCGACGCCATTTGTTTAGATAAAGTAGGTAGGCCTATATTTTTACGAGATATAGGTTTGTTTGACCAACTTTTCACTTCGTATGTCGTGTTAGTATGTTTACAGGAAATTTTTAGATCGCTAAAGTTTTGTCATCCAAGCGTCGTCACAAATTCCTCTGTTGAGATTACATAACTCGTAAACTTCGTCGAAATAATGCCGCAATAAATCTAGTAATGTGTACGGTATTCTCGTCAAACTTTTTTGTTTATTTTTCTTTTCTAAAACCGACGACCGCGAACGCTTTAGTAATTCTTCGAAATTACTTTATATACTTTTGGCGATAACGCAGAAAAAGACCGTCACATTAAAGGTCTCGGTTAACTGTTGGCCGATAACATTTTGTTGAAAAATACATAAAAATATACATAAAGATAAGTCTTTGTGCGGTTTCCTAAAATTTCCCCAGTAAATTTCAGTCGTATTTGCACAAAAACGGTTTTCGGATAATGTCCTCCCATTAGTGGTTCGGAAAAATGATTTTTTGTAAGCATTTCGTGCTCTACATTGCTTTTAACTTTACAAACAGTCATATTTTATCATAATTTGAGACATAGTGACAATATTCGGTCAATGAAACGGCGTAAATGTTGATAGAAATTTCATGAACATGTTGCCTTACCCAGGCTTGCCCACCCAGCGTTATGAAAATTGTTACCCTTTTTAAATGGTCATAAAAATATGTAGTAGCAACTAGCGACACAGCTGTTATTAATCAGGAAATTAATATTTACAGCGAAGCCCTTTAACGTGCGCGGGGGCAAACAAACTTTGGTTACTACCAATAATGATGCCTGTAAACGGTCGAATGTGGCGCCTGACCAAACTAGCGCTGATCGTAAAATTCCCAGCCTTTTTTGTTATATTGTTTGACGGGTGGCCGACGTAAAATAAAGACTATTTATAACCTGACAAAGAAAGTGTTTCGTATAAACATTGGAGGTAATAAATATTAATATCGTGCGTCCAAACTTTCGTTTATAACCGCCGATCCTTCGGCAGAGTAAAATACGACATTGAAAGTTCGGTTCCCTTGAAAACTAATTTACCCAAGGATGAGAGCGAAAGCGGATCGCTTTTGTTATTTTAACAACCATTTCGTAAGTTTAGTTAATGGTTGTTGATGGCTTCATGCAAAATAAAATAGGTATAATATAGGACTGACCGGTTGGCGTAGTTGGTAGCGACCCTGCCTTCTGAGCCGCTGGTCCCGGGTTCGATCCCCGGACAAGTCAAACATTCGTGTGCATGAACATGTCTGTTTGACCTGTGTCTGGGTGTGTATATGTATATAAGTATGTATATCAGTCATCAGGTTGCCGTAGTACAGGCTCTGCCTAGTTCGGGACCTGAAGTGCTTGTGTGGATGTTGTAAAAAAAAATTAAAATAACAGAGTCAAAACCAATTGTTAAAACTTCAGGGACCTAATATTCCTATAAGGTCAATCAAATTGATTTTCAGGATAGTGAGAGATTGCCCAAAAGAAAACAATTTTGACACAATGACTCTCACAGACACTGACAATGCTCTCAGACCAATAATGACAATATATCTAAACTATTTACACCAGAGAAATTCAGTACACATTTGTGCTGCGATTTACTTCTAAAGCTTTTTTACTCACCAAATGAATGACATCACGGTATCGTAAAGATCACGACTCAGCCAGACCCAGAACACATCCTTGGATTCAACTCTAAACACTCGCCATTAAAGTTACGAACGGTGGAGAAAAAAATCACTTTGAATTGAATTGTTTTGTATAGCTTTAGGTTCTTAGGGATTTCCTGCCACTTGTGCAGATTGTTTTCACTTTCGACTTTTGTTTGTTTACTATCAACAATATCATAAAATAAAGGTTCCTTTTCGTAAAGTTGTAGTAAATGTAATAAAAATAAAAATTGTTTTTGTTTCATTGTTTACAATATTGTCGTTTTGCTGAGAAAAGGATCTTAGAAGTGTTGCTGAGACAAGGATCTTAGAAGTGCGTCATTAACTGTTATAAGCAGACATCAGCTTATTTTGGTCTTCGCCGCCGTGTAACTTCATTATAATAACAAGGTAGGTATAGTTAGTTTCTGAAGGGAAATGTGGTTAGTATCTAGAGAAGAAAGTGTGTGCTAATCATAAACCAAAAAAAAAATTGTATCACGAATCATCTTAACCGAGCCATGTGTTTCCGACAAGGCCAATGTTCATTGTGTCGTGAAAGAAAATATTGCCCTCATGTCCAAAGACAATTCCGTCCATAATTCGTGTAATGACTTCCACAGACAGCTCCCGCAGACAGGCGCGACGCGACGCTAGTATAAAAATTTCTCCAGAAAATCTACCCAGATTACCCACAATCGCGTCGCGCCTGTCTGTGGGAGCTTTTAGTGTGTGAAAAGTAGTGTCGGAAAATTGACCTGCCCCGTTCTTAAAAATGATTAGTGTTAAATTGATTAAGTAGACGCACCATCCTCTCTTCTAACATCACCTTGTACAGTAGACACTAACCAATAAATACCTGGTTGACATCCAAAGCTAAACCTAGCCCCAATAAATCGTATAACGTAAGCTACAAACATACGCCATTACTCGCGCGACTGATCTGAACTCAACTGTTGAAATAAAAGGAAACTAATTAGACGTGGCATGTTGCTTGTAACCTGCCAGCGGTGAGATTAGTTGCAGATTTTGTACGATAAGTGGTCTGCTATTTTGAAGACGAATACTGGTGCAATAATAAACTGAATTCAGGAGTGTTTTGATTTAGTCACACACTGAGTAAATGAACTTGTGAAAATGTATTGAGCGGCCAAAAAGTCAGTTTTTCCAAAAACTTGTAGTAGGTAGTCTTTTTGAGGCCAGTGTTTGAAATCTTTAGGATAGTGTCTACTGGACAGTAGACACTATACTAAATATTTCAAATACTGGCCTTTTTTGAAAAAAAGCAAAAAAAATATTTTTTTTTTTTTTTAATTTTTTTTAAAGTGTACTAGACAGTAGACACTATACATATAAAATAATCGTTTAAATCCCGTTTAGTAAGTGGTGTAGTTTTCATAACTATTGAACTTTAAGAGTCGTTTCTGCAGTTTTTGAGGCCCATATTTAAAATATTTTGTATAGTGTGATATATTATAATTAGTGTAAATCCAGAGTACTAAGTGGTTTAGTTTTCATAACTATTGAAACTAACATCATTTCAGGTAACAATTATGACGTTGATGGCTCGTCGATCCAAATTGTAATCAAAGCATCAATGATTCAACCTTTTGCGTCTTTGCTTATTTGGATGACAATGATAGCATGGCGACGTATCATGCAGGTTCAGGTTTCACTCACGTATTATAAGTCAGACTACTTAAGTTATTAGGGTACTTGAGGGCACTTATGCCGCAGTGTAGGTGTCAATTACTCGTGAACTACTTTTTATGGGTGCTTGAATATCGAATCAACCAGTTAACAGCTCATACACTTTAGACTGAGCTGTTATTTTGGAGTAGCCCTTTTAAATCAATCTTCATTTGTTTCTTAGATTCATCATATCATAAGAATGTTGACAAAGAGATGGCCAGAATTATTTTTTTATTTCAAAGTGAAATTTATTTACCTACTCACTTTGCGTCGCTTTTCAACATTAATATTTATTTATATTTATATATTCTTTATTGTACACCACAAAATACATAACAAAAAATAAATCGAACACTACAAAATATACAATGGGCGGCCTTATCGCTTTCACAACAACGCATTTCGCTTTTCGCTTTTTTTTTATTTTTGCTTTTTTTTACACATAATATAGCCCGTGAATTAAGATCCTTAAAAAGAAATCATTTCTAGTTTTATACGATATATCTATTCATCTATTGCCAACTGTAAGTATTTCGAAGTCAACGTTAATATTTTGAAAAAAAAGTTAACAATACATTTCATGTTTCTTGTAGCTCTCATGTTGTTCAGTCTTATCCTCATGTAACGTTCCTTTTATAGCTACAAGAACTAATTAAGGAACCATTTCCCTAACACCAACAGATCACGCGCTATTCTTACAAACAGATCCTTTTTACGAGCAAAGGTTACATCTCAGGGCGTATGTAATGCCCCAATAAAATGTTTGTTATTATAGTAAATCACATTAGCGCCGAGTATGGTTGCTACATGCACTAAATAGATGAATACAGCAGACCAGCTCCATGCAACTAGCGAAAACGTGCGCTCGTATACCTAAACAGCGATCTCAAACGATCATATGGGGCTCATGGCTTAGTCATAACAGCCGCATGTGTCGATAGATCGGGTATGCTATGCTTGCCACGGTCGGTATGTGGATGGGTGATCATCTTTACATACCGAGACCCCTCCGTGCTTCGGAAAGCACTTAATATTTTAGTCCCAGTTGCCATTCTTGGATCTTTCACAGTCGTTACGGGTAGTTAGAAGCCCGAAAGTCTCTCAACCAGTCTTACCTAGGGGTGTCGTAATACCCAATAACGGGTTGTGAAAGTCAGATAGGCAGTCGCTCCATGTTAAATACTGTTATTCTGCTTCATCTGGTTTGACTTAAACCGAACATATTTGGGAATAGGCTAGGTAGATGACCATGACGGCGATCTCAAACAAATGCCAATTGCGAGACCGTGTGCACTTGCACTCACTGTACACAGGCGTGTCTATGACGTGCACCTATATAATTATGTTGTGTAACGAAGCAAACCTTCTGCGCTAATCTATTCTGTAGAACACATATCACGTAATAAAGTCGGAAAACCAGGCCTAATTAACGCTGAAATACGACACGCTTGTTAAAAATGAGAGTCAATTTGCAACGAGGATCTAAAATCCCCTTAATTAGCAGTTCGTGAAATAAACGAATTTGGAAATGTGCTTTAAGGATTGGTAGCTCGTATGATGAAAGGTTTTTTTCCAATTTGGAATGGACTGTATGAATGAGGTTTTTTGGAGAACCTAAGTCGATTTGATGTTGGTCGTTGGATGTGATTTTGTGTTTTGACAATTTAATTGCATTCAATGTTATTTTTTTGTTTTAAAATATGATTTTTGCCGGAATATATAAAAAAAATGTGACAATGTAAATACATTCAAACGTAGATTAAGGCAGTACATCGCAACCTTTGAAATTACATAATACAGAATATGCCATTACAATGTCTCCAACACCCTAGAGGTAATTAATGTCAATAGTAATAAATATAATCACCTATGTATCTAGTAATTATTGTTTTGACATGTAAAATATTTAAAAAAAATGTTGTTAATTATAAAAATATGTGTAAATAAATGCGTTACTAATGGTTTCAAAAATTAAATACGTACATGTCAAGAATAAAATTTATTTAACCCTCACAAAGTACCTAAACAAAACACGCAATATTTACATTTAATGTACCCTTTACAAGGACATAATGCACAAAAGGGTAGATTAAACTAAAGAGTACCATAATTACACTAAATGTTCACGCGTCTAACATTTCGGTCTCGGAGTCTCGAGCTTTACTCACTGTGTGGTAGAGAAAACAATTCTCAATTTTCCCCGCCTTCCCCTTTAAGCAAATCTGCACGAATTCCTAATCCTTATACGGTTGGAGTCCCGAAGGATAAAACCGTTGATGCAAAGTTACTGGATACGATCTTCGAATAAACCGACTTGGTGTAAGATTTTCGAATGGAAATAAATAAAAGTTTTCACTTCTGTTATCATGGATTATAAATCTAGTCAAGTTATCGCTTGTATACTAAAGACGTGTTATTAAGTTTTCAGGTACTTAACTACTTAAAAGGCCTAATAAATGGGTTAATCTAACCTTACGTTTAGGATCTAGTATAGATGCCAGTACCTAAGTACTTCTTCAGGAACGGAAATAATGTGCTGCATTTTTTTTTCAAAAGTGTTTAGTAGTAATTATGGCTTTTTCATTACTGTATACTAAGTTGTGACGCTCATCAACCGCGGTAAAATTAAAGCGGCAGAAGACTATAACATCAAATTTCTTATAATGGACATTTAATTGTTGTTCCGTCTAACAACGTTCGTGTTAATCTAAACATCTCAATCACTACATACAAGCAATCTAACAAGGCGTTACAAAAACTTACCTACTTATTACGCAAAATTATATACTGGCAACATAAACACGTGCGAAGCAATCGTTCCAAATATAAAAATTCACGCTACGTGCGCTCAAGTTCGTTAACCCAAACAGTTAGCTCCTAGACAATTCTAGAAGTCTTCTATATCTCTGGATCACAGCACAATTCCCTCTGCTTTAATGTCAGTCGGGACTACGTTTAGGAGCCACTACGTTGAAACTAGCAGACCTCCTCTTAATTACCATGCCTTACTGGAGAAATAAAAAAGTTAAAGCCGTCGCTAGCTCTTTTTGTGGGTCTCTTCGGTAATTTTATTTTTTATTGGATGCTACTCTCAATGAATTAAAGAGCCATCCCTTTGAATGTTTTAGTAGAATTCTTCGCTTTGTCTAGCCGTTATTTATGATGAATAGGTGTGTGTTTACTAGAAACTGTTTTACGAGTTACTCGCAGTTGAAGTGTAGGTACCACCGCATCTCATGACAGCTAACCACATTTTGACGTAGCTACACGAAAAGGATCCAATCCACACAAAGATACTAGAGATATTGACGTTTGAAATTTGGAAGATATTTCTTCATCGGTATTCATTTTAAAATTAATTGATAGTATGATGTTGTGTGTGGACTAATAAAACATTTGTATTGATAATATTCAAGCTTAGTATTGTATTTTCCGAGGTCTATGTCAATGTATAGGTACGGTTGGATCCTTTTCGTTAAATTACAGTTTCCATAGCGCATAGTCTTCTTAACGTGCCTGGGTTCTGCGGTTGATAAAAAGTGATAGACAGTGCTTTTGCTTCCTTGGATCTTTTTTACTGGCCGATAGTATTGATATTTAGCATCAGTTTGGTGCACTTAACTCATTTTTGACCATATTGTGGATTGGATCCTTTTCGTTTAACTACGTCCTTTTATAAAACAAAATTCTCTAGGAGAAAAACAAATGAGCATCTATCACATCTCATACTTTTATATACAAAAAACATTATTGTACTCGAATGTTATGACTGGTACTTAACTCAAGAGATAAGGTCTGAATTTATCTCGAGAGCAATAGTAATCGTTAGTTTTATTACTGCTAATATGTAATAGATCACGTATAAATAAAAAGAGTCGTAAAATATTCCAGAGCCGACAGCTAAGCGCTAGTATCCACTGAGGCGTGATCGGGCGACTCGCAAATGGCTGGTTCTGATCGCCCCAATTCAGTTATAGAATTACTTGGTAGTTTTATTTAAAGACACACATTGGTATAATCGATATTAGCTACAATTTTAGCTTTGTCATCTTTTAATTTTTTGCCTTTACTGCTAAGGAAGCTTGAGGTAGGCTATGTACGACGAAAGCTTGCCTTTGTCCTCAATAGACGAAAGATTCGATATGTCTGTCTTCATGTGCAGATCAAATATACTTTGGGGTACATTCCTACGGTAATAGTTCTGCTAGAATTCATTCCACCGGCCTTCTCCTTCCATCGGTCGTCTAGACGCACTGTAAGTTACCATCCTTACCTAGTAACTATTCCACCAATTTGCACAAAGCGTTTCCAAATTGTATCTATAAATTTTGTAATGCGCACAGCGAAAGAGTGGAACTCTCTACCTGCGTCTGTGTTTCAAAACGCATACATCTCCTGGGTAAGCTCACTCCATGGTCGACTTTGTCTCTGTCACCACTGACCTAGAATAGAGTCAAGACCAAACCCATATTAAATAATAAAAAAAAATGTATGAATATTTTCGAACATCCCCACTTCGATGAAATATTCCTATCAATAGTTGTAGTATTTGCGCTATCTAATATCGTTCGGTACTAACACTTTTGGTACAAATAGCTCCACAATTGAATTTTAATTAATTTTAGGATACCTTATGGTAAAACGGCACTATTAAATAAAAGTATTTTATGCATGACATCATTAATCTATAATAAATTGCCTGATGACATTAAACAATTACCAATCCTCCAGTTTAAAAAGAAATTACATTCATTATTAATAGACAAATGTTATTATGATGTCAAAGATTACTTGTGTGACAAAAATATTGTATTCCAATGACAAGTATGTATGATAATTGTATTGAATGTATTTGAATACCATTTAAATTGCTTGTGTCTTTCCTCTCTTTTTTTGTAATAATGAATTATGACTAATATGACTTGAAATTGAATTTGTATGTATTTATAATTTGGAATATTTTAATAATGTATCGAGACTAATATGACTAATTGTGTTTTAACTTCTGATTAGTATTTTATTATTGTATGCCTCAACGGCGGGACATAGCTGAACTTATTTTAATTATTTAAGACCTGTATGTATGATGTATACCTATAGTCCACAATAAAGATGATTTGATTTGAGAAAATAACATTACAGTGATAACGTATTGAAAGCAGGTTTGCAGGTTTTAGCGCAAGCCTTCCAGAATGTAACGCTTCTTAGTCTAACTAGTGGGTCATGCCGGTACCATGAAGCAAATTCGATAATATTTCGTAGAGGACACCATATAAAGATTTATTTATTTATTTATATAGGTATTCTTTATTGTACACCACAAAAATATAACAACAAAAATTAAATTAAAGATTATTCAGGTAGTCTCCTAGGATTAAAACTCCTTGTGTCAAGTCAGTTGATCGATCGATATTCAGATGTTGGAAATAGTGCATTTCCTCAATGAAGACGGACTCTGGACAGTTTCTTTTTTGTCGAATATTAAAGTTCTTGCTCGAAAACGAAAAAGCTCTAAACGCAATTTGTTCATAACAGATGAGCTATCATCTAAATCAAGCATAATTGCAGCCTCTAATTTATTCATTGATTTATTTAAAATGTTCCTAAATAATTATTCTTGAGCATCGATACTATTATTTTAACTATTGTTTAAGTTGCTCGTTGAAATATGGCAGCGGCACCGCGTTGATTTATATGTATCTGTAGGCGTCATATACAAATGTATGAGAATATTCATCGTGCACATGATAATTAAATTTGACCTCGGGCGATAGAAGATACAACTTTTGCTTTGTATTTATGACCACGAAGAACTTTACTTGACACATTGGGTAGACCAGGTGCTAACATGTTTCCAGCTTCAGCAGTAAATATTTTTAACGCTGCATAATGAGGAAGGAAATTATTCCGTAATAATTTGGTTGGGAACACCCTAGAGAAAGTTTGGTACTTTATGTAAAATACTAGTTTTTGCCGGCGGCTTAGTTTGGAAGTGTTGACTGGCTTCAAAATGGCGTCTTGACAAATTGGTATTAGGTGTTCCCTCGTTCCAGACCTGCCTACGCGTGTTGTTAAAGAGCGATAAAGAGGCCGTGCACGAAATCGACTGATTTTGATCAATTTTGTGCATTATTTATAGGAAAGGGAAACATTATTTAAACAAAATTATTTGTGTTTCGAAAACTTGAGCTCTTTGTTTTGCATGTGGCTGAAAGGGATTTTTCAAATAAGTTAAGTATTCATAGAAAATCACTAATATTCGAAACAAGTTTTCCAAAAAATGACGCGAGACTGACGTTTGTTAATTTTTTACTAGAAACTACCTTTGATCTTGAACATAAAAATTATCATCAACATCATTATATGGTCTACTTGCATGTAGCTGGACCACTTATTTCAACTTCGATACAAAATAAAGCAGAAAAATAATTTTGAAAAAACCTATTTTTCGAAACAAACCCTGGTAGTAATGTATTTTTTCCTATTATTGAGCAAGCCGTTTCAAGAAATTTAAATATCACACATTAATCTTCAGCTAATCTTAAAATAAAATTAAAATTTCATTTTATGATTATACAATATTTTCATTTAGTAAATCAAAGTAAAAAAAAACTATATTTTCGAGAGCGCAAAAGTGATGAAATTATTAACAGGTGCTGTGACTGACACGAATGGTTTAGCGCCGAAAACTGTACTTTTGTAGTTACACAGACAATGTTTCAATTATTTCCAGCTTTGTCACAAATAGATAAGAAATTGACAAAAGAGAGTTTTTTATGTGCACGGAGCCATAAAGAAGTTCTAGTAAGCATAGCATAGAATTATTTTTAAGAAAGGACTACCAGCAAAACAAAACACATACGCGTATTTCACCGATATCAAGAAAGGATTCTCGTTTCCATTTTATCGCCGTTGACAATCTCAGGTATTAGAGGAACTTGTTTCTTTTCTGTGTTTACCAAACAGTATCTTATTTCTATGTCGGCTTATTCGACCTTAGAGGAGGTAGATCTACCGATATAACCGAATGTAGTAAGCCACATACAGTATTTGAATGTGTATCGCTCAGAAATGATTGAATTTTTCAGTAATGCTGCTTGTGATGCCTGAATGTTTCACTGTGTCATTAATATAAGAATGATAGCCTCTTTTTCTCTATCAGTAAGTTTAGTTAATTCCAAACGGTTTATATACCTGTACATAAAATGAGGATGAGCAGAAGTGTCCTCGGACTGGTAATTTTATCTTACTACAATCGCCATTCCGTCTGCCAATGGCCATGCGGCAGTAATGGCGATAAATGATAAATAAATGATAAATGATTTTATTTCTGTAAGTAGGTTTGAACGAACACTTTTACACGTCAATCGTATTTTTTTTAAACTAGATGGGGTCGGCGTTTCCTATCTGACTACTCTGAGAAGAAAGGCCGAAACAAACTCAGAGGTCACAGTCTCTTTTAAAGTCCAGACAAAATTTTGGTCAGGTCATGTGAAAGCTATGTAGATCGGTGTCTGCAATGGTCTTTTGGGGAAAGAACCACACAGATTGAGTGGACCTGTCCAGTCAGTGCACGCAATTGTCAGTAATCGTGCAGCTCAACTTAGACTCAAGGAGCTCAACGATTCGACGAACAATACCAAAGAAAGGACATTTGAGTAGGCCGCATAAATTACTCAAACTGCCAGATCATGATTACGTTGAGAAAAATACAAAAATAAATATAAATAAATCAATGACCGACATAGTTCTCACATTCACAATAATTAGAATAATATTATAATAATCTTTGAGGACCATGTAGATTTGTGTCTGAAATGGTCTTTTGAGGAAAGAACCACACAGATTGAGTGGACCTGTCCAGTCAGTGCACGCTCACGATCGATTTGGATACCTCAGTAAGAGATCAATGTTAAGCGGACTGCGTTGTTGGTCTAATGGACGCAAGTGGTACTGCTGAGTAGGTATCAGGGTTCGATTCCCGGGTCGGGCACTTTTGGTTTTTCATCTGGAATTTCTCAGTAGCAGGCTGGAGTCTGTATTTGTGCCTGTAACGGTGGTGGCTCAGTAATAACGACCGCGACTTACGAGTTGTAGGACGTAGGTTCGAACCGTGACAGGCGCTTTACTTTGTGTACATTATTTCATCACCACTGCTCTCAAAACGGTGAAGGAAAACATCGTAAGGAAATCAGCATGTCTTAGAACCTAAAAAAGACGAAGACATGCGACATCTACCAACCCGCACTGGGCCCCTGTGGTGGTTTACGGCCCACTCCCTCTCACCGAGAGGAGGCCTGTGTCCCAGCAGTGGGAACATTATAGGCTGATTATACTTACGGCAATAGGCATACCTACTCCTCCTCTATCCAAATGTGGATGTAGTTAGGGTACTCCTCTGCCTTACCCCTCAGAAAATACAGGCGTGGTGTTGTGTTAAGTGGACTTTTACCAGCTGACATGTTATGAAATGCTGCCTACAGAAGCCCTAGTTCACACTCAATGTACAGATAATTTAATTTGGTAACGTATCGGACCCTCTTGGTAGATGGAATCGACCTCCAAACTAATCTATTCGTCCTAAATTGCAGTAGCCCTAGTTCAAATAAGTATGCGATTGAGAGTTAAAATAGGACAAGTTTTTTTTTTTGTGTGGCTTGTCATCGAATAACTTCTCCCGCTCTGGGCGTAGCGGGAGGGCGTGTCAGACTCTTACTGACTAAAACCCACCCGTGTTCCTTCAGTTACCTGTGCCAGGGGCCACAATAACCCTTTTGGACTTTACCGCGACTCTGGCAGAAAATAGGACAACTGGGGCCTAATTCTAATTTACAAACGTTGAAATTTATGAGTAAGTATCGTGAGTTTATGACGGATTTGCCATACAAAACCGGTCAAAAAATCACTATGGAGAAACCAATACAGATTTTTTGCAAGTGCGTAAATAAGTAGAATTGACTATTAAACTATAAAAAAATCAAATTACTTTCATGAAAAAAAAATCTACTTACAAAACTTGAACCGACTGAATTCTAAATTGTTTTTTTAGAGTTACCTAATGTTATTTGCAACTTTATGAATACGTATTATAAGTATGTAATTGAATAAGATGGTTTTATTTAATTACATAAACTAAGATACGAATATTTAAAAAAAAGTCAATTTAGAATCAAATCGCTCCTTACTGAAGGCATCAGAAAGTTTTAGATTCTACCAAACGTCGCATCGACTCTTGAAAGGTTTACCTTGTGCCTACAGATGTCTGGATATTTTTTTACTCCGAATCCTTTACAGAGCTTTTTGCCTCACAATCTCTTTATTTGCAGAAACAGATTGGAACGTGAGAGTAAAGTTGATTGGTAGCAATCAAAATTGTGCCTAAAATGGAGGTACCTTAAATGGTAAACTTTTCTGGACTAATCTTCTTGATCGTCTATATTGACATTTTGTAATCAACGTTACACATGTAATCTGAAGAGGTTTTGAAGAGGTCGATAAAGATTGTATCAGTCTATTGATTATTCCGTCACTTCTACATGTAGGTACACTATGTACAATTTAATGGAAAAGTCGGCAAAATGGTAGTAAACTAAATAGCAACAAACATAAATGTTTTAAAAGATAAGTTTCTTTTGCTTGTGTTTAACTTGCAAACAAAGCAATTCTTTGTTTTGTTAGTATTGATATCAGTAATTATTACTTAATAAATGCTACAATAATTTTTAATAATTTAATCTTAATAACTATTTGTGTCCCTAATTTATTGTTAAATTAATTGAAATACCTAGATTTTTTTATTTTTTTGTTAGTTCCGTTTCAATTTAATTTTTGTATATTTAATTTATTTTAATTTTATCCATTCCCTTCTAGGATTGATATTTTTGTACTCAGCTTTAAGCCTATTGTAACATATTTTTCACTCCTCTTACTCAAAAAGACCGTCATTGTGGCGTACCAGAGCGAAGAAAAAATAGCAATTCTTCCTCTAGGGGAAAAAGTTTTTTATTTTTATTTTTGTGTGTCAAATGACAATGAGCCTACAAAAACGAAAAAGTCTTTAGTCATACGCAGAATAATCATGAATATAGACTCGACTTATTACTGTTTCATAAAAAAAGAACTTCATTTTATTTTTGAATATGGAACTAAAATCGGCGATCTCTTTGGTAGAATGCAGAAGAAAAAACAAAAAAAAGACATTGGCGCGAAATCTTTATGAAATTAAGTTACCGGGAAAAAACATCTCGTTAAATATCCAGAATTGTACAAATTGTACATTTAATTTATTTTTAATAAAATAAACTACATATATTGGATTGTTTTATTTCCTCGCAATCGTAGTGAAAAGTAGAGTGTAACACACGGCGCTAAAAACCCATTAAAACCCGGTTTCTATTTACTCCCTCGCTAAAGCTCGGGAGTAAAATTACCTCGTATATAATGGGTCATTTTAGCTCCTTGTATAACCATCTACTATTATTACAATATGGAATGCAATAATTGAGTATGAATATACATAGGTACAGTATGCCGCATGTCAGTGGTAACAAAAGTAGTAATAGCTAGCCTCGTATTCTATTGTAACTACAGTTCTACACTGGGCCAGCTCAAGGTCAAATTGTTATCACTGACATGCGGTCGACTGTATGTACCTATATTTTTCTATACAACATAAATCTTTCTACAATCTGTCTTTCGTTTCTAGGGTGTTCAGTGGTCATGCTGGTCAGATTTATTTAATCATAAGAAAGTATAATCATAAACAAACACATAACTTGATTAGTTTTCTCCTCTACCGATCGTTATTTCTCCTGACCATGTTTTATTTTGTTTTTATGTATGTATCTATGTATCTATATATTAGTATTTATTCTTGTATTTTATAGTCATTTCCGAGCTATCTATCCCGTATGTTGCACCTGCCATGGTATATCTCTGCATCACCTTATGGTTGACTGGTAGAAAATGCCTCAGGCATTAAGTCCGCCTTTGTACAGTATTATGTTTTAATTGTGCATAAAGTTTTAATAAATAAATAATTATGTTCCGTATAGAATTCCGTTAAACATACATTTATTTTGCTATAAATGACAGCAAAAGGTGGCTTTAAGAAGTTATATAAAGCCTTATTTAAACCAACATCAAAGGAGGGAACTTAGAAGCGATGAGAAAAGGAGATAGAGCATGAATTAAATAGAACACTGAGAAGATTGAAAGAGAAGAATAAAGTGGAGCTTTATGTTGAAGTCATTTGAAATCGGAAAAAGGGAATAAGGAGAGAAGTAAACCGATAATCATCGACCACTTAAATTATATACGGGTCAATAAAGAGACTAGCAGTGGTAGCCAAGGTTTAATACTTGAATTAATAATTTTCCAAGACAACAAAAATAAACGACAAGTATGCTTTTGATGGCGTACCGTTAATAGCGTTGCCCAGAACTGCAGATTTTTTACATGAAATATATATTCAGTTACGCTATGTAGTTTTTAACAAAGGCAGGAATATTATATACAGGGTTATTTGTAAATTAATAGATATTTAATTATTACTCATTTAGTTACTTGAAGAACTGTATTAGAACTTAATTTTTTGCTTAAACCACCATTGTTATTATACAGGGTTATTGGTAAAACATCATCAACCTCTTAACGGGTCATTGTACTCATGATTATGAACAACTATTACTATCGGACCAAATATGAAGAAAAAAATCAGCTGGTCCGTACATTTTGACGAGTCCTGCAAACATAAATGTAGGGTCCCATAGTAAAAGTTGTTCATTATGATGAGTACAATGACCCCTTAAGAGGTTGATGGTGTTTTACCGATAACCCTGTATAATAAAAATGGCGGTTTAAGCAAAAAATTAAGTTCTAATACAGTTCTTCAAGTAAAATAAATGAGTAATAATTAAATATCAATTAATAACAGTAGGTAGGTACTCGTTGAATGCGAAGGATTATTAAGCGCAAAGGTTAGTGGGAAACTATTTTTAGCAGAGTGAGTACAATTTAAGTCGACTCATAGATCTCTTAAAGCCAATTGCAGCTATAACGGCTTTTATAGGGTTGAAATATTGCAATGGTGCATTACGAAGAAAAAGTAAAAGTCATTCGACTGGCAATTCTGTTGGAGAGCTGAATTTTTTAGAGCTTTGCGGTACTTTTTTTCAGCCATCGCCATTGGTTTTGTGTATGGCGACAGTAAAACATTTTCAGTTATTTTTAAAGCTTACTTTCACCAGTTAGCTTTCAGCCAAAAATATAGTTTTATAAACTTAGTTTCATTTATTTTCTGTGTAGTTATTACAATAAATGTCTCTTAATATTATTATTTTTGAACTTAGAACAATTTTTTCATGTAAGTTAACAAATGGATTTCATAACTTCACGTACACATTAATATAACGTTTATTTCTTATTATTACACCGCTATATTTATACAAATTTAGATTTTCTCAAATTAGTTGGACCACACCCGTCGTTTTACGCGACAAGTTTGTCACATAAATTATAATGAAATGTTTTGACTTTACACTGAAGATATTCCAGCTGTTATTGGTGTTAAATGACACATAAATATGTTTCCAGAGTCCATATACGAGAGATGTCCAAAGAGTTTTAATATTTCATTGATGTGTTCCCGGATACAAAGCTATTAGTAGCCGGCAGTATATCTTACAAATTAGTAGTCTATGACAAACTAAAATTAATGATTGTTTCAGCCATTTTTTAGGTTGTCTCTTTACTCTAATGATGAAGCAGATGTCAGTGGTGACTGAATGTGGGACGCGAGGTTTTATGTTTTAACTCCTTTTGGGAATGTTTGGGTCATTGTACTTTTGATGACCTTAAAGACTGATCTATAAGATTTAAACCGATTCCGTCTTATTACAAAACACGGTCTAACTTTAGCCCGAGCCTAAACCTTCGATTCAGTTTTTGCTATTTTGAACTTTATGCCGACTTTAGTAAAGTTCTTAATACAAAATTGACAATCTAAGACCAGACTAAGTTGTCAGTTTTGTAAAAGGAACTGTATTTCGATTTCTGTTAGGTTCGTATTTCAAAAACAGGCTCGATGGTTTAAACCTTGTCAAAAGAAAAACCTTCTTTTGTAATAAGACCGTTTATGTATTCGAAAAAACTTATTTCCATTTTGTATCGCTGAGCTTTCTACGAATAGTGAATTTAAAGAGATATAAAAAACATTACCAGAATGATAGACTCCCAGACGTCTATCATTCTGGTAGTTTTTCGTTTCTCTTCAAAAGTCTTTTCTCAAGTGAAATCATGTCTGTAAGATATCAATAACGCTACGTTTTGCATTCAAAAATGAATCTTCAATTCACGCTCAGGTATTTTATAACAAGTGAAATACATATATTTTACAACAAGTAGAATTCAAAACAAAATATAAAATCCAGCTCTGTTACAATTGTTTTGTAAAAAAATTGGTTCCACGGCGCTGTATTTTCAAATCAAATAGCAATTTAACAAAACTTTTGTGATCAAAACAAGTCGGCGATGCAAATAACTGGCGCAGAAACGCTATGGAACCCATTAAACTGTATCCGTACCGATACACTCGGGGCTGCGAACTTTGATTAAATTTTCATAACACGAAGCTTAAGCAATGCGGACTCATTGTAAATTATAGCGTCATCCTCAATATTTAATGAACGAGACCCGTGTTAACATGTGTTACGTACGAATCGCGTATAACAGATGTACATTTGTTATGCGATTGAATAATGTATGTTAAGTCTAATGAGTGTTGTGATTTAGAAGCCTTCTTTTGTGAGATTATGAATTTTGAAGCGAATGAAGTAGGTACCGTTTTGCCACGATGATAGTCCAACTGCTACTTCAGTTTCAATGTGAACATCACTAGTCACGTCAATAGTAATTCTGCCACAGATATGAAACGAGCGGATCGAAAAGTTACGACGGGAAAAGACGTTAAGCTCATACATAAACCTAACTGAAATGTTATGATTAGTCCAGCGCAGCTATAGGTAGAACAACTTTTGCGCGACTTAACAAAATGTCTCGCGTTCCCCCAGGACCAAGACCGACTATAACTCATCCAACTATCGCCGTCAAGCCGTCGAGAAAGCTATATATCAAGTTTGATAGTCAATTATTGGCACTCGGTTCTGGTAACCGCCGTCTCTGGGTTATCTAAACCATATACCCCCGCTTGGGATAGGCCTTCAGTAATATGCTATTCATAAGCCGACTACTACGCAAATAAAGGTCGGAACATACACTTGGGGCGTTTTGATTCATAGTCTAATTTGATAATACCCGTGTGGTGTAAATTTAATACGGCTCCAGTTCAGTTGGTGGTCGACTCAATTAATACTTGGAAGGTTTAGAATTGTAATTTTGTTTATATCATTTGTGTAAAATGTTTGACTAATAATTTACTTTGTTTTAGAAGGGTTGCAATTTATATTGACACTCTAATTCAGAAGAGATATACACTAGATAATTGAAGAAGATAATGAACCATTTGCTTAAAATAGTCGACATTTTACAGTTACTGAGTAATTAAACAATATTTACTACATTAAACGGACCAATTTTAACGATCGGTGCTAAATTCTGTAGGATATTTTGCGAACACTTTTATTTTAATGGCGTTGATAAAGCGCTCACGGGATTTACTATCGGAAGGATGGTAAAGTGTCATCCAAATTTAATGTTGGGAAACTCGAAGTGAACTCACTCTAATGACGGTCTCTCTGAAGAGCTATGTACTGCGCTCCGAAATGTCTCATGGCCGACACTCTATTCAAATTCTTCACCAACTTCCAGATTGAATTAACGACACTAAAAAGTGCACGAAATCACGGCATTCTCAGTGAAATTAACAGTACTAGAGATCTATTGTATTACTGAACGCGCCCTAAACATTCTTTGAAACGATACAAATTTAGAACACGACACCCGACCGTTTACAATCCGAGGCGAAGTTTTAACATTTTGACAACAAATTCTACTCGAGAGTATGTTGTAAGCCGGTTGTAAATGCACAAATAGATGTTCCAAAATAGATTTGTTAACGAATAAATACGAATGCTTCGAACTACCAAATATTTTTTCGGGGGCAACAGTGCATGTGATTAAGGGATGGCATATTATCTGATGCTTTTTGTCCTCGATTGTCCTCGTTCTGCGGTTTGTGGTTGACGTTTCATCACCAACCAATAATAGATCTTATTACGTTATCATTAAGATTTACGTTTGTGATGGAATGCCGTCTGTTATAAATGTATTGAGTTACGCAAACCCACCGTTGGACGAAAGCTGATCTTTGCCGGTGACATCTCTAGTGCGTAAAGGATTATCGAATGACAACGTACATTTTTTTCCATACTTGTGTATTTAGACGATATTCAAAGGGATCCGTTGCTTTTACTAGGATGCTATTAAATTGCGCATGCTTCTTTTGTCATACCATATGGCATTTTCCAGCAGATGGCTCCTTTGTCAGGCCTACATGTTTAAGTAAGCTAATATCTTTATACGTCTTATGAAATTCAAAGTTATTTCAAATGACATTGGACGTACTTCAAAGGAATGTGCTCGTATTAGGTTTGTTGATGAGATCTTCTTTGTGATAAATGTTTGATTCCAGTTTTTTTTTTGCTTTTCATATTCGAAGCTGAATGTGTAGATTTGGTGTTTATTCTCATATCGAATCAATTTTTTTTATAATGATGTTGGCATGAAAATGGTAGAAACATAAATAGAATGCCTGGTAATAAATTAGATGATGCATGCAGCATTGCAGAATTTGACAAGTTTTTCCTGAAATTCGTCAATAGATGCCGAAGATGAATTTAATTTAGATGAAAATTCAAAACAAAGGAATTTTCCCGCGCAATCGTTTTTACTATTTGGTGAAGGCTCTGGAATCTGATTTCGATGGCATTTAAAAGAAAAGAATCCATCACTAGTAGGTACACATTCATCTTCCATTGAGGATAGTTTTACATTCGTTCCATTCTAACTATATCTTCGTTCGTTCATTCGTTCTTTTTATTTGTTCTATTTTGATAGTATTTTGTCTTGTTCTATTTCATGGTCGTGTTCTATTAACCAGTTGAAATCTTTTCATAGAATTGTTTAAAAAATGGCGTGGACGACTGATTTACTATTGGTTATTTATTAGTATGAGGTAAGTACTTCAATCTTAAATAAGTATTGTATATAGGGCAAGTTTATTTTATACATTATGACTGTTTGAAATATTATTGCTTTCAGAAATCTATGTCAATGTCATAGTTAACAGAAACATAGTTACTTTATTACACTACCGCTTATTTTGATCCATTTTATAATTAACTATTACTCGTTAGTAAAATCAGTATTAAAGCCATTGTGCCTCACGGTGAACTAAACTCATGACAGTTTGAAAATTCTGGTGTTCAATTAAAACAAATGCCGGAGCCTGAACTCTCTACCCTACATAACGACATTTAAAATCACATTTTCAACACAAAATCTAACATGAATTTATATAACGAACTGTTTATATAGCCCCCATTTGCTTGGTGGCAGAACCATCCCTTATTACATATAATGTTCGGTCGTATTTATGTCTAATAGTACCACAAACAGATTAAACCTTCGTCCCTCTTAACTTTCGTAAATACTGGTGGTTCCGTAATTTCCATTTCAACATACAAACGTATGGGACTTGAATTTTCAGCGCAGATAGTACTGAGTATCCCCTTTTAACGATAAAGTAAGTTAATTACAAAACTAATTCCATTACGGTGGCTGTGTCCGGTGCTGGTCCCGAAATATTGGATTATATTATTATTATACACACGTTTATTGTTTAGTTTTAAGTCTCGAACGTGTATTGACGCCCTTGTCCGTCGGACAGGACTCTCCCTAAAATATTACTAGTGACAGAATCTGATGACGTCATTTAATTTGCATACCTTTCGTATATAAATTTTGTTTTAAATATTTCCGTTCTAGGGCGAGTTGTTGTTTTGTTCTGGAAGAAAGTAGGCAATGACGGGTTATAGACTAAGTACATTCGTTTAGGTCGTTTTTGTTAGGACCTACGGATAATATAGAATACTGGTTTTCTAAGCTCACACCAACACAAAACGATGCACGTCCATTTTATCTTTTGACAATAAATGACCGGAAAGACTGGACTTTATTAAAAGCCTATCATTTCCACAAAATATTTAATTTCTTATCGCCGATCCAATCTAATTATGCTAAACAAAATCTAAATGTGTTTCCAAATCACCAATTACCAATCATCAATTATTAAATCACCTCCTTTAACGATTAAAACTGAAGGAGAATCAAACAAATATCAACAATTGTGACCCTCCACAAAAGGTTATTCCACATAAACTTGCCATATAGACTTCTACGTATCATAAATTTGCTCGGCACACTGGCCACAGTAGCAAACAAGTTTTCCCATTACTTCTACAGTGAGAAGCGCCACCAGATTTCGTTGACGCAAGGAGACAGATATTACTTCGGAAAATGGAGCTTAACTTGTACCTACAACCAATAAAGTATCCCTAAATAAGTGACAAATAGCGGAAGAAATAAGTTTCGGATCAGTATGTTTTAGTAACTGTAAGAATGTGTGAGCTGAATTTCTGGAAGTATAGATATTTGTCGGGTCTTACCAAAGTTAGAATAAGGATCTGATGGATATGGAAAAACACGAGGAAAAAAATTGCCTAGTTTTGTCCTTTCATATCCACCGAAATGGAAATAAAAACATTTATATTTACAAATACAAAAAGTAGATAAAGGAGCGACAGATGTCTAGAGAGAGATTGGGAAATACAAAACACTATCCTTATAAATCCAGAACGTCTGGCATTCCCTAAACTGACCCATCTACGGCCTTTGATAAGGGTGCGAACGACAAAAATAACTAATGTTGATTTCGTTTTGATTCGTCCGCAAACAGATAATAGGAGTTTCATGAGTTGACAACTAGATGCCGTTAGTAGTAGCAGGGGAAATATAAGCTGGCGTCGTGGGGTGGAAAATATGAGAATTTATCGCTGCGTGTATGTTCATAATGGGAAGAGAATGGCCCGACAAGTCAAAGGGCGAATTGTTACTTATAGTGTATGATGATGGCGACGACGGGTAATGTAAGTAGGTATGGAAATTGAGTGGTTATTGGAGACGTGGTTGTGACACGCCTCTACAAGTTAACATTGAGCATCTTCGTATGAATTGTCGATACCTAAATGTTTTATGATAGAAAGTGTGAAAGAGCTTTCTGGAGCTTTTAAGAGAATGTATTCAAAGCATTACTTTGAATACATTCTCTTAAAAGCTCCAGAATGTATTCAAAGAAATGAGTTTTGAAGAGAGATATGTTCATAATTTTACGATCGATAGGTTATCTATAACTACACATGCTATTCAAGTTATTAAGTGTTTTGGCAAGCTTTCCAAGTGGACTTCTCAGCCTATTACATGATCATATGTGTGCTGTTCATTGTTTGGCAATATTGGAATCATGGAAAACAACAACAACGCAGATTTATCAAGCATCTCAACTACAAAACTAAAATTGATATACCAAATTAACTGGACTCCTGTCGATACCACAAATTTAATATTCTGGAAGAGCGACGACAGTTAAATGATATCATGTTATTCTACGACATACTTAACAATAAATTTGACTGTCCACAACTGCTCAGCAAAATAGACTTTAGCGTTCCACTCAGACGTACCAGACATACCACTTTGCTATCAGTACCATCGGCCTCCACTAATTGTCTAAAGAAGTCACCATTATTGCGTTTACCTGCATTATATAACGATAAATTCCCATCTCTGGACCCATCTAATACCACACGAAACAGACTTAAAAAGGAGATTATCCAAATCCTCCATCAAACGCCGGATAGGTACTTAACTAACTAAGTAGTGCCAGTTTAGTCATACGTACATTGTCATACATACATCTTCACACACAATTACAGCACTAACACCGCACAGAAACACGCACGCACACACTATAAATATTAATAATTATGTCACTCTCTGTATTGCTTATTTTCTGTGTACATCGTAATTGGTGTAATGTTGGTTGGTTGTTGGTGTTGGAATAATAATTTTGTTATTCTTACTGTCAGCTGTGAAGCTACCTTATATAAAATAAATAAATGAAATAATCCTAATAAGTGTTAAAAGTTCGATCACAGTTCCTTTAGTATACACTGATAGCCTGCTTTGAAATTGTGTAGAGTTAACGGTGGGTCAGCTAAATCAGATAAACGGTTTTCTAGTATCCCCTCAGGCGAACACTTTGTCACTATTAATGCAGAATTGCTATATTTCGGCTCAATAGCAGGTTGATATCGCTAGATGTCTACTTATGTGGTTAGGGATTATCGGATTGTAATATGTCATCACTACAACATGTCATGGTTTGGTATAGTACGTTGGTGATTTAGCTAGACTAGACGATATAGTTAAATATGAATCTACAAACAATAAATGTATGTCTAACAACAAATAAAAAGTCTTTATTACATTCCAGTAAGTGCTCCTTTATCAGGGCTGTTTGTACTGAACAAATGCAGAGCGCAAATTGTAATATAAGTGATATATCCACATTTCACGATGCGTTATTGTTTCTCAAATAAACATTACGTCATTTTTGTCTGCGGTTACTTACTAACACAATAAATATAGCAAAATTAATATCTGTCATTAGTCACTTGGCTTCTTTATTACCCATATACATTATTTCTTTCTTTCTATATTACATATTAGGTCCGACAAATTCGACATCCCCAACTTTCTTATTCCCTTTTTTGCTCAACTTGAGAGTCAAATTGAATTAGTTAAGGTAGGAAGTTCTAAAATAATTCCTATCTACTTTTAAGACAAGTTCCTTCGTCGTTTTTCTTTAAGTGGACTTTTTGCCTTGCAAACAAGACATTTCTTTATTGAATAACTTCGAGGGGCTAAAAGGTGTAATTTATGTAATGTCTTCATTTTTTTTTCAGATTTGATGAAATTATACAGATTTATCAGTATTGCTATCATTATCTTTTAGTTCTTGTTTGTTAGCTTTTATTGTTCTTCTATTTTTAAAAGTGTAAATGTTGTGTGTACTGGAATGAGTGTAACTTAATTTTTTATCAAATCCTTTAATTTTTTAGTAAAAAACCATACTTACAAGCATATTCTGCTACATGTATATCAGTTCTGTCTTGGAATTATGTTACATTATTGAAAACTTAAATTAATTTTATTATTCTGTGTTAATTTTACTAGTTGAGTAAGAATTCGAACCTGTTCATGAATGTACTGAACTTCAGCGGCGAAGTATATAATATGCGGAGCGTAGAACTCGGGGTACCATTTACCCGCACTAAACTTTACTAGAGTGACTTTCAATTTTCAA
Organism: Brachylomia viminalis; assembly: GCA_937001585.2. Classification (NCBI taxonomy): domain Eukaryota; kingdom Metazoa; phylum Arthropoda; class Insecta; order Lepidoptera; family Noctuidae; genus Brachylomia; species Brachylomia viminalis. The sequence continues at coordinate 10,670,714 of OW443310.2, read as the reverse complement.
TGTTTGCATATTGCTTGAGTTAGTGTTCGAACCTAGTTCCATTTTAACATGCCGATGAGTACTTTAGACTTGGCAAGTGTATGCAACTGTGTTAGAACTTCCTCGGTGCTCGAAGATTCTTGTTATTAAGTTTTTCGTTTATGTGCTGTTGCTGTTTGTTATATGTCATTGTACTGAACCAATAAAAACCAAAATATAATGTTTCGAACACATAAGGTAACACAATAAATGAAACAAAAGGAAATAAAATTTTAAAAATGTGTATTTCTTGTTTTCGTTTTTTTTTATATCATAATTGTTTTGCGTATTTACAGTTTTATATACAAAATCATAATATTTACAGACTCTTTATTGACAATGATTGCTCAAAAAAAAAACTATAATAATAAATGCATCTGTACATAGCAATAAGTTTTAAACTTTGGCATTATATAATATTTAAGCGATCCGAATATTATTTATAGTCACTGAAATATTTTTAACAAATAAGTATCAATATTTACATCGGATTTTCCGTAATCTATAAATTACTATCGCAGAAATCAGGAAATTATTCCGTAACAACTTAAAACAAATCTAGCAGCCTACAAATAAATGCAAGTCGTCTCAGGCTTCGTAATTCTTATGCTATACAATAAATATACCTAATGTGGAACAACCTAAGATTAATTATCACCATTTTATTGGACTAATACGCTTAAGCGTTGCAAGTAAAGTCAGTGTCTGTTTACCTGCGTTGGAGCATACGCTACGCCCAAAGCTGCGCATGCGGCGGCATGCGGTGGGGGTGCACGTCGCGCGTGTGCACGCTGGTCGGCAGGGCCAGCCCGTCGCCAAGCAGGGGGGGGAGCTTCCCCGGCGGCGGCGGAGGGGGCGGCGCCGGAGCCCGCCCGGCCCCCACCGGAGACACCGAAGCGTAAATATTCACTGTCGACCGGTGATACTGACACTTCCGCAAGTCCGGCATCGCGAACCTCAACTTTTGCCAAAATTGTCTATCACCCCACTCTATACAGGTGTTCGCTTTCAAACACAACCTGAGCTCTGGATCGATGTCCCTATTCGGTAGCTCGCCTAGCAATATTATTATCAGTCTTCTTCGTCTCTCTTTCAGTACTTCGTGGAGTGCCGTCTTAAATTCGAAACGACACCATTCGTTGTTGATGAAATTTTTTGACAGGACTATTATCGTCCTTTTAGATGACTCTACGGCCTCTATTATTGTATCCGCCACGTATGCTGAAGCGTTAAAGTCTCGGTAGTGCAGACAGAGCCGAAAACTTGGGTCGGTGGATTCTAGGCCGGGCGCTAACATTTGTGCGACGAATGCTTCGTCTTTCACGCTATAACTTATGTAGGCGTCAAAGAGGCGATCTTTGTCGGCTTCATCGTCGAAAGTTGTGCTTTTGTAGCACATTCTGAATCCACAGTGGTAGTAAATCCAAACTCTAAGCTCACGCCGCCAATAAAATACGCCGCATATTAATGCCGAGCTAGTAATGAACACGCACAGAGATATTAGCAGCAGAGGCAGATAATCATTAATTACTTGGTTCTCGATTATGGATGAGCTTCCTCCCACATGACTTGAGCATATTGTTGAATTAAAATCGGCCATCAATGGACCCACAGCATTTGTTATGTTATCGAATACACACGTGATCTTAAGAGCATCTTCCACTTTTCCAAGGTTGTTTTTAAACCAAGTGCGAAATTTATGCATGTACTGACAATCGCACGACCAAAGGTTCCGCGAGAGACTTACCTCTACCAAATATGGATTCATCGTGAACTGCCACACCGCGAAGCCGTAAATGTTATTTCCTTCCAAGCGCAACACTTCTAAATGCCTCAACTCCATGAAGGTTCGGTTATCGATATAGTGTATTTTATTGTCTTGTAGATGCAACTCGCGCAAATTCTCCAGAGGCGTCAATTCAAAACCTAGCAACTCCTTAATATTGTTTTTTTCTAAATGCAATGTAGTTAAGCGTTTTAGTCCACTAAATGTATTATTATACAGGGCGTCGATGTTAGAATTATTAGCGTACAATATTTTTAAGTTTTTACGTCCAATAAAAGCATGACTTGTTAAACCACCAAACTTATTGCCGTCTAAATATAGTTCAGTAGCGTCCATAGGTATACTACTGGGTATTTCCGCATAGCCAGCAGCAGAACAGTCCACAATATTCGCCGACCACGGTTGGTCATGATAACACGTACAGTTCGATGGGCACGTCATTTCACAATCACAGGCGTCAAAATCACAACAATGACACAGCGTAAAACAGTGCGTCTTATATGTACACAAAAACTGAGACGATTCGGCTTCGATGAGAGGAATATAAGTCCTTTCACGGTTGTATAATAATTTACAATATATGCTCTCCAAGTCCATAACACGTGGATGTTGTCTAAGATGGTCCAGTTTGTTTATGCGCTGTAGCCACTCCATAGTACAGTCGCACTGAAACGGGTTTCCACCGATATAAAATTCGGGTAGCGGCCGTCCCGGATCGACCGGAGTTAGACGAAGCGCATTGAGATCCATACTAGTTATCTGATTTGCATACAAATCGACTCTCGTTAAATTGGTTTTTCCAACAAAAGTTTGAGCTTCAACTTGTGTAATTTGATTATCATTCAAGAACAGCAACTCTACACTGCTGGGAATTGAGAAAGCCGAGATCTTTGTCATTTTGTTGAAACTTGCGTCTAGTGTTTGCAAGCGCAATTCTTTATCCATGCGGTAGTTGTTTCCCAGTTCCTTGATATTATTACTATGAAGATCCAACCACTGAAGTCCCGAAGGGATAACAGTGTAATCAAACCATTCTATTTGGTTATCTGATACATTTAGCCACAATAGAGATGGGATATTTACAAACAGGCCTTGGATTTCTGTGAGTTGGTTGGCGTCCAACCTTATAGCTTGTAGCGTTGATAATGTTTCGAATGCATTCATATCAATGTGCTTCAATTTATTTCGTGCCAGATTTAAAATTTGTAGGGACGGTAAATCTGTAAACACATCTTTACTTATGTTTTCTATCTTATTTCCAATAAGACGAAGGCCATATACGTTATGCAAACCGACGAAGCCGGGTTCCTCCAGTGATGTTATCTGATTCTCTCCCAGATCAAGAGTCCTTAGTAAACGCATATTTCTTAGCGCTATGGGTACTTTCTTTAAACGATTCCCATTTAAATTCAAATCCTGTAGGGAGGATGTGTTCCTGAATGCTTCTGGATGGAGTTCTTCGAGATGATTATTGTCTATGGATAGTAGAGACAACACATACAGACCATTCAGTGCGTAGGCATCGATATTGGATATCTTGTTGTATGATAGGATCAACGTGTGTAGATTATTCATTGGTGCAAATGTGTCAGCAGCAATGCTCTCCAACATGTTATGCTGAACGTTAAGTATTTGTAAGGTGTATAAATCTTTGAAAATCTTGGGATCCAGCTTCGTTAATCTGTTGTTAGATAAGTTCAACAGAACCATTCTTATAAGACCGGTGAAAGTATTCTCATTAATCCAAGTACTTGTTAAATGATTATTAGATAAATCCAATGCCAACAGCTGATCTAGGTTGGCGAACAGGCTTGGTGAAAGCACACTTATAGAATTGTTTTGTAAGTATATTTCTTTGATGACCGGTCTGCTATCTTTGAACAGATCTTGCGGAAGAGCGACTATTTTGTTGTTTGAAAGATCAATTATCTGCAGCTGTTTCAATCCAGATAAGGCTTTGTCAGCAACCATTGATATTTCGTTGTCGTGAATGTGCAGTTCTTTGAGTCTACGAAGAGCCATAAATCCGTTTTCTGGCATTAGCACGAAGTGATTGCTGGAAGCGTCTAGTACCTCAATATCTAATGAGCAGGTTGCATGTGACATAGAAGGCGCCGAGGGAGCTAGGCCATCCTGTTCACTAATCAGTGCTTGATGCATTGCTCGCTCCCTGAATCCCAAATCACTCACATCTTGAAGACGATTTGAAGATACATTCAAATACACTAAGTTTGTTAACGGGCAGAACAAGTTTTCGGGAAACGACCAGATGTTATTAAAACTGAGATCCAACTTTTCCAACTGTCGAACAGCCGTAAAGCTTTCTGATGATATCTCTAAACTCATAGCGGCCCACTCTGTGTTTTTCGTTCGAATCGTTAAATTTCGGAGGTCTCTCAAGCCGGAAAGTACGCCAGGCGGCCATCTTCCAATTTTACAGTTATCTAAAACAAGTTCACGTAGTTTCACTAGATGTGCGAAACTCCGATCATCAAGGGAGCTTTTATACATCATTTCTTCATTACACTCTATTCTTAAAGACGTGGTATGTTCTGAAGGAATAACACTGAAGTTAGTTGTGTCGAATTCACTGTTTATCGTGCGTAGTTTACACGTGAGGGAAACTTCATGTGCATCATTGGGGCCTCTCAGCCACCACTGGCAGTCATCAGGTGCTTCATATTTCAGTGGCAGAGAGCTCTGGTCAGCCACATTCAGGCCGATGACGAACCAAAACAGGATTTGGCAAAGACAATTTCTTGAAAAAGTTTTCTGTTGAGCCATCATGGGGAAAATCAAATATCAAGGAAGAAAGTAAACAAGACACGATAGGCTCAGTGTCATGTTTTTTCCGTCGGCGTTCGCGTATTGCGTCCCCTTGCCGGATGTGTAGTATCCATCAATTTATGAACACTATTTCGGCTTCAATTTAACAAATAGTCCTTGTTGAGTTAATGCTCATGATGCGACAATATCAAATCACAATCCAGTGATTTAGCGTCCTTCGAAACGTAAACAAAATTTTCACATAAACTGTCCACATCAGTTTTAACAAAACTTCCAATATTCACAGTAGTTATATTCGAAATTTTCCTGAATACATTTAACTGGTTGTATTCAGTAAAGTCCGTAACTCAATTTCGTATAGCGTAACGTAAGTGATAAGCGTGTTTTCACCGTAACGTAAGTCCGTTCAGAGCGTCGTGTGGCGCGACCGTGCCCAGACGCTGCTACCAGTCGACTGAATTTTGGTAGAGCCATTGCAGTCGAGTCGAGTATACGCTCGGGAGAGGGGTGCGGAGCGGGCGAGATGAGCCGAGCAGTGGCGAGTGTTCACGACGACTTATTACAATAAATTATATTTTTCGGAGCTTTAAGCGATCGACTGTGCGTCTCCGAAACCGCAAACTTTGAATGAATACAGGCATCAGCTGCTTCGAGAAGTTGAACTGGATTTCATATTTGTGTATTTATCATACCTTCTGTGATTTGTTACTGGCGCCTGAGATTATAAATATGAATATACAAGATAGGATTTCGTATTACTTGTAAGTTCTTAACCAATTTAATTGTAAAAAATTGCTATTAATATCTTCTGCGACCTTAAAAATGCTCAATAATTTGGCATCACAACTTTTTGCTCAAAATTCCGGTCACTGTGAGAAATTCGGTGCGTTAACAGCCGAAACCTTCTAAGTTATGGAATAATTCGCGCGCCTTAACGCGATCGATTTAATACTTACCCTATTAAGACTTCCCAGAAATTATGAGATACCTGAGGAAGCCTAGTATCAGAATGTTGTGGTTTTATAATGTGCTATTTCTGATTACTTTATCTGGCTTAAGAATCTTATGACTATGAGTCACATAACACTTTAGATATATTATTTTTTTTGTTTTCAACGTCGCAACGGAAGTCACAATGTATAACTATTGAAACTTTAAAGGGATTTAAAGTTTCATAATTTACTATTGCGTCAGGCCACCTACGACAAAAACCAGGACGTCATATAATTTAATAGGATTTCAAAGATGCACATAACCTTTTTTAATTCTATTATAAATATAAGACTTCGTTTAATTTCTCAAAGAAATCGAAATTAACTTACCACAATAAGAATAAAAAATAAAAATCTAACAAAAGACATCGAAAACGTTTTCAAAGTACACGTAATCGGGATTAAAACCAACCCTTTTATGAAATGCTAAAATTAAAAAGCAATGGCATAAAGGTATTAAAAGCTTAAGGTAACAAAATTCTTTAACAAAAGAGGTTTTCTGTTAACGCTTGGCAGACCACACTGGCTGTCGGACGACGGAAGATATCATTTTAATCCTTTTAGTTAAGTTGACTATGAAAAGACAGATGCGTTGCCGTGTTTTTCTTTTGTCACTTAGCTGACTCCTAATGGATGACGTGAGATAAATTAATAGTTTGTGATTAATTTGATAGCGAAGGGCGGGCTTTTTCTTTTGAGATAAAAGTTTTAGGAGATATGGAATTAGATGTTGACGCTGTTGTGTTTTGGTGCTATATGAACTGGAAAAAAAAAGAAATGAAATAAGAAAAAAAAAAAGAAAAAAATTAAGAAATGTGTGAGTACTTTAAGGTCACTTCTGCCTAGCTCTTCGGGAAGATCAGGCGTAATGTTATGTTTTAATATCTATCTTGCAAAGTAACGTGGTAGGTACCTACTATAGGATTTTAGAAATTTTATTTATTGTTCAACTTGTATATTGCCACTGCATGCTTGTTTTGCTAAAGTGCCTAAACAGATAGGTCTGCTGATGGTATACAATATGTAACAAAAACCCTGTTGTTCATTTTAGGGACGTATACATACCTACAATCACAACATTGATGAAATTACCCACGATACAGGAGAAATTCCTAGTGTGGGGCAACGTTTAAAAAAAAAAAAAAGCATTGGCTAGTCGAGAGGTCAAAATCAAATAACTATTAAAATCGGCACATTAAAAAAGTAATTATCCAGGGTTATTTGTAATAACCTTACCAATACCATATTACGTAATAACCCCAACCCATTAAGGGGAGGTAGAGGAGATAATTTGCAACCAAATGATCCCTTGTGACCTCTATGCAAATGTCAACCATTTTCCAGTAATTTGACATTTTATAGTTTTTTGAAGATATAGAACAATATCAATATTAGATATCTGAGGGGCAATTCCCGTATTTTTAAGACCGTTCGCATTCTAATCTCAGTCTCAATCTGTCAAAATTACAATCAATTTACATACATTTTTGACAGGTGTTTGACATTGATTGTCGCTGAGATGAGATTGCGACTTGAATTTGAATGTTTTTTAAGTACGAGAATTGGCCTACTGGTATCTTATTGTATCTCGTCGGATAGCTGAGAAATGGAATGTTTTTTTTTTGCAGAAATCAACCATTTTAGTCATATTATTATAACCTGCTCAAAATTATGAAAATTGTGTGCTCTGATTTAAAACATATTTATTTATTTATTGGATCGCCAACAGACCCTCCACAGTTAGGTACATGCATGTTAACTTGAAGAGGGACAAATACATTGGCGCTTCCAATTATAGGCGACCACATCATTCACTTAACATCTAGGTAGGTACTTACAACCAGAACCAGTTAAAGATAATTATTGTCATTTTGTGGTTGATTATTATGTATTGAAGTAGAAGCAAATAATAATATATTACAAAATAATCACGCATTGTGTTTTTTTTATACATTTTCAAAGTTGTATACCTACCGCCAAAAAATATAAAATGTGAAATTAGTCGAAAATGGTTGAATTTTGCATAGAGGTGATAAGGGGTCATTTGGTTGCAAATGACCTCCCCTACATCCCCTTAATGGATTGCCGACTTATTACCAATAACCCTGTATATGGTTTCATTCGATGCAAAAAACATAAGTCACTACTGGCTCTACGATGGGGTTAGGCACAAACGGTTACCCACAGACTGGCACATGGTCCCCGATTTAGAATAACCGACCCCGTTCCCTCCGTTGAGACCTAAGGGGGTGATATCATGTGTACTGATAACATCATAATGCGGTTAGGGCAACGCATTGCAGGGACGTCAGACCCGCCGCGCGCTTTGTTAGAAATTCTGGTTACGTTGTGAGGCGGGGTGTATCACAACTCTTGCCCAGTTCTACGAGTACACTTTTCAAAAACAAAAGTAATGCGTATTGAAATAATATTAATCTGTTTACTTCTTTCACAAAATATTATTACGGCCTCCCCTATTATGACTTGCGTAGTTCACGACCTTGTTACTACTTTATGTTTACATTTAGCTTATATTTTATTATTCAAGGCTTGTCTAGAACTTATAATAGATACTTGTTAAGTGTCCATCAAAGGCTCTTTGTATGAAATCTTCTGAATCACAAGAGTTTGGTCAACAAACGTTTTACAAGTCTAATTGAATAATAAATCACTTTACAGCCGTTTAAAAGAGCTGTACGAAACAATTTACGATTACTTAAAAACAATACCTCTGTAAGCAAATACTTTACGATCCCTGCGTGTATTCATAAAAACGTTCGTGTGTTTGTCCGTGGCTGTCACAACAGGAATATCATTCATCGCGATCTGAGACAAAAGCTCATACGCAGCGATGACGTAATTACCGCGTGTATCTAAAAAAACACATGTTAACGTTTCGTTATTTCAAAAAAACATCTATCAAGAAGACGTCGAAGCGTGTTAAAGTTATTACTCCGAAGTGTTTCACATCACAATCTGTCAGCTGAAGGAATGAATAATGATGAATCGTTTTCGCTTATATTCGCCGTAGGGGCATCTCCTTACCCACGGTAGGTATTTATGTTTTTTGATGAATGCGCACCTCGGTATACGATGAAAATTGTTTGTGCCGATCAATTTTACGATCGGCCGAACGGTCGAGTGTGACTATTTTTCTTATAAATAGGCAAACGGTTTTTTGTTTACCTGTATCTGATCCTTATCCCATGGTCGAGAACTGTTGTTTAGGTGGAGAGGCTATCAGTTTTATTGAGAGGTTATTGTTGTTTCTATTGTTATTATTTTGCCCTACAAAATAGTTTTAAACAAAAAATTATAATCCTAATTAAGTATAATTCTAATTCCTAGTTGAGTAGGTATATGAATATCAAAGAAACGTGATAACCTGTGTGTTATGGTAAATAGGAAAAGACTAGGCATGTCCGTCTAGCTTCCAGCTCGACAGTCTTCTCCGATTTTCCAGTCCATAAGTTTTTGCTAAGAATACTTATTTTTTTAAACACGCAAGCGGATAAAACTTCGCTATAGTCGCAAATGTTACAATTACGAAGTACATAATTATTTTGTCCATTTACTTCTAAAACTCTTAAGTATGAAAACTTCTGAAAACATTAGCGTCATTTCTCAAATTCTCACATATACTTGATATATTCACCGAAGTATAATTTCAGTAAAAACATGTTATAGCATCTCCAACAGTAAATAAAATACGAGATCAAGAGCAGAGTTTGAAAACATAAAGATACGGTACATTTCTGTGTTTCAAGATTGTGTACGATTTGTTGGAAACTTTACATAATTTAAATGCTTTATGTTATAAATCCGATAACATTTGGGACATAAATATTGTTATCAGAAGACTCTGTAAGGATAAGATAAAGGGACGAGTTATATAGGCTGTAGGTACTTAGGATGCGTAAGGCAAGAAATAATCTATCGGCTTGAAACTGAAACCCTTTGTGGCTAAAAGACGTTACACGACAGACAATTTTAGTGGTATATCTGCACAAGAATATATTCTTGTTTGAATATCTATAGTTTCTAAGATAAATACCCACAGAAGCAATAATAAACAACGTAAATAACTAAGATGCCTTTTTTGTGGTTGGGTAATCATCAAATAATTTCTCCCGCTCTGGGCGGAGCGGGAGGGCGTGTCAGAATCTTACTGATTAAAACCCACTCGTGTTCCTTCAGTTGCCTGTGCCAAGGGTAACCCTTTCGGACTTTCCCGCAACCCTGGCAGGCATCGGCCCTAGCGGACCCCGTCGTTGGTGCTGACATCCCTTTGAGGCTTGCGTGGAACACAACGCGCCATCGAACTGGGCCTGGTCCTTATCGGATGGCGAGCTACCCGTGGCTCGCCGTCCGCAAGCCCGCGCCTACGGTGGCCGGGAATCGGCTTGGGATTCCCGACGCCCATGGCGTCTCCTGCGGTGGCTAGGGGCGTGAGGGCGCAAATTTTGCCTCTCCCTCACGCGTTCCGCCTCCTCCTTCACGAACATTACTGCTTCGCAGAAGGAGGTGACGGCTTCCCAAGCCCTCTCGCTCCGTACCATGGCCTGGACCAAGGCCGGACGCGAGAGATATCGTCTTGCATCTGAGCTATAAATATCTTCATCGGATTTCGGAATTCTCAGTTACAGACCGGAGCCTGGGTTTGTGCTCATTTGATATCAATAGGCACGCCCCCTATTACATAGGACTTAAACATAGCTGGCGAGATCAGGGCGTGCTAGGTACACTTTTGCATAATCCTTCAGGGATTACAGCCTTCATGTTATGTGGGTATGTTTGTGGGTCATCATCAGCCTATAATGTTCCCGCTGCTGGGACTCAGGCCTCCTCTCGATGAGAGGGAGTGGGCGACATATCATGTCTTCGAGTTTTTGGTTCTAGGACATGCCGGTTTCCTCACGATGTTTTCCTTCACCGTTTTTCACTCAGGTTTTTCTTGAAATAATTTACACAAAGTAAAGCGCCCGTCTGGGTTCGAACCTAAGACCTACAACTCGTCGTCGTTTGTGGGTATATTTTTCCATATTTATTTATTTAACACTTTATGCACACAAATGTACAGACGCGGACTTAACGTCATAGGCATTTTCTATCAGTCAAACTTTGGGTGATTCAGAGACAAATAGTGGCAGGTATTTTAGGATTAAATATCTTTAAATAATAGACACGCATAAACTTATTTAGTCTATAAATACATATAATACATATATACCTAATTATGTAAAATATAAGCAGAAATAAATGTACATACATACAAGAATATGCTAAAAACAAATAGGACAAATAATGAGAAAACATTACGGCTGTGATGATACTGCCAGCTTCTTGCGAATGTGCTCGCGAACTTTAGTTTTAAAGGATAATCGGCTGGTTCCATATCTTTAGAAACACCCATTTCATCCCAAAATACCCAGACATTATCTCGATCCATTATCGAAAACTATGAGCCGAACCTCAAGTGCCTTGTTAGAGCACTCGAAACATTTCAAGAGCGTGTTTAGTAACACCGCGAGAAAAAAATAGCAAATAAAAATGTTCAGTAAATGTTTATTTACCGTGGATACGTAGAGACGTAAAACAAAATGTGTAAAATATTCACCCCGTGTGTTTTGCACCCAGATAGCGGTACAAATACGATAATGCGCGTATCCTTGTTAGCATAGAAATTGCGTTTGAGCTACGTGCTCGTGTATTTATGAGTACTTTCGCTATTAAAGTTGTTAATGTAATTTCGTCTTAGATTTTTTAGATGAATATGAAATAAGAAGCTACTTACCCGTAAATCACCAGGTTTTTCCCGTTTTCGTTGAAGATAGCGCTGATGCTCTGCAAAGAATGAAGTAACTACATAATTATGTACCTAATTATTTTTGTCTATGACTGAAAATGAGACCACGGTTGAGATGGAGACCATACGGCATATTAAACGGCCGATGTAATTATATCCAAAAGTTGACAAAAAATGCATAGCATCTGCTTATTTCACGGGGCTTTAACAAAAGTAGGAAACAATTTTTCATCAAATCTACTTAATCAAAAAACCTAATCCCGATTTGTTTCGGATCAAAACATTCTCAACGGTAGCTTAAATGTCCCATAAATCCAAACATACAAAGAAAAATGTATGCAGTGTTAAAAAGTTATAAAGTAAACTTCCTGAAGGAAGCTTGGGAGGTGCGAAATATTTCCGTCTTAACTTTTTTTATTTGACCTCAGTGTTGACAGTCACAGCTACCAACAATACTACATCGGCTGTAATACACAATGACCCAAACCCGGGAAGGGTAAACATGGCCATTGAATAAGAAAAACCATATTTTATCAAGCTGACACCGTACGAAATCAAAATATATGAATCTTAACAAAGCGCGTGAATCACTATATTAAAATCCTTGAAATCTAATCAAAGCAATTAACAACGCTTTTTTCTTACCGCGGGCTATTTGTGTCTCGTTCTTTCTTGTATAATTTTGGATACTGTGTCCTTTTCTTGGGATTTTTTTTTTGAGTTTATAAGGCAGATATGTGACAGGGGATGTCTCGCAATATTTCACGTGCCGGGATCTAAAACGCACCCATGCTCAGGTAGCAAACATTATCACTATAAACGGTGTTCATAACTAAAAAAGGAACCTTTTTTCGAAAAGACAGAGAGTGGAGTCGATTTACAGTAAAATATTTTGCTAACGCGTTGCTGTGCATCATTTCCAGTCAATAATTACGTATTGAACTTGAATTGCAATTAATTTAGAGGAAGGTACTTTTTCATAGAAGGTACTGTTTCTATCAATAGTGAAAATATCTATCTATACAAATACATAAAATTGAAGTGTCTGTTTGTAATGTCAAAATAACAGCGTTAAAAAAATGCTTATGAAAGTATATACGGTACTTATAACAGAAAAACTAGATTTAAAATGTTTGTCTGTCTATCTGTTTGTTCCGGCTAATCTCCAAAACGGCTGGACCGATTTTGATGAAAGTTGGTATGGGGATACTTTGAGCTCTGGGGAAAAACTTAGTCTGTTTTTCATCATCATGCCACGCGGGCGAAGCCACGGGCGGAAGCTATTTTATTATATGATTACAAAACATTTTCCAATTGTTAAAATTAGAACACCATATAATAACATAACATACAACACAACTCAATATATCAACTCTAAACGAACCGACCGTTTCATAAGTGTCAAAAGAATTCCAATCAAACAAACCATTTCCATGCATTTCCTATTCCCAATTCCCGACGAAACTACGAGTATGAGAGAGATAAAAAAAATAAACTTCGAACTGCGAATAAAAAATGACTAACAAAAATAGTAATCTCGAAAAAAGATAAAGAGCTCTGTGTTCGGACGATCTTTTCTGCGATACGCCATCTTTTGTGCCAATTATGAGGCAGTTTTTATCTTTTTTTGTTCTCGTTTTAAAAATGTCAACGGTGGGTGGGAATTTGTGGACAAGTCTAGTTACAAGGTGTCTTTTATGCCAATCGCTACCAAAGATGCAGTTCTTTATTTTTCTTTTGTAATCGATCAAACAAATGCCGTTGTTGTTAAGCTAGATTATCCTTTAAGATATAAATAAGGCAATTAACTATAACCGCTTAAGCGGTTTGCAAAATTAGGATTAACTTTATGAAGCTAATGAAGCTAGCACAAACTGGCTGCACGCCGCACCTTCTACAGTTCTTCGCCAGCTACTTGAAAGACAGACAACAGTACGTTGACTACAACGGATTTGAATCCTTGCCATACTACACCAAGTCACGCGTGAGCTAGGGCAGTAATTTGGGTCCTCTCGAATTTATTTTAATGATAAATGACTTACCTGACGTAGTCAAACATAGTTTATGTTTATTGTTTGCTGATGACCTCAAATTGTTGCTCGAGGCTAAGGGTGAGTCGGACTGTGAGAGATTGCAGGAAGACATAGATAGAGTGGGAGAGTGGAGCCATAAAAATAAACTTTAATTGAACACAGCCAAATGCTCAGTGATGATATTTACGCGCGCGAAGACTGCCTTAGCCTACGAATACAAAGTAGAGGAAGCGCCGATGCAGCGAGTGTCTCAGGTACTTACGAGATCTAGGAGTACTGCTTACCCCGGATCTAACTTTCCGGGATAATATAGTTAAGATTTGCAAGAAGGCGTACAGAAATCTGGGGTTCGTGCTGAGACAGTCACAGGGATTCACAAACGTTACCACGCTCAGGGTGCTGTATGACGCTTTATGGCCGATTCCAATAATTTTCGGACCATTATTGGTTAAAGTTTACCCTTGTATCTTCACCTATAGTGAAGCTAAGACCTCGTAACTCTGCATAGTAGACGCTCGCATATGGAAGTCATATGCGAGCGATATGGATCACAGATAAAATTAGCTTACAAAAGCTATTTATACGCCCAGTTTGGCAATAAAAAATGCTACCATTGGTAAGCAAAACGATTCGTTTTTGTTTATAGGAACCGAGCATTAGTAAGGAGTCACTTGGAACACAGTGCGGTGATTTGGACTCCTCATGAAGCGAAATATGTCATGCTGGAGCGAGTACAGAATAAATTTACAAGACACTTGTATTTTAAACTTTATGGGGTTTACCCTTTTTACCCGCTGATGTATCCTACACTGTTTGTATTGAATATGGTGGGGTACAACCAACTCGGGAGTGCGCCGGGAATTTACACTTGCGGCGTATGCGCTAAAGCTCCGGCGTGGAGTAGCTCATAACCCTGGTGTGCTGCGTCACCTGAAGCTGTGCGTGCCAGACCGGTACGTGTGGAGGCGGCAGCGACCGTCACTGCTAGCAAAACCAACCTGCTGTCAAAAACACCCCTCACCCGCACACACACAAGTGCAATCTGAGTGAATTCGCAAGAGTTTTGTTGAATATCGTTAGTTACATTTAAATATTAATATTCGGTGTTAAGTCTGACTATGTACCTATATATATATAAAAAAAAAATTGTTTGATAATAATTATTACGTTGGTAGGTACATAACATTCTGTAGTCTGACTTCAGATTGTGTTATTAATTTTGTGTTTAGTGTTGCTTCGTATTTTTTAAGTTTAGATTTTTAACCGTGGGTTGATTTTTCAATTTATTTGGTGTTATTTGTGAAACCACTATTGTATTGGGGTCATCCTGTAAAGATAGTGTGTGTAAACTTAATAAATAAATAAATAAAATGTTTTTACAAAAAGAAAAATAAAAGAAGGTTAAAAGGTAAGAGTGTTTTTTACAAAAACTCTACAGTTAACCCTAAAATAAAACAGGCACTGATATATTGGAACAAAAACGTCGATTGTAGAATAAACGGCCGAAGTCTCGAAACTTCGAAAGTCTTAAAAAGCTCATCTGGCAAATCTTATAGATTACTTTCAAATGGTCCAGTGAACTGAAAATATTGCTAATATCATGCAGCTATATGAATTTTCGAATCTTTGAAGAAAAGCGTCATAGTGTGAATTAGTGCGTGCGAAACGATTATTTAGCTTTCGATCTAACTCGTTACTAAATAAGCTCACGTACGTGAACTTATCAAGAAGCCGCCATGACACTTTAGGTCTATACCACACTGCGTGGTCTAAGTAGATGTTTTTTTTGACAGTGGGGTAGATTCATACTTTTTTGGGTAGGTATAAGGTATTGGACTTATAAGGAATATATATATATTTATACATACATATATACATATTTCCAGCTAATTGAAGATAGTAACTTACCTGCTGTGCACTTCTATAGATAATTTTTTTTTTTGACCCTGTATAAGCGGGATAGGTACCCCTACTTTTAGACAGTGTTTGCAAAATGTTCTAGAACAAGTCTTCAATATTATGTAAATCTTGAGAGCTCTTACATTCAGAAAATTTGTGTCGACACGTGTTCAGTATAATTTAAAAGTACTACGCTTATAGAGTAAAACAGATGTTCTTACGGCTTTAAATTTTATTCTAAGTGGAAATAAATAAATTGTTTATTAGAGATGATTCTTTGGTGAAAGTGCACGTTTAATTGCGACATTTACGCTTTTAATTGCGACTTTTTCCTTCCTAAGCAGATCTCTAATTTTGTTCATTTCCCCAGGTAGCCAAGGACAGTAATTTGAATAGTCGTTAATTGTCATTCGACGGGTATCCTGTCAATAAAGCTGTTACGTTAAATCCCAATTGGTCAAACTTTGTTCAACCTCGGAATTGAACTCTATACCAGCAGCAGATTTGTTTGTGAATACTAATCATATGAAATCAATCACATTAAGAAGCATATAAGGTGACATTGATTGAATGTTATTTAAAAATAAAAATCTAATTTAACATAATATGACTTGACTGGAACATAAATTAATCAATTCACATGAATTCATTTGAAAAAGATTTACGAACGTACCTAAAACACTTAAAATTTGTATAATTTTATCAGAGCAAGTCATTGATATCACAAAAAGCAATATTTCTAACGATGACTGACCTAATGTGATCACCATTTATATGCAAATATTATTTTATGAATGTTCTTTTTCGCAGATTGATACAAAAACGAATAAACGTCACATAAATTAGCACTATTTTATTATTTTTTGGAGCAAAGATGGAAATCCGTTTGTGTTTAAGTATCGTTTATATCATCCACTAGTTCTGGCCGCGGCTTCGCTTGCGTGGAGGTCGGAAAATATCCCACGGGAACTTACTTTCGGGATTAAAAGTATCCTGGTGAATAGGGTATTCATTCCGCGATACACTGTTTTCATATATAATTCTATTGGTTTACGCGGGGCATGCCAAAGCTCCTTAGAGCTCCCAGCCGGCATGATTTTTCCGACATTTTCAAAATCATCGTCACACAAAACCTTGGTGAAACCGTATGATAATCTGTTCGGCAGTTTTTGAGTTCAGAAAAAGAGAGACAGACAGGCAGACAGACGCGGCGGAAGGACTTTGTTTTATAATATATAGTGATGTCTTAAGAATATTATTTAAAGCCTTGATCACACTAAGTTAGGGATAGAGTTGCTTTTATTCGTGATATATTTTAGTCAAAATGCTCACCCACAGCAGACTATCTTTTCTTTTGAATGATTTATTTCACAAAATCCTTTATAGAATAGAAATCTTTAGTCAACATTAAAACCTTTTCACACGTACCCTCCATCATAAGTGTTCCAAAACTTTTCAGTCTTTCAGATCGAATAATTAAAAGTCACTGAGTGGTGACACATTGCTAATGACTCTAAGGACTTATAAATCTCAATTAATTTATGAACATAAAAGCGTCAACTTTGAAAAAAAACCTTTTCAGTGACACCTTACTTGATAGGGTTAAGCCACTCCATTTTACATACGAGCCCTCAGACACAAAGGGTTATACTTAGCTGTTTTCAGTACTCTAATACAAAAACATGCCTAAGCGTCAAAAATGTGGTAGGATAAGAAGATTCGGATTAACCCTCCCAAATTCAGAAAACATGTTCTTGATTAAAATGAGCCTTTTATAACTGTTACGTAAATTGTAACAATGAACGATCGTAAGACAAATTATTTATTATTAAGTAAATTAATAATAAATAATTTGTTGATTGCAGGTTTCCTTGGTAATTACGCCTTTTAATATTATTTTGGTATGTGAAAATGAGCCTTCTAAAACAAAAACTTTCGTAAATTGTAACAAAGATCTGTTGTAAAAATATTACGTTCATTATGTCTATCAAGCGTATGCAGATCGTAGTTTTTGTTGGTTGATTGTAGAAATCACATCCGGTCCTTTAATATTGGATATAATATACAGGGTTATAAGTAATATGTTGGCAATCTATTAAGGGGATGGTGGGGAAGCCATATGCAACCAAATGACCCCTATGAAAATGTCAACCATTTCCGAGTAATTTGACATTTTATATATTTTTTGGCGGTATACAACTTTGATAAAAAAACAGCGTTATTTTTTTATTTATTATTATTTGCTTCTACTTCAATACATAACAATCAACCATTAAATGACAATTAACTTTAATATTTATTAAATCAGAGCACACAATTTTCATAATTTTAAGAAGGTTATTGGAATGGCTGATATCTGGCAAAAAACATGGATATACTATATCGACAGAACATTCCAAAAATATGTACAACTTCTCAGCCATCCAACGAGATATAATAGGATACCAGAAGGCCAATTCCCGTAATTAAAAACGTTCAAAATCAAGTCGCAGTCTCATCTCAGCGACAGTCAAATGTCAAAAATGTAGGTAAACGCTATACAATTTTTGACAGATTGAGACTGAGATTAGAATGCGAACGTTCTTAAAAATACGGGAATTGCCCCTCAGATATCTTCAAAAAAAATATAAAATGTCAAATTACTGGAAAATGGTTGACATTTGCATTGAGGTCATAAGGGGTCATTTGGTTGCAAATGACCTCCCCTACATCCCCGACGTATTACAAAATAACCCTGTATGAGTGGGTGGACTCTAGGTACATAGGTAGGGTGTTATGATATGTTTATAATAATATAAAAACTGCTTTATCATATTTCTTTCACGTTTGTAATGTCTATAACTTTAAGCCCTAACTCTGAAAACTATACTTTGACTGTACGTGTTCTTTCAAGTTTTTCCTACTAAAATACAGGCAAACTTGTACCGAAACAAGCGGAGCATAACAAAGTATTTTAAAAACGAAACAACAAACTTATACTCTTCATTACAGATAGGTACAGATTAGTTACATAGCATTTTTATTGAAATTGAGACAAAGGCATTTTTCAATTGCAGTTCCCTTTGCTTTTGTCTATCTTGCGTGCGACAGTGGCTATGGAATTTCATTTAGTGCACGGTTGCCCCAACCTCATGTGGCTTCAGAAGCCCTACTATGTGAATATAAAGACCGGAACGCGATATTGGATTTAAGTTTTCATTGCGGCATTTTGACCGCACATCCTTACTTTTATTTAGCATGAACATTGTAGAGCCAGCGCAATGTATGGCGAATTGTGCGGCCGGGAGTAAGTTTTCTCGTTTCGTGGTATATCTATTTACTCGGCGCCGTCTGAATAGCGCCGTGCAGGCAAATTATACCACACTCAGCGGGACACAAGACTCGCTTAGCGCGATATATAGAATATCTCTCACTGGCATAACGATTTATAGGAATCTGTCGAATGATTACTTTGTTCCTTGTAATCTTTAAAACATTGTTAGGCAGGTGCGTCTACCTATTTTTACCAAAAACTTCTTTGAATTCAATATATTCTTAAATTTGTTTCGTTTTCCATTTATTTTGATTTCATTTCTTGCCTCTTTTACACAAATATATGCTCTTACGTAAACTTACAAATTCAGAGATTTTAACGACAGTTTTATTTACAAAATGTAGCTGCAAGCGCTATCTTGCAAACAGATATAAAATCTATATTAATTCTAATTAATAGAACACTTGAGTGGGCCGTAGGTGGCGACCCCATTCTACACAATTAGATAAAATTTAAGTGTCTGTAATTTGTAATGTCAAAATAACAGCTTTTTATTAAATGCATATGAATGTATGTACGGAAATACAAAAACATCTTATTTTTGTCGTCTGTCTGTCGGTTTGTTCCGCCTAATCTCCGAAACGGCTAGCCCCTTTTTCACAGGACTTTCACTGGCAGAAAGCAGATGTTATACGGAGTAACATAGGCTACTTTTTGTCCCCGTTCACGTGGGATGATTTCCAACATCGACGCGGGTAGCAGCTAAGTAGTGTGTCATAAAATATATAACTACGCAATTATTATCTAATAATCTTATCAGTATCTTTAATGACCAATTTTGTAATTTTTGACTACACAAGCAATATAAACGCGATAAAGAAATTTTAATTAATATCTTGCCGTGACTAATAATTGAGCATTTCGAATCGGATTAAAGTGACCAAAATTTTCCATTCAAGCGTCCTTGGGAAAACTTAGAACAAATCAAATAAAAGTCCGATCCAAAGACTGAAAGGAGATTTCGACAACCGTTAACACAAAGTTATTTAACGTTACTTTTGTTACAAATAAACTCGTTAAAATTACAAAAGGTAGAGTAAACAGGTAAAGTGCCGAACCAATCTTCCGAAACAGAGATAATCTGAGTTAAGATAAAAGACAATAGTGAAGGCCGACAAAGATTGAATTAGCATTACAAGATTACAAAGACATTTCAATGGCTACAGAGCATAAATAAAAACGGTTTATGTAACAATGTAATGAATTCATGCGAATTAAGACGACGGAGAAATATCAATTGATGGTCTACGAAAGAAAGAAGTGTTTGACGACACAGCTAAAGCACATACAAGCAAAACACATAAAAGGTACAATAATTAATAAGGTTAAAATAAATTCCAATTAAATATGGAATCTAAATACGTATATAAATAATTCTTTAACCTTAAATACTCAAAGTCTTCTCACACAAGTTCACCTAAACTCAATTTAATTTATGATTTTCTAATATCTTTACCAAGATCAGCAACAATCCTAATCCCAAATTTTAATACGTCACGAACTTTCTAGACATGTAAAAACTTTCAGATTATTGGATATTAATTTAGAAGCCCCGCCATGGAATAAGCGCATAATTAAAAATCTTGAGGCGTTGACTGAAAATTTGGAAATTGCAGTAACCAAATACGAGTTAAAATATATTCGTGCTTTGCATAAATATTAAATTGCTAATTAGTTTTATTCAAGATAAAATTTAATTATTAGATTAAGTAAACTGCTAAGCGTCATTCACATGTTATGTTTAAAGTTGTAATTAAAACAAAAGTACGCTAAAATTACACGTTGCGTTGTTCATTATTAGTAGGTATATTGAAATTTTACATAACACTTACGCTAAGCATTCGCAAGCATCATGTCAATTATCTATATTTTCAGAACTATGTAACCACTAAAATTTGGTCGCCCAACTTGCCAGTTCATCTTTTGAATGTAGTCCCAGTAAGTCCTAAGTTAGTTACACAGCGTGCATCATCCAACTATTAAACAATCATGATCATCTACATTAGCAATAAGGATGAAACTCAAACTTGACGCCACTGAAGCGTGGCCTACCGTAACCGTATTATCTCCGTCGACGCGACCATCAGTTATATGAGGGATCCTCACAATAGGGTAACTTAATCAAAATAACATATTAACATCTAACTTAATAGCTATTATGTTCCGAACTAAATATCAACGGTACATAGCAGTTTGCATAGTCGTACCCTCAGCATTTAACAGGTCTTCTAATGGTTACAAGTTGGGATCAGTTCAGAAAGTTATGGGGAGCGGTTGCAATGAAGCGTCCTCGGACCGACTAGTATACACAAGTCGCAGTGACCGCACACACCGCTTGTTCTAAAATATATTTGCCCAACTGTACCGTCTAGCAGTTTGTAATTGCAGAAGTCTGTTAGTTAGGGAACGAATTTATTATGTTTGATAAGCGAGTGCCCGGTAACTGTTATGATGAAAGGTGGCGGAAGTTCTGGCTTTATTGCATGATGAATTGATTTTAGAAACCCGTTATGTTTTACTGAAACCTTCCTGTTTCTTATCATTGACTTCAGAAGGGTAGGTGAAATGACAGTCCCACACTGCAATCAGAAATAGAATACAGAGCGGGATGGTTCACAGAGTTTTATTTGACAGGAAGCTATGGATTACAACTAACCCACAATACCAACCAAAACTACCGTACATTTATATAGATAGAATAGAATTCGATTAGCAAAATAATTAGCATACTAATCTCATTACTAGGTACACGTGTTTTTTTCTTCAAACATCGTTCTTGCTCTCCCGCCGCCAGTGTCATTAGATCACTACGCTTTAGTTACTTCTCTCTTTGAACTTTTTGCTTCGAACTAGCGGTATTAGTTTAACAGTCGACAGCGACATTGATGATGGAATGTTACGAAAGAATCCGAATACAAATAGTGAGTAGATATTGTCTGTACAATGCCTAACAGTTTGATTCGATTCGGACCTTTTGTACAATCGAGACGGAACTCAACGCTAGTCATCGTTTCGGTCGGTTACTTTTTTTCAATCTAAGACTACGAATCGATGCGTGATGTGTGATTAAATGCTCTGATTTTGTTTTTTTTTTATGGAAATTAAAAATAAAAGATGTTTAGCAGGTTTTGCCTTGCCAACAGTTATGTTTATAAATAAAGCAGAAATTGTAAGTGGACAAACTGTTTTTGTATAATTTCTACTGATAATTTGTGTATTTTTACTGTGACATTGTTAAACAAATATTATATAAAATAATAATTTAATATTTTATTTAGAAATCTCTTCAAACAAGCCGTTAAATATAGCACTAATGGTTTCCTCGTATCGCTAAATAAATATTTGCTATCTCAGCCAGTATTTCATTTTCTAATATTCATTTAAATACATCATTTTACTCGTCAAAAATATAGCTTTTAAACATAATTATTGTTTCGCAAAAAAGACAGATTTTTTTATATTAATTTGAGTTTGTGGAATTTTTCCTCAGAATTCATTTTTTGTCAGACAAAACACACCAGTACCTTCCTGAATTATATAATATTAAATTTTCTGTGAATTCTTACTACCAATTTTATGGAGAGGGAAAATAGTTTTTATTTTTCATCTTACGACAGCTCCTTCGATACAGGGCTAAAGTGCACCACTGGTCGTTTGTTTTCTCCAGCTTGTCTCACCATCTTCTACGGTGTCTGCAGTGACGCCTGTGCCACGGCTCCACGAAGTGGTTATTTCGGCTCACAGCTCATTGGGCATACGGCAAACGTAGCCAGCCCAGTCCCACTTCAGCTTAACGGCTTTTTGAGCAACGTCAGTAATCTGTATTTTGGAGAGCAGCGTGATGTTTCGAATGTGGTCTGTCAATTTGACGCCTAGAGTACTGCGCTCGATTGCACGTTGGCAAACCTTGAGTTTGGACTTTTGAATGTTTGTTCAAGACCAAATCTGGGATCCATAGGTCAAAATGGGAAGGATGCACAATATGCACATGCCTATAATTTTTTGTTTGAGTGACAAAGGAAGGTTTTCTTCCATAAGCTCTTTCATGGACCGGTAGCTCTTCCAGGCATTTTTAGTTCGTCTTAACACTTGCTTATCTTGTCTGGACTGGAAAGAGACTAACTGGCCCAAGTAGATGTATTCAAGGACATATTGCTATTCCTCACCATTCACTCTGATCCTATGTTTAGTGTTGTTGGACATCAGCTTGGTCTTCGACATGTTCATCGGCTCCAATTCTGCCGCCGTGGAGGAGAATACGACAATGTCGTCAGCGAAGCGGAGGTTTGTTAACTGCACCCCGCCGACTTCAATGCCGCATCTCTCCCAACTTGCTGTTATCTTTTTAAACACTTCTTCAAGAGCGCTGTCAAAAAGTTTGGGTGGAGAAGGGCCTCCTTGTTGTACGCCTTTTTCAATTCAGAATGATAGTCCGGCTGTTAGTAATCTAATTGAAGCAGTGCTATGTAGAATATACTCGTACGTTACGAAGTAGGTTGATGTAGATGGGATCAATTTCTTGGTTGTTCAGTGCGTCGAATATAGCACCGTGTGTGTCTTATCGCAAGCTTTCAAGTAGTCGATAAAGGTAAGATATATTGGTATGCTGAACTCTTGATATTTTTCAATTATTTGGTTTATGTAGATGGTCGGTAATGGAGAGGCCTGGTCGAAAGCCAGCTTGTTGTGGTGGTGAAAACTAATCGGTCAATAGTTGTTAAGAGCCGACTTATCCACCTTTTCATGTAAAACTATTATATTTGAGTGGCAAAAGCTATCAGGGAATACATCTGTTTTTTGTAAATAAAATAAAAACTGACTAACTACTACTGACCTAACTGAAAAAGTGTCTGTGTAAAGGTTTACTGAAGATAAATCCTCGACTCTCTCAACATTGTGAATAAAACCTTCTTTGATACCTACCAACCTATCATCATCATCATTTCAGCCGAAAGGCGTCCACTGCTGGACATAGGCCTCCCCAAGCACCGCCACTTCTACCGGTTCTGTACTTCCCACATCCAGCTGATTCCTGCGGTCTTTACAAGGTCCACCTGGTGGGAGGCCTTCCAACGCTACGTCTTCCTGTACGCGGTCGCCACTCCAGAACCTTTTGGCCCCATCAGCCATGTGTTCTACGAGCAATGTGCCCTCCGCACTGCCACTA
This sequence comes from Brachylomia viminalis, assembly GCA_937001585.2. Taxonomy (NCBI): domain Eukaryota; kingdom Metazoa; phylum Arthropoda; class Insecta; order Lepidoptera; family Noctuidae; genus Brachylomia; species Brachylomia viminalis. Next base: position 10,646,913 of record OW443310.2, on the reverse strand, counting down.
AAGTTTGGCAATTCTTCGGGCTTTGTCGGTTACCTTAGTTCTCCTGCGGATCTCTTCATTTCTGATTCGACCACGTAGGGAAACTCTAAGCATAGCCCTCTCCATTGCCCTTTGGTTGACTTTTAGTCTTCTAATAAGGTCCACTGTGATCGACCACGTTTCAGTGTCATAGGGCAATACTGGCAACATGCTCTGGTTAAAGACTTTCGTCTTGAAACACTGCGGTGTGTGGGATGAGAAGATATTGCGTAGCTTCCCGAACGCTGCTCAGCCGACTCTGATTCGACGATTGACCGTCTTCTCGAAGTTGGACCTACCTACATGGACGGTTCATCCTAGGTAAACATACTCGTCCACAACTTCGATTGTAGCGTCTCCAATGTTCACGAGAGTGGGTGTTACATAGACATTTGACATGGCCTTAGTCTTGTCCATGACCATTTTAAGACCCACTCTTTCGGAAGCTTTACTGAGGTCATCGAGCATTGTACTGAGTTCTTCCATAGTCTCAGCCAAGACTACTATATCGTAGGCCAACCGAAGGTGAGTGATGTACTTGCCATTGATGTTGATGCCAACGTCTTTCCAGAACTTTTAAGACAGCGGCAGCGTGCAGCGGTGAACGCTATTGGAAAGATTACGTCTCCCTGTCTTGCACCTCACTGCAGAAGGATAAGTTTCAAGGTCTGGTTCTGGAATCGGACTAACATAGTGACGTTTTCGTTCAGATACTTCAGCACCTAGATGCACCGATAGTCGATCTGGCACCGTTGAAGAGACTGCAGTACAGCCCATGTCTCGATCGAATTGAAGGCTTTCTCTTAGCCCACAAACGCTAAGCAGAGAGGCTGGTTATACTTTTCGGCCTTCTGTATAACCTTCTGCAGCATATGTATGTGATAGTCTTTATAGACTCCGGCTAGTTCGGGAGGCTGGAAGTTGTCAAACCTGCGCGCGAGACGGTTCGTGTTGGGGCTATAATTCTTAAGGGCATTGTCACCCTGCTTAAAGAAAAGTATCACCACACCTCACGGAATCAAACCTGGAGGACCGTAAGAACCGGGCTTTCCACCGGCCTTTAAGAGTTCGCCCGTAATTCCGTCATCATCCGGCCTTGTTGTTTTTGAGCTGCTTCAGAGCCATCCTAATCTCGTACAAGCTGACTTCCGGGATGTCTTCGGTATAGTGTCGGGTCAATCTAGCTCTCGGGTCGTTTGCCAGATTCGTAACGGGGTTACTTGTGGACGTGCATAGCTGTTCATAGAACCTCTCAATCTCTCTCAACAACTCAGGTTTGGCGGATACGATCCTGCAATCATTGGTCTTGTATCGTAAGCGGGCTCTGCTCAAAAGGCAGATCTCCAGCAAAGACCGTGGAGTCTTTAGTATGGTCTGTATTAAAGCGGCGAAGGTTGCGTTTCTAGGATTTAGAGATCCGTCTAATAAGCTGCTGGTACTGAAACGCATCCTCTGAAGACTGCAGGATCATCTCGCGCCTGTTCTCCGTGAGCTGTAAAGTAGGATCAGAGAACTTCTTGTTTCTATTTGTACAACGGGTCTTAACCAAGCTATGCAACACAAAAAAATAAATTGTAGGTGCGGGTATAACGGAGAGAAAGGGTCAATGCTGCATTCGTGCCACACCCTACCTCCCCGTTGTAACCCTTGCCTCCCTTACACCCAAACATTCTCTCAAATTACAGTAGCCATAACGAAGTAGATAAATAGATAAATATCAAATTAGAATACTTTAATTTCTCTAATTCGCGGATGATACGATCAAAATATTGATGGTCCGAATTAAATTCATTAATAGAACTACATTCGTTTGAGCTTGTTTTAGAAACTGGCTGTGGTCGATAACAGATATTATCTTAGAGACACGTGCAGGGCTATAAATACTGTGAAAGAAAAAAAGTTGAATGTTTTATTGTCATTTAAATTGATACTCCCTCGTTGGTCTGGTGGTCGCGATTGCGGGGTTTAGTTCCGTCGGTATTATTGGTTTTTCATTCAAATAATCTGGATTTTGGTTTGGGCCCGGTGAAGACAAAAGAGTCGTCGCCTATTACGTGGGACTTGAAACATAACTGGCTAAATGTTTGTGTACCTTCTAAGCACATATACAGCTTTGTGTAATGTGGGTGACGTTACCTAAATATTGGTTACTTAAATTTAAACTCTGAGATTGAAACCTACTCTAATAACGATGGCTTAAGGTTTTGCATGCTTAGAAGTAATGAATGTAAGTTCCTAAGGAAGTCATTTCAATTATGGTGGAAACTTTGCTATAATAAACAATCTAGTTGGTTATAGTTTCAGTATTCCTTACAATCTTGCTGTATAATTAAAGTCAAACAGAATCGGTATTTATAGTTTAATTTTCATAAAAGCTTACCAATTATAAATAGTATTTACAGACTCAAATCAGATTTTCTGATAATTTTATTAAAATCGAATTCAAAAACTGTTAAACATTATTTCAGCGCCAATTTATAAATGTTATTGAAGCTGAATTATTATCATAGCCATAATACGAAATACTTAATGAATTTTCATTTTTTTATAAATTCGCAATACTCAACTGTTGTTCCTTTTAATTAGTCCCGAATTATTTATTTCAATGAACACAGATTCTTTTTTATTACGAACATAATTCTATCAATCAGATATGACGCTATTCTTACGATTCGAAAAAAAACATTGTAAGGAACTCGGTACATAGAAGTCTTAATTAACTTCGGAACGGACAAGTTATCTGGCTACCGATGAAAATATTTCATCAATCATAGAACGGTTGATTGATAATGCAACGTGAATTACTGATAGATTGTGCTGCCAACCGCGGGAATGCTCATCTCAATTTATTTACATGTGTTTGTATCACTTGTTGATGTTGCCAACGGTAAAAGATAGTTTTGAAGGCATGGAGTTAGATAGAATTGGACGTGACTATATTCTTTTAAGAACAACATTTGTTTGCATCTTATTTGTATCGGTACCTACTAGATTTGCCTTGTGTTACCTCCGAATATTGAAAATAGCTGGCAAAATGTGGGTGTAGGTACAAACTAAACCTTTAGCAGTTTGGCAGAGGACACCACTGCCTAATCCTTCAGGAAAAAGAGGCGAGATGGTATACTATATTATAGTTATAGATAGGTACTTAACTTCTTTAATGTTATGACTTGTGTTTGTTTCACCGACGCTCTCAATCAACAAATTGGCTTGATGTATTAATGTACTAACTTTGATAAATTTTTACACGCAAGGATAATGTTTTGGACTCACTCATTTGGACGCTATAATTAGACACGAAGATGCTCCAAAAATTATTATTAAAACAAAGAGACTCATTGTAGGAAGAAGGTCATTGTATTTTGCACTAATAAAATGGTTTTATTTAGACTTTTCAGAATATAATTATGTTGCCTTTCCCTGAATGAAACAAAATAATACTAATACACGGACATTCTCTCCACACATATCCATCGCTATTTTCGTTTCGTTGACAAAAAACTGCCTCATCCATCACAACATACGGCCGGGCACGACCGATCATAGATACGAGAGCTAACGAACCGTCGGATGTGATTGAAAATCATCGCAAAGGAATGATGTCCTAGTCGGAAGCCATTATAAATCATTGCTAGACGGTAGCCCATACATCAATAAGGTCGATTATTTGATAACTTCACACAAAACACGGTCAGCGCTTGTTTTAAATGGGAACCAGTTCTAAGTGTAATTAAAATAAAGTTTCTATTAAATATTTTCTATTAGTGAACCGTTTTCGACGTTGAATTAAAGTTGTGAAGGTATTTTGATTGGCAGTATGACCTTTGATGGGTTTATAGACCTGCTACCTATGTGAATTGTTGGATGTGCAAGATATTTGGACTGTAGAGGTAAGCTGTTTATTTATTGGGTGTTAATTTAACTTGTTTTGTATGAATGCATAGCATGCTGTTGTGAACACAAATTAAAATTGTTCAAGGTTTTTCTAAGGTTACAGAAATTTCACCCATCAGTCTGTTTTGTTAATTACTGTACTCTACTTTATCTATTTCGTCTGTTCAGAGAGACGAAACAGTCTACCCTTAAAGTAACACACGCACTCGCAATCACTAGCTGTATGAAAACTTCACCCACTGCTGCCCTACAGGCAATGCTTGGACTGCCACCCCTACACCTCATCGTGCGGGAGGAAACGGCCTTGTCCACCTTCAGGCTTTATTTCAAAACTCAAACTCAAAGCATTTATTTCAAATAAACCAATTACAGGCACTTTTGAATTGTCAAGGGGTCGGTCAGTCAGAAAGATGAAGCTAGTTGCCCATTCCAAAGCGTAGTAGGTACCTATGGAGAAGAACGGGCAAGAAACTCCATGGACTATATATCAGGAACCCTAAGCAAAGACTCCAGAATCAAACACGATGCGATCAAACGGCAGCCAATGATAGCATCACCCTGCGACAAAGCCCCGTAACAACACTACTTTCAAAACCAATACAACATAATACTCACAAAAGAACAGTGAGACTACTCAGGACTAACAAGAGTTGACGGTATACACCGACGGATCAAAGACCGACTCCGGAACCGGAGTCGGAGTTTTCTCACACGACCTTAACATAAGCATATCCAGCCCGCTGGGAATGTTCAACACCGTCTACCAGGCGGAGCGTGCGGGCATTATACAAGGTGTGTCCATAGAATTCAGATGAGTTACGGACACCCATATACGAATACTCTCCGACAGCGCCTCAGTCCTCCAATCCTTATCGAAAAAATATATTACCTCGAGTCTAACACTAGAATGTCACAATGCAATAGAACGAGTAACGGTATCTAACCGCAACACAGTGACACTGCAAAGGATAAAAGGACACCACGGATCACTGGGTAACGACGCAGCTAATGATCCAGCACCTACGTCTGCGGACCCGAAACTGTCTTACCCATCCCCTTCAACCAGATTCGCAGGTGGCTACAGGAGTCTACACACACACAAGCGAAGAGCTGGTGGACCTCGACACCGGGCTGCAGGCAGTCCAGGGAAGCTATGCCAACCTTAGATGGCAGGCTAACCAGACGTTTATTATGCCTGGACAGGAACGGTCTGCGCTTGGTGACGGGGGCGATCACGGGACACTGCTCACTAAACAAACACTTTCACACAATAGGCATAACAGGCAGTCCTCTATGCAGGGCTTGCATGGAGGCTGAGGAAACCGTCGCGCATGTGCTCTTTGAATGCACAGGTGTTACCCAGATTAGGACAGAAACCCTCGGGGCACGCAAATTTTACACAGATGTTCTCAACACACTAGGAGATTTAATCAACTTCTGGAGGGAGGTGGGCTGGTTGGAATATCTAACTACGGCCGCCATGGCCCACGCACAATGGTCCAATGAAAAAGTGCAACTCTCCAAACTGTGAGACATGTGATAAGGTAGAAGACGTTGTGCATTTGCTGACAGAATGACTGAGAGGGAAAAAGTAATATATAATAATATTAGAACTACAATAAAAAAAAATAACATAGGATTGTTTCACGAGATTTTGTCTATGCCTTTGTCTGATGGTGCTAAAAGTCTGTATAGATTTGTAAGTCTTCGTTTTAAGTCTACTTAATAAGTTGACGTCTTGGATAAGGTTAATTAGGTTTTTTTTGTATTAAAGCTGTAATAAGGTACGATGGGACTGCCATGTATTTATATAGAAGTCCCTAAATTAAATAAAGAGAAAAAAAAACAGTGTGTATACTTATTCTTCTTCTTCGTGTTAACGGTACTGTTAATACTTTGCCACTTCCATAGTCTACTCAAATAAGTAGACTATCAAAGCCCCTGATGGGTAGGTACATTATAATTGGTACGTTTTGAAAAACGTACCAATTATAATGTACCTACCCATCAAAACAGCGAAACTCCCACCTTTAAAGGCTCACTCAACAAAGCTCATCAAATCGAGCAAAAAACGCAACAAGGAAACTATTCTTAAAATTAACGAGGTCACAATTCACAATAACATCAGTTCGCGTCTAAGCAAAAAACTTAATACTTAAAAAGCCACAATTACTTAATTAGAGATTTGGATGATAACCGGGGCAGGTGTAGGTAGGTAACCATCAAAGATCATGAGAAACGCCGGACATCGATTCGTTACAAATACGTTTCTTTAGTTACACCTCGTTGAGTCAAGGACTTCAAACTCATTCCGTACACAATGAGATGAAAAAAATGATACAAATTAACCGATTGAACCTGTTTGTCAGGACCCCTAAAGAGCGGGTTTCTGTTAAGTGAACTAATTTATACTCACCTGTATCATAAATAAGAATGAAATGGTCCGAGTGTGAATCATCCCACGCCTTACAAGTTCCGTATTTCTTTTGTAAAATATCATTTTGTGTGAAAAGATTCGAATTTTATGTTAAAATTTTTGTATTGCAACTCTATGTAAATTCTGGAGATAAGATAGGAGAATAGGGAAATAATGATACAGTAAATAATCTTGAATTTATTGGATAAATAGGTGTGATTAAACTCAAACAGGTGAACAAATAAATAAATAATAAAAATCACTGGAGATTGGACACAAATCTATTTTAACCCTAAAACGTTTAATAAAAGTTAGAATTAAACAGGGAATGCCGATGACTAAATGCTTCTCACACGGTTTCGTATAGAACCCCAAGTTTGCTCAGCGGCGCGCTGTGTGTTATTGAAAGCATTTAATATTTTTATTCGATAAAACAGACGGCATCGGCACCGCGGTTTAAAGAGATGTTAACATGTCAAATAAAGTTCGAATGTGCCAATTCCCCGCTTGTTTGTGAGATTACATGCTGAGTTTAAAATATTCGCTTGTCATATTGCATTTAATATCACCGATATACTATAGTTTCATTCTCCATTTTAGAGTTTGTGACTGTTACGACTAATTAACCCGAGTGTGAAATTGCATCGAATAGCTTATTATCATTTTATACGCTTGTGTTAATTAAAAATTCTTATTGAATGGGATATTTCGTTAATTTTATTTTTGTTTCATCCATAATTTTATTTGGTTCCAAGGCTGTGTCCTCAGTTTAATTCAGCGTCCAATTAGGGATTGCAATTCTCTTTTAAACTACGATACTAGAAATTTCTCTTGCATATCAAGTATTGTCTTAATGGTCTTATTACGAAGCAGACATACCTAGCTAAATGTGAACAATTTTCCTTATCATCGTTCCAACATATCCAATTCCCATTATTACGCCACCGTTTACTAACTGTAACATTAAAGTATTATTAGACATACCTACATATAAATTGGTTTCTCTTTGGCGCCCGTTATTAAAAAGGTCCTATTCGGCTCACAGTATTCCATTTCGTTTGCCAGTGGGGGGTTAGACCGTTTCAATCGTTGCGACAATTAATCACAGTACAGCAATGTCATCCGGCGCACCGGTCAGGCCGAAAACACGGCAGACGAATTTATTGTACCTTTTTTTTACTTTTTTTTTTATTTCGCGCGCTTAATCGTATGGGAGGGTGTGGTTGTGTGTCGCTTCTCATTTTGAAACCTTGTTAGTAAGTGTAAAAATTCAGTTCAAATTAAGTAATTTATGGTACATAATTGTTACCGTGTTGTGTTTGTCATTATGAATAGCTGCCTACGATGCACAACTACGATAATCCGAGTACTGCTTCACTTTAAAAAAATATGCCATATTATCTATCTACCTTTAATATAAATAAAAATAATTAGCTTGGTTAGCGGTTGCCTCAAGCAATATCACTTTTGTCAAGAACAGACTTAATGAATAGTTAAGTGGACTGTAGTTGGGAGTTCAAATTGATGGAATTTAAATAATGCTGATTTTGAAGCATCTAAAATTTCAACTGTAAGTAAGCTTTCATTCAAGCTTATGAATATTTGCTGTTCTTAACTTCTTATTAATTTATTAAGTGACTGACACATTGATAAATGTAAAAATAAAACTGAATATGATTGTAATGTTCAGAAATTAATTAATTATGTATTAAAAATATACACCATGACAATATTATAAAAATGATGCATATTCACATCCTCGAATAATTTGATTATCAGATGATTATTATTTTATCGCATAAAAAACCATAAAGTAACCTACAGAGAAGAATCCAAATTATAGCTGTAATCATCATAATAAAGCTTGCCAAATTGTTAATAGTGTTAATACAAAAGCCGGAATATTTTTAGATCATTTATTATAGCTGACTGTGAAACGTCAAAGAGTAGAAGCGAAACGAATTCTGTGGAATCATTTCGTCCGTTACACTTTTTAAAGAAACAGCGGACTATTGTGAGTAAATTAATTCGAGGTAAGAAATAAATGTATAAGAAAAGGTTTAATAAAAAAATATAATGATCATTATGGGCCCGTCTTTCATTTTGAGATAGGTTTGTGTGTAATCTAGAATTCGAGAAATCACAACATTTTGAGTGAGCGTAAATAAGTTACCCCAATTTTATAAATTGTAGTTTAATTATAACAAAGGGGCCATTAAAAAGTTACTCCGACTGTACTTCAAAATATTTATCGTCCACTCACAAAATAATTGTGCCATTAAAATTAAATACCTTTATTTGTAGTCTAATAATATTATTCGATTGTACTGCATTGCAAATAACGCATTGAATACTCATTCATGTTAATTATAATGACCTCATTAACACAATAAAATCATACAAAGTTCAAACCAAAATATTACAAATATTTGTTTCAAAATTCGTATTAATAGTAATGTAGTTAAAGCCTTAAAGCGGGGTTTACATAACGAAACTAGTAACGGGAAACAATAACTTGACTGTTCTGTTTCGGGCTTTTGCTAAGTAATACCCGGTTTTTGAAAACCTGATGAATTCAACTAACACGCTGTCTTATAGACACTCACACGGGCAATTATTCCAGCCAACTAATCTGAGCTGTTAAAAATGAGATATGACAGTGTGTTAGTCGAAACTGGGGGCTTACTCTCTAAGTCTGTCAACGAAGATACGGGACCGTCGGAAAATAGTTCGAAACTTCGGGATGAACCTTACACTCAGCTAATTAACTTTTTCAGACGGACAAAAGCATATTCGGAGTTGGAACAACTGTAAAATGTTAGGTGGTGTCTTCTTAGGTCAGCTCCCGAACTAATCTTATGTCCGTAGGTGATACGGAGTTTGGTTTGCCCGTAACTTCGCCCGTAACTACGGATTTTATGCATGTGGAGTAGACCTTCTAGTCCGTCAACGAAGATACGGGGCCGTCCGGAAGTAGATCGACACATTGGAACGAACCCTACTCCAGATTAATTAACTTTTATGGACATCGGGAGTAAGGATAAGTCTGTAGATGATATGGAGTCAGAAACACCCATCCATAACTTCGGCTGAAACTACGGATTTTGTGCTTTGGACGTAGACCCCATAACAGTCAAGCTTTTTCACGACACTAGTTTCATAATATAAACCCCGCTTTAATGCTCCTTGCAACACAAATCGTAAAACAGCCATCTGCTTTAAAGGGTGGTCTAACATTATGTAAAGGCAGTTCGAGTGTAAGTACCTTCTACTGTTTGAACGCAGAACGCAGGGTCATGGAGTAACCTGAGCTGGAGCTAATCAAAGACGTAAAACTGGAATTTATTGTGTGCAGTGTACCCTGGCAAGTTTATTGTGCATTACTATGACGCCAATTACTCAACTCACATGTAACTACTACGGGTATTGTAGGCGTATCCAGATGTTTGCTCGCAATGTATGGGGTATTTAGTTTGCCATTCGGCTGTGCTAGTACTGCAGTGATTTGTTTAGTATTGCTGGTTTATTATTGCAATGGGTTATGGATAAATGGCTTGGGTTCTGTTAGTGAATAAATAGCTCCTTGTGTATCTCTTTACTTATGGCTTTGTGTTTGATGTGTCTAAACGCAGATTTTGAGAGTGTTGAAAACATATCTGGACATTAAAAGAGACTGTGACCTCTAAGTTTCTTCTCAGAGTAGTCAGATAGAAAACGCCGACCTCATCTAGTTTTTAAAATATGATTGACGTGTAAAAGTGTTTGTACAAAACTACTTACAGAAATAAAACCATTTAACATTATAACTAGACACTTTATGGGGCAATGTTTTAGAAATCCTACTTTACCTTGTTATTCAAGCCTTGAACGTATGTTTACAACTTTTTGAGATATTTAAACTGGAATAATAATATGAAATATTTACTTATTTGTCTAGCCACCTTGGCAGGTCGCAGACATATCATATCAATGTTATTTGTTTTATACAAAGTTTCGCATAGAGAGTTTTTCGGTTTATGTCTTCATAAATGATAAATTATAAATGATTTTATTTCTGTAAGTAGGTTTGAACAAACACTTTTACACGTCAATCATATTTTTTTTAAACTAGATGGATTCGGCGTTTCTTATCTGACTACTCTGAGAAGAAAGGCCGAAACAAACTCAGAGGTCACAGTCTCTTTTAAAGTCCAGACAAAATCTTGGTCAGATCATGTGAAAGCTATGTAGATCAGTGTCTGCAACGGTCTTTTGACAATACATTTTGATAATACAAGACATCAATTAATATTTAGTTTTTAGTTCGACTCAATCAAAATAAAGTCACACAATGACAACCAATGTTAATAAATGTCTGAATTTGATACATTTCTCTTTATATCTGATATATTGAAAAACTTATTTGGTTATAAATTTATTTTTGATTGAGTAACGTAGTCTGCGTGTTTTATATTCCAGAGCAGTACCTACGCAAACATGGGCATATTTTTTTGCTGAAATATGTACTTACATCTTTTTTGAATTACTTCAGTGGTTGTACTTTTTTAGATCTGTGACATAAAGTATCGGATTTTCCCCTAAAACAAGTTCAATCACCTCGTTATAAGTCTCTTGGGTCCAAATCACCCCATAATCTATACATCTACTTACCTATTTGCCTCTTTTGTATACAGTAATGCGTCAGCCTGAAGCTAAAAGGGGAGAGTCTGCTAATTCGTACCGTACAAACGAACGAAGTTTGTACAAAACTCCTGTAAAAAGTACAATCGGGAAAAGGGTTGCAGCCCCATTGAAGATTACAAGATAAACGTGGAATTCGTCAAGTAAGGAAGGGGTAGTACCTTGGAGTAACAATTCAGGCTATAGAATGCTAGGAATTTCGAAGTGCTCCAAGATTTAAAATTTAAATTGCCATAGCTACAATTATAACTTCTACTAGATTGCCAGCTATTAGCTAGCATAAAGATATCGTTTTTAGGGCACCGCAGTCAATATGGTACCCTTTTTTTTTTTTTTGAGGATGGGAAATCATCCAATGACCCCTCCCGCTCTGGGTGGAGCGGAAGGGAGTGTCAGACACTTACTGACTAAAACCCACCCGTGTTCCTTCCTTGGCCCTTTATGTTCCGGGTCAGCGGTACCCCCCTCGGACAATCCCGCTTTCCCGGCAGGCTTGGGCCCCAGTGGGCCCCCTCTTCGATGCTGACATCTCTTTGAGGCGCGCGTGGAACACGTACGTGCCGTGCGGCATGGGCCTGGTCCTGATCGGACGGTGAGCTACCCATTACTCACCGCTCGCAGGCCCGCGCCTATGGTGGCCGGGAGTCGTCACGCACGCGGCTCCCGACGCCCGGAGCGTCCACCGCGGCGGCTTGGACGGGAGACTCTCTCCCTCTCCCGTCCCGCCACCGCCTTTGCTAGCATGACTGCTTCGCAGAAGGAGGCGACTGCCTCCCACTCCCCCTCGCCCCGGACCATGGCTTGAACCAGGGCCGGGCGTGAGAGGTCACCGCCGCTGCCGATCGCCTCTACGAGGACACGGCGGTGCTCCGCCCATGCAGGGCAGGCCCCCACCGTATGCTCCACCGTGTCCTCGGGGCGATCATCGCAGTGGTGACACCCGGGCGTTTCCTCCCGCCTGATGATGTGCAGGAACCTCCCGAAACATCCGTGTCCGGTGAGGACCTGCGTCAGGCGGTAGGTGAGGACGCCGTGACGCCTCTCTAGCCACTCCTCAAAGAATATGGTACCCTTATACTTTCACCATGTCCGTCAGTCTCTTTGTCTGTCTGTCCGCGGCTTATCTCAGAGACTCTTATTGCTAGAAAGCTTTAATTTGGCATGGACGTACATATTAATCACGCCGACAAAGTGGTAAAACAAAACCTTGAAAACAAACATTTTTGTAGGGTATCTACACCTAAAGTGGGGATGTGTTTTTTCTCTTCTATCCTATGGTAAGGTGCTCAGATCATACAAACACATATGATCTGAGGTAAGGTGTGTCGTTGGAAAGGTCGTAAAAAAAATTGCGCGTGTTGGCTAGCCATTTTTCTATTCAGGGATCTGTTTGCGAAATATTAAACTTTACAGTGAAAATTTCTGTTACTCAAACCCAAAGCATTTATTTCAAATAAACCAATTACAGGCGCTTTTAAATTGTCAAGGGGTCGGTCAGTCAGAAAGATGAAGCTAGTTGCCCATTCCAAAGCGTAGTATGGATGAAGAAACAGAAGAAGGAAGAACGAAGAAGAAGAACGGGCAAGAAACGGTAAAGTCAAGTGTGCCAGCTAAATGGTTGTTTTTGGATATATGAAAAACAATCACGGACTGTAAAATTACACAGCTAAATATTCTTTACAAGCTGACTAATATTAGTCGACCAACTTACATTTACAGTTGGAAAGCACAATGCTAATTTGTTATTGGAATAAATTCATCACAAGTACGAAGATTGTGGAACTCACTTCCGCCTAACATTCGAGATTCAAAATCGATTTCTCAATTCAAGTATCGATTAAAAGAGCATTACCTTTCCTCTTAACTGTAAGAATTTATATATTTTTATTAATAATATGTTTATTTATTTTAGCAATGATGTATTTATTTAAGTAGGTATAATTATGTTATTTTTGTGCATTATATCGACTTAAGAAAGCAATCTTGTAGTATCTCGAAAAGTTGAACTTTACACCAGAGCCAAAAAACTATTTCAAAAATTCATAACTCGTAAACTAGCTGAATCAGAGTGGTCATTTTTGGAACACTTATTTCTTATAATGAAATTTATCAGATGGCAATAATGATAGCATTCTAAAGTTGGTCTAACATGCGTTTTATACTAGTTACAGCAATTGGTATTTCAATTTGAAGCAGCAATTTTGCTGTATCTTGGTAGTTGTAACATACGGCACAACGAAATAGGTTTAAAATTTTAGGTAACGGTTATGATGTATCTAATATGAAGTAAATTTGTAAGTCCTTGCATTTCGTTGTACCTAATATTCTTTTTAGGAGTACATCTTGAATTTTGTATTAAATACAAATAAAACAAAATATTATGTTTAATTAAAAATGCTGTATGTTTATTTAGCAATCATTACGTATTCAAATAAAAATTCAATCAGTCTCTAAAGATAGAAAGAAATAAAATCTACTGAGGGCGACATTGTCAACTATAACAAATAATATCTTAAGCGATATTTTGGACGAAATATTAAACAAATATACTGAAAATTATTTAAAAAAAAGATAATTTTTAATTACACAAGTACAAGTTTCTTATATTCTTGTTCTTATATTTAAAATCAATAAAAAACAATCAATTGAAAAAAAATAACACAAAATGTAACTATTAAAGTTAATAAAGCATCAACGTATTATTAAACAATGTATTATTATTATTAAAAAACACCAATAAAATAAACTGTAATTTTCAATCAGTTTTTACTGATCTTTATCCTCTTCATCAGAGTCATTTAATGCATCTTGTATTTTTTGTCGCGTTTTAGACATAAGTATTCTTTGGCGTATGTTCTGGGTATTATTTTTTTGTCGACGAGTTTTTTTAAATCGTTGTATTTTTGCAACGACACTGGCAGTTTTGCAGAATACCTATAGGCAACATTTTGGTTCAGAACCATTCAGACTACAAAAATTTACCTCTGTAGCTTCAGCATCTGGTAGCATAGAATATTTAATAAACATTTATTCAGAATTTGACTTTTTGAATGTTGCAATACATAATTTAGAAATCTGTAGTTTTTGATTCTTCTTAAAAGTGCTGTTCAAAATGTCTTCAAATCCCATAAAGTCTTGACCTTCCAAAACAGAGACTCTATAGGGAGCAGGATTTCTACGCGCCATCTCGACGACTATCTGCCATTGAGACGGTGCCCATATAGTAGTCTTTTTTACAGCACGTTCAATAGTGGCATGCATGCTGTCCACAGGCATAAATGTGTGCCCGGATATCAAGTAATTCATTTGAATTACATCTATGTTTTTAGATTTGGATAGAAAATATCTTAACATGCTCAACATCGTTTTATTTTTGTTTTGATCATAACATGAATCTGAATACAACAGTACAGTTTTTACTTTTTGACGTTCATCTACCTCTTGAAGGTATTTAAACACGCAAGTAGAAATTTCATTGGCTCCGCGATGAGCGTCAACCTCGGTCCACAAATTGCAGTAGCCTACCTGGGTATTGCTTTCATAAACCGTCATATTATATACGGCTATTTTCCTTGAGTAATACAGGGCCATATTTTCACCGTGCGGTGTATTTAACACCTTTTGCATATCAAAACTTGCACATATCACACTTGGATCTATAGCATTAAGTTGCTGGTGGCACTGAAATCTTTTATAGGACTCATTTTTTTTCCCTCAAGTGGTCTTCATTACCCGCTTCGTCTCAGACATGTAATATTTTGGTTTCCGAAAAGTGGGTGTGAGATCTTTAACATCTCCTGCTACTGCTGATTTTGAGTGATGAGGAGTCGTCGGAAATGAAGACTGTTCTGGGAAATAATATTTGGAACTCGTACCTGCGTCTTCGCTAATGTACCTCTCTGATCAAACTGGTTTTCCATGTTTATAGGTAATATCACTGATGATTTCAATCTTACGTTTCTTCTTTTCATCGTCTTCGCAAGTGTCTCGCTGTGGTTTTAACTCATCCTTCCATTGTCGACGTTTCGCCATCTTTACATAAAATATTCAGTTTCACGATACTAGGTAAGCGATCATTTGATCTCAGATCAAATGAATACCTGAAAAATAAAATAAAAATAAAATGAGTAAATTAAAAAAATATATATAATTATTAAAAAGTTCTTCATACCGTATTTCAGCCATAGCGGCCAATCTCAACGAAGACTAGCCTTCGGCGCGGGAGATAATATTAATATAGTGCACAAGTGTGCGCGCAGACACAGGTGCACCCCCTCTTCCCTGACTCTCATAGTCCGATGGGACGGCAATCCGACACGACCGGAGAGAGATCAGGCGTAGGACCAACGGCTTAACGTGCTTTCCGAGGCACGGGGATATCACACCGCTGATTTCCAAACTACGGGCTGTTACTAAGAAATTCCTAATGGAAAAACTCAATAACACTTTGCGCGACCCGGGAATCGAACCCAGTTCCCCACGCTCAGCAGCCGTGCCTGCGACCACTAGATCAACGGGGCAGTTACATTAAAAAAGTATGCAAACAAAGTCACGGAACACGAAAACAAACGTGAGATATCGTGAGACGTGAAATCAGGACAGATAGTTCTGATCTTACGTCTCCATCGATTGTTGATTTAATAGGAATACTTATTAAGATAATTTTTATTCTAAAATAATTGTTTTATATTAGGTTAGGTTTAGAGATAACCGTCAATTTGTGAATGTAATAAAATAAGGAGAGCTTTGGTTATTTTTTTATATCCGTGCATCAGAAGGCGCGATAAGCCAGTCGGTAAGAACCTAAGAAGAACTAAGTGTGAAGGAAGCTAATTAACTTAGCTCTCTATTTACTCATTACTGTACTACAAAACGAAACATCGCGAGATCTCAGTTAGGAGCAAACTACTAGTTATCAATTGTGTTGGTGTATCAGGTACCTATGTTCGAAAACGAAATGACTAGAATAAATTTATCATTAACATAAAGTAATTAAAATAGTTAAATACCATGACTTACCTAGGATTCACTTCAGTTGAACACGTAAAACACACACGAATTTCGCAGACTACGTACTCGCTTTCTCGCTTGCGCGCTCGCGCATCGACTGCGATACGATCGGGAAACGGCATACCCGAGGAAGACACGGGGGTGTGGGTATGCGACTTTAGCGTAATTATAATGTTGTGCAAATTTAAACTCTAATATTAATGATTTATGGATAATATTTATTATAAAATGGGTAGAATAAAACGTAGTAAGTCTAAAGCACATTCAAAATCCGAGCAATAGAATTGCAGTATCTCTAGCTGGCATAAAATACTCAGGCGGCGAAATTGCTGTATCTCAATAGAACATTAGTTTGTGACAAATACATACTGCTGTAAGTGTTTCGTAGCATACAAACGAGGACCGTGTATCTTGACTGCGAAAAAAAATACTTGTAGCGTTTTTGATGTATCTATGTATAACTTAAAAATAGTTGATTTTGTGGTATTTACAGCATTTTGAAGTAACTTTTGTTAAAAAAGTTTAGAAAAAGTCAACGACGTATCAAAAAAAAAACACATCGTAGGAAAACGTTGATCAGACCGTCTGACGCAGTATTTTTTTCTTATTTCAATGATGCAATAAAAAAAAATGCCATTTTTCGAGATACGACAAAATCGCTTTCCAGCGTCGATATGTAGGTGTATTTAATAATCTAGTTTAGTCACAAAACAAAATTCTTCTCTTCTTAAAATTCAAAATTCTTCGTCTACATTTATTTTTCCTATCTCCTTTCGCTGGTCTGCTGGAAGAAATTTCAAGAAATAAGCAGTACCTTTGTAATCAATTTTAATATGTCGTATCTGTATCTGTTTTACTGTGTGTACATAAATAATAAAATAAATAAATAAACGAACAACGAAACAAGTACGAATTGTGCTTGGTCCGAGACGCACTTGGCCGGTTTTCTATTTCTAACTTGGCTAGACATACTGTCGGGTGTTTGCGTGGTGTAAGTAATGATTGATGATTATTATAGAAAGGTTGTCTTCTATAATTAAGTCTATTACTCTCCTGAAACTTGAACTGCTCAAAATGCGGTGCCTTATACTTATTTGTATTTTTGAAGTCCTTTATGAGGTGTCATATTATTTCACAATCTTCTGAAGATAATCGTTCAAAACTGTGAACCTCGCCTAAATCATACTCTAAGGTTTGTACCTAACAGTTTTAATTTTAAAGTTTCCCGTTTAGCTGTGGTTTGCAACGTTTAATTTCCGGCGTAGAAATGATTAGGAAGGAATAAGGTGCGGCTTTCAAATCTGCCGAGCTGTTGCAGTCAACCATCAAATACTTTCATACCTTTTTACTTTTTATCTAAAGGCTGCAAATTTTCGTGAAACTTTTATCTTTTTAAGCACAACGATATTAGTTAAATTTTAAGGATACTTTGGCTATTATTGTATTTGTGGTGGAATTACTTTGAAGTTTTTATAGTAAATTGCGCAAAAATGAAAACAGAAAGGGGTATAGAAGGCTACAAGGGAGACGGTCATATTGAAAGATTAAAAAAAAATGGCAACTGCTAAGCAAAGGGCAGCCAAACTGTTATTGTATTTTTTTGTTTGGAATTTCTCAGTCCGTAGTCTGGGTTTGTGCCCGGTTGATGCTCCCCCCCTATTGCAAGGGACTTGCACACAACTTATGTAAGGTGGGTGTACTATAGATGCACCTCTGCCTAACCCTTTGGGGGTAATACAGGTGTGATGTTATGATTTACAGTGGGCTGCGTCAATTGGGTACTCCAGTTGTATAAAAATTTACTTTCAAAGGGGGTACCCACATCGTGAAGCCTACGTACAGACAGCTGTGCTGCTGGGGAGTATGTTGCGCCACGTCTTCTTTCCAGCTAAAACACTAGGAAGTGGTGAAGGGTGGGCGTTTTGGGGGAGTGGCTTATGTGATCTTGACGCTCTAAAAGTGCTGATACTCAGCAATTTTTTTTTTTTTAGAATTTTTTATTTTAACTTCAAATTATAATATGCAAACAGACTTAAAGTACTATTAATAATTTGTACATGAATATAAAAAAGAAGGAAAAGAATCATAGGGCATCAAAAAATTCGTCCGCGTCGCTGTCAACAGGAAAAGTGCCCAAAAGGCTGGCAGCATTGCCACGTTGTATGGCGATGCTGATTCTTTGGCCAAAAAATAGGCCAGCCCTCTGGTCACGTGAAGAGTCGACTAACCGCTTGGCGAAATCTCGAAAAACCAAGTGGGCACTCGGACCCCATGGCCGAATTTGAATAAATTACTTTTGATTTTTATGTCAATTGAATTCTTGCATAAAATATTTTCTTACTAGCACAAGTTAAAGATCATAGAAATATATTATGACACCAGACATTTCTGAATTTTCGTTTCATACATTTAAATACTATTAAAACTGACTACGCTGAAATTGAATTTAAACATTTAAATTTCAAACGAGCATAATAATTTGAATATACACACATCAAAAGTGTCTAGGGATCAACATATATTTTTGCAATAACTTTTCTCCTGATTGATATTAATTAAAATTTTCTTTAAGGATTCATAAAATAAAGTGTTTTCGTTTGTCACAGTAACGATAAACCAAGTCACCTTTGCATTAATAAAGAAATTTGCCATTTTCCTAATAAAGGGATTTTTGACATTTGAACCACTAACACAAAAGTTCGAAAAAAAGACTGAAATAACAGTTTTCTTTAAAATTTTATTGGGTAACTTAAACAATTAATAATCCGTGTTTCTACCGCGAACACTAACAACACAAGAACATCGGTTTGGCATACTCAAAATGAGTTCATCCAAATCACGCTGTGGAATGGCCGCCCATGTTCGTTGCAACAACAAAAAAAGGTCTTCTTGCGACTGGATACCCTCCATATTCGGCAGAGCCCTTCTCTGTAGCATATCCCATGCATGCTCAATCGGGTTCAAGTCTGGCGACTGAGCAGGCCAGGGCAGGACATTGATGTTAGCTGCGGCGAGAGTCTGTCTTACAACTCTTGCGGTGTGCGGTCGTGCATTATCATGCATTAACTGAAATAAGGGACCGATTTGCACTTGTAGAGGAACGATGACGTCTGATACAATCGTCTCAGCATAAATTTGAGCGTTGAGGTTGCCTCTGATCCAAATCAACTCAGTTCTTCCGCCGATCCAAATACCCGCCCATACCATGATGGTTCCACCACTATAAGGATGGACTTCCTGGCAGGATTTTAATCGCTGTTGGCGTCCAGGGGTTCTCCAGTGTCGTATACGTCTTGTATCCGGTCTCATACCAAAACGAGACTCATCAGAAAAGCACACGAAACGCCATTGTTCTTCTGCCCAATTTCTGTGTTCAAGAGCCCATTGATATCGAATCCTACGATTGTGCATTGCTATAGGTGGTACCCGTAGCGGTCTTCGGGAATGAAGGTTCACTTCATGCAAGCGGTTTCTGACTGTTTGGTCGCTAATTAAGTTCCCTGAAGAGTGATGAAGCCTCACGGCTAACATCATGGCGGTTATTGTTGGAGCTCTTCGAGTTAAGATTTGAATGTATCGGTCTTGTCTCCGTGTGGTGCAGCGATACCGTCCTCCATGGCGCTCAGCCACGGTACCAGTGCTTCGGTAACGTGTCCAAAGTCGACTGATAACACTCTGACTTGTATTCAGAGCTAAAGCCACAGTACGTTGCCGGGAACCAGCTTCTATCATTCCCACGGCTCTGAGCATTTCTTCCCTGCTTAAATGACGTCGCCGCTCCATAATAACGTTGGTTTTAATCAGTAGTAGGGAAACAGTAGCACTAATAATGTCTTCAATGCGTTGTATGTTTTTAAAGGGAAAATATTGACAGCTGATTTTCATCTTTTACTCGAATTTGATTCACAGTTCCTGATTCAAATTATGAAATGCACCAAAAAGGATCCATATAAATTTATAAAATCATAAATTTATTACAAAGCCACATCTTAATCTCAAGAAATCCGCATAAAAATGCTTGATCCCTAGACACTTTTGATGTGTGTATTACAGTTCAGTGTAGTAATTTAATACTGACTATTAGATAGACACCTATAATTTAATATAAGTTGCAATTTTATTGGTAGACTAGCTTTTGTCCGCGGTTTTGCCCGCGTGGATGTTGGAAAATATTCCACGGGAACGTACAACCGGGATTATTAGTACTTTTTGTGTTAATCCAGGTTATAACTAGAGATCGGATATTCGGATGCATTTCACCTAAAGTTGAGATGTTGGCTAATATGGAATGCGACCTATTGAAATACAAAAAAAAATATTTTAAGGCGCCGCTTCCATACTTTCATAGCTAAAAATTAACTCTAAACTCTAAAAATTGTTTTTTTTAATAATATTTTTTGTAAAAGGAGTTACAAAAAATATGATTAAAAATAGATTTTTAGTAACTAGCAAAAACGTTAGACACTACATAATGTAAATATCAAATACATGATTTAGTAACTGCTCGTTATTAAATTTCACTTTGCCTCGAGACAAGACGTTTGTTTGTGTAACTTCCGTTAAATGGTTGCTATTTGTAACATACATGATAGCGGTTAAAGTTATAAGAAAAAATAAAATTAAGAAAAGGAAAATAAAATTAGGCTACATGCATTGTTTGTCGTTTGATAAAATAGCAAAAGAATTTGAAAAATATAAGGAGAGTTTAAGGTGTTAAAATTAGGCACTACACAATAACTCTCTGTAGAAGTATTAAAGTACTCTTTAAAGATTTAATTTGAAACACTATTCATGAAGGTAAAGGTCGTTACATAAGCTCTATTTTCTCAGAGTTTACATACAAAAATTTAAACAAAGCATCTCAAACGTTTTCAGTACCAAGTAAAATACATAAAATCGTTTTCTCAAACATATGAACGTAAAAAAGCTTTTACATCCTAAGAATATGGACCGTGAAAGCGCTGAGGCAACAGGAAATAGAGGTATGGATTCAAATAAGTTCAAATAAGCAATTTTCTCGAACAAGTCTTGATATCGTGAGCAGTAAACCGCGGCTGAATCCTAAAGTTACCGCGAGTTCTATTCAGATTTTTGCTCGTGAGAAGAAAAAAACAAAATTACAGAAAATTTGTTCTGATATCCTTATTGGGAGTTGCGAAGTAATCCTTGTGTTTTATGCCATATGGAGTAGGTTGTTACTCTATCCTGATCTTTTGTATATCGGTTCTGTAATACAATTTTATTGGCATGCAATGTATCATGCCTTATTTATCAGGAAGTACATAAATAATCATATATGTTCGTGCTCTGAATATCGTTTTGGAGGATGATTAATTTTCTGAGGAGACTTTCTATTTTGCAGCACAAATGAATCTTTAACCGGGCTAAGAATGGAGCTCCAAATTGATCTCTTCGATAAACGGTTGTAACGAAATTAAAGTATTGATAGAGTTTTTTTTTTTTTGATGCGGACCTATTGCAGTTGGCTCCGAGGAACCTATTCTGCGTAACCTAGCGTCGGCGGGGCCAGAAGGGCCTCTCGCCTTGAAAATAGAGGTTAACTAACTAAATTTAATTTAAGTAGCGTCACTAAGGGCGCCCCATATGCCCCTCATGAGCAGTGGTGGCCCAGTGGTAACGGCCGCGACTTACGAGTTGTAGGCCGTAGGTTCGAACCCCGACAGGCGCTTTACTTTGTGTAAATTATTTCATCACCACTGCTCCGTGCCTCGGAAAGCACGTTAAGCCGTTGGTCCCGGCTGTCATTCGTGGATCTTTGACAGTCGTTACGGGTCGTCAGAAGCCCGAAAAGTCTGACAACCAGTCTTACCAAGGGGTATAGTATTACCCAGTAACTGGGTTGTGGAGGTCAGATAGGCAGTCGCTCCATGTAAAATACTGGTATTCAGCTGCATCCGGTTAGACTGGAAGCCGACCCCAACATAACTAGTTGGGAAAAGGCTAGGCAGATGATGACTAAGGGCGCCCCATAGTGGGGCTCGAACCTGGGCTTAGCGCGCTACTGGTCACTGAACTAGCGGTCGTGAGACTCGGATCTGAGTGATTATTATTATTAGGGACATTGTTTAATATTACAGGCTCCGCACGGGCGGGCGGGGTCAAGGGTCGGGGGGGTTGTCTAGCTACTCTAGTTCGCGGGGGTACTCGTATTGATAGAGTACTCGTTATTTCGGTTTTATAACAGCAAGAGATTATGCACATTATTACAGCAGAGTTCATTTTTGAAAGACATTGTGATGAAATGTTATAACAATCGTTTAAAATTACATAGGCAGGTATCAAATATCTTCATAAATAACCAAAAATATATATTGTTACCACACATAACACCATTGCAAACTTAGACAGGCGAAAAAGTAGGCTCCAAAAATACAGACGGTGAATGCAAGAATGTATCTAACCAAGGAGAGAGCATTACAAGCGCGTAATGACTAACTTGTAGAGAGCAAAAGTTTTACGTTCAGCCTGCGCCGGACTTGAAGTTTATCTTTATAAGACGTTTTCAAAAGACGCGGATGTAGGAACTATTTCAAAAAATTATATTTTCATAAAAATACGTCAAACAAAAAACTGGAACTACATGCAGTTTTTTGTTTGACGTATTTTGATGACGGTAGGAAAAGATGAGAAATTAATTGGTGAATTATTTTGTTGTGAAACGGTGATTGCTATATATTCAAATACAAGATTGATTGCAGTTTGTGATATTTTTATAGAAGGCAATGCTTACTATGGAAACAACAGGAAGTAATTAAATGACCTCTTTTTTCAACCAACTACAGCTCCTCGTAAGACACTTTCACAGCAAAAGTCTCTTTGACTACTTACTCCTTTCCTCTTAGAAAGTAAGTGTTGGAAAGTTTTCAACAAACATAATTAACAGGTATTTATCTTAAGACAAAAACCCAATGAAAACAAATGTTCTACCCAATTTGGCTTCATGACGGTATGAGATTAATCGATTGGCTTATCGCTAGGCACGGAACAAAGAATTCACTTCGAACACATTAATCCCATCTAGAGCAATTAAACCGTTCTAATTCTAAGGCATTCGATTAAGAAAAGACAATTTGTACTTGACCGCATTTCTCTTAGCTTTAGACTAACCAACCGATTTTAATCGGTCACCGATTTGTGTCCGTCTGTAAACAAAATCCGTCAGACTCAGCGCTCAAATTCCCAACAACTCTCTGTATCACACACTGGCAAGACACTTTTTTATTCGTTTATCCAGCTGTTGCCCGTGACATCGTCTCCGATCCAGGGTGAATAGTAGCCAATGTACTTCTCTGATTCCCGGGCTATCTATCAGTCTTCCATAACGATTAGTTCGGTGATTTAGGTGTGAAAAGGTAGCAGACAGATAGACCGAGTTACTATCGCATTTATATAATTAGTAGGGATTATCTTCTATTCAAATATTTAGTCTAGGTGCGGACTGTTAGATAATAACAGACCTCATGGTTACATTTTTAGATCGTTTATAAGTTTCGCGCCGACTTTTGTCGGTCCGATTAATAGTCGGTCGTCTGCGCACCATTTAGCCATGGCCATCGTCGCTTCTCCGATTACGTAACACAACTGCTACTAATTGCACAATTATCTTATATTGTCGTTGACAGTGAAGGTTCAATTACCCATGTTTGGGAATGTAACCTATATCTTGACAATTATTTGCTTGAGTGACGTCATATATTGTAATTTTCATTTGTTTCTTTCTTTTTGCGTGTATTTTTTGTTGATTTCGTGCCAGCTATGTTATGTTATGTAAATGAAGTGGACTTGTATTTGTAGTTACTTATTATTTGCCAAATATCTCATGACATTGGAGTGGATATACTCTTTTGAGTATGAAAGAGTGGGGTAGCTTGTGCGAACACCAATATAATATAACATAATATAATAATAATATGAGACAACATCCAACAAGGTCTTCGGGTCCCAAAGTAAGTAGAACTGTGCTACGGTAACCTGATAACTGATAGGTATACATACCCAGACACAGGTCAAACAGACATGTTCATGCACACAAATGTTTGACTAGTCCAGGGATCGAACCCGGGACCAGCGGCTCAGAAGGTAGGGTCGCTACCAACTGCACCAACCGGTCAGTGGTATAATCTTACCTTGAAAGTTTATATTGAATTGAAAATGGTGGTCAACTGTTTGGCACAGATTGGCGAAGCTGACCGTCAAGAGAAAGAGAAATTATGCGGCCCAAACTCTTACTTTTGTACCGATGACGCGAATGAAAAGACTACAGTCCCTAAAGCGAATAACAGTCAAACAATTTCCTAGAAAGAAGGCTATACTACGTTTAATTAAATAAAGACTTCAAATAAATTACATGCTTCACTTAAACGGATCATGATCATAAAGTAACTAGACTGCTCCCACACAGTGTTCGCAAAGCTTTGTACTCAAAAACAAATTACGTACACCCCCATACATCACGCGGTAGGTCTCCGTCCAAGAACTAAGGAATCAAATAGAACCTTCCAGAAACTAGATTAAGGCGAGCATAAAGCGTAGTGCATGAATGCTGGTAACCTGAGACTTGGCAGACAATAGTGGCTCCCTTATTGCTCAGCTCTTAAATTGTAGTGCGGTTTCAATGCAAGTGCCGTTGACGTTAAATTATTGTCGCCATGCAACGTTACACCGCCTGTGCTGGCACTGTACACGTGTGTACTAGGCTGGCCTGTTAAGCTAAATGTAGGTCTATTATGGTTATTCGATGTGGAGCTACGAAATTCTCAGAGGTGGTCGGATAAAATATCGACAGCTAATGTTGAAAATGTCGATGTGTTGTGCTGCGTGTACTCGCCAAAGTCGTAAGCGTTTTAAAAGGAATTCATTATGAATTTGAAAACATGAATGTAGAAGTTTATTATGGTTCTCGTATAATTGAATCAAATACAGGTAACTGATATCATTGACAGATTTATCTGATGCCGAACTGACTTTAATCTCCGACAGATTTCAGCCATGTGTAAAAGAATCCGCATATTCTCATAAATTTAATGGCATGTGTTTTAGCACGCTTCGAACCCATTAACTACTGCAATAAAGTGTTAATTTAATAACAGTACATAGTTAGTGTTGCCACTAAATGTTGTAAAACAAGCTATTAGAGCCGCGACCATCGCGGGAGCAACCTGTTTGGCTCTCTTAACTTTACAACTTGAATAGAGTGATTTTAAGAGATATATGGCAGAAATTGTAGGAATACCTTTGGAGTATTAGAAAGGATACTTATGTATTATTTGATATAAATTTGCGGTTAATTGGATGACTTAAGGCTCCTTCAAACAGGTGCGACACGCGATGCCACACAAAGGCACCGCCTGTCACGCGAAGAGTGGTGCCTTTGTGTCGGTTGCAATTCGCGTCGCGTGTCGCGCCTATTTGTAGAAGCATTTATTGTATTGCATTTTAGTTCTGTTGAAATTTTGTTGTTGTTGTTGTACTGTTCTGTTGCTGTTTAACTCCTGTTGTTCTGTTGTTGTTTTTTTGGTTCTGTTGTTGTTGTTGTATACGAGGTTTGGGCAAATAGTTCTACTTCGTACGATGTTGCAATTGATCTTAAGTGAGAGATCAAATAAGTAATAATAATAACTGCCTATTATTGTCCCACTGCAAGGCAAATACAAAGGCCTCCGTACATACAAAGAAGGCACGAGTAGACTATTCCACGTTTGCTCAAGACGAGTTGACGATTAAGTAAAAATATTCCAAAACATTATTACGTGCGAATTACACCAACAAAACTGAACACGACCAGCACATAAACCACGTTTAAGAAGCTGTCAATATCAATATTTTCAGTGGAATAATGACACTGATAGCTCTTGAACGCGTGAAATTCGCGCTTAGTTTGTAAAGGTGGTCAATTACCTATACGGCATACAATATATATACAGAAGTGATTCGTTCATGAGTAATCGTGTAGCTTATTATCTAAAATTTATTTCGTGACACCTACACACGAAACGTTTCGTCGAATATAATTCTAGTTTAATATACCTCACGAGCCATATTTGTATAGCATGGTACGAATTATTGTTTGCCTGAGGGAGCTGTTAACTATTCTAGTACCTACTATCAGTAAGTGATAAAAATGCCTAAGGCGAACATCGGACACATAGCTCTATCTGCCTCACACAGGCATTACCATCACAATTATGTATTTCATCGGCACATTACATTAAGTAAAAAAATAGCCCAAATCTAAGATCAAAGGTCTGATCAAT
Organism: Brachylomia viminalis; assembly: GCA_937001585.2. NCBI lineage: Eukaryota > Metazoa > Arthropoda > Insecta > Lepidoptera > Noctuidae > Brachylomia > Brachylomia viminalis. The sequence continues at coordinate 10,620,621 of OW443310.2, read as the reverse complement.
TACTGATGGATTTGTGCCAGATTTTCGTACATTATCGTACTATTTTGGCATCATATGATTTTAGTTTGTAATGGTGTATCATTTTGGTCGACGCCCGAGCAAGTGCATGCGTACGTACTTATTATATTACGTCGGTAATAACCATCATTCTCTGCGGTAAATCTTCCAATTATCATTGGAACGGCAGTCTTATTTGTAAGGCTTAAAGTCTACAATACTTTTGTTGTTGTTTGTTGGCTATAAGTTTAACGTTGTCTCTATCAAAACTTAATACGCGATCGTGGATCGTCCATACATTTGCATGTTACATTCGACTGTTATTATGTGTTGTTGTGGAAATCAAAGTTAATAACACTTTCTAATTTCATTTCATATATTTATAATTTGACTATTATACTCGTACATAATTATGGGTCAGTTCAGTAACATTAAAAATTCTTATTTGTACAAATGTTTACACACCGTGTTTACAGTAACTTCTTACAACTATAAACAACACAAGGAAAAAACTGCGCATTTTCATTACTTTAAGTCTGTCTTGCGACCTTTTAACCTCCACTACATGTTATTCTATGTCATTTGAAACATTTATCCCAGAGCAAGACCAACATCGCTATAATTTCTCTCAAGTGGTCCGATAAAATAACCTTCAGATAGAATCTTATCTTACGATCCCAATACAATTAGCTAGAAGCAAAATCTACTAATTGTTGCAACCTCTTCGCTTAACACGAGCGCCTATTCCAAAGATGGTCCGAACAATCGAATGATCGAATCGAGCGGCCGCAAAACGAATTAAACAATCGATTTAATCGTTCACTTAATTACGTAATTAATGTCTGAATGCACGGCTTGCCCACAGAGCCTGTTTAATGCCCCTGCATACGTACCGCACTGTAGCAGAACACCGGACCGCGAAACATGAAGTATTATGGCTATAGTACGGTTTTTAATGATCGAAATCGGAATCGGATTCGGTGCTGGCGGAACAAGGACCGCTTTTTGAAAAAAGAATGATATTTCTGTTGGAATTCTTTGGCGAGAGCTTTATTTAAAACTCCTTTTCTTGATTTTGGTTGTCAGCTGTTGTCAAGACGAAGAATAAGCATTCGATGAAGATTGAAATGAAGATATAAAGCCGCTAGTTATACTACTTGCACGGTATTTTATCGGTCAAATATAAAATTAGCCATAAATTCACGCTAACTAAAACGTTAAAATAAATTTAATTCTATACAAACAAAATCCGTCATAAATCTTCGGCACCAGTTACTAACATTTATGTATAAAATATAATTGCACACCAGTGTTTTAAGTGCGAGAGACAACCCTACAATTAACTTTGGAGCTAATTGCTCGTCAGTAGATCATACATCAAAAAATTTACCGTTAGCTTTCCATAATTACATTACCAGTACAAGTCACGTTTCAAATTGAACGCAATGTGTAAATTGAGCCAAAAATCGCAACAAATTTCGCCAAAAGTAATCATTTTAGTAATAATTTTCGGGAACATCACCAGTTTCGGCTCCAGACAGACTGAAATTGTAGGCACAATAAAATTTTTTTTTAACAAAAAGTCAAACCAGATTTCCAAAAAAAAGAAAACACCACCATGTGAAAAATAACTTTAATTTCGGAAGTCGGTGTCGTTGGAACTGTATTTTAGTTTTTTCCACCGACTTCCACAATTAAAGTTATTTTTCACTTTGTGGTGTTTCTTTTTTGGAAGTCGGGTGTTACTTTTTGTTAAAAAGTTTTTTACTTTTCACTTTTTAGTTATGGTACCTACCCCACACTAATTCGAAAACGATCGTCGTGCACGTCCACGTCCGTTTGAAGGCACTTTATTTTTTATTTCAAAATAAATTATTGTTGATTTTTTTTAAACCGCTTGACCGATTTCGATAAAATTTAAATGGGACCACACGGTAAGTACCAGCTTTCAATTAAAAATGAATCAATAAAATCGGTTCACCCAATCGAAAGTTCTGAGGTAACAAACATAAAAAAAAATACAGTCGAATTGAGAACCTCCTCCTTTTTTGAAGTCGGTAAATTAAGGTGAAACTTTCAATTACATTCTTGTGTAACTATTGTCTGGGCTGCACAAACGGCGACATAGGGGGGTTGTATACATTCTAGTAATTAAGATCGAACCTTTCACTACAATAAAGGTTTGGAGCGTAAAACGTTCTGGTCCTTCGACCGAACGGGCGTCGTAACTCTCGCAATTAAGTCGAATTAAAAATAAAGTCGAAAGGAGTCCGAACTGTACAGCTGTTGATTAAACGCCATCTCGCGGGTCCCCATCAATAACAACACTTTAATTAAACACTTTTATTCGCACTTGAATGGCTGGGACGCTAGTCTCGGCTTTTAATTTGCTTTTTTATTTCTTTTTTACATTATTTTTTTCTTAATAGAGTTGACAGTGTGCGCCCGGTTTGGCTACTGTTGTTAAATAAAGGATGAAACAAAGGACTCTTGCGGTCCTGTGTTGCATAATAACGACAAAATTGTTTTCTTTTATTTATAAATGATATCTGGTGCCTTTAGAATGTAAAGCATAATGGTTGGTTATAAATGTACTCTTCATTAAAAAAAAATGCATTGTGCGGTTGTATTTTATTTAAAAAAAATGTCGGCTACATCGGTAACGGATATTTAAATTTAGTTACTCGAAACAGTGACTTGAGTTTAGGTTCTATAGTTCGTACCAGCTGTTACGCCGAAAGATAACTTTTGAGCAATTAAAAATGTGCTATTAATTAAAGTCCTAATCTTACTTTTCATCGAGCAATGAAATTATCATAAAAAGTACATTACAGTATAATTCTAATTCTGATAACATTATGTTATCTTTATGCTTTGATGCCGTTACAATTTATGTATTATTTCAGACAAAGCTTGCTATAGTTAATAGGAAATACGAATAATTAATGAATTAAATTACCAAATATACTCACAATAAAATGAGTTTTAATTAGGTGTAATTTGTTGTTATTTACATATCAGCTATGACGCCAGAAAGGGTGGACACGCAAACAGTAATGGGACTTCGTTTCCTGCGGCAAAACATTCTAAAAACAATCTTACATCCACAACCACAACGTTTAAAATTGTGTGTGATACTATCGAACTAATTTGACCACTACCGACGATTAATACTGAATATTCTGTTTAAATTAAATTAACGTTGAAACGACAATTAATTTATGGTAAGTGCCATTGAAGGGTATTGGCGAATACCAATACATCCTGAGCCATACACACATACGTCGCATATCGAAATATCCGGCATTATTTTACTGGTATTGCAAGAGATAAAAATTTCTTCAATACATGTTTTTCGATAACCAGCTAATCGAATAAAATTCGAGTCACATTCTACTGTGGGAAAGGAAAGTATTGATGAGTTCTTTAATCTCCTTTTTGTGTGAAGTTTCGTATGTAATTTCCCGCGGTTTATGTGGAATGTTGACTATTTGTTGTCAGTTATAAATAAAATGCACACACAATATACGAACATGAACGAAACAAAAGGAGTATGTAAGGATCGTAGCAGGTGGCGTTGTGTAGTTTCTGCCTATCCCCATGGGAAAAAGGCGTGAGGGTATGAATTAATGTATATATGTACTTACAAAAAAAAAAAATATTTCTCAAACATAAAAAAAAAACATAAAATGTTTGTTGTTATGTTTTTTGTGGTGTACAATAAAGAATATATAAATAAATAATAAATTAGACTAAACAGATTAGTGTTTGGAGCCTCCCTTTAAGCAAGTAATGCCTGTATTGGGAGACTCCGCTCTTCCATAACGGATACTACTAGGATAACAATAAAAATTAAAATTAAAAATACACTATTTGTGTGAGTGAGTGAGTATATGTGGGAGTATGAGGGAGTGTGTGAGTATATTGTGTGTGTGTGTATATTTGTGAATGTGTGTGTGCATGTTTCTGCGTGAGTATATGAACAATGATGTTAATCAATAGTAACCACTTACATAAATTATTATGAGCTTTATTTATTTTATTTATTTAAGGATTACCAACGTGTTACATTACAATTTTATCTATTACAATGATTCAATTTGTATGTTATATACTTATCCTGTAATGCACACTCAATTACAGCTAACCACAGCTTACACATTATCGAGTACACATGGTCTGAATACGTAATTTATTAAATTAAGAATACATGAAAAAAAAATATTTTCATGCTTAATTTACATGCTTTTATAAAAAATACTGAAATTGCTTTAGCTAATTAACTAGATTTTCAATATTGTGTGAATCTGAATTAATTACTAATAATTATTGAAAACATAGTTTACAAAATTTAATTATAAATTAAATTAAATTAAAAGTGATAAATTATTGGAATGATAAGGCAAATGTCCTATTGTAAGTGCTTATATAATTTATTTTCAAAAGTGTTAAGACTGTCGTAGTTGATATAAATTTCAGTATTGCGGCATATATCATTAGACAATTTGGTAGCCCTCGTAAGGGTAGATTTTAAGTAATTTAATTAAGCGTGGCATCCTGCAACTTAAAAATAGTATATAGGGACCACGTTATCTATGGCCTAGCAATGCATGCCTGAAATGCGTTATGTGCATAAAACTCTGCTTCCTTAAAATGCGTATTCTATATTTGAAAAATCTACTCAATACACATCTCGACCTATCAACAACACCTTCAAATAAGAACGCAGTGTGTCATAAATTTTACCAAATAGTCCAAATTCCTTATCAAAAGCAGCACGAAAGGGCACTGTGTCTTCTAACTGAAACGCAGGACTATCTCGACCCAGTTAGTCCTTCTCACGTAATCATTTTATGAATGTTATAAGTTATACGTGCATGAGATGCGACGTGCAACGAGACGTTATTTATGCGTTTCTCGCTTTCGATTTGAAGTGTATGGACATGACAATGTAGTTTTGGCGTTTTGCAAATGGAGATTATTAGGTAGGTATATACAGCATGTATCCGTAAGGTGGGGTCATATTTAAAGGTGTGGTGCAGACCATCACACTGAACAACTTTTTCAATGGGACTGTAGCGGTATCTACATCGCCACATGCGAGCTGCGTGTCATGCTGACGTCACGCACATCCTGCATCGCGCAAGCAGAGTTTACCGCGTGATTAGCATTTATACAACTGCCCGACATCAATCGTCGGGTAGTTGCCCACCAGACACGACACCCGTCTGCTCGGAGGATCCTCCCTTTTCTATGAAGGTATAAGTGAACTTTACACCCCGTTTTTCGTACCTCTATAGGACCAACATCGTAATCGCGAAAAAATTATGGACTGTCCCATACAAAACTTCAATACCTACTCGACCTAAATGTAAGAGACGGCTGATTATTTTTTCCCGATTACGATGTTGGTCAAACAGAGAAAGCTGTTCAGTTTGAAGGTCCGTCCCTTAAATATGACAGCACCTTTCTGATAGACGATGTAGATTAATTAATATCTATAGCTTAAGGGGACTACATGACCTAAACGCAAGTTTTATAATGCCTAAAAATATATGATCCACTGCAGTAAACAAAATCAGAAAAAATATATCATATTCTTCAGGATATATGCTAGTTAGATAGTGTGTTGTGTGTGTGTGTGTTGAGTATGTGTGTGTTGTTACCCTTTCGTCAGCGCAGAGAGTTAAGGGCTCTGTCTACGTTGTTCTCTATTCTGGACAAACCCACTACTCCTTCTTACCTGACGTCCCAAATTCAATATTTATGCACTGCCCATAGTAAAAATCTTCGTTCCACCAACAATCGTCTTCTACGATGTCCTTCTCACCGTTCCGGCTTCATTCATTCTTCTTTCTTTGTCCAGACAGGCGGTTTTTCTTTGGAATGCGCTCCCTCTGAATATCAGGACAGCAACCAGTCCATTATTATCTTTTAAAGTGAAGACACGTGAACATATCCGTCAGAAGTTGGCCGAAACATCCCAGCGTTGAGTTGTTGAATTCGTTTTCTCCTCTTCCGATCGTTATTTCTCCTGAACAAGGTTTATTTTGTTAATATGTATGTATTTATGTATTAGTATTTATTCTTGTATTTTAAAGTCATTTCCGTGCTATCTATCCTGTATGTTGCACCTGCCATGGTATATCTCTGCATCACCCTAAGGTTGACTGGTAGAAAATACCTCAGGCATTAAGTCCGCCTTTGTATAGCATTTTTTTTTACTTGTAAATAAATAAAATAAATAATACAACTAATTTGGTACGTTAGAAAAAGTCACGAAGATACCTCTAAAAGTTTATTTTAACGATTAAAAACCATACTAATATACATGCAATCATTCTGGTTTTTTTTCCAACATATTAACGTGATAGTGTTTTAATTTTTTATCCCAGTGAATAGATTTTTTGTAAATAGAAAATTCCTTCGTATTTTGCTATAAATAACCGGCTTTGTGTCATCGCGCTTCTCTTTCTTTTCTATGCAGTCCGACAGTGACCGCGCTTTAGCTGTTGTCAGCCTCTTAACAGGGTGCTCCTATCAAAGCGCTGCTAACGAAGGATTCTAGGTTTAGCCCTAATCATTATTGTTGTAACAGACTGGTGTCTAGACAATACTACGCTATATCTACGTTGCTATATTATGTACAAGAAGATATACTGCTGCACATTATGACGAACCCAAAACCGCGGTTCATTACGCATGTTTTAATTAAGGTGATGGACCATTTCATATTACATAAAGCGTTTCGTATCAAATCAATTTAGATTAAGATACAGTCCCAATATCTTCCAGTAAAACACATTTTTGTTTTTATTTTATAGAAAGTAAAATGGCTTATCATTTCTAAGACTTACGTTGAAGATAACACAGTCACGAATTCTGAACTACACTTTATAGAAGTATTTCTTTTTCTAAAGTGCCTCTTCAAACAGCTAGCGTTTACGTCGAAACACTTTTCAGCGGTTTGCAATTGAAATAAAAGTTTATGAGCACATAGCATAGATAATGAGCATGGGTGAATCTGCCTTGTGTATTCTGTGAAATGTCTGTATCTCTGCAGTTTTTGTAGAAATAATTTTAAATTTTATTACTTATTTAAATTTATTTTTTTAAATACCGTTACGACGTGCCTGTTTTACTCGAAGGGTAAGGCAGCGGTGTCCTAAATAGTACACCCACATTTTGTCAGTTTTGTTTAAGTCTCATCTAATAGGGGCGACCCTATTGCCATCAACAAGGCAATAATCAGGAAATAAAACCCAATAACACTTGTCTGACCTGGGGATCGAACACAGGACCTCGTGTTCATCGGTAGCGCTTGCGACCACTAGACCCACGATGTGGTTTTTAAATTAGTCTTTTAAATATAGATGTCAATAAATCCCAGGCCGATTCCCGGCCACCGTAGGCGCGGGTTTGCGGACGGCGAGCAATGGGCAGCTCGCCATCCGATAAGGACCAGGCCTGGGTCGACGGCGAATTGTGTTCCACGCGCGCCTCAAAGAGATGTCAGCACCAATGACGGGGTCCGCTAGGGCCGATGCCTGCTACGGTTGCGGGAAAGTCCGGAAGGGTTACCGTGGCCCCTGGCATAAGCAACTGAAGGAACACGGATGGGTATTAGTCAGTAAGAGTCTGTCCTCCCGCTCCTCCCAGAGCAGGAGAAGTTATTTGGAGAAGTTAGTTATTTGAAGTTAGTTGTTTGTTTTCCACGGTCAAAAAAAAAAGTGCCTCGTGTTCATCGGTAGCGCTTGCGACCACTAGACCAACGAGGTGGTTTTTAAATTAGTCTTTTAAATATGGCATTTTAAAGTCGTACATAATAAAATATACAAGTCAAAGCAAAAAATACAGGCACAAAAAAAAATGTTTTCAAGTAGCGATTCGATTTATATTAATGTGGTGTCAAAACTATGATTAATAATTATTGCTTCATTTTTTGTCTGCTAACGAGGTCTATATCTTCCACTTGATGAATTTATAAACACTGTTGTAAAAGATGTAATCAACTGGGATGGGAGTCTATAAATGTTTATGTTTTATTGAATACAAAATGACACCAAGACTACCGCTGTCAAGAGTATTCTAGAACTAGCTTGTTAAGCAAAAATGCCTTAATTACAAGTAGCATACATAAACAGAACCAACGAATTGTACTGAAACCCTTTACACAAATTCTTGGAAACCATGAAGTAGGTAGGTAGGTAGTACCAAATATACCTAGAATGGCACGTTGAAAATTTCTTTTTGTCAGGTTCATAACATTTTAAAAGAACATCTACTCTGCACTCCTAATTCTGACCTTATTTCTATGAGTTAAGTGACACTGTTAACTAAACCTTAAAATAACTAATAAAAATTATTTCATTGAATATCAAGAAATTATTTAAATAACTTCGACCGAAAATTATTATTTCACTTAACAATCCAATATACAACTTCATCGCGTTGTAAAATAATATAAAATTAAATCCATAACTATCATAGCTCTGTGAAACGTGTTTTAATTATATCAGAACATTCCAAATTAGGGATGCCGATTCCACATGTGATTGATGTTCTATTATAATATCATTCTCCTTGTAAGTTTTTATACAAATAATTGGATCATAAATAACAAACACTACTTAAACTTACTTCTTTTTTTAAATAATTATTTGATTTGATAACCTGTATATTTGGTTGAAAATTGATAGAAGGATGATAATAATTAATCACTGTTATAAACGAATAGGAAAATCTATCCGTCCGTTTATTAAATCCGTTTATTCATTTATTTATTAGTGTTTTATAATTTAAGCGTTCATTACATACATAAACTCACGCCTACTTCCCATGTGGGACTTTCTACGACCCTTAAATACTCCTTTTGCCTCGTTTACGTTCATATAATTATCTAGTCATACACGCACGCCGCCAGTTGCGAGTACAACGCACCTGACCTTTTTGAAAAACATCACCAACCCGGGCGTTTCCAGTCACATCTTACTTGTAAATAGCTTTTTCTCAAACATGCATGGAAATTTGAGCATTATTTTGACAACCGTCTTCGATATAAGTCGAAATTGCTGTACTGGCCTAATACTTGCGAGGAGCGGCCGGCAAAATTTGTTTGAAAATCCATATATTATGTCGTGGTTCAGCGGCCAAATATATTACATAGTAAACTGATATCTATCGTGTAATTTAAAAATGGAACGATCTTTTTCTCCGAAACATGGAAGACAAGGAGGTAACTTATCAAAGGTTTTATTTAAATTTCTAACTGGCTTGCAAATAGAAAGCTGTTTATTGAAACAAAAGAAATGAATACTTTATCGCGGGAAAAAATATTGTTGTTCGTTGTTCGTCGTTGATTTTGAAAAGTAATTGTATTTTAATTTACGCGCATTATTTGAGAAAAGTACTATACAAGCCTTGGCCACAACTAGGCATTGATGGACTTACGTATTGCAGTAATGTACTATTGTTAGATGCCTTTAATTCATCCTCTCAACATAAACAAACCATCTAAGCATAATCTTTTCAATTTTGGTCACTACATCTTCGTTTAAACCGCACCGTTGCCTTACCTCATAATTCCTGTCTATCGCTCATAGTCACACCACACATGCTTCGCAAGGAAGACATTTCTACAGCATTTATTCTACTTTCATGCTTCTTTGGCCACACCCAACATTCACTTCCCTAAATAAACATACGCACCAGCAAACTACTGTGAACAGCCAGTCGAGCCTTTCAACCATCAGCCTTTGGACATCAACTGGACATGAAGTATTTGACACTTAATTTGATCACATCAGGTGGGTTAACATCAACATAAATTAATCGTGATTACCTATATTGCCATAATCACCACGGACGTGTAATCCAAAAAATGTCGTTGTAACTACTACACTGTTCAAATCAAATCAAAATATTTTATTTCACATAAACCTACATGGGCACTTATGGAACGTCAGAAGCTAGGTGCACGGTTCAAATTGGTCGATTCCTATGGAGAAGAGCCGGCAAGAAACTCCACGGTTACTCTTTTAAAAGCTACTACCCAAAAACTAGAATACTACTACCCCAACAAGTGTCAGAGCGTGTCATGAATGATTTTCTCTCTGTAAATAAATTACATAAGTTAAAGAGAACTACACTCATAAACATAATGCAACTGGATCACTATATCATAACCTTATTAGCTAAGATGCTATTTAAGAAATATAATCCGTTCGAACGACATCGCAGCCCATAACTAGTTTAAACGAATAATCCATTCCGCCTACACCTCCATAAAGAACTATTTTAATAACACTATAACAAGCTTGTAAAATAGCTCGTTTTATATAACAAGAAGTGTTTATAAAAAGCCCAGGTTCACACTTAATTATGGCCGCCCGATACATGTACAAGATACTTGAATATTTTTACGGAAATAAGGGCTTTTATGCCTCAATATTGAGGTGAAGATTTCGGGTAAAAAAATCGGGAAAATCATGACTCTGCTTGAATGGTAACTTTCATGGAAATTCTCTTGTACCTACGTAAATATAATTATGTACCTACATATAGTATATATGTATAGTATGTGTTTTTATTTAAATGTATGTTTTTTCCAGGTAGAAATATCACAGTGTATGCTTCGCCCTATGAAATTGCTGTGTTTTTAGAAATTGGTATGTTTATTTTATTATTACTTATTTTATCTTAACTTTTTTTGTGAGTACTTTATCAATCAATTTTCGTGTGAACAAAATCAATGAGTTATTCTTTCCTCAAATGTCATGGCTAGCATTAAGGCTTTCACAGACAGTAGAATGTTTTACAATGACGCGTTGCGCCTTTCTGCCAGGGTAGCCCGCGAAATTCAAATATTCTTTCGTTTTTCCAATTTACAGGTCAGTAGGTACGAGTATTAGTATATATTGATCAAAATATCATTCGTACCGTAACAAGTATATATTTTCAGAATCAAACTCAATTATTCACCTCAAAGTATTTATTACAAATAAACCAATTACGGGCACTTTTTAACTGTCAAGGGGTCGGTCAGTCAGAAAGATGAAGCTAGTTGTCCATTCCAAAGCGTAGTAGGTACCTATGGAGAAGAACGGGCAAGAAACTCCATGGACACTCTTTTAAATCAAAATATTGTTACAACAAAGTGGTTACATCATTCATGTTGAAATTATACGTGTGAGAACGATGTAGAAAGACGTGCACGTTAAAAGCGACCGTAATAAAAAGATAAAAACAATTCAGGAATTAAAATAAGCCGTGACAGCTAATAAATGACCAGTGCCTACTGACGGCGCCCGTTCACGAACATGACGTATGGATCAGCACCATTCAGCTCAACCATTTTGAAGGGAACATAATGATTTAATACACACGCCACCACCAGCGACACATTTAAGTTAGCATGACATATTCTCAGCCGCCAGGGCACATTCAAGTGAAATAATTATAATCATTAAAATCACAATACTAAAAAGTAAGTTCATGTAATCCTATTGAATGACAATTTCTTAAAATATCAATTATCATAAATCATATAAACTAAAAAACGTAAAAAAATAATAATTTCGTGGGCTACCATGGCACTACCTCCGTAACTATTTGTTACACGTTTAACTTTTATATTGCGACGCAACATTAAAATAAAGTGTTTTCGCACATAGATGTTTCCATCATCGTTTAGCTAAAGATATAGTGCAGAAGTTTTAGGTGCAACAAAGTATTAGTGATAGATCACGATTGTCAGTTTATAACTGAGAAAAGTTTACGTATAGGTATCAGTTTAATGCATGTTTCGATGTCATCTAAACTTTAATACGAACACTGCCCTTTAGTAAATATAACCTATATGCTTACATGGGGACTTTGGTACTCGTAGTTTCGGTGAAACTTACACATGTCTGTTTGACCTGTGTCTGGGTGTGTATATCTATATAAGTATGTATATCAGTCATCAGGTTACCGTAGTACAGGCTCTGCCTAGTTCGGGACCTGAAGACCTTGTGTGGATGTTGTCCCATATTATTATATTATTATTATTATTACTGTTTTAATTGTTTTATTTAAATTTTTCGCATTAATTATAAGTACAACGGCGGACACTTTAGCTTGCTTATTCTTTGGGCTATGTCGGTTACTTTGGTTCTCTAGCGGATCACCTCGTTTTCTCCAACGATTTTCGGTTCTGCGAGAGATGTGACCAGCCCATTGCCACTTAAGCTTGTTTAGTATTTGGGATATGTCGGTTACCTTGGTTCTCTGGCGGATCACCTCGTTTTCTCCAACGATTTTTGGTTCTGCAAGAGATGTGACCAGCCCATTGCCACTTTAGCTTGTTTATTCTTTGGGCTATGTCGGTTACTTTGGTTCTCTGGCGGATCACCTCGTTTTCTCCAACGAATTCGTTTTACGTATTGTGGTATATACGTAAAACGAATTAAAAATGTAGCAATGACAAATAAGTTAATTATGTGATACACATGGTGCTCACATATTTACAAACATTGTAAAAGTAAACGATTTTTCTATTTTTTTTTAACAAGTCTGTATGTGAGCTAAATAAATCAGAGAATGTATATCAATGTCACAAACATAATAAATTATACAATTTAATTAGCAACCCGTTTGATTTTGTCTAGACTCTAGATTATCCTTGGAGCTGGACCAGCATGTTTCCAAGCATTCTTACCTTGGATATAATCCTCTAATTTGTAATATGCTTGTCTACAAAGTGAACTTTTATATGAGTTTTAAATTGTCTTTATTTTAATTGCAATATATGACTAGGTATTTGGTTGTACCATTTTACACAGTACCCCATAAAAGATGTAGGTATGTACTTTAGCTAATCTGTTATATTATACATCTATTTTATCTTTATTTCTAGTATTTAAATTATGTCTAACACTTATTTTAATAAAAAGACGTAGATTTTTTCTTACATACATCATTTCATAAATTAATTGGCAGAGTACCGTCATAATATTAATATTTTTAAATTGTTCCCCGAGAGATTCGCGATGACGTAGATTATAAATGGCTCTGACGGCTCTCTTTTGCAAAATAAAGATGGATTCAATGTCGACAGCCCGATCCCACAGTAAAATGCCATACGACATAAAGCTGTGGAAGTAGCTAAAATAGACCAAACGCGCGGTTTAATTAAAAGGAATAAGAATTTTCAAATAAACTGTGTCCTCCCTTTACACCACGACTTGTTTTTAAAAAAGCGTTTAAATGGTATGTTTTCATTATAATCTATACTTATTATAAAGAGGTAAAGTTTGTGAAGCTGTAGGGGGTAATCTCTGGATCTACTGAACCGATTTTCAAAATTCTTTCAGCATTTCTTGAGGAACGTTATAGGCTTTTTGATATCACGTTATGACCATTAGGAACTAAGCAGAAAGAAAAAATTCAGAAAGAACGCTAAGCGAAAACGAAGTAATAGCGCGGGCGGGCGATGCGATGCGACGGGGCGGGAGGGGGGAACAAGAAATTATGAAAGAAGCTAGTATATTATAATCAGCCTGTATTGTCCCACTGCTGGGCAAAGGTTTCCCTTTCGTGTTACACTCAACTTGGTCTTCCGCGATGCCTTTTTTTTTTTTTTTTGAGGATGGGAAATCATCAAATGACTCCTCCCGCTCTGGGTGGAGCGGAAGGGAGTGTCAGACTCTTACTGACTAAAACCCACCCGTGTTCCTTCCTTGGCCCTTTATGTTCCGGGTCAGCGGTACCCCTTTTGGATGATCCCGCTTTCCCGGCAGGCTTGGGCCCTAGTGGACCCCCTCTTCGATGCTGACATCTCTTTGAGGCGCGCGTGGAACACGTACGCGCCGTCCAGCACGGGCCTGGTCCTGATCGGACGGTGAGCTACCCATTACTCACCGCCCGCAGGCCCGCGCCTACGGTGGCCGGGAGTCGTCACGCGGCTCCCGACGCCCGGAGCGTCCACCGCGGCGGCTTGGACGGGAGACTCTCTCCCTCTCCCGTCCCGCCACCTCCTTCGCTAGCATGACTGCTTCGCAGAAGGAGGTGACTGCCTCCCACTCCCCCTCGCCCCGGACCATGGCTTGAACCAGGGCCGGGCGTGATTCCGCGATGCCTTGCTTTTATTTTTTGATGGTGGGAAATCATCAAATAATTTCTCCCGCTCTGGGTGGAGCGGGAGGGTGTGTCAGACTCTTACTGACTAAAATCCACCCGTGTTCCCTCGGTGGAATGTGCCAGGGGCCACGGTATACCTTTCGGACTTTCCCGCAACCCTGGCAGGCATCGGCCCTCGGACCCCGTCGTTGGTGACTGAATCTCTTTGAGGCGCGAGTGAAACACAGCGCGCCGTCGACCCGGGCCTGGTCCTTATCGGAGGAGGTCGTGTGCAAAATTTCACGTTCCTAATCCCAGTAGTTTCAGCTGTGAAATCACATTGGTACAAACTGGATATGAACATACACCGGTTGTACACCGGTACACTGACCAGTTGGTGCAGTTGGTAGCGACCCTGTCTTCTGAACCGCTGGTCCCGGGTTCGATCCCCGGACAAGTCAAACATTTGTGTGCATGAACATGTCTATTTGACCTGTGTCTGGGTGTGTATATATATATAAGTATGTATATCAGTCATCAGGTTATCGTAGTAGGCTCTACCTAGTTCGGTACCTGAAGACCTTGAGTGGATGTTGTAAAAAAAAAAATACAATCTCTTGCATGACAGTCGAGGCTCTAACCACTGGGACATTTTTTTACTTATAAAAAGTATTTAAATTATTTTAAAATGGCAGTGACCGTTACATATTGATAGAAATAACTTTTAATTAAATTAGAAACCGTGTATTTTACACACCTACACCTACATAAATAACGACGAATCTTTACGACTTCCTTTTTAGAGTTCCGTACGTCCTAATAAAAAAACGGTACCCTTATACGATCGATGATACTTCTACGATCACTCGTTTGTATGTCCGTCTGTCACAGACAATTTGCTCCGAATCTACTGATTAAGTTGAAATTTCGTACACATAAGAATTTCTGTGTTTTCAAACATGGACTTGTAACGTAAATAAATAAATTTTTAATATGGGAGTCACTTTTGGGGTGAAACTAAACAAATGTTTTGGAAACTGTACCGTGTACCTGTACCCGTCCAATGAAAGGGCTTTTCTTGTGAGGGTACCAAATATAGTCATAATATAATTAAAAAAATAAATTGAAGTTATTAAAAATAAAATAAATGAAAATTGACCATTCCCCGCCCCTTATCTCCATAACTGCTGAGCCTAATTTTTTTAAAATAACGCATAAAATTACTTGCTTACAGATTGCAGGAAAACCTAAGAAGTCTATGGTTTTAAAATAAACTAGCCGGGGTTGCGGAAAAGTAAAAAAAAAAAAAATACAAAGAATTAAAAAAAATCCGTGGCCCCTGGCACAGGCAACTGAAGGAAAACGGGTGGATTTTAGTCAGAAAGAGTCTGCCACGCCCTCCCGCTCCGCCCAGAGCGAGAGAAGTTATTTGCAGATTTCCCACATAAAAAAAGGCCTAAAATGGCGAACGTTGAAACATTTTAGCAGTTTGCTAAACAATTTATAATTAATTTCCTATAATATAGCTCGTTGGTCTAGTAGTTGCAAGCGCTGCTGCTGAGCACATAGTCCTGGGTTCCGATTCCTAGGACGGGCAAGGTTATATTGGGTTTCCCATCAGAAATTCTCAATAGAAGCCAGCCCGGGGTCTGGTTGTTGGCAATAGGCTCGCCCCCTGTTTCGTGGGTCACACTGAAAGTTTTTAGCTATTATTGCTTTTCGAAGTAGTCTCCGTTCCTTTCTAAACACCGTCGTATGCGATGGAAACATTGACTGAAGCACTGTTCCCCAAGTGGGCCCACTCTTCTTTAGGGATTTCTTCGACGCCTTTTTCAAACGCAATCGCGGCATATTCAGGGTTGATAAGACGAATTCCTCTAAGTTTATCTTTTATTTTTTTAAATAAATAAAAGCCACAAGGTGCCAGGTCAGTACTGTATGAAGGATGACTTACTAACTCCACACTTTCGATAGACAAATGTTCGATAGTCCGTATGGCGGAGTGAGCTGGAGCGTTGTCGTGGTGGAGGAGGATCCTGCTTCTTCGGCGCTGCTGTCTATCATTTTTCAAGACAACTGGTGAACAATGACTGACATACCAATCTACAGTAACACTCTTTTTATCTTCAGGGACAATTGTTGCGAAATGTACCATCCGTCCAAAGACTGGTGCAATCATCTTTTCCCCTTAACTTCTGCCCTTCTTTACTTTTGTCGGCAAATCTTCGAATGGAGACATCCATTACGAAGATTGTCTTTTGGTTTCGGGTTCGTAACAATATATCCAGCTTTCATCACATTCATTTTATCACCTGTGACGATGTCATATACAGCATTCGAGTCACCTCCGTCATACTTTTCTGGCAATAAGCAACAGCAATCCAAACGACGGCGTTTTTGATCTTCCGTCAAAATATGAGGTATCCATCTAGTACAAAGCTTTTTGACGCCTAAATGTTCATGTAAGGCTTTTTGTACTTGACTTGTACCAATTCCTAAAGCTGCCCAAATCTGTTGATATGTCACTCTTCTATCAGCTTCTATCATTAGCCGCACAGCACTTACGTTATCTTCAGTAGTCGCCGTAGAAGGCCGTCCTTCTCCCGAATCATCGGTGAGTTTGCTTCAACCACGTTAAACTAAATTAAACAAGCTGTAAACAGTGGCAAGGGATGGGGCTGCGTCACAAAATGCTAATCAAAGTCTACCGTAACATTTTTGTTGAGTAAGACCGCAACGAAAGTCGTAATAAATCATTGAACGAAAATTTTCTCTAGTCAAATCCATTTCGACGCCAGACAGACACTTTTCAAAATGCCGCAAATTTGTAAATTTTTTTCATCGGCTGCTTTTCTTACTGGCCTATTCTAAAAACCTTTAGTGTGACCCCCGTACTTGGGACTTAAACATAATTGGCAAAATTTGGGTGTTCTATAGGTACACCTCTGCCTATCCCATCGGGGAAAACAGTCGTGGTGTTAAGTGTTACAATAGAATGAGGGAGGTATAACCAATTAAAATTATAAATTCTCTCAATAAATTTGAACTCTGAGAAATTCAAAACCTCAACTTAATTGATCACACTATACTACGCAGGTCATTACAAGACTGGTATGAATATTGTACAGAAGGAACATTACTACGGGAAAGTACCGCAGAATTAGTGAGAATTTATATGAAACGTAATTATTATATATGTGGGTCCTGTTTAAATGCTTCATGTTTCATTGAATTTTGAAAGAAAATATTGAAAAGTCAGCCCCAAAAGGATGTTTACATTACAAAAACTCATTTTTTTGTGTCACTATCAAATTAATTCTTTTTGACGTATACAGGGTTACTTGTAATTCGACGTATATCCGTCAGAAGCTAATAAGGGGGC
The DNA here is from genome assembly GCA_937001585.2 of Brachylomia viminalis. Classification (NCBI taxonomy): domain Eukaryota; kingdom Metazoa; phylum Arthropoda; class Insecta; order Lepidoptera; family Noctuidae; genus Brachylomia; species Brachylomia viminalis. Next base: position 10,603,145 of record OW443310.2, on the reverse strand, counting down.
CAAAATGCAAAAAAATTAACCCACCATAAGTATGGCCGAAATTCAATAGTATTCGAGATATTTGAATTTTAAGGGTTTTTCGTTATTTACCAAAAAAATTACATAAAGGTAATTCCTAATAAAATAATACTGTTTATTGAATGGGTAGTTACCATCAAAAAATTATATTTTAGCTGGCACTTCAATAAGCTATGAACATAATTAAAAGTACTTAGGTACTTCATCAAAATAATTTCTACAATATTAATTTTTAATGGTACCCACTCAATATGTAGTTGTTTTATATTTGGAATTAAATGTCAAATTTTAGGTAAATATCGAAAAACCCTTAAAATTCAAATATCTCGAAAAATATTGAACTTCGGTCATACATATGTGGTTCAATTTGTTGCATTGTGGCTCCCCTATCAGCTCCTGACGGTTATACGTCGAATTACAAGTAACCCTGTATGTATATATGGCTATCTGTACCTAAGTACGTTTTTTTTAATATCTTATATATAGAAGGTATAAAGAAACAGGCACAGTATCTTCAGTTCAAGATTGCAAATAACTCATTCGACACGAAACTTTGCCCCAAGAAATACTTATGAGATAATTCCGAGAGACGTATGTTTCCAGAACTCATAGTATACAATACACGTATAAGATTACCTTCACCATAATAATTTTAATAAGGCACAGTACTTTCTCTTAATTGCCTTCTCATACATAGCTACATGTTGTAGGGGGTTTACACGGGTCGATTTTTGCCGTGCGGCTAGTTTATCATAATTATTGTCTCACAAAGCTACAAAGCTTGCACTTACACAGTTGACTGAAATCGCAAGTGCCTTAATAATTTTCGTAGAAAAAATATACTTTACGTCAAAAACGCACTTTTTCATGGCAAGCGATCGCTAGCTGCTTGTCGCACGGCAAAATTTGAAACCTACTCTACTTTGACATTTGCGCTTTTAGTCATCTGAGGGGCAATTCCTTTATTTTTAAGAACGTTTGCATTCTAATCTCAGTCTGAATCTGTCAAAAATACCTTTAGCTTTCCAAAATTTTTGATAATTTTCTGACATCAATGTCAAAAACTTGTCTCTGAGATGAGATTGCGACTAGATTTTGAACGTTTTTAAATACGGGAATTTGTCTCCTGTTTTTCGCCGTGCAACCTAATCGTAAGGCGAAAATCGACTCGTGTAAATCCCCTATTATGGAAAACTTGAGGTGTTGGGATAAATTAAGTTCTTAATATAATCGTCTGAACGCGCCTATTTTGTTACGCAGGAATTATACTTTGAGGCGTTCTGTTTGTGAACTTTAATTTCTGTTGCGTAACTATGTAAACGGTCTATTACTTTAGTGATGTTGTAAGTGCCTGCTTTAGTTGTTCGTGTTTCTTAATTTGTTTTTAGATCGTACTAAATATTTGTGAGTAAATAGATACGGTAATTTAGAGAAAATCGTGGTTTATCTCAGTGTCTATCTAACTCCGCCTATCGCAGTCCACTGCTGGACATAGGACTCTCCCAGGCTGCACAACAAGTGGAGGCGATTGGCAATAGCGATCACTCGCGTCCGGCCCTGGTCCAGGTCATGGTACGGAGCGGGAGGGCTTGGGTAGCCGCCACCTTCTTCTGCGAAGCAGTAATTTTCGCGAAAGAGGAGGCGGAACGCGTGAGGGAGAGGCAAAATTCGCACCTTCACGCCCCTAGCCGCCGCAGGAGACGCCCTGGGCGTCGAGAATCGCAGGCCGATTCCCGGCCTTGGCTTGGCCCGGGTTTGCGGACGGCGAGCAATGGGCAGCTCGCCATCCGATAAGGACCAGGCCCGGGTCGACGGCGCGTTCTGTTCCACGCGCGCCTCAAAGAAATGTCAGCATCAATGACGGGGTTCGCTAGGGCCGATGCCTGCCAGGGTTGCGGGGATGTCCGAGAGGGATACCGTGGCCCCTGGCACAGGCAACTGATGGAACACGGGTGGGTTTTAGTCAGTAAGAGTCTGACACGCCCTCCCGCTCCGCCCAGAGCGGCAGAAGTTATTTGATGATTTGCCACCCTCAAAAACATAATTGGCTGCACAACAACACCCTGTCCTTCGCCTTACACATCCAGTCTGTCCCAGCTTTTAAGATCGTCGGTCCATCTAGCTGAGGGGCGTCCCATACTACGTTTTTCGATATATACCCGGTCTCCACTCCAAGACATAAGATTTAACTTGTCGTCAAAATGTAACCTCAATAGTTAATAGTGATCGGTTTGTAACTATGACAAAAAATACCAGAAAATCAAGAGTTATTGCATACTATGTATTCATTCAATAGTTTTATACGAACCATAAAACACTAAAACGAATCTCTATAAATTATTATAGACAGACATAAACTCAGAAAAATACACAGCTTTATAACCTCGCAAAAAAACTTCGATTAACGAAAGATAAAATTGACGATAAAATATTCACACTTAAAGCATACAGTTTATAGCATGGTAATAAATAATTATGCGTACTGTCGAATGGGTAATAATTTTAGAAATCCGGCAAAGAATAAAGAAAAACAATAAAATATAAACTTTACATAGTTGTGCAAATGTAATATAAAAAAGGGAGTGTGCTTATGACCACAATATAGAATGAAAAAAATTATATGAGCTGAGTTTACGCAATTCAGCACCGCGAATACGGGATTCAGCGTCACCGACCGATGCAGCCGAGTATACCCGATTTAGCGTCACCGATCTGAGCGTGACGGTTCAGTTTAGAAAGAGCACATTATGAGTCTAAAGAAGTTTTCACTTCAAAAATAAAATAGTGATGCGATTCGGAAACTCTTTTACCAATCAACACTCGATTGTTTGCTGAAACAATCGAACTACTCTATCGAAAGTTGATTACTTTTCCAATCAACAGAAGAGGCTACAAAAATTGTTAGGTTTTTGGGTCAAAATGCCTGGGTTTTAAGGGGACTACGTGACCTAAACGCAAGTTTTTTATTGCCTAAAAATATATTATTCACCGCAGTAAACAAAATCAGAAAAATATATGATATTCTTCAGGATACATGCTAGTTATGTGTTGAAAACATAATACAACAAATTTGGTACGATAGTAAAAAGTCACGAAGATACCTCTAAAATTTTCTTTTAACGATTATAAACCATATTAATATACATGCAATCTTACTGGTCTTTTTTTCAGATTGTTCTTCAAGCAACATATTAACGTGATAGTGTTTTAATTTTTAAGTCCAATCAATAGATATTTTGTAAATAGAGCATTGCTTCATATTTTGCAATACCAGTTTTATACCAGTACCAAATACCAGTTTTGCGTCATCGCGCTTCTCTTTCTTTTCTATGCAGTCCGACAGTGACCGCGCTTTAGCTGTTGTCAGCCTCATAAACTGTATTTTTTATATATTTTGTACACATAGTTTAACATAGGCAGAGCTTTAGCTCTAGTACACACACATTTTGCCAATTATATTTAAGTCCCATTTAACAGAAGGCCTCTGCTTAACCCTTCGCGCATTACAGGCGTGATATTATGTTATGTGTATAGTCTGTCATTTTGTTAAAAAATTATGTTATTCTTAAATGGGATGCGCCAGGTTGCCCGCGAAATTCGAATTTTCTTACGTTTTTTGCAATTTTTCGATCGGAAACATTACCTATTTACAGTATTATAATCATTAAAATCATCAATTGAACCCTCTGAATAATTCATATACTTAATCCTGTTAAATGACGCACTTAGAGAGATCTTTTGATGACTATAATACTGTAAATACGTACTTGTTACGGTCGTGAATCATATTTTGTTAAACATACACCAGAGGGGCAATTCTCGTTCCGGATAAGGCGGGAGGAAACGCCCGGGTGTCACCATTGTGTGGATCGCCCGGAGGACACGGTGGAGCATACGGTGGAGGTCTGCCCGGCTTGGGCGGAGCACCGCCGTGTCCTCGTGGAGGCGATTGGCGGTGGCGATCTCTCGCGTCCGGCCTTGGTCCACGCCATGGTACGGAGCGAGAGGGCTTGGGAAGCCGTCACCTCCTTCTGCGAAGCAGTAATGTTCGCGAAGGAGGAGGCGGAACGCGTGAGGGAGAGGCAAAGTTTGCGCCCTCACCCTAGCCGCCGCAGGAGACGCCCTGGGCGTCGGGAATCGCAGGCCGATTCCCGGCCACCGTAGGCGCGGGCTTGCGAACGGCGAGCAATGGGCAGCTCGCCGTTCGATAAGGACCAGGCCCGGGTCGACGGCGCGTTGTGTTCCACGCGCGCCTCAAAGAGATGTCAGCACCAATGACGGGGTTTGCTAGGACCGATGCCTGCTAGGGTTGCGGAAAAGTCCAAGAGGGTTACCGTGGCCCCTGGCACAGGCAACTGAAGGAACACGGGTGGGTTTTAGTCAGTAAGAGTCTGACACGCCCTCCTGCTCTGCCCAGAGCGGGAGAAGTTATTTGATGATTTCCCACCCACAAAAAAAAAAAAAAAAAAAAGAGGGGCAATTCTCGTATTTTTAAGAACGTTCGCATTCTAATCTCAGTCTCAATCTGTCAAAAATTGTATAGCGTTTACCTAAATTTTTGACATTATGACTGTCGCTGAGATGAGATTGCGACTTGATTTTGAACGTTTTTAATTACGGGAATTGGCCATCTGATAATGACCTGCAAAATGAAAAAAAAACGAAATAACATTTGAATTTCGCGGGCAACCTGGTACTTTCCAGTCAACCATTTAACGATTGGTACGGTGGGCTGCATCAATTGGGTGGGGTACCCAATTGATGCAGCCCACCGTTGTTGTATTAAAATTACCCACAGTTGTATTAAAATTAACTATGAAGAGGGGTATCCACATCGTGACGCTGACTGTACCTACGACAAAATGGTATGATGTTGATCAAATAAAATAAAGCATAAATAAGGGTTAATAACGGGCTGACCAGCTTACCAGCCGTTAAATATAAATCCAAGAATGCAGATTATGAAAAAGCAGATGAAGATTCAACTCATAACGTTATGGCGTAAATAAAGATTTTTATTCGTCTTCAGCTAATCATATCATTATTCATGTACACACGGCTACACATCAAGCTATATATTTCCAGTTTACACTGACCTCTCATTGTAAGGGAATCCCATACAATGCGAGTTCAGCTTATACTGGAAATTTATAACTTGATCTGTAGCCGTACGCACGGCTACAGATCTTGCTTGGTTCGCTTCCAATATATTGACTTCCCAGCATACAGAAATTGATATAATAGAAAACATATTACTCGACTATACTGATCACTTATCGAATAACGTTATTCGAGTAGCATCAATTACTCGGGTCACTATTTTAATCGTATCTTTAATATCGAATATAAAATATCGAGTTACAGTAAGGTTGTTTTTAAGTAATCGTGAGCTAGATTCGACGAAACGAGTTCAGCCACAGAACTGGTTCCATCGAAACATTTCTCTTAGGTTTGTTTGTAAATATTGAATGTCGTAATAAATTGTATTGTGCGAGTAATAAAAATATAATTGGTAGTCTAAATCATGGAGGACTGACTGTTTAAATGTGAGTCATAATATATATCGTCAAATTAACGATAATTGGAAAACGATTCTGTTTTTTAATTAATGAATATTGTGTCAACACTATTCCAGTTCTCTTGTACATGTATGCTCCTATCGATTTTTTGAAAGTATGTGAGGCAAATAGTCCGACTCCTAACTACAGCAAGTAGCGATTTTTGGGACACTTCAATCGTTAATACTGAATGAATGAGCAATTTATTCTCTGATTTCCATTTATTGAAGGCCTTTAAATCCGCCAAAATTACAGTACCACATTTGAATAAGCCTGTTTCGAATGAATCTCCGTCTTACGTAGTCACTGAAGTAAATGCAGAGATTACTAAGTCTAAATAGAGTATAACAGATTTACTAGGAGAACGATATCTAAAGCTGAAAAAGTCTGACATTAGATTATGTCAAAGGAACCGCGGTAGGTGCAACTGGACTATGCCAATTCTAGCGAACATGCAGACATACCTGGAATGGAGAATATTCACTAATTTAGAATTTTAGCTTAATGTATTCTCTGTCAAAAATAAAAAATACATGTCTGCCTTACGTTTCCCTTAAAATCATTGGATGTGTCCAATCCTAGTTCTCGGAAATCCTGTGTTGTGCCAAAATGTACAAGTACTACTACCAAGACGCCGGAAAAGTAGTTTTTTTTTTTTCAGCGTGGCAACAAATTTACGGGAACTTTGAATGCTTGTAAAATCAAAACTACTTGGTATTTTTAAATAAAACAAAAACTAGTGTATTTGTATTTATAAAAGCTTTACTGTAACGAAGATTCAAGTGATTTTACATACCTAAGAACATTCCTCATTCTTGTGTGACGAGCTGATGAGATGTCTTTGGTTTACTTTTGCTCTGTTGCATAAACATAACATCAGAGGGGCAATTCCCGTATTTTTAAGAATATTCACATTCTAATCTCAGTCTCAATCTGCCAAAAATTATATGGCGTTTGCCTACATTTTTGGCATTTGATTGTCGCTGAAATGAGATTGCGACTCGATTTTGAACGTTTTTAATTACGAGAATTTTCTGAAAATCTGTATTCCTCACCCTCGTTTACACTAAGGTATAAAACACAAGCTTCTTACTCACGATTTCGTCCACGTTAAGTTTCTTGTTTTAACATGAAATATATCCTATGACACTGGGCAATACTGTAGCTTGGAATTAGTGAAAGAATTTTCGGAATCGGACCAGTAGTTCCGAAGATTACCTCCTACATACATACATACAACTCACAAATATTACCTCTTTGATATTATGATTAGTATACAGGGTTGTTGGTAAAATACCATCAACCTCTTAAGGGGTCATTATGAATAACTTTTACTATGGGACCAAATATGAAATCGCGAAAAAAAATCTGCTGTTCCCTACATTGATGTTTGCAGAACTCGTCAAAATGTAGGGACCAGCTGATTTTTTTTTCGCGATCTATGCTCTTCGTTTAACGTTTACTCCTAGAGCAAGTTGTAAAGACTAGTTGTCTAAAATGTCAAACAAGTTCACAAATGTCAAAAAAAAATACGACAGTTTCACGTGTACTATGATAAATGCAAATGTTTTTCAAGCCTTGTCGAAAACCAGCCGGTCGATTCTGTAACAATTTCACCGTGATAACTTAGGTGAAGTGAGCTATCATTCCACCTGATGCTAGAGATTGACACTATCAACAACTCACTTCAAGCTCACTTCACCTAAATTATCACAGTGAGATTGTTACAGAATAGCTCCGCTGTACTCTCTAAGGGAGAAAACGTGAGGTCAAAGGCATAAGGTAAAGGAGTATTAGATATACCTACACTTGCATTTTGCCAATTATTCTGTCCAACAATTAGGATGACACAATATAGCAATATTTGATTGCCTCTTAACACCTTTGAATTCCTCACCAGGGCGTAATTTCACAATAAATTCATAATAGAAAAATAAAATCTCACGAACATCTATTACGGATAACAGATCTTCTAAATTAACAGTTTGAGACTTAGAATAGATTAACATAGATGTGTTTTAAGCTCAGTAATTCGAAGTAACATCTTAACACAAATGATGTATATGAGAACGCCCATAGATGAAGATGGTAATTATCGACTGACTTCACTAATGTGATAATCTTTAAATGTTCTGTTTTGATGAGTTTATCGTAACGAGAGTTAAGGTACACATCCAAGCCATTAATTCGTTTTTTTTTTGTAATTTTTCAGTTTAAAATCGCGTCGATTAAGTCTAAACAAGGCGGTAATCTAGATATAACGATCTATTAAGTAGAACAATAAAATGTTTACGAAAATATTTTAATCAGTACAATGTCTATTTTTTTAAACGTTGTCCCACACTAGGAATTTCTCCTGTATCGTGGGTGAGTTTACAAACATTTAAATTTACATACACAAACAGCCAGACCCGGAACAACTACTTGCAGGTCATACAAATATTTGTTCCGTTTTAATTAAGTTCCGAATTTAGTATTTTGCAGCATAAAAACATTATACCTAAGTGTGAACTGCCAATTTCAAAACACATAATTTTATATAATTTGATAACGTGCTTAATAAGATGCTCTTGAGCGTAACATAGCCGTCACGCCCATAACCTCCAAAAAAAACCGAGACCAACTAGCGTATAGCGTATAGGAGGGAATAGTTCTCTAGTAACGGTATCTGAAGTCAATGTGTTAGAGGACGCGCCCACCACGTTTCACGCATGGAGTTTGAATTAGTACTAAGTAGAATAATAGTATAATAGGGGCTCTGGCTAAATAATAACAGCCGCACAAATGGCTCGATCTTCAAGGTTAAGCAACACTTGTCTAGGTCGGTCCGTGGATGGGTGATCATCCACTACATACCTCAGTATGTATTACCTTAGTATAGTAACTATATTGAACACTGGTAGATGCAGTATTCCTGCGAAGCGCATCCGCGTGTTCTTCTAGTAGGTATAACACACAAATTGCATCATATTGCACTTTAATGGGCCTCTTCCTCATAAATCCATAACATGATGCTGCTAGCTGGAGCAATATCCTACCCCTCATTAAAGAGTCGCTTCTATAGAGCGATTGGAGTTTGTTTATTAACGGCTGAACTTGCTTTCCGATGCACGGAGGGATCTCACCCTCCGTGCATCGGAAAGCAAGTTCAGCCGTTGGTCCCGGCTGTCTGTGTGATCTTTGACAGTCGTTACGGGTATTCAGAAGGACAGAAAGTCTGACAACCAGTCTTAGCAAGAGGTATCGTGTTACCCAGTTGTTGAGCTATGGAGGTCAAATGGCGGTCGCTTCATGTAATCAGCCTATATTGTTCCCACTGCCGGGACACAGGCCTCCACTCTGTGAGAGGGAGTGGGCCATAATCCACCACGCGGGCCCAGTGCGGGGTTGGTAGATGACTGATAGCTTCATGTAAAATACTGGTATTCAGCTGTATCTGGTCAGACTAGAAGCTGACCCCAATATCGTTGGGAAAAGGCTGGACAGATGATGACAATAATAGGATAGTAGGTAGGTATACATACATATAGCTGGCCTGCTACGAACCTATCTAACAAAATATAGAATAATGTTTAAAGAAACAGAGTCATTGTTAACAGCTCCTTAACTTCCACTGTTGGTCAATAGAACTGCTCAGCTCGTTGCAAGGATATTGTCAAGATTAACAAGTTTTGGCAAACATTTAAGAAAATTCGGTAAATACTCAACCATTGATGCATTGCATTGCATTACCTCTTGCTGACTATGGGTTTGTTATTAGTAATTAACTGTTTCTTTATTTTTACTTCGAAGGTCATACTTTAACATTTGTGGCTACAAGTTACAGCTACATATATAAACATAATGCAGCATTGCATATGTAAGCTGGCACGCCCTTTATGCCTGGAGGCTTTTTATTATGTATTAAGTTCTGTTTACGTTTTTATTATTTATTTCTGTTTGAGTATAGTTTTAAATATTGGCATGTGCTAGCTGCTGACATATGGCAAATAATTTTAATGTTTTTGTGTTTCGTAATGTTAATTACTTATTACTATATAGAATCCAGTTCTTCTAACTGAACAGACAGCAGTGCTGCTGGGGAGTTTGTTCTGCCACTTTTTCTTCCCAGCTAAAGCACTAGGAAGTGGTGAAGGACGGGCTTTTTGGGGGGACTGTCTTATGTGATTTTGACGTTCAAAAAGTGCTCTCAAAAAGTGATTCTCAGCCCAGTTTGAATAAATGACTTTTGATTTTTGATAAAAAAAAATCTAATAGCAGCCATAGTTCAATAAAACGAGCAAACTAGAAAGTGTACGCTACATGAAGTTAAAAGATTTTTTTTTCTTGAGACGTAATTCTCTAAGCAATGTTGCGACAAATAAGTTTGCATTTCTACATTAACATGAATGTTTGATGCTTATTCAAGATAGAGCATCACATAATACGTAAATCTAATCCGCCCTTAAGTTAATCCACTTAGTTATATCGATTCCATTCACATTGAAACAACCCCAGGCTGACTTTGACAAGAGGTCTGGAACACTAGATACCAGAATTATTAATGTTAAAATACTAAGTTGTATAATTATACAGGGTTATTGGTAAAACACTATCAACTTCTTAAGGGTTCATTGTACTCATCATTATGAACAAGTTTTACAATGGGAATAAATACGAAATCGCGAAAAAAAAAAATCTGCTGGGTGGTCCCTACATTTTGACGAGTTCTGCAAACATAAATGTAGGGAACAGCTGATTTTTTTTTCGCGATTTCATATTTGGTCCCATTGTAAAAGTTGTTCATAATGATGAGTACAATGACCCCTTAAAAGGTTGATGGTGTTTTACCAATAACCCTGTTTAACAGTACTTCGTAAGTTGTCTAACTTAAGATAGTCATGGGAGGTGTTCTTGGTGGAATACGCCATTAATGCACGAAGTAATTACGGTGTTTGAATTATATCGCTGCCCGGTTGGGATGCGCGAACGCAGCAACAAGACAACATAATGATACGACCGCCTTTTGTCTGGGTGTTTCGCCACCTGCCCAAACACTTCAAGTGTTGGAAAAAGTATCGATATGGCAATCGATAGAACATAATTATTTCGTTGTGATAGTATTTACGTGTCTTTACGACTTTGAATCATTGTGTAACATATTTAAGGAACATCCGGATAATTCCGTGGTTTTTAAATAAATTTGGCTTGAACTGCTTATGAAATCAAAAATAAGTACTTGCCATGAAATCCATCACATGTTCCTGACGTTTAATTAAGTTGTAGCACCACAATAACTCTAAATAAAGTCTTGACTAAATTAAATCGTGTTGAAAAAGTAATAGCCCAAAATGTTTATGTTAGACTACCAAACATACATATTACTACATCTTCGTGAACTGCTAAATGCTAACGATAATTTAAAAATGGCAATTATTATTGTTGTAGACTAGTGGGAGGGGCCATAATGTAGATTGACCATTACGAACAATTCTTATCGTTTTTATATCGTAGTCCATCATCGCTTGATAAAAACAATGAGCAAAAACTATCGATATGAAAGATTGTGGGGTGAACATCCTTATAATGATACCTTGTTAGCGTCTGTTATTCATTCCTTACCGCTGAGGTGCCGTCGCGTCGTAAGGGAAACGAAACTCTTAATTTGAACTTCAAAGGTGTGATTTCTGTGCCGTCGGGAAGCGTTGAATAATTATTTAAAATCGGCTGTGTGGTCGATTAAATTTTTAACGACGACTATTTTGTTTTTCTTGGAGTTGTCGTTCAGTAATGACTTGTAACACGAAATCACTTGGCGTCTTAATGAAAAACGTCGAATTTAATAATGCTTTGATCACCACTGAGTATACTCTACAACGAAATTGGAGTTCATTCGCAAAATGAGAATCGATAATAAACAAAAATGTACCGTTAATTGATTAATGTTTCTACAAATATTTTTTCACAACTCGTCAAACCATATTAAGTGCTTGACAAATATTTAGTGTTAATTGGCTTCTGATGGGCAACTTTCATAATTAATTAAAATTGGGAGTTATTACATTGGAATAATTACTTTGTTTTCATTGAGAGCTAATAAATAATTAATTTATTCGCTAGAAGCGATTGATTTATTAACAGTTTCGGTGAAATATGGATATTGTTATTGGAAACTAGAGAATTGTGTTAATAATCATACAATTAGATGTAATTTTCGTATGACATTAGTTATGCACGTTTTTAACATTGAAGTCATGTACGGTTTTATTGATATTTAAAATTATTGTTGATAAGTAGCTGTATGAGTCAGATACATGTTTGGTCGAGGTCTGCTGTGTGCAGCAGTGGAAATCTTTCTGCTATGATGATGCTGAGTTTTTATGATTTTTGAGGTTAGTTGAAAGAGTAACCTTATTCCCGAAAACAATGTTTAATGCCCATTAAACAGGGTGGCAGAGATATCGACGCTCAACCCATGGATTTAGTACATGATTTTGAATCCTCTGCATTGAAATTTTTCGTCAGTTATTTTATTTTAAATCAGCTGTAGCATACATTTTGACCGCGTAGGTATGGCAATTTTCTATGAAACAGCTGATTTTTTTTTTTTTCTGATGTCAAATTTCTACGCTAGGGGGGTCTAGAATCCGGGTCGACGGCGCGTTGTGTTCCACGCGCGCCTCAAAGAGATGTCAGCACCAATGACGGGGTTTGCTAGGACCGATGCCTGCTAGGGTTGCGGAAAAGTCCAAGAAGGTTACCGTGGCCCCTGGCACAGGCAACTGAAGGAACACGGGTGGGTTTTAGTCAGTAAGAGTCTGACACGTCCTGCTCTGCCCAGAGCGGGAGAAGTTATTTGATGATTTCCCACCCACAAAAAAAAAAGGGGGGGTCTAGAATCATGTTAAGGTAACAGTTTGCGCGTCGATGTGTCTGCCATCACCCTGTATTTCACAACGCACCGCTAGATTTATGCTCAATTTTATTAATAATAATTTTATAATTTAATTTTAATAATAATAATAATACCTATCCAAAATTTGTATACCTATTCGGTTAAACATAGCGATCCTGACATTAGAATTAGATCTTAATATATTGTACCTTTCTTTTTTATTTTGAGGCCGGGTAATCATAAAATAAGTTCTCCCGCTCTGGCCAGAGCGGGAGGGCGTGTCAGACACTTACTGACTAAAACCCACCCGTGTTCCTTCAGTTGCCTGGGCCCCCGACATTGGTGCTGACATCTAGTTGAGGCGCGCGTGGAACACAACGCGCCTCCGACCCGGGCCTGGTCCTCATCGGACGGCGAGCTACCCATTGCTCGCCGTCCGCAAGCCCGCGCCTACAGAGGGCGTGAATTTTGCCTCTCCTTCACGCGTTCCGCCTCCTCCTTGTACCTATGTTTTACAAATAAATAATTTGAATTTGAATTTAAAACCCATTCTCATTCTTTTCACTTTATAGACTAGACTAGACTCAAACTGCTTAACCAGAAATCATTGCAGTAATTTATGTAACAGTTTAGCACTACATCGCCGTAACAACACATAATTCAAAGGTCGTGTCTCAGCGTATCTTACCAAAAGATACTTTACCGGGACACGCAGTATGTATCGCCGTTCTTTGTAAGGCGATTTATAGCTATTTCATGAGCTTTATTTACTTTTATAGACGTAAAAGTCTAAGTAATAAATTACGTCTGGCTTGGTGAGATGGCCGGACACTAGTGCTGTGAATACTATTTTCCTCTTATTATGGTTTAGTATATAAATTAAAGAGATTTATGTGCCTTATAGCAGCCTACTGCCAGTTTAGTTTAACAATCGGAGCACGATTGCGGTGTCGTCTTGATTGTCCGAGATATTAATGTGATTGTTATCATGTAAAACATGCTGCTGAAACGACAGATAAGACCGGTTGCATAGGTACTCATAAAAGTTCTTATCTCAAACTTGCTTGGAAAGGACAATGGGAAATGAATGTATGGAGTCTGGGCCCACCCTTCAATAGTAACATCTGATATACCGTTGGATAGGGCTTTTTAAGTGGAACATTAGTTACTAATATAACTATGGTCAAATGTTAGTACTTTCGGAGATACGACGTCTTAAAGTCGTCAGTCTAACATATTCTTTATGGATACTTATAAGGTAAAATAGTAATAATAAGTACACTTTAAAACAAAAGAGATTTATTATTCGTCTTGGAGATCAAAGACAATTACATCATTTAAAAAACCCACGGGGGCCACGAATGGTACTGATGTCTCCCAACCCCTAGGTACCAAATCAAAGAAATAGTGTGAGCGCAACTTCCTACAGTTCGCCGTCCGGTCAAGCAAGAGCAATAATATTGTGATATCGCGTTTCTTCCAACTTGGTTTCGATCAATTAATATATAGCAATAGTATATTCTTGCTCTTACGTGGCGTGACTGTATCCTACCACGCAGCAACCACACATTCTCTGTTGGTATATTTTATTCTATTAAATCATGTAAATCGTTTTGTCTGTATATTTCTATAACGTATAAACCGTCTCGAAGATGTTCACTGCAATATGACTGATCGCCATTTGCAAATGCGCCTGGGCAAGTGGCGGGCGCAGCGGGTAGGGTGGGGGCGCAGGTAAGGTGCAAGCAGATAGGTGCCGTCCGTTTTGAGTCTGGCCATAGTTTATCTTATAACGAAGTAAACTACGATCACTTTTATGGATTATGGCAGTATAATAAGTAGTATAACTCCGAAAGTACTGACTTTTGACCTTAGTCGTAATAATAAGTTTTATTCTGCATAAACATACCTATTCATTTATGAGTGTCTTATTCCTATTGAGAGGTGGGCCCATCATTACTCATTCTCCTTTGAGCATTATTTTGGCAAACTTCTTCGAGATAAATCGAAATTGCTGTACTGGCCAAATACATGCATGCGAGCAGCGGCCGGCAAAAAGTTGTATGAAAATTCATATCTGTCGTGGTTTAGCGGCCAAACAAATTACATAGTACTTAAACTCATATCTGTCGTTTAATTTAAAAATGGAACGATCTTTTACTTCGAAACATAGCAACCAAGGAGGTAACTTATCAAAGGTTTTATTTAAATTTCGAACTGGCTTGCAAATAGAAAGCTGATTATTGAAAAAAAAAAACAAATGAACACTTTAACGCGGTAAAAAATATTGTTGTTCGTCATTGATTTTGAAAAGTAATTGTAATTTAATTTCCGCGCATTATTTGAGAAAAGTACTATACAAGCCTTGGCCACAGCATTGATGGATTTACGTATACAGTGTGCCTCGGTCTATTTGACGGTAGATCAAAGATATGACTTCTTTTTACACACATAAACTCAAGCTTTCTCCCCATAGGGGTAAGCAATAACTAAAGAACGCCACCAGATACGATTCTTAGGTAACTACTGCTTTTGCTTTAACAAATTACTATTTTATTCATACCTCCGACATTAATAGATCGGCTTTTAGAATTGAGATTATTGATCATGTTAGTTTACACTTTTGTTAACTTCCAAAACACCCCCGGACATTAAAGTTGTACTGGATAGTTCCGATTCTATAATCACATAGCTATCCCGGGGAGCAAATATAATAGCTCCTATTAATAATGTAAATATACCTACCAAAAATATTTTTAATCGACTATCAAAATCCTTTGTAAATATGAGAAAATATTTGCTTGATAAGGATACCTATAGCCGCGGGCGACGGTCCCAAGAAAACATTTAATATGTTATTATTGGCACTAGTACCTATCGAGATTTTCAAATATTGTTATAGGACGATTTGTGCTTGTTAGGTTTTTTTTCAGAAATTGGCAAATAAATTAATCAAACAAACCAAAATTTTGTGAGTAGATTGTGAGTTGTACGAGCTGCTAAACTAGTACTTGGAAAAAGTGGTGCAGTTTTAGATAGTGGCTAGCTTACAACGTCCCTACTGCTGGAGCACAGGCTCTCTGTGAGAGGTAGGTACTGGGACCACGCGGGCCCAGTGCAGGTTGGTGAAAGTCACATATCTTCGATGTTTTTTGGTTTTTGGACATGCCGGTTTTCTCACGATGTGGTACTACTCCGGTTTGGCACCAGTGATGAAATAACTTGTACAAAGTGCTTGCCTGGGTTCGAACTCACGACCTAAGACACGTAATCACCGGTCACCGGTCGACGTCACTACGTCAGCGCCGGCTGTCGCTGAAAACCAGCGCTGGGGCTCTGTCTTGCATAGGGTCGCGGCATAATGCTGAGCGATAGCCGTTTTGCGTAGATGTGACGCATGTTTCCCCCAACCTTTTCATATTTTCTGTGTTTGTGTTATTTTTTGCGTCATGTTTACCGCAAATAAACGCACTTTCTTTCTTTTCTTTCTTTCTTTCTAATCGGGGCCGTTACCACTGGGCCACCACTGCCCTCGATAGTGAATACCAAATATCGGCAAATTATTGCGTCTTCACTTATACTGGTTGTAGGTACCTCTTTTATTACGGTTCACCAAAAGTAGAGGTGAGCTGTCAGTACTGTGTTACTAAAGCCAATAAAATTCACCAGATGGTAGAAATGGTTAGAGTTTTGTTTTGGCATGCGTGACTTCTGACGTGAGGAAACCGGAACGTCCTAGAACCAAAGAATCGAAGACATAATGCCATCCACGGATCTGCACCGGGCCTGCGTAGTGGATTATAGAGAGGAGGCCAGTGACCCAGCAGTGGGAACATTATAGGCTGATTATAAAATGCGTCACTTATGCTAACTCCTGGATAAACATTTTTATCTGATCTTCTTGGTTGATATTTCTTGCACAATTCACATCTTTTTGAGCTTAGAATTAATCAGGAGTCTGCAAATGATTGCATTAATTAGCTTTTTGATTTACAATGTAGAACGAAACTTAGCAGTTTCACACATTTGAAAATAGTATTGAGTGCTATTCATTTATCCTCATATTGGAACGCCATACAACAATTACACCAACAGAGCAAAACATTAATTCATGTGCTGGTTTCCATCCATCCTGTGCGCAGTGGACATCGAACGGGTGGCAATGGATCATGCACGCTCACGCAGCGTCAAGACACTTCTCCATAGTTCTATAACTCCAACCATATTGCGCACATTCTTTGCAATTTATTTGAGAATCAATGAATTTTCAAAATAAATTCATAAAATTGAAAAAAAACTGAACATTTTGATGTGTCGTCGTGTCTGACAGATAGTATGTACTTACGTACATAGTACCTTATTGGTACTATGTGCTACCTAATAGGCATAAATCAAAATCAAAATGTAAAGTCATTTACTCAGACTGGGCTGAGAATCAGCACTCTTTGAACGTCAAAATCACATAAGACAGTCCCCCCAAATCGCCCGCCCATCACCACTTCCTAGTGCTTTAGCTGGGAAGAAGAAGTGGCGGAACAAACTCCCCCGCAGCACTGCATAAGATAGGATATACAGGGTGTAAAAACACCCATCACATAGCCGTCAACTACGCATTCTGTACATAAAGCTAAGTAACATTGCACGAAAATAATTGGTCAGAAAAATCGCTGTTTATGATAGTGTGCAACGTAACGCACGCAAATGATTGTGCGTATGGGTGCATGCTACGGTACAGGGGTCGTGGGGTATTTAAAATTGTGTTAAAAAAAATATTTTCGTAAAAAAACGTCAGTAGAAATTGCAATTTTGACCTTCAATATCTCCGTAACCCGAAGGTTACTAAGGTTAGGGTTCTGTACAGAAAAAATATTACAATAACGAGAAGTACAAGTGACTTGGCATTTTTGAGTGTTATTTTACACCCGTTATGTATAAATCGATTTAACCATGTATCAAATAAATTGTTGTTATAATTTACGAGATAAGCAGGCACGGATTGTGTTGAAACCTCGTAAAATACAAAATTCTGTTGTGTACCAGCAATATCCGTTTTAAAGTTCACTACTTACACAATGTAAATGGTTACAAAGTTTCCTCTTTACTTAGTAGTTATTTTATTTCAATTTTCAGTTTTATCAACTACATTACGTACGGCAAGTGACGAATACATAACACCAGCAGTCCTCGAACGGTTAGGCAGAGGTGCACCTATAGTACACCTACATTTTGCCAGATGTGTTTTAGTCACGAGTCAATTTGATGGCAAAAATTCTCACTAGTTCTGCGGTACTTTCCCGTAGTATTTATTTATTAACCTTACACACACTATCTTAACAGGATGACCCCAATACAATAGTCGTTTCACAAAGTAATGTTCCTTCTGTACAATATTCCTAGCAGTCTCGTATAATGACCTGCGTAGTAGTATAATATTCAATTTAGTTGAGGTTTTGAATTTCTCATAGTTCAAATTTATTGGGAGTAATTATAACTTGAATTGGTTATACCTGCCTCATTCCATTATAACACATAACACCACGACTGTTATCCCTGAAGGGGTAAAAGGGGGCGAGCCTAATGCCAACAACCGCGCACAAATGCAGACTCCAACGATGCTACTGAGAAATTCGTAATGGAAAACACCAATAACACTTTGCCCAACCTAGGAATCGAACTCAGGACGTTACACTCAGCAATAGTGCTCGCAACCACTAGACCACCGAGGCAGTCGCATGTCGTTATGATATGCTCTTTACATAAATGCTTATTGTCACTAAGTTTTATTGTGATAAAGCAAACTCTATCAATAAGGGCCGAAACACATAACCGCGTTGCGTTGCGGCGCTGCTATGGAGGGTAGAGGTAAGGAGAACTATCTCTTATGGGGAGAAAGTTTAAAAAGTGTCCAGCATATACAGTAAATAATAGCTCGAAAACGCTCCGAAATGGCGCTAGCGTAGGCAAATGGTGTGGTATGAATGTAACTGTTGTTAACGGACTGAAGTATTAAGTATTAAGTTAAAATATTAACACATTGAAGTATGCCGAGTTAGAAAATTTTATATTTTTAGTGACTACAGTAGTTAGTGACAGTCCACTCCAGTATACTATAGCTCAACAATTTACGTCGTACAACATTATTTTGTAAACATAACCTACAATTATTGCTTTTAAAATTTACCCGGTGGCTACTGTGGCGACACCCTTATGTAGCACATTTTAACGGCCACTTTTCATACACAGAGATAGTTCTCCTTACCTCTACCCTCCATCGCGGTGTCGCGAAAAAAAGCGTCCTACTGATGTACTGTAGGGCAACCATTTGTGTCTCAACAAACTGCATTAAAAGCGTCCTACTGATGTACTGTAGGGCAACCATTTGTGTCTCAACAAACTGCATTGGTTGTCAACAAGTGCGACGTCATCACGCTGGAATTCTCAGCGCGGTGCACACCGCAAAATTCTGCGCAGCGGCGGGCAGCTCTGCCGATTTTGGGGGTGCGGTGCTGCAACGCGGTTATGTGTTTCAGCTCTAAGAAGAGGTGATTAAAAACCTGTCTTCTTGGCCTACTTCTTACATTTATATCTACCTAGTTGACAATGTCAGTTCGATCAGGTAAAGTATTCTCACAGTACACAAGACTGCTCCTACCTAACCTATTTCTAAAACTAAGATCAATAGGTAGTGTCATAAATAAATAAGCTGAATAAATAGCAAAACTTTGCTAATAACAATATACCTCTTCAGGCGCTTCCTTTCCCGGTAATTCTAATAATAAACATCAGCTCCATATAATATTTCGTAGGCTTTATCAATAAACGGCTGCAAGCCTACCCTCATAATGACCCTAGAAACTGGTGCACGTAATTAATAGGCCATGCCGTTGAGGGCCATTGTACAATTTATTGTTTTATAGCACGTTCGGACTATAAATTTCTTAATTGGCCCCCACTTTATGCCCAACGGACCCCTAATTTACAAGGGCGAGCACAGACAGTATTAAGATTTTTTCACTACAATCCTTTTAGACAGTTAACAAGCCGTCATCATATAATTTGGGAAGGGAATCCAACATTGTTAAAGCGTACAGCTGCTTTGCCGCGAACTTGACGTAACAATTTTCACATTAAAATAACAGTCCCGGAACTTTTTTTCGTGGGTCTACTCGTCGGCACTGACTAACAAGGTTATATTGAATCGATAAAACCGTAATTTGTAAATTAAAAACCGGGTCTGGCATCGTAAATGCTTTGAGATTGGCCTTTCATTAGCCGTTATTTAGTGATGTTCCTTACAGATTGGAATCGATGATTTAAGTAGGTAGATATGCGCTATATTTAAGTATGTATGTCTGGCTTATAATATGGAGACTAACGACTAGATACCTATCACTTAAAAAAATCTTTTTTTTAATGGAATTCAATCTTAGGCAGTGCCCGTTCAGCTCGCCTTTCGATAAGGACCGGGTCGATGGCGCGTTGTATTCTACGCGCGCCTCAAAGAGATGTCAGCATCAATGACGGGGTCCGCTAGGGCCGATGCCTGCCAGGGTTGCGGGAAAGTCCGAGAGGAATACCGTGGCCCCTGGCAACTGAAGGAACACTGGTGGGTTTTAGTCAGTAAGAGTCTGACACGCCCTCCCGCTCTGCCCAGAGCGGGAGAAGTTATTTGATGATTTACCATCCTCAAAAAAAAAAAAAGGCAGTGCCCGTTGCCAGACTACCTTCTCAATTTTTTTAATAAGTATTTTTCAAGTAAAAGAGAAAAGATGTCCTTGTTTAAAAACGGATCAAAAGCTTTGGTATCAATTTCATGAATAAATTCTAGTGAAATTCAAACTAGAGATGTGATTTAAGAAACGAATCCAATAAGCTTAGGTACTTCTATTTCTGGATTTACTTAAAAATTGCTACAAATTTTTTCGTTTAGGTAAGAATTTTGATATTCTTTTCTATAGTTTTCGGTCTCTAAGAGTCGCGGTGGATAATCTATGCTGAATTTATTACAGATTTGCAACATTTTAATTTTTTTTCCTATATTTCTATCGCATGTTAGTGAATTTTATTCCGAAATAGGTATACCAACTTAAAGGTAGTCACAGTTCCATCGTTCAAAATTACCAACCACCAATGGTATATCTTTAAATGTTCAAGATTTTACCGACCAGATAATCCGAGCTCCTATTTTATTCAACCACGAGTGATATTTACTAAAAAGGTTTACTCGCAAGACATGGCGTTGCAAAACGATGAATTCTTTTCGCATAGCACAACAACGTCAGCGATTTCAGACACGAGTCTCGTGTGGCGAGATGGCGCCGCCAGGCACACCAAGTAAAATATTCAGGGCAAAAGTCAGTCACGACACGACACACGTTGCTCTTCCGACTTTTGAGCCCCTGGTACCTCTGTGTGTTTTAGGCTATGCTCATAAGCACTCATAATATTCTTTTGTAAGATTTTTACCAAGAAAATGGAAGAAAATATAAGTTTTGCTACTGCAAAACTGTAACCGGCTGCCTTCAAAGCAAACAGCAGGGTTTTCTGAATTAAGGCTCCTTCAAACAGGCACGACACGCGACGCGACACAAAGGAACCGCTCGTCACGCGACAAACAGCAGTGCCTTTGTGTCACGTGCGATTCGCGTCGCGTGTCGCGCCTGTTTGTAGGAGCCTTAAAATACCATGTTACTAAGCTTTGCTAATCTAAGGCGGTAACCTGATGAAATGGTGGCGCACTAACGTTTTGCGAACTTATGAGCATGTAAATGTTAAGTTATTTTCTGTTTAGTGTAGTGGTAATTGGTTAGAACGTACAATTTTCTAACAACGAACTTTCGACTTCAGAAAAAAACATCTCGTCTTCACAAAAAACAAGTAACAAACACCTTTGCAAGTAATCCCATAAACAAGGTAAGTATTACGTAATCGAGGTGTAATATCGTTTTATTGAAATCATTTTCATAAGCTTAGCACCTAAGTTTATATAGAATATGAGGTATCGTCGTAAACCTGATGATAGGAACGATACCCCCCATCGTAAATTGTCCCTTACAGGTTAAGCTGACATTTAATAGTGTTAGTGGTTAGTGCTCAGCATCGCATCTGTCAAATCAATTTCCATTTTATGCCTTCATAAAAGTATTCATACCTTAAGTAGGAATGTATTGATAAATAGGATGTCTTTTATGAATATATTCACACCTTTATTAGTAGCTGCTACAAATTGCTCCGCCAATATCGTATAACTTTTATTACAAATTCCAGTAAATCTATAGCTATTCCAATTGCAATATCGTTAGTGTTTCGCATAACGAAGTTTGAGTCAGCTACGAATTTCACTTTTAAACAACACGTCATCGGCTACGCAACATTTATTTTTATTATCCCAGAAATATTTTAAAAGCGAAGCTATCGTAAAACCGTAAATGAAAGCAAAATCATTTGTATCTAATCACAAAATGGATCGCTAAAAGTGAAACTTCTAAGCTTCTGAGTCATAACAACTAAACAAAATTGTTCAAACAATAACTTTAGAGAATAGTGTCGCAATGAAAAACTGAGATAAAACAAGTGGACCATAAAGTTACTGTTGTAAACATTGTTTATAAAACAATTCGGGCAACTGAGACACAAACAAAAGTTTTCGTAGAATTCCGCGCCACCCTTTCGGCTTCCTTAAATTGTTATTGCGGTAATAAGCCTCCAACGAACATGTGACTTTTATGGCCAACCGGTTTCTGGAGTTTTTGGCAGAGGACATTTTGTCACTGGCACCATTACTGGCTCAGTACAAGAGAAGAACAATGACGGGCTACTTTTGACATATTGTACGAAGGACCTTCTTGCAATACGTTTACTTTTTATTTCTTTCGGCTGGACTTCGTGACGTAATGAAGAAGGGAACAATTATTACTTCACCGAATTGTTCTTGCGGGATGTTTGTGAGTTATCAGGTCTTCCCAACGACCAGCTTCTGGGTCGTAAAATAGTTTTCTTGATAAGCAGAAATGTAGTCTGAGGACGCTACTAGTTTTATGTGCAAAGAAGGTAATGATAACTCGAAGACCACGTGCTATATTCTTTGATTTCGTATATAGTAAGCTGTATGTTTTAAAGCTCAAGTCTGATCTATTTTTAAAACTCAATCTATCGAACACAGTCTTATCGAAGGACTTGTCCTTCTAAGCTCTTAGAGAAGGAGAGCTCATAACAGAATTTCTAAGCCAACTTGATGATTCTAAAGCCTCTAAAATATTTACTCTCAAAATTGGCTTACAATGTAACACAAACTTCAGAACTCCTCTGTTTAGTAGGTACCTGTCTTTATTACACAAAGTACTCAACTGAGAGTTCCTTCAAAATTGTCGTTAAGCCGTGTTACGTGTAATTAATTACCATCGTCGAAGAATCCGCCGCTCTCGGAACAATAAAACGCTTTCGGATTATGATATGAAACGTTGAAAGCTAATTCAACTCGTAATAAATCTGAGAGTTGTTAATAATCTGACGTCCTCAGTGAGGAGCGTCGTAAAGGGCCCACCTCTTTGTTTTACGGAACTTTCGTCGACTTCAAAAGATTCCAGTGTTATTAAGTTAGCCGTAATAAATAGAACGTCTCTGGAGTAATGACCGTATTGTAAACATCCACAAAACTGCATGACGTTGACTGTCGTGAATATAAAGTGCTTATAAAAATGCTACGACAGTCCATTCTGTTCTCTTCTTCCGTTTATTTCATTACGGCACGCTCAAAGGAAAATATGACAATATTGTTAGGGGAATTAAAAAGTTACCTGTTCTTTCAGTAATGTAGTAACAAGTTTAATTTTCTTCGTCTATCGTCCGACATTAGGCGGGCCCAAACGTAACTTCGGTATAAAATATTTAAATTGACTTTAAGAGCGAATAAGATATTCAGTTTGATCGCTGTGCCGTCGATTTACATTCAAGAACGGTTATAATGGTAACTTAATTTTATACTTATTTCTTGTTATATTGGTTTTAAATAAGTGCTTACTTTTATCACTTTTATACAAAGGGAGTAAAAGTGAGATTAGAATTTTATGGTTCTTTTTAACGCCTTATTAATCATAACTTTCATTTGAGTCTTGTCAGTCAATGTCTTCGACAGTTCGACGTACAAAACGATTTGTTATAAGAGTTTTGATTCAAGCGCTTCTTGCATAAATTAAAAGAGGACAATAATAATGATCTGGCTTTTTTAAAGTATTGTTATTCGCTAAATAATTTGGGCCGTAGGTACCTATATAAAAATTTTCGGTGTCCATTACTTTGGACAGAGCTCGTTATATGAAAACCATTACCCGCTAAGATCTACGAACCGTGAGACGATATCGGGCTGTATAATACATCCTCTATATATAGTTAAATAGGCGGTGTCTACATGGCAGGGGCCGGTGCAAACGAACCATAACCTATGCCGTTTTTATTCTAAAACGAGCCTACAAACTATTATTACTACGTCACCGTGTCAAGCCCACATCACGTGTACATCCGCCCTAAATCCAGATATACCAACGCACAATCAGATATCGTTTGTTTAATCCTTACTAATTGAGACAAGGTTCTAATTGTACATTTTGGTCTACCACTTAGAACTTTGTTCATATAAGTTAGGAGTAAATCAAAAGTTATAAATGATAGTTAAATGATTTCTTGACAATTTAATGTTGAGGCGCCTTATCGTATGTTGAAATTCGTTAATAACAATTATGGTGGAATGAAGATAAGTTCTGAGAGAGGTACCTAGGCACCTGTTGGTCACGTTTATGTATTTAAGGAAGTGAGTTAATGTGTTTTTAAGTAGATATCCTTGTCTTGATTGATGAATTGTTGGTTCCCGCATTTTGTTCGCCGATAGATAGCTGGCGCTGGGCGGGTTGAGAAACAGAGTGATTTAAATTAGTCTATCTTAATAAAGATTAATGTTTGGATAGTATAGGATAAATCTAATATAAAAGAATACTCATGCGTGAATATGTTTGTAATTTATCTTCTGTTAGATCATTTGTATTAGAAGGAGTTAATCTATAAATAAAAATAAAGTCGCCTTTCGTGTGTCTGGTTTATTCTAAAATACACGACTGCTTTTGATGCAGTTTTTACCTTCATTTAGAGAATATGTTCCGGAAGGTACCTATATGTGTAAGAATCCTTGAGTTTTTGTTAAGCCGTAAAAGCCGTGCAAAGCAGGACCGGGTTGCTAGTAATAAAAAAAATGTTAAAAGGATGAACGTGGTCAATAAAATAAACAGTGCTTAAATAAGAGCAGACGAGGAAA
Organism: Brachylomia viminalis; assembly: GCA_937001585.2. Taxonomy (NCBI): domain Eukaryota; kingdom Metazoa; phylum Arthropoda; class Insecta; order Lepidoptera; family Noctuidae; genus Brachylomia; species Brachylomia viminalis. The sequence goes on along the minus strand of OW443310.2, from coordinate 10,578,391 downwards.
TCTGATTATTACACTATTTGGGTTACTATGCAGATGATGATTTAGCAGTATTCAAAGAATTGTATTAAAAACCTAACTTCAGCATAAATACCTACTAAACATCGCACAAGAGCTTAGTCTAACCACACAGTAATTTCCATCTCACTTATACCGTACAATACAAATAGTTCACCAACTTATCTTCCTTACATATTACGTGCTCTGAATACCGAATTAGGATACTCTAACGCTTAAGATACACCATTATAATACAGGATCATCGTAATCCGCTCCACGTTCGAATCACCCAAAGTGCCCATTTTTAGAAACTTCCACCCCCGAAAGACAATTTCATACGTCCAGGATTACACAGTATCCACAATGAACGTTCCACTCAGACTTCATTAAAAGCAATAACGTGAATGTAGCCTACAACGCAATCCTGAAACTAATCTCTTTTGTTTGCATTTTGTACGAGAGCCAAATCTAACTCGTAACTCGCAACTGGGTACGAAGGAGCGGGATCAAAAGTTCTGAGTTCTACACTGCGTTATTTGTATAGTGTAGCGACGGAGATTGTGGACTAACTGCGTAATGGAATGCTTAATCTAATCTGCTTCTTGCTGAGTTAAAATGTAGACAAGATTGGACGAACAAATATGGTCTCTATGTTGGTGAAAATTATGACATGGAGTTTGAACTTTTGAAGAAAATGTTCGTGGATAAACATGATTTTAGCTGAAAAATATCCGTTGATGGACATAAGCCTACACGACGAATTTATTATTTAAAATATTATGTAATTGTTATAAAATATCACGTGGAAGTTGGTAAAAATCGACGACAATGACCTATGTGATAGAAAGTGGCTAATAGCGATTGTAGATTGAATACGTTTCAAAGAATGATACTTAATTATTTCTACAAAGCTAAGTTCAAAGCACATAAAACTTAAAACTGTACTATCGCTATTTACAGTCGATAACATCCGCTCAGCCTCACTTCTTTATATGAACCAATAAACAGAATAATCAACGCAACATAGGATAAGAACGAATATAATGACACTCATCTATAAATTAAATGATCGGGCTGTAAACACAGATGAAACTCTTAATAAAACCCATTACCATTCTAATAAAGAAATAGATGATATAAAATACATTGCGTTTAAAGTTCATTTGGACCATTTAAACAGTGCATTCCGTGCAATTTAATGGCCGTACAATTGCTATAATTTTTCAGTAATAGCAGTACCTACTATTAAATGAACTGAATTAGATGGTACAGGATATCGTAAAATTAATGCAATGCTACTTGATAATAGAGAAAAAGTGGGATTTTGGTGCCGTTAAAAATGCGTGTTTTTTATAAACTCTATTAGAGGATTGAATTATAAAAGGCAAAATTCCAGTAAATTATTCTCAGTATGTTTGTCAGTCTGTGAAAAGTTGTTTTATGATTATTTATTAACGATTCATATAGATACATCACCCAGTTCTACAAAATGGCGGTAAACAATATTTTTGGTTTCAAAGCAGCGCAGTTACTACTGGATATTGCTATTTTTGCTACAACCCTATACTTTCAATGGTTATTTTATATGAGATGTTGCCGTTTTTGCTACATGATTTGACATTGACAGACTGAATACAAAAAATGCTATCATTGAAGAATAGGATGTTGCTGCCTTTGCACATATAGAACTCTATTATTTAACTTATTAAAAAAAATAAGTACCCACCTTACTTTCTCTTAATTAAAAAAAAAATCTTATGTTGGTTGATACACAGATGGTATAAGAGTTACTTGATGGTTAATGTTATTTTATTACTTTAAAAGTCCTTTAAAATACTCGAAATGTAAAAATAAAGAGTTGAACTGAATTTAGCCACGAGTCTGCAGTTCCTTTGGGACCGCTCGCCATTCAATTGGCGTTTTCAAATGAATTGTGTGCCAATTCCGTTATCAAAAATTTTCTCGGAATAAAATTGAGTTGATACCTAATTATTATGAGCTTTAAGAATGAGAACGGCAGTTAATTTGTTCCTAAGTCTGAGTTCGCAGCGCGTTTTGATTAGCTTAATTTTCATAATTCCTTTCTGGTTATTTTATGTGAACGCCTGTGCCTTAAGACTTGGCAGTTTTAGAACCGTTTTATAACATAATAATAAGCGCCATTGAAGCTCAAATTATCGTATTATTTTTGGTAATTTAAAACCATAAATAATTAAAAATGCAATGTACCTGCACCGAGCCTAATTGACGCATTTTAATGACTTACTGAAAATAAAAACCGTGGAAGCGAAACCCAGAAGAAAAAAAATGTAAAGGAATTTCTGAATCGAACGTTTTGCAACACCGCGCGGTGTTTAGTTAAAAGAGCCCCCACAATTTGCATAATCGACGTTTCCACAGGTGCATTGGAAGCGCATTGGCAGCTGATTTAAGTACCGTGCCAAGTGACAAGAGGGCTCCTTCGTCGTATAAGGCAATATGCTACGGCCGCCATTTTTATTTATCGTCGGTCGCCGAGCGTCGCGGTGTTTTACGTAGGTTTGTGTCAGCGGCAAAAGTAACAGTGTTTTGTTTTTTAATTTTGTTTCGGACTGACGGGACATCTTGGCGTTTGTTTGCAATTGAATAGTCGTGGTCTTCAGTATCGGATGTTTGTTGGAGGCTCGTGTCTTGTAAATCAAGGTCAATCAACGCATGTCTTTGAATCACAACAGATTGCTTTAAAGATCATGTTAATCTTAAGCTTTTCTCCATGAGTGATGGCTATCGTACTAACTTTTCAATCTTATTATTGAAATTCTAATTTCGTATATAAGAACAGTCACGAAACCCCTACTAAACACGACTAACTAAATACAACATTTACAACATTTCCAAACATTACGACACTTGTTAGCATATTTTCCTAGCCCATAAATAATGGAAAACAGGGCGTTTAGGTGTTATAAAGAATATTGAAAGGATGTTGTTTAAGCCTAGCCTCCCACGTCGCGCGATCTGTGCTTGCGATGCACTCATTCCTCCTTTTATGCCAAAGATTTATTTTTGACTGGAAGTGTTTCTGATTTTTATTATAATATATATATTCTAAAACATTAGCCTCTACTTCACATTTAGTTTTAGCCACACAACGAAAACCTCTTAGGATTTAACTGCATGTTGGCGAGCCGTTCATATCAATTTTATAAACAATGTTAATAATTGATAGGTACAATAATATATACGAGGTGCATTCAATAAGTACCTAGCCTCATCGCCAGAGGGCGCTGTAGTTTCAAAAGAGTTTTACCACAGTGTAGCACATTCTTTTTTAATTCTTTTTTCAAATTTTCATTCCAATCCCTTCATTTGTTTTAATTTGACAACTTATGGAAGCGAACGTGTCGATCGGTTTTACAAAAATGGAAAAAGAGCATATCGTTCGGTGATTCGATTCCTATTTTTGGAAGGGAAAACGCGCATCGAAATCAAAGAGCGCTTGGATGCTGTGTACGGTGACTCTTCTCCATCGATGGCCACCGTCAAGATTTGGTTCAACGAGTTTGCACGTGGCCGTTCGTCGGTTTTTGATGAACCACGTCCAGGTGCACCGAAAACAGCTGCTACGGAGGAAAACATTAAAAAAATCCATGATCTCGTATTGGCAGATCGCCGATTGAAGGTTCGGGAGCTAGCTGAGACTGTAGGCATTTCAGAAGGAACAGTGCATCATATTATTCACGAGGTACTCGGCATGAGAAAGCGGTCGGCGCGATGGGTGCCGCGTTTACTCACACCGGAAAACAAGCGCAACCGTGAGACCACATCGGAGACGTGTTTGGCGCTGTTTAAGCGGAATCCAGCGGAGTTTTTGCGTCGTTTCGTGACCGTCGATGAAACCTGGATCCACTGGTACACACCAGAGACCAAGGAGCAATCAAAACAATGGATCCAGACCGGGGAACGTGCTCCAAAGAAGGCGAAAACTGATAAATCGGCCGGAAAAGTTATGGCCACCGTTTTCTGGGATTCACAAGGTGTGATCTACATCGATTACCTCGAGAAGGGTAAAACAATTACAGGGCTTTACTATGCCGATTTATTGGGCCGATTCGACGCCGAATTAAAGAAAAAACGACCCCATCTGGCGAAGAAAAAAGTGCTGTTTCACCACGACAACGCACCGGTTCACACGTCTGCCGTTGCCATGGCCAAATTGGTCGAATTACGCTACGAATTGCTGCCCCATCCACCGTATTCTCCAGATTTGGCCCCTTGTGACTTCTTTCTGTTTCCTAATCTGAAAAAATCACTCGCTGGGAATAGATATGGATCAAATGAGGAGGTCATCGCCGCCACGGAGGCCTATTTTGCAGAGTTTGACAAAAACTATTTTTCGGACGGGTTAAAAAAGTTGGAGCATCGCTGGGCTAAGTGTATCGAACTAAAAGGAGACTATGTTGAAAAATAAATTGCCACTTTTCCAAAATTTTCGTTTACTTTTTGTAGGCTAAGTATTTATTGAATGACCCTCGTACATATATTAGGAGAAATTTTGAGAAAGGAAACGCTTTGATTTGTACTTATAACTTTTCGAATGTATAGCGTTTTCAATTCTTCTGGAAGTTTATTAAGATAAAAGGGTTATAGGTTAAGATAAAGGGTGGGTAAGTACTTAATATTCTGCAACCCTCATTCCGGAAACATTATATAAATTTTGGATTTCAAAATTAGGCTTAACTGAAGTCTCCTTAAATTTGTTTTATCTACTGGTTCAGCTGCAATAATATAGCAATATTTGACAAATGTTTTAAAATCTTCAGTATTTTTAGCTACCCCGTTTCATTAAAGTAATCAATTGTATGTAATCTGTATATCAATATTAAGCACTTTTAAATGGTATTTATGGCCTGTCCATCTTTGAAACCCATTTTCAATTCATCTTTACACAATTTCAAAATTGCTGATGTGATTTATTATTATCAGACAACATTCATTAAGATTTTTGGGGGTGACTATTGAGATGACGACTAATAGATAAGTATGATAGAAAAATACCTAATATTGCGCTGACCCTAAATAAACAGGGATAGAAAAAGTAGATCAAGCATTTTTCAGATTAGCTAAAGTAAATACATCTTTTATCCTACTGTGTTAAATGTTACAGCAAAATACCTTGTCATATATTGCAATAATTAAACGAAAGAAAATTTAAAACTCATATAGGTAAAAAGTTCACTTTATAAACAACAAGCATATTACAAATTATAGCATTATCTATATGCAAGATAAGAATGCTTGGAAACATGCTAATCCAGCTCCATAGGACAATCTAGAGTCTAGACCAAATCAAACGTGTTGCTACTTTAGTTGCTTAATTTATTATTTTTATGACTTTGATTTACATTCTGTGATTACTTTAACTCACATACTGAATAGTTACTTGTTAAACAATTTGATAATCGTATAGGTAGGTACTTTTACAATGTTTGTAAATATGTGAGCACCATGTATAGTTATATCTCACATAATTAACTTGTTTATCATTCTACATTAATTCTTTTTACCTATTGTAGTATGGTAGTTTTATTATAGGTGCATCGTCATCACAATGAATGTACCTATACAAAATATTTTAACACAGTTTAAAAGAGTATCTAACGGTGGGGTTTCTTGCCCATTCCTATACAAAACTACGTTTTGAAGGGGCAGATAGAATCAATTCTATTTTAATGTAAATGTTGACGTTGAAATAAATGCTTTGACTTTGATTTTGGTGCTGATCTACGTTTAAATAATAAATAATCAAAATAGACACGGATAAGAGCAGTTGAATGATGATTCTTAAAGACTTTTATCCCCAAATTAAATCTTCTTCCAGCACTACCAGTTCCGTGCAGCCCAACATAAATCACAAACCATCTATATTCCGTGCGCACTACACCTGCAAACACTCTGCCACTTTTGAGACATAACGAAATCCAATTAAATACATCTAGATATTTCACCAACTGATCATTAGGGCTACATGGCTTGTTAGGGCCCCTGTTTAAACGTGCCAGTACACCAGTCATGATTTCTGGTGACTTATTTCGCCGAAACGACGGTTTCCTAGAAATGTGTGTTTTGCAAGAGAATATTTATGTTCGAATCGTGGTTGTTCAATGTTTGATATCATTTATAGAACAGACAAATGGAAAAAATGGAAACGCGAAGCTATTTATGCTTTAGGATTGAGGTACTTACGTATTACAATAATGGATGTTTGTAGGTACAGGTTAAATTATAGATTTATTTATTTTACGAAAGAGATGGAACTATGGCCACTCTCAAATGGGTAACTCTTAAGTGCATAGATATAGAACAATCACAAGGGCAAGAGAGGAAAACCTCACTAAAACCACCACGGTGATCACCATCAGCACATAGAGTGGGTCCCGGTTCCTCTTAAAATACCAATTCCAGAACCCCCCCTGTGCAACGCCTGTAAGGCACATCCCTGGGGAGACTGTAAATGGGCCTCCACTGAGCCTCGCTATGCACGGCAGCACGTGACCACTGTGCCACCGTCTTCCCTGGGGTCACTCGGTGGGCGAACAGAGTCCCCACTCTGTGACCCCAAAATGCTTAGCAGTGGCGCTTCCGACCACTAGGCCAACGGGGTAGTCAATAATAAATAAATACCTGGGTTTTGAATCTTCCGACGTTCTTTACACCTTTTTTTCTCTTTTCTTTTCTCAGAATATGGTAATTAGAATTGAGAACTTATTTTTAGTTTGATCTGGGCTAATTAAATTCAAAACGTAATAAATCTAATTGCTGAAGCCATGTTTAGAGAGAAGATTTCTAATTCTAGTATACCTATTCAAAATAAACCTACAATATTATAATTTAATTAAATATACAGGTTGGCATACATTTGTGTTCCACGCGCGCCTCAAAGAGATGCCAGCACCAATGACGGGGTCCGCTAGGGCCGATGCCTGCCAGGGTTGCGGGAAAGTCCGAAAAGGTTACCGTGGCCCCTGGCACAGGCAACTGAACGAACATGGGTGGGTTTTAGTCACTAAGAGTCTGACACGCCCTCCCGATCCGCACAGAGCGGGAGTAGTTATTTGATGATAATCCCACCCTCAAAAAAAAAAAAAGGGTGGCATACATCGACGCAAATCCATGTAACCATGAATTCAGCACATGAAAATGTTCTAGAAACTTTTCGTAGGTTATCAAAAACTGCTGTTTCAAAGTAAAGTGACAAAATGTACTGAAAAGTGTTTTTTTTTTTTAATTTCATCTCAGAGGGTTCAGAATCATGTACTGAACACTGTAATAGGATGTGTGTCGATGTCGCTGCCACCCTATTTTTTTTTGAGGTTTCGAACCCGTCAAATAACTTCTCCCGCTCTGAGCGGAGCGGGAGGGGGGCATGTCAGAGTCGTACTGACTAAAACCCACCCCTGTTCCTTCATCTGCATGTGCCAGGAGTCACTGCCACCCTGTATTTATTTATTTAATTTTACTATTATCGTTTTCATCAGTAACTTTCCTTTGCAGTATGAAGGTTTTTAGATGCTAGCGCAGCAAGATTTTTTAAAATCCCGTTGCTTCATTTACTTTACTTTTTCCTACCTTCACATTATAAAATTAGTTTCACAGTGTATCGTGGCTCCGCAAAATAGCCCATGGCGATTTCTCGTTACTTTGCTTTATCTTTACTCAGTGGATGCTCAAACATAGGAAGTTGAGTAATGCTCTAGATAGTTGAGCGTGCTTTAGTTCATTATTAGTTTAGTTTTGTGTGTACGTTATATCATATGATAGGGTAGGTACGTTCATAATCCTCGAAATTAATTTCGCTCTTATGAAGGTAAAAGTTTTTATTTGCAAAAGTGCCACATTAATAAGCTTTTGCTGTTCTTGATCGCCAGTAATAACAAAACTGACATACTATATATTATAAGAATACAAAGTCTAAATTTCTTTTCAGCCCATCAGTGGTTTTGTATTCATAACGAATGTATCTCATAACGATACTGCTTTTGATGTATGCTTGTAATAGTTGTTTTCACTTTAACGATTATTTTTCGCAATCCTCTTTCATAAGACAGACTTTTCGATTTACTAATAATATTCAAAGAAAATTTGAAAATATTCGCAAATTTATGATCCAGAAGTTTCTAAACATAAGCGGTCTTATTACAAAACAAGGTTTTTCTTTTGACATAGTTTAAACCATCGAGCCTGTTTTTGAAATAAGAACCTAACTGAAATCGAAATACAGTTCCTTTTACAAAACTGTCAACTTAGTCCGGTCTTAGATTGTCAATTTTGTATTAAGAACTTTACTAAAGTCGGCATAAAGTTCCAAATACAAAAACTAAATCGAATGTGTAGGTTCGGGCTAAAGTTAGATCGTGTTTTGTAATAAGACGGGATTTGTTTAAAATAAGATTATTGTATTTGTTGAACTAAATACCCAGTTTTTATTTCAAAACTAATAAAACTTTAACAAATATTAAAAACATAATTTAAAAAATCTTATTGCATATACTTATATAAATATATAATAATCAATTATTTATACATGATCTTCTCCTCTCGTATCAGCAGAAGTTAAACATAAGGAACCTATAAGGAAGGTAATTCATGAAATGAAGATCAACCATTTTTCAGATTAGCTAAAGTATGTGTTAAATGTTACAACAAAATACCTGGTCATATATTGCAATTAAATGAAAGAAAATTTAAAACTAATATAAAAAGTTCACTTTGTAAACAAGCATATTACAAATTAGAGGATTATATCCAAGATAAGAATGCTTGGAAACATGCTGGTCCAGCTCCACAGGACAATCTACGGTCTAGACAAAATCATAGTTGTTGCTACTTTAATTGTATAGTTTATTATTTGTATGACATTGATTTACATTCTGTGATTACTTTAACTCACACACTGACATATTACTTGTTTAAATAATTTATAGGTGCATAGGTCTTCACATATAATTATATAATTAATGTATACAAATTAGTGTAACACTTTTGAAAAGAGTAACGGTGGAGTTTCTTGCCCATTCTTCTCCATACGAAACTACCTTTTTGGAAGGGGCGACTAGAATCAATTCTATTTTAATGTAAATGTTGACGTTCAAAAGTGCCTAAATCGAAATCTTTATTTATTAAATTAATTATTAAAACCATACAATGTCAAGGATAAAGAAAACGTTAACTACTATCAAATACATTGTCAAGGATAAAAAATAAAATATATTATTAAAAGGAGTCCCTTTAGGCAAGGTTCCGAAGATACTGGCAGCGTTCCCCCTTTGAATAGCTAGACTAATTCTTTGTCCGAGGTAGCTGCCAGCTCTTCGGTCTCCTGTGATGTCGACTAACCTTTTTGCTATTTCCTTAAAAAGCTTTATAGCGCTAGGACCCCACGGACCAAGGGTCTCGACACCGAATGGGACAAAATCATATTCGGAGCCTAGACCCCTGTATTTGCATGTTTTAGCTTTTTCAGCCGCTTCACAAGCCGCACCAGCTCTGTTGTTGGTTCCATGTAGATGGGAAGGGGCTAGCGTGTCTGAACAGGTTGCATCCCATACCAGCACCCGGCCCATCTTCCATGGAATCAAACTCATACCGTCCGGTCTCTTGCCATCGTCTCTTGCAATACCAGTCGGCTCAAGTAGACTTGGCACGTTGACGGTGGCAAGGGACCGGCGTATCGTTAAGTGCGGCATGTCTCGAGAAGCGGCCTGCACTTTTTTGGCATGATAGTCCGTGATGTCCTAGCTTGTCGACATCACTGCCACAGGGACATTTATGAGCAGCGCAGACCGGAACCCCAAGCCGTAGACAGGTTGCGATTCGGAGCGTGTCAGGCTCAAGAAATGTTCCTGTATTTGACGAAGGGTACGCGTGAAGCCAGTAGCCGGCCTCATGCGCACCCACGGCCAAAAGTCTAGCACGCGCCGAACCTGTACTACAGTTCAAAAGATTGTTGTGAGTCAATTTGCAGTTTATGTCGTCCCAGCTCCTCTGTGAATTTGGAGAAACTGGAAAATTTTGACCTGGGCATGCAATTAAGAAAGCGTTTCTAGCTTCTTCCAAGCCAGTAATCTCAAAGTTAGAAGGGGATGCCCTTAAAATTTTACTTATGAGATTTGCTGAACATTTGCCAGCCACCAAGTTTGGTAGGACGGACTACCCAGGTTGCACTGGGCTTACTTTTATGGTAACTGTACTGCTCACCGAGGCACTTTATGCACCCTACGTCCATATAGCAGAATCCATTACAGGCTACCATGTTAATATTTGCACGCCTCTTTGTCAAACCCCTTCGCTTTAATTAATTGGAGACCAAAATAACCATGTAGGTACCCATCTCCCTTTGCGCTGAATACCCGCCGACCCATGCAAAAACATTGTCTCCATCACACACGGTACCAACAATATTAAACTATCATCCGTACAAGAAACTAGCGCTGGTGTTCATTAATTAAACGTTCACCCTTGTTAATATCAACACCTGTTCTTGAAAAGCATTTAATAATCACGTCAAGTAACAGCTGTGAACGGTTGCGGGTACAGCGCTAGTTTTCTACAGGAGCGCCAGTAAGAAAATTAAAACTAAATTAATTGTATCGAGGTTAGGTTGGTGCTGAAATTAATTATTTTCTTCGTTACAGCTTGTAAGAGGTTTTTGTGTTTGTTTTAGTTTGACTTTGTGAATGTTTTATCTGGCATTTTTGAAGTTTGCTGTAGCTGCTGTGTGCAATATAATATATTGCACACAGCAGCTACAGCAAACTATGTAAACTACTACAAACAACAACATATTATGTAGTTGCGTATGTTGCAATGATGTCTAGCATTATTAGTCTATTTTGTAGTATTAGACATGTCTTTTCAATGTATCGTTTTGTTCTTATTTTAAAACTAATTTGTTTCACAAAGCAATAAAAAAGATAGAAGGATGTTTTGCATTGATCAGCTTTTTAGCATTCACTCAACATGACGTTTCTGTGCAATTAACTGAACCACTACTACTAGGAATGATTAGGATTCAGTTATCGACTATATAATATAGTAGGTAAATTTAGTAGGTATATTTCCCATGAAAACTAATCAACAGATCCAAACTAACATACCTGTTCATTATCCGCTTCCAATTACAATTTAAATCAAATGCATTCGGAATTCTTTGAATATAGAAGTGAAACAGAATCGGTATGAGCAACGTAACATAATAGGTTTGATGTGGTCGGAAAAAAAGTAAAATAACAAAACAATTCTTAAGAAAGCTCGTGCTCTACTCTGAAGAAGCTAATTATAGAGGTAGTCCGAATCGATCCATTTACACGATTGCACAAGCATCGAGTTCTCGATTACAAAATGACGTATCATCGAAACTCGGCTGCGTTACGAACGGCTGATTCTTAATTAGTGACTTATCAAGATCGATACTTGGGGAGAGTAATCGGTACGATGTAATCGAATGCTAATGCAACGTAATGTGTGTCTCGTCTAATTGGATCAACCTTTTTTGACGCACTTAGTACTTTAATGTCGTAAGCATAATATCGAATCGCTCTGCGTACTAAATCGATGAGTATCTAATCAAGACTACGACAGCAGGATATACGAAACTTTTAAAAAGTTCGGATGATAGTTACTCGAACCGTTTTAAGTATTTTGTTAATTTAAATTATGTCTGAGATATAAGAATAACAAGAGAAAAGATGTTGTACATATTTACGTATAAGCGATTTATCTTCACTTCTCACTTTATTCGGAATGGAAGTCGTAACAAACTTTTTGTCTCTTACTAAATTTACTTCACTATCGTGCCCCGCATCATTATATTCGAGATCTTCCCCATGTCTTTTACTTTCGAAAATAGGAATTAAAAATACATGTCCCTCTGTTTCCATCCGACTAACACCAAGTCTCATTACCGGTGACCACTGATAACATCTGAAAGCCTGTGGCACTCTCGGCACATCACAAAATAACCATTGATTTATAAAAAAGTTTACGTTTTACTCCACGATCAGGCAATTTACGAACGTTTCTTAAAAAGATAAGGTAAAAAATCCGTTGGTAAATAATCTTTTATAATCCACCGTAAACCCTAAAATTCTTAGCTTTTGGATTCTGGAGACTTTGAAAGTAATCACGATCGTGTGTGAAATAATGAAAACAAATCGCTTACTATTACGAATGATTCTAATTTTTTACTGTAACATATTCGATTGTAAGCGATATAACAGAAGGTGCATGATAATGTCTCACATTAATCAAATATGACATCGATTCTTTGTAATAATGCGACAATATGAGTCGTATAAACAGTAGATTTGCAAAACAATATCCAGCACTTCAAAATAGTCAGCCCTCTCGATGGGGATTTAATGCGATTTTAACCAGAACGAGCTGCGATAAAACTGGAATATAGCCTTTAAACAATGTCAAAGTAAATCTATCGTAAAATAGTTACAGCCATTAAAACTGTTACCGATCTATACAAACATTACGATCGGTAGAACGTCACTCAGGTCATTAAACTTGGCGATAAATTAATAGCAGTTTGCATTACCACACATCAATCGAATAGAACATCTGTCAATCTAAGCCGATAAAGATAAATTTCGAGATAAATACTTGGTTTTATAGTTCGATTATTGTATGTCAAAAGCGCCGGCTGTGCCGCCTCGCCTGAACCCAATTTGATTACACACGACGTTTATTTAAATGGAAACTGATTTCATTAATTACAAATATGGCCTCTAATCTTTATTATGTCAAATACGTAATAAACGTCTTGTGTGGGTCCGAGAGTCGGATGTTGACTTTTATTTTTTTCTCATTAAACTTTTGCCTTTAAGGTTTCGTTTAGCGCGTCGATTTAAATTTTTATTGTGGCTTGTTATCGATATCTAAATCACTGGGCGCATTTATACGACTGTCATATTACGTTTGGTAGCTCCCCTAGCAGAGGTTGGGTTACGATTTATTTGACTGTCGACACAGGTTTTGAAATATTATTTGAAACTGCGTTTTATTAATGATGTAACACGTAATATTTAACAATGTCATGGGTAAGTTTTCTTCTGGAAATTCAAAGTGAAACATTTATTTTATTTGGGTTGCACAGTATAAAATCATATTACATTTAAGTCTAGCATGAGTAAGACAAGCCTGCAACTGGCAACTACACGGTGCATAACAGTATAATTAATTTAGTGTAATTACGGTTTGTGGTTTCGAAGTGCAGAAAACTGCAGTTGTCTCTAAAATTATAATTACAACACGTTTCACGTTTCCAGTTAGACGGAGTGTTCTTCAAGGAACCGTAAATAACTCTAGTAGTGATATTAAGCAAATGTTTTTGCACAAACGTGAAGTATTCACACAGCGTGTACTTACCTCTCTCAGCAATATTTCAAACTCACCTTGCCTTGCTTCTTGCCCTCTGCTGTATCATGTTGCTTTATTATGAATAGTAATGTGGATACGCTTTTGTGTAGCTATTTCTTTATGGTTTTCTTTTTATTTTGTGGTTATTCCGTGGCTGTATGTAATGTTTACTTTATTGTCGATATTATAGTATTTTGTATATACATTATTGAATAAACAACAACGAGATTGTTTTTCATGACATAAACATGGAAATTAATTTTGGTATATTGAACGTAGCTGGAGTAGGTGGAAAACAATGCTATGTGTGGTTATGTGGATTTCTCAATTGCATATGGTGTACATGAAATAAGACAGAATAAATGATGTTGACGATTATAAAAGTTATGAGTAGGACGGTAGGTACGTACACCTATGCAAAAATTTGTCCGTTTGAAAAATGATCACAAATAAGTTTAAAGCTTTAAAACAACATAAGATTTAACGTCACCACCATTACAGGAGCGACAGCAAATCTTAAATCGAGTTGCAAACTTAAGGCGTATCTACACATATCCAATGTTCGCAACAGGAAGTCGGTATTCAGTTGCGTACTTGCTCATCAACGAGGGGATTCGCCTCAATCCACCAAACTTCCTCCTCGCAACATGTTAACCGAGAATTTCTAAACTTTAGAGACTTAGAGAGATAATCTCTTGTGAATTAACACGGAAATTGTGACTTTGATGCCCCAAACTTTATTATCATCGGTTACTGAAAATCTTTACGAGTTTTCCCAATTTCACTTCCTAATGTGACCGAATCGAGGCTTTAAAAACAAACAACCCAGTGGAAGCCGATGTTGTAATAAAATTTCTACACAAGAAAGAGCAAATTAGCTTGTAATTAAAATTCTGGGAGCTGGATAATGAGTGTACACACAGAAAATTAATAAAGGCAACTGTTATGTCGGGAGTTGGGAAAACAAACAATTTTGTAGCTGATAATAAGTAAGTATGGGAAAGAAAGTCATTAAACGTTTGAGCCCGAGAAGTTACAAAATAAAAGAAAATCAATCAACGATGTTATAACAAAATAAAGTCTTAATAGCTATGACAACGAGTAAACCTTTTTTTGTTCCATTTATTGAGAAAAAAAGACGGTACGGTGCTCGGTAGTCGATTACCTTAGTATAGTAAGTATATTGAACACTGGTAGATGCAGTATTCCTGCGAAGCGCATCCGCGTGTTCTTCTAGTATAACACACAAATTGCATCATATTGCACTTTAATGGGCCTCTTCCTCATAAATCCATAACATGATGCTGCTAGCTGGAGCAATATCCTACCCCTCATTAAAGAGTCGCTTCTATAGAGCGATTGGAGTTTGTTTATTATACGTATGTAATACTAGACGAAAACTGTAATGAAGGCCGAGGGAATCCCGCAAGACGATATATAACAAGCTCCGGAGGCAAAGTGAAGGATCACTGTGATTGCAAGTAACAGGCGAGTGAGATTTGGGTGAAGAATTTGGAAAAATACTGAAGAAAATTACAGAGAAATACACAAAGAGCTTAGTGAAATACATTGGTATGATGATGATGATGGTAGGTTCAGACATGTTTGCCACATACTATGGGCGTGCAAATATTATGAATAATCATGATGGTTAATAATAAATTTCAAAATAATATCAATAATTTCATGATTATGTATTTGGCCAAATTAAATAATAAACGTTGACAGAAAAATAACGTCAACGTTGTTCTGAATATGCATTTGGGAAATTACTTAGTCAACCGATTTCCAGGTCCCATTACATCACACGTTGTTAAAGATCATGACAGCATGATCGGACATGCATTTAACTCAGTGTTCCTGCTTTTAGAACGTAGTTTATTAACACTTTAATTTAAATTAATATTCATTTCGAAATTCTTATCAGGGTTTGCGTCACTTTCATACATAAACATTACCGCTCAGATCTCCTAACTCAAACCTAATAAATTCACAGTGCGAAGTTGATTTATGTTCACATACGGTTCATATGTTCCACCTACGTTGTAACTGTTTCTGACCTCAGTCTCATAAGCACACGTTAATCCCACAGGATGATTTTGAAGCCTCTCTCTTCAGATTAATCATGAAATTTTAGTACAGGTTTTTCTGATGTGGCTAGCATACTGAACCATACCTTTATGTGGATCTTCAAACATGACTTCTTAATCGTCAGCCGTCATCTCCCGTTCTTCATTCAATTACTCTGATTTATCTTTGCTTTTATTATCATCAAAAATAAGTACGGCAACTAGATTTGTACTAGCGTCATTGACTTTTGAAACTTAATTTAATAAGTTCGGAGATCTAGTTCTCTCAATTTCAATAACATAATCAAATAAACATATTTCACACAATATCAGCTAACTAACTGATTAATTGAGTTTAGGTTTGTATCTTCATTCAAATTACGAGTATTTCATTGCAGAGATACTTTCTGTGGTTGCTAATTTGGTCAGTTTTACAGACACTTCGTCTTACTTAGTTCAACTTTCTAAATTAAATTCCATTATTATGCCTTAAAATTGCGGTCTAATGAAATGCGGTCAACTAGTTTTATATCTCTATAGCATATATAGCAGCATATTTATAAAACTCTACGTCAATATACATCAACTCTTTGAACTCCGTGAACTTTCCGTGATGTATTAAGCTAAATTGCCAACCACACGGGACTTAGTCCGTCAAAGCACGTTAGCTAGTATCGCAGATAGCTTTAAAGAACCTTCTAGACCAACAGTTTCATTTAGGTGATCAATCTCTGCAAAATAAAAACATAACGAGTGCTGGCGTGAACGTCGGCGGATAAATGAAGGTCCAAGCAATCTTATCTTCATTTATAGAGCAGTAAAATTACGCCGCGCGCGAAACATAAAGGCCCGTTTATCATCCTCTTGGAGGGTTTAGGCAGCATATTGAAGATTGATATCCTTGTACTTCTCTTTTTCGTGAAATATTTTATTAGTCTTTGGACTTTTTTCCGTCTGGGTGAAGTAGATTGTACGGTACTATTTTTGGGAGCACAAGATTGAAATATGAATTATTCAGCTTTAGATTGACATCGTTTTTTGGACAGCAAGTCTAATAAACGTCGCTAGGGAAATTGTTTTTTTTTCTGTCGACTACGTTCGGTGACCATTACAAGCAAAGTAACATTTTGAAATGTTGTTAAATCTCTTCATGCTTACGATTCGACTTGATATGGATTTTCTTCTATTTGTGAATAACTACTTACTTAGTAGCACAAATTGTAGTATAGGAAATGTTGATTTCATAATTAATACACAACATAAACGAGAAATAATATCGGAACAGGAAGGTACCTAACCTTCTCGATAATACAGTCTCTGTCAATTCCAATAACCTTTTCAATAAAATCAAACAGATTTTAACAAAGCTAAAATGTTTGTATGGCTACACGAGTTCAGAGGAATGCTAAGGAAAATGAATAGGTACATAGATTGGACAGGATCCGCTGCGATTTAATAACAGTACATCAAAGTCGACAATGGACAACGAACGTATTGTAACAAACGTTCTAAGTCCGGAACTGAACGAATGAACGAGGTTAAAAGCTCGCGAGGAGCGATGTTTTGTGAACATGTCGATCATTGTGTCAATCCGAGGAACTATGAATAAAAATAACGATGGAAAATGTTTCCAGTTGGTTTTTTGTTTCATGGTCATGAATGACGTCACATTATCAGGTAGATCCTCAAAAAATATGAAATGAGCTTTCCACAAGTGTTAAGTCAAGTGGATGGCAATTTTACAATAAAACGTGCTAAAAATCACTTTGACACAATGCTTTACTTAATTTACATCGCCGGACGCACAAACAATCTTACTAGTAAATCAAATAAATTAAAGTCGAAAGCTTACTAAAGTCTTGTACATGGTGATTGGTGGTGCCACTTCTCGCTTCGGACATGGACTACCGTTTCAAAGTGATGCATCAAGTGCCGAGCAACCAATTCGCTGACAAGCCGTCGTAAGTCGTAATTCTTCTCACACTCTTAAGGATAACAATATAAAGATTTATATTTCGCTTTTCTATTCCCTCTAATGAAATATTTTTTCACGAAAATATCGAAACAACTTCATTATTTTTGCCCAAGGAGAATTCTTACATTGGTTGTCCATTAGTAGGTATATTGGAGTTACAAAGTAAAATGAAAACTCCAGCCGCAGTGAACAAACATAAACAGTGCTATCATATTTAAACTTTTCTTCGCACTTCGCCAGTTCCAAGAACACAAGAAGCTTATTAAAATTGTTTATGAAAACAGAAGATGGTATTATTACTTCCGACGAAGAAACTCGGTCTCCAATAAAATCCAAATTATTAAAGTTTAATGTTTACACATCAATCTGTGTGAAATATCTAACAGTAAACATTTCATGAAGTTCATAAATTATCACTAACAGTGTTAAACGAAGTTCGAGCTAAAACACATAGTAAATCTACTTCAAAGTAACCTACTTCTGAAATGGGGTTTCAAAACCAAGGTTTCGAAGCCATGACTTGAAGAAAAACATGTGACAGATGTCTATCGTTAATGTCACCTATTAAACTGATATAATTTTTACTGCACCGGAAACATTACAATTGTTTATCAATATTTAATTTATGACATCAAAGGTTTCGCTATGAGCAATTTTTTATTATCAAGAAACATTAAGAGACTAGTAGAAAACATATGCATGATGTAATTGATATCAAAATTATCAATGATGGAAAGGATGGAGGGATGGAAAGTAAATAACCATCAGAACCAAATTAATAAACAACGCAAATATATTGACTTTTAACTATTTCAAAGATAAACAACCTGAAATGCGAAAACTTTTCCAAAATACACCGCTTTTATAATAACAAAATCGTTCGCTATACCCTATCACGTCTGTCCCATTACAACATTTCGACATGAATGCAGTTGGGCCGGGGTGTTTTGAAGTTCTTCGGATAAATATCGCGTCGTGAGCGAATGTGCCTGTTAACACGTAACGAGGTGTGGAGTATAAGCTCACAAGTCATGATCATGTCTTAGCGAGTTATTCGCCGACCACTGACCCTGTGGTGAAAGTGAAAAGGTCTTCAATAACCGACCTTGAAGTTTTAATATTCAACCTTCATTTCTTATCAATAAGATCGATTTTGGCTGCCAGTGTTTATTCACACTCGCCGATTTAGACTTTAACGCGCCAGACGTCGGCACAAGCGATAATTTGTATGCCTCATTGTAGTATTATCTGTACGTGAGCTACGTATAACAAGTGTAAAAGAAGGAATAAGAGTATAAATAAGGAAATAAATGGGTTTGAATTATGAAGTCTGGTGTGGATGTGAATCGTTTCTAATTATAGTTTTGATGGTGGGATGTATGGGGAGGTAAGCAAAGATTTAACAGTTTCCTTCCAGTTCGAGAACAGGTTTGTGTTCTGTATGGATTTATCGACAAGCAGGGTCCATCTGTGGCTTCGGTAGATTCGCGTCGGGATTCCGAAAGTATGTTTATTGTTCTGTCTTCATGACATCGCGTGATAAATTACCCGTAAATGGACGTATGGAGATGAATGAACATAATCCAAGGGTTATCCCTGGGGTTACCTTATTGTGAGCCACGTTAAAAGCTATCCAGCTAATATTTGTTTACAGTGTTTGAATTTTTGCTTCTTATTTCCGGATATTTTGTTCATTGTTAGAATAGGGACAGATTTCAGAGGTGATAGATAGTCTATTTCATCATAGGTGCTACTACTAACACAATAATTATTTATTATTGACACTCTCATTATTGTCCCTCTTGGGAAATTTGCTATAATAAGTATATTTACCGCTTGGTTTGTCTAGATCGCAGTCATTTGCTGATATTTAGTCAACCAGACTGTCATATAAATTGATATCGTTTATTTTTACGGGATAACATTAAACTTCATTGCTATCGTTACTTTTATTTTCCGTTGCGGTGTTAGCGAGGATATTTAATCGAATATCAGTTACTGTGTTGAATGCTTACTCTAGATGTCTACGTTTGTTCATTTCTTATTCTATTCGAGGCGCATTACTTTGTTACAAAGCCTAATTTTATCTTTAGTATCAAAAATATGACTTGAATACCAACTTACTTCTTTTTTCGAAGAATGAAAATGTTTACTTTTAGGATTATTCGGTGTTATAGTAGGACAGTCGTCACATTTGACATTCACTTAAAAACACTTTTTATATTAAACGTGTTAACACACGTTTAATACAGCAAACAGTTTACACCAATTATACTGAAATTCACGTTAGCAGTTCTAACTAAGCTTAATTTGCTGGACCAGAAGTTCACTGCAATAGTTCAACGGCTCAGGATTTGCAATCATGACCACTTACAGCCACTAACGGTTAAGCTGTTAGGGTTTTGTTCCTAGGATTATAAATACAGTATTTACATACCAACTAATCTGGAGGGATTTTTACAATACCTGCTTTCCAAAATTTTACTTTTATAATTCTATACCTATTAATATTTTTTTTTAATCTTTTTTTTAGTCGCAGCTTTTTCATACTTCGAGTTGTTTACTTCTACCTGTCTTCCTCCCAATGAATGTCACCTGTAAACGCTTATAAGCCATTCTCTAGAAAGATGACTGATATCAGTGTTTTATTATTATATTATAAATATATATTATATTAGTTGACTAACCGGTTGGTGCAGTTGGTAGTGTTCTATGTAATAATTCTGTGGTAGTGACCCTGCCTTCTGAGCCGCTGGTCCTGGGTTCGATCCCCGGACAAGTCAAACATTTGTGTGCATGAACATGACGTCTGCTTGACCTATGTCTGGGTGTTTATATGTATATAAGTATGTGTATCAGTCATCAGGTTACCGTAGTACAGGCTCTACCTAGTTCGGGACCTGAAAACCTTGTGTGGATGTTGTCTCATATTATTATTATTATATACCATCAAACATTTGGCGGAAACTGCTGTCAATGCTGTGATCCCTTCTCTTTCGCTACAACAAGTCAAATCCGATGTCACACGTCCATCTCCTGAATATTTCCTACAAACCAGACCGAGAATGACTAATGAAATAAATATTCTAATTGTTTGCAAGCTCACCGCTCAGCGTTCATTTACAATGAAAAGGCTCGTCCTTAGCAAACATAACGTGAAGTCGACAAAGCGTATTCTAACGCTCAGTGTATCGTAACACAGCCTTTGTTGCGAATCTCCTTTGGTGTTGATGGAACATACCCAGTTAACTATGCGGTTCAAGTTATAAAATATCTGCTCATAGCTTAGACTCGTGGTGGCCTTTAGTTATCTTTGTCTAAGGAGGAGTACCTCTTTATATTCTGCTTGGTATTTATTAAGGACTTGAGTATATTGTTAACTTGACTGCCTGGTGCAAAGTAACGTACTTTGCCTAGGAAACACAACAGTGTTTAAGTAGGAACTTAAAGTATTGTTTTGTTGAGTGAGAACACTCATTACATAACATAAAGGAAGCCCATTCTATTTTAAACATCCAACGAAGGCAGCGGGTTTAAGAATATTATACTTATATACAGTTATGACGGCCAATCTCAGTGGAGAAAATAAAGTGCACAAACGTGTGAGCAGACTCTTTCTTTAGCGCACCCACCAACCCCTTACTAATCGCCAACTACCTACTATACCATAGAATTCAAATATTTTATAACTTTACTTTAAAAATAATTACAGATCCCGCCCATACCTCCGCTTTAGTTTTAGCTTTTTGTGTTTTACTGTTACATGCATGCATAATCAGTCTATAATGTTCCCACTGCTGGGACACAGGCCTCCTTTCGGTGAGAGGAGATGGGCCAAAATCCACCACGCGAGCCCAGCGCGGGTTGGTAGATGTCACATGTCTTTGAATTTTAGGTTCTTGGACATGTCGGTTTCCTCACGATGTTTTCATTCAGTGTGATGAAATAATTTACACAAAGTAAAGCGCCTGTCTGGGTGACGGATGACCTACAACTTGTAAGTCGTGGCCTTCTTCGTCGTCGTCTTCTTCTTTTTACTGTTACACAACATTTTAAATATTATCATCCTTCAGGCCGGTCACTTATCAGATTTCATTAGCAACAAGGATCACAAACAACTGAATCTGCTAACGTAATTTTGGATTCATCAATAATTTACCCCTTTACTTCTTATGAGCCTGCTCCTTACACCATCCCCAGTTCTGTTTACGTAACATAACGTAAGGCCACTTGCACCCGACTGCCAGCACATTGCGTGTCCTCTTTCCGTGTGCCAAGTAAACTTAGCCCCACAGTAACGTACCAGAGATAATGCACTTTCAGCTAATTCCGGGACACTTGAGCCTAGATGAATTGTTTAATTTACACTTTGTGGGGTAGGAACTTGAGATAACAATGTTAGATGGTGCATAACGACATCCTTATTAGGGTTGGGAAGCGGTAAGAGATCATTACACTGCGATTTGCATGTGTAAGAGGATGTTTTGTTTGTGAGTTTAAGATTGTCTTTGATAGGGACTGATTGTAAACGTTTTGATGCAAGAGAGTAAGGATGTGGAGGATGTGTTATGTTGATTTCTTTGGTATTCAATGTAGTGTTGATAAAAAGAACCGGCTAAGTACAAGTTGGACTCTCACACAAAGGGACCCGTTCCACCGTGCAATATTCAACACTATTTATTTTACACTTCTGGTATTGACTGCCTTTAATTTTTAATTTTACGTTATTTGTTATTACACACTGTGAAACTTTCAACTGTCTACCTATAACGGTTCATGAGATACAGCCCGCTGACAGACAGACAAACGGACAGACGGGCCTTAGTAATAGGGTACCGTTGGTACCCTTGGGGTACGGAACCCTAAAGCTTTGTCTGATTTGGTAGATAATCATAAAATTTAAAGCAGCGATACAACTATTCTAATATTTAGCACCAATCCTTAAATACACATTTCTTATAGGCTGAAAAAACTTATTAAAAAGATAAAGCGAGAACACAATTTCTAATACAAATTATAAATGGCCAGTGTTATGCACAGGTAAGGCAGTTAATTTTTACGATAATCGCAGCTGCATGCAGTAGGCGGGATCATTGTTAGTTTAACACGCAGACTCATGCGAAGCTAGGCTTAGTTATAGAAAGGCGAGAATTATTGGCCTGGCTTGAGAGGATTTTGATTTATCTAAATCTTATTTGTTAGGTAAGTTAGGACAATATTGTTTTTCATACTGAGCATGAGAAACTGTTTTGGCAGACAACGTAAGTAACACAAATTAAAAAATATATATATATATTTACGTAAACGTTGCCTCCCCACACTAGAAATGTCTCCTGTATTGTGGGTGCGTTTACAAACATTTAAAGTCATACACAAACAGCCAGACCCGGAACAACTACTTGTAGGTCATACAAATATTTATTCCGTGCGGGAATCGAAATCGCGACACGCAACACAGCAGTCAATCACTTAACCACTGCGCCAATCGTGCCATCAAAACTCAAACTCAAAGCATTTATTTCAATGAAACCATTTACAGGCACATTTGAATTGTCAAGGAGTCGCGTCAGGGAGAAATATGAAGCTAGTTGCCCATTCCTAAGCGTAGTACGTACCTATGGAGAAGAACGAGCAAGAAACTGCATGGACACTTTTAAAGTATATTGTTACAAAAATATTAATTACCTACATCATTGATGTTGAACTTATAATATTATATGAGAGAACGATGAAAAAGAGACAGTACAGCAAAAAGTAACAAAAAATAACTATCCAGAAGAAAAAAAACCGGTGTCAGCTAAGAGATGTCCAGTCCCAACGAACAGCGCCCGCTCACGAACATTACACATAGATCTGAACCATTCAGCTCAACCATTTTGAAGGGAGCTAAATGATCCAACACACGCGCCACCGTCAGCGAGACATTTGAGTGAGCATGACATGCTATCAGCCTCGGGGCACATTCAAGTCAATGAAGGAGATGTTAACTGGTATATAGTATCTCTATAGTCCACACTAGTAACACTGACTAAAATATGAAAATGAAAAGTTCAGGATATAGAAAGAAGGTACACAAAGAAAAAAATCTGAATCCTTTAGGAGACTAAAGGGAGGTTAAAGTTTGTAGACTAATAAAGTTTCGGGAAGAGATTTAAAAATATGCTAAGGAAGGAGACATTTGTCCATGTTGGTGCATAAGTTTTTCAGGAGACTGTCTGGGTCTGCGTCTGTTTATCTAAGTACGGGGCGCATTAAAACATAGAAAAGGTTTTCTAAAAGCAGAACAAAATTCAGTATACATCTATTCGCCTAATTGGTTTAGTGGGTTCAACCGCGGGTCAAGCAAACTGTAATTAGATTTTCCTTATAAGGTTGACCCTTACAATGTGCTCTTTGGTTCGTTTCGTAAACTCTTCATTTGTGAAAAAAGGATTTCAAAGAGATTTATTTACTATCGATCGATTTTACGCGAACCGTCTACTTTGCACGGTTTTACAACTCGACAAAATATCAAGAATTCCTTATTATAAATGTATTATGCAGACAAACCTACCGGGTTTTTTTTATAGATTTCGTTGAAAACTGCATTAAATAATCCGTTACGTAGTAGTTTAGGAGAACACCACGGTCATACAGACATAGAATGGCGTGTCCCGCGTTTAAATGTGAAGTATGGCTCTGCAATTCGTACAACTGAGGAGCCATGTCTGATATTTGAACGTGGGTACTATCAATATTTGATTTAATATACGATTTGATTTTGCACATTTAATATATTATATATTAAATTTTTTTTAAATGAATGATATTCTTGGAACTCTTGATGTTATTTCTCTTATTTCATTTGTCGCCTTCGCCTCTACCTACATACCAGCTAGTTACAAGGCCTCGAGGAAATTTTAAATGAAACAGCTACTCAACACGCGCTGTCGTGGCCCACAAGGAATTTAAATAAGCAATGTTCTTTACGTATTTATGATGTGTACTTTATGGAATACGTAACTATGTTTGAAACTGTAGTTTTCATTGAAATCACAATCTGTGTTGATTTATGTTTGTTCAAGGTGGAATGGCCTACATCATTATGTGATGGCTAAATCGAATATTGTTTTGACAGTTTTAAACAGATTTCTGTCAAGTTCTAGACTATACATTACTATTAAAATAGCGAGTTAAATGGCACTGAAATTCCAAAAGTAATTTAATTCGGATCACCACAACGTTCGGCGCAAAAGACTCCTGGGAACCATCCCATAGAATAAACTCAATTCAATACAAACGAAATGAGTAACAGTACTGACCCTTTCATTCATTAATAATTAATCCCAAACGTTCGAACGCAAAATAATAGACTCTTAAATCGATTACTCACGTGGAAGCGTCAATCGTTCTCGTAACATACGTCAATTAACCTCGATTTTCAGACACGAACATGGTGAAATGGCGATTGATCGAGTTCTCGGTCTGTAGTTGGACCACACATTACCTTACTTGGCTAATAAAGCCTGAAACAGTAACGAAATGAAGATTAATTTTCACGATTCTAGAATGAGAAAGTTTATCGAGAAACGAAAATGTTGTTTCCTGTTCTATTTATTTGGATACGCTATCTGTTTCCTTTTTGTTTGGCGCGAAGGAAATAATTAGTTCAACGTTTAAAGGACATTCTAATCCAGATGCTACAGTGGAGAAAGGGTACTGGGAGCCTCAACTTTAGGCGTATACCAAGATAGGCCTACATTGAGTCTCCCTTATTGGGACATAAAGATATTACCTGTATCATAGTGATACATCTCTCTTTTTAAGCACAGGCAAAACAAACATGAGACACCCAGCCAGAAATCCTTATGAAAATGTGTAGCAAATTGAATTTCGCCTCTTCAGTACTCTGTCCAAGAAATATAAAGTGCTTTCAAATCTATGTAACGATTTTCACACAGATTCAGATTTTAAGATTTTTGTATCAGGCAATTCTGCCTCTATTTCATTTAAAATGTCTGTTAATATTATAATTACGAGTATGTATGAAACTTAACAACATGGAAATAGTAAATGTTGATTTCAGTAAGCTGATAATACGTTTAGCGATTAGTAAATTGCTTTGGTATGAAATTGTTACAAATTATTCTAATTTTATATTGTTTTGAATCTGTTTTAATCAGACATTACAATAATATCAAACACTAATCAGCTTCAAATATGCAATTTGGTACATTGTTTGTTATGCTTCAATTAATTAAAATGAATAATCCTTACCGCTTTAAAATAATATTCAACCATTCGGTTGCAACATCAATGTTTCCAACGGAATGGAAAATGGCAATTGTCGTACCGATTTTTAAGATAGGAGATTCTAATGACGTGCAGAACTACCTTCCTATTTCACACCTTTCAGTTTTCGCTAAACTCTTTGAATCCCTGCTATGTCCTTTACTTACATCACACATTAATCCTCAGTTAGTACCCCAACAACATGGTTTCTGTATTCGTAAATCTACGACTACTACATTGATCCACCACGTCAATTAAATAAGTAAATTCATAGACTCTCGTATCCAGATCGACTCAATTTACACTTATTTCAGCAGTGCGTTTGACAAGGTGAACCATAAATTCCTGTTAAAGAAATTTGAAGACTTCAGTATATTTGGTCAGTTACTCATTTGATTTGAATCGTATCTTACAGAAAGAAAACAAAGAGATACAACCACTCTTCGTATATAGAAGTAAACTGGTGATTGGAAAGGGCTATGAGCCACCAGTTTATTTTTCTACATCTGGAGTCCCCCAATGTTCGCACCTGGGCCCTATTTTCTTTCTAATGTTCCTTATTTCTCTCAGTAAAATACGGCAATTGCTCTATTTTCGCTGATGATTTAAAAGAGATAAACTCATCCGTCGACGTTCATTCACTCCAGGCTGACCTCGATGCAGTTCACGATTGGTGCTTAATAAACCGCATGTGAGGCACATTTGGTTTATTGTGTGAAAAAGTGCTAACACATAACATTTACAAAGAAACTGAAACCTCTACATACGTCTTACTCAATTAATGGGGTAACACTACAAACAGTGGACACGATTCGTGACCTGGAAGCCCAGCTCGACTCTTAACTCACATTTGTTAACCACATTGACAATATCGCTGCCAAAGCTGCAAAAATGTCTGGCTTCATAAAAATAATATAATTGTCGGGATTTCCAGTCAATCGCTACCCTAATTGTGCTCTTCAATACTCTTGAAGTCTACTGGACTATTCATCTCTAGTTTGTAACCCTTCTTACTGTGTCCACGTAGACAGGATAGAACTTATCCAAAGAAGCTTCACCATCTTCGTTTTAGAAGCTCTAGCTGTCAACGAGATTCTTCTTATGATCAAAGTCCCTGTCATTTTAAAATTATGTCAGTTGTACACCGAAAATATGTAACTGACCAAAACCTTAATTACAAAATCGTTAATGGTCTACTAAATGTTCCCGATCTTTCGGCGGAGTTAAGTATAGCTGTACCTCGACAGAAAACTATAAAATTTGGTCGCCAGACCATTACCTTTGCCACAAGTGCAAGTCGTACTAAACTTGGTAGCACCGCACCCATGAACCGTCTAATGGGAAACTATAATAACATCGCTACACAAACCAATAGCATTGACATCTACTCGAACCCTTTCCGTCAATCCCGTACGAGACTTTTAACCAGTGCTACACGAGACCAGACCTCCGTAAACAGTGCTACACGAGCCGCCTATTAATAAAATTGTACCCACTTCCATTTTCTTATATTCCTGTTATTTTGTTAAATCTTTTTGTATGTCCCATTGTATTTGTGAACATAGCTCATTTTCGCTTTATTGTGTAACTTGTAACTAATTGAACTAAACTAACGGTATCTAATACGTCCTTTAGTCGTTAAAGTATCTGTTCTGTGCACTTCTGATAATAACAAATTCACAATATCTAAAACTGTATGTGATTTTTGTTTGTGTATGTTTTAGTGAGTAAGTCGTTGAAGTGCCTTAACAATAAATAAATAAATAATTAGTTCACGGCTTAACAGTAACAGTGACTTTTGACCCAGAATTTAAAATTAACTGACCAGATCATCCATGAGTTCCATAGACGGCCAAGACAACCTTCGCGAAGTTTTTATCGTTAAGGGGGTGCATTTTTCGTTCTTGCGTTCATAACGCTAAAAGATTCATAATCAATATTTTAGAGCACTATAGAGCGATATTACATGATTTCATTTAGTAAATTAATCAAAATAGCGAAATATTTGACAACTATTTCCAACGTTGCCTACTTTCAGAGTGTACGCTCTTAAGATTCTGAAATACTCATCTGGCTTGAGAGTGTCTAGATATAATCTGTTATCACAAATTGGGTTGGTGGTTAAAATTATTTATTAATTCTATCTACCCACTGCCGATTCATGGGCTGTAATTCCAAGTGTCAACTAACATTATTATGTACCTACACACGATCATTAAGTTCAATAATATCCATAACCTCTTGTTAAACTAACCAATAGCCTATAGCTATATCAATTTGGACACTTCATTTACCAATTAAAGCCAGGATGCGTTTATGCAGTGACAATAGGTAACGTCCCGAGACATACATTACATTCACCATACAATTAAACTGATAGGCAATTTAGTCTGGTTAGGCATAGGTTCTAAACCTTATTTTGCCCACCGCCCAATTTAAGTTTTTTTTTTTCTGGAGCTCGCCAATTTTTTTTACTTACCATCTGTCGGGGATCTGAAACAGCTATTGTCATGATTAAATTTGAACGTGTAATATTATATAGTCATAAGAGCCCATCTCAACGCCCCCTAATTTTCTCTGGGTCTTCTACTGCCCTCCTGAAAGTCTCAAACGCCCACGAGGAGCGTTATCGCCCACGTTGAGAACCTGTGGCCTATGGGTTAGAGCTTCCGATTCAATTAATTGTGCTAGGTCGTTCACAAAGACAATTAGTGAAGCACTGCCTGTGATTAGGTGAATTAATACTGATTAATTGTTTTTCAATACACTTGCTTATAAAGTAACTCTTATGGAAACGCATTTAGGTTCATAATTCACCTTATTATACACTACTGTTTTTTACTTTATACCTATATTTTTTTCAATCTCTGCAAAGGGTTTTTATGTTTAAAAATAATGAATAATTATGTGAATAAATAGACTATTTTAGAATAGGTAATGGTAAACCAATAAACACAATTATCACCATATCATTAAATTATATATTTTTCACTACCTATTAACCTCAATTAGCGTATCCAAAACATTATTTTGTGTTTATTATATTTTTATATAGGCTGTTTAGCGATTTTGCCCGCGCGCATCGCAAGCACGGCGCGCGGAAAAAACAAAACCAGCGCGCCATTTTCCATTTCGTTGCATGGTTGATTATTATCAAATATGTCGACTTCACGTAGCCAAGAAGAGCAATACGTAGACTAGACCCCGCCTGAAATTCTAATCGAGGCACGAAACACGAGTGATAGCCTATTACCAGCAAAATCTAGAGAGAAATACCTAGAGGCCTACGAAACTTTCATATATAGTGGAAATACAACAAAAATGCCGTCATTTTCGGAGAACGTATTTTTTCTTACTTCAATGATCTGGCAAATAAATACAAGCCCAGCTCGCTTTAGTGTATCTATTCTATGTTAAAAAGCACTGTTAAGACCAAAAATGATAATATTGATATCAAAACCTACTGGAACCTTACGGCATTTCTATTTCTATGTTGGGCGGAAATCTAAAGTCCATCAAGTCACCAAACGACGCGACGTTGAAATTTTTTTTAAAGGGGCTCCGGATATTCAGTACCTGGCAACAAAGGTCAGTTAACTGTTGAACTTTATAAATATAAATGTATCATCGCTATAATTATGTTATTGTAGCATATGTTCTTACAACTAGCTATTTGATCTCTTTGCAGGTTGTGTTAATATTTTGTGTTATACCACACGTTACTGGTGCGTGTAGACGTCAAGAGCCTAATGATAATAATAAGACCGAACCCGGGACCAGCGGCTCAGAAGACAGGGTCGCTACCAACTGCACCAACCGGTCAGTCAAATAATACAACAATAACATTCCACGATCGTTTACAATCCAACGCCCGTTTTATTAAATAGTAAAAAAATATCAAGCTCTCCGTTCAACAAATGCAAAAAAGTTACCGCTTTTTCCAAAACTTTCGAAAAGGTAAATGTACAGCTCAATCCATTGGTATCAACAAATATGGAGCAATGCCAAGAGAAATTGCAAAGTATTTAGATTTGGCCGAGGCGGATTCTTCCACTGGGCACAGTTTTAGAAGAACTTCGGCAACACTGCTGGCTGATTCGGGAGCCAATATATTAACTTTAAAGCGTCATGGTGGATGTCGATATGACGCAGTCGATGAATCTTATGTCGAATATTCTATTCACAACAAGG
This sequence comes from Brachylomia viminalis, assembly GCA_937001585.2. NCBI lineage: Eukaryota > Metazoa > Arthropoda > Insecta > Lepidoptera > Noctuidae > Brachylomia > Brachylomia viminalis. Next base: position 10,548,484 of record OW443310.2, on the reverse strand, counting down.
CAAACATTAGTGTTAAAATAACACTTGCAATTAATTTGGAACCACAGACGAAGAAGTCTTGCACTGAGCCTCGACAAGCTACTTCTCGTGACACTGGTTATTAAGTGCCTCCTGCTCCCACTAATGAGCCCTTATATTTACAACATTCATCCAACTACAAGAAAATATTTCATCATCGCCGACATATACCCAAGAACACGAATATAACGAAATTATTAATAATATCAATACCACAACACAAACTGTAAAAATGCCAACAAAAACTAATCGGTATCATTTTGAGAATTGTACTTTCACTAATTGTTTCAATCAATAAAAGCTGATAACAACACAAGTCTGTTTTTTTCCTAGCAAGTGTGTTGAAAAACGTCGTATGAAACGAGTGTGCATTGATCATTACACACTCGGCTCCCTTATCGCGCTTGCCTATGGCTCACGCAAATAATACCGTCTCGAGTGTGATGACCAACAGCACACAAGTATCATAAATTCATAATGTACTATTATTCAATTAGGCAGCCTGCTGTTGTCATGTAAATTCGACTTGTGAGATTAATTTAGGTTGCTTTTTTTCGTGTCAATATTTGTGTGACTAAGATCTCATTTGCACGATGCTTTTTTTTATTTTGTTTTTGTGGAATCGCGTTTGTTTGGCGCAACCATGTTTTTGTTTCATGTGAAAAGTAAAACAAGGGTTTTTCAGTTCTCACATAAATTACAATGTTGCTGTATAGCCCAGTGGTAACGGCCGCGACATACGAGTTGTAGGTCGTAGGTTCAAACCCAGACAGGCTCTTTACTTTGTACAAATTATATCATCACCACTCACCTCAAAAACAGTGAAGGAAAACATAGTGAGGAAATCGGCATGTCCTAGAACCAACATTCGAAGATATATTGTGACATCTACCAACCCGCACTGGGCCACTACATTTTTGTAGTCATTTTGATCTTAAATGATAAATGATAAATGATTTTATTTCTGTAAGTAGGTTTGTTACAAACACTTTTACACGTCAATCATATTTTTAAAACTAGATGAGGTCGGCGTTTCATAACTGACTACTCTGAGAAGAAAGGCCGAAACAAACTCAGAGGTCACAGTCTCTTTTAAAGTCCAGACATAATCTTGGTCAGATCATGTGAAGACCATGTAGATTGGTGTCTGAAACGGTCTTTTGAGGAAAAACCATACAGATTGAGCGGACCTGTCCAGTCAGTGCACGCATTTGTCAGTAATCTTGCCGCTCAACTGAGAACTTAAGGAGCACAACGATTCGACGAACAATACCAAAGAAAGGACATTTGGGTAGGCCGCATAAATTACTCAAGCTGCCAGATCGTGAAACTAACTAAGAAATAAAATAAAAAAGTAATAATCCACATAATCTTCACATTCACAATAATTTAAATAATATAATACTTTACAAAGTAATTACTCATGTCATTGTATGTATAAAATTCATCAATGTCAATGTGTATATAAATATTCGAACATAATCTTTGAGGACCATGTAGATTAGTATCTGAAATGGTCTTCTGAGGAAAGAACCACGCAGATTAAGAGGACCTGTCCAGTCAGTGCACGCATTTGTCAGTAACCGTGCAGCTCAACTCAGAACTTTAGGAGCTCAACGATTCGACGAACAATACCAAAGAAAGGACATTTGGGTAGGCCGCATGAACTACTTAAACTGCCAGATCATGATTAAGACTGAAACAATGACCCACATAGTCCTCAAATTCACAATATTATTAAAACAATAAATTGTACTTCTCAAGGTAAGTATTCAAGTCGTTCTGTGATCTTAGACAATTAATTAGGCCAATTTAATCGTCTTGCATCTGCGCTATAAATATCTTCATCGGCATAAATAACACAACCAGACTACGCTACTATCGCTACGCTGTCTATTGACAAACCAAGTACATAATTGGAAACGAGCACAACTTGGCCTAACTTGGGTCTAAAAGCGAATTAAAATCGGTAGTAAAGATGGTTACCTAAGTAGGTACATTAGACCTTATACGGAGTACCTACATGTGTGAACAAGCCTGGGAAACGGGTGGGACAGGCTGGAAAGCAATATGCTGCGGCCGTCCAAGGCAGTATCGAGTTACCCGCCTGATCGACTGGTAAGAATTGAATGTAGAAAAGTGATTGGGATTGTTATGTGGAGAAGGCTCAAAGATTTTTATAAGTGTTTTTCATGAAAGCAGTAGTTTTACATAATATCACACATTTAACCCCCGAATGCTAAGTTAGAGGAATACTTGATAGTACACCCACATTTCGGAATTCATGTTCAAAATGGGTTTAATTAATACTATTGAAAGTGAATACTAAATAATACTAAAGTATTTTGTTTCGTAGGTATAAAAGCACCTATTGCACCATCCGTGATCCGATCTTCCTTAAGCAACAATACGGATGCTATCAGCGACTTTGTTCTCTCCGTACAAAGATCTTGTTCACCAGTAGATTTAAGAGCGAATCTTTAAGATTAGGTTGTAACTTCCTACTGTCTCCAGCGAGGGTTTTTTATTTACTTGGCTAAATAGTACGGTCTTATCGCTAAAAGCAATCTTTTGAACACAACCTTGATAAGATGGACACTAGAGACACGGAAAGATGCAGGATGTCTCTAGTGCACATTTAATATTATGATATGTATAATGCGATTGAATAAGAGCAGCCGAGCTATTCCGTAACAATCTCACCGTGAAAACTTAAGTGAAGTGAGCATGAAGTGAGCTGTCAAAAGTGTCAATCCCTAGCATAAGGTGGAATGATAGCTCACTTCACCTACGTTTTCACGGTGAGATTGTTACAGAATCGACAGGAAGAATTCACCTATAAAACTGAAAGCGATCAGCACATCTTAACCGCGTTCAAGAGCTGTGACTGTTTTGCACTCATCACTGTTGTGGAATATTGACACTGACAGTTCGTGAAACCAGTTTAGAAATGCGATCGCGTTCATTTTTATAAGTGAATTGGCACTCAGACAGCTACTCTAAAATTAAATAAAAACTAAAATAAAATTAATTTAGTCCGTCTTATTACAAAATACGACGTAACTTTAGCCCGAGCCTAAACCTACGAACCAGTTTTTGTATTTCAAACTTAATTCCGACTTTAGTAAAGTTCTTAATACAAAATGGACAACTTAAGACCGGACTAAGTTGTCAGTTTTGCAAAATGAACTGTAATTCGATTTCTGACAGGTTCTTATAAAGGTGTAAAGAAAAACCTTGTTTTGTAATAAGACCGAGTCCTTCTTATTACAAAACACGATCTAGCTTTAGCCCGAGCCTAAACCTTCGACCCAGTTTTTGTATTTCGAACTTTATGCCGACTTTAGAAAAATCTTAATTCAAAATTGACAACATAAGACAGGACTAAGATGTCGGTTTGGTAAAAGTAACTGTATTTCGATTTCTGCTAGGTTCTTATTTCAAAAACAGGCTCGATTGTTTAAACCATGTCTAAAGAAAAACCTTGTTTTGTAATAAGACCCAGTAGGCCTTATTACAAAACAAGGTTTTTCTTTTGACATGGTTTAAACCATCGAGCCTGTTTTTGAAATAAGAACATAACTGAAATCGAAATACAGTTCCTTTTACAAAACTGTCAACTTAGTCCGGTCTTAGATTGTCAATTTTGTATTAAGAACTTTACTAAAGTCGGCATAAAGTTCCAAATACAAAAACTAAATCAAATGTGTAGGTTGGGGCTAAAGTTAGATCGTGTTTTGTAATAAGACGGTGTGTAGGTTGGGGCTAAAGTTAGATCGTGTTTTGTAATAAGACGGAGTAAGTTTACTGACTTTTTAAATCATTCATCAAATAACAAAACTTTATTATTTTTAGCTTCTTTATCATCATCGTTTTCTTTCGACACTCCATGTTGCACGATCAAGGGAGTCCCACAATGTAACCCTATCGCTGCAGCGTGCCCACAGTGGCGATCTCCGCGCGGTGTTCACTGATCAACGTCATTGGCTCTGGAATTCTGTGACGTAACTAATCATAGTGATGATATGAGTAATGATCAGTTTTTTAGGGCTAAATATGTGAGTCACTGGATTTATTAGGGTGGCTCACTTTTCAAAGTCCGATGAATGCTTTTATTTTGTAATAAAACTTTTGTGTCTGCAGATGAATTATTTTAGTTCACGTAAATGTTTTCGACTCCTTTACTATAAATTATTACACACGTAAAGGAAAGTCCCGTAACGCCGGATGTCACCTGGGTTCGGACACTCGTTATTACGAGTATCCGAAGCCAGGTGACGCTAATGCTCAGAAAGTCACAAAGCGTTCGATTCAAAAACAGGTGAAAGGGGCGCGGGGGTGCGTTTCGATACCCGGCCCCGGGACGCGGTGAGCCAGTGACGTGCGAAGCTACTGTGGTAGTGGTTGATTACAACTTTTGGCGGGAATATACTGCGTCTCGTAAGATCTACGTGAGTACTACTGCTATGTTTATGTGTTTAGAGTAATTGTTATTGTACTTAGTGATCTATAGATATTTGAATATTGTTAAAATTTTATTGATTTCCAAAGGTGTTTTGGCATAAATCACGGAATTTTGAAGATTATCTGTTCCCTGGTACCAGACACAAAAGTGTTCTTTAACGCTGGACAGAAGGTAGGTTGTTTTTTCTAGTTTGTATTTATACTTTTTTATGATAGATGTTGTACTTTGTTTTAGAGAACAAAAGAACGGAGTGAAATCGAAATGGAAGAAAAGAAAAAGAAAAAAAACTGGGACCAAAAACTCAAACATGTACCATTAGAACTATTTGCGTAGTATACTTAGAGGAGGACCATGACGAAGACTGAATACAATGCTCCAGCTGCCGTGGGTAGGCTCATGAAGCTTGTGCAGAGATCCCTGAATGTTCAGAAGCCTACATATGCGATCGATACACGATGTTTTGATGATGTCCCGTGCTGGGGGCTTGAAGTTTAATCCGTCCGGTACTAGGTGCCAACTGAAATGATTCCATTTTTTCATTCCAAAGTTTGATTTAAGTTTTAATGAATGTTTATGCATAGGTTGCATTTTAGATCATTTATTTTGATTTTAAATTTTGTTAACATTTTTTTTTATTGTCAGAAAACATTATATGTCCGCCTCTAGGGGACTTACCCCTAATACCAATATGTACCTATTAATCATCAACACTAGGACTGCGTCACTGTTTCAAAATGTTAATTTTAACAATTCAATAAAAGAAAATACAATAGTCGTAATCAAATTTTCGAAGGAATAATCATTGTCTATAGCAACCGCCGTCCTTGAAATTTAATTTAAACCGAAAGAAGACACCGACACTCATTTCAATCACGAAATAAAGTTTTTACGATTCAGAAAACAATTAAACCGAAATAGCACTATCAAATTAAAGACGTTAAAACAATAGAAACTCAACTATCAAACACGTTATTATAAGACAGACCTATAACATCAACATTTCAAGATGGTTACCCAGTCTGCCATGCTTAATGACTGATTCCCTTCAATAAACACAATCAATTTAATTGGGTATTCAAGCATCTTGTTTATAGGATGATCGTAAACTAACAGCTCTATATAATTGTGTATTTGAATATTTAATTATAATTAATTAGCTTGTATCATGATTAGCGCCTACATTAACATGTATGTAACAAGGATGTCAATTAATATACAACGGGAGTAAGAATAGTGGATCAAAGGAAATAGTCGTGATAAGCTGACCTCATAATAACTATCTCAATCAACTATATTTCGAAATGTGTCAGCTTAAGCTTTACTGAAATTTCAAGTCAAATGAAGTACCTACCTGAAAAAAATTTAAGTATCCATTTCTATAAGTAGACATTTTCCTCGTACTTCAAAACACACATCCTCCTTTCAATTTTTTTTTTGGAATATGAGCATGCAAGATGATCACCAAAGCTAGCCGCTACTGCACTGACTTGGAATAATAGGTTTAAGAGCTTAAAGTCGATTGGTTATCCAGCTGTCAAAGGTCCCGTGGTCCATTCTTGACCGATGTATTGACTTCGATCTTTATAACATTATTTAAATGGTTTGCTGTAGGTAAACAAATCGACATTTACATTGTTTCCTGTGCAGCTTAGATATTTTTACTGAGTTTTTGATAGTGCTTCCGTGAATCGGTTAACTTTTAGAAACACTAAAAGCGCTGTTTGTTAGATTAAACATTGCAAACAAAAACCTATTCCAATACCAACTAACTATACCAATTACCACTTTTTGGTAATTTTCTAAATTGATGAAATTACGTCATATTTGCCAAAGGGCTCCATCAATCCGTCATATATTTATATATTCACTATCAGGACAAGTAACACTATTGTACAGAATACCTTTCATTCGCCCTGAATATCTTTTTAAAAAGGGTCCAAATCTGTTTTCCAAAGTCGTCAGATTTAGGGAAAGCTCACAATTTTATCGTCAGATTTGCCTATTTAAGTCTTCTCTATCTCTGCAATATTGCTTAGATAAGTTTATCATTAATTTTTTTCAGGAACTGGTTATACTGAAAACTGACCTAAAACCCGGCCAAGTCCGAGTCGGACTCACACACAAAGGGTTCCGTACCACCGTACAATATTATTTACAACATGGAGTCCCTTGAATTTTTTACTTTATTTCATTTTTATTAAATACACACTGTGAATTTTTTACTGTCTACCTATTACGGTTCATGAGATTGAGCCCGGTGACAGACAGACGGATTGACAGCGTAGTACCTGTTGGCACCCTTTGGGTATAGTCGCCGGCACGTAACTTGGCAAGAGTTGTTAGATGCGTTTTTGCTTTCTTTATCTTTCTTCTAAACAGACATGTTTCAAAATAAAATATGGCGATGAACATAGAATAATGACAAACACTAAAAGTGTAAATTTTTTTGTTGCACTAAGCGTACATGCGCAAACTTACTCCCAATACACTAAAACCTTGCCAAGTTACGTGCCGGCAACTATACGGAATCCTAAAACCTAACATTATCTCATCTCAAAGTTGAGATAAGGCTAGTTGTATGTTATTTTTTTAGCTTTGATCAAATATAGGCTTTGTTCTATTCTTCTCTGTGTATTTCGCCAGCATCACCCATATTCTTCAACTTATATTCAATAAGAATTAAAGATCCTACACCGTATCAAAGATCTTCATCTGCCTAGCCTTTTAGGTACGAAATATTTTTGAGGTCAGCCTCCAGTCTTACTGGATGCAGCTGAATAGCAGTATTTTACATGGAGCGACTGCCTATCTGACCTCCACAACTACTTAGTAAGTACCTAACTAACTAACTCCAATCTAACTGGAGGCCTCCTTGGTAAGACTGGTTGTCAGACTTTCGGCCTCCTGACGACCCGTAGGTAACGATTGTCAAAGATTCACGAATGACGGAGAGGTCTCGGTATGTAAAGATGGTCACCCATTAACCACGGCAAACGTAGCTTAACCTCATCGATCCATACGTTGTTTTAAAGATCCTACACCGTATTATTTACAAACGAACATCATTAAATAGAAACATATCATACACAAGTCTATTTATAGCTTCCATATCGATTATAAAGGGGACTGTCTATTGTAATTACTTGTTTGTATGTAAATCATAATGACGTTGTGACTCTGATGCTATTAATTTGTTCGGAAATTCGCCTTTAAGGCTCCGGGATCCGCAAATTGTATGGAGAAGCTATGATTGAGAAATACGATAATTAGAAATGGGGAGTCTGGACTTGCTAGGAATTTTGTGGTTTTAGTCATGTATCCAGATAGTATAATGTAAGTAGTTCATAAAAGGAGACTGAATGATTATGTCGTAGAAATTCTGGTAGGTACTAGTAGGAACATAGGCTGTCGCTTTGTATACATCTTAGTGAAGCGGGTATCATTCTGCTTAACAATCTTGTAGGTCAATCGGAAAGAGACCTAGACAGTTTAGTGTTTTGAAGACCACAAAAAATATGTATAAAAAAATAGTAGGTATTTTATTTTTTAATGTTAAAGATTAAATTATGAAGGCACTGTTATCAAATAATTTGTATGTACTGGACCAAAACGAAAAATAATTCTGAAGTCAACCAAGCAGACAAGTTTATTCAAAAGTATGACTTTAAAGGTTCAAGGGAAGGCATAATAAAATGACTAAACATTATAACGTTGTTATTGAATGGCGTTGTAGGTACTTACTACCTAAAACTGGACAAAGAGTCTGACGTAATTTTATAAGAGATCTTCATTTACTGATTTATCGTATGTAAATATTATGACTGTGAGCTTAGTTTTGCTATTATACTTAAATCCACCTGTCTTTTAGTAGATATCATGATAGCCTAGCCTTTTTTTTGTGGGTGGGAAGTCATCAAATAACTTCTTCCGCTCTGAGCGGAGCGGAAGGGCGTGTCGTACCTTACTGACTAAAACCCACCCGCGTTCCTTCAGTTGCCTGTGCCAGGGGCCACGGTAAACCTTTCGGAATTTCCCGCAACCCTGGCAGGCATCGGCCCTAGCGGACCCCGTCATTGGCGCTGACATCTCTTTAAGGCGCGCGTGGAACACAACGCGCCGTCGACCCGGGCCTGGTCCTTATCGGACGGCGAGCTGCCTATTGCTCGCTATCCGCAAGCCCGCGCCTACGGTAGCCGGGAATCGGCCATGGAAAAAATAAACAAACATAAAATTAAAAATGATCGCCTAGCCTGACAGACGGATGTTTGATAGCATTTTGGTAGTAGTAGACAAAAGGACCCATCTTCTTGATTCAATCCTATCCCACCTTTCCTGCACCCATAGGCAAAGAAGGGATGGCTTCTTTGACAGTCCCAATATGTAATATAATACATGTAATAATATATGTACACAAACTAGAGTGTAAGTAATGCACCTAATATCAGATACGTTTGAAATCTTCTCACACGGGATAATACGCCATAATATGCCTTTGTTTGAACGCGTATCCCACTCCAAAGTTCACAAATTACATTAAATTGTTAATACCAGCTAATATCACCTAACGACGCGCAACGTTTAAGCACATTAGAGAGTCGATCCAATTATTAGCAACATGGTTAAGTTATTATATGTTACTGGTATGCCTATACCTACGTCTACCGGTTTTAGAGCAACGCAAAATCAATAAGCTATGATAAAATCTACCATCAAAAGCGAATTGCTAAAGAAAAATACCGTGACAGCAAATCTCGTAAAAAAATATGTTACGCGGTACGCCTCTTAGCTGAAATGAAAACCTACAGGGTTATATGAGAAATCTCGTGTGTATTCCGCTAGAGTACCTCCGAGACGCCTTCGCCATTACTTTTCGTGTAGAACAACTCTAGTGAAGAAAGTAAATTCAAAATTAAATTTAACTTGAACAACTCACATGTTACTTAATGTGGAGCAACTTTTCACTGAAAGTACGTCAGAAATAACGAAGTTCGCGGTCCTTTTACAATATTAGCTCTACCAACAATTTAGTATAATGATGTCTGCTGGGAATTCGCCAAAACAAAAACACAAGTAGGCATTTCGCGCGTACTTCATTACAAAAGGCTTACCTGATTCAAAAATCTAGAGCGCGGAAAGGAATTTACATTTTTAACTTGCGGGCAAAATAATGTTATAAAAATATGAACCTAGATTAAAGAAGCACTTTTTATATCCGAACTTACCTACTTCCTTTCGAGTATCATCATGGTATTATGAAAAATGCCTCGTTTCGCTCCTTGAAAATAAGACTCTTGAAATACTATATTTATCATAATATATAACGTCACAACAGACAGAATTTGATGCGTACTTGAACATGCAAAACAGTGCGCTTCATGAAACCATAAACTGCACTCCAGTGTACTGCACGGTGATTCAGTAAAGTATATTAAATTACAGGTAATAAAAAACTTTACAATGGGTGGTAAAAAGGTACACACTGGCGGTGCACTGGCGAGCCTGTGAAGGATGCACGCTTGCCTGCACCGGCCTGTGATTTTATGCGACATTAAATTAAGGAAGAGGATTTATGCAACACCTTAGTCGGTGTGACCAACGGCTTGGCGCACTTGACGGGTTCCGAAGAGGTTGGTCATTACTGCATCATATTACAACATTGTAACGATATTGTTAAATGATTGTTATTTTGAGAAGGAAGCAGATACAGCTAGGTAATTTTTGTTCAACTATGGATTGATTTTTAAATGAGGAACAAATATGACAGTTTGCCAGGTTTTATATAGGAATTATGCCAAACCGCCATATTTAATCCTGAGGTAAAGGTTCTGACAGGTGAAACAACGGCCCTAAGTTCGATAGTTTACCTACATACATGTTAACTTTTATGCAACAACTTTTTGCGTTCGTAACGCACTTTACGGTTGATTTCCAAATATTACTTGAAGACTTCATAAGGTTTCGTTTTTAAATAGTTGCGGAGGTAAGCATTATTTCCAGATTATAGTATCTTTATAGTATCCCATGTTTATTTTCAGTACAAAGTATGACGAAGTTATATTAACAGATGTTAGATATTAAACAAAATATTGGGCGGTTATTCGTAATCCAACTGCCACAATATCCAAAGTACGACTGTGTATTTCCTTGAAATTATACATAACCGAAGAAAATATTACTCGTAGGTTTAATCCCTGAGTACGACACAGATGTAAAAGTAAAAATGTCTTCAAAGGAACACTCATGTAAGCTTATCGACTTCTCCACTTCACTGGTTCCTCGAGTAACCTAATTTATTTATGTAAAAATCGTAGTAACACGAACTTAAGTAGACTCAAAAAACTTGCGATATACGCCTACTACTTATAAAGAAAACATAATATTTGGCGTTCATTTTCATTGCTTCTTGAAAGCCATTTTTTTGGACGAAATATTACGTATTCACTATAAACGAATTTGGTCACAATAAAGTAGTTATGTGAAGTCTCGGTAAGTAAGTAGTAATGAAAAATATTGAAGAGCTTATTACATATTATTAATTTGTTTTTCTTGAGGCTGTACCTATAATCGACCTCGTAATTACTTTATCACTATTGGCAACAATTCCAAGTTAATTGAAACTTTACTAAGGTTGAAATTATTTAACTGTCACAGAGATAAATAAACCTTGTCGTTTTATGCTTAGTATGACAAAGCAGTTTTGATGTCGACTATCCAAAAAGTTACAATATGCATCGCATCTTATTAACATTTTCAAAAACACTATAATGAAGAAAATGGCTCGGCATTAACACGAATCAAAATCAAAGATGAATTTTTCAAGATCAAGGTAGAACCTGAAGAAAAATAATTGATAGACCAGTTGCTTACTAGTCAAATAAATGCTATTGAAATATATTTGATCACGACTGCAAAGGAAATAAATGCATTCCATATTATTTGTCCAATATTTTTGAAATTAATCTTCTCCAGGTGAACCTATAACTTCCATCTACCCACAAAATAAAAAAAAATCTTCAGGAAAAGTAGGCTTTAAAACAGCAATTAAAAACTTTCTTAAAACTCGTATTCATGCCAAAGATCAAACTCTTTTCATTACATAAGTTTCTAAATTAGATCAAATTATACACCTAAAGTGGAATTCTTCAACTGTTCTTGACTCCGCACCAGCAATAAATTCAATGAGAACAAATAACTTAAGTAACAAAATTAGCCCTAGCTTAATCGTTGAAAAGGGAATAGAGTTTGAAACTTAAAAAAGATGGGCAGAACGTTTTTTGTATGAAGATGAGGATGGTTCCAATTTGAGGTGGGCTACGGAAGTGAAGAGTTGCTTGTTTGAAAAAAAACAGATATAATAAAACAAACAGCCATATGGAATCAATATGGCAAGCTAAGTCTGTATCTGACACTCAACTGCTTCGATTTCAGTCACAAGGGATTCTTTTTCTGCTACTTAGCCAATATTATGATGATCGAATACTGATTATTGATGGTATGTCTATGTTGAGCAAACTACTACTAGGGTACTGCTGCCAATCCCTTATCAAACGTGATCTTATTGAAACTTAATCAATAATCGAGGATTGCTATTGATGCTCCTGTTTAATATCTATACCAACGACCAAGCGTCCAGCCCAAGCAAGTCCCGCATCCTCTATGCAGACGTCCTTGCCCTCACCTCCCAAGTCACCACCGTTGAGGATGTTGAGGTCCACTTGTCAGACGCTCTTGGTGACTTATCTTAGCTTCTCGCTAACTCACTCAAGCCCAATCCGAGTAAAACCCAGTCTTGCATATTTCATCTTCGCAATAGAGCGGCACGCCGCACACTTAGCATCGTTTGGGGTGGGGTGTCCATCGAGCACAGCAACTCCCCTAAATATCTTGGTGTTACTCTAGACAGGTCTCTAACATTCGGCAAAAACTGCAAGAACATCAAGCAGAAGGTGCACAATCGCAACAGTCTTCTTCAGCGACTAGTCTCATTGAAGTGGGGTGCTTAGTCTGACGTTATGCGGACTACTGGGTTGGCGCTATCTTTTTCTGCGGGTAAATTCGCGTTCCCCATGTAGAATCGTTGTGCCCTCCCAAAGTTAGTAAATACAGTTTTGAATGAAACGTGATCACTGGTTTCCTAAAACCGACCCCGGTACAAATGCTGTATCCACTAGCAGGAATAGCGCCACCAGTAGTCCACAGATCGGTTGCAAGCTCCAGCGAAAGAGCTAAAATGGTCTCCGACACACGACACTAAAAAGCCGAAACAGTTTTTTTAAATGTGTCGTCCCACTTACTGGCGAACGTTCAAAAGAAAGACTGAAGCTGTGGCGAGACCGTGCCTCCATACTCAAACCATATGTTCCCCCCGCTGAAGATCTCCCGCTTGGACATGAGATGCCTTGGGTAACCTGGAAGTCTTTAAACAGACTCTGGACCCAGGTTGGCCGAAGCAAGGAAATCCTGTTCAGGTGGAAATTCATAGACTATTTCGCCTTGGAGTGTAAATGTGCTGGTCCACAAACGATAGGACAATTAATATCTTAACCTGCGTGTCCTGTCAGCTGCACGTTACGGGATTTAATGAACGTTAGTGATGCCACCAAACACGTAGCTAAATTCTGGGCCGAGTCCATTTAGATTGCCATCAAGGAGAAGAATAAGAATTCATAGGTTTACTTCTTTGTAAAATCGCGCGACTTTAGCAAAAGTATCTCGATGCCGTATGCAATCCCCTTGTCGCTGACAATTTCACTCCGAGGAAATGAACGGAACGAAATAAAAAGGCATGTCGTTACCCATTCGAGAATTTTATATATTATAATAAGAATGTTATTTCGCTTTATATTATATTTTTCTTTGTGGAACAGTTATTACTTCGCGTAAGTCCATAGATATTACTCTGCGCGTAATACGTTTCGCGAATACTAATTTCGAATTACTTACATACTTTTACATGACTACGATCTATAACGTCTGCGTCATTCTACGGCAAAGAGTGGGCAACGATATTTGTAACTGTGTGTTTCATTACTACTCTCAGAACAATAACCAAAGTTATTGTTCTGAGTTACTACTACACCTATGCGGAATCCTTCTTCTATTGTATCACCACAATCCAAAGAAAAAAACCTAAAGTTAGCTAGTCAGTATCGTTGTTAGTACCTAAAAATCTCGTCTCGCCACTCGTGGAGACTCTTACGATTATTAATTAGATAAGTTTGTTACGATCGACCGAATTCTGCCGACGGTGCACGAACACACTTCGCCTGATGACGGATTTGGTGTAACCATACCGTTATAATGTAACTTCCATTCTTCTATTTTAGATAATGTTATGTTCAATCCAGTGATCTAAAGAAGACCCAGTATTCAGCAATGTACCTACATCATTAATTTTCGCTTGGCCTTGGTTAATCAACGCATAATTTAAACAAAAAATGTTGGTATTCATATTAACTGTGATTACAAAATAGCTATCAGTTACTTCAAGTATTTTCTCACTGATATTGTGGCTGCGCCTTAACAAGGAGCATACACTAGTGATGGTCGTTAGTAAATATCAAATGAATATCGGTAAGATTACATGAGGACTGTGACGAAGCGGTTAGCCAGAGACACCGACAGGCGACCAATCATTAACTCCTGCAAGGCCATACATCCTGGTCTGAAACCTTGGAACGTGCAAGAAGCTGTCACAAGCGGTTATCAATTTAATCGTCTTCCCAGGAGCAGTAATTTTTTTTATAAACACGCCGTGCCAAAATGAGTATATTAATTCCGATTTTCTTATATGAGTTTTCCTGTTGACTGTTTTAGCACCAAAAACCTTCTGAGGTCAGACAACTTAATGTCTTTACTATTAAAGAAAAGTTCCTTTTAATGTAGAACCAACCGCCTGTCTAGCTTCCTTGATCCAGACAGTATCTTACTAAAAGGCGGTACTTTATAGCGAGATACCTCTAGGATGGAGTGTAAAAGCCCTTATTAACTCGTCAAGGTTGTTTTAAAAATAACCTTGATACTTAGTTGATCGATATCAGTAAAACATCGATTTACTTCATTTTTCCTATTAACGATAACTTCTTGCAATTACCCACTATGCAAGGTGATGCTTCAATAAGCGAAACTTAATCACGATGATAAAAACCAAATGACACGCTTTAATAGTGTTGCGAACAATGGATATTAAAATTTTATCGATAAATTACACAGCGTTGTTTAGCATACGGTAATAGATTGCAATGCCTATCAAATTTAATGTTAATTATGCGTCTATTGAATTTGAAATATGAATCATGTTTACATAATCCAGCTAATGCTTGATTGTTTGAACAAAACAGATTGTTCAGGTTTCGGTTTTCACGTTTACGTTTTATTATATTTATACGAAAAATTATATAAGCTTGTTTAGTATAAATAATGCACATTTATATTGCGGTTTAGTTTGACCATATCACAATTTCTCCTTTATATATTTTTCCTTTGCGTTGACATACCTCAGCATTTGCTCTAAATACATAGTTTCACAGCTAGTAACGTCACGATCGCTCATAAAGTCACGTCGCACATAAAAATACATACACGTTGCGGCAAACCGTTTAAATTGTATCGATACGGCTCACATACGTGTTGGCAACACTACATAATCCGCCCGCGGCCTGTACTCGAGCAAATTATACACTGCATCGCTCACTCTTACAGTTTGCACCTCTCGGTCGTTTCGCAAATTTATATGAATCATTATTGGGTTGAATTATAGCGTGGCGTCGTGCCGAGGGACCGCCGCTCATGGACGTGAGAAGACGTTATTCCAGGAGATGCGTGATTACTGAATTGTTACTATTAGCCTTTCACCTTGGTGTAGAGTTGTGTGTATGGCTCCCAATTTGCACTTCTGACGTGAAAGGATAATTATGTTTTGAGTGTTTGCATTCTGCACTTGATGGTGCGTGTGCTTATTTAACAATATAGGGGATTGAACTTGCTTTGCTGATCTGGATGTTGTAGATATTGTTTATACCATGTTCATTTTGTTATTTGCTAGAATGTTTTGATTGTAAGCCAAAACAGACTATCTAAATGGGTGGTAGAATAGTCTGTAGCCTCGTCGTCTCGTGCTCGCGCCATTTTGTTCTATGGGTCGTGTTTTCGTTATACTTCTCGTTGCTCATTGAATTCTGGTATTTCCATTGATAGTAGGTATCCAGGTAAGGTATTGCCGTATCCAACAATTCCTAGCTCAGTGTTTAGAGCGCATCAATAACGCATAGAGGTGTTATCAAGTTTCCTTTAAAGCTGGTTAGTCCTTACATATCGTGCTTGACCGTGCATTGTAACAGTAACGAACATTTGCGTTCCCATACGGATTATAGTACCTACCTATGCACCATTGAGGCACTAAATGCATAGGTACCTACTGGTACATACACCAAGTCTCTAGTCATAAGAATTATTATAATTTCATTTAGTGTGGGATGAAGAACTGGCATGGTTCTAAATGCTGATGGTCGTTTGTGGTTATATTTTCGGCTTAATCTCATGTTTCTGAATAAATATCTAGTGAGTATAATCTATACTATATAGGGTCAAATTAAATTCGCTAGCGAAACCCCGCAGACGTGATGGGTATCGATATCCAAATACGATTAAATTACAAGAAAAAAGATTTGATGTTTTTGTTAAGGGATAGTTTTTTTTACTTGAAGTATGGGTTGAGAAAATATATTTTATCGTGTTAATATAATACAATATCACGATACCAATCACGTCAATGAAGTTCTGCACAACAATACTGATGTTTTAAACTTATATTTAAAATAAATATATCTAAGTGAAGTACTAAACGCGGTCGAAGACCCCACAACAAAAAACCATCAAATTAATTTCTTTTTTGTTTTATCATGTTTAGATATCGATATCCAACACGCTTGCGGAGTTTCGCTAGCTAATTTAATTTGACCCTGTATAAATAATATTTTATAGACGTAAAATTTATTTGTTTGTTTATAAGTTTGTATGTAGGGGTAATCTCTGAAAAAGCTTTTTTTGCATTTGATATTAACACCACGCTAAGACCCTTAGGAGCCGAGCAAAAAGAAAAAATGCCGAGTCGCGGGCAGACGATGTGATACGACGGGGTGTGTTGAGGGAGAAAATTTCACGCGGACGAAGTCGCGGGCAGAACTTAGTATTTTATAAAATATTGCTAAAATATTATTTTATAAAATATTGCTAAAATATTACTTTATAAAATATAGCTAAAATATTACTTTATAAAATATAGCTAAAATATAATGTTTTAAAATATTGCTAAAATTTAAATATCTACTATTTTTAGCTCCCAAAGTGACCACTTTAGTTAATTTTTGTATGTTCAGAATTTTAATGAAACAAGTGTAGTAAAGTGTAAAATTGTTGGCCGGAGCTGTAGGCCGAAGAAATTTAGCAATTTACTTAATAGTCCGTTCTGCTGTTTATTGTTTTAAGGTCGTTTAAGTTCGAAAACATAATTTCCTTGAACAATATTCGGACTGCTTCATTCCTGAGTGGTCCAATATTTGGGCAATATTATTGCTTTCTTTGACTACCTGTTCCATTTATTTAAGAAACCATAGTCATTTTTTTTTAGTTCCTGACGGAACAGGCAAAGGTCTGAGACCATGCTACCTAGTCATCAGTTAGCATTTTTCTTGAGTTGAAATTGAAACCATAGTCAGTAAAACAATATCTGTTACATTTTAAGTTAAAGAAACACAAACTCCTTTGAAAACAAATACTTGACAATGACATTCATTGAACGACATTACCAGCTCAATAACCACAAAATGTCGTACGTAAATGTTCAATATCTTTTCAGTTTCCTCGTACTATTCACATTATTTCAGACGGTTAGAACCGACTCCGACGATGTTAAAGAAGAAACACTCGAAAATAGTTTTGGAGAAACTGTCGGTCAGGACGTGAATACAACGGCTCCTACATCTTCAGTAGACAATAAAAAATGTGATAATTATGAACTAAAGAAACAATACATGAGAAATTTTAACGTCAATAAAACTTTAAACAATGACAATAATCAAATTGAAGTGCCTCCGAGAAAACCAAGGACTCTGGAAAATAGTTCGACTGGCTTCGGAGTGGAATGCCTCTCGTGCTTCGCAAATTCTAGTTCATACAGCTGGAATTGCTATGCAGGCCGTTCGTAAGTTTTTTTGTCAAAATAAGGTCTTCATGTCATAAAATCAAAATCAATCAAAATCAAAAGTCATTTATTCAAATTAGGCTGAGAATCAGCACTTTTTGAACGTCAAAATCACATATTACATGGAGATCATGAACTGGTTTCCACGATTATAGTATGTTATGATAGTTAGTTATATTATCAAAATATTATTCGCACATTCTAGTTTACTTAAAGTTTAAAGAATTTTAATGTCTAACTCTGAATGGTTGTTGGTATAACTACCATGATTGGTTGCAAAAAACTGATTTTTGCTGGCTGGGATATTGCTGTTACTTATGATTTTTTAAATTATTCTTTTTGAAGGTCCCAGTTACGACTTCTATGGTAAATGTTTACCTCATAAACACTTTCTATCGTCATGTATTTTTTTATATTTATTTAATGATACAGGACTGTATGCTCTTTACATTTTTCAGTGTGCCGTCAATGAAATGTGCTGACGCTGAGCACTGTTACATAGAAGTTAATCCTCAATACATAAAAAGGGGTTGTGTATTACCTGGAAGGGTAAATAGAACATTTGTATGCAAATGTCCCCTTTGTAATGACAAACCTTCTTTCGACGTCAACCATTATGAATATAAGCAACTCAACGATTGGGAATATGATAACGCTCGACTTCAAACACCTTTATTAGGAATGGATCTAATGTGTAAAGTTTGTGAAACTAAAGGGACAAATCCAACGTCTGACAAAAATTGTAGGGTTGGCAAAAAGTTAGTGAATGTTCTAGTATGTTTTCATCGTAAAAATTTAGTAAATAGTAAGACTGTTTCAATTTATTAACAATTTCGTATTCATATTTTACAGCGCCGATTACATGGTATGTGCACGTAAACAACTTTGTTACACAAATATTGATGATGAGACCGATTTTGTGTCAAGAGGATGTACGGATAAACCACTGTTTAATTCAATTTATTTCTTTTGTAATAATACCAAATGCAATAGTGCGGAATTCCCTAACCCTACACAAAAAATGAGGTTACGCGCAGAAGCAATACACCTAAAGGATGATCGTGATAAGAAGGGGAAAAAAGCGTTAACGAGTTTTGGTTCAAAAACATGCACTACTGATTTCTCCTCAATGTTCATGATCATAATATCGACATTAATACAGTATATTTGATTTTATCTTACATACTAATTATTAGCACCATGATATTTGAATGCTTACAAACTGCTTGCCTGAAATAATTTTGTTGAACACTGTGGACTGAACATATTCTTTCAAAAGAGTCCGTCTATGAGTTACCTACTTTATCATTTGACGTCCCATAGATTATACGTCGATACTTCAATTTTGGTTACTGACAAGTTTATGATTCTTGTCAGTGGTTTCGGTAGCTCAACAATGAACGGAAAATTAATTTTATATTCAGTTTTGTTTATATGTATAATATACGTAAGATGCGAACAAAAAGAAGCCCCAAAAAGTAAGAAACTCCCCACTCTACCATACTTTAGACGAAAAGTAGAAGAACTTGGTGACGCAGATTTTTTAGAGACGACAGAAACTGATGATCCCCAAAATTTAGTGTCATTTCTGGTTAAAAATGTGAAAGAAATCTTCGACGACATTGTTGATACTCCAGAAGCAATAGATAAAGAAAATGTTATCACCTTGAAAAAAAGACCACCGATATTATTTATATCTAATACGAGCACAACGCCCCATAGTTCCTTATCTACTGTACTAATTAAATCATTACTTGATTTCTTTACTTCTGAAGATATTATGAGTAGTAGTAGTAGTCTTCCTACTTCTACGCATACAAACGATCTGATGCTAAATGAAAACTTATCTCTTACTACTTTGCTAGATGAGAAACAATCACGTACCGAAAATATTGAGATGAGTACAAGGAGCGAATTCATGCAGCTTGCAAAAGAATTTAAATTTAATTCTAAAGCCGATAAAAAGGAACGGGATGTTACTACAAGCCGTCGTAATACCACGGACGCTGATGTAGAGTTGAGTGATCCGAGGCGTTCGTGTATAATGTGCAACAATGTCGCGGCCGAAGATTGTAATGACCCCAGGAATAAATTGTGAGTATGCAGTAAATAGTGCCTGTAATAATTTTGAAAAACTAGCTCAATCTAGGATAGTCACATCCCACTAAAGCCTTAAATGACTTTGAATGAGCTTTCATCTTGAAAATAAACACACACACCAAATATTTACCACTAGTGTATTCAAAGTTTACTCTTTTTATTTGCAATTTGCTTTCTCTGGTCATTATTGAATTTTCAGAATAACGTCGGTAATGTGCGAACGTGACGATGATTTGTGTTATTCGCTGCACACACCTTTTGGAATAGTCGATCGTGGATGCTTCAACGTAAATCACAATCTCACTACCTACGTGTGTTCCTGCAATCTGTGCAACTACATATCCATTTCTGAGATGCCGTTTATGTTCGCTAAGAAGCGAGATTGGGTCGATAATATTATCGAGCTCTCACATACAAAGCATTTTAGAAAATCTGTGTTTAAGGATATGTCTTGCTTGAGATGCGAAGTTAACACGACCACCAGATCTGGAGATATGCTCGATAGTGCGAACTGTTTAGAAGGAAACATGTAAGTTAGTTCCATTGCGTTTACAGGTTACTTAGTTTCTTATTTAATTTTAGCTTGACATTTTATGACATTCTAACTAGTATTTTAATAAATATTGAGAGCAAACACGATGCAGTAAAACTAGCGGATTGTATTTTGTGATCCTATTTGCAATTTGGTTTCTATGTGTTGAAAAATCAATTTTTTTGAACATTTCTATGTGACAAGAGGCTTATATCCCACAGATGGCTTAACAGGCTGATAACTTTTACTAAGGCATCTTATTTTCAGTGGTAACTTACCAGTGGAAGACTGTAACCTTGATGAGATTTGTGGAGTAAAAGCGCTTAGAGCAGACGGTTATATCTGGCGAGGTTGTGTCAAATCCCCGCTTTACAACTATTGGTGGGCAGTCTGCGACCATGATCTCTGCAATTATGATACCCTGGTTACCCTCTACGATTTCATAATTTAAGACTAACAGTAATGACTTTGTTTTTCTACCAACATTTACTTTTATTCAATTTTTGTTTAGCAAAATATATTTTGAATTATCTTTTTTTTTGTCTTTTTTTTAAATTGCTTTCGCATGTATATCCCGAATGGTTAGGCAGAGTGAAAGCACCCATATTTCAGCAGTTATGTTTAGGTCTCATATAAGGCGAGCCTATTGCTATCAACCGGGCAGAGGTCCAGACTCCAGGCTGCTTCTGGGAAATTCCTATCGAAAACCCACCTTCAGCAGTCACATTTGCGACCACTAGATCTATGAAACAGCCAGTGAGGTAAAGTTTTATAAGATTAGATTTAAATTGATATCTTTATTCGCTCTTAATTCTGCCCTATGTTTAGTTTTGAAGGTAGTTTTTGAAATACCTACGTACTATCTTACATCTAAAACTTGCCTTCTTAAATTGTTCTTAACAACTTAAGAACCTCCCAAGAAGAAGTAGTATTTAAACGAGAGACTGTAAATTAAAGTTTTAAGTGACAAAAATAATGAATTTACATTGTAGTATTACTAAGTGAGCGACTGACTGCGAGTGACGAGAAATCAACAGAACAGCAACTTACAAACATTAATTTGAGTTACTTAAAATACAAAATGAGAAGCTTCAGAATATTATGCTACCTACTATTTGTTTGAGTGTCAACGTTACGTCCTGCATTTCCAGGTCCACGCGGGCCTCTTTGGGTCTGGGGGCGGAGTGAGGTGTTTGCCTCCCCCCGCGACGTCTAATCTAAAAGGGGCGCGCGTGGAACACTACTCGCCGCCACCTCGGGTCCTGATATGTGGGGGGCGACGGACGTTCCAGAGTCAGTCGCCCCTGAACCCATTTAGGTGGGCTGGAAGAGGGCGTGTGCCTTCTGCGAGCCGGGTAAGTTGGCCTTAGTGCGGGTGGTGATCCCTTTCCGCAGCCTTTTTCTGCGAGACGACTGTTTCGCAGAAGAAAACCACCGCGTCCCAGGACTCTCTGCTGCTGACCATCGACTCGATTACGGCCGCCAGCGACAAGTCACTGCCTACTTCTGAGATGAGGGCACGGCGCGGCTCCTACCAAGTGGCACACTCTGCCAGCGTATGCCGCGCCGTGTCCTCCCGGCAGTCGACGCAGTGGTGACACCGGGCGTCCGGCTCGCTGTTTATGCGACACAGGTACTTCCCGAAGCAACCATGCCCCGAGAGCACCTTCGTCGCCCGAAACGACAGGGAGCCGTGCCTCCTCCCGAGCCAGCGCTCGAGCACCGGCCGGACCATAATAACCTAACCTCAATTAGAAAAATCGTCTCTTCTTTATTGAAGTTGCCTTCTCTGTATTTCTAGTCGCTCACTTAGTCATTTAGTCGCACGGCTAGAATTTTTATATCTGAAATGGATTAATCACAACCTACATTTAGTAAGCTCGTTCTGGATTTTATTATTAATCAATATTCGTCGTTAGTTTAGTAAATTTTTCGCTTACTCAAATTCATACCGCTCAAGTTATTAAAACAGTATCCCATCATCAGTCGCTAAGGTTTTTTTTATTCGTTCGTTTTATAATTCCCCTTTTTCATAACTGCGCATATTATTATGATATCAAATCACATTTCTAGTACTCTTACTTCCATGTTTTTAAGCGAGACTTTCCAATTGA
Source organism: Brachylomia viminalis (assembly GCA_937001585.2). Lineage (NCBI taxonomy): Eukaryota > Metazoa > Arthropoda > Insecta > Lepidoptera > Noctuidae > Brachylomia > Brachylomia viminalis. The sequence continues at coordinate 10,526,054 of OW443310.2, read as the reverse complement.
TGACGTCCATATTTATTCCGTTCAACATAAAAAGCAGACGGCGACTTGGGAATACTTTGAAGAAAGCAGTCGAGCTCAGAGGGGCAAGCCCTAGAGTCCTTAGGTACCCATAATCTAATTGAATTTCACGGTTGTGGATGCATCCCTTTGAAGGATTTCATCCGGTGGAAACATTTGTGGGCTCGCCTGTACTAAAACTCTGAACCGCTGATCTGGATATATGTATCGGAGTTCAATTTTACATTCGGGTGCATTCCGAGCCTGCATGGAATAGTTGATTTGAAAAGTTTTGTTTCGATTACCGTACTGTCTAGTTAGTTAGTCAATGGTATGGAAATCGATTCTAATAAATGTTCTCGCGTACAAAGATACATACAGTCGGGGAAATTAATTGCTAAGCAAATTTACTACCAACTTACAATTGTATTTTATTGTATAACGGGCTGTTGTCCACAACTCTACGTCCGAGCGCGTATATTGCGTACAGGCTCGGACAACTAAAACTACCCGTATATTCTAATCACAACTGTCATTCTCTGAAAATTTTATGAAATGGCTGTAAAACGAAAAATCGATCTATTGTGTCAGTTTGTAAAAAAATAATTTCCCTGAATTTAGATCAGCATGTAGATATAATAATTATCTAATTGTAAGAACATTTTATTCTTAGAATTCTGTAACATGATTATTCAGTAAATCAGCAAATTTACAGCTATGCTTTTGATATTGAACCATAAGAGAGATTATGTTGAATATTATAATTATGTCTGTCTATTTTCAACGCGTAGAATGTCTGGAATGACTTTGAGGAGGTAATATTTGATCATAGTACCAATAAGAAACGGGTGCGACGACCCCAAATAAATCGGGATAAAAGCAAGAGACTGAGCGATACTCAAAGGTACAATTAACAACAACCTGATCCAATGTAATTTTTTCTAATCAAATATGAAATTCTGAAGCAATGGGGGCCCAGTGGTAACGGCCGCGACTTACGAGTTGCAGGTCGTAGGTTCGAACCTAAACAGGCGCTTTACTTTGTGTAAATTATTTCATCACCATTGCTATGAAAACGGTGAAGGAAAACATCGTGAGGAAACCGACATGTCCTGGAACCAATAATTCGAAGACATGTGACATCCACCAACCCGCACTGGGCCCGCGTGGTGGATTACGGTCCACTCCCTCTCAACGAGAGGAGGCCTGTGTCCCAGTAGTGGGAACATTATAGGCTGATTATGCTGTATCAAATTCTGATAAACAAGAAATTCACAAAAAATCATGAGAATAAATACTTTAAAAGAATTTTATAACATACTTTATTATAATAATTTTACATACATTTAGAGAAAAATGAGGGTAAATCTTGAGAGCTCTTTTAAAAATAACGTATCAAGTCAAAGCGCTGTAAAAACTCAAGTGGCTTGCAGTGTTCTTTCTTACACTACTCCCTTAAGGAATACTTGGTTCAGTTGCTGGAGTCTGTACGACGTTGTTTTTAAATATTTTATCATAAAAAGAACGGTACATCGATTTTTTTTTGCATGCATATAAGGACGGAGAAAATTTTGCAATAACATTTTTCTCACAGCTATGGTTATAATACTATTGTGTTAGACTTTTAAGGCTTCAAGAAATAGTTTTTCAGAATCAGAATCAGAATCAGATCTTTATTTGCATAGAATGTAGGTACAGGTATAAGATGTACTTAAATTAATTAGATCGGCTACACCTTACGGCGTGCAAATTATTACAAAAATTAAAATATTATTAAAATCAAAACAATGTCAACAAAAACAAAAACAGACATTAAAACGAAGTCAAACCTTAGGCGTACAAATTATTACATAAATTAAAATATTAATAAAATCAAATTAATGTCAATAAAACAAAAACGGAAATTAAAGTGAAGTCAATTAATACGAAATTATTATTCTTACGTAATATGGTTGTTTATTTACAGCCAATATTATACCATGAAACCTGCAGTACCTAGTGATCAGAGGAGTAGCGGTACCTACATCCATAGTGCAGGTAAGTACCTAATTGATTTAGTGCCTACCTAGGTCTACTTATATTTCCCTTTATTTTCATTCTTATTTTATATCCCCTTTTGTACCAAAATAATTGTATAACAGTTTTAGCCATTTTCATTAAAATATTTTTCTAATGTCACATTCATGACACAAACATGACGCAAAAAATAACAAAAGCACAAAAAAATTAGAAAAGGTTGTGGGAAATATGCGTCACATCGGCTATCGCTCAGTATTATGCTGCGACCCTATGCAAGACAGAGCCCCAGAGCTGGTTTTCAGCGACAGCCGGCGCTGACGTAAGGACGTCGTCCGGTGGAGCAAACAATTGTTAGGACGCTGTACCAGTACAGCCTTACAAGTGCAAAGACCACTGAGACCCTGGCAAGCATTGGTATTTTAGGAAAATAAAAAAAACTTCTAACAATTTGTGTTGGTTAGAAACGCAAATCTAAACGGTAAATAAACTTAAGATACTTAACATTCTTCTTTAAATCATACCTCTTAGACTCGTCTGATTAACGTCATACACTTCTACCACAATTGGAAAATACATTCGAGTTGGTTACATTTAAAAATTTAATGATATTACTTCAGAACGAAGAGAGGTACCATAAGACCATTCTCTATTACATTGGAGTTTTCCACAAACTTACCTTGATATTTCAAAAATGCTGATGTCAAAACGTATCTCCCATTACCTACCTGGCTCCTTGCCTAGATCTAAAGGACTTTGGCTTTAGGCCAAAGAAATAGTTGATTTTAAGCCTTGACCTTAAAGAGAATTCAAGTGTTCTTAAATTGGCTTCATTTTATTAAGGCTACATTTTTTTTTTACTTACCTTTCTTGAAGTTCTAGTTATATAGACAACCCCATTTTATGTCCAGAAAATCACTGTCCATTCCAAGGTTGCCGAAGAGGTCGCAGTAAGCTTTGGTAGTGAATAATAATCTTTTTGTAATGTTTAGTTTTGTGTACTTACCTACAATAAAGTATATCTATATAAATACTGACTGACCGGTTGGCGCAGTTGGTAGCGACCCTGCCTTCGGAGCCGCTGGTTGCATGGTGCATGAACATGTCTGTTTGACCTGTGTCTGGGTGTGTATATGTATATAAGTATGTATATCAGTCATCAGGTTACCGTAGTATAGGCTCTGCCTAGTTCGGGACCTGAAGACCTTGTGTGGATGTTGTCCCATATTATTATTATTATTAAATAATTAAAGTTCCTCGGTAATGTTGTCTATATTCTATCATTAATTTAGGGTGACGGAAGTTTCAGATTACTGCTATAAATGAGCGAAATAACACGTGTTTTGGTTTAGTTTTGTAATAACACTGATAAGTGACTGAACAGTGGATGTCTTTCGGCTAAATGATGATAATATGATGACAGATAAATTAAGGCGTCAGCACAATATTGTGATAGCTCTACTAAACATAAACCCATTTTGTATATTTTCCTTCCTGTATTTTTCTCAACCAGTATCAAAATACTACGTAATCCCTTCTAAAATGATGTAAAAGCGTCGTTGATATATAATAATCCGATAAGTTACCTCGAACAGGGTATTAGCATGATACGCAGTCGGTACGTCCTCGTAATGACCACATTTGTCTTTATAATGAACTACTAGTCTGCTTTCGCTATACGACTACGGGCTTCCCTGACAATTCGCCAAAATATATAGTTAGTTTTACAAATACCCAGAACTGCTTTAATACTTACGGTAAGTGTATTTTGCCATTATAATGGCCCAATAAAATTATTTGTTGGCTATGTGAATGGCAGAATAATATTTTTGGGTAACTTACCAAATCTAACCATACTGTGGATGTAAATATTATATAGTACACAGAGGCCATTCGGTATGATAATATAAGGTGCTATAAAAATATCTGCCACGGCTGCAATGGGAGACAGTATTGTGTTTATAGATTACAAAAGTAAAGATAAATTATTGATTATTTGTCACATTTTTTTTCATACAAAAATAATTACGTATAAAATTGAATTGATTTTTTAGCATAAAACCATCCCGTAGACTTATAAGCTGTTGCCGCACCGCACCGAATTCATTCAAAAACGCCGGCGACGACATGCATAAACTGTTGCCATTCTGATCGGCCCCGCGCGCCCCTACCCCCACCCGCACTACCCCGTTCGTCGCAAGCGCCAGCCGACGCGACCGGGCGGTCGCCAGTCGGCCCCCGCGCGCCCCCACGCTCACCCGCACTACCCCGTTCGTCGCACGCGCCGTCGCCAGTTGCCATCAGCGTACGGGACTTTTTAAACGGTGTGTGGTACGGCGGTGAAAGGTGGATAGGCCGAGGAGGGCCAGTGCCGTGGCCTCCTCGCTCACGGGTTTAACCCCTCTAGACTTTTTTTTGTGGGGTCGTGTAAAGGACCTTGTGTACGGCCAAACCGGACATGACATTAGAAGTGTGGAAGAACTAAAAAGGCGCATCAAACGCGCATTTAGGCAAGTTAAAAGTGAAACGGACACATTAGATAAAGTGAAGAGACATGTACGTAAGCGTGCCTTCATTTATGTGCAACGCGAAGGCGGACTTGTGCAACAGTTTTGTAGATAAGTAGGTAGGGAGTGTGTAAATAACTGCAAATACAGTGCAATTGTTGTAAATAAGATGATTAACTTTTAAACACGCCAAGTTACTGTAATTTATCGTTATTTGATATTAATCTAAGTACCTATTGTTGGGGCCCTCAGCACCAGCGGGGTGCCTTAGGACCACAACAACAACAACAACCTATTGTTTAAAAATAATAAGAAAAAAATTGCGATTCTTACACTAACTTGACAGTCCAAAGCCTGTTTTAAGTGTGATGGGAAGTTTATCATCATAGTTACGTCAGTTTTTTGGAAGAATGCGGTAGCTGGTAAGTAATTGCACTTTTAAAACACTTGGCGTATTATTGCGTACCTAGTAGATTAGGTAGTGACGAACTAGTCAGCTGATATCAGTTTTCATTCAAAGACCAGATGGAAAGAGATAGCAGTTGTTTTCATTGACGAAGCGACCCATCGCGCGTAATTTGTGAACCACATTATGCAGAGTAGAGTCAATGTTATTTTAACTACTTTATTTTCTCAAATTGAATTAACTGTTCCGGGGTACGAAATTTCTTCACTATTGTAATCTATAAACACAATACTACCTCCCATTAAAGCCGTGGCAGATATTTTTATAGCACCTTATATATCTATCTCCCTTGATAAATTATGGGCGTGATTGAAGAACCTTTGCATGACCATTAATGTTATCCTAATTACATATTAACTTCTTACAACTGGAGATCATTACCATTGTACATCCAAAGGAAGATATTTGAACTCGTCAACACAAATTACAAGGTGTACCAGCAATCTGTCGGTTTGTTCAACACCAGTCGAAACTGAACAAAAAACATGATAATCACATCTCGAAGACGCGATCATTGCTCGCCTTTGCCTGTTTATAATAACAGTGTTTCGACTCCGAACGGATAAAATGGTAATGAGCGGTGTAGAACGTACGCTAGTTTGAGATGCCTTGCGGCTCTGTGCGCGTTTCTTTCAACACGTAGCGCACTGTGTGTTTAATGCCTAACGTTTCGATCAAAGGCCTCTGAGTGCGCCTGAAAGGATTCAAGGTTCGCAATCGCGTTGCCATAAACGAGATACCATTTAGCCAAGGGCAAACACACGGACGGTAATATTGTTTGGAGGATAAACTGCATCTATGAAGCTTTTGGAAAGGGAAAATTATAGCTCCGCATTTTACAAAGCCAGCCTTTTGAGTTACAAAAGTGTTTTACACAATCGCATTCTCTGTGCCGGAAAGGAAGTGGTTGTCCGATTTACGTGTTGTTTTGTTCAAGTGCATTTTAAGTTTGTTGCTAGGGATAACAAGAAAAAAACAACGAATATCAGGTGTGTATCCTGTCGTGCAAGGTGCTACAGTCCGTTGCAGAAAATTGATAGCCGTACATTTTAAAATGTTATTAGCAAATGATGATTGCGGCTCTTCTTGGGTATTAGTGAAACTATTGCACGCGTAGGTACATACTTGTGTGCCTGCTGCGACATTGTATAGTAAATGCTATAGGTTTTTTTTTGCTTTAAATTACACAAAATGTTGGTTATATTCAAAATAATCGAAATAATTATAAGATGATCTTTAATAAACATATCAGTATAAAAACACGTACCCAACCACGAACAGAAATACTTACACAAGTCCTCTGCCTTAATTATACGTAAAGGCGTAAAAATAAAACTAAAGCCCACTCGAACTAAAGTGTTAACGTTATTTATTCGTTTTTAACATTCAAAACACCGCAGAAGCTCGTGTAGCCGAGGACGATGATAAAAAATTGTCCCACTAATGAGACAACCAGCCACCCTTACTGGGCACCAATAAATAACCGTTCACCGAGCGATTTAACTTCGGCAATGAAAAATTAAACGATGTATCTTCGCAATTCGTATTGCGTTTATTCGAAGCGGCACTAAAAATAGCAGATTGCTTACGTATTACGCATTTATTTAAAAGTGACTTTTATTTGTAGTAGGGAAAATATCAGGTTGTGTTGGTACAAAAGTGGGTAGTTTGGCCCAAGGGGTTACAAGTTTCTGTGTCTAGTATTTGCATGTATTATGTATCGTGGACGTCTTTACATGCATAGATGTTACACATAATATGCAAACTTGTGCCGTGCTGCGAAGTTGAGAGCTACACTTTGACTTTTGCGTTTTCGTTTTCGTCAGCACTGCCACCGTAATTAATCAATGGTTATATTCTGCAGCTTCAGTTAACATAAATACACAACAAACTACGTTTTCAGACCACTTATTTACTTTGTTTTAATTTTTCAACATTTTGAAATACCTATCCGTCATATTAAACTAGGCATACCTTTTTTTATATTATTAAATAATTTTTTTTGGGTGGGAAATCATCAAATTACTTCTCCCGCTTTGGGCGGAGTAGGAGGGCGTGTCAGACTCTTACTGACTAAAACCCACCCATGCTCCTTCTGTTGCCTGTGCCAGGGGCCACGGTAACCCTTTCGGACTTTCCCGCAGCCCTGGCAAGCATCGGCCCTAGCGGATCCCGTCATTCGTGCTGACATCTCTTTGAGGCGCGCGTGGAACACAACGCGCCGTCGACCCGGGCCTGGTCCTTATCGGACGGCGAGCTAACTAGGCATACCTAGGGTATCTATCTGCTCGTCGTAAATATACCGAAAAGTTATATATAGTGTTTTATCTTAGTCTTATCATGATTTGCCTAGCCTTTTCCCCACTATTTTGGGGTCGGCTTCCAGTCTAACCAGGTGCAGCTAAATTTCGGTATTTTACATGGAGCGAGTCCCTACCTGACTTCCATAACCCAGTTATTGGGTAATACCATACCCCTTGTTCAGACTGCTTGTCAAACTTTCGGGCTTCTGACGTCCCGTAACGACTGTCAAAGATCGACGAATGACAGCCGGGACCAACGGCTTAACATGCTTTATTTATTTGGGACAAACCTCACAACAATAACTAAAGCATAGAAGGAAGCTAAATTTAACTAATATAGTCGTCTCTGTTTTCATACACACTCATAACAGCATTAGAAAGAGACAGATGTAGGTTGCTCAAAATGCAAATCGTCACAAAGCAAACGTCAATTTGGCTACCTTGGCTACCTTTATGATACTAAGTTTAAAAGCTACTTAACGTCTCAGGTTTTTGTCTATGACTTTGTTCATCGCATTTTTTCGTATAATGCTTATGGGCGCATGGGAGTTGAAGTGCTTCGTTGATTTTACGTGTTTTTGTAAAAATAGTACAAAATTAATAGTGATTTAGTGTAAATCGCAAAGCTTAAAGATTAAAATAATGTCCTGCATTATAGTGGGATGTAAATCACATTCATCCCGCAAAGAAAATGATGCCGAAATCATAAGCTTCCATCGGTAAGTAATCAAATATGGTAATTTTATCGGTTTTGTATTCTCACTGTAGGTTATTTTGGCATTTTTTCAAATTATTTGAGCTTAGTGTACACGGTAGTGTTTTGAAGTCAATATTTTATGCAATTAAATAATTCGATTCTAGGGAAAATATAAATTTTAAATCGGCAGATAAATATTTTGCAATAGTGCTTGCAAAAATAAACTATCGATAGAATATCGATAGAACTAGCGTCATCTAAATTATTACATTATTTTTCTTTACACGTAGTTTTGGGAAGGATTAAATATTTAAGAGTGAAATAAATACCTAAATACCTACGGTCTTGCCAGCAAATCGTACGTATGAGTAATGAAATGACAGTGGTCAAAAATCCGTGTGGCTCATGGTATAATAATTTAAACTCACGTGTGGCTATGATTTTTTTTGTCATTTTCAGATTTCCCTCCAATATTGATATGAGGCAAAAATGGATCAACGCTATTGCACATTTGCACGTAACTACTGGGAATGGAAAAAACAACATCGTATTTGTTCCAAACATTTCAGCGATGACTGCTTTATTAAAATATTGCTACCAACGTAAATTTTTGATGATTTACTCGAACATTCATTCGATAATGATGTATTGGATGATCATAGAAATTTGTTGATTAAAAATCAAAATCAAAAGTCATTTATTCAAATTAGGCTGAGAATCAGAACTTTTTGAACGTCAAAATGACATAAGACAGTCCCCCCAAAACGCCCACCCTTCACTACTTCCCAGTGCTTTAGCTGGGAAGAAGAAATGAAAGTGAAGTAAATTGATAAGCAAATAATATTTAACAATTAGAATTCATTATATCGCAAAATAATGATCTTCTCCTCTAGAAAAAGTAAGGACATTTCTAACAAAAACTGTAATTTTTAAAGGACAGTGATTTAAATTTTTTGTTACTTGTTCCGTGGCTAATCGCTCTTTAAAAATTATTTAAGCGTTTTCTTGGTAATTTCAATTTGTTAATAATTTATTCTGTGTTTATAAATAAATAAGTTGATCAGACAGAAGTGAGTTATTTATTTCACCTTAGCATATTTTAGATTTAAGAGCGTTTATACCTTATCAGTGGCAACGTCGCAATTTAGTGTCATATTTCGTGGTTATCAATTTTTATCATTTATTCGGAGCTATATTTTAAAAATCTGTTTAATTAACTTTTTAGAATTATGTGAAATCTGTGTAAAAGGTAAGAAATCGTTGCGTTTACAGTTCTATTTATAAGCAAATAATACATTGGAAACTTGCAGGGCGTTATTTTCATTGTAAAATAACTGTAATCATTACGATTACTTACTTTTTAAACACTTTCACGCAATTCTAAAAAGTTAATTAAACAGACTTTTAAAATATAGCTCCGAATAAATGATAAAAATTGATAACCACGAAATATGACACTAAATTGCGACGTTGCCACTCTTAAGGTATAAACGCTCTTAATGCCAAGGAGCGATACCATAAACTAAGAAGTCGATATCGGTATTTATTTTATGCATAGTCACATCACTAGCTAATACTCTTTTGTCTATGACAGCGTACACTTCAAATGTCCTAAAGCGCCTTCTATGCTTTAGTTATTGTTCTGAGGGACAAACAAACAGTAACACATTTTATCTGCGCAAATAATAAAAACAAAGATATTATATAAATGTTAAACTCACACCGATAACCACAGCATATACACTTTCCGAGACACGGAGGGGTCTTCCCGAAGATCGACTCGTGCGGCTGTTGTTACTTAACCTAACTTGATATGTTTATTTATTATTGTTTTATGTAGTTGTAGTAACTCCAAAACACAAACAAGGCCATTTAAAAGTTACCTCAACCAGAAAATTCCTAGATGAAATTACACGTTCTTCAAGCTGAAAGGGAGTAATAATGTCGGCTGTTTTTACACGATTGATTTATGTATTTTAAGTCGCCAATTTGCAAATATTTGTACTTCAATTAAGTGGAGTTATGAAGACTCGGAAGAACCGGTAACTTATTACTTTCGTTTTATTACGACAGACGTGGTTTGTTTCACTCAATTTGCCGCCTTTCTGTTGATACGAATAAATATTTGTCGGTATAAATTACTGTTCGGGTTCACGTGTGCAGTTTCTTGTAATTTCATATTTGCTTGTGGCAATTAATCAATGTGTTGTTGCTATAGGATTGGAATAATGTTGGGCTTCATTTGGGGATGAGTGGCCACGTGGAAGGTACATTTTTCGTGTTTACATAATATATGATAATTGTTTAATTTCCGTTGGATGCTCTCTGCTTGGAGCAGTTGTGGTCCAATGGAAACAGTGGCGACTTACGATTTGTCGGTGGTAGGTTCGATCCCAGACAGGCACTTTAATTAATGTAAATTATTTCATCACCACTGCTCTCATATCGGTGAAGGAAAACATCGTGAGGAAACTGGCATGTCCTAGAACCAATAATTCGAGGACATGTGACATCCACCAACCCGCACTGGGCCCGCATGATAGATTATGGCCCACTCCTTCTCACATTGTAGGCTGATTATGCTCTCTGATATACATTAAAAAAAAATCAACACTTTTAACAAAAAAATTATAGGTTTTAATTATTCTACGTATTACCATTTCCAACTTAAACTTAAATATAATTATATTCGCTTCTTTTAAACTTCACTCGGAAAATCACTATCATATTTTTCGTTTCGACCATCTCTCTTTATCTACATAAAATGCCGTCCCATAACGATCACGTTCAACACTATCGCGTGTGACCATTACGCGGTCAGGGAATCTCATAATTGTGGCAAGTTGACACGAAATTCAATAGCGTACGTTCAAACCAAAACCAACATTTTAGGAAATTCTGTGTTAATGTTCGAAATATTTCAATAGTTTTCGACGAGTACAAGATAAAGGAATGACGGAGCGAACGCTGATCGATATCACTAGTAATTAAGGTAATATTAAAGAAATCTCACCATATTATCAGGAATGCGGTTCCGACAGTGAAGACAGTAATGTATTGCTGACATAAAATCTCGAGATTTGGGTAGATAGTACCTCAATAGTTGGTTTCCGCCCATCGCCGGTCCTCATAGCTGAGGTTTACAAAAATGTGAAAAATTGTACAGATAACATCTTTTTGAGATCCATCAATGTCGATTTTTAAGACCTCTTTTGTTATTCCATTCTCTTTTACAATTGTTCTAGCAAGAGAATACAAAATTATTGTTAGATAGAATTTCATACCATATTACTTGTATGTTTAAGAAGTATGTGTTAGCTAAATAAATGAGTTTGAATTTGAAAATGTAAAGAAAAATAATAGAAAGCAAATCGTCTAAATTCCAACGATCCCTTTAGCTAAGTATACTATAAAACGAGTGAGAAAGTTTAACCCTCCGTTGCATCAAGTGCGTCAGTTTTCGAAGTTTACTTCCAAACTGTCGGTAACTTCGTTCAAAGCATACGTTATCCAAACATCATCACAGCCAACGAGATAAGATTGGAAGGTTTTATGATCGCATTAGGGAAAATAACATGTGTCAATAAGCTATAGATGGTGGAATTCTCTGGTACCATTTTATGCTCTCTCATATATTCCATCAGCTATTCCATCAAAATTTTATTACAAGCGGTGGCTTATTGTTGTATACGGAATCTATGCTTCTGAAAACAAAGATTTTTTTGGCAAACCGTACGTTTACGATGCATTTCGCCGAAAATAGACTGATGTTGATATAAGGGGAATCATAAAAGATGTTTCGAGGTTCTCTGAACGTTGCATGCCATGTTTTGTTCATGCGAATATATGGTTTAGGTTACGTTAGGTTATATATAACGGAAAGATTCAGTATTCGATGCTCCAATAAGGTCTCCTTTTGTATAGTACGGTAATTTCTCCAAAAAGCTAAGTATTTACTTAATAGGACTAAGTTATCCTTTTTGTTGCGTGGTCTGTCCAACTTGTGCACATCCGGCCATACCCTTTTACAGGTCGACCAAATGAGATACAACCTTTACATACAATCTACATAATAATCCGACATAGGTCTGTCGGATCCTTAAACCATGTGACGTCAACATTCTCCAAGCTCCTGCGGTATCATGATCCCAGAAACGTTCCAGTTTTTGCCGTCGACCATTTTTACAACCCGCGCCATGTAAAACGCAAATATCTTGTTCAGCTCCGTTTTTACGAGAATCCGCCGCGAACGGCTGTCATGCGCAAATGCATCCCGTTTTTTGCGAAAGGATTAAAAAATATGGATTTGAACACCGAAATGTTTGTTCTTCGAAGCCTGTAATCGGTTTATGTTGAGTTAAATGTTTCAGAAATAATGTCGATGTTATACGTACAACATCTGTGTTGAGATTTCACAGAAACCATTTTGATTGAAAAATATTTGAGGCAATCATCACAGATGAACCGACCTACTAAATTACGATTTGAAAAATTGTGCATTCTCTATCAATTTTACAACTTTCGACACTAACTGTACAAGATAAATTACATATAAATTACACTAGACAGTACAACGTGTTTTGATTCCCAATTGAAGTTCGGAAAACTGGTCGAGACTAGTAGGTGTTAATTGATTGCCCCAAAGCTCGAGGCTAACGGCTATTGGCTCTTTCCCATTACCTATGTTCAATGAGCTATCATCAAAATGTTGTGACTTACCCGCTATCATCCAATCTGGAGGTCATATCGGTCGATGTATTGATGTTTTATGCATTGTTTCGAATGTCAAGAGAACCATCAATCAGTGTACCTGCCTATACAGTTAGGTAGCACGGTTGTCAGTGAACTCATTGTATTCGTAAGCTTATTAGAATGTTCAGGTTATAGCATTGTGGGACGTGATGAAATGAAAGGGTTAGAGGCTTTTGTAAAATTGCATATTGTTGAGCAGTGCTCATTAAGATTAGTGTAATGTTATGGATGGTGTTTTTTCTCACGTTATTTTGTAATAAGACCGCAATGTTGAAGTTTGCGGTTCAGACTCGTTATTTTATAATCGTTTGGTTGTCGTATTGTTTCAAAAGTCGGGGATCATACATGATACGTAGATACATAATCTTCGTATATGTGAGGTAAAATTGCAGGGTCGAACCCTTTCGCAAAAATACACGGACCGTGTTTTACGCAAATTATTCTAATTTTCAAAATCGATATTCAAAAATGGATGGAATGGATATGGTTGAATAGTGTGCATGTAAATTTTAATTTTCTAAACTTGTTTGAGTTTATATTTGCATAGGTACTTTTAGTAACATTCGTGGCTAACGGAGTTTGATAGAGGACAAAATCTGTGACAAAACCTATGATGCTATAAACATTAACCACTTTTGCATGGTAAAACTTGTACTTAGCATATACTAGTACTTGGTAACGAATAAAATAATAAAAAGTACTGATTTTGTTCTAAATGTTTCGAAGACTGAATTATTATAAAGTTCATCGGTATTTTTAATGACACCATAAACTTAAGTAGCATTTCACCAACATTTTTCAACAAGCACAGTGACATGCATATTTAGCGACGAGCATCAATATTAACATAGGAGCTCTTCAAGCAAAACTACCATCCACTCACACTTTCTCAGCACCATTTATATGCCAATTACTTTCACCGCCAAGTAATCGATGTCCCATTGTATGTAGAGGACACTTCACCGCATAATATCGGACGGTTTTGTTTAGGGCCAGTTTACACTTGCACTGAATCCTTCATTGGCCACAATACGAAGACAGCTGAGTTATTAATGCCTCCGGCTGTGCCTCTTGTCGCTACTAACTCGAAATGTAAAACCGTTGACGCGCATCCATTAGGAGATTTTACCAGCAATTTGGAGAATATGCTTAGATTGGGTGCAGGATGAGTAGAGAATAATGTACATTGTGTTTTTTACTTAGGTACTATTGCGCTCACGAATGGTTAACCGTTTATCTGACAAAATTCTTTGAACTACTTAACGTGTGTATGTCAAACCCCTTCCACAAATAATTTTGGCGAATCACAAGAAGCTCCCAAAACTTGCACTAACAAAAATCTGCAAAGCCGGATCGGCGAAACCAATTAGTGGAGATAAAAGCAATCCTATTTCAAAGCATTAAACCGAGTTTTAAATGTAGATGGCAAATACTTAAGCTATTTATTCATTTGGATAATGCTAATAAATATGCGTAGTTAGTAATCTAGCAGTTTTACCTCTTCCTTCCTAGAGAGACTTCTATTCTAATAATATATAACTCAAAATAAAAACCACAATTCAGATAATTATACCTACTTATTTGCGATTTTAACGTAACTATGTAGGTAAAGTGAAGTCATTAAAAGCTGATTAAACACTTACTAAATGTTTTGTATAATTTACAAATTAATTCTTTTTTGTTTCATTTCGCTTATTTTATTAGATTAAACCTCACCCTTACAATCAGTAATGCACTTAATTGATGAAATATAAATACCTGTTTCTAATATAAAGAATGGCTTCAAACCGATTCAGAGTAATTATTTAATCAAAATATATCTAACATAAAATGTTGCGCACTTAATAGCTTACAATAATTTGTCTTCACAAATAAACTGTAAGTATTTTCTGCAAAAACCACAAAGGTATAATACATGCGATCCCCAATTCCAAATACATTCTCGGTGACATACCGACTCTCATAGCATTAACTAAAATAAAAACAAATTATCAATGTAGAATGCCTAACCGATATTACTACTCACGCCCATAAATACGCTGTCCACAGTAGAAACACAGGTATTTGTGCGTGTGTGTGTAAGGGGCGGGTCTAGCTCTGCGTTTAGACTCCGGGTGCAAGCGATAATGGCCTTAGAGGTGATGCACCCAAACAGTCCACGACTGTACTTCAAATAAATCGTAACAGGCTGAAGAAGTGTCAAAACTCTTTGTAGTAGAATGAAAACACTACCATCAATTTAAAAATGCACTGTATTTTAATTTTTACTTTCGTGCACTGGACTGTACTTTTACGATAACAACGGATATTTTCCGTTCAACCCTTTTTTCGTCACGACTTTTCTTCTGTCACGTTGGTTGACTGAAAATAGTTTCAAGGAACTGAAGTTCAAAACTATAAATGTTTTTCTACTACTCGTTGCATTGCAGACCAAGTTTCCATTTAGTGTTCGGTAGTTCTGCATACTTATCAATCACAGCATCATTTCATCTAGTGGCTGCTGCACTAACGATCAGCGTCCATTGGGCAACAACAATCACTCGGACACTACGCGTCGGATACAACACGAACAAGACACGAGACAATTATGTACGTCGCCGCGGGTTCGCACTTCTTTTATTTGTTTCCAGTGTGCGTCGCCCTTTACGAAACTTTGTAGCTTTTTGTGGGTGATTTAAAATGAATGTAGACAATAATGGCAACTAAGATTCGTTTTTTTTTTGTAGATTTACAACGTTTTTATGTGACAGAAAGTTGCAAAATAATCATTAAAGGGCAGAGTTAGGTTCTATTTATAAACCTGAATGCAACTTTTAATTTTGATTTTACTATGGAGTAGGAAAGAGGCTGACTAAATTGCTTTTAACCAGACTAATTATATCAACTAGTAGTATTTGTACCTACGAAAAGACCATCTCTCGTTACGGGTACTCTACATAAATACGAAAAACTTTATTCCGTCAGTCACAAATACGAATTTCAAAATAGCAATGTTCATAATTCCGAATGGTTCAAAATTCCTAATATAACAACTCTGATTTATCATTCATCCCATTTTTATAATTCCAAAATTTCAATATTCCTAACGTTTCCTATTCCTATTCTCAAAATACCGAGTTTCAATAGATCGAATAACAAAATGTCCGATTTAATGATAATTAGAAACATCTAAAATACGAATTCCGATTATTAAAGTACCGATTGATTAGAATTATAACTGGATAGCAGTACCTATATTGGTTCTCATTTTAAAACTATGATTGTTTACATTTCAATAAAAATATTTTCTTTCACTTGTCACAGTTCTAAGCTAACCTATCCCAAACGATTCACCAACCATAGAGGGGATCTGGCGCTCGGCGGCCGCTACCGCAGCACGCTCGCTTTGCTCGCTCGCCTTCGCGCTTTTTGGTCACAGATCTAACCTAACCCAAATTATTCACCAACAATATAGGGGGTCTGGCGTTAATGGTCACCGTTCTAACCTGACCTAATCCAAAGGATTTAATAACAATAGATGGTACCCGAAACAGGTAAGTATGTATAAGGAGACGTAGAAAATACAAAAAAATATAATATTAATACACAAATATTAATAACAAAGTAGAAATACATTAAATGTTACTTATAGATTTTGAATGTATATGCGTAACTGAATATAATACCAATTGAATCAGAATCCCAATTTTAGCAGTTTATTCGAAGTATTGAAAATCGGAATGTCGTTTATCGGACCAAGAACCCATCAAGCCTTTGATTCTTCGAACGTATGAACATCGGAAAACAAACAAATCGCAATTTACTACTTTCGGTAAAATAATATTCGTGGTTTTTATTAATAGACATTATAATTTTGACGACACGGTTGGCGCAGTGGTTAAGCGATTGACTGCTGCGTTACGTATCGCGGGTTCGATCCCCGCACGGAACAAATATTTGTATGACCTGCATGTAGTTGTTCCGGGGCTGGCTGTTTGTGTATGTGAGTTTAAATGTTTGTAAACGCACCCACGATACAGGAGAAATTCCTAGTGAGGGGCAACGTTATAATAAAAAATAAAAAAAAATCCTAGGTATTATGAAATTCGGACTTTTGAAATCGGAATAAAATATTTCGGAGTATTTGGGTGTTCCCCTCTCGTTACAGCACTCAAGCGTGAGCTTTTTTAAGTTGTTAGGTACATTATAATTCGTACCGATATGCAAAAAGTGTAACCACTTTTCACAAGTCCACTGTTGTAAAATTTACCATAATATTATTCTGTATAATATAATGATGCAAGGGTGAGCATCTACAGCAGCACCAGTCGTGTTTGTGGGTTTAAGAGATTTATATACGAACCTAAAACAAAACATAGAGCAACAGCTACGTACGCAAGTACGAACGTAAATACTTGAGCTTTAAAACCGCATACACAACACTTTGCTGTCCCATTTGCATGCATTTTGGTATAAAGCTAAACAAAAATAGAATCTACAAACGCTTTTAGCCTATAAAAACAAAAGACATCGCTCACGAGTAACAAAGCGCGACTTAACACATTGTTCCGCGGCGTTCGTTTTGTCGCTATAGCAATGAAAACCGAAGTGTGACTGTTTCGATTCGCATCGGCGGCTTTTATTAAAATTCTCCTTATTTGTTGGCGGGTGGTTTTTTGCAGGAAACGTCAGACTAACGACGGGCCATGTCTGCGAGCTTTCTAGGGTTCCGCGTCTTAAATGGCAGCGTATTTTCTTCAAAAGCGCCGTATCTCGCCTTACCTAGCTTTTCCTTTGATAATAACTTCCAAGAAAATTTTATCTTGTTAAATAATATTTCAAATAGCTTATCTGAAATGTTCAAACTTTGGAAACTGAAATTATAAAAAAAAACAAAAGAAAAGTTATAAAGCTATACTTTTATAACAAGAACAAAACTTCAATAAATTCTAAAAGATTTACTTTAGCAGTAACTTTCGTAAAAATAAATATGGTAGGAAATAAATATACTTTCCCTAGGTACTCAAATTATATTAACTTTTGAAAAATACGTTCCGTTTCCACCCACCCCATCTTAGACACTTATATTTCGTCGTCGTTTTAGAATATGCTTTTACCGTCTCGTTAGAGATCCCTGCACGTCTGAAGGGGTATTCACGATGCATGTACTGCCGCAAAATATTCCCAGACGTCTCTGAAAACCACTAGAACGCTGTTAAAGCTTTTTGTTGCTATCACAAGCATGCCGCTATCGTGTTAACAAACACTTTTAGCAAATACCTTAGTTAGACATTCCTCACTGGCTCCAGAATTGGGGTACAAATTCTAACACAATTTTAAGTCAATATCGACATTTTACCTTTTGGCTTTCAATTATGCCGAAACGTGCTTTCTGTCTTGTCGGACCGAATTGTGCTGATTCTATAATGCCACTCATACATCGTAAGTGACTTAAACGTGTCAAGGCGTGAATAACTCGCGTGTACTTTTCTGGAAGTCCCGCTTTAAGATTCCTGTTGGAGAGAATTTCTGTTTTAACAGCCAATTTGCCCTGAGGAAAGTCCCATTAAAAGAACTTTGAACGTCAGTACCTTCCGGATTGTAAGCTTATGTCTCCCAATTTGTGGATCTTCACGTGAATTCAAGTTCGGCGTCATTTGTAAAAGTTTCGGTTTTCTTTTGTTAGTCAGCACCTTACTTTTGTTTGTTTTTTTCGGCTTCGGCACTTTCAGACGACTCTGTATTTACCTTCGACATTGTAATCTGAAGGATACAAGAGTTTACTTTGTCTGCAGGATTCTTATATAATGTAGCAGTGGCTTTGCTAGCAATATTGAGTTTACTATTCTCAAATATGTCTACTTCCGTCATTTTATTGAAAACAATATACCCAGTTCCGGCAACACTGGTAAAGAATATCGCATTTTGATATTCGAGCTGTTCTTACTGAAATAAATCACAGTAGCATTCGTTATTTCAAAACATCACTTTGTTAACGCAATGTTTTCATTGTTTCTATTCGTGTCTATCCAAACGGGATTAATGGCGAATCCTCAGCGCTAAATCACCGCGAGGTCGTAAAAAACACCTGTCGCTACTGTGAATTTCAAGTATCAAACTTGATCGGGGGGAAACACTACTGTTTTGTGCCGGATATTTTTATTGCAAAAGGTCGAAGTTTCTGATTTAAGCGTTTCGATTTTTGATTCGTTATTGCTCTTCGTTTGAAGTAGCAGTTGCTTAATGTCTAGAAGTATTTATTCTTGAAAGTTTAAAGTTGTTGATTGCTATTTTTATTGGATAACTTTTAGTTTGTAATTGCTATTTGATTCGAGAAATTCTCTTTTGGGATTGAGATGGAATTATAGTTGAAGAAAAATACATTGTATTTGCTAATCGGGTTTTGAATATTCAATCGGGTTTTATAAAGAAAGCTTAATAGCTTTTGTTTTTAAGTAAACAAGTTTTTGAGCTTATAAAATACACTTTTATCTAAAATGTAATACACAATTTACTCACAGATTCATAACAATAATAATACAAAATCGCCTTCAGATCAAGTAACACTCCACCAACCGCTACAACACACACCATAATTCCGGAAAACACTCAAATCTATCTCAATAACGTCAGCCATAGCGTACACTATAATATCATTATCCAACAAAGCGCAATCATTTTCATTCTTCATCACACAAATCCCCACCCTTTATAGGGTGTAAAAGACGTTTATTTTCTGCAAAGCTGCAATCTGTGTATATTTTCCCGCAGGAAACAGTTTGTTTATTGTTTAGATTTCATGGCCCACTCACGGCGAATGCTTGCCAAAAGTCGTTAACACTATACAGACACACTTCGTAAATATCTGGCTTGTGTTTGTGATATAAGTGTTAGGTTGTCGAATGGTTGATATTTTAGAGGAAGCTTCGACATTTCCGATATGTAGTACATTTCGTTTCATATCCTCGAACGGTTAAAAATTACGCTAGTTATATTGCTGCTCTTTATCGTCCCAGTTCGTAAACTGCCACCGTTAGAAAAAAAAATCTAAAGATGGTACTTTTGCCACTATCTTCACGCTCAGTGGATGACCGACGTATTGACAAATCAAAAAAACTCCTTTTCATCTCCACAATATCAAAATTCAACTTGGTTGCATTTTTCAAAACTGAGAAGTTTTCATTGCTTTCTTGAGCTCACTCTTTACAAAACAGTAATGTAGTTTTCCTTCCACGAGTCATAGTTCACCACATGAGGAAAAAACTACTAGCTACATGTTCACAATATAATTTCTTACTGAAACCTCAATCAAGGCTTCAAAGGCAAATTCCCTAAACTCAAAGAGCCAGAACACTACCTCCAGTAGTACCTCCAGATAATATGTGTACAATAATCTAAGACACGACGAATATTTGGGTCAAAATTAATTATTTCAATATAGTGCGTGTTGAATGTGCAATTTACTGTGCGGTCCAGGGGCCACACATCATAACGGCCAAAGATATTTATATGGGTGATATAAATTAAACTCATGTACATCGTGGGCTACGGAATACAAGACGTTGGAAGCTAGCCCGACCTTAATACCACCCTAAAGCCTCCAACCGATGTGCTCAGAACAGTGATGTAGTGTTAAGAGGTAGCGGGAGCGATATGTGTTGGAGTGAAACTATCTACCTTCGCCACCGTGCATATTTCTGCTTGAGTATAGTTTTCAACGTTTTTGTTGGTACTTGTATAATTTGGCGTGTGCTAGCTATGGCAAATAATTGAATTTATTGTTTTGAATTTCGTAATGTGTATTACTTACTACTGTATAAAATCCAGTTCTTCTAACTGAACAGAAAGCTGTGCTGCTGGGGAGTTTGTTGCGCCACTTCTTCTTCCCAGTTGAAGCACTAGGAAGTGGTGAAGGGCAGGTGTTTTGGAGGACTGTCTTATGTAATTTTGACGTTCAAAACGATTCTCAGCCTAGTTTAATTAAATGACTTTTGATTGACGTTTGATTTGATTTGACTTTCAGATTACTTTTGCTTAACATATTTGGCGATTGATGCTTTTATCATCACCAACGCCCTTTCTCAACGTACTGCACGTTCACTCTTTTTCACGTTATTCTTTTCTATTTTGCGTCAATCTCAACCAGTTCTTTCAGTAATTCATCGACTATCCTGCGTTTAGGTCTATTCTGTCACCTATTCATCTTATCACGAACTTCCTACGCTCCGTTGTTGCTTTACATACAAAATGTCAATAAGTGTATCATCTTCTCTGACTTAAAGAACCAGCTGCGTAAGCCGCATAGGTAGTATTAGGAGTATCTTCACTTTATACAACACCTCAACCTCAAAATCGCTGTATATTCCACTGTCTCTCCCGCAATGAATAGCAGCCTTAATCATGTTATGGAGTTTGGTGCCAAAGTCGCAGAATAATGGTGGTTAAGTTTCAACCACGCTCTAATTCACGCTGGTTCGTTCAGTAGACTAGTGTTATTATTGAAAATAGTAGCAGATTGTTCGGAGTTCATTGTTATTTGCGTTCCAACGTTTTGAACTACCGTGTTATTGATTGAGTTACCATATGAAAAATGTTAGGATTTTTTGGTCAATTTAGAATGAATGCAAAATATAGTGTTTGGATGCTGGTGAGTATATGAATGTTCAATTGGGAATGGTTGGTTTTGATAGAGAATAGCTTCAGGCAAATTTAATCTTTGTAGCGTCTGATGTTGAACTAAGAAGCAGTGTCAACCTTAATAATTAGAACTTATAAGCAACTTTATAAACTTTTTTATTGAAATCAATAACCCACCCTTAAGCGACGGACACAGCTTGAAACTTGATATTACTTCGAAGATCCAAATACAATATATTAAGAGATTCATGAATCTGACAGCACTAAAAGTTTACCCAACGAACCAAAACCAGGTCGTTTAAAGAAAATTTCGCAAGTGAGCTTGGAGATAATGATAGTTGAGAGGTTGGGAACTCAACATCCTACCTATAAAAGCTTTTCAGGAAAATGAGCTGTAATGACAGCGAAATCCACTTTCTGGTCCGATGTTTCTTTTTGCTCAATGCGTTTAAGGTAAATGTTGAAAATGGAGTCATATGAGAGCGGTTTACGCAAGGATAATTCTGAAAATTATTTCATTTGCTGTTCATAGAAATGTGATTAATTATGGTATTTTTGTTTATACTTTCATACTGATAAAGACAACCATAATGCATAATACTATTAACCTAGGAGTTGGTACTAAACCCTGAACTTCGAAGCCATTATCACTAACTTTTTGTTTAAGACGTCACGAAATCAAATTCTTCTCTTCTTGAACTCACACACTGTTGATAAATTATGTTATTTCTGTATTTATATTATTATTTTGAATTAAATATATATTTTTTAAATCGTTGTCTACATTTCTTTTTCATTTCTCCTTTCACAGGTCTGCTGGCAGAAATGTCTTAAGAAATAAACAGTACTTTTGTACTCAATAGTAATATGTCGTATCTGTATCTATTTTACTGTGTGTAAATAAACAATAACATAATAAAGACCTTCCTCAAACGCAGCATTTTAAGGAAAAAATATTATGTTTTTCTTCAGAATTTGCATAAACACATCAAACTCAAAACAACAAATCCAACAAAGATTACAAGCTTCTACTTTAATAAAACAAAATGAATAGTATTTTAGCCGTAGGGGAACTAGGGGCATGACGGGGACGCTAAGGGAAAATTATAAAAAACTACATTAAAAATCAACATAATGTTTTCATTTATTTATGGCACTATAGTAACTTAATCAACTACTAATTGGCATAGTCTTTGGACGAAAATGTTATCACAAATTTCTAATAATAATATTTTTTTAAGTATACATAAAAAAACCGTCTTGCCCCGTATGTGGGGTAAGATGGGGAATGATAAATGGGGCATGATGGGGTTAAGGGTTTTTAACATAACGCTCCAAAGTTGTTTGAGGAACACCATATTCTAAAGCTGCCTTTCTGTATCCTGATTCTCTACTCAAAACTTTGTCTATAGCTGCTTTCATGGACTGTTGTGACCAGTCTCCACTTTTTGTGTTTTTTTTGTAGTTCCTAACCATTTTTAATCTGAAAAACAAAATAAACGATTTTTCAATATAAATATCTTTAAACAATCAGCCGGGATACATGCTAAAATGATGGTGAAATTGCGGAAACTATTGACAATAGAGCATTGTGTGGGGCATAATGTGGTACCCCGTTATGCCCCGTACGATTTACACCATCTTGCCCCAGTCACTGTTTATAAAGAAAATAACATTTTAAAAATACACGGTTAGAACCATTACACTTTTGAATTATGCCTATCCACTGTAAGGAAAACGTAATACAAATCAAAAATAAATCATCATTTCAATTCTATTTCTTACCTGTTTCTGAAGTGGTTAAGAAACACAAAATATTACATCAAACATGCACGTTAACAAAAATTTGATTGTAAACAAAGAACGCGCGCACTTTCGCCGACTGTCATGGCCGCACTGAGTATTGTTCCAAAGCGGCCTCTCATTGGCTAAACTGCCACCTCGCGATTGCGTTTAGTTTCTGCTATGTGTGCGTGTCCCCGTCTTACCTCGCTACCCCATCATGCCCCTAGTTCCCCTAGCTAAGTGGCCTTATCGACGAAAAACCATCATTCGTGGCTACAAAACTTAAAGTTTCTTGCCTCGCCCGCTCGCACATAGAAACTTGGAGTCTGTTTAGTTTAAGAGCGCCAGTTTATGTCAGATGAGTTTGAGAAGTACGTATTTCTTACAAGAGCCACTGCGAGGTGAAAATAAAATTGTTCTCGACGCAGGCAAGCGCATAATGTTGAGATGTTTTGACGGCATCTTGAAACTGTTATTATGATAGTAGATTACGTATTGCAACGAGTTTCTGTGGGCCTAGCACGAACGCGTGGATTAAACGTAAAGTAATTAAATAAATTTAAAAAAAAAAATTAAATAATAAATGGTTAAATAAATAAATAATAAATAATTTTGAACGATTTTGAAATTGAAAATGCTCACTTCGCATATAATATTAACTAAGTTTAAAAACCTTATTCATAAATATCTATAGGTACCTAATTGTGCTTGTGGCGAAAAATTAAACCGACATGCTTTATGATAGTTATGTTTCAATTAAAAAATTGTTCGAATTAACGTTACGTTTACGTCGTGCGTCCATGCCATGGCCTTTGAATTAATGTTAGACTGTTCCGATTTCATTTGTAGGGTGAAGTTATAGGTATGGAATGGTAAGATTGAAATTTTAAAGATGAATGAAAATGAACCCGTATAGATTTAGAAGTTGACAACTAGATTAGTAACAAAATGGTTCTTTTCAGCTTTGTCAAGCTACGTTTATATACTATATGTTTTTTTTCGTCTTTTTGGTTTACCCTAACTCATTTCATTTTAAAAGCCAATCTAGGTAGATATACTTAGATAGATATCATACATAAAATACCTACTCTTAAAACGTTGCGTTACATCTTGCACTCCACTGAATAAAGATTATCTATTCAGTGAATTGCAAGATGTGCTCTTAGTCGACGATCAAACGGCCAAACAAAGTATTCTAGTACATTTTGTTGAAATGAGCTGATCCATCAAAGTCGCAAAATGGCAAGACCCTGACCTTTCTTCAATCCTTAGGTTATCCTCGGTCACGTTTACAATGTTTGTATTTTATTACTGTTACTGGAAATCTTCAAGAACTTATTATTCTTCGCATTTCTGAAAAGTAAGCCTGATTTAAATAATTCCACAAACCAAAGATCTCTACCTATCTATATAAGGTCTACCTATCTGTATCAATTATAATAAAAATCCCATTTACTTGATAGCGGATCTGTAATGGAATATAAAAGGACGTTATTTTAGAGGAAGAAAAAAAACTAAAAGCCAAGGAATGGAAAGAACCGGGGGATCTTAAAAAAGAGCTTTCCGAAGTGCTCATTACGACACTCTAGAACGTCTTGAAGGAGTCATAAAGGCAATTACTTCACATTTTTTTCCTCTTTGAACTTTGAAAAATGATACCTATATTTTTCTGTTTTATTTTGTGCTTTATTTTTGTTCACGTCTCTGAAATCTTCAACTAGTAGATAAATGATTTCTACCTCGTTTTTATGAATTGATCCTATAGTTTTAATATTTACGTCTTGCATAACCATGCCGCCTGCATTTTCCTTGTTTATGGCAGAGTTGGCATTTCTTTAATCAATGAGATGCTTTTTCTCTCTAACCTTGTCTGCGTAGTTGTGTTATAGTTAGTGGTCTATAATACGCTCGGCTGGTCTATTAAAATCAGATTTTATTTTTTCAATTTAGTCTAGTTTGATGAAAGTCTTTTTCAAGGTTTGTAGGTAGTTACCAACATGTATGTCATTTTGTATTTTCCTACCATGACTGAAATAATGAGAAAGAGAGATTTACACAGTTATGGCTTAGAAAGTATTATATATGTATAATAATGATAATCATATTTTCTCTCAAAAATTTTTCTCTGTTTTAAAAAAAGCCCAACCTATATAAAAATGAACAGTGTATGCCACTTGTAGCACCACTGAAGTCAACATGAAAACATATTATTATTTCAGTATTCACTTTATCAACGACATAGAAGAAGTACTTACATTGTTCTGAAACAAATAAAATGTTGCCGTTGACTAGATTTTCAGCTCTGAAATATGCGAGAAATAATGAAATACTGCTGAGCATAAATGCAATTTTAATATTACTTATTCAACACTATATTAGAACTATTTCGCCCTCCATTCCTATCATTCCAAAAGCATCTTTGCACTATATTTTATTCACATCATGTGTCATATTCGAAGTGCTTTGATATTTTTTCAAGTTACCACAAAAAATGGTAATAGTCTGCTCACGTCTCCATCATATCAGGATCATGCTGCCCACTTACCATTACGGGGCTAAGCTTCACTTAAGGGTCCTGCAACATTAAAAAGTTGCGAAAATATCTCGCAAAGTATGTTTTATCACTGTTTGAAGTTGGAAGTTTTCCACACGTAAGCTTGTGGTTGTCTGTGAACTCGCTAACGACGTAAAATACCTCTTGGCTAACAAACTGTGTCTTGTTGCCTTAGGACTACGCACGAAGTTATATCATGATTGAATGTAAGACTTTACGGCATTGGAATAAAGTTCATTGTTCTATAATTAAACCGACATTTGATAAACGCGAAGAAGTTTAATTACAGCCTATCTCAAAAATATTTGGATTAGGTTTCCACTGTTTACGAATTTAATTTTCATATAAATAAATTCAACTTCAAGTTCTTTATTACAAGAGACTACTATTTTAGTTCTTTTATTTTATACTTAAATAGAGTACAATATTATGTGTCAGGTAAAATGAAAAACTTACTTTTTCTTCATAACTTTTAACAAGTATTAACATAAAACAGTAGCTAATTGCAAGACTGGGAATCTTGGTGAAGTAAGTATTATAGTTTCAGTTTCTGAAGTTCTCCTTATGTATCAAACTTGCTGTGTATTAAAGGTGGCTTATCATTGCAGTTTTTATAACGTTGCGTTAAGAACAAAATAATATGCATCACATAATATGTCTTAGGGTACAAGGGTACAAGAATTTTGTGTGTTTAGCAGCTTTGAAAATGTAGTCCTTTTGTGCTCAGTACTTTAAGTAGCACACAAATAAAGATGAAGCTAATATTAATATAATTACTGCTGTTACAAACACGTGATAGGGTAATTACGCTGATTAATTCTTAGGCATAGTCAGGTACTTCTTAGATAAAATATACTTTAATAAAAATAATTTAAAAAGCTACAACACACCGTAAATAAACGGACGCAGCACCGAGTTAGAATATTAAAGAGTTGAAGCAAATTAAAAGTATTAAAACAGTCTGTTATAAGTCGTTTCATTACAAATGTACGGATGGACAGACACTGACGTGGAAATAACTTTTCGCCGAGTTAAGTCTCATGAATATTTATCTCACTTCCTGCGGGAAAGTAAGTACAAACTTCTGAACGTTTCCCACTTGATCAAACTTTACTCTTAAGACAGCTCGGGGAGCAACCGTGATCCCGAACTCTTTAAAATCGCACTAAAAATACACAAGGAAAAACACATTATAAATGTTTTACTCACCTCGGTTTATTTTCAGTGTTCAACTTTTGCTGTAAACGCTAGCTTTGTTTAATTTAAGTTTTTGAAGGGGTTGAATTTCAAATTGTGTCTGGGTAGGCTATGCAAACCATCTAACTCTTGGTAATTTCATGGTGTGAGTTATTTTACTGAGGTTCAGTTACGTCACAACTTTCAAGTCATTTGGGCACCTTGATACCCACTGGTAACCCGCGTGAGATGGTCAGCATAGATACAGATCCTCATTAGCATGATGATACGTACCTACCACCTCAGGATATTATATGAATGGTCACAGCAACAAATTTACTGTGGATATAAAACAGTGCTGATTAAAAAATACAGGGTAGCAGGGACAGCGACCCGCAAAATGTAACCGTGAATTCAGCACAATTCTGGACAGCGTAGACACTGTTCATCGGTTATCAAAAAAAAAAAATTGCTTTCCATAGAAAAGTGCAATACCTACGCGGTCAAAATGTATAAAACAGCGATTTTTTTTTAAATAACCGACGAAAATTCTATGATTATGAATAAAATCTATGAATAGGTTACATTAGAAATGTGAATGAAATGTTATGACAATAATTTCGTCAAAATAAAACTAGCTGTGCCCCGCGGTTTCACCCGCATAACTCTTGATCCCGTGGAAATATCTGGATAAAAGTATTCTATATCCTCATCCAGGTCATGTTCTACCCGTGTGCCAAATTTTATCCAAATCCGTTCTGCCGTTTTAGCGTAAAAGCGTTACAAACAAACAAACATACGAAACATCTACTCTTTTCTCAATTAGTTCAGATATTCAAACAACAAATCACACTCAAAACAACAAATCAATCACTGTCAAATCACAGTCACAGTCATAGGTCTCATGACACAGTATGAATATTGCGTCAAAAGCCTCACTCACTCAAAATTCTCAATATCTTTTTTAATTATTGAAAGTTTGAGTTTGAGTTGTTGTTAGCCAATTGATTTACATCAATTAACTAAGTAACTACCTTTGTAAGTCTTGTTGAAGTCGACTGTCGAGAACTGAAACCACTTTATGACTCAATGTAATGTAATAATAGTTAACACACGAGTACACTGTACAGTACATGAATATATATATACCTATATACTTAACCTATCGTTATGGGTATATCGGTAAATTATGTTGCGTAGATAATAATGTATGGTTCAATGTTGAGATTGGAGCAGTGGTGGCCCAATGGTAACGGCCTCGACTTATGAGTTGTAGGTCGCGGGTTCGAATTCCGGCAGACGCTATACTTAGTGTAAATCATTTCATCACCACTGCTCTCAAAAAGGTGAAGGGAAACATCTTGAGGAAACCGGCATGTCCTAGAGCCAAAAAATCGAAGTTTTGTGTGACATCTACCAACCCACACTGGGACCGCGTGATAGATTGTATAGCCCACTCCCTCTCGACGATAGGAGGCCTGTGTCCCAGCAGTAGGAACATTACGCTGTTATGCTGAATCTTGAAATAAAAGATTAGTGGTAATAAGTACGTCAAATTCAGGCACTTGGGTCATGAAACAGAACCACAGCAACTGAATGTCTCGTTGCTTTCAAACCTTTGAACTTTAGTTATGGTCAGTAAAATCATGAGCACTCCTCGTACGAACTACGCTAATTTTAAGGAAAAAATTAGTACCTACTCCTCTTACTACCTACATTAATTTTAAAGGAAAATATTTTTTCATAGGTTTCACAGTACAATTACTAGTGGAACCTAAATCTTTTAGGCAGAGAAAGGTGAACAAATCTCACAGGCGGAAAAACAACAAATCTCCCAATAAATATACCCTAGAATGTGGGCTAAGTACGGTCAGTACTTGTTTCATGCTTGTATGAACTACGAGAAATCCTTACAAGGGTCTAATAAGCTTCGCGCCGAAGAAACTTGGCCCCGTTCAGGACAAATCCGTCAGTAAAAACGACTACAGCTAAAGACAAAGTGTACTCAAATACTGTCGGACCGTTCGCACAACTTTTGTTTGGAATTAGAGGTAAACACATTAGGTAGCATGTTTGTGTAGGCGCCGGCATTACTCGGCCCAACTTGTTTGATCTGAGACAAAACATACCCGGACTAATCAGGGACAAGTTTGGCGATTCACATTTTTAAACTGTTGTTTTGTCGAACACGTTTGTTGCGGTGTTCCAGAATTAGCCGGTGTCGGAATGAAAATGGGATCACATTGTGTTTGATACGATCAGAGAAGACAGGTCGATCAAAGCAACATTTTAAATTCAACACATTTCTGAATGCTGTTTTATTTCTTTTTCCTTTCCTGGTATCTTTAAAAAGCTTATCTATATCGGTACACGCATTAAAAATTACGACACACATCATATCAGCGTCATTATTTACAATACAATTTACAACTCAATCGCTCATTCGCACAAAATACGCGCGTATTGCACTGAACAAGCGACGCGACATGCAAAATGGACAACGCAGCCGGATCGCTATCAACACCGTAAATTATTTGACAAGAACGCATTAATCTTTATATCGCAATACCTGACTTATATCCCACCGGCGTAGCCTTTGTAAAGGGATTTAATTAGAGGTGAATACGATAAATGCGTGGTCCGGGTGTGTTATCGCTTGACAAGAGTGAAGTAATCTCGTACGCGTTAAAATGCCCAAAGGATTAAGTACGCAGATTAAGATGAGTTTAACTAAACCTTGATTCAAAGTTTTGATGTTTTCAAATGTAATTTTTTTTTACCTCCATGCGGTTCGACCCTGCAATATTTTGATGCGTCCCAATATTACCATAAGAATTCGTGCATTGTTATTTTTATGTCATGCATCATTTGTACGGTGGGCAGAATTTGGTTAACATATATATTAGTAATGTTTTATGGAAATTCTTCCAAAATTGAATGTTGCTGTTTTGATAAAGCATTCCAAACAGAGATGGAAAAACTGAAGAAAAATAGATGTACTTTCATATGAAGATGAATTTATTTTCAAAGGCACTATTTAGTGCTCTGAGGTGTAAGAATGTTTTAAACATTTTCCTTACGAGGCTTCACTTGAAAAAACAAACTAACTTTGATCATGTTCTGTAAAGTTGATTTACTCTACTGGATGTTCTTTTAACATTTTACGTGTAACTTGCATGATTTCAAAGAAAAACTGTGTTTGACGTTCCTCTCCAACATTATTTTCAATATTAGAAATATTATTGAACCAAACTCTTTTCGCGTGAGTTGTAAAAGCAAAAGTTCGAATTGTTGTTTCGTAACTAATTTTATCAAATTAATTTCCTAAGGAATTTTGCCGAAAACTCTTTGAAATTATACTTGTTTCTGAAATAAGATCCACGTGAGCAAACAATATTTGCACAAACCGTCTTTATTTAACTTGTATTTAATATCAGAGACGTGTTTTCAAAAAGTTCTATACGCATCAAGCGGTAAAGTTGGATCAAGTTTAGAATTTGAAATTGCTTTCGTTACGAATTTGTTTAAATTTATTCCTATATCATGGAAATATAATGCTTGCACCCGTTTAGTTTTACCTAATGGCAACATGTTGCTTAGGATTGCCAGAGAAGGGTGAACATTATAAATTTCAATAACTTGTTTGGTGAATTTGTTTTGGTAATAGAGTTAGGACTTGTGTAACAAAGGTGTGCAAGATCCAGCTCGTATAGTGTTTAACGTTGCCAAAAGTTCTGTATTTTTTTTTGTGGCGAAGGTCACGTCAGGCGGGCTACTGGCTGGTATTACGGGACAGAAGAGTCTTATGAACCCGGGCCTAGAATTATAATTTTATGGTAGCAACGCACGAATGCCTCTTCTGTAACATGAAACATCTTTGGCAGAGCCCAGGGCAAACCTGACCAAATGACCTACGTTTCTCTGGTCTCGTTAAGCAAGATGTATACAATAAACATCAGATAGGCACCAATAAATACACGCTCACGATCTCTTTAGGGCATCTAATTTCAGTACGTCCCAATTAATAGCATCGTTCCATTAAACAGCTTGAAAGACACAAATATCTATAACCGCGTCTCAATTGGGAAGCATCCCACGCGCAAATATCCAAATCCGTGGTGAAATTAAACGTTTACACCATCGTAAATTATTCACAGAGTTTATCGCTAGTGAATATTTATTACAGACGTAATTAGGTTCGTGCCTTCAGGTTTGCGCAACGGGAGACTATCTAAATAAATTAAACATTCCTTCTGAGCATAGAGTGTATGCATGAGGGAACGTCGTTCGGGATTGTCGACTAATGTCAAAGAGAAATGGGAAAACACTTACAGCTGTTTACACGGATCTTGTGAAGACTTGAAGTTAGGATCGTTTAGAGTGTTTGTTGTACAAGTAGTTACAAGGTACTGTTTAGCGGTGGTTCTGATGCTGATTTTGGCTATCACTGTGTTCTATGTCCCGTTAACTCAGTGCCTGGTTCCAGAATTGGTCTTTTAAGAGGAACCGGGACGCCCTCTATGTGCTGATGGTGATCACCGGGGTGGTTTTAGTGAGGTGAAAATCCCACACGCCCTGACCTCTCTCTGCGAAGGTCAGGTGCCTTTTGAAGGTTTCCCCCCGAAAACCATAAAAAAAGCTATCTTTGGGTCTCGGGGAATTAATAATTCTTTGATGTGTTAAGTACCATTTATGTTCAAAATAAAGTACCTTTTTAAAATCATCTATGATTATGGGACTGAATATTCACTAACACCTAAATTGATGGAGTTAGTGAACTAAATTCCCTATACTTATTTTAATCGGCACCTAAGTAACAGTAGCTATTGCTACTGAAACTAATAAGAGTTAATAAGCCATATATTCACGTAGGAACGTGACGTGTTTGACGGAGCATTAGTGTTGCTACTAAATTGTATTATATTAATAAGTGTACGAAGAAAATTAAGCCTGATATTCAAAGGAGTTTCGTATCTAGCTACATTGCTCCTATTCAACTATATAGTGAGAATAATAATAATATATGATGAGACAGCTTAGGGTTTAACCCTTTAACGCACACCCTAACTTTTTTTTTAATTCTTAATATTTTGTGATAAATATATATTCTGTGCCGTAAATCATAATGACATGTTCTTGAAAAAAGACCTGAAAATCTCTGTTTTTCGAGAAAATCATGAAAATCATACGGCCAGTAAACTGGCCATTGAACGTTCTGCGTCACTAACCATCACAGCAATATCACTGGCCAGTAAAATGGACACTAATGAAATCTATTTTATTTTTAGGAAAAGACGATAATAATAATAAAAAAATGTATTTCCTAATCAGCCTTTAATAATAATAGAATTAACATAGAATACCGATCTAAAAACATGAGAAAAATGTGTCAACAATGG
Organism: Brachylomia viminalis; assembly: GCA_937001585.2. Taxonomy (NCBI): domain Eukaryota; kingdom Metazoa; phylum Arthropoda; class Insecta; order Lepidoptera; family Noctuidae; genus Brachylomia; species Brachylomia viminalis. Next base: position 10,493,786 of record OW443310.2, on the reverse strand, counting down.
TCGTATCTTGAAAAGTCGATCATAACCCATGTTGCCCCTGGGTATCATCTTTTCATTGTCATGCACGTGTAAAAATCTCATAATTTTTAAAAATCTACGCATACTCATAACGCCGCTAATGCGAGATACATGAAAGTTTTTTTCTCGCGACCAATAAAGCCGCATTGAAGGTAAATTATGGAATCCCATAATTATCAGAATTCCTAAAAAAGATCTTAGCTCCTCTTCAGTTATATTTAGAGTCTGCTGGCACTGTGTGGCATATCTGTTACTTTCTGTAATCATGAGATTGAAAAATAAAAGTGAGAAGAATAGCGTCAATATTTTCAACGGTGAATTTAGATCTACTTCAGTTTTTATGCCCATGTAATTATTGAATGTACTATTCTTGTACACTGGTGGTTCTCGAAATCTATTATTACTCCACTTACTAAGATCTTCATGTATTATATTCTCTCGAGGAGCTGCGTCTTCGTTTGATGATAACGGCTGTGGCGGTGGAGATGGAGGCGGCTGCGGAGGTGGCGATGGTGGGATAGGCGGTGGTGGTAGAAACAAAAACTCCTGTGGTGGTTGTGATGAAGACGATGTTCCAGAGCATGATCCTTGATTTTGACTACGTGTGCTCACGGTGCTGGTACTAAAACTTTCGTCGAAACAATCATCAGCATCAGAATCACCACCAATGTCTGATTGTGTGGCCTGGTCATCAGTAATACCCACGAAGTCATTCCATTGGTCCTCGTCTAGTGACTCCAACTCCCGATAAGTGTATGTGTGTCTAAAACAATGAGAAAATTACAATGTGTAACTATTACATTACGAATTTCATAAGTAGGTACACCAAGCAAAAAAACCACCAAAAAAAACCCCAAACGTACATAATAATAGGTTATAACTACCGAACAAGATTGTTTATCGCAAATTTATTACAATATCATAACACATGCTTATATACCTGTTGTAAAACAATATGGTTCTTATGGATTACTCGAAAATAAATAAGCAATACAACATCTCAAAGTTAGGTAGGCAATTCTTAGGTTATATTTTTTCAACACACCGGTTTGTATTCAATCGCAAATAATATATGTTTTTCTTATTATCCTCGATTACATTTGCACATAACATCGAAGTATATACTATAAAGGAATAGTTTCACTTACCTTTTCCAAGAAGACATGATTTTTGTTCACCATAAAACTTGTAAACACGTAACGTACACGCGCGATGACAACAAATGTTCCTGCGCGGGTGCACGGTGGCCAGTTCACAGGCCATCTTGAAAAAAGGCGCGAATTTAAAATGTCGCGCGGCGAACTTGAACGCTGGCTAGTTGACGGGCCAGTGTGCTCTAACGCGGGTCGTAAATGTTCATAAGGTTCAATATATAAATAAAAATCTATGAGATAACGACCTTGAAGTGAGTGTCCAGTTTACTGGCCACTTTGTATGAGCCGTCCTAGCGCCAAGATTAGCTTGATAAATACAGCTTTTATGACTCCAAAGCATAAACGTCTTTATCAAAGATGAACTAACAGGTCCAAATATTTACATCAAAGGTATAAAGTAATCCTAGAATTTTCTATTAGATTGAAGTTCGTGGATAACAATTTTATTTGAAAAATGTACTGGCGTGGAAAGTGCGTACTTACCTAGATCGTAATTCTGAGCACCAAGAGACCGTCAATTTCAAGTAAATCTAGTTTTATGCTTACTCATGATTTATAGATTTTATAGTAGTTCGGTGAAATATTAGCCCGCAAAATTCTTAGTTTTGATTTGATTTTGAATATGTCAAACATACAACAAAATTAAAATCAAATCAAGATTTCAATTTTGTTGTATTTTTGACATGTTATTGTATTTTTGGAATAACTGTGATTTGAAATTGAAATTTTTAATGACCATAATTCATATTTTTACTGACCAATTTATTTGATGACTACTTTGACATTGAATTGTATCTAAAAAATATGCTTATTGAATTGTAATTAATACCTAATCTTTAACGAATAATGAAAAAATGTGATTTTGATGAATATTATCACGGTTTATGCACCATCTCTTCCTGCCAATTTGTTCGCCACGATATGCGGCTGAACATGTTAGAACTTTTCTGTATCCCATTACTATCCTGCATGCAATGTACCATGTTCACCATGTTTAAACAAATCAAATGTATTTACTTACTTACTTATTAGTACCTTATTTTACCGAATTACCGTACATATAAAATGCAAGTGAAAGACTGCCTCGTTGTAAGACTGCCTCGTTGTAAGACTGCCTCGTTGTAAGACTGCCTCGTTGTAAGAATGCCTCGTTGTAAGACTGCCTCGTTGTAAGACTGCCTCGTTGTAAGACTGCCTGGTTGTAATACTGCCTCGTTGTGAGACTGTCTGGTTGTAAGACTGCCTCGTTGGTCGAGTAGTCGCAAGCGCTACTGCTAAGCGTAAGGTCCTGGGTTCGACTCCCAGGTTGGGCATTGTTATGAGTATTTTCCATCAGGAATTTCTCAGTAGAAGCCCGGAGGCTAGATTTGCGCCCAGTTGATGGCAATAGGCTCGCCCCCTGTTATATAATTAGCAAAATGTGGGTATATCTACTATGTTATGTTATGTTTTTGTGTATTATTTCACCGAATACCTTCACCTATATAGAATGTAAGTAACTGGCAGTTATATTCTAAAAACAGTTCAAAGAGTTTCCGCTTATCTGGTAAAGGAATTGAAACATAATAGTACGATTAGCAGGATCACGGTACTACGGTTAAATTGAAAGGAACGGACTTGCCCCGGGCCATATTCTTCATTAACTCTTTCGATCTCAATCTAAAAAATCCTTTTCGATTCCGTCCTCTAAAAACCTTTTTATCCCTAATCATCTACTTTTCGAGTTAAATATTTTAAAGATAATTTTAGATAGGAAACAGTATTATGCTTCTAATTTTGGATGTAAAAACCTTTCATCTTTAATTAATTATTGTGTAACAATTACATCTCCAGTTTTAAGTTCAGTATTATTTTGGGAAAGATCTGTTTACTGTTTTCTATATCTGGTAAACAAGCAAACTGAAGTAACAGTGGACTGGCCATGTTTGTCGAAGGACCGTTGGCCGGTGGAGTAGACGACCTGGATTGGAGACCGCGCATCGGCAAGCGTATTGTGGGACGCCCCCCAGCTAGATGGACTGATGACCTTAAGACGGAGGCTGGGACAGACTGGATGCGGAAGGGGCAGGACAGTGCGTTGTGGTGAGAGGTCTACCTCCAGCAGTGGACTGCGGTAGACTGAGTTGATTGGTTGATATCTGGCAACCCTTTCCCAGTAGGTTATAAAATTTCGTTATTAAAAAACCAGTCTAGTTAAGTGCGAATTGAACGCGCGTGGAGAGGGTTCCGTACGATGAATATAAGTTACCCACAAAAAAAAAAATGTAAAGTAGGTTGCCAATACTCATATAACGCTTTTACTCTTAAAAAGTTATCAGATCTAATGAAATTAAATGAATGAATGAATTAATGTTTTTAGTGGATTTTCGTTCCTTTTTGTAGGGTGCTCTATTTCTCTTTATTTTAGCGTTATTGTACTGATATTACACAGACATGTTAAAATCATAGCCCTTACTTCTAGTTTAGTCGAGTAAACAAGGTATTTCTTGCGCTGGGCACGCCACAATTGCGGCGATAAGTCCCCTCTTTGAGGAGTGGCTAGAGAGGCGCCACGGCGTCCTCACCTTCCGCCTGACGCAGGTCCTCACCGGACACGGTTGTTTCGGGAGGTTCCTGTTCCGGATAAGGCGGGAGGAAACGCCCGGATGTCACCATTGTGTGGATCGCCCGAAGGACACGGTGGAGGTCTGCCCGGCTTGGGCGGGGCACCGCCGTGTCCTCGTGGAGGCGATTGGCGGTGGCGATCTCTCGCGTCCGGCCTTGGTCCAGGCCATGGTACGGAGCGAGAGGGCTTGGGAAGCCGTCACCTCCTTCTGCGAAGCAGTAATGTTCGCGAAGGAGGAGGCGGAACGCGTGAGGGAGAGGCAAAATTTGCGCCCTCACGCCCCTAGCCGCCGCAGGAGACGCCCTGGGCGGTAAAAAAAGGTATTTCTTGCGCGTTACCAGTTACTTTTGTCATAGCCAACGAAAAAGAGTTTCTTCTTTGTTGTTTATGTGCATGCTAATCTAGCTTTCATAACAAATGTAAGTACCTAGGTATACCGATTTTCAGTAAAAAATACAGACTTGCCCCTCCCTTAAAGGCGGTTGGAGGGTGAAAGTTACGATTATTATTTTTGTTGTTTGTGTGCAAATCCTGGCCTGCATACGGAATTTCAGCTTTCTAGGACTTCGGGAAGTACCCTAGCCGCCTTATTACAAAACACGATCTTACTTTAGTCCAAGCCTAAACCTTCGAGCCAGTTTTTGTATTTCGAACTTTATGCCGATTTTAAAAAATTGTCAACCTTGGACCGGACTAAGATGTAGTAAGTTTTGTAAAAGTTTTGTACAGAAGTCGAAATACAGTTCGATTTCTGTAAAATTCTTATTTCAAAAACAGGCTCCATGGTTTAAACCATATTTAAAGAAAAACTTTGTTTTTTAATAAGACCGTATAGGTTTTATTTTATACACAGACCTGCACCCCCAATTTGAGGGTTGGAGGTCGAACTCTACAGATTTCAATTTTTTTTTTGTTGTTTGTTTGCAAATTCTAGCCTGCATACCAAATTTCAGCTGTCTAGGACTTCGGGACCTGCCCTAGAGGTTTTAATGAGCGAGTGAGTGAGTCAGTCAAATTTTAGGTATTAATACCTACAATTCAAAGTATATAAGCTGGACACATGAAACTATGTAGGTTTTATAAGTCTGCTAACTACTTTTTATCCTGAGAATTTGAGCTATCTAACATTATCCAGGTCAAAGCTACGAGGGTATGGATATACGACGAAACGCTTCAAGAAAAGGTGGGTAGTTCCTCGGCTTTTTGGTTTTGGGTCGTATTAGCGGGAGTACTACCGTAACCCCAGATCCCAAGAACAAACTTGACAATGCAGTTGAAAAATATGTTCTCCCATACATTCTAACTGCAACTGTAAGTTTGTACGCAGAATATTGAAAGATTTACCAAGGTATTTTAAGACCAATACCAATTCTTATAGACTTCTTATAGGTTTTCCTGTAATTTGTAAGTAAAGATTTTTTTCTGTATTTTTTCAAAATTTTAGGCTCAGTACTTTCGGAGATAAGGGATGGTCAATTTTCAAATTTGTTGATTTAAAAAGTATACAAAAATATATGTGAAACCCTCACAAAAATCCCTTTCATTTGATATGTCACAAGGTACAGTTTGCAAATCTTTTGTTTTTAATTTTCTAGTTTTCCCCCCAAAGGACACCCTTATCCAAAATTCTTTATTTACGTTACACGTTCGTGTTTGGGTCAAAGAAATTTATGTATGTACCAAATTTCAACTTAATCAATTTAGTAGATTCGGAGCAAATTGGCTGTGACAGACGGACAGACAGACAGACATACGCGTGATAATATAAGGGTTCCGTTTTTTTTCATTTCGACGTACGGAACCCTAAAACAATAAGCTGTTGATGCGTTGTAATTCTGCCAATTGTAATTATTGTTGTAATTAATGACGTAATTAGTTACGACATCAATATTGCCGATGTCAAAGTGATGATGGCTTTACTGCATAACTTCGATAATAAATTGTTAATATTGTTTACAACAACAAGATTGACGTACCTATTAATCACTGTATTCAAATGATAACTACTAACTAATTCTACTAATCTGCATGGTCCTCAAGTAATCTGGCCAAGATAATGTCTGGACTTTATAGAGACTGTGACCTTTTCATAATCATCCATAAATCCGATCCAGCCTATCCCTTGCTGTCCTCCCTAGCGATGCCCTAAGCCGAGGTTCGTACTCCACATGGGGTGCCTCTAGCGTGTAGTCGCCTAGTTTATAAGTTTTTAGCCCTGGCTGGAGGCCTTAATTTATTAAGGCAACTACAGGCAAACCCGGTTAAGCAGCCGACAACTTTCTAGGTTGACCTGCGACATGCCAAATTTAAAAAAAAACATAATCGTTATCCTTTTTTTTCGGTGTTTCTTCTCAGAGTAGTCGGTTGGATAACCGAGCTCACTTAGTTAATAATTATTATTTTTTACTTGTACGTAGATGTGTTATTTACGATGTTTGTGTGTGTTTTACCGATCCACAGAAATAAAATAGGTACCATATTTTCACGTCATCATTTGATTTTAAATCTGATTCTGAGCATTCTGATAGATTTGTGTCAGTATGGCTAGATATGGACTTGTAAATTATCTTGATATATATATATAATTCTTCTGTGCATGTGTACGTGACTGAACTCCTCCTAAAAGGCTGGATGCTGGACCGATTTTAATGACTTTTTGTGTGTGTTCAAGTGGATTCGAGAATGGCTTAGATTCACAATGGGACCAGGTAGGTGGCGCTGTTCGGGCACGACAACGTCTCCCAGGTCCGCTAGTAACTTATGAATCATTATGACTGAACATAAATGAATGACACAAGGGACAAGATGTTGATGAGAAGTCTACTGTGCAAGTTTCTAAGAGGTCCATTTTCAGTATTGACCTAGCTAATTATAATTCCAGTTAGTAAATGAATATTTATACAGCATGTATCAGAAAGTTGTTTATGTGTGTGTGTTGTGTGTGTGTGTTTACCCTTAAATTTTACGGACCTTTTTTCCACTATACAAGTGGGAAAACGCTGATAGCTGACTAGCTTAAACATTGAATAGCTGAGCAAGAAGTTCTGTGCTCGAACTTCGAGTTCAAACTCTAAGCTCCAAGTATTGACCCGTAACAACTGATATCAGAACCTTATGTACATACATATAGGTAACTATAACACTGTAATTTGAAAACATTGTAAAAGCCAATTATTTTAAAAGAGTAATCGTGGAGTTTCTTGCCGGGTCATCTCCAAAGGAAACGACCAATTGGAACCGCGCACCTAGCTTCTGACATTTCATAAGTGTCCCTGCTCAAGTACGTTTATGTGAAATAAAATATTTTGGTTTAACAGAATTAGAAGCGCCATGTTGCCAAAATTAACATAAAAGGTAGTTTTACCATTACAATACTAACCACCAACACATTAAAAATATCCTTTGAATGAACAGAACAATAAACAAAATAATTTCGTAGCAATAATTAACGCCGTAATCTTAAAGCCAACTGTCACTGATATTATCGCGTTTTATAGCCTCCGTCGGCCATATGGTGACACTCTTTTAAAAACACATTATGTCGCCCGATATTTGTCTATTGTTTTTGAGTTTCTTGTTTCACGTTCGACGATAAAAAGTTTAATGGAGGATTTAAATGGAATCCTTTTAATGTGATTTGCCGTATGCTACAGTTTGTCATACATTCTTGAGGCTGTTAGTGTTTATCAATTGTTTTTTTTTTACTTTTAACCTCTTCCAATTTACACAATCTTCATTTGTTTTGTCTTAAATTATCAAAACATCTGACGACTCCACATTCAGCCGGCTGAAACAAAAGAGCATCAAAACAAAAATAGATGACTGTGTCCCCAAAATTATAAGAATAAGAATCATCTGCCGTTGACAGCTAATAATATTAATTACGGCCTGTTATGTCATAGCGGGGACCTTTGTTCCTTGACAATCGGTACGACCCGACTGCCCTTTCAGTTTTTATATGAGTACCAAGTTAAGGCATCTGTTTTTGTGGTCACGCGCCACGGACCGGCAGAATGACTGATGTCATGTGTCAGCTACTTTCGTCCGACGTAGATTAAATAAATAGGACAGAATGTCGGGTCTATTGGAACATATTTATGGTTTAGGGGAAATTGTAAGATGGTTTCTAAATTGATTGAAGGAAAGGACGTTTATTTCTTTTAGATTGTGAGAGATATGGTGGTACAGTTACCCACTTTAATTTTTTACGCTCGTTTCAAACTTAACTGACCCGTGGGGCAATTCCCGTATTTTAAAGAACGTTCACGTTCCAGTGTCAGTCTTAGTCTGCCAAAAATACCTCTTCTTCTTAGCGTGTCGATGGCAATCTATATATAGAGAGCTCAGAATTTGGCTACGAGCTAGGCACCTTTAGCGACGTCCATCAACTCCTGTAGCGTGCAGACAACGCTGGACACGATACGAAGTGCACCATTGATTGTCAAAAAATACCTCTAATTTTCGTAAATTTTTGACAAGTTTTTGTTATTGATTGTCTCTATTGCGACTATATTTTGAACGTTTTTAATTACGGAAATTGCACAACAGTTGATTTTTCAAGTAGTTACAATAATTAGTACACGTATCTTCTCTATCCCCGCTATTTTCAATAAAATTTACAAAATTATTAATAGAAGATGACGAATTTTCATAGCTTGTAAATGTGCCGTAATTTCTGGTGGATCGCTGGTTCCAAAATTCTCCACTCTGTCACAAAATTGTCACTTGGTCTTTGTATACTAAATAGGCCGACAAAGGCGACGTCAGAGGCGTGCGAAACTCTTAACACATTACGACAACCACACGTGGTGGCGTAAAAACTGCAGCGAATCATATTTCCTACTGTTATTACAGATGTTTAATGAACGCCGTCTAACGTTTGAGATGAAGACGATCTTGCCGGCGTTTAATACTACCCTCACTTTTCGGGTTTCCTTAAAGTTAAAAGAAGTTTAAACGACAACATGTATGGTTAAACAGTTGCTAAATATTACTTAACTTTTAGGAACGTTCCTAAATAAAGGGGAGTTCTTATACGGTTTTTGTTAAAAATCTTGAAGGAAGAGAGAATATCCAACTCAAGATGATTGACATACGACCAGTGGATCGAACTCCACATTAATTTATAGAAGTACGAGGAACAGGATGTAAAGTTCACTCATACCTATGGAGGTGTGGTTCCTCGTACCTCTATAAATGGGAGGAAAAAAAAATGAAAAGGGAGGATCCTCTGATCAGACGGGTGTCGTGTCGTTGTATTTAAGCTAGTTGCGCGGTAAACTCTGCTTGCGCGATGCAGGATTTTGCGTGACGTCTGTGTGATGCGTGGTTTGCATGTAGCGCTACAGATTCATATTCTGTTCAAGTTTCAGAACTAAGCATTAAGCAAGATGTTATAGTGGTCTTAAAAGGACTTTGTATGACATGTATGTTGAGATGTTGTCCTAGTAGTAGTTGTAGTCCCATGAACCTGAAGATGCAAAGGAAACAGAAAAAAGAAGTATTGACTAGTACCTATTTACTTACCCTTTGCTCTGTAACGAAGGCTCGTCAATTTTCAGCGACACTGACTTAACGGAATTTCTTGTCCTTACACGGCGAGAAGTGGTCCATCTCAATAAAGCGCTTTTTAAAGTCTTTTCCCTTTGGAGTATACCTACTTAGCATGATACTTGAACAGTTCGGTGCCGTGGGCACTTTAAGGCCTGTAACAAGTTTATGTACCATCAGGTGAAACAAAATGATAGTCAGAGTTATATCTTAACAAGAAAATTACACACGCAAAATATGTCTCCCCCGACATATTTTGTAAAATTAGTGATCTCCTCCGCTCCGTAACCCCAAAACAAGTCTAATACAAAATTAATAACAATTACTTAATTTACTTTAAAATTCAATTAATTCTTAATTAACTATTCATAATAAACAAAGTGGAAACTCCTTAGAGCATGCTGAATACTTTCCTCTAACATTGTTAAAGGATTAAGGGGGTAACAGGCAACTTGCGAAGACTTTGCAACGCGGCTAACTTAAAATATACATGAAAATGTGAAGCGTCTTGAACAATAAGGGTTCTTCGAGAGTCGGCGGCAATATACCGGCTACGAAAGTATGTCGGCTTGTTCCCTCGAACGGGGAACTAATTAATCCAATGAGCGGCGTCTTTGCACTAACGAGGTTCGTCGTTTGTGCTCCTTCCATTCTGGGCCACTGAGAAATTGTGTTTCGGAAATCGATCCCGACAAGCTTCACGCTTCTATAAAATCATTATCTCAGTGATGAACAAAATCTTTGAGACGAAGAAGTTATGTTTCAACGTAATTTGTTTCGTGGGATCAGAGTAATTTTGTGATCTTAATTATTAATGATGATTTAGGATTTGATGGAGATTATTTCGGAATATTTTTTTGGTAGTCATTGAGGGAGAAACGGTCCAATGCTCGGATTATATAAATTAAGATTTGAAGGAAGACGATTGGTTCCTTTTGATTGTTAGGACTAGCTTTTTCCCGCCACTTCGCCCGCGTGGGTGTCGAAAAATAACCCACGGGAACGAACTACCAAGATTAAAAATACCCAGGCTATAACTAACTACTAAACTGCTAAATAGACAAATTTCATACAAACTCATTCTAAGCCGATTTTGCGCCAATCTCCGCGTAACATACGTCCAGACAAACGTAGAAAATATCTATGTTACATTTTTATTATAACGGAAGAACGATTTGAATGTAATTCTTTTACTAACTTCTAAGATCAGTAACTCCTAAAATAATCAAAAAACCTTATGTTCACAATCCACATTCACTAAAACTCAAGTGCAGCAAGCAGAAAACCAATTAATAAAACATGGAAGGAAAAGGGTCTTAACTGAGATTGAGTTGTGATGAATGACCCACAGCAATATGATTTATTTATTTTGCAACTTTTTTACATATATTCGGCGATAGCGGCTACAATTGATATAGACGAGCCTTTTGCCGTCACTTAAAGTAAATTGATTGATTGCTGCACAAGGGGCTACTCTATCTTTCATTCAACACGTCATATATTTTTATAATGTAAACAAACAAAAAAAATCCCTTTTTTTTCTAAATTAGCTTTCCTCAATTTGTGAAAATGTCCATCTACCAATTTAAGCATTCTAAAAGTTATCCCTCTTAACAAAAAGAGGTAAAAAAAAGTTTCACGAAACATTCCCAATTCCGAAAACTTTTTGTTCATCAAACCACAAATTCTGCTGCAGAAACTAACAACTAACGTTTAATCCGAAAATTTCTTTACAAAATAAGGGTAAAAACTTTTAGCACGTAGGTACCTACCGATATTCACAACAGAAGCGTAGATCGCGAGTGTCCAATTCGTTCAAATTAGACTCATTTGGGCGCCACTTCAGGTTCGAGCAAAATCGCAGCAAGTGAAAAGCACGGTCCGGACCGTTCTCGTGATATCGTCGGATAATGGCCGTCGTTAGTCGGACCACGATCGTCGTTTTGGGGCGTTACTTTTTCAAGTCATTGAGTCAATCGTTTATCACAGGCCTGTTGTGTTAACTTCTGCATCGCGAAGGGATTATGGTGGCGTGGAGCGGATATACGTATATGAATACCAGGGTTTGTTTTGTAGCTTTATATGTAAGCAATGTGAAGGAACGGTTTCTTAGTCTCTTGGAAGACACCAAAATAGGGTGATTTGTAAAGGAGAAATAAATCAAAAATAGGGTGATTTGTAAAGGAGAAATAAATCAAAAATAGGGTGATTTGTAAAGGAGAAATAAATCAATTTTATTTATGTAGTTTCTGGGCATTTTAGCTATTTTCACAACGCTGAAAAATATGCATTGCAATAAATAATTGTATTGCATTGCATAATTTAAAGTAAGCTAACACTACGTGAACAAAATAAATCTGAACACTGAAAATCTGTTTACTATAGGTAGACTACTCCATGCCTTTACTGTTCTTGTTTAGGGTAAGTCATGGTGGACGTCAGCCTCATTAGTTGAGGTAACTGGCCCAAATTTTACCAAAGTCATTTCCCGGCGGTTTTCCTGAAAGATTTCTACCGAATTCACAGTAATAACGTATTGATATATTAACTTTGCGATGTCAGTCGGTAGAGAAAATTGCGAAAACATGGCCTGGTTTTGTAGGATTATGTGTATGGAACCGTATCCCCAATTAGTGGACTTATATGCTAGTAGATTAATGGACTGATAGCGTCCACGTCATGCGACAAAAGATCGATAGTTTGAAATTGCATTTCGATGTCGAACAGGAAAAAGTCAGTAGGATAAAGGATAATCATAAAAGTCAGTGTGTCGACAATTTACACTTTATTTGTAAACAAACTGCCTAAAAGGCGAGCTAATTAAATCATTATTTTAATGAATGTTAATTAAGTATGATTTTCATAACAATTAGTGAAACCGATTACGGGTAAATCCATTCGAGCTAAATCATTTTGAAACATCAGTCACTCGGTAATGAAATTAATAATTCATGTTTTGAAGAACAACCTGTTTAAATTAAAGGGTATGTATTCTATTAAATACATCCCACGAAGACTCCTTCTGAAATTTCTGAAGATTCGAAAATAAATGCTCAATGAGATGACGTAAAAGTAGCGTAATTTGACGTAATTAAGTTACGAGTAGAATCTCTTTTATAATTATAAGCTCAGAAATTAATTAATGATAGATCCTTTTCATAATTTAATACTCAATCCCTCTGAAGTCCCTTTTAAAACAAATTTTAAGGTATGTAAGGTACAAATTGTACCTATTACTGTATTGAAACTTGCAAGAAGTTTATTTTGATGTCCTTCACTTTCAAACATTCTTTAACTTCGGTTTTGTTTAATACTGTTGCTTAATTAATTAATGTTGCTTCTATCTTCAAACAACATTCGTCACGAATAAAAAAACACTTTTCCGCCCCGGCTTAGAGTATATTTTTGGTTAAAAGAAATGAGTGGGAGTTATGATTGTAACGAATTTGTTAGTCCAAAGAGGCTACATTACAAAAATAAACAAGAAGCTACCGATATCGTTTCATTTGATGAGTTTGAAGTGTTTATTAGTACCTCATTATTGGAGATGGCAATATCTCAGACGCTGTTGTATATTATTCTGTCAATGGAACTCAGTTAGATAATAAGTAACAAGGTGTTTTGAAATTATTGAACGAGAGGTGAAAGTCATATTTGATCAATTGAACATCTTATCACAAGCTGTGCTAAAGGATGTCTTCTAACGTAAAAAAATGGATTTTAAAACCTAACCAGAGAACAAGATTATCCTATGAGTTAAGAAACACAATAATCGTATATTTCTCATGATATAAGCGCACTAAAAACTCTTCGAGTTGTGTATGTTTACGAAAAAAAATATGGACGAAATACGTCATTAATCTTTATTATTATTGTGATACTTTCATAAAAAAACCAAAACGAATGATATTCTCGTGCCATGAAGAAGTCTAACTACGAATACCCCACGCACACGCCCCGTGCCAAAAATCATTAAAACAGACGTTACCTGATATCCAACTACTGTTCGGTGTTAGCTTACGTCATAATTGGGCAAAAGTGGTCGGGAGGCGAAAAAAGGCGTGGTTGATATTCATCAGCAACTTAAATATCATAATGGTGGATGAAAAAGGGAAAAGAAAAAAACGTGACAGGCACTTGAAGAATTAAAAGAATTCCTTTGGGATTTTGTGATGAATTATAACTACTACCTACTTACGTACTTAGATATTCTGAGGTAGTTCATTAGTTTTTTCTTTGGGTAGTTGTTTACTTTTAATGATAGGGCCCTTAGATATCAACAACACCAATCAGATTTAAAATGCGTTGCCACTTTTAATGATTCTCTCTGTGTCCGTAATTTGTCGACAGGGCACTCATACCCTTCAAACTTACAACATACAACACAAACAACATAGTCTATCATGAAGTAATTCTTCCCCGATGAGTTATTTCAGTCCGATCCTCAAATCGGATCCACTGTTAGTTAATAACAAATCTGTTCTTTGCACTAGTGTTTTAGGTATCGAAACTGTATAACTAGCGTAAAGGTAACAAACGTTTTGTTCCCTTAATGAAAACGTCCATAGTGCATGGGCAGAACATGATATATTTGACTGACAGGCTTTATTACTGCAATGCCGAACTAATAAGGAGTGACAGTTTGCTATCCCTACGCATACGACGGAACCGCGTTTGCTCCAATATCAGAATAATCATCTGCTAGCCTTTTGCCTACTATATGGGGTCAGCTTCCAGTCCAACTGGATACAGCTGAATACTCCAGAATATAATATGACTTGAATGTTAGACCTGCTGCCTATAAATTGATTATTTAGAAAGAAAAAAAAAGTTTTTAGACAGCGTGGGTAGTAGGTTCTAGTACCTACCTACCAAAGTCCCAGTCAGGGCGACACGTAGACAGTCCCAATGATTAATGGCCCAAGGGGCAGCGGGGCGGGACGTCCCGAATCAGATGCACGTGACGTCACAGAATAACGTTCAAATAATATTTCGCTACAGCCAAGCGCAAAATGGGTTAAAAATTACTGGAGACAAGTACTAATGTTGAAAATCTGTATGCGAAATTCGAAAGTTTAAAATGAAAATGTTACGTTCAGTTTTTTCTGTTATGAATTGTTTTATATTTTCGGACGTTTTGTTCGCGAAAAGCTTTCCGATTGTATGTTATTTTTTTATAAAATTAGGCTGGTATATTTACAACTTTTAGGACTGATTATAAATTATAAAAAACGGTTAATCTACGAACCTCTCCAGCAACAAAAAAAAAACTGTTTCAACTTCAGTGTGAAGTTGGCACTTCAATTTACTAATGAACATAACTAGATATTCTCAAAAGAAACCTGGCTATAAAAGAATCACAGCTTTCCCTTCAATATCCGGTCAAAGACGCCACTTCCGCCACCGTTGCAACATTTCTATGAGTTTTGAAAAGAAAATTCTACATTCTTTAGAATTGACCGCAGCGGCTACCCGTGAATACTACTGACTGTGAATACTCTTTGAACGTTGAAATTTATTCGGTAGAATTTTTTTTCTTTGTAGAAAGGTGAAGCGAATTTCACTCTATATTGAGAAATTAATTGCGATGCTGAATTTAATAAAAATAGTTATAAAATGATAACCAGTGTTTCTGTTTATTGTTGATCTAGCTACTTTTTTAAAAGGTTGAATAATACTCGGAAGTATGCCAACGAAAAAAATATCACAATCATCAAATCATAATCAATAAACGACGGAGCATCATAACACCGCCGCACCTAATGGTTGAGTTAACTACGGATCAAAAAACGGGCCCTTAGTAAAATTATAATAATTTTAAAGCAGAATATTGTAGTGACCCATATGGTATAAAGTATACAACAACAATTATTATTACAGGCGGACTAATGTTTTTAAAAACTACTTTGCATAGGTAGGTCTTTTCTTTTTTAGTCCCCCTTGTTAGTTTTGCAAAAGCTGGTTGTTTGAAGTAGTTTAAAACGTAAGGTAAATTTAGTCATCATTCCAGTCGATAGATGACGCTGTACCGATTTCCTTTAAACCTGAATCGCGGTGTTAAGATGCTTCGTCGTTTAATGATTATGATTTGATGATTGTGATATTTTATTCAATAAAGTCGATGTTTCGTTGGCATACTTTCAAGTATTAATCAACCTTTTCAAAAGTAGCTAGATCAACAATAAACACTGGTTATCATTTATAACTAGTTTTATTAAATTCAAAATCGCATTAATTAATTTCTCAATATAAAGTAAAATTTGTTGCACCTTTCTACAAAGAAAAATAATTCTACCGAATAAATTTAGAATGTCAACGTAAAACAATGATTTCTACATATTTGTGATTGTTTATAATATTTAGTTTTGCTGTAATTACATTTTATTATATGCAGGCTCGATTTGACCCCTATAAAGACAGCTAAAATCCGCCCCACTATACCACAAGTAACAAGTACCAGGAACACAGAAATTCAGCGGAGTAATGATATTGTACATAATAAAATCTATAATATTGGTAAGTGCAACACGCGACAGATGGCAGGGACGGTTCGGTGGCCGGAAACTACGACTCTCCGGATATTGGACAGTAACTGCTGCTGTACCGGTTTGAATGTTTAGCTGCGCTTGCAAGCTTACAGCGAACAGATAGATTCTGTTTACAGCGCTTTATATAAGCGATGGAATAGCTGAACAACATTATTTATGGCTGGATTAGACTTCTTAATATCGCTTAGATTGTGAACTAGCTTTTGTATGCGCGGGAGTGGCGGGAATTACACTCGAACATGGTGACAAGGTAAATGTTAACACAGCGGTGTAAAGGATACTTACATAAATTTACAAAAAAAAAAATTAAAGGAAAAACGGTTAAAAGCTGACTACCCATAAATATTTACCTATTGATGGCACATAATGCACTATACTGCACAGTTCACACCATAATAAAAAACGTGGCCTAATGTTGGAATGTAACTGAAATTATTACGAAATCACTATAGTGTATATTTTGCAGAATGTAGATTTTATAACCAATTTCCAAAATCCAATATCCAATATTATAATGCAGTCAATAATCACACATTTAAAATGTATAAGCTTGCACTGTGGTCCGAATAATTCAAAAGGCGTTACCTAAAATAAACACAAAATCGCGACTATTTTCCGCCTCGGGGCTGTGGAAATGTGGACAGCACAGCCTGTCCGCTTGGTGACATGTCCGGGCAGCCAGGAATATCTGTGCTATCCGCAACAAATAGCTTTCATAAAAGTAACATTCCCTCCAATTGTCCATTTGTTCGAAAATTAAGTTAAAATATTATAACCGTTTGTGTGATATTTCAACGCGGCTTATTTTATTCGGATTATGGTTTGCGGTGGAACTTTAATAAAGTAATGGACAGATAAGTCTGAAAACTTTTGAAGGCAGGCTTAAATAATTTATTGCGTTGACCTTAGATAAAAGTTAGAGTGAATAATTTAAAATGGTTTGAGTTAAGCTGTCTAAAATATTTAGAAAAACAAGTGTTCGGAGATTATAAAATTAAAAACATCAATCATAGTCATGTCTGTTGAACTCAATGCAATGCAGGCCATACATCATTATGGAAATGAAAGCAAAACAAAACTTTAAGAGACGTAAATAAATCGCTACAGGAAAACTAAATGAAGTTAAATCTGGAACGCTAATCTCAGCTACAACGTAGTTGGGATTTATGCACTAATTCTGCTATCCGAGCAACTGGCCGTTTGGACACGGTTTTGTCAGATCCGCTTCGGATTTGGCACACTGGACAACAGTTGTTCTACTGCGGTTGTGGTAACACTCTGTATATAAATTTGTATTCAGATATTATTTTGGGAATGCGGTTTTGTATTTTCTGATTTTATTTTCATGTTATTATTTGGCAGATGATATCGTAATAATAATGATACCAGCCTGGTATTGACCCACTGCAGGGCAAACCCCTCTTCTCATGCAGAGCAGGCACGTGCATTGATTTTATAGTATTGTATATTCATTTGACAGAATTACTTGGATTTATAAACGGTCGACAGGTAATCTAAGAAAAGTTGTGTTGAATCTGAATCTTGTTAAATTTGTTTTGCTATCCTTGGCGAAAGATTATTTGTAGGAGCACTTCCTATAAAACTGCGTCTTGGTTTCTGAAAGTGTGATGAATCAACAAAATCTTTGTTTAATCTATGGAAATGCATCGATAGACTGTTTTTAAAGCTAAAATCTATTTTAATAAGATCTCTTTTTACGGCTATTGATAACTTTAAGCTCGGCAATTTTTCGTCTCGTTCGATGCTATATTTTAATCAAACTACTGACGCTGCATAAAATATTTCAGTCTTAGATAGACATAAATATCTTCTTGGAACGAATAGTCTCCACTATTCGTTCCAATATTATATCAGGTGGAAAATCTTAAAAGTTTTAATAAGAGAACGTTTTTTTTTGCTTCCAGTCGATGTATGTGATTTGATTCGTCACCTGTCTAGCTTTTTCCTACTGAATTGGGGTAGACTTCCAGTCTTTAATGGATGCAGCTGAATATTAGTATTTTATATGGAGTGTCTATTTGTGTTGTTCTTTGTTTTTGTTTTTATTTTTTTGTCTTTTTTAACTCAATTACTGGGCAACACGATAAACCTTGGTAAGGCTAGATGTCAGACATTCAGGCTTCTGGCTACCCATAATGACTGTCAAAGATCCTCAATGACAGCCGGGACCGATGGCTAAACTTGCTTTCCGAGAGTTTCGGTATGTTGTGGACCCATCTACGGACCGAACTGAACAAGCGCTGCTTAGCTTAATCGTTGAGCTCCTTAAGTCTAAGTTGAGCTGCACGATTACTGACAATTGCGTGCACTGACTGGACAGGTCCACTCAATCTGTGTGGTTCTTTCCTCAAAAGACCATTTCAGACACCGATCTACATAGCCTTCACATGATCTGACCAAGATTTTGTCTGGACTTTAAAAGAGACTGTGACCTCTGAGTTTGTTTTGGCCTTTCTTCTCAGAGTAGTCAGATAGGAAATGCCGACGTCATCTAGTTTAAAAAAAAATATGATTGACGTGTAAAAGTGTTTGTAAAAACCTACTTACAGAAATAAATCATTTATCATTATCAGACACCGATCTACATAGCCTTCACATGATCTGACCAAGATTTTGTCTGGACTTTAAAAGAGACTGTGACCTCTGAGTTTGTTTCGGCCTTTCTTCTCAGAGTAGTCAGATAGGAAATGCCGACGTCATCTAGTTTTTAAAATACGATTGACGTGTAAAAGTGTTTGTTCAAACCTACTTACAGAAATAAAATCATTTATCATTTAACCTTAAAGATCGACCCGTGCGGCTGATATTAGTTAGCTACGAGCCCCTCATGCATGTGATTCGAGTATTCGGAAATAAATAAATGTTTGACTATTTAGTAACTAAGCATCAGAAAAAGCAGAGGTAAGATTTAATAGGAATATTTAAACAACCCGAACTAATATTTACATTATTTAAAAAGCTGTCTTAAAATAATAATATGTACAAGTAAATAAAAAATCAAAGCGCATCAAAGAATTCGTCAGCATCGCTGTCAACAGGAAAAGTGCCCAAAAGGCTGGCAGCAAAAAAGCTAAGTCTTAAAATAATAATATGTACAAGTAAATAAAAAATCAAAGCGCATCAAAAAATTCGTCAGCATCGCTGTCAACAGGAAAAGTGCCCAAAAGGCTGGCAGCATTGCCAAGTTGAATGGCAATGCTGATTCTTTGGCCAAAAAATAGGCAGCCCTTTGGTCACGTGAAGAGTCGAATAAGCTAAGGTTGAGTACAATTTATTTCGTAAATAAATATAAAGTGGAGTCTTTTAATGAAATTAAGTCTCAGACATAAGCTTGGTAATCTTTTAGTTAGTACAAAAATATGTAAGTACTAAATATAATTAACTCACTTTGATGATATCAATCAAACTAATTTAATTTAAAGTAAGTCTTTTATTTTGTGTAACGAATAGGTAGGTAACATATAAAAATAAAAGTAAAAAAAGCTTACACACACAAGATGAAACCAAAAAACGCCATAAAATTAAAGCTGAGTTAACAGAGAGTGGAACGCGCAAAAACGTGCACAAAACCACGAAGTAAAAAAAACAAAATAGCTGCCGGGAAGCACAACTTCCGAGTTTGATTATAAAAATGAATAAATAAAACCAAAGAAGTTAAAAGTACAATACAGATCTTAGCATCTAAAGTTAAAATTTAATGCGTCCCATAGCTGCAATGCGAATGTTTTCAGCTAAAACTGGGCCCCGGGGCCGTACTACGGGGCCATTATAAGACTAATGTCGTAAATAAACTCGATCCCGAGAACAACGTCTATTTGTAAAAAAAGCAATAAAATTTGCCAAGCTGAAGTTGAAGTGCTTATTACCGGGAGTTATATTTCCATTTATATGAAAACTAATGTTCCCGTTATTTTCCTGTTTGCCTTTTATTGCGAAGTTCCTAGCGGTGCGTTTAGAAAAATATTTTTCAGGTACTGTGTGCGGACGTTAATAGAAATTGGAATGTCTGCCGTATAGTAGACGTTATGAGGATGAGTCTTTTATTATATGTATACCAGCAATACTTGTGAGCGAAATGACAACCGTTATAACTTTTCATTTGAAAGACTCTATAAGAGGAAATTACTTTTACAAAATAGAACATTGTTACCTTGCTTAGATAGCAGTTATATCTACTGTTTCAGGATTCAGCCCATTCTACTTTTAACTTTAAGGTAAGATGGAGGAAGAAGTTATACGTAAAAATATATTTGCATACGTACTGCCTCAAATTGGGTGTTCGTATTACAAAAAAAGCAAACAGAACGAAAATCTTTACCAGTAAATATTTTTTTTTATATAAAATTGCTAACATATAAAGAAAACTCGCGCCCTATCTAAAGTTACAAAATATTAAGAATTTATTGAGAACATCGCTAAAGTTCAGCTTATCCTTTATTAAAGGTCCCGTTATGGGTTTTCCAATATCTTACATTCTTCAGAGGGAACCGTTGTCTGGGGGCTGTGAATATTTGAAATGCTCTGCGGAATCTTACAGTGTATTATGATAATTTACTTCCGATCCTTAAAACTTGACCAAGTTTAGGAGAAACGATTTCATGTTCACATAAATTTTGGTGTTATTTTCGAATTAATTTTAGTACATTTTTATTTATATATACTTTATTATACACCACAAACATTTATAACAAAAAATAAATCAAACTCTACAAAACTGTCTATTGGAATGGATTCCTTGTGACCCGAATATTTAAGCTAACTTAAGCAAAAGGACTGTTTAACACCAACTTTCCACAAAGTTGATACAATTTGTTATATAATGGAATGGTTACTTCAACAGGATTACTCACAAATAGAATCACTTACATACATTGTCTAGTTATTAATCAGCTTACTTATTATTATCAGTGTACACACTGTACACTCATAAACAACTCCCACCCAATTTCACAACTTATGAATACACTAACACACCATTACAAACTCACACACACATACCCTTACTACCACACACACACCCTTGCATGCCTTAAACTGTTCTCCTTTCTTTACTTTACCATAAATAATAAACAAATGTATAAACTACCAAAATTTCATGACCACTTGGTAGATCGACACAAATCACAAGTTGAATAAATCTTATTGGATCATTCCCACGGCTGAACACTGTCTCGTAAGATACAGATAACCCTAGTTTAAGAGGCAGGGTTCGCCAATTACTGTTTACAGATTTTTCAGTATAGATTATTGCTCTGTACCTACTTACCTCCTACCACTAGTTGTAATAATGTCATTATGTTAACTGGTAAATTAAGTCTGTAACCTTTTTGGAAATAAATAAATTTATTATTACTATTATTTATGTATAATCAACCTGAACCATATGTGGTTCATGGGTCAGGGGAATGGGTTAGTAAAATTTAGACATGCCTTTATTATAATATGCTAAGATCACAGGATGCAAGTTTTTTTCAGTGATTGTATTTTTCTTTTCAATGAACAAAAAAAAAGTTTATATACCTACTGTTAAATTAAGCAAAATGAACTGGGTTACTGTTATATTCAGAGGTATAATCATAATAATCTACGTACTCTACTTACCTCCCCTAGCGCTCACAAATGTATGCAAATTAACCAAAAACACATAAAACAATTTTAATAAACGGACTTTTCTACCAAAGCTTTGAGTAACTAATTTAAATTAACCATTAAAGTAAGATTATAAACCCTTACAAAATTAATTAAAGCTTAAAGAAGTTTGGTCAAGCTTATTGCAACTATGAGTGGAGAAATAACGAAGTTTGAGCATTCAAGTAACCGCCTAGAAGTTTCAGAAACCGGAGCCGGGAAAACGAAAAAAGAGGTTTTAATTGAAACTCTAAACTTTCTCGTTTAATCTACACGATAGGAGAAAATATTAAAAGTAAATAAATTTTCGTGGAGAGATAAAGTATTTTTAATTTATTTTTTGTTTTATTATACACGACCTTGCGCTCCATAAAAAAACAAACATGATAAAAACAGCCAGGTTAAAGTGCTAGTGGACTGGCCACATAGCACGAATACACCCGCAGAAATGGGCAAATATAGGTACTCCCTGGACGCCTGAGGGAGGACATCTCCGTCGAGGTAAGCCGCGACGAAGGTGGTGTGACGATCTAATCATGTTTGCGAGCCTAACAAGGCCATGCATGAGCGGCATCATGGTTAAAAGAACTAATGGAAGTCCACAGCTGAACATAGGCTTCCGTCCAATTGCTTAACAATACTTGGTCCTTCAACAAGTTCACTGTCTTCTCCTTGAAGCTTAGTCTAAATTCATATTTACATAAAATATATAAAATCATATATAATCATATATATACATATATAAAATCTTAAATTCATTTATTCATTCAGTAGTCTAGAAACATTTGCACAAGGGTGCTTTATATAACGAAAGGTAGCAGGATTTTTAAAAATTCATCCTTTTAGAGATGTGATTCTCAATACATACATAGAACGATAATTCGTTTATATAATAGATCACAATATTTTCCCAAAATATTGACTCCTTTTAAATAGAGCAATAAATCAGCCAACATTTTAAAATAACAAACTCCACATTCTACTAAAAGCACAAGTTAAACGATCCTCATGTAACAGACACATGAAATAAACGCCAAAGCGCAAGTTGACCCGACAAATAAAATCATAAAATATAGAGGATTGTAACTCAGTCGTGTTCGAGCGATTCATTCGATGACCGCGGTTAGCTGTGGTTAGTTCACCCACAGATTGCAAGGCCTTAGATTTGATTGCCTTGTTAAGGCACTAGCTTGTTAGGTCACACTTGGATTCAGAGTCGTTCGACCCTGTTGAACCTAGTAATGGTAGGAACATACTTAGCAAAGTGTTAACTTGGGAACGTTTGGTTTATGCACTACATTTCAGTGAAAAGGTGTTGTTAAGTAGGTATGTAGTTTGAGTTGAACTGCAGTTTTTTCTAAAAGTATCGAGCGTAGTGGAGATGTTGGTATTGTTACGAGCTGGGGTTCGGGATAAATAAATTTATACCAATTTACACGAAAAACACACTGTAATTAAAAATCACAAATACAGTAATCAGAAACTTTAAACACAATCACTTGTAAGTAGTTCACTATTAGTCCGCTTTTACTGTTGTTAGCTGTTCTTCACTGTTTCGCATTCTAAGCTGAACTGTCCTACAACGCTGTCAACCCCTTATTTATATGGCGAGTGTAAGTTACTAGAATGTTCTAGCATAATACCAGAACATTCTAGTACTTACGGGAACGGTCCAGTGTAGTTCGGCTATTCGATAACAGATGGCGTTAGCGTCTAACGTGTAGTTCTTCTATTCGCTAACAGATGGCGTTAGGATCTACGTGACAGTATTACGTAATTTGAAAATAAATATGACTGTAGGAAGTTTAAGGCTCTTCAATAAAGGAATCGCTTTTGTAGGCTGGCACATAACCAGGGCCATCATCTACCCCGGTCACCAAGGAGAATGGAACCGGCAAGAGATGTCGTGCGGTGTCCCACAGGGATCGGTCCTGGGGCCGCATCTGTGGGACATCGGCTATGATTGGGTGCTGCGCGCCGACCTCCCTAGCGGCGACAGCGTGGTTGACGCTGACGACACGCTGGTCCTGGCGCAGGGAGGTCAAAAATGGCCGAGAGGAACCGGCAATTGGGACTCCAGGTGGCCCTGCACAAGTCCAAGGCTATGTGTTTTCATGGTCCTCGGAACGCGCCACCGTCGGGTTCCCAAATAACGGTAGGAGGGGGTTGACATCAGCGTCGAGTCGACGATGAAGTACCTGGGACTCGTCCTTGTAGTTAATACCACTAATCTTTTATTTCAAGATTCAGCATAACAGCATAATTAAGATATAATGTTACCACTGCTGGGACACAGGCATCCTCTCTGTAAGAGGGAGTGGGCCGTAATCCATCACGCGTGCCGAGTGCGGATTGGTGGATGTCACATGTCTTCGATTTTTTTGGTTCTAGGACATGTCGGTTTCCTCACGGGCAACACCTCTGCCAGCAGCGAATGTTAGTAACAATTTACAAATGAGTAACGACATTAAAAATTTAAGTATTTTCTTTCATATCCAACAGTTTCCTTATTAGTTTACTCAGAACCACTTCCTCCATTATAGACCGTAGCCTTTATCCCTTTCATAATAATAAAATCGATAAACTCGTTAATAGGTTCAGAATTTATTTGACCCAGATTTAAAAGTTCCAATACTAAAATATAGTTTTCGATTTCATCAAACTTGCTTATAAGCTCCAACTGGTCTTAATGAGTAATATTGAGCTTAGCTGAGCTTTATTACAAAGGACGAAGTTTATTTAAAATTTGTTAAATTTTCAGTTTACTGTAAATGAATTGACTGTTAGGTATGTTTATTTTGCTTTTGAATTTCTCTATTAATCGGCTAATTCAGTTACAATAAACATCACCAAGGTGTATGTTTGGGCAGTACTTTAAACCTCGTTGGTCTAGTGGTCGCAAGTGCGACTGCTGAGTGTAGGGTCCTGGGTTTGATTCCCAGGTCGGGCAAAAGTGTTTTTGGGTTTTTCCACTAGGAATTTCTGAACAGCTGCCCAGAGTTGGAATGTTAGCAGTGTGATATCCTCCGGAGAGATGTCTCAAAGAGATGTCAGTACCAATGATAGGGTCCGCATACTACTTACTTACTACCGCGTACTTCATCTAGTAGGTACTTTATCTTCGGTTGGATAATATTTGCTTTAGGATAGCGGTACGAGGAGCAGGGTGTAAAGTTCACTCATACCTCCATAGAAAAGGGAGGACCCTCCAACCAGACGGGTGTCGTGTCTGGTGGGCAACTGCCCGAAGATTGTTGTCGGAAGGTTGTATATATGCTAGTTGCGCGGTAAACTCTGTTTGCGCGATGCAGGATTTTGCGTGATGTCAGTGTGATGTAGTTCTCATGTGGCGATGTAGATACCGCTACATTACTCCCCTCCGGAGACCGGAGGTCGATAGTGGGCTGAGTCGTGTATCTTTGCGATGCTTGCCAGTGCCAGTTGAGGTTCCAGTGAGTCGGAACCGGGTGCCGCATAGTTCATGGTGAGTTGGAACTGTCTGCGGTGATTTCCCAGTGAGTCGGGGTGGCGCTGCGTTATGCTCCAGTGCGTCGGATGTGGTACAGCGCCGGGTTGAGGCTGACTGCTGGCGTCGACCAGGAGAGGTGTGAATGGCTCTGCTTGTTTTGGCCGGCCGAAAGTGCAGTGTGCTGTGACAAGGTCTCTGATGAGGCTGAGGGTGATGACCAGGAATGCGCGTTCGCTGCATGGTAGTGGTCAGGATACCCGTTTGAAGCCGTGGGTGCTGGCTGGCTGAGACTCGCCGGTTGAAAGCTTGAGGATGGTGATGACGTCACGCTGAACTAGCTGCTCGAAGGCTGCGTCAATGTCCTTGTTCGGTGTCACCAGTATAGAGGCACGAGGAACAGGTTCCAAAGTTCACTCATACCTCCATAGAAAAGGGAGGATCCTCCGACCAGACGGGTGTCGTGTCTGGTGGGAAACTGCCCGACGATTGTTGTCGGGAGGTTGTATATATGCTAGTTGCGCGGTAAACTCTGCTTGCACGATGCAGGATTTTGCGTGACGTTAGTGTGACGTAGTTCTCATGTGGCGATGTAGATACCGCTACATATCTACTACATTGGAAGTCATTTGCATTAATTTATATGGGGAGTTTTATACAAGACTACTTTCAGTGTGTTTAAAGGTGCTTTGCATGTTCATTAACAAAAAAAAAATCAGGCTGCTCAACCGATTTGGATTAAACAATCTTCTTTTTTTTCTTTTTTCTTTTAATGGGATGCTCTTGACTCTAGTCTAGGTCAGTGGTCACAGAGACAGAGTCGACGATTTTCTTTTCTTCTTAAATCTTAATCACAATCAGTGTTATTAAAAAAAGCGGTTTAACTGAAAACCCCGGTTTAAAGCTCTATAAACTACGGTTTAAACCAAAATGATATTACAAAACGTGGTTTTTCGAAAAACCGTGGACCATATCATGGTCTAACGCTAAACCTCGGCGGCCCCTAGTTTAAACGATCAAACTATGGTCTAAATCGTATCAGTCAAAGTTTCTCTTGTATTTTATAGCATCTTTTTCATTGTGTTGTGTGGTTTTTACCCGAAAATGGATCTTAACATGGTCGATTTAATTGATATTGTGGATATTGAAGCCGCTGAGTTGTTGGGAATGCCACGCCGACACAACATAAATCGTGTTCGAATCAATCAAATAAATTAAAATTAAATTTGAATCAATTAAACACTGATTTCGAGTTAATCGAAGTAATTTATGTATATTTACATTTTCCTCGGTACTCCAATTCTCAGATCGTTTTTTCTTTTGTTGGTCCATCACAATATGATATTAAAATTACCTACTATAGAAGGTAATACTATACAAAGAGGCAATTGTTCTATTAGAAACTTCGATAACGTAAAAATTCCAAATCTAAATGAACAATTTGCGATGGTATTGTTTAATGTTATGGTTTCATATAATGCGCGAAAATTTTACGTTTCGTTACACGTACCTAGATGTATTATTAGTACTTAATACGTCATGTGTCAAATTAAGTCATGTGCTTAAACCTAAACAAAACTGCAATCGACGAAATAACTAATATTCCATGCAAATTAACACTCTCAATATTTTTAACACTCCTAAACATCATAATAATCATTAGCGTATTAACAAAAAGTTTTCATTTCTGAGCATACGGAACGTTGCAATAGAATGATATCATGGTGAACGAATAATATTTGTTTTACTCTGTGGTTGTTACAAAGACAATGGTTCAAATGACGGCACTAAGAAGACCACGGTTTTTTGAAGTTTTGTAATACGGACAAGTTTAGACCATGGTTCTGTAGATAAGCCTGGACTTCGTAGCACAGGTTTAAATCAAGGTTTATTTAGTTTTTTGTAATAAGACTGAAAAAGTCTATAATTTAAAATACAAAACCTACCAACAGCCGTGGAAATTTCTCTTCTCACAAAACTTCGGTTCCACTGATCAAACACTATTACACGGATCCAAATGAAAACTGCCATCATAGATCCACTTATTTAGTGCCTCTTAATTTAGCGGGAGTATTTACTTAAATTAAGATACCGACTGATGGAATCGAACTCTAAGACACGAGGCGTCTCCGTTACTATGAGGTTTTAATTATTATTTGCCGAGTGTCAGAAGTGTTTGAGGTAATTAATATTAAAATTGTCTCGTCTCGCAAGATTTTGATATTTTTTTTCACATTGGAATCTTCCAAGTTTTTGTGACAGCTACTCATTTTTAAATACAATGAAAAGTTTCATTATTTATCTACCGTTTGTCTATAAAAAAAAAACCGCATCCACCGCTGTGTCTCCTAATAAAATTCGTAAAAAAATGAACATAACACGCAACGCAACCGTTGTCACATTCAAATAACGAATCTATTCGCTTCTACATCATTTTCGAAGTGAACATAAAAATCTCTTTCCTGATAACCATACGAAATGAATATTTTATCAATAATAATTTAACTAAATGAATTGTTTTCGAGAACTTCCCTATCCCGCAAGCTATTTGTTCCACTCCTGCGCAGTAGGGCACTGGCACTTTCTATTAAAATTATCATATCCATAAATAAGAATCTTGTTTTTAATATCATAACAAAAACTTGAGAGAATGGGGTAGCCATCATTTTGGCCACGCCAGATTGGACTTCAGAAATAATTTCAAATAAATTGGATTTGTAGTGTCGACAGGATTTAATATTTTTATGCAAAATCGTTGGAAATCTTTAAATAAATTATTTTATGGATCAAAAGATATGGTGGTGACAAATACAATAAGCACTTATTAATGGGTGAAGTTTTCAGTAATCAGTTGATATTTACGACTTGTAGTAAAACCATTTCACGCAGGTGTGTACGCTCTCAAAATTTCCTCTCAACAATGCGGATTTCTATGTCCTAAAAATCGATATCCAATTTAGAAAAGCAAGAAGGTCGCCCTACGATCATTTTGCACCTGTAACCACTTCTGGGTGCCGTTGACGTGAAAAACTAAACCGAAAAGGACAGGTGCGAAATCCTGTCGCAGCGGGGGTCTACCCAAGGGCCCGTTGATTCGACCCATAACCTTAATTGATAGGAATCGTTAACCTTTAAACGCGCGCCTTCATCGTTTCCCTAACATAAATACTTCGATTCTAATCTCAAAACTTTTTTCTCCGTTATTTTATACGTCTGGTTAGCAATCGTTTTATTTTCGGGTGCCTTCGTCTACCGCCGCCGATAGATCGTTATTTTGTAATAAACAGTCCATTCTTTGTCATACGATATTTTCGAGATTGTTGGTACCAGATAATATGATATCGTCTTGGCGCCGTCGGTTCAGTTATAGGTTATAATGTCCAGTGTCAAATTAGGGAAGGCCGAGCGGCGTTGGAATTATTGCTCGTTTAATGTTAATTATTTTCTCCTGAGGAAGTTAGACGTGTGTAATTAATTCGGCGGTCATCTCTTTTATTTGGTATGACATGATCAGATCTACTGTATGTTCTAGATGGTGTTCTTTTTTGTTGGCGTCTATTCCCATCACCTCAAATATCTACAAGATTAATAATTGGTTTTGTTTACTGAACTGACATTTAATCAATTCTAACACTAGAATCTAATCTAGTTATATCCAAACAAAGCACCATCCAACGATTCTAAAAACAAAGACATAAATTAGCAGTAATTTTGCTTGCTCCTTGAATCAAGATGAAGAAGCAGTAAAAAATCTCTGCAGTTTCAAAATCAGATAATGAATGGGCAACAGAAAGAAAATTAACATAAACGCCATCATTAATTTGCCGCAAATGAACCTGGTGTTGATATATCTCGCCATTAAATCAATTAAATTTATAACTTACGACTTGAAAATCTCGAAAGTGTAATCAATATCTCGTGCGGCTTGACATAAATTTGGTAGGACCCACATCAGTAACTGTCCGGTTTGTCATCAAATCAGTGATCAGCTAAAGTTTTCGAATTCTGATGTATTTTTAGAACGTTCTGAGTAAAAGAAAATGCGTGTGGCATATTTATTTATTTTGTTTTTCTTTTTTTTTGGCGGGAACATTTAAATTGTTGGCTCAGCAATAATCTATAAGTTGGTCTGACATTGGCAGTGTCTAGTGACTATTATTTTGTAGACAACATGTTCCAAACCTTCTCCCCAGAAGAAGTAAGTCAAACTGCACATTCTAATAATTTATTCGAGGATCATTAGATAGCCAAAGGAGAGATTTTTCGGGAGAATTTCTGTAAAATAGTCTGGACACACTGATCTGAGTAGTGTATTTAGTTTATAATACCTAAATCTAACCCCTACTTTTTATTTACTAGGTTTACGGGACCAAAAATCGTAAAAAAACCAAAAATACTCGCAGACCTTATAGACCGTTCCTTACAACGTCCGCAATAAACACATTTTTCTCAACCGGCTCTCATAACCCCTAGCTGGAAGTTATGTATTCTAATCTTTATTAATTTTGCTGAGCTACCTAACCTTGTTAAGCTTACAAGCCTCGAGAATAAACTGGCTATGTTTTCCATACATACAATCCCTGTAGCCCTTAGAAAAGCATATTATAATCAGGAACGCTTGCATATTCATGAGTTTATGGCATCATCTGGAGAATATAGGCCTCCAACCAGTACCTAGAACTCAACAATTTACGCGGTAGAAAATAAAAGACTACACGTTATCAAATCAACATTCATTTAAACAAAACGAAAAAAAAAATTGCTCGAAAATTCGGAACTTTTATACAGCGTGGATACGTTTTTTTTCATGGCACTCAAACTCGGTCACCTCTGCTAAATGGACCGAACAGGTGCATTAAAGTTTTTATAAAGTCCTCTCGATCGTAAATCGCCTTAAGTAACAAGGGTGAGCTTTAAGTTTTTTAGAGTACTTTTAATAAAGAATGAACTAACTAAAGTTGCCGAAAACTTTGTTGGAGTGGCTTCGGTAATACTGTCTTTAGTTTGAAAAGGGTTTGATACCTATTAAGAGCGATAAATCATTAGTTAATCACGGGGTTTTTATCAATAACTTTTCGAGTGGTTGTGGTGGAGTTAATTGAGGTTTAGAAGTTTTAATCTTTTGTAAATTGGTTTAAGGATTGTTGCCTTGAATGTATTTTGACAGGTGATTCACGCCATATCTAGATTAAAAACGTTTAAATATTGATGTTTGTGTGCCGATCCGTTTTGTTGGCTAACTTTTATAAAGTATTTTTGAATTTTTAAGACTTATGTCGTACGTACCCACACTACAAATTCTTGATCTACCTCGTTATCACTCCAACATCAGAAAAAAAAACAGAATCAAAGAAATCTCTAAACTAGTGACTCATCGAAATAAGAGCTTGGGTTCACGACACAATAAGGGCATTATACACGCGTGTGTTGTCGGTAGTCCTTTAATGTCGTGTTGTGCCTTGTAGATGTCTAGATAAAGGGAAAGGACATTGTGTGACGCAACCAGGAGGGTCGCCCTCCTTCTATTTATTGCTACATGTAATCGGGCAACCGTGTGTCTGTGGGTAAAGATGAAGAGATTAGGAAGGCATTGGAAATTTTTAATTTTAATTACTGTTATCGAGATTATTTTCAAAAAGCGAAGGTGCCCGAGTCACATCGTAGGTTCAGCTACATTTTATGGAAGGCTTGTGATCAGAATTTCACTGGAAAAATGACGGCGTTTGTATACTTCGATCTAAATCATTATAGATGAAATACATTTTCGACCTGCGTTAGAATATCTTTCTTTTTCTATTTAAGTACGAAGAGAGACCAAGATAGTTTACTGATGTCATAAATTAAACTCCTGTGCTGAAGCTGGGGCGCGTCCCTAGTTCAACGATCGATTCCCCATACCAATCGATGAGGTGGCATCGATAAGGATTTGATTCATTTGCTCTAAGTGCATCTGCTATTGTCGTTTTGTTAGTCCTTTTAATGTTTCTAAGAGTTTTGGTTAGTAGGGGTGTAAGAATAGATACTTGTTTATTTTCCCATCTCTGTGTCGTGGTCGGCCCGTTTGATTAAAACTTAGCATTTGTGGATGACCGATTTGAAATATCATACTTAATCAGCCTATAATGTTCCCACTGCTGGGACACAGGCCTCGTCTCGGTGAGAGGGGGTGGTCCGTAATCCACCACGCGGGCCCAGTGTGGGTTGTCACGTGTCTTCGAATTTTTGGTTCTAGGACATGCTGGTTTCCTCACGATGTTTTCCTTCACCATTTTGAGAGCAGTGGTAATGAAATAATTTGCTTTTACTTTACTTTTTTGTTTTGATGTATCATAATATCACGTAACCAGGCGCTTATAAGAGTTTGGGTATATGTTACTGCCTTTAATACAATCCGTTGTACAGTAGGTAGACACTTAGACACTTGACCTTACACGAACGCGTGGGGTAGACATCACGTAAACTACAACGATTCATTTAAAAATACTCGTGTTGCGCATAATATTTACTTAGTTTTAAGACTTTGTTGATACCTATGGGTGATACAAATTGTGCTTGTCGCAATTTAAACCATAATGCTATTTAAAAGTGGTATTTAAGATTCAAGTTACGTTTACGTTGCGTGTTCGTGCTTGGGCCTTTATACACCTTTTATTTAATTTTTTTACATTTCTAATCTATGTAGCTTTACAGTTATCTACTGTAACTGTAATTTTCTTCCTGATCATGCATTAACACTATTTTCAAAGTGAAATACCATAACGAAGGTACACTGTCCTCATTACAATAACTCAGTACATGCATGACGTCCACTAACTGCCTCTTAAATTGATTTTGGACCGACATTGATGAGCAGATAAGATCATAGTGTCCGATTCATTATACGTAATGTTACGCTTCGTTAATTTAGAACAATTGTCGATTCCACAGGACCTATGGTTATTTGCTCCTAAATAGATTTATAGGCTCAACGTCCGGTGAAATTGATAAAAATTGTCTTGAGAAAGTATTTGATAATGGGTTGATAGTCATTGGGTTCGAGTTTATTGCCTTTAATTACAATTGTTTTTAGTTTAAATTCTACTGGAATTACGTTGGGTATGTCGAGCACTGTGGGATTGTATTGATTGCTTTTGATACTGCTTAGAAAGTAATTGGTTTTATGGCGATAAATCATGCGTTAATTGATTCTTCCTTTGAATTCTTGATAAAACCTTTCCTGGTCGCTTTGTTAACATTATGCCATAATATTTTTAAGTCTCGGAGTTTTTTTAATCTAAATTCTAAGTTAAGTACGCTACAGCTACCATTTTTACTACCATGTCAAAATCACTTAGTTTACTCACGAGTCAATTTTTTAATCCTCTTGAAGCAATTGCCGAATAAATCAATTAAGCCCACCTCCATCAATCATACGCATCACACTTAGACGACCCGGTTAACTGAAGATTGAACTCAATTGAAACGACATTGAACTTGAAAATTATTAGCAAGAACACTTAACACTGCAAAATAAGATAGACCCTTCAATTCGTTAGAATTTTAAAGATGAATGTTCGAAAATGCGATGGGAATGGGTCTTCTTAAATTGGTAGTTTTAATCGTGACTCATGGACGATTGTTTGCTACAATTGTGTACGTTCGATACTCCGGACCGTCAAGTATGACGAGTCATATTAATCTTTATGAAATAATCAATTAAATAGTGGGGGAAATCTGGATTAGATGGTATCAGTGCTCTGTCGGCACATGCGTACAGTCGTGAGGTCCATAACAAGATTATTTGTGGAGCAAACGGTTTTGATATTTTAAGATTTGCTGCTTGGATATCTATTTTTATTTCCATAAAATGATTTAATTGATGCAATAATATGTTTTTGAATTGTATATTAACTGGTAGAGAGTTTTTTATTTTATTACAGACATAATTCATAGGTAATTTTATGACAGTGACCTCTTTATAAAATTCAAGAAACACAACAATAAAAATATGGCTATTTACATCACATTTACACCGTAGCAACATTTTCAATCAAACAAAAACCGTTCAAAAACTATCACCTAAAATCCCCAAACGATCAAAACCACCACATCAAACCACAGTGACGACCAAAAGCGGTATGTTTTGGTATCGACTGGTCAGGCATTCGAAGTATTGTCAGTGATTTAATTGAAACAGTATGGGGCCGAACCGACCGCGGCACAACACTCCGAGTGGCCACAGGAAACAATGTTTTGTATGAAAAACTTCATCTAGTACATTTTAATTGCCTCCATATAGTTTAATTAGAGAGTTAGAGACGTTCCGTGTAGTCCATGATTAATGTTGTAAAGTAAATGGGATGTGTTTGATGACTATAAAATATGCGTCCAAGTCTATAGACTCTACTTTGAGAGTGGTATACGTTAATTTTGTTTCTGTTTTGATAAATGAGTTTTGTATGGATACATTGTTGGATTAGGATCTTTTTGTGGTAAAGTTTGTAAAACATGTTGTGTTTTGATTTTTATTTGAGTCGGGTGTTCTTGAATAATTAAAATGTTCACATGTCATACTACTAATAAGCTTGTTTCATTCAATACCACGTGTTTGATTATTGTGATAACAGCTAACTTTAATTTTCTGTTTCATTTAAGGTCCAACTGCTTACTTTCTTACTAATAAATATGCCGAATAAATAATTGACCTAGCCAAAACCAGCAAATCCTTAATAGCACATAATTATCAAGAGCAAAAGTCAACATGATTGTTTACCACACCAAAACACAATGTTCACCATTAGAAATACAGGATTAAATACAAATACCAAGTAATTCGCAACCAGCCACAATGTTTCTTATTAAACACGCTACAACCTACAAACGATCAAGTCTTTGATGAATGAGAATACTCTCAAACTAATCTGAACATCTGTAACTTTGACAGTGGAGGATTAAGGGGTACAAAATGTTCTTAAATACTTCAGTTTAATATTGATGTCTAGGAAGTTCGGCGGCTAGTTATCTAAGTCTGAAACAATAGCCCGTTTCCTGATTTAAGTTGTCTCTAAGCAGTTTGATGGGACCTTACTAGACAAAGCGAGATATTTATAGGGGATCTCTCTCTCTCTCTCTCTCTCTCTCTCTCTCTCTATCAAATAATTACATCACGAAATTTAATGATCATGTTCCCGAATCTTTTGTGTTGTAAGAAGATAGGTACTTGAGGAAATTGGGAATTGATATCAGACTGAAAATAAATTAGGTTAACGCTGAAGAAAAATATGGGCAGGAAATATATTTTTTCAGGCACAATTTTGACAAAGACTGGTTGGTGTATTTGTTATTGAAGTGTAGATCGCCCCCCAGCTAAATGAACCAACGGCCTTGAAAAGGTGGCTGGGATAGGCTGGATGCGGAAGGTGGAGAACAGGGTGTTGTGGCGAAGCCTAGGAGCCTACGTTCAGCAGTCGACTGCGATGGGCTGAGTTTATTGGTTGGTGTGCAATTTGTGAGTTGTATTAATCCTATGTATGGCTTCTTATGCTCATAGCATCTAAGGATAATTATGTTGACTAGGTACTTGTACCATTCTACCTAGGATTGTTACCATCTCCAAGAAGAAGTTCAAGAAGTTGATTTTTAGAACTTTTTTCATCATTCAACAATAGCCTAGCTTCCATCATTAAACTCACATTCTTCACAAACCAACTAACTGCAAAACCTAATAATGATGTTCAAACGTTCCAACCATAATTATTCTGATCTCTCACAGATTTACACAATACTCCCTGGCTGACATCCTGGCTGTCGGTTTACTGCCCTCTCCTTGACAACTTTATTACTGCATCTTACAGCGGTCATTGGGTTTAAAATTTTAATTAGCTCCCTTGCTGCCTTGTTAAGGATATTGGCCCGATTTTATTATAGAACGCCTGTTGTTACTTCTTGGTAAACATCTTTGTTTTTATCTCTGATCGTAATTATGAGGATTTTTTTCGTAATCACCTAATAAATATAAGGATATTAATTGTAGACATAATTAATGTTCCTAATGAAAATGTTAAGATAAGTGAGGCCCAAAATTTTAAGCAATCTCAACAACACAATCGGTATCGTATGAAATATACATGAAATTGATATACATAAGGTTTTTTTTTCACATGTTTTTGCAATCAATATGTAGAATTGTCTGAAATTAATTACAACAAAAATATTAAATAATAGATAACCACTTTTTTAAATAGGAGTGAAATGGAAGCATCATATTAAGTAATGCACCGTTAGGGAATTTAAATCGTAGGTACTTAATGTGCAAGCTAGCAACGTAAAGAAATTTTAAGAAGTTAGTGCAGGCAGAAGCAGATGCGTGCAGTGATAAAACTTTATCGCATAAAAAAATATCATTATTAAGCTTTAGCAGATGGCTTTGATAGCGGTGGTAATTATGCTCCAAAAGCCACACATTTAATGGCGGTATGACAAAGAAATTGTCACAAAATAAACGGGTCCTTCAAAAAACAAGGGAGCAAATAAAACAATAAAGAGGACAAACACAAAACAAAGAGAAATACTATAAATCAGGTGTTGTGGAAGTGTCTCGCTTTATAAAAGTATGGATAGAGGCAGACGGTTGACGTCGGGCTGTTAACTGAAAATTTATTGTTAATCACGACCGAAGAAGTCTCATTCTCGTAAATTTTTGTGTAATACGAGTAGATTGACGCAAGATGCGACCCGATAACTAGGGAGCGGAAATAATTGGAAGGTTTTATGGAGAGGACTGCCTCAGAAAGTAGCTGGGATACCATGGGAGAAGTATATTTAGCTTCCAGTATCCTAATTTTACTTTGTAAGGTTCAAATTTGAATGGGAATTTAATTCGAAGCATGTAACTCTTACTGGTAATGGCGGACTCGGTTCTGGTCGTTGAGCATGTTTTAAATTTTGAATTTGTTTGAGCATGAGATTCAGTGTGGGATTATATGAACATCATTGCAATGTATCTGCTTAATTAATTGCTTTTGTTTGTTAATTGGCTTACCTAATTCCGTTGAATTTATTGTTGCTGATGCAATTTGGGGTACAATTAGCCGTATTTATCAGCTTTATCTTTATTTTTAGATGTCATAATTTAAATTTGGATAAAGTGAATGAACTTGAGTTTTTGAAGTACCTTTTTTAGACAATAAATAGTGCCGATACGTTTCCAACCTAAACAATGCTGGCCACAACCAAATGTCACCATGAACCTAAAACCAACAGAACAAGCAATCAAATTTGGAATGTTTCCCGTAATAAAATGCTTTTACTATCTCAATATGCTTCTCATCAGCGTAGTGACCTAAACTAACTTGTACATCTAATTTATTAAGACATTTATTGTTCAATTTTAATGATCAATAATGTACGGAGACGTGGCTTGTAGAATGCTATGAAAATAACGTTATAGCTTACTAAGTTACGAAGTCTTAATACAAAATTGATAAAAAAAAAATCAATATATCGAGATCAGAAATGATAACGTTGTAAAATCAATTTGGAGTGCCAGAGGCAGTCGCTCATGAGAGGAACATAATGTAGGTACCTACGTATTTAGGCTAATATACTTAAAATAAAATGGCTTTTTGTAAGGTGACGTCAGTATTTCCAAAAATAAATTAACAGTTTTTTTTTTACAACATCCACACAAGGCCTTCCGGTCCTGAACTAGGCAGAGCCTGTACTACGGTAACCTGATGACTGATATACATACTTATATACATATACACACCCAGAAACAGGTCGAACAGACATGTTCATGTACACAAATGTTTGACTTGTCCGGGGATCGAACCCGGGACCAGCGGCTCAGAAGGCAGGGTCGCCACCAACTGCGCCAACCGGTCAGTCAGTCAGTTACCATATACATAACAAAAATTGTATATTCGTTCAATCAATGATAGACAACGCGCAACCTAAGCCGCTGGGTCTAGACTAGACGCATGAAGTTTTGCCCTAGAGTTCCATATGCAACGAAACTGAGCACGAAGGAAGGATTTTTGAAAATTCGTCCTCTAAAGCGGTTAATAGGGTATGATATTGGTTGAATATATATTGGTAGTAATGGGCTGTTTGTGTATGTGTGCTTAAATGTTTGTAAACGCAACCACAATCAAGAGAATTTCCTACATTGGGGCAAAGTTTAAAAAAAAAGGTTTTCATGAAAGTTAGTGATTTATGCCGGTGGGAAAAAAATCGCAGTCTTATTCCAGCGCTGAACTTACCCCAACATACTCTATTTGTTTCAAAAACTACATTGCCACTCGTTTTATTAACCCTCTTCTCATATTTTCTTTCAATTCTGCATGTGAAATATAGCCAATAAACTTGGTTGTAATATTTAAATCTGCGCTCCTGTTACGACAGCTCCCCCATGCTTATTGCATTATTTAAGTTTGCCACTGTCATAAAAATAAAAATATACCATTCTTATGCCTAACTAGCTAACTGTGAAATCTCATCTGCACAACCTTACTGTTACAGTTGCAAATAAGTATCCCAGTTATTATTCACATCCTTTCGGGCTCGATACATAACAACGTTAGTTGATCTCCCTGTTACGTAAAATTCAACTTTAAGCGTTGGGAGTTAGATAACAACATTGAGTGATGAAGAGTCACATTTGCAAGGCACGTGGGTTGCCCGTTCAAAGAGAAAAAAAATAAAGAACAGTGCATCGGGCGTTGTGACGAGCCAGCTCGCCGTTTATAAATATTTATTACCTAATTATTGAAAGCTGGTTTAACACCTCCAATGAGTTTTTAGCCAGCGGCGAGCATCCAACTTCGAGACAACACCAATTTGTATTTTTAATCCCGCATAGCAGAACCGATATTTTATTTTTTTCAAACTTGTTAACACCGTAATAAAGGTGTCCATTACCTATCATTCTGTCAAGCCAGACGAAATGTTCACTTTGCGAAAGTTCTTGTTATAATGAAGTGTTAATAAAAAACTCATTTCAAAGTGTTATAAAGTTGTTCCGTTATCAGATTGTCGAAATAATCGTAATTTGTGATTTACATAAATTTTTATTTGGTCGCGAGGCTGTTAAACTACATGAACTTTTGGATGTTTTTGTTATCAGTGTGTTCCATCACTTATCTAGATTCCATCTTCGTTTACCTTACCATACATGTTTTTTCTATCCCAAATAGTTGCAAACCAAACTCTTTCGGTGTTCCAAAATTACAAGGTTCAAATTTGAGTCAATTCTTTCTATCCATCCGAAGAGCTATGCTTGTATTTTTGTGTAAATTTCTGTAGAACGTCGATACAAAACCCGTTTCCCGGTCGCATCTCCTGCTAAATAATCGAAATGTGACGTTTTATCAGAAAAGAACAGCAGTTTACACTTAAACAAGTGTCACGGACACTATCTGGCTCAAGTTATGCGTTTAGTCACCTTATTAAATAAGGGTTTATCAACGATGCGGCCACGCGGGCCTTGGTGCGCAGATAATAGGAAAGAATTATGTGGAGGTTCTGATGTTCGACAAGGAAAATGAGGTACCAAAATGAATATTACGTGCATCGTGTATTTAGACACGTGATTCGTGTTACATAAGATGCAGACGAGGTCTTAGGTAATAATATAGGATAGAATACAAAAAAATAAGATAAAAAGACTACAAAACAAAGCGTAAAAAAAAATTAAGGACAAATCATTAGGTTTACGTGCTTTATTTCAAATGCAAAATTGATGCCTTTTCTATATTTTTAAATAATTTTTAACCTTTATTTTAAGCAATTTTACTTATTAGAGGGAACTAATTTGGAAATAAAATACTTTACAATCGATCCCTTTTAAAATAAAATAAAGGAATATCCATCCTCTGAAACAAATTTTAAAGGTAGATAAAGCTCTTTACACCCATAGATTACTAGTTTATTCACAAAGTTGCATAGAAAATACGACTACGAAAATAGACCAAAGCAACACATATTTAAGTTAAATATTCATTAAGAGCTATTTTTAAATGTAAAATATTTAATTTTAAAACTTATTTATTTAAATTGTTGATACTTTATCAGTTTTGATTGTAATTTATATCTTACTTTACACCTAAGTGTCTTCCTACGTAATTCTAATTACATAAATTTAAGCATTCAGTTTCTTATCTATGATAGCTTATCTATGTATAGAAGCTTTACTTAGAAATAGAGCGTAAGATACATAATGAAATGTTACTTTTTTAAATCTAGTTGACAAGGTAAGGTTTTGCTCTGAAACACACTGAAAGGCTTCTCTTGCTGCTAATAATGTTTCACTTATTTTGCTTGCTTGAGTACCTACACCAGTTCTTGTTTGATCACCAAAGCTAAACAACATCGGGTGCAGTCGGTGCTTGCATGGGTGACCACTTGGGAACACCGCGCGATGTTGACTTTTTGTTTTGATTAATTTACTTTTATTTTACACACATATTTTTATACTAGTTTTATCTGAAATACCTACATGCAATACTGTACTGGCCTTTATATATTTTTGGCCCTCTACGAGTGACTACATTGTCCAGCATCCCGTGTTCAGTTATCAACCATTACTTGCAAACCTGCGGATATCTAATTAATTAGCATCGTCTAAGTATCTATCCACAGAGAATAGTACCTATCTTAATCCAAAATAAACAAACACCCGTTTCTTAGAAACCAAACCTAAATGATGCGTTTGCGCTGCCTACGATTTTAGCCTAAGGCTTGCGCTTGCGTCGTCCATAACGTTACGAACAATCAATCAAATGGACAGGATAAACATTAGTTTTGATTTAACAGTCATTAAAATAAACAAACATTTTTCTTGCGCACGCACATCGCTACGTGTAATTAACGTCACGACTTCATATTTCTTATTCGTGTGTCGACGTGTATTTTGAGAGACATGCGACGATTTTTCATAATTTTTGACAAGTTTCTTGAATTCTTTTTTGAACTTTTTGATGAAATAATTATAGCTGAGGATAATAATTTGGTACGAAAAAGTGGCTGTAATTCAAAAGACAACAACAACTCAGCTTGGAGCGTCATATCCTTGGCTCATCAGAGTTCACCGCTAGCTTTGAGGTTATAAAATAAAATTGCAATGTTTGTAGGTAATAATAATGACTACAAGGTCAAGTGCCATAGACATTGTCAATGATGTTAAAAACTGGATTTTTAAGCCATTAATAATAATAATTTATTGCAACATACATAGTTTAGGCTACTACTGAAAAATTATTTGAAAATACAAATAAAAATGTTTGTAAGCCTTGAACAAGCTTGACAATTGTTTTTAGACACAATGAGAAGCTATTGTAAAGTAGGTGCCAATAAGCAGCGAGAAGGTGAGAGCTATTTACGGCACATAAAAACTTGACACCATAAGGCCTAGTGAAATCGTATGCCGCTTAAATAGATTTTATCTGCTCTCATATCGTAAAATTCGAATTATAAACTACAAAACGAGCTTATCATACTTTATAAATACAATACCGAAATTTAAAAATAGAAACATAGGTACTTTTTCTGTAACAAAATAATGTTGTAAAACATTTTTTTTACCAATACGATACAGGGCAAATCCAAGAAGTTAATATCAGCAAGGAGTTTCCATCCATTATTTTTTTCTAATGGAACAAATGGCGCGCCATTTTTATAGCATTACAAAAAAGTTTGATTCCAATTTTTACTTCTCTGTGGCAGCGCCCGCTTTAACGCATGCGCGGTGAAGTGCTGGGTTTTGGCGATACGTTTTGTGGGTTTTGATAATTTCGTAGGAAACTTTGATCTTTTATTTAGTAGGTTCAATCCCAATGTTTGAAAGTAGTGAAGCAGTGTATAAAACTGCACACTCGTATGATACTATTAAAAACCTCGCCTACGGCTCGGTTTTAAACACACACTCGTGTTTTAAAACAACAACAGTTTCTTTCATAAACGACTATCATAGCGATTCAACATGACCAATAAAACTAAAGCTCCATTTTAAAATCGGATTAAATAATCAAAATCTGATATTTCGTTATAACAATATTTCATAAATCAGTTCTTATATTCTAAAAATATTGTTTCATTTTCTCACATATTTTGATGGACTTATAGTAGATGCAGTAAAAATTTAATGGAATAAGTCATATTAATGAATTATTATACGAGATTGCATGACCGCTATCGTATGAGAATGTATGTGAAGTTCTGTGCAAAGAAAGCACTGCGGTGAATTGCTGCGGTAAAATAACTTACTATTTTAAAGGACAGTTTCGTTATTACTATAAAAATCTCTCTCGAATTTTCAGTTATTCATGATTGCAGTAATTTTATAAAGATATGAAGCGCGGTTTTGACACAGTTTCGGAACTTAATCAATTCTACACGATAATATCCTCACTTAGTTAAAACGACGACTTGATTGCTTATTTTTCGAAGAAAGAAACATTATTAGAAGTTAGCCAGTTGAGTCATCTTCCATGTTCAACGAACTATCCACCAAAAAGTATAATAGAACAATATTTAAACTCGGACCACGCGAGGTCGACCAAAAACAAAAGCAAATAAACGATTAATGAAAACAGGAAAACTTAACAGAGAGACAATTCATAATTGTAACACGTGCCGTACGAGGATAGAGCACAAACATCAAACTAATGATGCACAAAAATATTTCCCATGTAGCTTTATAACCATCGATTAATCAGGACACACGGCTTTTTACTCTGTTTTAAAAGCATCGGCAAACGCGTTCCTGTTTGTATACTGACCACACATCGTCCATTAGGCTTTATTAAGAGTTTAGTCAATATTGATAAATGTTTGATGGAACGTCGGCGACGACGTAACGATGCAATTAAATTTTGCCGCCCATGATGGAGCGATCGCGTTCATGTACTAAATGCAGCTGACGCATAAAAAAATATTGTGTTAATAATTGATTTAATTGGCGAGCTCGTTCTTATCAATCAGTGCGCTTTTTGGCAAATGTAACGAATATATCTGGTTCATCTTTTGGCTTGTTTGCTTTTGATTGACATCGGGTTTTGGGTATGCTTGGCGTGGGTGGTCATCCTTTAATCATTCTCTGGTTTATCAAAATTATTTACAATGATTTCAGGATTTGCTTTAATAACTACTTCTCTCACATTCAACTCTATTAACGTAATCAGTGAACACAACCACAATCATCTTAACTTTAGCTACGCAGACATTCATTAACCACATATTTATAATCAAGTTCGCACACGCATTCGAGTAGGACGAATTCACTTGAAGGTGTATTAGTAGCCACTGAAGTAATACAGCACGCGTTATGAACATACGCCCCAGGACTAATAACACCATTACTCAAAACGAATTTGGTACAGCCATCCAGGTTAATATAGAGAATTTCGTGAGAGACCGCGGTAAGTAATTCGATTACACCCTGTATAATAAATTCGCAACAATTTTGTAGGACAAATTCATTTAATCTTATCAAGCTATGGGTATCTGTTGATATTTGCCGAGGTGTGTACTCGTAGGTACCTACGTGTTAGTTTTAATTTATCAGATTGTTTATTATTTAAAGCCTTTATTAGTAGGTACCTACACAATTATTTCCTTCG
This sequence comes from Brachylomia viminalis, assembly GCA_937001585.2. Taxonomy (NCBI): domain Eukaryota; kingdom Metazoa; phylum Arthropoda; class Insecta; order Lepidoptera; family Noctuidae; genus Brachylomia; species Brachylomia viminalis. Next base: position 10,451,199 of record OW443310.2, on the reverse strand, counting down.
ATATTAATTGGTCTCGAAAATAAGCCTTACTGAGCAGTTCCAATAAAACTTTAAATAAAAACATTTTTCACTAATTGCCAATGCGAAAATCCAATATTGTCATTTCTTGTAGAACAATGCAAAAATGTCTGAATTTAATCCCAAATGCAAATTTTATTTATCGTTCAATCAAACGAGTCCGGACAAAAAGAGTAATATCGTTGTGTATGTAAAGAGCATATAAAAATTTCAAAGTTTCGAAACTGTGCTATCAGATTTCACTACACCATCAATATTAAACTCACAAACTCGAACGCTAACAATAAAGCCACAGACAGCTATTGACTCGTAATAAAACTGTCATGAAGTGACGTTCAGAAAATAGTTCTCGTTGAAATTTTGTGGTGCATACTACATGCCAGTTGACTGTGTAACCAAACTCGGTCATCGTCCAATTTTGGGCTTCGAACTAGGCAAAAAGTTGGTGTGTGGACAGGTAACTAGTTCATTGTGACGACGGAGGCGAATTTGCATTGTAATGGATATTCCAGGCCTGAACGGTCGTGGTTTATACGTTCATCTTCACATATGCACCAGCACTCGTTTATAGCCTCGGTAAATTCACAAGTCAACACAGCAATAATACGATTTTTAGGTTTGGGTGCAATGCGGATATTTTATTGCGCCATACAATGTAAGACACGTGAAAAGTTTTACACGTAATCATGTTTATTATTTACATTTTATTTTTAAAATATCCTTTTGTTGTATCCAAGGTATAACAAAAGAGGTAACCGCTATTCAGTCATTCATAAAATCGTCTGCTACCATAAACGATACTTCTATTGTCCCAAATAAACATTTGTCGTTATTTTATGCTACCACAAAACTGTCAAAATACATAAATCTGCGGTCAAAATGTACATTAAAGTTGTCATTCAAGACGCTGAATGTGCTCCTGACCTAAGGTTGGCATTGGAGAGTAAACGTGAATTGAGTTTGTGCAAAACCAAGACCTCAGAAGTCAATATGTCATATCGTCAACATCGTGGGTTTGGTCAGACAATACGGTTCTACGACCGAGCTCCCATTATTTGCGGGTGGCCCGCGAACAAGACAAGGTCTTTGTATCATTTGCGAAATAGATTCATCAGTTTTGTTACCTTACGGGGTGTCACAAAAAGTTTATTGTAATAGATTATTGTGAAATATTAAATTGTATCGATTTATGTAGACGTCAAATGTTGCCTGATTGAATAAATACGACACAGCGGTTGCATCACTAACTGTCACATGTATGAACTTTACGGTATAACCTCAGAACAATAACTAAAGATAACCCTCCGTTCTTGCCAGACGTAATAATTAATAATTAATATCTATGAATATTTCCCCACGTAAAAAAATCAAGGGAAATTTATGGTTTACCGACAATCTACAATGATAGTTGTAATAGAAATAACACGGCAAATTGACGTAGTGTCAATTTAATAAATAATTAATTTCCCTGACTGTGTTATACGAATTTATAATTATTAAAAAAAATATTTTCGATTAAATTAATACTTATTTTACTGACATTTAAATTAAAAGGTATCATAGGTTAAGTAAAGTAAATTAAATTAACTTTCACATCCATTTCATATCGCACCTGCATTGATTCCGTGAAACGGTGAAACCAAAGTGACTGAATGGGTGCTTAAATTAAAAAAATAAAACTAGCGCAGACCAATGCTCGTTTGGTCTCGCATGGACATGGGCTGTCTACAATCGAAATGAAGCAAAGGCATCTCCCGTCGACCGCATTGTTCCTTTGTTGCGCGCATCTGACCAGAACCTTTGTCCGAGAATTGTTTTATACAGAATGTAAGTCACGAATACCATGTACTGTCTAACTGAATAAGGCCGAGTCTATGCCCTCTACTGTAGGTAGCCTATGTTCAATGTCACATACAACTCTATTCAATAAGCCCCTAGTTCTTGGGTAACCGACGATCGATGTTCGGCTCGCGTCATTAGCGTTTCTTCTAACAAAAATGTTTTAGTAAGTTGAGTTCCATTGATATTAATGTACTTCGTCTTCGATTAGTTTAATAAATGAAGCAGTTTGAAGTGTAATTAACCAAATTAAGGGATTAAAATGTTGTAAAACTTGAAACTTATGCAAATTCATCTTTCTATAATAAGTTGTGGAGTGAAAGGAATTTTGCAAATTCAATTCATCTTCGTTGGATAATTGTTTTTTTTTTAATGAAATTCCAATGATAGGGCCCGAACATGATCCATACATTCCCGAAGACTTATGTTGTCCAGACACGGTGCGATATATCGGAAGAAAAGTGCAGCCGATGCGGTTTTATTACGCTACGTGGAATACTAACGTATTTCTTACGGCATTTGAAGAATATTGGAACGAAATTGTGCTCGTAATATTTGCAAGGATACTACAACGGACGCCCGAAATGCTTATGTATTCATGTCAGTTAAAAGTCGAATATTTTGTGTCTAAAAGAACACTTCAGTTCTTTGTTCTTTGTAAAGCCAATTTTATTTATTTTCTGAAATCGTTTTTTAGTATCACAACACATATTTTTATAATATCATACAGCCTGTGTATTGTTGATGTTGAGCTTGTTTCGGACACATGTCCCAGAAAATAGATATCATATACAGGGTTATTGGTAAAACACCTTCAACCTCTTTAGGGGTCATTGTACTCATCATTATGAACAACTTTTACTATGGGACCAAATAAGAAATCGCGAAAAAAATATCAGCTTGTCCCTACATTTTGACGAGTTCTGCAAACATAAATAAAGGGAAACAGCTGATTTTTTCTTCGCGGTTTCTTATATGGTCCCATAGTAAAAGTTGTTCATAATGATGAGTACAATGACCCCTTAAGAGGTTGATGGTGTTTTACCAATAACCCTGTATAGCTTTATTTAAAGTTTTTCTATCAAAAAGTTAACCTTATTCGTTTGCAAATGTTTGTAGCAATGGGAGCCTACACTTTTTTAACTAAATGTTGCTCTAATCACACGCATTCTATTCCTCATTTAACATTTGCGATAAAATCACAACATCAGCCATGAACTTAACAACTTATTCATACAGACCTCAATTAAGCCACCCATCACAAATTCCGTCTCCGAAAAGTGCTGCAGTATCTCCCATACCATATTCGTCAACTAGCATAACTCGCTCGTATTTGCTCGCGTGCCGAACTTGACCCCAGTGCTATCTCAATCTGATGTGGAGATAACCGCCAACATTGTTCCCAGCGGGACTCTGAGAATTTTGGATTTTCTTTGGCAATCACCTTAGCTGGCCCCGCATAAGGTTCAGTCTCCTTTGGCGGGTCTTTTAAGATAGATTCGTCATAGAGGGCTACATGACTGGGTAACACGTTCTTTGTCGTGATTCTGCGTATATGAAGAGGTAAAGTATGTGTTCATGTTGGTGTACTCATACAGGCAACCGATTTATGTGAGCACGCACGGCTTCAGGCTCTGTTGTCAGATTGGTTGAAACATAGTGATGTGTTTGCAATAATCTAGAAACATTATCAACCTGCGTGTTGGTAAATTTGAGTAGGTAAGTTGGTGTTACAAAAACTGTACTAATTTCTTAAAGGTAAACACAGGATAATCTTAATTTCTTGCTGGTCAATCTTCATAAATCGCAATTTATGACAATCATGCAACCGTTTGTCTTGATTCCGAATGTTTAAACAATGTGTAAGAAAAAAAGGGTGGTGATGTCTTCCTCTTTGATATTTTCTTCGCTAGGACCACACGGCGTTTAAACAACTAGTAAAGTGGATGCAAAATCTTTTCAAACACGCAGATAATGTACAGAATATCCTAATAAGCGACCCGTATGAGAACACAAACACAAGACCTAGTCGATACGTGAAACTAAACAAGCTTAACACAAGCGCATTCTGGCTGCACTACAATACTTCAAATACTTATAAAAAGCCAGTATTACTATGGAATAAAAATGTGTCACCAATAGAAAAATTTAAAGCAAAACTCACCCTATGCACTTATGCTAGAATTGATTTTCAAAATGAACTGCCCCAACAATAAGTATTTTGTATTGACAATACACGAGTTGGTCGTTGTGTGTATGAACGAAGGGTAAGTTTTCCCTAACAAAAAAGGCATAAATAAAATGGATGCCTATTCAAGTAAAGCGGGCCTGATCGCTGCGGCGCGCGGGCGCCTACAACGCGCTCGAAACGCTATCAAACTTTCGCTTTCCTAATGAAACTTGAGATCGCGGAAATTGCATGGAAATAAATACGAACGCAATAGTTCGCTTTGCAACTTTTAAATGCACCCGCTGTTGAACAGAATGCCTTTGTTAATTTAAAAGCTTGCTCCAATCCGACTGCCAGCGCTAAAAAGTAAACTCCCGAACACAAATTAGAGTTTCATATTGACTTTTATTCGCTGTCCTGACTTCATTGTATGGAACTTTGATTAAATACCGTTCAAATTCATGGTAAAATTTTGCTCGATAGTGTGACGCTCTTGACAAAATAGTTTTGCGTTTCGAGCGTTGAAAAAGATTTTTGCAATTTGCAACAACGGTAAGGAAGAGCGATAAAAGCCTGAACACTTTAGTATCCAATGGTCATCCCAAGGCAAAATACAATGGCGGAAAAAATTTAACAATCGGCACTCTACAAGGAGCGAAGTACATGCAGGAATGAAATATTAAAGTGATAAAGGACTGCGCTTCAGAGAAAAGTAATAAAGTAGTCAAGGGTGAACTCGGTGAGAAATCATGTGCCGACTTTATTGCAAATTATATTTCGGAGTCTCCCTTCGCACTTTCAATGGGTTATTTGCGTTATTCGCAAAAAAGCTAATTTTGGACGCCACGAACTTCATTACCATCTACTTCCATATTCAATTGGTCGGTAAAAATAAAATTACTGTACGTAAATGTACCAACACACACGGGTCAGGTTTCCCTGGAACGCTCTGATTAAAATATTGAGTTTTTGTAGGTCAATTAGGTCACTCGATTTAATACCTAACTGAGAGAGCTTGAGGTCACAATTAGTAAGTATAATTGCTTTTTATAGGATACAGTACGTCTACATTCATTAGATTCTGTTTAATCTAAGAAAAGTGGCTTTTGTATGTCAAAATAATAACAAAACCACAAATTGTCTTGTTATTGTCTCCCTTTTATTTACAGAGGTCTTTGAAGCTGAAAATTGCAGTGGTGTATCGAATTCAAAAATGGTAATTAACTGAAATCAGCTTAATTGACACAGCCTGAAGGTTCAACCCCGGTCGCCCCCGGTGCAAGTGTACGAGGGAACACGGGGTGGTTTTATGCAGTAGAAGTCTGACAGACCCCCCTCCGTCTGCCCCAGGGTGGAGGACAACCATGAGGATTTCCACACGGTTACCAAAAAAAAAAGGACCGACCCGAACATAGTTGGGATAAGGTTAGGCAGATTGATCTATATTTCACTATGCTGTGTACAACATACCTTGCAACACTCTCAAAAGAGAGTCCATTGGGAATAAGTGAGAAAATACCGTTTAAACCTCTTTTAATGCTGAAGTCTGCGCGAACGCCTTCGAAATTTGAAATAACGTGTGTGTCATTCGAGTCACAGTCATAGTGCAGGATTTCAATCGTTTTATGACTACCTACCTATGCATGTATTCTGAAGTCACAAATGTTGGTAAAAAGTTTTCACCCGCTTTCATTGTAGAAAGTTTTGCAATGAAAATTGACAAATAGCTCCTATTGTTAAAATATAACAGAATACTCTTTTTAATGTACACCATAAAAATTACAGATATAAACGTAGAATTTTTACATAGGGTGACACAATAGTCGGTCTTATCGCTAAAAGCGATCTTTACATGCGACCTTTGGATGGATTAAAGGAAGAAGGAGAGACAATACTGCAGGTAGTCAGTGATGTACCATTTACATATACAATAAATACGAGTGCATACATACGTAAAACATATACTTATCTTATATAAGACAATAAACATGAAATAAGAGCAAGGCCTCTCAGCCCTCTCAGTGAGAGGAGGCATGTGTCCCAGCAGTGGGAACATTATAGGCTGATTATGTAAGAGCAAGGAAACTTTAAGTAATGAATGTTTAAAGAGAGAGAGTGTGTTTTTAACCAGAATCCTAAAAGTGGACAAATATTGAGCACGCCTTATCGACACGGGCAAAGCATTCCATAATCGTACTGCTTGAACTGTAAAAGACCGGTCGTAGAAACTGGTAGATAGTATCCCCTTACCAAATCACAAAATATGTAAAACAACTATTACAAATTGGCGCATTGACCTGGACGATGCTAATACCGATGAGTTACTACTTGTCCAGAAATAACTAATTTGTTACGTTTCTCAATATACACTATACTAGACTTCACAACACTCCTACATCTTACACAATATAACACTTATCATATCTCTCGAAATCGTCAAGCTGTAAAATAAACCATAGCTATCGCAATAATTTTTTATAATATTTTTAATTTCTCTGTTTTTCACATGACTTAATTGTGGTCTAACTTTTTCAGTACTTTTTCAGTGATGTATCTTATTTACTCCTTATCTAAGTAAGAGTCCTTGATAAGTTCATTGTAAGAGCACTGATTTCCAAGATACAGGTTTTTTCCTAGTTTGGAAATCAGGAGTTCATTTAGGTTAGCAGCCTCTTACTTATATGTTATGTTTTTAGTATTGAAACTGTAGTAGGCTAAGTTCTGATTTTGTCCAATAAACGTTATTATTATTATGGTTATAGTCTTGTGAGTGGCCGTGACTGCTTAACCGGTCAATCCTGTGGTGACTTTGAGCTAACTCAAAGCCTCTAGCCAGGCGCATATTATTAATTATAAACTAAACGACCATCACCTAAGGGCACCCCCTGTGGGGTAAGTACGAACCTCGGCTTAGGGCGTCGCTGGGGAAGGACAGCAAGTTGGGGACAGGCTGGATCAAAATGGATTCATTATTATTATTAGGGGGGTTTAAAACTACTGGCTCAGCTACGCCATCAGCTGGCTCTGCGGATCCGATCAAGGGACCGGGGGGCATAATTTATCGGGGATGATTTACGCGAACGCGAAGGACCTCGGCGGCGAGGTCGGAATTTCGATTTGTGTCTGTGTCTGCTGTATACTGTACTGGTGGCCCTACTGCTTTCCTGGAGGAGGGTAATGGGGTCGTCAGGGTCGGTCAGAGTGTGTTTTACACTGGATTTTGCCTCTTATTATAGTCTGGCACATGGGCGCAAGTAGCTGGTGCCCTACTGCAAAGTTTAATGTAAAATCCGGCGACCCACCAATGCAGCCTCTTTGCTCCGTGTACTATACACGGACCAAAGTGGCTGCATTGGTGGACCAAGTTGCTCCGACAGATTTCGACTTGTCCAGACCCGTCGGAGGCAAGATCCCGCGACCACTCACAATGATTTCTTATTCTGATTACTTTCATATAACATAATGCTACTGTATACAGGATTCAAATACATAATTCTACTTTATTGACGTAATCCTACGGTGAGTTCGGCGCCCGTAACACTACCTACGTGAAAACTGAAGAATAATTTTCTAATTCCCACACTTTTGAAAATTATTCAAGAAAGTGCGCAACCGCACAAGCACTTGAAAGCTTTTACGCATACATAAGCTCATTAACTTATTAAAAACAAACAAATACCTCTTTGATGATGTTAGCTCATTTGCTAAATACTTATTTTCTTAAATGTTAAAATGTGGGGTACAAGAATTGTATGCAGTAACTTGGCCTACACACGGGTGTCAACACTGACCAGCTATTCGATCAAAGACTATATTTCTCTTTGTATTCCATGGTATACTGGACGATAAAAAATTGTGACCCGTCACGGGACGCCTGGCAGATGTGAAACATCGAAATTATTTTGTACAAGTATTATGCATAAAAGAACAGATTACGAGATGTAAAATATTACGATTTTTTTTCCAAAAAATTATGATTTTTTATCTAATAAACATATATTTTCATTAAATACAAAAAATCTATTTTTTTTTCAAATTGTGACAACTTAATTCTTTTAAACAGGGACCTCGGTAATAAGGACCACAGAACGGCGACGCTTCGCCACGGCATGTCGCCACGCCAGCAATCGGTTTTACGCGCGGCTATAGTTGTTTCACATCAAAATATTTTGTTCGTGCTGTCCTTAAATTGGCGTCATTTAAACACTCGCAAACCAATGAGAGAAATAATAAAATATATTTAAATATTTTATTTACAAAAAGAAGAGGTATTTATGTAGTTTTGCAAAACTTCTCAAGAAAGTAAAGGGAAAGCTTGTCAAGCTTCATGGCGGTATGTTACTTAGTAGTTGCGATTTCTAAACAAACATATTATTTTACTATTGAAGTGCGTCTACTTAAAGAGCTTAATTAATTCCAAACATGTTATGTTGAAGAGGCCGCAAAATTCTATTTATTTATTTTATTTTCTCTTTGGCAAACGGATTCCCTAATGAGTTAAGATTTGAATTGTGTGTTTTAATAATAAAAGCGTACATATTTGTAATTTTTTTCTGTTTACTAAAGCTTTTCACTTATTATTAATGATTTTTACTGCTGTGCACGATGCACAATGGTACTTTTCTTAGGCACTATCTAGCTCTTAACCATTTGGGCTCAAAAAGAAATGCCCAATTAATATCAATTACAATTACATTATTTACTGTTTATAACCTATTTATGTACTTGTGTACAAAATCTATCTATAATTCAGATATATTTTTAATACTTTTTAGGGTTCCGTACCTCAAAAGGAAAAAAACGGAACCCTTGTAAGATCACTTCGTTGTCCGTCTGTCTGTCTGTGAAGACTTTTTTCTCAGGAACGCGTGGCGGTATCAAATTGAAATTAATATCAAATACGTAGGTCTACGGTCCCTTAGAGCTAAAAATATCAAGCTTCTAAGTCAACGCAATTTTGATAAATCATAACATATAGTAGGGTACTTTCTGTTGACCTAGAATCATGAATATGGCAAGAAACAAGGTCTCACAGCACAAGTAAAGGAAAATGCCCGAAAATCGTTAACTTGTAGTTTTATCACATTAAAAAAAAAATTGCGTGATAAAACAAACTTACAAACTTACACTTGCATTTGGAGAATTGACCGTGACGTATATCGATGTATGGAAATACATGTTTTTCAACTACAATGTTTAGTTTGTTTTTCGGATAAAATTATCCGAACTGCAGAACCCTTCATTAAGCGTGGTCGTCGACACGCACTTGGCCGGTTTTTTTCTTTCCTCTCTCTCAAACAGCCATCTTATCTCTTCACCACCCTTGGTTGACTGGTAGAGAATGTCTAAGGCATTAAAAAGTCTGACTTTGTACCCTATTTGTGTGCGAGAAGTTTAGGTAAATAAATAAATTCATTTACTCCAACTATAATTCTATTTCACGAAATGGGCTCAAAACCCCTTTCATATAATTAAATTGGTGTTCGGTTCCGTACTAAAAATAGACTCTACCCTTACTTCTCTCATGGGAGTTCTAAGGATCAGTTTCAGGGCGATTGTTGGTTAACAAACATCCGTCCCACATTGATAATATCCTATTTCGAAAACTTAGTTATCTAAGGAGGTCAGTTGCCCAGCATAAAACTGGAAGCTCGTAACGTTATGGACAAAGGAACTGATAAAACAAAACAAGCCAGTGATCACTTAGCGAGCTAGGGTAATCTAGTTTCTTGACCATTTTGTGAACCCAAATTCAGACAGGAAAAACGAAGGCACGATGCCATTTTTCATGGTGCACATAAACAATGAAATCCTGTCTTTATGAGCGCCTAAGCTGCTTTATCGCTCGCTAAAAAAATGTTTTGAAAACAATAACGATATTTCATGAAAATCTATATAAAATTACGATCAAAAAGCCGAAGTAAAGCCATAAAATCAAATGAATAACACCTCGAAGCTTCGAGTCGTTTCAACCAATTTGAGTTTGATTTCACATTTTTCATACGCCGAGCGTTCCTACGGTTTAGCTCATACGAAAACGTTTTTAATAGAAACCTATCGATTTTCTGTGAAACTAGCTTCAGTAGCGAAGTTATATTATTATAGTGGATTCACGCCTGGGTAAGCTCGGATAACCGGGGCAATCGATTTTTAAGTAAAAAGTGGGACTGGCTTTCGAACTATAAAGTATAGTTACTTAGGGACGCTAGAGTTTCTCAACTTTAGTCAAGTTAAATTCTTTGTTTTTATGGTCTGTAATAATACGTTGTCTTTGGGTCCACTTATAAAGAAATGTTGTTAATTAATTCATATTTTTGAAGACGTGACTAAAGTTTAAGTATAGCGGGAAAAGTAGCTGTGTGAAATGTTTAAAATTACAACAAAAAAGTCTCTATTTTTCATCATCATCATCATCAGCCTATAATGTTCCCACTGCTGGGACACAGGCCTCCTCTCGGTGAGAGGGAATGGGGCACCACCACACGGGCCCAGTGCGGGTTGGTTGATGTCACATGTCTTCGAATGTTTGGTTCTAGGACATGCCGGTTTCCTCACGATGTTTTCCTTCACCGTTTTGAGAGCAGTGGTGATGAAATCATTTACACAAAGTAAAGCGCCTGTCTGGGTTCGAACCTACAAGTCGTAAGTCGCGGCCGATACCACTGGGTCACCACTACTCCCATTTTTTTTTTTAAACTTATACGAAGAAAACATTATTATAACCAAGATTATGTCCATTTTAGTTTTAATAATATAATCAATAGACATGAAACATTGTCTCTGGTTGTTCTCAGAGCTCTACTCACAGAGCTTAACAGTTATTCCAATAACGAAATTATACGTGAACCTTCTCAAACGCTAGGACACGCGTCAAATAAGGATACCACAGGTCCTGAATATACACAGGTCATAATATGTTAGACGTCCATGACAGTCCTGCGGTCGAAGTAAAGGACAGAGCGCGATAACGTGACGCCGCAGTTTCGAAAACGCGCGACCGATGCGGTTTCCGAAAATTTGTATGAACTTTAAGCGATTTAGTATAAACGGGAAACGTTTAAAATGTTCCTCGTGTCCGTCGTGCAGTTTTATTAAAGTTTATTTTCAAAAATGCTACGGAATTAATTTAGATCGGAAAGAAAATAAAGTGGTAAATGAAAGGAACACACCATTCTTGATCGCGCACATATAGTGCGCAGCAAAATATGCTGCAAAAATAACCTGTGGTGGTTTATTGGTGTAATAATGGTTGTAATGGTTTATTAATTGTAATGTAATGTAATGGTACCAATGTAATGGTTTATTAATTGTTTTTTTGCTGTATATATTGTTTCTTACAATATTTATTTTGACAACAAAATATTCGTTTACAGCAGAGGTGATTAAAAATAAAGTCCTCATAAACTGAAATGAATGAGATTTATCATAGCAATTACAAACCTTACGAAACTAAAATACACATATTATGCCCCCCAGTTGTTTAAAGAAGCAGCCTTCTTACCTATATTACAAATCTGATCCCTTGCCAAGTTTCTCTTGTTGTCAAAGACATCCCACATATATCGAGATGATATTTACTGTACCGGAGGCTTCATATTTGTGGCTAAGGATAGTAATATTCTCAAAGTAACTAGACAACTAGTCGAGTCTCGAATACAGAGTGGTTTTGATAGAGGTCTAAGGATCTAGTAGGTGTTATGATAGCATTTGTATTACATTTTGTCTCGACTTTTTGGAGGTGGGCGTTAATAACTGCGACACATATTACACAGAGTCTCTGCAAAGTGATTATTCGTTTCAGTCAATTTTGTATTATTATTTATTATTATTAATAGCTTTTTAATATAACATCACGCTGGGTGCGTCTCATAACGTATAAACTCATTTGGTCTAATTTCATTTTATTTTCGTTCATAAGATATAATCAACGTGAGATATACCAACTGTTGATATAATTTCTTTACATATAACATTTATTTATTCTAAAACTTAATTAGTATAACGTTGTTTGTTACAACGTTTATGTAATCGAAAATCATTTGGTCTTTCCTATCCTTACCTACCTACTATACTACCTTACCTACCTTTGGTTAAACCTGTCCACGCAGGTGGTAATCAGTTACTAGTTATGTTTAATATCTACTTAGGTTCCTATTACCTACAACTACGATAGAACTTACAAAGAATAAAACAAAGAAAAAATACTTTTAAATATCTATTACACAAAATATAAAGTTATTGTTTTTTTAAGCTTAAATTAGAAGCCACAGCTCGTAAAAATTCACACTCTGAATATTCGTTTTGCCGCTGCAGTATATTGTTAATTCTCTGTTGCTTTTGCTTATAAAATGTCTTACGTTTTGGTGCAAATAAATTTTATATTTTTTGAGTGGTATGTCAAACGATTTTATATTTAATGTCAAACGATGTTATATTTAATGTATGTTAGCTTATAAAAAATAGTTATTTTAAAATTATATCAATCGTTCATTATATTAACTAATCACTATATTAAATAAAATTATAGGTTCCGTTGTTATTTATGTTGTTAATATTAGAGATTTTGTTGTTATATTATCATTACTTACCCCATCACGCCTGTATTACCGGAAGGGATAGGCAGAGATGTACCTATAGTACACCTACATTTTTATAGATTTGACCAATGTTATCAATGTCAAAGAATAATCAATTCTACTTTTACCAAGTTTATAATTTTTTATCAGCATTTCATAATTTTTATTTCATTTTAATGTAGCCTTTTCAGCCTTTACCGATGTTTCAAATTTTTCAATATTAGCGCTTATTATTAAGTATAAATAAATAAAATATAAATATCGTCCGACATTGCACACAGCACCATCTAGTTATGTTAAGTATGTTAGCTTATTTCTCTAATTCCTTGTTTTATGCATGTGGTATTTACCTATAAGTAACCATTGCACTGTTATTTAACTTAAAAAAAATAATGTTGTATAAATTTATGATGAACTTAATAATTTTTTTTTGCCATTTTTAAGTGCCTTGTAATACGGGTCGAGCCTATTGCCATCAACCAGTCACTAATCGAGACTCCGGACTACCACTGAGAATTTCCAGATTCATAATAGCTTTGAATGAAAAAAAAAATTTAAAAAATGGAAACATCTAGAAACTAGCAAGTTAATAACCGAATCTGCAAGATAACATGACGACATTAAAATATACTTTAATACTCAATTCTTTTACATTTGATAGCTTCATGCAATAATATGTGCACGTCATAGTGCTATAAATATACACGGTAACCTTTGACATTCTTGTTAAGTTTCTTGAACAAAAGGCTCATTTGCGAATACTAAATAGTTCAGAAGCAAATAGTATGAATAATAAATAATTATGCTACCCACATAACTTCTATTGAACCACAGTTCAAGAAACTCACACGCTGCCAAACTTGTAGGTAGAAGTTGAAATGATAATATGCTATTGCACTCGAATTTACCATAATATTCATATTCAAGAACGTACAACTGTTTGAAGTAGGCGTCAAATCCAAGAAAACTATTCATAAAGAGCTATATTGTAAAATTCATAAAAGTCTAATCTAAAACAATAGCGGATACTAGTGGGCGGTATCGCTTCTCTGATCGCCATAGCAAGTAATCGCTATCATCACACGTAATAAAGCTAATATCAGATGTTATTTATGTCGCCTGAGCTGGCTTATGAATGCTAATTTCAGTGAGAGATATCTTTCATTTAGCCGCGTCAGTCAGCAATGGTCAAGTTAATTAAGTCATATGGTAAGTTGATGCGCAGATCCTATTAGGGTGGAGAGTTGCTTTTAAATTAGATTAGGTCGCTCGTGAAATTAAATAGCTTTGTTTTGTTTTTGGTAATATGAGGCTTTTGGATTAAATATGGAGTTTACGCCTGGATACGATTTAAGTAGCTTCAAATTTACTTAATTTGGGACATGAGTACATTTGCACTTTAAAATGTAGTTAGGTACCCATAAGTGTCTAATAAAAGTGTACACAAAACCTGTTCGGGTTAAATACCTACGAAATTACTCACTAAATTCACTAAAAGGATTTAGCTGAATACATTCATCTGTATTTAGAAGGTTTCAACTTTATATCTCACGACTTTTTTCAACAATTATTGTTTGAATAACATTATTAAATTGTACCTACCTAATTGAAAAATTATGGAAGAACATTTTGGTTATAAAAATCGACCTCAATTTTACTGTCAAAAGAAAGAATATCGGTGATTTAAAATGAGAATTTCGGGTTTAAGTTATCAAATAATCAAACCAAAGCACTGAATATATAAGTTTGGACGTTAAGTATACGTTTTCTGATCCATTTGTTTGCATTTTTATCATATAATTTGGAACAAACTTATGTTAGATAGGAGGAGTAAAGTCAACGTCTTCTGTCAGACAGGACGACACATCAAACTTTACCGTGTTTTTCAATTTTATGAGGATTTTTGAAAAAACCATTGATTCTCAAATAAATCGCAAAGAATGTGCGCAATATGAATGGAGTTATTGAAATATGGAGAAGTGTCTTAACGCTGCGTGAGCGTGCATGATCCATCGCTGCCCGTTGGATGTCCACCGTGCACAGGATAGATGGAAAGCAGCACATGAAGTAATTTTTTGCCCCGTTGGCGTTGGTGTAATTGCTGTGGCGTTTCTGTAGGAGGATAAATACATTAGTCTTTAGGACACTTTAGTATTTTACCTAGATAGACAGTGTTAAAATACAATGACATTATTTTCTTTCCGCAAAGTGACTAACCCTCGTGAAAAGACTCAAAAGAGCAACTCGGCAACCAACCATTCCGCGCACTAAGCCCACGTTCGCACGGACGTAAAAATATCGCGGCAGGATTTTATCGCGCACTGGATTTTCAACTCTCGGTGTTGAGCCGAGCGTTGAGAATCTAACAGAGTGCATCACAGCGTGTCGAATAAACACACTGCTGGATTTTCAACTCTCGGCGCTAAACAGAGCGTTGAAAATCCAGTGAGCGTTAATATCCCGTTGCGATATTTTTACGTCCGTGCGAACGTGGGCTAAAACACTTTAAAACAGTCGACATAACATATCGCCCATTTATATCAGAGGCAAGGCCCAATCTCCATACAGAAGTACTGAAAATATATTTCTGTAATACTGCCGGCTGTATATTAAAGAAACACTAAGGGATGTGCTAAGATATTTTTATTAAATTCCACTGGAGGCCGTTTCGTCGCATTTAGTTCCAATGCAAATGGTCTGCACTCAGTTCGCGCAGGACAGATATTGCACCGCCCCCTTTATTTATTGTTATAACGATCCTAGGGTGTTGTTATTAGATGCTTAAACAACGCCTGTGTCTGCTCTATGAAAACCTTAGCAGCTATAAATATTTTGTTTATGTTTATGACGGTTTGTTCTGATTTTGCTGTTGTTTGGTTTGAATTAAATTTTATTTGACAGCATTTTAGGGGTAGTTGGTCACCCCAGACATTATCGTCAAATAAGATCTGTTGTGTGCTCACCTGATTATCTATTTCGTAAGGTAAGTTTATAACCGATTTCGATCATAATCTATATACAAGCAAATATTGCTATCTACTGTTTGTTTGGCGATTATCTATGATGAGATCTACCAGAATTTCTAATCTAATTATAAGTGCATCTATTTCACGCATATCCAAACAAGTTAAAGAGTGTTAAAGTATTACATCAAATGTGCAATCTGCAACCATACCAAATGCCAGTATCCAAACAAATCGTTTACCACCTTTGCAAAAACACAATGGCTCCCGATTTTCTGGCTAGTTGAACAAATATCTATTTCAAGTTCAGCAGGTATTGTCTCAGAAAAAAAGGACAGATGTTGTCACCGGGACGAGTCGCGGAACAAAACGGCCGACTGCCCATCTTTTGTTAAGTAAACTAAGCATTCAAGATGTTCCCCGAATTACAAAATGTTTAGCTATTTGTTAAAGTCCTATTAAGTTCTGTCACTTCGGCACTGTCCTTACAAACTTATCATACTTTCTATCCATTAAATTTTGAACTCTATCTCTTATATGTTAAGGTTCGTTGTAAGTGAAGCAATAGTTGGTAAATCTGTAATTGTTGTTAGACGCAACTGAGACGTCTTTGAATGAGATGTCGATAAATTAAATTCGCTTCCGCCGTGTGAATTCTGAAGTTGTCTCAATTTGTTCTCTCTTACACAAGGGGAGGTTTTTATACCAATTCATCTTAATGGTCTTGGCATTATTTTCTAATGACGCGTACACGACAAGTCAAATTCATATTTATTTGAAATATTTATGGAGAAAATTATTAAATGAGAGTCTTTATATTCGTTTGTATGACATTTAATTTTCAAGAAATATAATGCTGCCTCATTGGTGGACTACAAAGCATTGTTGAAGTGCCTTTAAGGGCCGATTCCGAGAATCGCGGTTCAACTCTTCAAGATTAAATTAAATTTGCTAAAAAGAAACGGGGTCACCTTAGTAGCTACTGTAACATTCTAATTCAAATTATATTTCAAATAGTATTTGATTCTTCAAACTCTTGAGACCTGTAAAAGTTCAGA
This sequence comes from Brachylomia viminalis, assembly GCA_937001585.2. Classification (NCBI taxonomy): domain Eukaryota; kingdom Metazoa; phylum Arthropoda; class Insecta; order Lepidoptera; family Noctuidae; genus Brachylomia; species Brachylomia viminalis. The sequence goes on along the minus strand of OW443310.2, from coordinate 10,434,575 downwards.
ACCAACAGCTACTCATTCTTGACCCACCACCAGGTCAACGGCAGCAAACATTACAGATCTTTCTAACGTAAACTTGACTATTAAGGGTCATAAAACTATGAAAAAAAAAATTGCTCTCGAGACTCAAAGTAAAATAAGCACGCATCATTACGCTTACTCAAAGGCCTTCTTAAGACAATAACGAATATTTTCTTATTTGTTAAGAGCCTCCGAGATAAAAAAAAAACACTCAATGAGCATTCGGTAGACGGCAACTGAACACTGTGTAAATAATGATAAAAGTGTTTGCTTTGTCGAGACGTACAAAGATCAGTGTAAACACTTAGATACGCCCGCTAAGATGCCTGCTGCGGTGATACGCCAGTAGTTATGTATTTGTGTTGTGATGCTGATTGTTAGGAGCTCGGCTACCACGCCCTGGGTCGATTTAAATGTGGATTAAGTTCAATACGTCTTCTGATGTTGCTTCGTCAGAATGTTCATTCCTTCTTTGCGGATACTGAAGAGGAAACGTGACCACCGACCTCTTCAGCAATATATGATTTTCTACTTATATTAAAATCCCAGTCCTTCTATTATGGAAAAGTCTTGGTAATACATTGTTGGGGTCACTGGAAGTCCTATTTTCATTGGGTGCATGAAAGGTAGCCCCGAGCTACATATCTACAGAGGCAGTAAGCGCACCCCGGACAATCAGCGAGTTTCCCACGCTGATTGACTAATCCTATCACCACGATGGCAATCCAAAGTCCACTTATAAAATCGACTCACTGCGTAGTCTCGATTATCATCGAAGCGTTCCCAATAAACAAATTTCAAATTATTTCTGATGTGTACTGCAAAACTCACTGCGACATGCTTTGCTTCATAAAACCCATCGAGACGAAACCCAAAGCCGGCCACACATCCCTGGACTTACGCTTGTCGCCAAGATCTGTCACCAGAAGCACGGTAACGCATGGTTTGCTGCTCCTGGCGTAAGCATAAGATCCACCAAGTGCTAAAACCAGAATGGCATAGAAATCATCACCGTTGATATTGGTAACTGCATCATAACTTCTGTTTATAAACCAGCTGGCACCACGTTTAATTTCTTACCGCCAGAGAACTTCAGCAGCCAACCAACTAAAGTTATAATCGGTGACTTCAACAGCCGTAGCTCCAACTGGGGTTACAATGACACGGGCATTAGCGGAGAAGCAGTCAAGGAATGGGCTGAGACGAATAATTTGCGCCAAACAACCGGCGTCTTTTAATAGTAGGGGCTGGAAACGCAGATACAATCCCGACCTAATCTTTGCCAGCTCGTTTATTGGCCCACAGTGCACCAAAAGCGTATGTTCGCCTCCTCGCACCCAGTACAGACCCATTATGTGCTGCATAGAACCCGTGGTCCGACCTATAAATGTCCCCTTTAAGCGCCGATTTAACTACACCAAGGCCGACTGCGAATCATTCACGCGGTCGATTGATGACGCCTTATTGATGGTCTTGCCAACCCCGCAAAACTACGATCAATTTGTTGAAATTGTGTCAACTACTTCCCGAAGACACATCCCAAGGGACTGCAGGACTTTAAAAATTTGCGTGCTGTTGACAGAATCCAGTGAACTACTGAGCCAATACGAATCACTGTAACACACCGGCTTTTTTTTCTACTGACGTCGCTCATAAAAGAGCGAGGCCCCTTTACGAATGAGCCCTTTATGAACCGCCGTTTTCAGGTCCATCTTCTCTCGGATAAGAGTCGTCGTAGAGCGCAGAAAAACGGTCTTACCCAGGGTAGTATTCTGGCACCGCTCTTTTTTAATATGTGTACCAACGACCAACCATCCAGCCCAAACACGTCCCGCTTCTTCTATGCAGACGACCTTGCTCTCACCTCCCAAGCCATCACCTTTGAGGAAGTCGAGGTCCACTTTTCAGACACTCTTGGTGGCTTAGCCACGTATTACCTCGCTACCACACTTAAGCCCAATTCGAGCAAAACCCAGTCTTGCATATTTCATCTCTGCAATAGAAAGGCGCGCCGCAAACATAACATCGTTTGGGGTGAGGTGTCCATCGAGCACAGTTACTAAGTAATCCCCTAAGTATGTTGGTGTGACTCAGGACAGGTCCTTAACATTCATCAAAATCTGCAATTTCATCAAGCAGAAGGTGCACACTCGCAACAGTCTTCTTCAGCGACTAGTCTCATCCAAGTGGGGTGCTTCGCTTGACAATATTAGCCATTGTGCTGGCACTATCTTATTCTGCGGGTGCACTCGCGTGTCCTGTGTGAAGTCGTTCTGCCCATGCAAAGTTAGTGGATACAACTTTGAATGAAACGTGCCACATCATCACTGGTTGCCTAAAACCGACCCGAGTCTCGGGTCCCGAGACCCGAATAGCGCCACCAGCAGTTTGCAGAGTGGTGGTAAGCTTCAGCGAAAGATGCAACATGGTATCCGACACACGACACCCTTTGCACGATAATATCCTTGTACCACAAAGGTTGAAAAGCCGAAACAGCTTAAGAAAATGTGTCGTCCCACTCACTGGCGCACGATCAAAAGAAAGGCTGAAGCTGAGGCGAGACACTGCATATACCATTTGTTTCTTTTGCTGAGGATCTGCCACCTGGACACGAGTTGCCTTGGTTAACCTGGAAGTCTTTAAACAGACTCCGGACTCAGGTTCGCCGAAGCAAGGAAAACCTGTTCAGATGGGTATTCATAGACGACTCGGCCTTAGAGTGAAAATGAGGTGCTGTTCCACAAACGATGGGACACTTAATATCGTGTCCTGTGAGTCCTGTCGTCTGCACGTTACAGAACTAGATGGATGCTCCATCACTATTCGAGCCAAACACGTAGCCGAATTCTGGGCCGAGTTCATTTAGATTGCCATCGATACGCTAAGAAGAAGATTGGGAAAAAAATCTGCCCACTAAGTAATGTAGTCTCGAAAGTTGAGTAAAGATGTTGGCTCTTCCACAATTTGTAAACACATCATGATTATGTACCACATTAGCTTAATGAGGCTTTAAGCCACCGGTTTTATGCTTGTAAACTCCATTAAGTCTGTCTTTATGAGTTGTATATTTGAGTAAGTATTGGATATCTTAAATGGATACAGTCCCAGTAAGAATAAGCTGAGATGTATTTCTAGAGATAAACTATATGAGATGTACTGCCTCGTTGGCCTAGCGGTCGTAAGTGCTCCTGCCGAGCAAAAGTTCTAGGGTTCGATTTTTGGGTCGGCCAAAGTGTTATTGGGTTATTTCATCTGGAATACCAGCCCGGAGTCCAGATTTGTGTCCGGTTGATAGCAATAGGCTCGCCTCCTGTTACATGAGACTTAAACATGAAATCTGGATTTAGTTTATGTGCATCTCTGCCAAACATTTCGGGGGATTCCGGCGTAATGTTATGTTATTTATTTCTAGGTTTACATTTTGTCAACTAATAAATAACAACAACCGTTGGTTGATAAACTTAACATTTCTAACACTAATCTTTAACCATATTATTTACATAAAACTTGTTACCTAGAATGTATTGATTCTGGATCAGAGATGTGACCATAGCAGTTATATTGTTGCACTTTACGCCATCATTGGTAACCCGAGGGAGAACAATATCTATTCTTAGCACCCCGCCAGTAGTGTCCACCACACAGCCAGCTAATGCATCAGTGGTCCGGAATAATGTATGCAACAGGGAATTAGGATTGTACTGTAACTAGAAATATCTGAACCTATTTCGGGGCTTGTCATTATTAGGCTCTCTTAATCCGTCTGCATCTTATTCCTATCTATGTTGCAGCCGGCTTGTAGTTTCAACAAATGTGGCTTATTATTAGTATTTTGCATGGTATTAGTGGTTTTTAATTCTATAACCTAACTATACTACCGAACTGTAGGGTTCTGGTCTTGGAGTTAGTCCGGTTGTCAGACTATCTAGCTTCTGATTTTATGTATTTATTTATTGATTTGGGATCATCAACAAAGGATACACATATACAATATAAATCACAATAATAGAGTAGGTTCTTTTACGTTTGCTCCTTCAATTACAGGAGACAACAGCATGCACATAACTAGAGCAGCCGGTCGATTCTGTAACAATCTCACCGTGATAACTTAGGTGCAGTGAGCTATCATTCCACTTGATGCTGAGGATTGACACTATCGACCACTCACTTCAAGCTCACTTCACCTAAGTCATCACGGTGAGATTGTTACAGAATCGCTCAGCAGATCGACTGATCCTATTATTTTTTATTTATCACGAGTCCCTCTTATGTAGGTAAGTTCTATTTATTATGTGACCCAAATTGTCACAGAACCTCGAAATAAACAAAATTCAAACAACTATTCCGAGGATAATAGCCGTGTTAGGACATTCAGAAACGGGACACTTATAGGATCAAAACAAACAAAGCCCCATAAAATAACATAGATCGCATAAAATGGAAGCCTGAATACATTTAGCAAACACTGGTAGCGTCCTCGATAATGTTTGATTATCGAAAAACTAATCCAAACACAGTAGGCAGGGCTGATTTTCGCGACCCAAAATCATGGATGTCGAATTTCACGTACAATTTGCGTTTGAAAGCCTATGAGCCGAAGCTAATGTTTTCGCTAAGCGATTCGCTTAGGCCACGTACACACTAAACGCATGGTCTTAGTCAGCCGCCGATTGTGAGCAGGCCGATTGTGAACCCCAGTGATACATAGACTTTCTGTGTTAGCCTTTTGTCGATTCGGTGTGAACAAAAAGTTGAATAGGTATGTATATAAAAACAGTAAACGGCGTAATAGTGCGTAGCGTTTGCTCACAGTCAGCGGCTGATAAAATACATTTAGTGTGAACGCGGCCTTAAATTGTGAAACGATGTGCGTTTGTTTTTAGTAAATTGTTGTTCCGCGTGTGCCTATTAAATTCATTAGATATAGTATTATCTACTAGTAAAATATATATTTTGGAATTATCACTGGCCTACTTTCTTCGGTGCTTAATATTTGATGTTGTTTACTTACCTATCGTCACATTTACGTCGCTTGAGTTGTGTTCTAGATTTGATAAATTGGAAATAAACAAGTTGATTAGGTACATCAAGAGATAAACCGGGACGCTAGATCTGAATTATTCGCATGTACTTATGAGGCATAAACATTATATAAGAGATCAGAAGGTATAGCAATTTATCTAATCAGAAAAAAGGGACAAAGAAAGAAATATCATATTTCACAACAAAAATCATTGAGGAGTATCAAATAGAAAATTGCGTCTTATCCGCTACGTCACTTCCCGGTGTACTTTATTCTTTTGGGATTTGATTGACTGGCTCACGGTGGTAGATTAACAGCTTTGCACAGCCAGCACGTGCTTGGGGCTTTAACCTCTAGGGACACAACAAGGGCTATAAAGGAAGGAAAAAAACAAGGCGGCGGCTGAAAAATACGGTTTTTTCTCCTAGTTTATTTACAAGCAAGAATTTATTTTAAGAAGTCAACCATATTAAAAGCAGTTTTTACAGTTTCAAACGTCATATTTTTTTTGTAAATCGACAGCATGGCAGTTAATCGAATAAAAGTAATTTAAAGAAAGTAATACAAATATTAGTATTTCGGTATGTACCTACTAAATTACAAAAATGTCCTTATATACAAACCATACGTACCAAAATTAACGATACGGACTGGACTGGGCAATGGGTATTTTGCAGTCAAACCACAGTACACGAATTCGGTATTAGTTCTAATTAAACTTTTTTTTTCTATCAAAATCAAAGCATTTATTTCAAATACATAAATCAATTACAGGCACTTTTGAATTGACAAGGGGTCGGTCAGTCAGAAAGATGAAGCTAGTTGCCCATTGCAAAGCGTTGTAGGTACCTATGGAGAAGAACGGGCAAGAAACTCCATGGACACTCTTTTAAATTAAAATATTGTTACAAAAAAGTGGTTACATCATTCATGTTGAAATTATACGTGTCAGAACGATGTAGAAAGACGTGCACGTTAAAAGCGTCCGTCATAAAAAGAGAAAAACAATTATAGAATTAAAATAAGCCGTGGCAGCTAAGAAATGACCAGTGCCTACGGATGGCGCCCGTTCACGAACATGACGTATGGATCAGCACCATTTAGCTCAACCGTTTTGAAGGGAACTCAATTATCCAATACACACGCCACCACCAGCGACACATTTGAGTGAACATGTCAAACTCTCAGCCGCCAGGGCACATTCAAGTCAATGAAAGACGAACCCAGTAAGCTTAATAGTGGGTACATAGTGCTCACACATGTGCTATGCAATTATATAATACTAAGAGATTGAATTTATACAATGCAAAGATAAATTGTACAAACTTCAACAGCTCCAAAAATATTTTCGAATGCTAATTAATTAGTTCACGCGCCCTGAGCCAAGCATTTTTGTCAGCGATATAATCCCCCAACTTATAATTATGCTTGGCTGTATAGTGTGCGTTTTATACAAGATTTAAATTTCGTTTCATTCAGTTGGAGTATGTGGGGAGGTATTTTATTGTAACATTTTAAACAGTAACCCATGAAGGATAAGTCTACTTTAGCCAGTCTGAAACCTGGTTGAACTAATTGGTCCCTATTTCTAGTCCTATAGTTGTGGCTTTCATCTCTTTTACTGAAAAGATTTAAATTTTTCCTTACGTACATGATGGATCTATCTTGATACTATCAGATAATTAACATTATCCAAATTAAGTTGGTTAACAAAACATCCAATTACAGACAGATGTACAAATTGGAAAATCTATCGACTCACTAAATCAACCCTACAGATGTAGACTGCATCGTCATATTCTTATTCCCTCAATCTCTCCTGTACATGAAATATGTTAAGAAAAATAATACGATCTTGTACGCGTTTAAATGAACAATAACATAACATGCATTACTTTCGAAATAAAAACGACTTATTGTAAATAATGCTCTGCCAAAGCCAAAAAATGGCGATAACATTTTGAGACACTTTCAAATTCAATGGCCGACTTATTCTGAATGACTTCTCGAATGCAGAAGCAGCGATTGACATCAGAACAAACCTATTGTCTACAAAAGCTGTCAGAAATTAACAAAGTTCAAAGCAGTATGCGATATACGAGATGCAATTCGAAATGCATTGACTTGAACTCACAGCAATAAGCTGTCGGGTGTAAATTGCAATAGTTTGTAAGTAACTAGTCGTTTGGCAGACTTACTTACGTCATATGAAATTCTGGCTCTCAGTTGGCTCGTATAACTTATTCGAAATTATATGCAACTAACATATTGCATGATGATTTGTAGAAATTGGGACTGGGATGACAAAGAGCATAATTTTTAGTGGACAGACTTCTGGAACATTCGTTCAGAATTCAATAGAGGGTATTTTTTTTAAATCAAATTACGATCTTTTCGCAAGCAGAGATTTTGGATAGACAATCTTTAGGATAGATAGAAAAATGAAGTGAAGATATTGTCAATATTAACAAGAAAGATAAACACTATATAGTGAGCAACATCTAGAATTCTAGAATCAAACTCTCATTCCCTCAAGTATTGAAAGCTATCGATGAAAACATAGCCATCATGTTGTAAATATTTGCCCCACTTCAACCAGGATTGTATTACTATTCAATCAGCACATCTTTGTTCGATTGATGGTAAGGGAAGGGTTCCGGGGCTAAAACAAATTACCGAGCCTCACCGTATTTACTTACACAGATCAGTTACAGGCCATACATCAGACAATGTATCGCTTACCGACAAATTAAAGGATAGAAAATATTTTCCATATTACGTAACTTTATTTTATGTTGGTTACTTTGTACCTCTCTCGTTTCTAGACTATTAGCTTTTGTTCGGAGCTGAATTTTCGTGAATCTATTTTCAGTTGTTCTAGGGGAACTACGTAACGTTTCAAAGTTGGCACAATTTGCCAAGATGTTGGGTGTGTTAGCAAACGAAGGTTTGTATAAACATTAGAACTAGGTATTGTCTATTTATTTTATTTCTTTTTTTTTTGTCATATCGCTGCATCAGTTGACGTCAACTCGTCAACGCCGGCTGTCGCTGAAAACCAGCGCTGGCACTCTGTCTCGCATACGGTCTTAGCATCATGCTGAGCGATGGTGTGTCGTGAGTTTGCGTGGATGTGACGCATATTTTCCCCCAACTTGTTCTTTTTTGTGTTTGTGTTCCTTTTCTGCGTCATGTTTACCGCAAATAAACGTATTTTCTTTCTTTTCTTTTCTATATTGAGAAGCGCTGAAAATATATGCACAATATACATAGCTATATTGTTCATATATTTTTCTTGAACTAAAATGACTCTTAAAGGAGATTGTTTAGCTATGGCAACTCTATACACACACTGTTCATTAGGCTGTTGGTGATCTACCTGCTTAGTAATCTCATTGGTGCACAGTACTCACGCATATAACAGATTCCATTCTAATATTCCTTCGTGGCAAATCACCTTTCGACCTATTACATAGTTCAAAGATATTTGCGCTACTAATAAACCCAGTCATAAGGTCAACTCGGTTTATTGATAAGGTAAACTTGTGGTTTAGATCTCCTTCACAATATGTTAGTAATAGGTTGTGACTACGCAAACATCAAGTTTTCTTGTTGAAAATGCTTAGTCTAGCGCCAACTGTTTATACCTGATAATGTAATAAGTACTAGTAGCAAGTTGCAAAAAGTTCAGTAGTGATGAACCTGCCCTCTGTGTTGCAAAAATGCAGCCAAAGTACGAACTTCCACCGACAACACCGAGAAAGGGACGAAGTTTGGGGCCAACAAAATAATCTGTACTGCCATCGACACGAAGAAGGAGACTCATGATCATTACGTCCTTACACATTTTTACTTAATGCTGCCACATAACAACAAACAAATAAGTACAACCTTCCTACACCAAAACAATTTTAAGGGTATCTTCCCTTTTACGCGTATTCGTAGGTACATTCCATATTTTACTTAACTCCGTGTGCTACACGAGAATGTAATAAATATTTTAAAAACCCTGTTTCATTGTGCCGTAGGAATCGTATTTTTCGACGGTGTTGTGCAGCTGTACGAATCATAAGGGTGTCACGTCTCCTGATTTACGACATCTCTTGCTGAGACCATACTTACTTTATACCAACAAATCATACACTGGATTGGAATAACGTGCCGCGCAATGATTCACGAGAAAGCCCACTAAAACGCCTCTTTATGACTCAAAAAGAAATTGATTTCAAATTTTACTGCATATTAAAATAACCTTTATATTTGATTGCCACTTATTTTTTTAAAGAATTTTTGAGGTAGCGTTCATATGTTGTACACAAGTGCGAAGCGGGAGCCCCCCCACTGTTTCTCGATCATGAATCAACATAAACATCAATTCGTTTAATTGAAAATAACTCGAGGCGTTAGTGATAATACGAATTTGCCGATTACAAATTACGGTTTATTTTGTATGCGGTATTGCAACAGAAATTAATATCGATTTGTGGCCGCATAAAGTTATATCATCAGTATAAATTCATCAAGAATGCTCATGGTAAGTACACAATATCGATGATAAATAATTGAATTAATACGAGATTATTTTAAAGTAGTTGAGACTTGTTTTAAACATAAAGATGGTGTGTAAGAATCAATCATAGATGAAACGTAGTTGGATAAAGTCACTAAGCTTATAACTAGCATAAAATCAAAAAGAAGCAGCACTATTTGAAACCAATTAAAATACCCAAGTATTTATCATCATGTGCGATCTTGATTGCAACTGAAGCTAAGCAAGCATTCAATGGGTATCAAGCGACATCTAATTAATTTGTGCTACGAATAGTGTCGATACAGTGACCAGCCTTCAATCAAAATTGAAGGTGATTCAATTTAAGCCCATCAGATACTCGATGCTTAATTTAGGTGAGGCTCCAAAGATTAAACCAGTTACCATGTCTATATTATGTTCTAGAGATACAGTAAACCCCAAAGCTGGGCGGGCGTTTACGACCAAAGAGTTGTAGCTATATTATTCGTACTTTACTATTGGAATGAAGTTTTATTTAGAAATCGTCACGCAACCAAAAAAACATTATCTCCATGCGACTTTTTATTATATAAAATAGGAAGAGGCAGACATAGAAAGAGAAAGAGAGACAGAGATAGTTTTCATCGTTTTCGAGGGTGCTGAAGCCGATAGTGAGGTCAAAATTGTTTATTTACAATTTTCATCATACAATCTAATTCTCCGTATCCAATTACATTCGGAGATGATGAAAAAACATAAGGAACATCGTTCCTGACAGGGGTCCCCAAACCATATACTTTTTTTTTAGATCGTTTATCACGTTTTGTGTTTTGAAAGTAACCTAAGTTGTTGTTGTTGTAGTTGTTGTTGGTAGTAAGTTGTTAGTTTTGGTAGTAGTTCTGTGTTTTTGTAGTGGTTTGTTTGTAGTAGTCTTAATTTTTTCTTATGACTTTAAGTTCTGTAGCTATTTGATGCCCAACTCAAAAATAAGACATCTGTTAACTAATATTAAAACAAAATTGGAAGAATTCACTATAAATGACTATTGTATAATTTTATTAGGCGATTCAGATATTAAAACTGACAATAACTACACACATCAAAAGTGTCTAGGGATCAAGCATTTTTATGCGGATTTCTTGAGATTAAGATGTGGCTTTGTAATAAATTTATGATTTTATAAATTTATATGGATCCTTTTTGGTGCATTTCATAATTTGAATCAGGAACTGTGAATCAAATTCGAGTAAAAGATGAAAATCAGCTGTCAATATTTTCCCTATAAAAACATACAACGCATTGAAGACATTATTAGTGCTACTGTTTCCCTACTACTGATTAAAACCAACGTTATTATGGAGCGGCGACGTCATTTAAGCAGGGAAGAAATGCTCAGAGCCGTGGGAATGATAGAAGCTGGTTCCCGGCAACGTACTGTGGCTTTAGCTCTGAATACAAGTCAGAATGTTATCAGTCGACTTTGGACACGTTACCGAAGCACTGGTACCGTGGCTGAGCGCCATGGAGGACGGTATCGCTGCACCACACGGAGACAAGACCGATACATTCAAATCTTAACTCGAAGAGCTCCAACAATAACCGCCATGATGTTAGCCGTGAGGCTTCATCACTCTTCAGGGAACTTAATTAGCGACCAAACAGTCAGAAACCGCTTGCATGAAGTGAACCTTCATTCCCGAAGACCGCTACGGGTACCACCTATAGCAATGCACAATCGTAGGATTCGATATCAATGGGCTCTTGAACACAGAAATTGGGCAGAAGAACAATGGCGTTTCGTGTGCTTTTCTGATGAGTCTCGTTTTGGTATGAGACCGGATACAAGACGTATACGACACTGGAGAACCCCTGGACGCCAACAGCGATTAAAATCCTGCCAGGAAGTCCATCCTTATAGTGGTGGAACCATCATGGTATGGGCGGGTATTTGGATCGGCGGAAGAACTGAGTTGATTTGGATCAGAGGCAACCTCAACGCTCAAATTTATGCTGAGACGATTGTATCAGACGTCATCGTTCCTCTACAAGTGCAAATCGGTCCCTTATTTCAGTTAATGCATGATAATGCACGACCGCACACCGCAAGAGTTGTAAGACAGACTCTCGCCGCAGCTAACATCAATGTCCTGCCCTGGCCTGCTCAGTCGCCAGACTTGAACCCGATTGAGCATGCATGGGATATGCTACAGAGAAGAGCTCTGCCGAATATGGAGGGTATCCAGTCGCAAGAAGACCTTTTTTTGTTGTTGCAACGAACATGGGCGGCCATTCCACAGCGTGATTTGGATGAACTCATTTTGAGTATGCCAAACCGATGTTCTTGTGTTGTTAGTGTTCGCGGTAGAAACACGGATTATTAATTGTTTAAGTTACCCAATAAAATTTTAAAGAAAACTGTTATTTCAGTCTTTTTTTCGAACTTTTGTGTTAGTGGTTCAAATGTCAAAAATCCCTTTATTAGGAAAATGGCAAATTTCTTTATTAATGCAAAGGTGACTTGGTTTATCGTTACTGTGACAAACGAAAACACTTTATTTTATGAATCCTTAAAGAAAATTTTAATTAATATCAATCAGGAGAAAAGTTATTGCAAAAATATATGTTGATCCCTAGACACTTTTGATGTGTGTATATTGACCTCTTGAAAGTAATGAATGAAAGCTTGAGACACATGACCCACACAAATATCATAATATGCACACCTACGTACGTACGGGGATCCCCTATATATAACTATAAAATTGATATATTTAATAACCTACTGTACATGGACCTAGAATATCATAAATACGCATACTTTTTTGACTCAAATAATGACCTAGAATTTAGATTTGATATGTTTTCAGATAGATCAGGGAAACTAAATAAATCTGGAATCAATTTCATATTTAAAAATATTATGGAGAGGATCAAAATTGATTTAAGGTTATTTCCTTACGTAGATACTAACGAAAATAAGCAAAACTCACAGTTTTTTCTTCTATAATAATATACACATTTTACACCAGAACATTGCTGGTCTGCTAACCAAAGCTGACATTCTCACAATACATTTAGAAGAATTGGAACTAAAGAATATACCCATCGATGTAATATGTATAACTGAACATTTTATGACCCCAGAACAAGAGGCTACAATTAATTTACCCAAATTTCGCTTGGCAGCAAGTTTTTCAAGAGACGTAAATAGGGGAGGTGCCTGTATATTAACCAGATTAGAACACCCATACGCTGTACTCAATAATGCATTTTCAAGTAAAGGTATCATAGAATATGGCGCAATAGAACTAACTGAACATAAGTTGATAATAGTTTGTGTGTACAGAGTACCCAACTCATGTATGTCTACATTTTTTAACAATTTAGAAAAGTTACTGCACCAAATATGTGATAACACTAGTAAGAAAGTTGTTGTATGCGGGGATTTCAATATCAATACATTAAAAAGAAACCGACAAACTTTAGATTTTGAACAAATTCTAGAAAGTCATAACTTAAAACTAGAAATTAAGGTTCCCACAAGACTCATCAGTAGCACTTGCATCGACAACTTTGCTCACAACATTCATAAACGCAAAAGCCAAATAATTGAATTAGGATTATCAGATCATACTGCCCAATTATTGCATTTTCCAGTAAAAAAATCCTGTGTATTAAAATCTTGGCGTATTAAAGTCCGCGATTATAGTGAGGAAAATTTGACAAAATTTAAAACTTGTATGAATAACTTGACATTCTCTGACATTTACCTGACAAATGATTCAAACGAAGCCTACAATCGTTTCTTGGAGCTTTTCCTGTGTTTCTATAACCTGTGTTTTCCTTACAAATTACCAACAAAATCGTTATACAAAAAAACTAAATGGGTTTCGAAAGGTATCAAAATTTGTAGCAAAATGAAAAGAAAATTACTATGGCAATATAGAACACACCGGACGGATAAAAACAAACATATATTCAAGCAATACGCTATGAAATTTAAAAAAATTATTTGTCTTACGCAGAAGGCACAAAATAACCATCGCATCAACACAGCTCAAAATAAATCGAAATCCACTTGGTCACTTATAAATAACTCTAAATTTAAGTTTCCCAGAGAACAAATTAGTGAAATATTAAAAGATAATGTAAGCATTACAGATCCAACGTCGATTGCGAATAATTTTAATGACTATTTTATTGACCAAGCTGCAAAATCGATGAATACAAACAATTATAATAATAAAGCACCTTCAAATCAAAACATGCACACTAACCTAAACTCAATTTTCCTTACCCCCACAACCCCAATAGAAGTGGACAGAGAAATCAAGCAACTTAAAAATACATCAAGTGAGGGTTACGATGGCGTCAGTACTAAAGTAATAAAACAAGTGTCGCAATCAATTGCAGCTCATCTAAGTTATATAATAAATGTATGCATTTCTACTGGAACTTACCCAGAAAAACTTAAAACATCGGTTGTTATTCCACTCCACAAAAAAGATGACAAAAGCAATATGGGAAATTATAGACCTATAGCTTTGATACCCATCTTCTCAAAGATATTCGAAAAAACCATTCATAGTCGTCTTTACAATTTTTTAGAAAAATATAATATCTTGGCTAGCGAACAAAAAGGATTTCGCAAGGGTAAGTCCATTAACGCTGCAATATATGAACTTACTAACATTGTTTTGACTAATATGGACCAAAGAAATCCAATATGTGCTATTTTCATGGATATGAGTAAAGCCTTTGACAGTGTTGACCATAACATACTGCTTCAAAAATTAGATTCATATGGCATAAGAGGAAAGGCACTAGACCTCGTTCACTCATATCTATGTGATAGAAAGCAGTTAACGGAGATAACTAGAATATGCCTTAAAACGCGGGATGAGAAGACATATAGATCCCAAACTAGAAACATAAAACTAGGAGTTCCACAAGGTAGTGTCTTGGGTCCCTTGCTTTTTCTGATTTACATTAATGATCTCCCTAGACACATAAAGCATCCCATGGTACTTTTTGCAGATGACAGCACTGTAGTAATAAAATGTGACAGTCAAAATGACTATGAAAATGAAATTAATGAAACATTAAGAACTATAATTAAATGGTTAATTGATAATAATCTGAAAATAAATTTAGAAAAAACAAATCTAATGCACTTTCACCAAAGAACTCAACCGAAAAGTATTAATGTAAATTATAACGGGCAGACAGTAGAATCTGTAACAAATACAAAATTTCTGGGAATAAATATTGATTACAGACTTTCACGGACAACCCATATAGACAATCTCTGCAAAAAAATCAACAAATCCTCATTCGCTCTTTACAAGCTCTCCAAAATAGTTAACAAAGAAGCGATTTTAACGGCCTATCACGGACTGGTGGCACCATTACTAAGATACGGCATTATATTTTGGGGCAATTCGGTAGACAAGGAATTTATATTTAAAGCTCAAAAGAAGTGCATTAGAGCAATGTGCCAAATAAATAGTACAATTAGCTGTCAACCATACTTTAAAGAACTAAAAATTCTCACATTGCCTTCCCTATACATTTACGAATCAAATATTTTTGTGAAATCAAATCTAAGCTATTATAAGACTGCTGTCAAAAGCTATTATCGAAAATTAAGGGATAAAAAAAGGTTAGAGGTACAAATACCTTATGGTAAAACGGCACTCTTAAATAAAAGTATTTTATGCATGACATCATTAATCTATAATAAATTGCCTGATGACATTAAACAATTACCAATCCTCCAGTTTAAAAAGAAATTACATTCATTATTAATAGACAAATGTTATTATGATGTCAAAGATTACTTGTGTGACAAAAATATTGTATTCCAATGACAAGTATGTATGATAATATTGTGAATGTATTTGAATACCATTTAAATTGCTTGTGTCTCTCCTCTCTTTTTTTGTAATAATGAATTATGACTAATATGACTTGAAGTTGAATTTGTATGTATTTATAATTTGGAATATTTTAATAATGTATCGAGACTAATATGACTAATTGTGTTTTAACTTCTGATTTGTATTTTATTATTGTATGCCTCAACGGCGGGACATAGCTGAACTTATTTTAATTATTTAAGACCTGTATGTATGATGTATACCTATAGTCCACAATAAAGATGATTTGATTTGATTTGATTTGATTTAGTGTTTCTGTGATATTTTACTTACGCATATCGTCTTATTTACAATCAACTTTAATTTAAATATGACCTTTAGTTTATATGTGTATGTTATCTAGGTTTATCAAAAATTCCGATGCTTTCCGGTCAAAATCCATCTCAGAAAAATTTGATCATATATGCCCGTCTGCTGTTCGCTACTCTATGATAATACCATTAGCTCTAAATACAGTCCATTAAAAGCTTCGATTGATTGGGCGGATCGCAAGTAACTTTTTGTCGTATTAAAATATATATAGCATCCCAAATACTATTGGAGGCCTGACGAGGATTGGCAGCTATGGCAAAAAACTGAACCTCATAAATAAGATGACGAACATATTTTGGATTTAATTAGTTCTGACTGAAAGGTATTTCTGATATATCATTTTGAATGTACAAAAGGATGAAAATATACAGAGTTGATACGACAGAGGGGCATTAAATTACACTACGTATACTATACGTGTTTAGTATTAATTCGATACGGTATGAAAATAAAAAGCACCAAAAAGGAGTTTTTTTTTTCAAAAACTTAAAAAATCATTTGCGACTAAACTACTGCTTCTATTTAATTGATTTTTGGTACATAGTTTGAAAAAGGTACCTAGTATAGGCAGTTTAAAGGAAAGCCCCTCTGTCGTATCAACTCTGTATATGCATATTTGAAACCACTTTTTACTATGAAACAATCAAGTAGATAAGATGCAGGTTTAATTGTATTGTATGTAATGCTCGTTTACGAGGCAAGTAGCAAATATACGAACAACTGCACTTTTGGCAGAGTTGTTTGATGGCTCTTTTTAATCTCGAATCTAAAATTCATTGGTACCATGTGTACAACGATCAACGTTACCTACGGCCAAAATCGTTCAAAAATCTTAACTTAAATCTATGAATGTTTTTAAATGCTAGTAAGATCGTATCACACGTATACAGTACCTAATAAGATTTCATGTTGTTTTTCAAATACAATTGTATAACAACAAAACTCGTAATGCTCTTTATTTGCTTAAGAAAACTCTGCAACAATGAGTGTTTAATAAATTCAAGACGAAACAACTGTACCTACCATTATTAAAAACGTCATCCAACATTGTTCCAGGAACGCAATTTGCAATGATTTGCACCCATTAAGCGACTGCGTCTAGACAGAAAATTCCTTTTGCATTGCACAATCCATTGGGGGTACAATTGTTTGCTTAATCATCGGTATCTTGATACCATTTTTGCTTATGACTGTCTTTAATTTGATTCATGTTGATTTTTTGGATCCTAGCATTTTCCTCATTTGTGTTTTCTTAGAAGCTTTTGTAGTTTTAGAAAAGGTTTCTAGTTGAAACCAATTAGACCCAGAAACCATCATAACACGGGGTTGCTCAGGACAAAGCTTTACCGTATTTATTTATATTTCATGAGACAAGATTCAAGGCATATTAAGACACAAGCCAAAATCCCAAAATAACCAAGATATTTGGCTGAAGCCAAATTTAAAAGTAAATAAAAAATAAACCTAAAAACATTTTTACATAGGGTAATGCGTATTAATGTCTCAAGTTTCAGTATCAAAATTGTTTTCAGTTAACTAAAGTAAAATAACTTAATGGCTCATAAACGACTGCTTTTCTTTATTTAAATAATTACATCGCTGCATTAGTCTTCATTTAAGAAAGATATAAGTTCAATGTCACCCTTGCCACCCAGTTTCGCAAAAAGGAAAATAATCTGTAAAAAAAAATTACAAAATGGGAAGCTTAAAAATTCGTACTGTTAACGGGCCAGTAACCGAAAAACGTTTTTCATTTACAAGGGGTTGAATACTTGATGGATTATTAAAACGTTCATGTTGACGTTAATAGATTTCTTGTGTAGGGTGCACATTGACGACGTTATTAAATACATGAAATGCAGTTTTTCTAATGACCGTCAGACGACGGAGTCGAATGGATTCTGCAGGGGACTGGGTGCTAATGTGTGCCAAATGACTTGAATTATCGGCACACGTCCTTTTGTAAACGGTGGATTTTTTGCGATGACTATTCATTTTGCGGTGCGATATCTGAAGATAGATATCTGTTTGTGGATAACGTCATTCACGTCTTTAGGAATTAGTTTTTGCGCGATTTGCTGTTTGGCAACCTTGCTGTTCTTCATTTGCTACTTAACCTCCAATTCATTATCGTGTTAATCGTTTTGCTTCTGACTGATAATCGACAAACGTATCTGAAGAATACAGAACATTTAATATGATAAATGGAATAAAAATGTTTGGGTCTAGTACCCACATATTTATTAATAAATGATATGATTAAAACAATAAAACGGGCAATGTCAGTAGGTATGTCTGGTGTGACTACCGTACCTAACTGCTCATACCGAAAATACCTACCATTCAAAACTTGTTTTTTCCTAACACCTCGGTAGCTTTAGCTGAGAAACAAAAAAAAACAAAAGACAGCAGTAATTGAAGACCAGTTGCAGTGAGTTGTTATAAGCATTCTAGTTCGCATTAAAGGCCCCGGCACTTTCAGTTATCTCGTTGATCAATCCACCCACAGCTGTCAAACGAACAAAATAAATATGTTATTAATAATGCGCGCTCTACTCCGAATCAGATAACTGCTAATCTCCATTACAATTAAAAATTCGAGTTCAACCACCGACGGAATATTCAGTATAGTACTTAAGGCGTGATTCGACAAAATTACTTTGTTCGTTGATAAATAAATGATATTAAAGGCCTCGTTTTGCGGAAGTATTGGGTATTATATGGATGGATGATCGTAGCTTGTCAATAACGCTTACGTTAGGTAGGGTCGACGGCCGGATATATGATGTTTTTGCGAATACATGGAGTATATTAGTCTCTACGGAACAATTATTACTTAACTAACACATTTATGATGTAAACAAACCGCGAGATTATTCGATACAATTACGTCCAAGACTGCGCATACTCTTAAAAATAATAAATTTCAAAAGCACCGACGCAAATTTTCACTTTCTCGCTTCATAAACAGGACAATAGACAAACAATAATGGAGAAAATTTGCATTCACTGCGAGCATTTTTCTACCATCTTCCGCTGGAGACGACGCAGCAGACTCGCTTCATTAAGCTCCAAATTATCAACATACTTCACGCTCAACGTGCAAGCGAAACTCACCATTAAGTACATTATGGAAAAATCTAAAATTCCTTACCAAGCGAGAAGCTATTACGAACACGTAAGGCCTATTTTCGCATGAAAGTATCAGAATGCAAGCGATTTCAGCTGTGAAGTCCGTCAGGTCATAACTCACGGGGTCTGTAAAAAACTGATCACACCTTCTCGCAGTCATTAACACTTTATGGAATACTATGCTTTAACGTTAACGGAATAAGGGTTCGACTAAGATGAGCAAAGAGAAGAAAGAATATTTTGCGCATTTCAAGTAAAGAACCCTCCGGATGGCACCTAACCCTCATTCAGTGTGTTTAATTGTTTTGATTTTAAATTGTGAAATGAGAAATGCAAAACCGGGGTGCATTTTAAATCCCCGTCAGTTTTGTGTTCGGTTTTGCTGTCGTGTTCGTTTTCCTGCTATTATTGTTTATTGTTTTGATAAAAAATTTCATCACGCCAGTTTTAAAGATTCATACAAACGGTTTTCAATAAATATGCAGATATTCGACTAACATATTGTGTGAACTAATTGCTACGTCCGTTTCACTGAAGCGGTGCATAGATCGCAGAGAGCCGCGCAATTTATAACATAAAAAAACACGCGTGAAAAAGTCATGATCAGTATAAAGTAAAATGGTATCGGGATTACCAAATAAAATATCATATCGTGTAATTAAGTACAAATGTATCTACAGCAAAATTAAAGGCTGACAACAAATAGTATTATTGATGCTTACGAAAAAGCTCAATCTAGGATCTATGCGCACTCTCAATATGGTGGAGTATATTTTAAGTTACTTGGTCGCATTAGATTTATTATTATCTCTAATGACAAAGGAAACATGTCATGTGAAATAAATAAATGATTGGGAACTTTTATTATTTTTACATTTAGTTCAAATTGACACGGATTTATTCTAAAAAAAACTCAACAGTTTTTATAAAATAAAAAAGTCTAAAACCATTCGAATAACACGAAAACGCTGCAAAATTGAACGCGTGCACAGAAAGATACGCTATATTTTTTCAAAACTAAGCCGGTATATTTATCTCGTCACGTTATTCGAACGAATAAGCATTTGGAAACAACGTAGGACAAAGGACGAAAACAGCCATCGGTTAAAACTAAAAACGTTCGGCGAATCTGCGTTGCGTGTCGGCTGCGATAGCCTATGGCAGCGGCACTCTTTCACACCCCCTTCCCTTAACAGTTTTAACTTTTTTCCCGTATCCCCACTACCCGTAACACAATATTCATTGAAAGCACGTCTGGGTGTGGATTCCTAACGAGAACTACCAGCAACGGAACGAGGAAACGCAAACAATATTATTCTGACACATTTTGACAAATTGAAGTGTGATAGAGGCCTCTCGCTATTGTTTCATGTATTTTTATTCGTAACTCAATTCCGATGTTTGAACAACGTTCGTTAGTGATTGTCTGTGTTTGATGTATGATTTACGTGTCGCGTGGGTCGCATCGCGAATCAATCTAAGCGTGTGGGACGTAGCATAAGGCATACGGAAATGTGCATAATTTTATCTACTTAAGTGCGCATTAGGACATAATCTATGGGATTATAACAATTTGTCTCGACGCTCGTAATAATGTTAGAGTTACAATGCAATTTATTTTAAACTCTACGAGGATAGTTTCTTCCTTATTTATGGGTTGATAGTGTGTTAAAGCTCGGTTCCACTCCGGGTTTATATCCTTATCTACTTTACAGGACCGATATAGTTACAAAAAGGAAGAAGCGTAGATAAAAAAAAGAAACTGACATACTATATAGAGACTAGGCTCAACATCAACAGAACCCTTCAATACAGTAAACTCTAACTTAATTATTTCATCCGCATATATTTCCAAACAGACTGAAAGCCGAAACGGTTATAAAGATTAAAACGCAGCGCATACGCCGTGTCCCTTTCAAATTAAATGGGGGAGGTTTAACCGCGTAAATCAGACGAGGGCAAAACGGTCTAATTACTCAAAAATCATATTTACAAGCGTACAAAGCTGTGGACAGTTAATGCTCATTAAACCTTGGCAGAACCTCTAGCCTGGACTGTGCTGCCAGGGTTTAAATTTTGCCATAAACATTGCAGTTAGATATAGCTTATAAGAAGTTTAATCAAGTATCATTAAATATTTTGGCTATTGATTCACCCTAATGTCACTCGTAATTGAAGGAGTCAAAGGACATCGCCGCAGTAGATTACTCTCATCCTCCCGATAAATTATAACATGACGTACCGTTGACCATGTAAGTTACTGTTGTCAACAAGCGGTCCGCATGATTCTTCCAGATTGTTTAATTGCGTGCAAAATTATAGTGTCACACCCCAGTGCAAGATATTCCACCAGACTGATTATGACCTCGCAAAACGAGAAGACCCTTCATGGTCCTCAAAATATTTCTTTTTTTTGTCACTTAACGATGACACTAATACCAGTTACCCATTGAGGAAAATGAAATAATTTTCCCCTTTCAGACTCACCCTAGAAAATCGTAAACACCAGATCCCACCCTCCAATATTGTTATTACTCCAGTATCATGCAAAATAACGGCAATATTTTTTTGGTTTCAGAATTACGCAAATGTGGGGTGCTTTTAAATTGAGCCTGGCACGCCTAAATGAGGGAGATCCAACGCAAATTGTGAAAGCCAACTCCATCGCTAGCTTTCATTTACGCATTAAAATTCACGTGATGGTAAAAAACATGAGTCAAAGTTGAAATACGCCGGCAATTAAAATTAACATTCCAATTGACGATGAACACACAGAACAGGTATTGGGTGCTTTGCCTCTAAAGAACTAGACCGTTTTGAAAAAAAAAATACTTGGTCTTGCTGCCCATCACAGGCTGACCGTTGCTTTAAACTGAAGAATTCATTTTAAATTGGTGCACTAGTAACTAGTACAGCAAGATAGTTATAGAATGTAAAAAGCTTTCCATTAATTTTGAACAGAACCAATAAGATATTTTGAAACTTCAGTCTGAACGGCATCATAAGGTAGCCCCTTAATTTCCAAAACAAAATAAATAATAAAAAAACGTGTGCGGTCGGGGGACCCCCGTCAGAAACGAAGTTCTTTACGCGATACTCGCACGGACAGACACACTCGTATCTAATAGAAAGAGACAGAGAGAGACGGAGAAAGAAAGTCGTATGCTTTTTCATTACGTGACAATGTGTACCAGTCAACTCCTACCGCGAGCCGCGTTAGGGAACTTCGTTCAAAAATAAGAAAAACCACTAAGTTCAATACTAGTAAAGTCAAGAACAAACTTACTGACTGGAGTGACAGGCTTATCTTTTTACCACGACAAGATCTATTCTTGTATCTATGAGACATATTACTTACGCAACCGACATCCATCTACCCAATAAGTTAGAGTCGTCTATTTTCGTTTTCCAATAAGCGGTTACCGGTTTTTTACCCTAGGACCTTTGAGGTTCAGTGGACTATGGCCAGCCTATAAATCTTTAACGTTATATTCACCTTTCAGGGATCACTTTCTTGTTGTTTACTTTTACGTAGAATACTAAAATTGTCTTTGTAGTCAACGTCAAAATAATATATGAACTGCACAAATCGTGATGATATCCATTTTAAGTGGGTTCATCTGCACTGATATAGTACATTATTACTGCAGCGGCCAGCAAAAGAGGCATTGATGGACGAACGAGCAAATGTGGGCCGAGGCGTAGCCGAGGCACACATACGTAATTCCATTTATGCCTAGTTGTGTCCAAGGCTTGTATATTACTTTTCTAAAATAATGCGCGGAATTTAAATTACAATCACTTTTCAAAATCAATGACGAGCAATCATTTTTCCCGCGTTAAGTGTCCATTTGTTATTTCTATCAATATACAGCTTTTTATTTGCAAGTCAGTTCGATATTTAAATAAAACCTTTGATAACTTACCTCCTTGGTTGCCATGTTTCGGAGTAAAAGATTGTTCTATTTTTAAATTACACGATAGATATGAGTTTACTATGTAATTTATTTGGCCGCTAAACCACGACCGATATGGATTTTCATACAACTTTTACCGGCCGCTGCTCGCATGTATTTGGCCAGTACAGCAATTTCGATTTATCTCGAAGAAAGTTGTTAAAATAATGCTCAAATTTCCAAGCATGTTTGAGAAAAAACCATTGCTGTATGCAAAGTAAAAAGTCATAAAAATTACTAACATTTCCCCAAAAGTCAGCGTGCATTTGATAAAGATACACAACTTAGCAGTGCCATCAATAACGTTTTAATAAAGCCACGGTTATCGCTGTTTTACACGCAAGGCACCTTTTAATGGCGACAACTACTACAGTATGCAAATCATTTTTGACTAACATACACGAGAATTTATAATACTAACGGAGCTTTACGGTTCCTTGTCGTGACATATGACAATAAAATGCTCCGGAATTCGGAACAACGTGTTTATTGTGCATAAAAATATCTGTCTTATCAGAACATTCAGAATGCACGTGAAATAAGAATTGTTTTGAATATTATTAGCGTACATCATTTTTATTATTCACTTTTATTAAATTTTTATTATGTATGAACATGGTTTCTGTAATGCTTTTATCGTAGAAATGGTTAACAAGTAGGTTTTAGTGGAAGTAAATGTATCGGCTCACGAATGTTTGTATCAGTATTTATTGCTGCTATTAATTATACAGATTATAAACAGCGTTGTTTATTGTGAGTGTGATTCACTATGAATAATAATTGGAGAAATTATACTGTTTCTCCTTTTCTCAAGTTCATAGACTACTATAAATTCAAGTAATTTCCCAAAATGAATGTTCATAACGGAGGCATCAAAGCCTTATTAATGATTGCACTACAAACACTAGTTAATAGATCGTTAAACCGGATTTCCTGCGGCAGCACTTTCTTGCTCATTAGGTATTGCTTCTTATATTGTTTGATTTGTTTGCGGATTTAGACCACCTGTATGTACGTCCCTCTTATGAATTGATTGCAATTTCCTTCTTCATAATGCTCGGCTTGATCTTGTTCGCTTAGTAACTGTATATCCTTGATGGCAATTTTGCTAAAACTACTTTTCAAATGACTTTCACACTTTCTAACACTTCCTGTGCTTCTGACTTCTATTGTGAATAGTTCCAAGAACGGGCAATAAAATAAATATTGCAGTAATTCTCAAGACATAAGTTCTATCGCATATCTTTTAAAACACATTCTTAAAATAACTTTACCAATAAGAAAATATTGAATCTAGCAAGAATGACCGCTGAGATAAACATCGGGACACACCCGCAACACAAAGGCATATTAGTATTAGTGGAAAATAGCTATTACGGAGCGAGTAATAGCCGCAGTGTATTGGGCCTTAATGCCTTGATTTAGATATATTATTGTTGTCTGCACTGAAGAAGCTAGGGCTGGCATTAATATATCAAGAGCTATCTATAAAACAAATGAAAGTAAACAAAAGAAATCAGCTAGGACTCTTGAAATCCCGATTTCTTTGCAGCAATTAATGGACTGTCTAAATCAAAATGTGGGTTTGTTTTATTAAGTGCATGGTAGTAAGAAAGCAAAAGGTCATGTTATTCAAATGCACTTGAGTATGAATAATTTTAGAACTTCAGTCGTTAAAACCGCTGATAGAGCATAAGCGACATTTAATTATAATTTGTGCGCTTAATGGTTAAAGCTAGAATTCTAAATAAACATCGAAATTTATAAACAGAGCTGAAATTGTGCTTCGTAAATCAAAATTAGTGAGTAATTTCACTTTATGTATTGGCTATAATGGCTAAATTATTGACTGATTTTTAAATAAAAAAAAAACCGCCTTCAAACGGACGTGGACGTATAAGACGATCGTTTTCGAATTGGTGTAGGGTAGGTACCATGAGTAAAAAGTGAAAAATAAAAAACTTTTTTACAAAAAAAACAACCGACTTCCAAAAAAAAAAACACTACAAAGTGAAAAATAACTTTCATTTCAGAAGTCGGTGGATTAAATTAAAACACAGATGCAAAGAAACTTATTTTTCACTTTGTAGTGTTTTTTTTTTTGAATTCGGTTGTTTTTTATTTTCAGATGAAAAGTTTAAGATTTTTCTATATATACATACTTCTATATTCTCTCTTCAACTTTTTTTAAACTTGAATTTCACTTGTAATTTTAATCAATAATTCATAGTTCTCTGTATTTGTATGTAAATTCCATGGGTATATATTCAACACAATGTCAATTGTTTTAAGAATAAATGAAAAAAAAATGTTTTACTATTTATCTGTATGTCTTCGCTAGCTCATGGTCCATCTTCTTTACGATAAATAAACATGACTCACCTGAGACTCAATAAAGCACTCTTCAAGTAAAAAACGTTTCTATTGCAATGTCAACATGACTTTAAATAAAACTACACTTATATAAAGACAAAATAAAGTACCCATCCTTAAAATTAAATGAAAGAAGATTTCAATACCTTCAGTATAATAGAGGCTACATTTCATATCGATAGACATTTCATCGATAAATTCAATGCTTGGGAATGAGATAAGACATGATATTCAAATTAAATACCTTTGACATTTTAAGATTACAAACATCACGGGTACAATGTAGAGAAGTGGCTGTGAAGGCCAAACGAAAGAATATCGTGGATTTGTTTGCTGTTAAATTTCTTCTCGTTACCTGAAATAAGACGAAGAACATTAAATAACATTACGCCTGTAATCTCCAAAGGATTGTACAGAGTTCTACCTTTATAGTAGAGGCACATTTTGCCAGTTAGATATAAGCCCCATGTTAAAGGCGAGGATGTCCACTGGGCACAAATCCAGTTTCTGGGCTGTTAGCAAGAAATTTAAAATGGAAAACCCAATAATACTTTGCCCGACTCGGGACTCGAACCCAGGACCCCATACGCAGCAGAAGCGCTTCCGATCACTAGACCAATGAGGCAGGAACTATTAAATACTTCTGCTATAAAGTCGTATACAACTAAGAAATTACGTACACGTATCAAAAAATCAATAAAAAAAACAAAAATTATTTATTTCTCCAACATAAATTAGGCTAAACAGATTAGTGATTGGAGCCTCCCTTTCAGCAAGTAATACCTGTATTGGGAGACTCGGCTCTTTCATACCGGATACTACTTGGATAACAATAAAAAAAAATACACCATTTGTGTGAGTGAATGATTATGCGTGTGAGAAAGTGAGTATATGTGTGAATATGTGGGAGTGTGTAAGTATATGTGTGTGTGTGTATTTGTGAGTGAGTGTGTGTGCATGTTTGTGCGTGAGTATAATATGAGTGCCAACATGAGATGCGAGGTAAGAACGTGCCACCACACTTCCACTATCCCTACAACTCTTAAACTCCATTGCATGCAACAGTTCAAGTGGACAGAAACCATGCATCATGAACTCATGATACATGTGTTCAGTGCTTCCGTATGATACGATACTTTGTCTAAGATAAATAAGGATTAAAATGGTGGTTAAGAAAAATTTAATAAAATAACTGATGTCACGTCAGCTGTCAATCGATTGAAAAATATGATAGTCAATAGGTTTAATAATGTTTGGGTAGGTAATGAACGTAACAATTGAAATTTTAATAAAATTTACCTATTGATTTGGTAAAAGCATTTTAGCGTGCGGTCGCCGCTTATTACTAAACGTGTGGGTTTGACCGCAACAATTATATAATTATTTTGTCGGTTCAGCCATTTAAATTGATGATTATTTTAATGACTGTATTGAAATTTCAGCATAATTATAAAGTCGCGGGATGTGATAATTATTATACCTGCTACCGCATTGCTATGTTTTACGTTTGACTATTAAAGTTAATTAGTTTAGTCCTGGTGCTAAATAATCTTAATCTATTATGAAATGAAAAGATGTACCTTTTGTAATCTGATGAGAGACTAAGTAATTCAAGCAAGTTATTTATAACAAATTAATTTTATTTAAAATACCATTATTCCAAATTCAAAAACAATATATTAGTTGGTTTAGTTCACTACAGTGTCATAACAAATTGCACCAACACCACTGACAGCCAAAGCAAGGTACCGAATTTAAAAACAATTTCGAGCACAAATAATGGGACGTCACGCATGTCGATAGCAAACACTAAAACTTTAGCAAACATATTTTATTTATCGAAGAAACGTCCACACAAATCTGTCAGCATCACACATGAGTTATCACGGCAATGCACTTACAATCTCTCTGTCTCCGACGGTCGTGCTATCTTTATCCAATTTGTTACCCTTATCAAGAATTAAATGCGTTTTAGGGCCATCGCTCGACAGTTTTTATTTTTTATTAATTACGAGCCGTATAAAGCGCCCCGGCACTGTATCGGCCAGACAGGTGATAGGCTTTTATGATCCAACATTTATCGGATATTCATTTGTTACTCAATGAATTTCGGATATTCGGTTTTGTTAGAAAAGTTTTTGTTTAAGGTCGAATACGAAAGGTGAGGGTTTTGATAAAAAAAAAAGTAATAAATTATTTCGTATGGTAGAATGGTGATGGCAAGAGCGAACTAGGATGATTTTGAATAGATTTTATTCATCAAAAGGATTTACAGAATTTCTGGAGACCACTGGGACCTTCTCTTCCAAGAACTATTTGCAAACGAAAACTGACCATGGAAAACGGTTTCTGGGAAAGCAACGTTTCAGTTTCCAGGAAGGAATAGTAATTTATATCAACACAGTAGTCTATTACATAACTCGAGATAGGAATTCATACACAAATCATCTGATGATTTATCCGAAGACTAGATTCAAATATTCGTTTAATTTACTTTTAATTTATGGTCCATGTTTAACATTATCATGGTTTATGTTTTCTCCAACGACCGTGCATAATTAGACCAGTATTTTGACCAAACGATAAAAATCTTCAAACAACTTCCCCGAAATTTACACTGACAGTTGTTTTCTGTTTTTCTCCAAATTATACTTGTTTTTCCTTAACATTGCTTAACCGAAATAAATATTTCTTTTAATCAAGCCGCTGAAACTGAACCGAAAGAATTCAAAACAAACATCGTAAAAATAAACGTCTGATGAGATGAAGTTGTGTGTCAAACTGTTTGCAATACTGTGGATATGATCGCTGGAACGCCACTTTTGTTGTGTGTTTCGACTTTCGTACTCGTAGGTACGAAATGAAAGAAGTTATTTTTGGGTGAATTATTTTGGTCGCAAGTTTACCGTGTGGGAAGCAAAACAGTTGGAGGATAAGAAAAAGAACACCAGTGCTGTTAATGCTGTAACTGATATTAGCAAAAGTCTATAATGATTTAATGTGTGTGCCTGTAATCTTTCTATTTTTGTATTTGTTGTTGGTCTTGTACCTTTCGCATGCCTAGTGGTAAAATGTGGCTGAACTTGTTTAATTATATTTTTTTACACCATGTACTGTACCCATATTTGCGAAATAAAAATATCTTATCTTATCTTATCTTATAATAGCTATTAATTCCTAAGTAATATTGGCCTATGTGTTGCAAAGTGTGGCTTGCTCGCTCAATGCCCGCTACAAAAAAAAAAAAAAAAATTCAGTCAAGTATTTTCATAAAACCAGAGTAGTTATGGTTCGTTGGTGTTTAATTTTTTGGTCTCGCTCGTTTTCAAGGAAAACTGGGCCCAAATTATAACGTAGAGAAAATGTGTTGTTGCAATTTGAAACTTTAATTACCGAACCATAATAAATTAATTTTATTAATTGTTTGTTAATTTTCTTAACTTAATTTTCGTTAGGCTCTGCGCACAACAATGATGTTTCTCGCTAACAGAAATTCATCGTACAAAAAACGTCGTCGTTTCATTTTCGCAGTTCCCAGCGTAATTTCTAAGCGGTGAAACTTTTGAGATTGCTACTTTATGACCGGCTCTAAATTTTTCATTGAAGTTTGATACTTTAACCAAGTTTATTATTATATTAAGTCGGTCGACTGCATGATTTAACAAGTCGAAAATTTTAGCTACAGGGTTTTTTTTTCGGCGTGGAATTAACATTTTTACAACGTTTCTCTATCAATATTATAAATATTTATGGACATACATAATAATATGTTCGTTATGTATTTTTACTATTTGGGTCGAATGCAAATGGCATTGATAGGCCCACTCATACACAAATTCAGATCAATATTCAGGAATGCCGAATAAATAATAGTGCTTTGACGTGAAAAATTTATAATATTCGACAGGTATTCCATTGTCATATTGCAAATGAAATGTATTCATAATGAAATTTTGTTCTCAAACTAGAAAATCAGACACGTTTGTCGCATGTCAGATGCATTGTGGACTATGACCATCGCAGCATGGGTTCCTGAAAGCAGCGCGGAAGACCCAGGCGTAGATGGAGGGACGAACTTGACGCATATAGGAGATATTGGTCCATCGATATTATCACAGGAACGAGTAAAGTGGAAAGTGAGACAAAATTATATTTAATTAATTATATATTATTATATTTATGTGTGAAATTTGCTCCCCCGTCCCACCCCATCGCATCGCATCGCCCACCCGCGCGATTACTTCGTTTTCGCATAGCGTTCGTTCTGACATAGCGTGATGTTACAAAGCCTATAATCTCCCTCAAGAATTGGGCTATCAAATGCATACATAACATATCCGTCAGAAGTTGGCTGAAACATCCCAGCGCTGAGTTGCTGGATTTGTTTTCTCCTCTACCGATCGATATTTCTCCTGACCAAGGTTTATTTTGTTTATATGTATGTATCTATATAGTA
Source organism: Brachylomia viminalis (assembly GCA_937001585.2). NCBI lineage: Eukaryota > Metazoa > Arthropoda > Insecta > Lepidoptera > Noctuidae > Brachylomia > Brachylomia viminalis. The sequence goes on along the minus strand of OW443310.2, from coordinate 10,404,856 downwards.
GTATTTATTCTTGTATTTTATAGTCATTTCCGAGCTATCTATCCCGTATGTTGCACCTGCCATGGTATATCTCTGCATCACCCTAAGGTTGACTGGTAGAAAATGCCTCAGGCATTAAGTCCGCCTTTGTACAGTATTATTTTTGACTTGTGCATAAAGTTTTAATAAATAAATAAATAAAAAAGACTTTTTGGAAATGCAAAAAAGACTTTTTGGAATCCGACTGGTAGTTACAGAGATTACCCCCGACAACCTCACAAGCTTTACCTCTTTATAATATTATAGTATAGATATTATAATATAGTATAGAATATAAAATAAAGTTTTTGAATAGTACTTTCATAAATAAAGATTTTTATACAGGGTGGCAGAGACAGCCCAACCTGTGACCATGGATACCGTACAAGATTCTGAACCCCATGCAATTAAATTATTTGTAGGTTATTTAAAAAAAAATTGCTCTTCGAACATTTTGACCAGGTAGGTATTGCTCTTTTCTATGAAACAGCAGATTATTTTTTGATAATCGACGAAAAGTTTCTACGCAAGGAGGTCTAGAATCATTTGCTGAATTCATGGTTTCAATTCGCGCATCGATGTCCCTGCCATGACACCCTGTATACTTACACATTCTATTCAGATAATAATCAGGCCATTTTTTTACCATGTTTCAAAGCAAATAAATATATCCTTTATTTATCTGGCCATATATTTGTATATTACAAGATAGGTTTGCCAGAGATTATTTACCTAACGCTCATTAAATCTCAAACACACCGCTTGAAGAATACGCAGCAATTATCTACGATTTTAAATTGCATACCTAATCAAATATCGCTTCTGACATCCGCAACTAACTAGCGCTTTACAGCTCTTTATAGGCACGATAATTTACTAGCACGCATGGTTATAAAACATCACTTTCTCAATATACCTTAGGTATAGTCAATTTTAATGACGTTTATAAAATACAGGTATAAAATTTAAACGATGTAGTACCTATATTTGTAGTAAAAAGACCACAGTATGATATTTATTAGGATCGTATTCTAGAGCTATAAACTTGTAATAATATCTGTTTATGTCTAGGTTATTATAGGTGGTAGTTATAGGTTTTACTAAATTGCACCTGATTTTAAAATTACAAAGCCACTATTTTGATACAGGTAAATAAATAATACAGAATCAAACTAATATTCATAACAGCTAGTACACTTAAAAATGCATAAATAATAACGTAAACTCATACATTTTTATTAACAAATGGTCTCCACTCCCCCGCAGGGGTTAACGACACGTCTATCATACATTACTTCGCTAATTATGAAACATGTTTCAACAGAATTAACAAAATAGCACATTTTGTAAGCGATATTAGGCAGTACTCGTAAAGATAAGCCCTCGGAAAGCAAACACTCCCTGTATCATAAAATGTCCTACTTTACAATACCAATTACCCTACTAAGAATAATATATTCACCCTCTGTATAAAATTAGTTAATATAGATAAAGAAATGACAGGCATATCGCTAAATAGTTATTTACTTATTAAGTCATATTGAATTTGTTTCTCGATGACATCCTGGTGGGTATTTTTATTGAGTGACGTGAATATAACGCCATAACCTGTTTCCGCGTTTTTATTTTTTTGAATGTGTTGTGGTAAAAAATATATACTAACTTACCAAGTACCTGGTTTAACTTTACTTGACGTAAGGCATTTTTTTATACAAATACTGGCTGGCTACAGTGGCGTGACAATGTTGCTGGCAACCCAGGAAATCTGTGCTCAAAGCATAGGGCTTATCTCAATTTGGATTTCCTTTCAACGGAAATTAAATTTGACATGAATTTGAATAAATGACTTTTGATTTTGATTTTTTTTGATTTCATGATAACGCCTATTCTTTTGATTTTAAAATCTTCAATAGAACATTCAAAAGGTTTGTTTAGAAAAATATATAGAGGATAAAGGTTTTCTCATTTACAAGTTGATTTTCTGAGTTAGATGTTGCGGTTACCCATGAAAAGCACAGGGTGTGTTAGCTGTCCGCCATCTGCCAGTAGCGTTGTCAGTTATCTGTAGTCTGCAGGTGGAGTTAACGTTTGGGGATGCCTTATGTAACGGCGAACACCCTTATTATTTTCTGCTTGAATGGGAATCCGTTCAAGCAAGGAAATATCTAAGTAGTCGGTACTATTTTACAAACATAACATCACGCCTGGATTTCTCGAAAGGAAAGGCAGAGGTGTACCTATAGTACACGTATATTTCGCCAGTTATGAGTTAGTCCCATGTAATAGGGGGCGAGCCTATTGCCATCAACCAGGTACAAATCCTGACTCCAGGCGGCTACTGAGAAATTCCAGACGGAAAATCATATAACACTTTGCCCGACCCGGCAATCGAACCCAGGACCTCATGATTAGCAGTAGCGTTTACGGTCACTAGACCAACGTGGCAGTCGCGGCAATGCATATCAATATTACCATTGATTGACAGTGCGAAAACATAGTTTCTCTGTGATCTATTTACATAAACTATAACACGTCACTCATCAAATATTTTGAAGCATACAAAAACCCGCTGGCGGGATATAACCGTCATCACGTCAAACCGAGGCAATTTACACCTTAATGGATTTCGTTCAGTCGCCAAAAGACAGTTTCCGCATCACTTAACTCAACTTCCGACGTAATTGATATCATTTCACCTAAAAATCAAGAGAGGTGTCATTCTACGTCATTTGAAACGCGGTATCAATGTGCTAGCTAGGTGATCGTTTCACGAAACCCTATAGGTGTTATGTACGTGGCTTAAGTGTATTAAAAGTGTTGGGTTGCAATAGAAAAACCTAAGCTTTCGTTTTTAATATTTGGGGCGTTCTTTTTGGTGTAATACGTTGTCACTATTTTATATAACATAGAGGGATTGTTATGAATCCCTCCGAATACTATCGTTTCTTTCATTATGTTTTCTAGTATTGCCTGCAAACCTACTTTGAATTTAATAAAAAAAGACCTCAATAACAACAAAATGTTTCCCGTTTGCAAACTCTAAACATAATGAAAACTATCCTTCTCTAGTAAAATACTGAGCAGTACATCAAACGTGAGAATAAATTGCCTTTTTGTTAGACACGTAGATTTAGGCTAGTGTTTTTGCGCTTGCCTAGGCAGTTCGCTCAAAGTCATTTATCTTATACGCCCGCGACATATAGGGGCTCAGACAGCCGTACGTACGCCTACGTATTATTTAGTCTCTGAAAAATCGTTTTTCGTTGCTCATTTGATGAAGTTGAATCTAGAGCTTTGGCAGCCCTAAAAGTGATATAGGTTATTGGTTGTGTAAATGTCATCATTAGTCATTGATGAAGCTATTGAAATTTTAATGCCAGATTTTTCAGTTAACTTGGAAATCTACTGGAAGAAATGTTCTACAGATTGCCTATACAACGTGTCGTTTTGCATTCTCGTCAAATTTCAGGAGGCTGTTATGAAAGACATAAATAATCAAATAAAATTACGATCCTGCTCAATAATTAATACATACTTGTTTTTTTAGGTATTTAAGTTTGACAGTATTTCAGAATACTCCACTTTCAAAGAACAAAATCGCCCCGTTGCGTATGCGGTAGGCAGTGTCGTACGACTATGTCACTGTGTGCATGCGTTACAGTTACAGCGCTGTTACAGGGCGGTATCACACGGGCCCTACACATGCCGATTTCCGAAAAATACAAAAAATATAAATAAATACCTACTTATTTTATTATTGATTCGTGTCGAGAATCATTAGCATAGTTACCTCCTCGAATTTGACGAGGATGCAAAACAACACCTTGTATGTATCAGAAAGCTGTGGACAAATTTAAGGCTGTGGTATAGACCATCAAACTCTTTCTCCATGTGGCCAACATCATAATCGCGAAAAAATTATCAGCCATCCATCATGATGGTCTGTATCATACTGTACCACAAATGTTCATGAACGGGCGCCATCAGTAGGCACTGGTCATTTCTTAGCTGCCACGGCTTATTTTAATTCCATAATTGTTTTTATCGTTTTATTACGGACGCTTTTAACGTGCACGTCTTTCTACATCGTTCTCACATGTATAATTTCAACATGAATGATGTAACCACTTTTTTGTAACAATATTTTGATTTAAAAGAGTGTCCATGGTGTTTCTTGCCCGTTCTTCTCCATAGGTACCTACTACGCTTTGGAATGGGCAACTAGCTTCATCTTTCTGACTGACCGACCCCTTGACAATTCAAAAGTGCCTGTAATTGGTTTATTTGAAATAAATGCTTTGAGTTTGAGTTTGACACCCTTAAATTTTACCACACCGTTCTGATACAATCATGATGTTTAGAAAACAAATGGTTGAATTTGAGGTTCTGTGAAATTGAGTGGTTTTCTTGAAAAAGTTTTCCGTCTACTATTCAAAAGTAAAAGCATTACTACCCTCTATTGACTATATATTGTTGCAGCAATCCTTATAACCCTCTGTAATGTACCTTCCCAATCGAACGCAGATTCAGTGTCGCTCATAGTTGTCAATACCGTACATTTAATCTCAAAGTAATTTGCAAATAGGGGAGCTCCAATATCTCTGAAAATATTGAGCCACGCACCGTTCGGCACCTGTCCCACCGCTGACGAGGAATCGACTAGCTATTAAAGATTTTCTCGCACTAGAAACGTACAAAATATTGTAGGACCCGTTTAAGTAAAAGAGATACCTAAAGGTACAAATAGTGATGTCCATAAAAAAAAATTAGATTCCTCATACCTAGGTATCCGAAAATACCCCATGTATGGGCCGCAATTTCTGATAGTTAGGAGACGTGAATATTTTTTAAAATTTTTGTGGAAATTCTTCGGGAACATTAAAAATGTATAGCTTTTATTCGACAAGCTCTTTTTATAACTTTTTATTTTTGCGACGGGACTATCATGAAATACCCTTTATTGAAGTGAAAGCAGATAATAAAACATGCATTGTTTTTTTAAATAAGTTTTCAAACTTGGATACCGTCAGAAAAAAATGAAATGTCAAATTACTCGGAAATGGTTGATATTTGCATAGGGGTAATTTGGTTGCAAATGATCTCCCCTACATCCCCTTAATGGATTGCCGACATATTACTAATAACCCTGTATACGTGTATATGTTTATAGATGATCGCTGACTGTTCACACCGCAAGTACTCCTTTGTTGCAGCGACAAGAGCAATCAAAAAGAGAACTGGCTCAGCGACGCTTGCTTGGCGGGCTGTACACTTGCTGAGAGACTCGCGCTTGGTCCATATGCATACCAGCGAGGAATCTCATGTCTCGTCTTTAGTTGCCAGCTCTACTCGCTTCTCGTAAATCGCCAGCGATGGGACTGGTACCTTAATCTGCGTCAATAGAATTTCAGAAATTCAGTCTATAAGTTAGATCGTTTAGATGGTTTTCATACTAACTAACCGTTTTGATTGCTTAGTATTTAGTACCTAAGTGCGTCGATAGATTTTGAGGTTCCAGTTTGGATTTTCAGGTCTACCAAAACGATGTTGTCCTTCAGTGAAAATAGTAATTAAAATAGATGCCTATCATTTTTTCATCGAATTTAATAACAGGTTCTTCAAATTGGCGACTAGTGTATGTTTAACGGGACTTCTTTGCTTATGGCTTGAAGAGTGTGTAGGTGTGAAGGTTCCCTATACAATTTACTTTATCACCCGCAGCATTAAAACTTAAAGTTATAATGCATATCTTTCATAAGAATAATAACTAAGAAATTATAATTACACGTCTCCGCCCATTCTATGAAAAGAGCTAAAATATAAATAACTCTAGCCTGAATTACACAAATTTTAAGCGTCTTATTAAGAATTCCACACCATTTTTAGAACCGTAAATAAATTATTAAAGTATACACAAAAAATAAATTTCAAAGGAAAACTGCCTAGAAATTTCTTAGTCAAAACTCAGACTTTATTTTCTTATTCTAGCTAATGTACTTAGTTTAGTAATTGTGCTATGTAATGACGCTGTTAGCATTCTAATTACTTAGGCATATTATTGCTGAAGAGCCAAACTGAAGGCTTTAAACCAGATTATAGGAGAGAGACGATGTTCTTATTTGTATTTATTAACATGATCTATGGTCATATTGCGCGTATCATGAACGTGTGAACAATTATTTTCTTTATTTATACATTCAACAACGTTAACAGTTATACAGGGGGGGGGGGGGGTTACTTGTAATTCGAAGTATATCCGTCAAGAGCTGATAGGAGGGCCAAAATGCAACAAATTGAACCCCCATATGTCTGGCTGAAATTCAATAGTTTTCGAGATATTTGAATTTTCAGGGTTTTTTTGACAAACACAAAAAAAAACAAACAACACACAAAAAAATATTGACATTTAAATCCAAATAAAAAACCTACTTATTGAATGGGTACCATAAAAAAATTATTTTAACGGGCACTTCAATTAAGCTATGAACATAATTTAAAGGACTTAAGTCAACAAAAAAATAAAAGTGATCATGGATTTAATAATAATATCTTACCGATATTTTCATTACAAAGTTTAATGTCGGACAAATTGCGGAAAGCATTTATTTTAAAATAAATCAAAGATTTTGAGTTTATATTTAGTAAGAAACAATCCTTTCCATCCTTAGAAAGTGAATGCCTGTCACTAATGTTATTTCGATTGCCTGTATGTGGGTAGTTAAGCTGAGAGTTTCAGTAAAACATTTAAGTACTTATGTACTTACGTATCTTGTTTGGTGTAAAGCAAATTTAAATCACTACACAATGTAACCACGAAGAAATGCGAACGAGTACTATAACTTGACAGTTGAGTTGATTGACATGACATGCAAAGGATTAGGGATGCCCATACATTAGATACGTATCGATATATTTTAAACAAAATCGATACCGTTCAGTACCCTGCGTGTTATTCTATTTGAAATATTACAATGTATACCACTTAGGGCGTTTGTGCATTAGCCGTATTCGGTTCGTATTCGTGATTCGTTAAAATAGGATGCATGGATTAGGATATAAAAATCAGTTTTGTTGTTGAATTCTGTTCTCACTTAAGATATGGTACCAAAAAAAACGTCGCCCAAGTCACTACAGAAGCGTCATACCCTACAGCGAAAAATATTGATAAGGAGAGTACACACAGCAGCAGGTCAAGTTTTGTAGTTTTGTATATTTTTTTTGTATTTTTCTCAATTAGTTTAATCACGATCTGGCAGTTTGAGTCATTTATGTGGCCTACTTAAATGTCCTTTCTTTGGTATTGTTCGTCGAATCGTTGAGCCCCTCAAGTTCTCAGTTGGGCTGCACGATTGCTGACAATTGCGTGCACTGACTGGACAGGTCCACTCAATCTGTGTGGTTCTTTCCTCAAAAGACCATTTCAGACACCGATCTTCATAGCCTTCACATGATCTGACTAAAATCTTGTCTGGACTTTAAAAGAGACTGTGACCTCTGAGTTTGTTTCGGCCTTTCTTCTACGAGTAGTCAGATAGGAAACGCCGGCCTCAAAAAAATATGATTGAAGTGTTTGTACAGACCTACTCACAGAAATAAAATCATTTATCATTTGTGTTACCACAAACTATCTTTCCTCATTCGATTTTGAACTTAACCATTAAGGCTTAAAATAATTTGAAGTTTGAGTGTTTCGTCTAACCTGATCTGCTGGCGACTGTACGTAGGTACGGATGCGTATGACATCCGTGAGCAGGTGGTCAAGTCAAGCAAGCTCGCTCTCGATGTGGGAAATAAAAGATTGGACATCACTAATTGTCATGTCAAATCTAAATTGTCAAAGATGGCAGCATTTTGTGATGTCCTAAATCGTTACAGCTCTTTTAATTGTTCATTAATTAACGCAGAATGTCCGTTTCATATAGACATTCGCAATTAGTATAGTAAAATATATTTATAATTATTATGTATACGTCAGATGTTTGTTGGTTCTGGGGCCATTTTCGACGATGTCCTTTGTTTATAACAGTATTGTATGGTTAAAAATATGTTTCCCTGTATAACTAGGATAATTATTATACATACGAATGGACAACTACGAAATATTTAAAGTCAAAAGGAGCAAGTTTTGGTATATTACTCATTCGTTAAGTGTAACATTTTGAAGACAAAAAATAGATTTATAAGAAAAAACACGTTCGGTTATTAATTGAATTATTTGTTTGTCACTTGCCTTTGTTTGTGTATTTTTTATTGTTGGGCTTTTTGAATGGATATCGTTACAGTTAAATATATCCACTTGAGAGGAATCTAAACTTGAAGCTGTTCAGTAAAGTGTCCTAATACGACCTAGGAATTGTAACTTGTTTCTTATTGGCATCGTAAACACTAAGACGGGCTGAAGTGTAGTATTCGGGTATCACTCCAACTTCAAATAGCTACCGTGCTTGACACACCCGGTACGCCTTAAGACCATTAGGAGACATTCACACTGAGCATTTACATTATACCTACATATTTTAAGATGATGACAATAATACTGTTACAATAAACTAATACGACGAGCCTAATGTTGTTAAGATTATTAAAATAGGACTTCTTCGATGGTCAGGACATGTTTCAAGCATGGACGTGACCAGAGCACCTAAACGTTGACTTGGTAGGAAAATAGATGGCCGGAGAAGTCGAGGCCAGCCCTAGGTCAGATAGTTGGATGGGGAAGACCAAGATTTAAGATCTGTTGGAGTTAGAAATTGGAGTGAAAAAGCTCGGAAATAATAGATGGCCGGAGAAGTCGAGGCCAGCCCTAGGTCAGATAGTTGGATGGGGAAGTCCAAGATTTAAGATCTGTTGGAGTTAGAAATTGGAGTGAAAAAGCTCGGAAATAATAGATGGCCGGAGAAGTCGAGGCCAGCCCTAGGTCAGATAGTTGGATTGGGAAGACCAAGATTTAAGATCTGTTGGAGTTAGAAATTGGAGTGAAAAAGCTCGGAAATAATAGATGGCCGGAGAAGTCGAGGCCAGCCCTAGGTCAGATAGTTGGATGGGGAAGACCAAGATTTAAGATCTGTTGGAGTTAGAAATTGGAGTGAAAAAGCTCGGAAATAATAGATGGCCGGAGAAGTCGAGGCCAGCCCTAGCTCAGATAGTTGGATGGGGAAGACCAAGATTTAAGATCTGTTGGAGTTAGAAATTGGAGTGAAAAAGCTCGGAAATAATAGATGGCCGGAGAAGTCGAGGCCAGCCCTAGGTCAGATAGTTGGATGGGGAAGACCAAGATTTAAGATCTGTTGGAGTTAGAAATTGGAGTGAAAAAGCTCGGAAATAATAGATGGCCGGAGAAGTCGAGGCCAGCCCTAGGTCAGATGGTTGGATGGCGAAGACCAAGATTTAAGATCTGTTGGAGTTAGAAATTGGAGTGAAAAAGCTCGGAAATAATAGATGGCCGGAGAAGTCGAGGCCAGCCCTAGGTCAGATAGTTGGATTGGGAAGACCAAGATTTAAGATCTGTTGGAGTTAGAAATTGGAGTGAAAAAGCTCGGAAATAATAGATGGCCGGAGAAGTCGAGGCCAGCCCTAGGTCAGATAGTTGGATGGGGAAGACCAAGATTTAAGATCTGTTGGAGTTAGAAATTGGAGTGAAAAAGCTCGGAAATAATAGATGGCCGGAGAAGTCGAGGCCAGCCCTAGCTCAGATAGTTGGATGGGGAAGACCAAGATTTAAGATCTGTTGGAGTTAGAAATTGGAGTGAAAAAGCTCGGAAATAATAGATGGCCGGAGAAGTCGAGGCCAGCCCTAGGTCAGATAGTTGGATGGGGAAGACCAAGATTTAAGATCTGTTGGAGTTAGAAATTGGAGTGAAAAAGCTCGGAAATAATAGATGGCCGGAGAAGTCGAGGCCAGCCCTAGGTCAGATGGTTGGATGGCGAAGACCAAGATTTAAGATCTGTTGGAGTTAGAAATTGGAGTGAAAAAGCTCGGAAATAATAGATGGCCGGAGAAGTCGAGGCCAGCCCTAGGTCAGATAGTTGGATGGCGAAGACCAAGATTTAAGATCTGTTGGAGTTAGAAATCGGAGTGAAAAAGCTCGGAAATAATAGATGGCCGGAGAAGTCGAGGCCAGCCCTAGCTCAGATAGTTTGATGGGGAAGACCAAGATTTAAGATCTGTTGGAGTTAGAAATTGGAGTGAAAAAGCTCGGAAATAATAGATGGCCGGAGAAGTCGAGGCCAGCCCTAGCTCAGATAGTTGGATGGAGAAGACCAAGATTTAAGATCTGTTGGAGTTAGAAATTGGAGTGAAAAAGCTCGGAAATAATAGATGGCCGGAGAAGTCGAGGCCAGCCCTAGCTCAGATAGTTGGATGGAGAAGACCAAGATTTAAGATCTGTTGGAGTTAGAAATTGGAGTGAAAAAGCTCGGAAATAATAGATGGCCGGAGAAGTCGAGGCCAGCCCTAGGTTAGATAGTTGGATGGCGAAGACCAAGATTCAAGATCTGTTGCAGTTAGAAATTGGAGTGTAAAAGCTCGGAAATAGGTCACGGAGGAGAAATATGTATACTTGGCCTACCCACGGCTATGATGAAACTAATAACTTCGCTTATTAGTTAAATATGACACTACACAAGTGAATGTAAAAGTGATGATAATCTTTAATTGCTATTTCGACGCGTGACGTATTATTTTATAATATTTCACAGCTATAAACATTAACTGCATGTAACACCATCGCGACTGATTGGTATTGTTTGAAAAGTGATTATAGTAAACGTTGACGCGTAACAGTACGTAACAACATGCTTAATTGTTTCAGGTATTGACACAATAATGGAGGTATACGGAAGCTCGTTGAGGACTCGAAACCTAAAGTATTTACTATAACTTTACAACGTAATTTGTACTTTCTGAGAAGTGTGTTCAAACTATCATAATTTATTATAATGTATGCATGATTATATTCTCTAGCATCGAGATGAGTAAGTCTACACTAAACTGGGCTGGCCGCAGGAATTTGCTGGATGCGAGACGCAAAGAACCGGTCGAAATGGTGGTGCTTGGAGGCCTATTGGACGTATTTCGGCTGAAATGGTGATGATGAAGAAGTAGGTTCATTCTCGAAGCAAAAGAAGTGTAGCGGTATCTACATCGCCACATGCGAGCTGCGCGTCATATTGACGTCACGCAAATCCTACATCGCGCAAGCAGAGTTTACCGCGCGACTAGCATATATAAAACTTCCCGACAACAATCAGCGGGCAGTTGCCCACCAGACACGACACCCGTCTGGTCGGAGGGTCCTCCCTTTTCTATGGAGGTATGAGTGAACTTTACACCCTGTTCCAAGCACCTCTAATAGAAGTGTATGTAAGGATCGTAGCAGGTGGCTTTCTGTAGTTTCTGCCTACGCTCATAGAAAGAAGCCTTAAGTTTATGTATGCATTTTTTTTTTAATGTACCTATGTATTAATCATGATGAAGAAAACCTACGACATGAACATTCGGTGTCAAAATAAAACGCAAGTCAAGTTATCTGATTGGCTGGTTGATAATTCTATCAACCACTTGTCAATTTTGATTTTCGTTTCAGAAACCGAATGGTAGTCTGAAATTTTCAAATGCAGAAACATTGCTGATCAATGTTCGCTCTTCGCCTTTACCCTCTAGTGTATCAATTAGGTCTATCATTATCATTTCAGCCGAAAGGCGTCCACTGCTGGACATAGGGCTCCGCCAAGCACCGCCACTTTGACCGGTTCTGTGCTTCTCGCATTCAGCAGATTCATGCAAGCTCATCGGTCTACCTTGTGGGTGCCTTCCAACGCTACGTCTTCCATTACGTGGTCGCCACTCCAGAACCTTTCAGCCCCATCTGACAACCTATAGGTTGATATTGTGATATTGACAAGTTATTACGTTTGATAATTATGTATGAGCCCGTTTACGTCTATCGTTGAACACGGATCGACGCAATAAGCGATCAAGATGGATTATTGCTATAAGCTCCTAGCTTAGCAAATGGATCGGTGAACGCATTCCGGTAGCTCAATTGTGATGCGCGCAGGAGCGCACTCTTTACTTACTATTCTGTGTGCAATTAACTTAAAAACATAAATAATTATAAAAATAAAAAAAAACCTATTTTTTTCCATATTAAACTAAATAAGTAATTAAGCCAAATTATATTCTCTAGCCACATATTAATTTTCTGTGTATTGCTTGTATTATTATGCTTGGTTTTTTTCCTTTAGTTGAAATGTTTGCATAACATTATTAACTGATTTTTGCAGCAAAAAATATACTGTATTGTTAAAATCCATTTTATATGTTAATGTTGACATTCTTTTGCAGATTTGATATTCATATAGATAGTTATATTAGCATAGTAGGATAAAAATATAAAGCCACTGTATGCCTCTCCAATTTATTTCACACAAACAGTCGGACTAATGCATTCAAATATTGACCAGTCGTCCTATCGTTTTTCCATATGATATATAAATTAAAATTTAGTTAACATTTTTAAAACCAGCCAATATAATGGTTTACGGCTGGATATTTTAACTCTTTCGTGTGAACTTCGATATGAATGGGTGACTTTTAAAATATTCCTCCATAAAGAGCTCGGTCAATTCTATGTGAAAAATTCCGTTGTCCTTTTAATGGGCGTTTACTATTGTGGCATACAGGTGGAGTCCAAATAGCCACACCTTTTATTTATTGTACGCATATATAAATTATTCAAAAGCGTAACGATATTATGCGATGCGAAGCACGATAGAAACTAATTTGAATTAATTTTATGCGTCCCTTTTTTTGAAAGGAAGCATAAAAAGTTTTATGTGAAAATTGTGTGAGACAAGTTTGCCCATATATTTTGTCTTATTGTGTAACTGTTTATATGAAACACGCAAGCACAAAACAGATGTTTCCTCTGCGCCTTTGATTTATAATATATAAAGAATTATCATAAGATTTCTTTTGATAGAACGAAAGAAGTGGGCAATTACTAGAAGATGCAATAAATCAAAAGAATTGTGGAATAGACGTTAACAATAAAATATGTTTTCCTTTCCTGGCATAATTTATTTTAGTATTGTGGATTTAGAGAAATGTCACTGTATGTTTCTTCCATAGATATCCGTGGTTTCTTCATTCAGATTGGAATTTGTTTAGTTCATAGTTCTGAACCGTACAATATTTAGGCCTTAGCATAAAAATATTGAATAAATAATTAACTAACTTTTGTTTGTTTTTTTATACTAAAGTCTAAAGTTGTTCAATGTTCATATAATTATAAAACAACAAGCCTTGTATCCGATGGAATTTTACATCTGCAAAACTGAGAAACTTCTACACAAACATTCATTCTCTATTTATTTAAATACCTATTATACTATCATTACAGGTCTTATCTTATCCTAATGCAGTAGCCAAGTCACACACTCAAAATTATAATTATAGCACAAAGTACATCTCAAGGTCATAAAGATATTTTGCTTGTAACATAGTGTAAACAATAGTTCTTTTGCGAATTCATCCCGGTGACATGAAAATATATTAATTTCGAACTGAATAAAATTGATGGTGCGAATTGCTCGAGTCTGAGGGGTTTTGGTCAGCATGTTGGTCCTACCTGATGGTACGACCAGCAGTGGTGGGGGCCGCCGCCTCCACACATAACGGTCGGGTGCGCACAACTACACACGGCTACACATCAAGCTATACATTTCCAGTTTACACTGACCTTTTATTATAAGGAAAACCTATACAATGCGAGATCAGCTTATACTGGAAATGTATAGCTTGATCTGTAGCCGTGCGTACAACCGCTGCAACACTCACCGTCTTATTACAAAATACGATCTAACTTTAGTCCGAGCCGAACCCTTCGAGCCAGTTTTTGTATTTCGAACTCTATGCCGACTGTAGTAAAGTTCCTAATACAATATTGACGACCTAAGACCGGACTAAGTTGTCAGTTTTGTAAAAGGAACTGTATTTCATTTTCTGTTTGGTTCATATTTTAAAAAACAGGCTCGATGGTTCAAACCACGCTTAAAGAAAAACCATGTTTTGTAATAAGACCGTCAAAGTTTAACCACTTTATTGGATAAATTTACATTTTTTTTCCTCGTTATTTTTCCCAATTAGCTAAATCAAAATTAACTAAATGTTATTAACTTAATTACCTTTAAGCACTTTTAGCATGGAACATCATTCCATTTTGTATTTGGAGAAGAGCGTCGTTAGCTGCGCTGCAGTTTATACTTTTGCAGCTATCATCGTTTTACTTGTTGTACATATAGTATTGTGTTATTGTTCCGAAATAAACGTTTTATTATTTATTTTAAAATACCCTTCTTTAGTGCTCACCTACATCATAAAAGAAACTCTTGTGCAAACTTTATGGTTCTAGACCCAGAGGTTTAGGCTTTGTGTGGCGTTGTCTCGTGAATTTAAGTTTTTACGTAACAAACGTGCAAAAACAATAAAACTTCCTTCATTAACACGTCATAAAGTCATTCTCACCCAGCGCTGTCGCCCCGGCCTTAAACGAAACAGCCATACATACTACACCTATACAAATACACAGCAATTAGGCAGTATGTATCTTAAGGCAATTGGCAAGGCACTCAGTTACGGCACTTATCTAGAGGATAACGATTATTGGCCGACATTAGCTACTGTTGTTAGTCTGTTCCCCCTGAATTCTAGGTGATGTTGTTCTGAATACTAAGAGCTCTGCCATTTTCTCTCTGAACTTTTGAACTTTATATCGCAGAGTGTAAGAGGGTCCTAAATGTTACAGAAATGTTAAGTTTTATTACCAGACTTCTTGAAAGTGAGAATTTAAAATAATGTTAGGCGTTTTCTAGAATGTAGGTTTTAAGGAAAAGATGTAAAAGTGGGTTCGCTTAATGTTAATATTTTAAATGTAATGTTAGTTAAAGGATAGATTATACAAGGAGGCTTCATAGGACGGATTAAACTTCTCCGGCACACATCAAGTAACATTAATATTAGTGCACAATATTTAGTCAAAGCATTCAGCAAAGAATTTGGACTGAAAACCATTGCTAAAACTTTAGGGTCACTAGAAGACATTGTGGCAGGTTGACATCTGGAACTAACACTGGTGACCCTTTTCATTTCAATAAATAAAAAGAGACTTTTGTTAGTACACAAATTCTACCTTTTTTTTTTTGAGCGTTGGAAATCATCAAATAACTTCTCCCGCTCTGGGGAGAGTGGGAAGGCGTGTCAGACTCTTACTGACTAAAACCCACCCGTGTTCCTTCAGTTGCCTGTGCCAGGGGCCAAGGTAACCCTTTCTCACAAATTATAATTAATTCAAATTCTACCTAAGCTTGTCTTATGTAAACCACAAACTACATACACAAGCAAACAAAAATAAATCTACATAAACAAAAGTCTTCAAAGAAATATAGCTATTTAAAATTTAAATTCGATTAACATAAACTTATTAACATTACACAGCGTCACTGCCTCCGTATTACAAGTAAGTGTCGCCTGTCCATTGTAAGTGATTGAATCACACTTTGACTTTACTGTCATGGGTACAGCTGATAACGTTACGTATCATCATGGTGTACAGTCAGCCTCAAAAAAAAGACATGTCATATATTTTGTAGCTATAATATTGATACAATATTAAGTAACATAGAATGTAGATGATTAAAATGGCTCCGTGTTACGTACATCTGTTTGAGGCTTACTGTACAGTCGTGTCTCATTAACAAAGAATGGGAAGCTATGATAAATGGATCTACGCATGAAGTTGGAAATAAAAATAATTATACACGGTGACATTTGAATCACAGTTTTGCTAGAAAAAACGTTGTTCAGACCATGGTCTACAACCATTCTATAGCATCCAATAGAAAAAAAACGTCATTGGTTTTCAAAAAAAAACACAAAAAGGCAATGTTAAAAATGTCGGGATTATCGTTACGCCCTACAACACAGACACTGCGGCTGCGACGCGCGGCGCTCGCGTCTTGAATGCAATATCGCTACCGTGATGAGTACTTTGAAGTTACGGTTAATGATTCAAACATTATTACACGTTTGAGCAACATAAGGCTAATTTGAGAACTCCTAGATTAGATTGTTTTAATAAAATATTTGATGCTGTAGAATGGTAGTAGACCATGGTCTAAACAACGTTTGTTCTAGCAAAACTGTGATTCAAATGTCACCGTGTATACATGAAGCTTGAGTAATAATGTAAAAGATCATATTTTTGCGAGATATCGTGATTATCGTAAACTGATTATTAGAAATCGAAGAAAAAATAAATGAGATGAAATGCAAAGATTTTTATAACTTTGATATGGAATATTGGAATTCATAGCGTTAGGCATGATTGCCTTTAATGAACTCAAAATTCTAAAAAACCGAAGACATATAAGAAACGATAGTTCAAAGACCTCGCATTAACAATCTATATCAAGAAGAAAATAAAATACCTAGTTCCCAATAAATGTAATATCCCTCACCTACACTAATTTACATTGTATGAGACGGAGGAGGAATTCTAATAAGCGTGAGCATGCGATGATCAATTCTGCTTGGATCTCGTCTCATTACCTGCAACTGTTTCATCGGCCTATGTGACATATAAAACTGAAATAACTTTTCCGTCTAATCCTGTTTACTGAACACGAATTAAGGTTCTAAATCGAGTAACATCTCATCTAATAAAATATTGTTTTCAAAGACGAATAATTTATGAGTATTATAACCAAACACAGCAATAGATACAGTAACAGTCATTTGTTTTCTCAGTCCACCTCGCTTGTTAAACAAAATCTTGACATGTTCCAGAGCGTGGGCGTCTATTGAAGTGTGGGCTTTAGGCCCACGGGTCCATAATTCTTTTGTTCCGCTTTCTAGTATGCTCGTCAATGAGTTGGAAGGTTTGTATGCAAAAATCTATTTGTTTCTGGACGGAAATTGGGGTTCAGTTTGTCTGTCGTCACAGTCATGTTTAATTTGGAATTCGTTAACGCTTCTGATAGAGCTGCCTTTTGAAGGTTTGTTTCATATTTTTCAGTTCCATGTTCTTATCGGTAAGCTCATTGCCAAATTTTCCTACTTGAGGTGTAAATCTTTTGAAAAGCGATAATAATATCGACTAATAATTGTAGTTTTATTGGGATCAGTTTGAATCTTCCCTAATCCACGAAGATGACGTAGAATCCCTCGTTGGATAGGAAACACTTGAAATAATTATGTAAACTGAAATATTGACAACAAGTTAATCAACTGTCTTTTTGGATGAGATTATCATCATCAATAATTGGTTATTAAGTATTTCGCATTATTTTAGCTACTGTGGACATATTCATTTTGAATCTTCTTTTACTTTGATTTTGTATACATACCAATTCAGCTTTTGTTGATTTCCAATGCCTGGAATCAGGTGTAGAGAGTGTTTGTTGACCTTTCGAATTCTGTGGACACAATACCCAATACGAACTCGTACAATACCGTTTACAGTATTTAAATTGAATTCAAATAACGACTTTTTTCAAAGATTCAATTCGAATGCCTGCATAAAAAGCTAGTACGGACGAAATGAGTCACCAGTGATTTGAAAAGGAATAAGATACGACTGCCAATTTATTTTTACCGTGTATTTATAGAAGAATGAGTATTATTCTTTTTATAGAAAGGTCTAAAATCGATTGGGGAAGTGAGTTCTAAACGTAAATCTTTTGGGTTCTTCTAGTGAGGGTCGGGCGACCTTTTTCTTAGTGATCGGTATCGGACGCACTCATCGATGTTTCATCGCGACAGCATCGATGCTTGAACATCGATATGCTAATGTACTGCATTCCATACCTTTGTGTACTTATGTCGACGAGGTGGGCGAAACACCATTGATATACATTCGATGTCATTGTTAATATTATAGGGTGGACCCGATTTTAAAAGGCAATTTATTCTGTCTCTTGATGGGACATTAGATAATGCTTAGTCACATCGATTTATTATAATTTTTTCGTAGGCATTGTTGGGCGTTTCGATGTCGAATTTGTAAACGATCCTCATGACCTTAAATTTTATTAGAAAATATCTGGCCGTAAAATTAAATAATGCTGCGAGAGTAAGTTCAATAGTCAAAAGTAATTTAAATAAAAATATAAAGCTACAAAACGAGTTTGTAGAATGAAATCAATAAATTCTCATCAAAGGTCATAATACTCATAATATTGTAGCGTTAATTTAAAGCCTGGCTATTAAATTTCGAAAACCCTTTGGAACCCTTTGCCGTATCGTGGACTATAACCACAATAATCTTCAATGCCCATAAAATTGGTATTTACCTAAATTAAACGTTGGTCGTAATTGATACAAATGGTTGTTTCTAGTTAAATGTAATTGAAGCAGACAGAAGCAAGTGCAACAAACCTTGGACAAGCTTTGAACTATTGTTTTTTGAGAGGGTCGCAATTAGAATTGTATTGGGTTAATCTTATTTTAAGAATGTACAATTTGCTACATTAATTTTGTTTCGAGGTATTTGTTATGTTTCAGTGTTCAGTTTACTGAAATTAGTTGTTTTAATAGTTTGTTTTAATGTATCGCAATTGTTTTTTTTTGCATATATGTATAGCGAGCTAAGAACATTGTTAGGTGTAGGTTAATCAGTATCATTCTACTACTGTATTTATTTTCAAACAAAATACATACATAGTAATCTACCTAATCCAACTTGGATTTTAATCATCAAATATGTTCATGTAATTAACTATACATTATTCGTAATTTATAAATAGGCGATAAAATCTTAATAACCAAAATTAATTTCTATCCAAAACATAAATTGATGCATTGGCTCATAAAATTTTTAATTAACGCGAATTACACGCATATACATAAAAAGCATGTATTACATTCGTCCATCACAGCTTTTACGACTTTTCAGTTGATATTTGTTATTCACAAATAAAAATCGAATAAAGTGCTCTATTAACAACATTTTTAAGCAAACGTCATTGTTTTGTGTCGTCAAAAACGTTGTAAATTTTATTTTATTGACCATCTGTTCAATCTTTGATCGATATTGAATTCTAACTTTCGAGATTCCTGCTGTGTAATGATGCCTGGCTATTGCCGTGAGATGCACACGACTGTAAATTTTGTCACATTAAATAACTATTAGATAGTTACTGTGTGCTTTTCCTTGTAATAAAATACCCATCGGGGCATAATTTATTGTACGATTTTAAGACGCTATTTTGGTTCTAGATTGAGTAGAACGGGGACGTATCGATTATGTCAGAAGACGTAGCATAATTGAAACCCAGTCTTTGTATTCCAAGTATATGTGGTTGGATGTATCGTCAGCGCTTTCATCGCTGAAGGTAAACAGTTCTAAGTGATATGAACACGATCGAGTAAGTGCAGCATGAGTCTGCATACTAATGGAAGGGAAACTGGGTTTAAAAATTGCATTATGCGGATAAAATATTGATAGGGAGCTTCGAACGTTCGGTTATCCTATAGCTATTAGTTTAGTTAGTAGCATGTACCATACGTACACGCGTGCACGTACTCATGTATACGTATGCATTTAAATGCTCAAGCTGATACCTACCGAGTATTATTATTTTGGAAATTGTACGGATGTTTTTGAAATTATTTCACCTTTATAGAGTCTTTAAACAGAGTATACAAGTTTAAGTATCTCGGGCACTCAGACTGGGTGACCGATGATTTAAAAGATGATTTTGATATGGAGAGGGAACGCAGAGCGTTGTCAGTTCGGGCGAATATGTTGGCGCGCAGATTCTCCCGGTGTACTGACGCAGTCAAAATTACCTTATTTAATGCGTATTGCACCTCACTGTACACGGGGAGTCTGTGGGCTAACTACACGCAACGAGCGTACAATGCTCTGCGGGTCCAATTTAATAATACGTTCAGGGCGCTGTTGCGGCTTGCACGTTTCTGTAGCGCATCAGCAATGTTTGCTGATGCACACACAGATGGCTTTGCAGCTTTATGGCGCAAAAAGACCGCGTCATTCATTAGTCGGTTGCGTGGAAGTCGCCACAGCATCTTGAGTGCCATTGCTGCTAGGCACGATTGTCCCCTGACATGGGTGTTAGTGCAGCGGACCAAGTCCCTGCTTACTATTTTGTACTAGTTGTATGTCTCATGTATGGATCAAAGTTATCTGAATAAATAAATGTATTATTATTATATCCTTGTAGCCATCTGTTTCAGTATCTAACGTAACAATTTCTTTAAATTTGTCATCTTTCAACTGTTTTGTAGTTTTGTTTTGTGTTCTCTTCTGTGCTTCTCTTTATAAAAAGCGAAATTATTAACCCACTTATAATAAGCTTTCAGTCCCCAAAACTTCCTTAATTGATAACAGCACCAAAATTTGTCGGTTAATTCATTAATATTCATACAATACCATCCTATGCAAAGTCCTCCCGTCCTTTCGCAGGCCAATGAATATTCGCAACACAATCCATCTAACTTTTTATCATAATTATGTCAAACAAAATTGTGAACAAATATTATCATTCCTGTGTCACAGATATCCCCATTCACAGTTCTGTGATCATATTAGTTGTCCTTTTCTGGGCATGTTGTTGATTTACTGTTTCCAGTTAGAAACTTTCGTAATAAATAAGCCTTATTCGCTCCGATGTCAAACTCGCTGGTCCACAAGTATCTCTGGCGGTGGACGGTTGGTTTTTGTGTCGGTGCTACATAAATTTGTCCCTTGTTCCGCGTACATATACTAGGACCTTTATGAGTAGGGTTACTCCTAGAGGAGAGTAAATTTAACGATTTATCTCTTTTAATCGCGGTTTAATTAAGTTTGTTAGTGAACAGAGTGGCCGCGTTTACGACTGTTTTTTTTTTGGATACTGTTCACGTGTAAGTTGGTAATAGTTTGTGGGTCAAAATTTCGGTCGAACCAGTTGGAGTCACTAGAATTTATTTTTATTTTCAACGTGCTTTTTTTTTGAGGATGGGAAATCATCAAATGACCCCTCCCGCTCTGGGTGGAGCGGAAGGACTCTTACTGAATAAAACCCACCCGTGTTCCTTCCTTGGCCCTTTATGTTTCGGGTCAGCGGTACTCCTTTCAGATGATCCCGCTTTCCCGGCAGACTTGGGCCCTAGTGGGCCCCCTCTTCGATGCTGACACCTCTTTGAGGCGCGCGTGGAACACGTACGCGCCGTCCGGCACGGGCCTGGTCCTGGTCGGACGATGAGCAACCCATTACTCACCGCCCGCAGGCCCGCGCCTACGGTGGCCGGGAGTCGTCACGCGGGTCCCGACGCCCGGAGCGTCCACCGCGGCGGCTTGGACGGGAGACTCTCTCCCTCTCCCGTCCCGCCACCTCCTTCGCTAGCATGACTGCTTCGCAGAAGGAGGCGACTGCCTCCCACCCCCCCTCGCCCCGGACCATGGCTTGAACCAGGGTCGGGCGTGAGAGGTCGCCGCCGCTGCCGATCGCCTCTACGAGGACACGGCGGTGCTCCGCCCATGCAGGGCAGGCCCCCACCGTATGCTCCACCGTGTCGATCATCGCAGTGCTGACACCCGGGCGTTTCCTCCCGCCTGATGATGTGCAGGAACCTCCCGAAACATCCGTGTCCGGTGAGGACCTGCGTCAGGCGGTAGGTGAGGACGCCGTGACGCCTCTCTAGCCACTCCTCAAAGAGGGGTCTTACCGCCGCTATCGTGGCGTGGCCTGCGCTGGGTTGCGACAGTCGCTCTTTCCATGCCGCCATGAGATCGCGCCGGAGGTCCGTCCGCTCCGCCGCGATTTGCCGCGGAAGCGGGGTTTCCCCCCGGCGTAGTGCCTCCGCGCGCCACTCATACAGGCACGCGAGGACTATCGCCTCCAGATCCCACGGCGGCAGTCCGGCAAGGAGGCTTGCCGCCTCGCCCGAGATCGTGCGGTAGCCCCGGATCAGCCTTACGGCTACCACCTTTTGGGGCGCGTTCAGATAGTGGGCGGCTCTCCGCCGCAGTGAACGCGCCCACACCGGGGCCCCATATGTAGCCATGGACCGCACGACCCCCACAACATGCTTAGTTATTATTAAAACTAGGGACACTTTTGCTGCTTTGCAAGTACAAAGGTTTCTCTTCGAGTAGTGAATGGCTAACAGTCATCACTTCGTGCATTGCCAAGTTTTTGTAAAATTTATTTAAAATTGGTCCTATGCACCACGATCGAAAAACCGGAGTCGTCGCTTTTTTTTTTTTTTTGAGGGTGGGAAATCATCAAATAACTTCTCCCGGTCTGGGCAGAGCAGGAGCGCGTGTCAGACTCTTACCTACTGACTAAAACTCACCCGTCTTCCTTCAGTTGCCTGTGCCAGGGGCCACGGTATCCCTCTCGGACTTTCCCGCAACCCTAGCAGGCATCGGCCCTAGCGGACCCCGTCATTGGTGCTGACATCTCTTTGAGGCACGCGTGGAACACAACGCGCCGTCGACCCGGGCCTGGTCCTTATCGAACGGTGAGCTGCCCATTGCTTGCCATTCGCAAGCCCGCGCCTACGGTGGCCGGGAATCGGCCTGCGATTCCCGACGCCCAGGGCGTCTCCTGCGGTGGCTAGGGGCGTGAGGGCGCGAATTTTGCCTCTCCCTCACGCGTTCCGCCTCCTCCTTCGCGAACATTACTGCTTCGCAGAAGGAGGTGACGGCTTCCCAAGCCCTCTCGCTCCGTACTATGGCCTGGACCAGGGCCGGACGCGAGAGATCGCCATCGCCAATCGCCTCCACGAGGACGCGGCGGTGCTCCGCTCAAGCCGGGCAGACCTCCAGCGTATGCTCCACCGTGTCCTCCGGGCGATCCACACAATGGTGACACCCGGCGGAGTCGTCACCTAATGTCAGATTCTATGAATGTCAGACCAGTTTAAAACGCCAGATTCTATGAATGCCAGATTCTATTAATGTCAATTTATTGTTGCGTGCGTGTATACAAATTGCGCTAATTTCAGAAGTCGTAGTTATTCTTAAAAATAATAAAGTATTTTTTGGAATCCCAAAGTAATATATATATATATATATATACTTATATACTTAGATAGAGCTGCAAAAAAATTATTTCTGATAGTACCTAGTAGAAGTTATTTTTACGATGAATTTGATAAATGTATATTTTTTGATAAGAGCAATGATGATTTTGTCAAAGTGATGTGAAGTTTTTTTTTTACGAAACTTTGACTTTGATTATTGTTAGAGATCATTTATGTTTTTTTCTAATACAAGAACATTTTTTAAAACTAAACTGATAGAAAAAGCTATGACGATAACGTTGTAATTTTGTGTTTTTTCATAATTATTTTGTTATCCCAATAACTGTCTTATACCTATATCTTCTTATAAATTTGACAACATTGAAAAACACTATATCTATAACTACTACTATCACTATAACTCATTTAAAAATTTTGCAAAAATACAACAACTAACAACTACAACAACAATTTTTGAAATTAGCGAAATTTTATACACGCCCCTAAGGAAATTAGTATGTTGCAATTATAACGAAAATCTGACAATATAATCTGGCACTAAAAGAAACTGGCATTTATAGAATCTGACTTTTATATTATAAAATCTGGCATTCATAGAATCTGGCGTTTTACACTCGTCTGACATTTCTAGAATCTGACATTAGTCGACGAATCCGAAAAACCCGGACAATGCCGAAGAATTCAGTTGTTATTCATTTCTTGATTAACTCGTAGCCCTGAAGAGACTTCAGCATTTCATAATACCGGTTCCAATCTAAAATCACATCACAATTCTTCTCACAAACAGCAATATCGCTCACAAACAACAAACAAACATATTTACGTTGTTCAAAATGACTTCCGCAATATTCTGGACAGTTATTCTTTTTTAGATGAAGAGCTAATGTTTTGTGTGCCAAGTGACAACTGTGCCAAACAACTCTGGACCCAATTGTAGCTCCTAGTGTCCACAACACTGTCCGATAATGCATTAAAACGGACATTTTATTACATTGATTTGCAATTTCATTGATCATTGCCAATATTTTGATAAAGGGACTTAGAAAAATTGGTTTCTGCAGCCGAAAATCTGAAAATCCTGCATTAACTTTGTTGCCTCTGTCGCATTTGGCCTATCGCCTATGTGTTGGAGGCAGTCCAATTTAAGCGCACTTGTGATAAATTATAATGAAAGTTAATGGTCGTTATTTTTCTGAGCGTTGCGGCGAGGCACATAAAATGGCGAATTAATTAAAAAATATTTGACAGACACAGCTCATGTTGATGTAGTTACTGAAATTAATGACGCATTTAATAGGTAAGGGGGGCAAGCTTTTGCGTATGATTTTAATTAAATGTCACCCCTACTTTATTGATGTACTACGTTAAACGTGCCTAGTTGATCTTAAAAAATAAATATTTCATGTTTTTTGACCAACATTTTGTATTAATTTGTGAATTATTTAAACCGTACCTACCTTTAAAAGGTTTTACCCTAAACAGGCATTAAGAAAGTTGTGTCAATTTATTTCTTAACACATACATAACAACTTAAAACGAAGCGACGTGCTTCTAAATCCACTTTCGTATCGCTCGAAGGTGTCGCACGTTAAGGAATCGTCCAGATATGACAGTTCTGCTGTAGCCCCGAGAAAATCATAACTTCTACCTACGGGCAAGACTACCTTCAATCGTCTTCTTACTTGTTATTTGTTGACAAGTGTGTAGACAATTTTAATCTATACTTTTATTATTAAGAGGTAATATTTGTTTCTCTGGAGATTAGTCTCTACTCACTTCACCGTCGCGTCGACTCTGTCTCTGTCACCACTGACCGAGACTAGAGTCAAGAGCTAACCCATTTTAAATAAAAAAAAACACATAACAATACAGAACCTACATAAATATTTATAATGGTTTAGTTTTTTTGTATTTTATAAACTCTTAGAAAACTGTAAAAAAAAAAATATATAAAAATATGTTTTCCTCGTGAGATTACAACTGGTTCTTAACATTGTTATTTCAATTCAAAACACTTTCATTGAATGTTCTTTTTTTAAATTTGTATTCTGTTTTTTTCCTGTTTCTCTTGGACTTGCCCTAATGGACTATTGTATAAAACGTGTGTCCTATTTTCTATAAGCACATCACTTTGAAGGGACACTGGCTTCTAAGACACAGGTTAGATGTCAGGGTTTTTCACTCTGGAACACTATCTGAAGTAATTTTTAGAACTAAATAATGTAAGTGACTGACCAGTTGGCGCAGTTGGTAGCGACCCTGCCTTCTGAGCCGCTGGTCCTGGGTTCGATCCCCGGACAAGTCAAACATTTGTGTGCATGAACATGTCTGTTTGACCTGTGTCTGGGTGTGTATATGTATATAAGTATGTATATCAGTCATCAGGTTAACATAGTACAGGCTCTGCCTAGTTCGGGACCTGAAGACCTTGTGTGGATGTTGTCTCATAAAAAAAAATGCATTGCATGCATTTAGGGAGAAATAATGATTTATTATTATTATATCACATAAATTTGTCGAAAAATATGTTTTGGGGGATAATTCGAAAACTCTGGAACGAAAAACCGCACCATACGTTTCCACCCTAACATGGAAAGCCGCGAGCGCTTTCGCAAATCTTGCAAGTCGAAAGTTTGTATCTCAGAGTTTCGTGCGACGCGACGCTACTTTATTCAGTTAGTTAGGCTCGTGTGTGTTCGTACATGAACAAGTTGCGAGTACTCTCGGAATGGGTTTTCGAGTTGCAAACTGACGGTTAGGTGTTTATAAAACACTGTGCGCTTCTAATATTTAATGGTAAAGAAGCAATAATTAATTCCGGGAATATGTTGAGAATATTTTGGTGTCTACTCGCTCGATCTCGTGTATCGTGTCTATAGAGCTGGGCGGTATTTTCCTCTGTATATTGAAAGAATTTTATACTGCTTTTCACTTTTGAGGTGTGTTTTTGAAATATGTAGAAACTGGATCGTAGTTTCAAATAGAATTAGTGAACTGTGAATTTGTTAATTGAGACTTATTATTTTGTTTTGATATTGGGAATAAAATATGAAAATGGCGATGAAAAATTATAAAAGCCATTAAACCTATTTGACCAAAAGCCAGTTTTTTCCACGCTCAGTAGCGTAGAGTAGCACTGTTACTAAGGCAGAATTTAATGAAAATCATAAGCTTGTATCAAGGAAAGTTAAGCTTTGCGCTCAGAAGTTGTGTCTCCACGGCCGCGTTCATCTTAGACTATAATTTGCTGACGAGCCACTTGCAAACTCCGCTCACCCCTATTTTAACGTCATTCTTCTCTTTAATTCACTCCTAGTTTTAGAGCGACTCCTTTTTTCTTTGTAAATAAAGTAACTTTGTTTTGCAATTACTTCTTTCTACCAGACACCTTCATTAAATGTTAAGTCCTTCGGAGTGAAGATGAGCAAGTCATTGGAAATTATTTTTTTTACAGGCTATCTAAATCCTGTAAAAATTCTTTAAAATAATTTTAATTTAAATTGCGTTTTACGGTAAACAGAATTAAATTAAAGTTCTCCCGCTCACTTAAAGTTTTATATTCTTAATTTCGTAGTAAAGGGAGGTACACTGTTTTTTCAATTTAAATTTAATTATTCAATTTAATTGTTTTTACATGAAGTACGTTATCGCTAAATGCTGTATATTTTAAATATACAGTAATCTACACATGCAAAGTCGACAGATCGTTATTGAACAATGTTTTCGAATAACAGATCGTTTTAAATTGTTTGCAACTGTAATAATTTGGCGCTATTGCGTGTTATCATTCATATTTTTTAAAGATTTTCAGTAAGCCTCGCGAGCGTTTGAATCGCACGCACTCAGCTGTGGGCACGATCCTCAAACAGTAAATTGTTTGCAAATTTTATTTGCACTGCACTGATAACGGTGTTACAATGATAAAAATAAACGCTTTTTATTCCAAATACTAGCCAACTCGACATACGTTGTCCTGCCCAAACAATAATTTATACAAACATCCCCTAGAATAAAACGACGTACACTACTTTTTCCTGAATTTTAATTTTGTCCGGAATTCAAATTTTTCTTTTCCTAAATTTCTAATTCGTATTATTAGGAACACTTTTAAATAAAAATTGGTGTAGGTAGGCATTTCTGAGTGATGGGTTTACTAACGAACAGCATTTCATTTTTATTTATATGTTTTATAGATTTATATTTGCAACATTTACTTATGAAACAAACAAAAATGTTACTCGTATTATTGACTCATACTTACAATTGTTTTTCTCAACCCTCGCCGATAAAAATAATTTGTCTGGCCTCAAACTTTTGGGTAACAAAAAGACATATCAGTCGGCTTTAATAGGTAAACATATATCTAAACAAATATATTATGAGAAATAACAAAACTACGCAGCACAATAATAGGGAGCAAATCGAAGAAAAGTTCCGTAACACAAATAATTGATTCGGTGCCCCGTAGTCAAGGAGGTCTCAGTTCTATTTAAGTTTCCTAAAAGGAAATGAAAGGAAATCAGAACCCGCGCCTTCGTAGCCTTTATCGAAACTTATCGGAATATTTCTTAGGAGAAAACGGTAGTAGAACATTTTATTAAAACGACTTCAAGATAAAAATCTTCAGTTTCTTTTTTTGATTCATTCCAAGGTTGTTTTCTTTATGCGGAGATCCTTAGTGGGTATGATTAAATATTAATAGCGGTAAGTCAGTGATCGTGGCATTTAGGTACACGAGTTTCAGAACAGTTTTATAAAGAATTTACTTTCCAGTTTAGGTAGCCGGTGTTATTTATGCAAATAATTAGATTTTTAGGTATATAACTAAGTATGTTTAAATGGAAGCTTTTTATCCTGGGTACGCGTTGAGGAATGAAATGAAGTGCTTCTAGGTGCTTCCCCCACCCTAATAATCAAATTAGTACGTAAAAGTGTCCTGAACGCAGGTCCCATCAATTACGGTTAAAACAGACTGATGCATCACACCACCAATTTCGCAGGTGGATTGTGTACCTATTTAGTTTCTTTTAGCTAGGCGTGTGACGTTTTTTAGTCTGTTGTTATCCATCCAGCCCTTCGATTCCTAAGATGCAAGGGCGTTGCCCTACTTTTCCAGAACAACAACCTAAGAACGTAAACAAATCATAGTAATTGACCTTCATTGTTAAAACATTATGTTTTATTTCAAAAACCAATAGGTACCGTATATTTGTTCAAAATTAATTGATAGCACTCGAAAAAAAAAACAACTGCCGCACTGTTCGCCCGCTCAAACTAAAACAAAAGCGGTTTTGTTTTTACAAAACTTTCGTTTCACTAAAATACACACAGATATTACCAATTTCGGTTCAGTGAGGGTGTGAGCTATTATCCTGTCATACACACGCACGGTGTCTTGCACAGTAGTGCTAATGTGAAGTGTGTAGGGTAGACCGTACAACGACAGGGTTTTGGGTACAATTGCAATGTCACAATGAGCTTATCAACGATTAGGGGAAATCATTCTATTGTCAAAAACGTGACGTGTCGAAATTGGAGTCTTTTGTTTTGTAATACGATAATATTTGCAGTTATGGCTAGTTTGGGAGAGGGTGAAGTATTTTTTTGGGACATCTGCTAGTTATTATGTCATCATGTAACATCGCTTTGACGTACACCCAATAAGCCATTGGTCAAGCGATTACCATAAAAAAAAAAAAATTTGGTGTACGCTCGATACCTACACTGATTTACCACAAATCGCTATTGTTTCTTAGCCTATGTTTACGTTACGTGTAAAAACACTTTTAGTTCTAAGTTCTTTAAAACAACACCTTTTTGTTAACAGTTCCTCCGGCTTATCCAAATGAACTTGATTTCGAATATGTACTTATTTATTTATTTTATTATTTATGTACACACAATAAAATACATGAGATAAGACATAGCCGTTGCTGTTTTACATAACCGCTTGCTGTTTTACAAAACAGCATCGTTATGTAGAACAACAGAACGACGTTTAGCGATTTTCCATCATTTCTGAGCTTTAACACACAGAATTGCATAAACGCTTTGCATTTATCAATACAGCGGGTCAACGATTAGAGGTTATGTAAAACAAGGTGAAATGAAACGTCATATTGTAGATTTTAGTTCTCAATTTAGTCGCTCGTGGCTCTGTGTGTCACAACAACAATAATAAAACAATATGTAAGTAATATGTATTAGGTAATATGTGTGAAAATAGCCGTAACTCAAGTGACAACAGTGATTATGTTATAGTTATCAGAGTTTTATGAAAGTCCGTCCTATACATACTAACTAGCCAAGTAACTGCGACTAAATTGGAAGTAGAGCTCGCTAGCCGCTGTCGCGGCACCACTCACTCCGCTCGCTCGGCTCGCACCTGGTCGGTCACAGTTCTAACCTAACCTAAATCAATTCGTCATGGTGCCCTAGTAAGTACAGGTTATTCGACATTAGAATCCACACCAAACTTAGCTTAACTAAGACTATTATGCTTTCTGAGACTGCAGATAAGCCATTCTGCATTACGTCTAAACGTGGGTAGCAGTTTAGTTAAACGTAGCGCAATGGCAATCCACCTGAACTTTGTAAAACAACTAGTGGTTTTATAAAACAGCGGGTTAGACCATCCATCTGTGATATATACACTTACTAGCAACCCGCCTCTTCTTTGCACAGTTTTTCCAATTTCATAAAGTATCGAGAATGTTAAAAAAAACCTAAGTTTAATATTATACACACAAAATCTGTTGCATAGTGTAGAAGAACAACGCAGTCATACAGATATACATGAAGATTAACTTTAATTTATAATATGTATACATATACTTTTATTTAACCAATCTACCGACCCTTAAAACTAGAACATTTCCCGTAAACGACAACATGAAGCAACAGAAGCCATTATTGCAGTAACCCCTAATTAATTAATCACCATTGTCTGAGGCGACTGCCGGCGACGACATAATTGATATTTGAAAGGACCTCCTGGACAGGTCCTGGGTGACATTAGTAGATTATCCACCATTTTGGTTTCGGCTCTGAAATTGGCCGAATGTCTTTTATCGCCGTTTATAGCCGTATTTTGACCGAAATTCCTATCTGCAAAATCTTAAGTAGGTACCAACATACTTTAAATTAATACAGTATTCACCAATAACAGTTTCGGCGTTGACTTTAACCGAATGCCTATTTGACAATTTGAATTTTGATAGAAATTATTTTTTTTCAAATTCTCAAATAGGCTTTATTTAAATCTAAATGCAATAATTATTGAAGGACGTTTACTAAAGCTACCTACAGTCAACCACACACACGTCTATTGTGACAATTTGACTATGTTAGAACATTTATTTCGCAGCAGTAAGGGTCTTTTTCGTAGTCAAAGTGTTGCGTCTGACTTACGATTGGCCGCACGCACATATTTTGTTATAATATTTTAGAATTCTTTCAATCTTTATTGACCCACTGCTAGACAAAGGTCTTTGTTATAATTATCCGGTGTTTTTAATACTTAACTATTGGTAGGTATACGAAGCCTATGCAGATTATTGAATCTTTTCTTACAAAATTCTCGAGTAAAACAATTCGGCTTTCGGCCTATAAATCGATTTTGGTCGCTCTCTAGACGATAATTTGAGTGATGCCATCCAGCCGTAAGGTTCTCAAAAAAATGTATTAAGAGCTGACCTGACACTCCGTTTACCTTGTTTAGTAAGGGAATATTTTTCATTTTTAAAGATATTTGTGTATACGGTACGGAAGTGTGTTTATCAGAATATAACACGTTTTATTTGAAAGTTACATAATTAAATCATAACTTCTTTCATTGTCGTTTGCGCTTTGTGCTTACGATTTTTATATTGTAAACATCTTATTACAATTTATTTTGATCTTAACAATTAAAAAGCAAGAACTTTTGTAGAACCTATTAGAAATTACAATATTTCATTACTATTTAAATTAACAAAGATCAGCAATTTCAGTACCCCTAACATATTTAATTAGCAGTCCTACAATGAATATTGTATTAATAAGATCCATATAGACCATAGTCCAAAAAATACAGTACTCCCTTAGATAAACTGTAAACACCAGTCCAAAAATTACAGATGATGGGTTTCACAGTCCGAAACTCAAACATCCATATTGGCTGATTCTACCCTGTTTGCCCAGACAAGTCTTGATTTATTAATTAGTACCATCGGCAATTTCACCCTTTGTCTACGCTTTTGATGGTCGGCTAGCTATAGGGAGGGCAAACTGATTTTAATTGATGCTTTTACTATTATATTATTGGGTAATCATTGATGCTTTGTTTTGAGTGGCGAATAGTTTTATGGTATCGTAAGTTGTAACAAAGTGTAGGCGTGCAGTACGACTGAAGTATGAACGTAAACGAAGCAGAAGGAGCATGTAAGGATCGTAGCAGATGGCATTCATTTGTTTCTGCCTACCTCTATCGGTGTTATTACAAAATAAGGTTTTTCTTTAGACATGGTTTAAACCATCGAGGATGTTTTTGAAATAAGAACCTAACATAAATCGGAATACAGTTCCTTTTACAAAACTGACAACTTAGTCCAGTCTCAGGTTGTCAATTTTGTACTAAGAGCTTTACTAAAGTCAGCATAAAGTTCGAAATACAAAAACTGGCTCGACGTTTTAGGCCCGGGCTATAGTTAGATCGTGTTTTGTAATAATACCGTATGAGTTTATGTATTTAGAAATGTAGCATAGTATACTACGTATAGGTACTCAGTGCTGGGACACAGGCCTCCTCTCTTTGAGAGGGAGTGGACCAGACCTCTTTTGGAGTTTTTGGCCGCAGGACGTGGTGTTCCGTCGCTTCCGCGGACCTATTCCACACGACAGCACAAAGACGTAGTGCAGTGCTAGTGAAGTGTTACTAACATAGGCTAAGTTTTATTTACTAACACTTTTTGTTGATGATAATGTATACTTAGGTTAAGGTATTTATCTATGGGTCTATGCAACCCGAAATAAATAATTTGATTGATTGATTGATAATCCACCACTCGGGTGATATTTATTTCAAATTAATCCTATTAACTTACAGAAAGTATTTTTTGTGTAAAATGAAGGACTGTTCTTGTTTTCATGCTAAGCATCGTTTATTTGCGTAGTCAGAAGCTTTAATCGACCAAAACTTTTACGTTGTAGTGTCAGACAGTCATAAAAAAATTATTTTGTGTCTAGTCGAAAATGTCAGGGTCTTTCACATACATAATACGAATTTTAGTGTTACATTGTGTATTGAATATTCGACAAAACCAGTTTTTAGCTTCTTTTTCCATGCGAACAGGATACCTACAATGGTTTATTTTCCGTTCAACGCAAAGGGACCAGGGGCCGTACTATGACATTGTTAATTCCATCATTGTTCCAGCGTGAAAGAGAGACGGAGCTATACGTGACCGATAGCACTATCTCTTTTTCGCAACGGAATCATGATGGTGTTAACACGTCATAGTACGGCCCCAGAACTCGGTTGGGAAAGGTACTCACATGGCTAAGTTCTTCGACAGCTCGGTTGCTTAGTTCTTAACTTGTGACTTCCCACAACACCGGTATTCACATTTGCACATATTTGAGAGAGTTTTATGGGACCGCCAGTTTGACGTGTCCACTCGCGGTAGATAGGAGATTGGAAGGGAAGGGGGTATATTCCTACCTTAATAATTGATTAATGCAGCGTTCATTGCTTATGCTATATACTCGTAATATGC
Source organism: Brachylomia viminalis (assembly GCA_937001585.2). Lineage (NCBI taxonomy): Eukaryota > Metazoa > Arthropoda > Insecta > Lepidoptera > Noctuidae > Brachylomia > Brachylomia viminalis. The sequence continues at coordinate 10,372,030 of OW443310.2, read as the reverse complement.
AATCCGTTCAACTCTTCTTCCTTGACCACACAAAATAATCCTGGGCATATTCTGCCAGCCTGTTTGAAAATGAACGTACACGTACATGCTTGCATTGTGTTTCGATAACGATAGTACCTACCTACAGGTCTAGGCCTATCGGCAAACAATCTCCCTTCCCCCTCAGGTCTTGCTAATTGAGTCCACGAGCCATATGCTAAAGTGGGATGAGTAATGAGCATTGAGCAACTGATTTCGAGTTTGTGTTTCTGCGCGTATGTCGTATTTGGTACGGCATTTGTTTTTCAGCAGAATTGTTCCTCAACTTAATCTATTTCATATCGTCATTGTCATGCCAGATAACATTTATTTCTAAAATTATATTTATTTTCATCTTAAATGATAAATGATAAATGATTTTATTTCTGTAAGTAGGTTTGAACAAACACTTTTACACGTCAATCATATTTTTTTTTAAACTAGATGGGGTCGGCGTTTCCTATCTGACTCCTCTGAGAAGAAAGGCCGAAACAAACTCAGAGGTCACAGTCTCTTTTAAAGTCCAGACAAAATCTTGGTCAGGTCATGTGAAAGCTATGTAGATCGGTGTCTGCAATGGTCTTTTGAGGAAAGAACCACACAGATTGAGTGGACCTGTCCAGTCAGTGCACGCAATTGTCAGTAATCGTGCAGCTCAACTTAGACTCAAGGAGCTCAACGATTCGACGAACAATACCAAAGAAAGGACATTTGAGTAGGCCGCATAAATTACTCAAACTGTCAGATCATGATTCTTGTGTGGGACTTCAAAGCAACGCCCCACGCGTGGGAAACATATCAATATTACTAAGGCTGCGCTGTCTGTCCGTCCGACCGTCTGTCACAGGGCTGTATCTAATAACAAATCAGATATAATAATCAGAGCTATAATAACAAAAATAAAAACAAATTAAAGTACAATTGAAAGGAGGTCCCGATATAAGATAGTGCTTTTTTCGGCGTTTATTGTTCAATCTTTATGTGGTTCGGAACCCTTCGTGTGTGAGTCCGACTCGCACTTGGCTGCTTTTTTATATTACTCGAATAATATGATATACACGACTTTTACTGCCCTTTGCAAAATAATGATAAGCACTCATTCAATTACGACTATTTTGGTGACCTATTTCATGGGTGTTTTGGAAATGCGAATAATACGCGTAAAAGACGCCATTAAATCTTATTTCCTTTTGCTTCAGGTTCCAAGCCACAAAAGGTATGACAGCTACGAGGGCTGGTCAATAAGTCAGTAACTTTTAGATTTTTCCGTCTCTTAACTGAAATGGCAACACTGCTCCTGTCAATACAACTGTCAGTGTCAGTTGACTCCTGTCAAAATGAACAAGCTGTGTAATTTAGTTTGTGTTTGACAGCCATTGATGACCATGCCATGACTACCGCGAGATTTAAGAAGAAAATAATTGTAAAAAGTGAATTTCGTGTGCTCGTTAAGCATTATTTTTTGCGGAAAAAAACCATCACTCAAACCAAGGCTAAGCTAGATAAATACTATGGGGAATCTTCACCATCAATTAATGGTAAAAAAGTGGTTTACTGAATTTCGTTGGGTTTGTCAGCCAATAAAGTCACAGCGGCCGTTTTTTGGGATGCTCGCGGAATGATCGACATTGACTACCTTCAAAGGGGTAAAACAATCAATGGCGAATGATATGCCAACTTATTGGGTCGATTTAATGAGGATTTAAAAAAGAAACTACTGCATTTGGCCAAGAATAAAGTTCTTTTTTCACCAGGACAATGCAAGGGTTTCCGCCTGACGCAGGTCCTAACCGGACACGGTTGTTTCGGGAGGTTCCTGTTCCGGATAAGGCGGGAGGAAACGCCCGGGTGTCACCATTGTGTGGATCGCCCGGAGGACACGGTGGAGCATACGGTGGAGGTCTGCCCGGCTTGGGCGGAGCACCGCCGTGTCCTCGTGGAGGCGATTGGCGATGGCGATCTCTCGCGTCCGGCCTTGGTCCAGGCCATGGTACGGAGCGAGAGGGCTTGGGAAGCCGTCACCATTCATGTTCGCGAAGGAGGAGGCGGAACGCGTGAGGGAGAGGCAAAGTTTGCGCCCTCACGCCCCTAGCCGCCGCAGGAGACGCCCTGGGCGTCGGGAATCGCAGGCCGATTCCCGGCCACCGTAGGCGCGGGCTTGCGAACGGCGAGAAATGGGCAGCTCGCCGTTCGATAAGGACCAGGCCCGGGTCGACGGCGCGTTGTGTTCCACGCGCGCCTCAAAGAGATGTCAGCACCAATGACGGGGTTTGCTAGGACCGATGCCTGCTAGGGTTGCGGAAAAGTCCAAGAGGGTTACCGTGGCCCCTGGCACAGGCACCTGAAGGAACACGGGTGGGTTTTAGTCAGTAAGAGTCTGACACGCCCTCCTGATCTGCCCAGAGCGGGAGAAGTTATTTGATGATTTCCCATACATAAAAAAAAAAAAAAAAAAAAGGGTGCATGCACACTTGTGCAGTTTCTATGACAAAAATCCATGAATTGGGCCACGAATTGCTCCCACATACGCCGTATTCTTCGGATTTAGCCCCGAGTGACTATTTCTTGTCCCCATACCTGAAGAAATGGCTCGGTGGAAACAGATTTGACTCCAACGATGTCATCTCGCAAGCAAATACCTATTTTGCTGACCTCGTCAAAGCTTATTATATGGAAGGGATAAAAAATTGGAGAAACGTTGGACAAACTGTATATATTGACCTGCCCTCGTATATAATCTCTTAAAGTAAACTTAGCACACTTCCAACATTAGTAAGGCACATTTATATCGCAGTTACTAGTTCCATCACATTCTCGACGCATCCATTTCCAATCTATTCCCGTACTCATCACATCATTGGTGGCTTTAGTGAACTGTTTACGTAATGGATTAGCCATTTGTCTGATTAGCAACACCAATAAATAACAAACCAACATACAGGAGGGTCAAACCAAATCAATGATTCATTAAACTTTAGGGGGCAAACTGCAAATAGTATGCCGTTTGTACTGCAGACTCTGGGTACACTAATTAACCTGAGTAAATATTTGAAAGCGCAATTGTCGTGTTATACAAATGGTGAAGTTATAAGCCAACACTGTGTTAGCGAGGATAATGTAGTGCATTGATTCAGCTAGCAAAATAGTCTTGAACAAAAACACTTAGAAGAATAAAACCATTATAAAAGGTATAAGGTGGCTCAAAAGTAATCACCCGATGTTGTTTTACTGTAAATTTTCTTTTGTAATGAAAAGTTTTAGTTTTACTTGTGGCTTAGGTTTATTTATTGAATTAGAATTATTTCCATCAAGTCGAGAAAATGATATCAGTCAAGTGGCCGCCGTGAAAATTGATGACCATACGGGCCCGTTTTATGGCATTGTCCATAATTTGTGTCAGAACTTCCGGCGAAAGACTCTCGCATTCCTGTCGAATATTCGCTTTATGGGCTTCAAGAGTCTGAGGCTTGTTTACATATACCCGGGAATTCAAGTAACCCCACAAAAAAAATCCTGGAGCGGTTAAATCGGGTGATCTGGCCGGCCAATGCAAATCGCCAAAGCGAGAGATTAGACGACGCGGAAAAGCTTCCTTCAGAATATCGGTTGTGGCTCGTGCAGTGTGCGCCGTTGCTCCATTCTATTGAAACCACATGTCCTGTCCTGGATGAATTGGAACTGGAGTTCCAATTCATCTAATTGAGGGAGGAAAAAATTGTTGATCATGGATCTGTAGCGCTCGCCTTCCACAGTGACCGTTTGAACGGAGGCGTTCTCGAAAAAAAATGGCCCGATGACACCTCCAGCGTAAACAGCACGCCATGCGGTCTGTGGGTGGGTGTCATGGCTCTTGGTGGGTCATACGCGGATTTTCGCTGGCCCAGAAGCGACCATTTTGCTTATTCTCGTAACCGGAAAGATGGAAATGACCATCATCGCTCATGATGATTTTCGGTGAAAAATCTTCCTCCTCTTGGTCGGGATTCAGGATGGCTTGAGTTGAGCGTAGGTTACTCGTGTTTGGCGGCCAACAGCCAACAGCTGATGCACTGTGTGCACTTTGTAAGGGAACATCTTCTGGTCTTTCACCAAAATTCGTCGAAGGGACCGCCGGCTAATGCCCATTTGCGTGGCACGGCGTCCGGTCGATATTCCGGGGTCTTTTTTAACATCTTCGGCAACAGCAGCGATGTTCTCAGCAGAACAGCTGCTCCGAGGTTGGCAACGCCTAGCAACATCTCGAGTTGTTCCAGTCTCTTCAAGGCGAGCGGCTAAATGCCGCAGTGTTTGTCCAGTTGGTGCCGCACGGCCGGGAAATTTGCGACTAAATTCACGCTGCGCCAATCTCACAGACGCATTATTACGCAAAAATATTTAAACAATTATTCCGCGTTCTTGAGAAGTATAGCATTCCATGGCTTTATGATGTGTGTTCTGCACGTAGACAGAGAAATTCTCTGTCTACGATTCTGCATCTGTTTACTTCACAAATGTCAAAACAGATTTGACATTTGCGGCCATTTGCAAAAGTTATAGCGCATTTTAATACGGTGATTACTTTTGCCCCAACTTGTATATAGGCTTGTGTAGAAATGATTTGAGCTAATAGAACATATACCTATAGAAAACTCCTACTATATTTATAAGAACTCCTTGTAAAATATTTATAAGAACAAACGTTTACAAGCGCACTTTGTGAGACTAATTATTTACTCTTGATATTTTTTATACTTAATCAGGCATCTTATAAGATCATTTGTTCTTTATAGCTTCCTTGGGTAAGTATTATAAAAGAGTACTGATCTTACTAAAGCATGATATACAACTGTTGAATAACTAAAAAAAATAGTGTAATTTGACTTAGCTAAGAGTAGGTAGTAGCTCGTTGGAAGATGTTTATAAGAACATTTAAGCTCACAAACGAAGTAAGCATACTTTATTAAGTTTATTACCGATCTCATTTATTTATTTATTGTTCTCGCGATTTATTAAGGACATGTACCGTGTTTAGGGTTCAAGGCCATTTTTATTATTGACGTTCTGATTTTTTACTTATTTTTAAAATTATCGGCATACATCATTTCATTCATAATAACCATCATTACTTGGCTACATCAGTTGCTACGCTGAAACAAATAGTTAACATTCAAACTACATTTTAAGCATATTTACGTTATAAGTTAAAATGATTAGGTACACAATGTGAGTTTAGGTTCTACATTGTTTAAGAAACCCTAAAAATATGAACAATGGCCACCGATAATTGTTTTAAGCTAGAGTTTAATAGGAGCAATCGTCTTTAAAGTCACTTAACTAGAATTAAATAAGAATATCGAGTCTGATTAAAAACGCTCAAACTAAAAACAATCGAGCTTTTAAATGTTCTGATAAAGTTCACTATAAGTAAGATTGTTAATAATGGAAAAATGCATCATTTATTCAAAAACACGTCTCAGCAATGGCCCGAGATTTTAATGTTAGGTATTTACATAAAAAATCGTTCGAATAAATCTACTCCACAGGTAATAATAATAACATTATAATAATAGTAAGATAAAGTAATAACAAAGAAATACCTACATTAGCATTAAAGTTTAAGGTAAATTGTTTGTAAAGGTTTTTATTTAATTCACAAAGTGCGCACAACGGTTGTTTGTGATTTACGACACGCGTAAAAATACTCTTACATTGAGATCACAAAGTGACAAATAAGGCTAATCACGATTAAGCGGCATTCGTTCTTACTGGTGATACTACTCACAATGGAATCTTACCCTTACAGCATGCCAGTATAAGACACTTGTAAGAGTATTTGCTTTTACAACAGCATTAGGCAGATCACTGTAAGATTGGAAACACTTTTCATAACACCTTAAGGGGACTACATGACTTAAACGCAAGTTTTATAATGCCTAAAAGTATATGATCCACTGCAGTAAACAAATTCAGAAAAATATATGATATTTGTCAGGATATATGCTAGTTAGATAGTTCGTTGAAAACATAATACAACTAATTTGGTACGATAGAAAAAAGTCACGAAGATACCTCTAAAAATTACTTTTAGCGATTAAAAACCATACTAATATGCATGCGATCATTCTGTTTTTTTTTTTTAAGATTGTTCTTCAAGCAACATATTAACGTGATAGTGTTTTCATTGTTTAGTCCAATCAATAGATTTTTGTAAATAAAGAATTGCTTCATATTTTGCAATACATTACCAGCTTTGTTTCATCGCGCTTCTCTTTCTTTTCTATGCAGTCCGACAGTGACCGCGCTTTAGCTGTTGTCAGCCCCTTTAAACAATAACAGTAAGGGCAAACGCTCTTACTATGTGCGACCGATTCCACACTTACCAACGTTTAGGTCACACTATAAGTTTTGCGTAACTTAAAAAAACCACATGTTATAACCAAAATTTTATGTTGATTGCTTTTCAAAATACTCTCCTTTATATTTTAAACATTTTTTCATGCGATCGAACCATTTTTTAAAACAGGAGGACCACAGATCTGAAGGCATGTTTTCTACGTGTTGATTGAACGCTATCACTGCCTCTTCGGAGTTGGTAAAAGTGAAACTTCTCATCAAATCTTTGATTTTGGGGAAAATACAGAAATCACAGGGTGCTAGGTCGGGGCTATGCGCAGGATGGGTGACGAGTTGTACTTTTTCGGAAGCTAAAAATGACTTTGTTTTGTTGGCCGTGTGTGAAGAAGCGTTGTCATGATGTAGGAGAACTCGGCTTTTGGGTCGTCTTTCGCGAACTTTTTCTAACACCCTGGGTAAACAAATGGTAGAATACCACTCGGCATTAACACTCTTTTGATCTTCAAGTGGAATTGTACAGATGGGACCCGTAGCTGAGAAAAAAAACGCGATCATTTTTTACCAACGTTTCTCGCCTGCCTTACTTTTGTTGGCCTGTTCTCATTTTCAAACACCCATTCACAAGATTGCGGTTTTTTTCGGGTTCAAAACAATAAATCCACGTTTCGTCTCCTGTGACAATGTCATAAACAGCATTAGAATGTCCGTGGTTGTACTTCAGTAGCATCTGTGAGCACCATTCCACGCGAGCCCGCTTCTGCTCCACTGTCAGTTCATGAGGGATCCAACGACAACAAAGTTTCCAAACTTTCAATTCTTCGTGAAAAAATTTCTGAATTTGGCTCATACCAATTCCCAATATTCCTCGAATTGTCTCATAGGTAATCCGCGGGTTTTCTTCAATTAGCCGCTTAACAGTAGCCACATTATTTTCGTTGACGGCAGTTGAAGGCCGCCCTTCACGAAATTCGTCATGTAAAGAAACTCGACCTCTCTCAAATTCAGCAAACCATCGCCTCACGGTGCTCAAACAAGGTGCTTCTCTTCCAAAAGCATTTTGAAGACGAGCGGCACAGTCTTGCGGAGAGAGAGAACTTTTAAAATCATAAAAAATCATCGCTCTAAAATCTTTTCGACTTAATTCCATTTTCGTTGCGTACGTAGAACTTTGATTTGTGATAAAAAACAATTGACAAATGATTTCCCGCCAACTGTTTTTTTTTTATTACTAAGAAGGTTGCAACGTTTATAAAAATATAACATTCAAAATTCAAATAGTTCCGATTAGCTAGAAGTGCTAAACTTTTATTGTGCCCCATGTACGAGTACTATAGGAGTGAGAAAAATATGGTCTTAGGACACTTTTGTAAGACCAAGTTTTGATAGCTGTATACAGTGGCGCGTACCGCATCACATTAAATTATACCACGTATACTACATGCTATACTTAGACGACATACAAAATTTGAATGAAATTCATTCACTAAAAAATCTGCTGTTCCATACATTTTTTCGAGCTACGTGTAACAAAATGTATGGAACAGCAGATTTTTTTTAGTGAATGGATTTCGTTCAAATTTTGTATGTCGTCTAAGTATACCATGTAGTATACGTGATATAATTTAATGTGATGAGGTACGCGCCACTTTGTATATAGTATAATAAAATAGTAATGAAGAATTTTTGTCCGTTTTTCTGTTTATCGAGATGTATGTTCCAGATTGGCGCAAAAACGGCTGAATTTATTTGGATGAAATTTGGCACACAAATAGTTTATAACCTGGATTGACACTTAAGATACTTTTAATCCGGATAGTACGTTCCCGTGGGATATTTTCCGACCTCCACGAGGACGAAGCCGGCAAAAGCTATAAGTTGATAATAACAATTTGTTGGTACGTACGGCCAAGTTTTTCCCTGTGTTTTGTTATTCTAGCGTATGGCACTCGTGGGTTGCAGCTGAAAATCAGCGTCAGGTGGTACACCTTGTGTTGTCATCTGACATTATGCTGAGCTGAGGCCCGTTTGGCATTATTATTTTTGTATTCTGTTTTTATAGTATTAAGGTGTATTTATTTTGCTGTAATGCCAATAAACGCATTTTCTTTCTTTCTTTTTTCTTTCTTTATGTCATGTAATCAATTAACAATGCACACAACATATTGTGCGATGAATACATGTGTTGTAGCTACAAGAGCTGAGCTATAAAGCTGCCCATCCTCTCTAGTCATAATCCCACTGTCAAGTTTTAACCACTTGAAGTGAAAGCTAGATTTTGTTTACTTACTTAGCTTCAACGCAAATTATTCCTTAGCATTAAAAATAAGAAGCCAGAATTACAATTTAGGATTTACCTAATCCTATAGCATGACTTGAGCGCGTCTTTATTTAAATTCTTTATGACAGTGCTAATGTACAGTCACTTAAGTATTTATATAGTCCTTAAGACAGACACGGAATAAGTAACTAAGTTTCACGTGTTTAAGTATAAGGCAGCCACACTTCTCAATCTTGAAGGTCAAGGCAAAATTATATGAAAAAGTAACCAAAGAAAAATTTTTGAGTCTCAAAAGGCTTTCGAAGTTGCGCGGGTAGACCTCGAATGTAACCCAAAAACGTTTCAACTTAATCAAAATTTCAAACCCTCTTTGTAAGTTGACGGCACTTAATTAGGCTAACAAGAAAACGTTCTAAAGACGAAATTAAAGTTCAAAGGAGAGGCATGTATTGTACATGTTAAGCAACAAATGTGAACTGACAAAATGTTGACTCGGCATGAATTATGAGCTCCACTCCCAACTACCCTAGGGAAATTAAAGCGCCTTGCTGCAACTTTAAGATGAACAGGTACAGAAAGCGCTTCCGTGGATACCAGAATAATAAATATAATTCCTTCCCTCTTTGAGATTGGCTCGCAGTCATTGTTTCTTTCGATATTCACTTTCCCGATATTGAAACTTTAGATCGAAGGTTGAGATGGTAATAATAACACTTTTTTTAATGTACTTCAGACTGATAACGTTTTATGCTTCGGGTAGATTCTTGTGTTAAATTGTTTTAATATTGAGAAATATCTCATTATTTTGCTTGCTTTACTGTAACTGCCGTACCTACTTACTTTAACATGATTCTGAGATTAGTCCAAAGCCAAATATACGTATGGAGTGATAATGACTTTTTTTTTTTTTGAGTTTGGGAAATCATCAAATAACTTCTCCCGCTCTGGGCGGAGCGGTAGGGCGTGTCAGACTCTTACTGACTAAAACTCACCCGTGTTCCTACAGTTGCCTGTGCCAGGGGCCACGGTAACCCTTTCAGACTTTCCCGCAACCCTGGCAGGCATCGGCCCTAGCGGAACCCGTCATTGGTGCTGACAACTCTTTGAGGCGCACGTGGAACACAGTGCGCCGTCGACCCGGGCCTGGTCCTTGTCGGACGGCGTCCTAGTGATTATAACCCTCAAAAGTAACTTTATATTTCTACTTCTAAAATCACAAATCCCACGAATTCTAGATCAAGTCAAAAGACTCGGAGCAACTACAATAAATACTGGCTTAAAACTTACTTATCTTGTAAGCAGAAAACACACGAACAAGTTCAGCTTTAGGAACTAGTAACTTCCAGTGATTAAACAAGAAGTCAAGAAACGAAATTGTGCACAACACAGCTTCAAGAAAGGCTTAACAAACAGCAGCGACAAACACAGAAATACATTATTAAATGCTAATACAACATGCACTCGCTTTATGAACAGTTGAAATAATTGAAGCGGTTCTTTTCTTCTTTATTTTTAAAGCGGACCCGCCGAGGGGTGCAAGGAGATGCACCAGCATTGTTCTGGAAAATAACCTCGTCTTGAAAAGCAACGACCATAAAAATTCAGAGCGGAGACTTGAAATCGGGTCAAATGTAGACCAAGAGTAAATTTAGTAAAATAAATGGTAAGAAATAAAAAGAATTTAATACCTAGTTGGAAGATGTCCAAAGTGATTCAGATAAGGTGTGTTGAAGTTTGACCACTGAAGGAAAACAAACGAAAATAGAGCGGAGCAGAGCGTTTATTTACTTGCCAGATGCTTATCGTAGTGATATATACTTTGACGGAGATTTGGTATCTGGAAAATACTAGCGAATAACTCAGCTTCGCATGGGTCTAAGTTACGAATTTATTGAACAATCCGAAAAACATTTCACCCATTAAATGATGGAAATTGGAACGGATTCCGTTCAGTTTTCCGTATTTGATTGTCAGACCAACATGACAGGGGTTCATTTTAAGTTATGTATAGTGATAGACATATATATATATACATATATACTTATCTTTAACTCTGTTATACTATCTATGTAATACATATGGAATGCAATAAAGAATTGAGTATTGAGTATTGACATATTACGGGTCATCGTTGATTATTTTGTTGGCACTCAACGTCCTGCCAGCTCTCACTAAGCCACCCGCGTGGATTCACTCCGGGTGTCGTTAGCCCAAGGAATACGTTTTCGACGTGCTTCCTAAACCGAACTACCTCAGGCAACTCCTCCAACTACTGCAATGTCACGTACACCAAAGCTGTCACAATGATACTGGTTTCATCTAAATAGGTCAGGCTGTATATTTACTTTCATAGGCATTTAAAAAGTTACCAAAAAAGAGTTTGAAATATGACCAAAAACAAAGCCCCAACATTTTGTTTTGGCTGCTCTGTCTGTATCTGACGTGAAGATAAATTAATTTTTTAGACAAAGGTTTAAGAATATCAAGTCAATCAAGCAAGGAGAGGGTTCAAAAATCTTCTAAAATTAGATCCCTGACACGTAAACAGTATTTCTGTAATAGCGTTCTTGTTATTCCGAAGATTTTGCGTCGAAAATACGCTTGTGTTCTGAAAATAGTTTTACTAAAAGGTACTAGGAACACAGAACACAGCCTGCATTTGTGTTTACTCGGCTACCTCATGGATTAGTCCAGGGGCTCATCAGCCGAACAAATAGGGCGTGTCTAGATCCGGAGTCAGCACATATGTACCGACACTCCAGGGAAATAAATTGTTCGCGCCCCGCCTGATTGCAGCCTTACAAGATTTTTTCGTGAACTCTATTCAAACATTGGCTGTGAAAGAACTAGTTGGAAACTATTTTAGTAAATATATATAGAAGCAATTATTTTATAAGCACATTTACGAGATATTAAAAACTTTCTGTTTGATTGTTGTAATATTGGAGATAAGTAAAAAAACATGTTTAACACGAAAGATATTTTAACGACTTCAACGTTATTATATTATCTGCACAGTAGGTACCTTCAGCGATTAAAAAAATCTGTGTATTTTCCAAACAATTTGAAATAGAAATAAATTTGAAAGTGGAAAATAGTGTTTCAAGTTTTAATTCACAAAAAGACTGTAACAGAATGTATTTCAGAGTATCGCAAAAAACACACTGACCCAAATGCCCATATTCCTTATCTCTTTATAGTGTCGGATGCAGAAATGGAGTGAGTCAGTCGGCTGTGCAAGAAATAACTTCCTATTATACGTGTCCAACTGTCCGGCACACGGCAAAGCGCTTAAGTTGTAAGCGTTCAGCGTTTTGAACAAAGCTTTGTTTTTCTTCTTCTCATGCCGATGACTCATAAATTTTTTCCGACCAGTACGTAGCGACCTGGACATGGACAGCTCTGTCGTTTGCCTCATTGCACTGGAGTGGAAACAAATTCGAAATTTGAATCTGTGTGAAACAATAACTGCGTTGCGGTGCGGCCCGCAGTGGCTCCTAGTGTATTTTGGCGTACTGGAGGGTGTAGGTGGTTGTGTACGATGGTCAGGAGAGAGAAACAGCTTTGTTGGATTGCTTGGTTTATCTAACCAAGTTGACATACTATCCTCTTAAATGGTCCGCAGGTATAATATTAATTTATAGCCATTATATACAACTGATAAACAAGGCTACAACAAGGCACGCAGTGTCAATCTGCTAAGCATTACATTTCCCTGGCTCTACGTTGGTCTAGAAACCTACAGATGTATTGATAGGTTTCACATAATGAGGTCACTTATTAGTGGTTCTAAGCCATATGAACGAAAATAATAGAAAACATAATCATTCGTTACTTATGAACATGCAAAGAATGAAAACTGCAAAAGGTTTCAATAGGTACTTATTTTTTTATTTTAATCGCAGCAATTTGTAGAATAATTTAAAGTTTAAGGCTTAAATTGCTTCTTAACCATGACTTGCACCGCAAGCTAAACGTCCAGTGATCGGAACTCTAATCTATGTACACGTCGATTTTCATTACGAACTGCCGCTTTTTGTGGGACCCAAAGCGCTCTGCAAGCTCAATTTGTATTTAAATGTCTAATTCTATCTATAAACAGATTACTATCTAAAAAGGATGCTACGAAAAAAACATGAGTGTTTCCATTCGTAAAATAGCTCTATAAAATTACCGTTTTCATAAATGAAAATTACCATTATTCATACAAACTGTTGCTTGAGAACTACTTTCGCGAAAATGTTTGAAATGCAGTTGCATCTGGCATAAAATTTTAATCTACTCAAAGTGCGAGCGCCGAGCACGGATCCAATATTCAAATTAAAGAAACACAACTACCGACAACTCGTCGGCAACATTAATATGATTTAGTTTCATTTTTGCCGAATAGTCCTCGCAAAGTTCCGCCACGGCCTCTCCCACGCGGGCCTGAAAACTTCGTTCAAAGTTATTACTCAGGTAAATACATTTAGGGAAAAAATGCGAGGCTGACCGACTTTTTCCTACCGCGCCTTTTGTATAACTTCCAAACTCGGCCGCTTATCAATTTCCGTAAATGAAAGGATTTCTGTGTTCGTGTCCAAAGAAACGTACCAGTAATGAAGTTAATACATTTATCAGATTTCAAAGTTACTGCGGACCAATATTTTGTTGTGTTAACGTGAGAACAGCAATGTAACAACGTTAAAATAATGTCATTATTGACATGCCAAGCCGCAAGGTTGCGTGTCCCACGAAAAATAATATGAATAAAAACTAGTAAATTAATGGTTCCATGGAAATTTTAATGTAAACGTATGTGTTCGTCACGTAACGAAATGAATTCCAACAGGCTTAAAATATTACATTTCACAATTAAAGCACGGCAAGTGGTACTTTCGAGTCAGCATTACTGTTTGCTTTTAAAACCGACCGAGGAAAATTTTATAAAGCATTCAAGGAAACCTAGCATCTAAATGCCGCACCTTAAAGAGTAGAAGCTGCACTCAAGCCGTCTGGAAAGCGGATTCTATAAATATTTTCACATATGTATTAAGATTCTTCACTTCAATGTACAGGCTGGTTCAATAATGCAAGCTTGGGCCGTAAAATGTACCGAGCCGCGTAGTACGACGGGAGTCCGCTAAATGGCCCACGGTAGAATTTAGTGCTAAAACGTGCTTCAATATGGCAACGATGTGATAAAAAGGCACCGCAGTATTGCCATGTATAAAATCGTACTGACGCTTTCGGAAATCTGGTAGCGATTATATAGCGTGAAATCGTTATAGATGATGAAAAAAAAGCTCACTGATGAAATGAGTTGAAATAGAGAGCTTTTATATGAAACGGATTCAGAATTTATTACATGGTTCGTTGCGTATGTTGTTTAGGAGGTTTATCGTGTTCATGTTATTGATATTATGCAATGTGGAGACAACGATAGAACGACACTATATGAAAACACTGGCAAGATTAATCCATAAGAGTATTTTGGAACTATCAAATGTATCCTAACATCGAAAAAAAGAGTCACTGTTTTTAAACAAACTCAAAACATCTATTTCAATTAAGCCATTTACAGGCACTTTTGAATTGTCAAATGGTCGGTCAGAAATATGAAGCTAGTTGCCAACTCCAAAGCGTAGTAGGTACATATGGAGAAGAACGGGCAAGAAACTCCACGGACACTCTTTTAAATTATATTGTTACATAAATATTAGTTACATCAATAATGTTGAATATAGGTATAATTATATGTGAGAACGATGTAAATAAGACGTATACGTTGAGTGTCCAGCGTACAGCAAATAGAAATTGAAATAGTAGTAAACCTAAATAGGTAGTGATGGGCCCACTATGGGTTGTCCCCACCTTTGATTAGCTATAGTGACTAAACTATTAGATATAGTTGATTGAATTTTCGTATGTAGACTGGGAATGGCATTAGATATACACAGTTTAATTTATGGTCGTATTGTCGTCTCCGCCTTGTTGTGACTAAAAATTATGTAGGTACAATCTGTTCAATAGGTGAAATGTGGGTGTACTAGCTAAAGGTACACCTCTGCCTAGTCCTTTGGGGTTTACGGGCGTGATGGTATATTATCTGTTTACTTACATTTAAGTTGGAGCCTAAAAATTTTCTTCTATTACCTATTTATCGTTGCTGCAACTAAGAAATCTGTAACATCCTTACGAACATGGATGCACATCATCTCTGAACTTAAAAGTATATTCGTGTCGTATTCCCCAAACTATATACTATCTTGAAATTGCATAGGTAGGTAGTTGATTCTCTGAAGTTGATCGATGAACTTCCAGTCCCGCGAGGCTAAGTTCAAGTAATACGAACACTACAAATAGTATATTATATTCAAATTTTGATCGAATGTTCGAGATCGCTTGGAGAATATACCTTAAATACACATCAATAAAACGAAAACTATTAAGTATACTTTTATATCTGAGTGTGTAATTTCCCGCGAGACAATAACACTAGTCTCTTTGAAAAACGAGTGTTTTACGTTGATAGTACACACGGCTACAGATCAAGCTATACATTTCCAGTATAAGCTAATCTCGCATTGTATAAAATTCCCTTACAATGAGAGGTCAGCGTAAACTGGAAATTTATAGCTTGATGTGTAGCCGTGTGTACGTAGCCGAATTCGCACTACTATGGTATGATTACCCAGAGGAAAACTGTTGATAGACACAATAGATAATAAAAACAAATATCCTTTTCTTTCAACTACGTAGTAATGTTATCATTAATCACTACAAAACCGATCACAATTGGCCAAAGGACGTATTTTCTACTTAGAACCAAAACAGTGCAGAAATGTTATATGAAATCTCACGGTTGCACAGTTTTTCATTAATGCACTGTTATTTATTTTCTATTTAGTTATAAATTTACCACAGAGGTTTGATGTCTCCCATTAAGTTTAATATAAAATGTATGCATTAGATCAAAAAGACATTGGCTGAAAAATCGGCTGAATAAAACCAACTTGAAGAAAAAAAAAACAAATGGCGCGGATTTTGTACCATTGTAAAACTTTGATACTTCATAAATTTAGCAAGAAAAGTTTAACAATATTGAAATAGACAGCTATATCGATATGAATTCAACTCCAGAATAATTATTATTTACAAATAAACCAAACAAATACTAGAATAAATGTTCCAAGTAAAAGTGCAATTTTCATTTTTAATAACTGCACATTTAATCATTATAAGTTTTAAATGTTTGACAAAATGAATTAAACTTTGTTTTCATTAACTTGAGTTTTTATTTTGAGTAGGTATATTTTATCACGGTAGGTACTCGTAGATAGGTACCGTATTTGAAAGAAAAGTAGATTACGCACATTATTAAAGTGAGTAATGAATGCACTCGTGTTTATCGCATGCGCTCGGGCACCAATATAACACTCGTGCATTAATAAATAACTCACTTTGCGCTCGATGCAACAATCTACTATTACGTACCAATCCATAAATTGCGCCAACTCCAAATAAATTAGAAAAAAGAATAAGTAAGGAGAATGATGATGTAGGTACAGTAAGGGAAATAAATTGTTCATCAAACTGACACACTACGCCAAATTACCGTAAACCATTTCATACAACTGTCAAAGAATGACATTTTTGTGGTTTGAATTTTGCGGACAATTATGGAAACAATTATTTTCTTTGACTTAAAGAAAATATTGTTCACAAAAGAACAGTGTGTTTGTGCAAACGTGAAGCTTTCTTTGAATATCGAAAATATTTTGTTATCAAATTGAATTGTCAATAGCAAGGATACCATGATATCCGTTTGTAGCATCGGATGTTGCAGCAATGCTTTGCAAAACTTACATTGAGACAATAGAAGAAATGCATTTCGAATAAACATTGCTGCAGAACGAAAATCGTATTGACCTGTATTCTGATTCGGAGAACGAAATAAAAGTCGATGTAATTTTTCATTGTTTTCAACAAAAACAGTTATTATTCTTATTGTATTATTAGGAAATCATTTGAAATTGAAATACTTTGAGTGTGTATTCCAATTTTTTTTTCAATCACACTGCTTCTAACAATACAGTTTGATATTGGTACAAGGTCCAAAGAAGGGAAAATTACGGAATATTTGCTGAGTGTAAGATACACAAGAAAAGAAACGCTAAAACAAAACATTACCTTGAATTTGTACACAACGAAATACGTACATTACGTATTTCCTGATTCCTTCCTTGTTTTTACCAAAAAAGTATGAAAGCAAAACAAAACACTAATTCGTTTTTTGGATTTGAGAAGCATAAAACCTCAAAGTCCAATAACGCAAATGGCCAATAAATAGAAAAAGAAAAAAGGAGAGGTAATAACAAAATGGGCAATCCATTAAAGCTAATGTATGATATTAAATGTACCGATACTGCGATAGGGGGAGATGCATTACCAATCCGATGCTAGCCAACGGTGCATGAAGAGCTATGCGATTTGTGCATTTGCTGTATTAGTTACTTTTCAAGTGAAGTGTATTGCGATTTCTCTTTGGTAAAGCTAATTGATGAGTGTGAGTGTGATTGGAGTTATTAATATCAGAGACTATAACTAACGCAACATATTTTTTTAGAAGCTTTAGTTGTAACAATAAAACGCATTCAATCATTTCCATATAGGTAGAACTATTATGTCGCAATCAATTTGCGGCTCTTCATTGAAGATGCGACGAGTATGTGGAATAAAGTAGTATAAAAACAAATAATATAAATCCAATTAAGTAACAAAAATTGCAACACAAAATAACGGATGAATGTTCAAAATAAAATAAAACCGTTCGCTCATACCTACTCTGAAGGACTCGCGCTAGTGATAACAAAACCACTATAAAGGCTCCCACAGAAAGGCGCAACGCGCCAGCGGGACGCGACTTTAGTAAGACAATTTCCACGAGGTTTTCTCAGAAACTGTTCTACTAGATTCGTGTTGCGCCTGTCTGCGGGAGCCTTAAAACTGGCTTTTCATTCAACTGAAACCCTGCACTACGCTAGACCAACTCAAGATGAAAGTGTTACAACCGACGACGTGTCGACTCTACAGCATCGCATCGTAAAACCAAAAAAATATGATTACAAAAAGATTTCATAACAAAACTCTGTAGGTACAATATCAACGTATATTGGCAGAAAGTATAAAACTTTGTATATTACGTTACCTGCAGTTCATTACACACCGAAAACTTTGTATGAGAAGACATGAGTCGGCGAAATGAAAATGAACTGAGATCAACTCCAAGGAAAGTTGTTTAATGAAAACGTTTCGTTGTAGCTGTTTCACCTTAAATTGGTTAAGTCAACTGTTGGCTTGATGAGCGTGGTCCAAAATTAATCTACCTAGCCTTTTTACAACCATGTTAGGGTCGGCTTCCAGTCTAACCGGATGCAGCTGAATACCAGTATTTTACGTAGAACGACTGCCTACCTGACCTCCACTACCCAGTTACTAGATAATACGATACTTCTTGGTAAGACTGGTTGTCACAATGTCGTGCTTCTGACTACTCGAAACGAATTAAACTTCCACGAGCGACAGCCGGAACCAACGGTTTAACGTGCTTTCTGAGGCTAGAAAGGGATTGGTATGTAAAGATGGTCAACCATCCACGGACTAACCGCGGCAAGCGTAGCTTAACCTGATCGATCGACCCATGCGGCTGTTATTCTGCTAGACTCCTTTAAATATATATATTTTTTTTTATGAATTTCTTGTCTTCTCAACAACATATTAAAACCTACCTTTAAATCCCTTTATTTATAAACGATGCCTAAAGTTAAGTAATTATTAGCGTCTGTTAAACCATACATTTTTTTTGACGTTTATGACTGTCGGGTGTCTCTCAACCTTAAGCAACGTTTATGAATAAGAGGGTAGATGTCCACAAGAAATGGATGCGAGGTTATTTGGAAAAAATATCCTAGCACTGACATACGTAGATGATAGCTATATAAAATAAATAATAATATATATATATATATATATATATTATAGAAGTATGAGGAACAGGGTGTAAAGATCGCTCATACCTCCATAGTAAAGAGAGGATCCTCCGGTGTTGTGTCTGATGGGCAACTGACCCTGTTGACTGTTGTCGGGACGTTGTATTATATACAACGTAGTGCGTTAAAGTTAATAGTAGCGCGGTAAACTCTGCATACGCGATGTAGGATTTTCGTGACGTCATTGTGATGCGTAGTTCACAATAATTATGTCGCGATGTAGATACCGCTACAATATATATATATATATATTTATTTTTCTATTTATTTGGCAGTGCATAAATATATGTTCCAATTAAATACTGGTTCTGGGAAAAGTTATTAGATTTCAAACTGAATTTGCCATTTTAGCTTCCCACAGAGTTCAAATGACACGATAAAACCCCGGCGCAGGATATTTTAACACGTTACAGTACGCAGTTTTATTGCGTACAGCACAGTACACATGGAACTTTGTGCATCTGAAACTTAATTATTAACACCCTGCGGGCCGAATGGAAATGTGAAAATTCTTATTTCCTTGAAAAACTTTAATTTAAAGTTTGTTGCCAGCCGGATTCCTAGGCGGTATTCGTGCAAGCAAACTGCACTTCCTTATAAGCTTATTTTCTTCACAGGACTCGAAAATTTTCTTTAGATTAGTTTCTCTTGTTGAGAAAAATAGGATGGAATAAGGAATAATAAGTTCCCGTCTCCTCTTAAATTGGACTTCGCTTCTTTTGTACGACAATTTTTGTTGGTTTACCCGGACTAAGAAAATGGCATTGCTTTAGTTATTAGGAACTTATTTGTGTATTTAAAACTTGGACATAAATTCCAACTTCGTTTGCTAACAGCTTTCTCAAGTTATGTTTTAAAATATTTCCTCATACATTTTTAAATAGAAGGCTAGACAAAAGGCTTTTTGCGTTAATTCCGCGGCACAGGTGAAGCTGCTGCGCGAATGAATTTCCCGAGATGTTTTCAATGCCTCACAGGCATTAATTCGATGGCAAGTGGAAAACTTTTCCCTACTTCCATATAATCATTTTTATTTAGCTTTATTTTTAAAACAGTGCTGATCAAATGAATTTAACGAAAATGAGAAAATTACGCGTCGTGGAATACGGCCCACTCCCTCTTACAGAGAGAAGGCCTGTGTCCCAGCAGTGGGAACATGAACACGTGGGGATGTGTGTGTGTGATAACGATGAGAAAATTACAGTGGCATTTAGTTATTTCGGCGTATAACCATTCTACGTCGATTCTTTCCAAAGATTATGATAGGCCTCGAAGTCAAGATGACCATGAAGTCGGTCCATTGAATGATTAAAAGGGAACTCCCCCTTAATCATTCAATGCACCGACTTCTTCTTCGATCTAACTCTACGAGCGTTAGCATATGGCGTACTCGCGCCATATGCCAACGCTCGTGGAGTTAGATCTTATCAGCAGGCAGAGCGATACAGCTGTCCATTCCCAGACTTGGTTTCTTCGTCAACTCTAAATATAAACGTCACATAGTACTGTAGTAGATACGATACGTATATTTAGCATAGTAATTGGGCAATAGCACAGAATACCTCATTACGAAAAGCTGTTAAAATAGCGTGTAAGCCCGTCGGTCAGTCAGTAATTATGGGGTCAGACTGGTACAGGTCAGTAGAAATAATGATTCTATCACAAAGATAAGTATACAAAATTACAAACACATTACATTAGACAGAAATATTACTATTGTTGTTACTATGTTGCCACACTATCGCATGCATTTAATCGTGTGCAGTTTAATAGTAGTACATAGTCGTAACTTTAATTTTCTCATAAACAACAGCCTGCTAACTCTATTTGAACGTAATGTGGTTGTGGTTTAATAAATAGTGCCTTATCTAGGCACGTGACGATATATCTGTGGCATGAACTTGTATGACTCTTGAAGTCTTGACTGATACCACGTAGATATTTATGTATATTTGCATCTAGAAAGAGCAATTTTAGAAAATGACATCTCGAGATTTGACAAATCTCTCATCGTATTTCGTATTTGGCCGCAGTGCCGTATAAAATGTTCAAGTAAAAGTTTCTAAATTATAATATAATTTATTTGACAAACTGTAGGTTTAAAGCTTAAATTTTTTTTTTCGCAGATTATTTTTGAGTTTTGTTCAAGGATTGTTGAATTAAAGTAATTTTGTGTTTCGGTTTTTAAAATGTTTATAGAATTAGGTTTTAGACAATTTGTATGTAGATCAGTAGAAAAACTCATCATCATCAGCCTATATTCGTCCCCTGCTGGACGTAAGCCTTTCCTAGTGAACGCCACTGAGTCCGATCTTCGGCTCTCCTCATTCGGTCTCAGCTGGCAGAGACTGGATGAGGAGAGCCGAAGATCGGGCTCAGTGGCGTTCGAAAGTCGTCACTTGAACTGGCCGGCGGGCGTCCCACACTGCGTTTGCGTAAACGCGGTCTCCACTCTAATAAAACTCGTTTTCCCCAACGATTGTCGGTTCTGCGAGAGATGTGACCAGCCCATTGCCACTTTCTCTACCTTGCTTCGTCTTTGGGCTATGTCGGTTACCTTGGTTCTCTGGCGGAACACCTCTTTTGGGATTTTATCCTTCAGAGAGACTCCAAGCATAGCTCTTTCCATAGCTCGCTGAGCGACTTTAAACTTATGGACCAGTCTAACCGCGAGTGTCCACGTGTCGGCTCCGTAAGTCATAACTGGTAGGACGCACGCGTTGAAGACTTTCGTCTTTAGGCACTGTGGTATGGAATACGACAAGGCCTGACGCCCATCCCAGCTGAATCCTCCTAACGGCTTCCCTCTCAAAATTGTTCCTACCCAACTGCATGTTCTGCCCGAGGTAAACATATTCTTGAACAACTTCAAGGGGGACACTGTCAATGTTCATCCCAATACCGATACGTCGAGAGGCGACAGCTAGGTCAGTCAGAATTCGATGAAGATCCTGCAGTGACTCCGCCATAAGGACAATATCATCTGCGAATCGTAGGTGTACTCGCTATTTATGTTTATGTCCGTTCCTTTCCAGTCCAGCGTCTTAACGTTATTTTCACCACGGAACAGTTTCAGGGATATGACATCCACCTGTTTCACTAGAAAAACTCAAGCCTATTCTATTTAAAGTAGATTGGGATAGGAATCCTTCATTAAATCAGATTTTTTTATTAATTTATGTATGTTTCACCCACAGAAGTCTCGTTCCCGTAGGAATATCGGGATAAAAAGTATCCTATGTCCTACAGGTCACGGTCTACTCATGTGCCATCTATTTCAATTTCATCCAAATCCGTACTGCCGTTTTAGCGTGAACGCGTCTTAAACAAACACACTTACAAAAAATCAAATCTTTTCTCTTTATAATATTATAAAAAAAATATATATGTATAATTATATTATTATTATAGTTCAGATATTTTTTCCATGGACAAAAGGTGATATCTAAGCCAAATCAAGAAACACGGTGGTAACAATGTAGGTAAATATAATGTTGGATTTCGTATTCGTTCATGATTTTAATTGTAGGGTAGAAGTAAAAATGACTTGCAAAATGCGTCGCTCTATCCTATCGTGTCCCATCCTTTTCCCACATGCACACCTGGACTATCGCTGTCCTTGTCACCGTCGACGGTGACTGTGTGAAGACTCTCGACCACTTGAACGAGAGTAGCGTTACTAAGAACATGCTCCCTTATTAATTTATTAATAACTTACGGTTGCGAATTGCCGCGAGTGTATTTACGAACTATTGTCTAAGACACTACGAAAAGTGCGTGTTTATGTGGTGAAAGGCGTCTGTGCGCCTCCCTCGTGCGCTGCCCCTGAATTCACCAAGGACTCGAACCCTCTGCCGACCGACGCGGAGGATATATATTGAAGACGGCGAATCTACAGGTCAGTGGTGCTGCATGTTTCCTGCCAAATTCCTTTGTCCAATTTACAAGTTCGTCGTCCTTATTCGTGTCGCATTTGCAAGGTCAGACCTACCTACGTACCTTTTCAACCCCCGCAATAATACAGTCCACATTCAATCAAACCAGCTCCCTGCGTCTGGGATAAACGCAAACAATTTATATTTCCGCCCAAGTATTTGGTGTAAGGCGCCACCATTATTTTTGGTCACTTCGAGCCGCATTCTAAATTCAAACCGCATGGTCAGTTATAACTAAACATTCACTGTACTACGTAATTAAATAGATTGTCGTTTATTCTTTGTATTTTCCCGCACCGACAACTATTTCTTTTTATTTCCGCACCCGCATTGCATAGTACAACACAACGTAAAAGTTATTTCTTTCCAAATTCATTCCATTTTTGTAGTCCGCCATTTTATATCGTTTCCTTTAGGATCGTGTTTTAGATAACTTGTTCGTAATTGTTCGGTAAACTTCGGCTCGCTTCGTTAGCGCTCGTTCGCATACCTTTTGATATTTTTCACTCACCCGCAATAATTTTATTTTATTTTCGCTACTAAAATTAATCGTATTTACGATAACAACCGCTTATAACTACTTTGTTTAAATATTCGTGTTACGTACTTATCGCCGCTTTACTATTTACAGCTATTCACAATGGTTAAGCCTAAGAGGAAGAGTAGTGATGTGGACCTGTTCTTCGACACTACGAGTACTAATAGGAACCAGTTGTCATTATACGTAGTCAAACGTGATGTTATTTACAAACGTGTAGAAAATATTTTCGACCTTGCACACAAAACAAATAATGATCGACAATATTTTAAGTCGTTTTGTTCTAGTGCTTCAAATATTGATACATTGCGTAATGATTATCAACAAGTTTTAGATTCCTATAATCTATTAAATTTACAGTTGAACCCCGATTCCGAGGTCGAGTATGATTCCTGGTTATCGTTTGAAGAAATGTTTTGTTTTATAAAACAGGTTTTACTCAATAACAAAACCGAGTGTCCTGAACCTCAACCTTCATTAATAAAATCTAATTCTCGCCTTCCGCCCATTGATTTGATGTCATTTGACGGTAACGTCAAGAAATGGCCATTGTTTTATCAACAATTTAAAAGCATGGTACACGATAACACATCGCTCACTAATAGTGAAAAAGTATTTTACTTAGTAGGTAAATTAACTGGGCAGGCGTCGTGCGTTTGCGCAGGGTTGGCTCCAACCGCAGAAAATTATATTATTATTTGGGAGGCACTCGTGCAAAAGTATGACGATCCTCGCTCACTCGCATCCGCTTATTTAAACCAATTGTTACAGTTTAAACCGCTCTCCATGGCTAGTTCTGATGGGCTAGATTCATTTATAAATAATTTTGATTCATCGGTAGCAGCGCTTAAACAATTAAAGCTTAATGATTTAACCGAATTTATTTTCTTGCATTTGGCTCTGCAAAAGTTAGACGCAGACACAATTAAATTATTTGAAATTACCTATCGTAAAGATAAAATACCTTCTTACCACAATTTAATTGAATTCATAAAGGAACAAAGTAAAGTTTTGTCTCGTTCTACGAACCTTAGTAAATCGATAGATAATAATCATTCCCAGTCTAAACAGCAGCGTCAAACTAAGCACATCCCTAAACCGTCCAAGTCTTTTGTGAATACAGACATAGGGTGTGGTCCAAGTGTAAGCGATAAATGCGCTTTATGCAATGATAAACAACATGAACATTTATATTCTTGTTCATCGTTTATTAAATTAACCCCGCGAGAAAGATATAATTTTATAAAACTTAATAATTTCTGTAACAATTGTTTAAGTATAAAACACAAGACTTTTTCTTGTACTTCAAAACATACTTGTTCTCATTGTTCAAAGCGACACCACACTTTATTACATTTCAATCCAACTCAAAATGATAAAACAAATTGTAACGTTGGCTCCGTGGTGTCCAACACCGCTAATTCTATTTCCGCTACCGCTCATGACGCGCCGCGCCCTACCCCGGCCAGCAGTCATGCAGAGTCCGCTATGACTCATTCGCACGCCGCTTCTAATGACCCTACAACTATTGTAAATAATGCATCGGTCTGTACAGTTTCGTACGATCGAGCAGCACGTTATCAAACGACAACGTTGTTAGGGACCGCAAAAGTAAAGTTTGTTGATTCTTCAAACCGCACTCACCTTTTGAGATGTCTAGTGGATCCTGGCTCTCAAGGTGATTATATTTCCGCATCTTGTTGTAAGCGACTATCGCTTCCTATTTATACTCAAACCCGCTATTCGGAAGTTCAAGGAATTGGAGGAGCTTCACAAAAAATTCTCGGTGTTACTTCAGTTAAATTCACGTCTCGCTTTGATAGTAAGTGCGAATATTCTATAAGGCCGATGGTAGTAGGACAGATTACGTCACAGTTGCCGGACACCTGTGTTGATACCGCGTCTATTGAACTTATTCGTAACTTACCGCTCGCTGATGACGAGTTTTCGCAACCGGGAACTATAGATATACTTTTAGGTGTTAAACTTTATTGTGAAATTTTACTTTCTGGTCAAATTAAAAGCTCACATGATGGTATGCCCTCTGCCCTTGAAACGACTTTAGGTTACCTAATTTTAGGTGACGCTCCTATTATTTCTCCGCAACCCGCCACCCGCACATTGTGTGCTTTTACTTCTGACTCGCTACACCAGATTGTCGAAAGATTTTGGGCAGTCGAGGAATTACCTTCGCAGTCATTTTTAAGTCCTGACGATCAGCAGTGTGAAAATATTTATAATTCAACCACTGTTCGTAACTCCGACGGCAGTTATTCAGTTGACCTTCCTTTTAAAGAAGACCCAAATAATCTAGGCAATTCTTATACTACGGCTAAAAAACGCTTTCTACTTTTAGAAAAGAAATTTTCTAAGGATCCAAGTTTAAAATTAAAATATGACGATGTTATTCGTGATTACCTAAATAAAGGTATACTGTCCCGCACCGCACCTGAGGCATTAGCCGCTCCAGGCTTTTATCTACCGCACCATGCTGTAGTTCGCAACGACAAGGCGACCACCAAGGTTCGTCCTGTGCTAGATGGCAGCGCCAAGACCGATACAGGCTTATCACTAAATGATGTCCTATATACGGGTTGCAATCTACAGGCTGATATATTTCATATACTTTTGAATGTTCGTGTTTATTACATTGCCTTTTGTGCAGATGTGAAACAAATGTATTTATGCATTTATACGAATGCTCCGCACCGCAAATATCAACGAATCTTATATAGATTTTCAGAAACCGACCCGCTCGAGGTTTTTGAGTTTACTCGAGTCACATTTGGGCTTCGGTCTTCACCATTTTTGGCGCTCCGCACGCTACGTCAACTCGCTAGCGATGAACGGCATAACTGGCCAACTGCGGCAGCCGTATTAGAGAGGGACATTTATATGGATGACGTAGCTTCATCTACTTCTTCTCTCGAGGAAGCAGTCAAGACAGCTACCGATCTGATCCAGATCTTCAAAACTGGCGGGTTTGATTTAGTTAAATGGACTTCCAACTCGCTGGAATTGCTCGAACATATTCCCGAGTCTCACCGTCAATCTGAATGCATTTCCTTCGACGATGGAAATATATTTAAGATATTAGGTTTGCGTTGGTTACCCGCACAGGATACCTTTATTTTCGAAATATCAAGTCCCCCACCTGTTTGTACTAAACGCGCCATTTTATCCGCTACCGCTCGGTTGTACGACGTCTTAGGACTCGTCGGCCCTATAATTCTTTTCGCTAAATTAATCATTAAAGAACTCTGGCTTTTAAATCTCGATTGGGACGATATACCCCCTTCTCGCATTGTTAAAATATGGCAACAATACTTATTAGAATTACCGCACATATCTAATTTATCATTTCCACGCCATCTAGGTATAGAAACCGGTTCTATGGTTTCCTTAGTCGCATTTTCAGATGCGAGCGAATCCGCATACGGCTGTGTGATTTATTTGCACGTCGTAAATGGCGATCAATCGCCTATTATTTCACTCGTGTGCTCCAAATCGCGTGTTGCATCCGCTAAACCTAAAATCACTCTCGCGCGCTTGGAATTAAACGGAATACTTTTAATGTCGCGACTTCATAAAACCGTTTATGACACTTTATCTAAACGACATAAAATCGAAAATATTTATGCTTTCTCGGACTCTGAAGTAGCACTCTGTTGGTCTGTTGCTTCGCCACACAGATTCAACACTTATATTGCCAACCGCATTTCTCAAATTCAGGAAAATATTTCACCTGAAAACTTATATCATATCGCTGGCTTACATAACCCCGCAGACTGTGTATCTCGTGGGCTTACGCCTTCGCAGCTCATTCAACATGAGCTATGGTTTAAGGGTCCATCGTGGCTTTCCTTGCCTAGACAAGACTGGGCTATACAGCGATTTTTACCCAACCGGCTTTCATTACTGGAAGAAAAAACCGTTTCGCACGTGACTAAAGTCACAGATAATGATAACCCACTTTTAAAATTAGCTTCAGAATGTTCTACTTGGGAAAAGCTGCTGGAAGGTACTGTGTTTTCGCTTCGTTTTATAAAAAAAATGCCGCAAAACGATACAATCACCGCCGAAGATTTAAATACAGCTGAATTGGAAATAATTCGCGCGATCCAGTCTAAATACTTTTCCGACGACATTAAGAATATTTCTAAAGGTCAACCGTGTTCGGCCAAGTTACGGAAATTGTTTCCATTTTTATGTAACGGACTTATACGTGTCGGAGGTCGTTTATCGAATTCGACACTAGACTATTCTTCCAAACATCCGATTTTACTTCCCGGGAAAGGACATATTGTCAAATTACTAATTGAATTTTATCACCGCGACAATTGTCACGCCGGGCCACAGTTATTAATTTCGATATTAAGATCCAAATATTGGACTATTTCCGCTAGGCGTGTGGTTCGACAATACATACACAAATGCAATGATTGTTTTCGAGTTAATCCTAAGCCTACGTTTCCGCCTATGGCCGATTTGCCTAAATGTAGATTAGAGCAATGCAAAGCGTTCTTACATACGGGCGTCGATTACGCAGGGCCGCTTTATATTACTCCTTACCGCAAACGGGGCGTACGAAATGTAAAAGCTTATATTTGTATTTTTATTTGTCTCGTAACAAAAGCGGTGCATATCGAATTGGTATCTAACTTAACTTCTGCTTCGTTTATCGACGCATTTAAACGATTCATTTCGCGAAGAGGTCCTTGTAATTTCTTATATAGCGATAACGGGACTAATTTTGTCGCTTCTAAAAAATATTTTAATGAGCTTCATGAGTTTTTACAAACCGCTGATTACTATCAAAGTTTTAGTCATGAACTCGCGAAGAACCGTATCACGTGGCGAATGAACCCTCCTACAGCAAGTCACTTCGGAGGGATATGGGAAGCGAACGTTAAGAGCACCAAGTCGCTTTTATTTCGTACAATCGGCAATCAAGTTCTCACCTTTGAGGAGATGTCGACCATTCTTATTCAAATTGAGGCAGTGCTAAATAGCCGTCCTCTTTATGTTTTGAGCTCTGACCCATCAGAGCCATTAGCACTTACTCCCGCGCATTTTCTATCTACTTCCCCGCTAGAATGTTTACCCGCAGCCGACTTATCCGAAGAACGAACAGATCTGTTGTCTCGTTTCTCCTTAATGGATTCGATAGTTCAATCATATTGGAAACGATTTAAGTCGGAATATTTACATAATTTGCAACAACGCGAGAAATGGAATACTCCGTGTAACCCGATCACAGTCGGTACCGTAGTGTTGTTAAATGTAGATAACGCTCCACCCTTACAGTGGCCATTAGGAATTGTTACCAATGTATACCCTGGTAAGGATGGTGTTGTTCGCGTAGCGGAAGTAAAAACTAAGACCGGTACTTATAAACGACCAGTAGTGCGGTTATGCCCGCTTCCGACTCAATAGTCAATATATTTATATACTCGTATACCTACATATTTTCGCTAATAAGTATTAATTAGCTTACGTTAGCTAAGTTTAGTTTAGAAATTTCATTATATTTATCCGCTCTAGTTACTAAATACCCGTTACTTGAAGTTGCTGAATATAGCAATTTTCTTGATTTTCTAACCTTTTTTGAAGGGTTTCTTCAAGGCTGGGAGGATGTTGGATTTCGTATTCGTTCATGATTTTAATTGTAGGGTAGAAGTAAAAATGACTTGCAAAATGCGTCGCTCTATCCTATCGTGTCCCATCCTTTTCCCACATGCACACCTGGACTATCGCTGTCCTTGTCACCGTCGACGGTGACTGTGTGAAGACTCTCGACCACTTGAACGAGAGTAGCGTTACTAAGAACATGCTCCCTTATTAATTTATTAATAACTTACGGTTGCGAATTGCCGCGAGTGTATTTACGAACTATTGTCTAAGACACTACGAAAAGTGCGTGTTTATGTGGTGAAAGGCGTCTGTGCGCCTCCCTCGTGCGCTGCCCCTGAATTCACCAAGGACTCGAACCCTCTGCCGACCGACGCGGAGGATATATATTGAAGACGGCGAATCTACAGGTCAGTGGTGCTGCATGTTTCCTGCCAAATTCCTTTGTCCAATTTACAAGTTCGTCGTCCTTATTCGTGTCGCATTTGCAAGGTCAGACCTACCTACGTACCTTTTCAACCCCCGCAATAATACAGTCCACATTCAATCAAACCAGCTCCCTGCGTCTGGGATAAACGCAAACAATTTATATTTCCGCCCAAGTATTTGGTGTAAGGCGCCACCATATAATATGTATTGTATAATAAATATGTACATATATGTATATAATATGTCGCCAGCACATCAGGTCTTAAGAAACTGTCAAATTTCTCCAAATGATTTTAAACGTTAAAATGTTGAAGGTTAAAAGTTCAAAATCGAATAAGAAAATTTTACAGTTTGTGGTAACTTGACCTGATGCTGTGTGTACCTACCTAGGTAAAACGTAAATGAGTTATTTTGTACTAAACGTAAAAACATAACTACAAAAGGAATAGCAGAAAGTGATTTCTATTTTGAGCTTTTAACACAATAAGCTTACAAAAAATATTATCTTTGTAAATCGCATTATTTATTCTTTGCTACGTTTTTATGGACATCCTTTGATGGTTTTGGGGTTCCTTACCTTAATAAAAGTAAAGACAGCGTTTAATAGCTTTAAGGCTCCCTCCCGCAGACAGGCGCGACGCAATTCTTGTAGAACAATTTCCATGAAGTTTTCATAGAAATTGTTCGACTATAGTCGCTTCACATTTATCTTCATCGAATAAATCTCTTCATGCTGCCGCAAGGCTGAAGGCAAAAGAAAAGGGGTATAAGTATGTCTGGGTGAGAAACGGCAGGATTTTTGTGAGAAAGGCTGATGGCGAAGGACATATTTTGATTAAGAATTCAGAGACTCTAAATAGGATTGTGTAATGTTGTAAACTTTTTCTCATTAATTTTATGCATGTTATACAGAATAATTTAAAAACTCAATTCAAAAGCTTAAAAATATATTATCAAAATAGTCGTGGCCTACGAACAAAGACCCATGTTTTCTATCGGAATCTATGTTGTAACGACTTTGATGTAATTATATTGTCAGAGACTTGGCTTAATAGTTCTGTTCTGAGCAGCGAGCTGTTCGACGACAGGTACGTAGTTTATAGAAGGGACAGGGAAAGTATTTTAGCTTGTGGGAAAAAAGAGGGCGGAGGAGTTCTGATAGCTATAAAGAAGAACATCAAGTCCAAACGCGTTAAAGACTGGGAAAGTATTTGTGAAGATCTCTGGGTTTCTATAGAACTTCCATGGACACGAACGGTCAGTCGAATAGCTCTCTGCGCAGTATACTTACCCCCGCCAGTGCGTCGTTGTACTTTGGAACATTTTGTGGATTCTTGTAGTGCGGTCTTTGAACAAATAACTGACTGTGACGTTTGTATCGTGGGTGATTTTAATTTGAGTGGCATCGATTGGAAGAGCGTGGGTGACATCGGAAATAGCGTTGGACCGAACAGTATTAATGAACTTTTGATGGATTTTACTTGTGTTAACATGTTGAAACAATGTAACTTTATTACGAATGCCGCTGGTCGTGTATTGGATCTGGTGCTCTCGACAATACCACTATGTTCTGTAAATGAAAGCATTTGTCCTTTAAGTAATGTGGATCAACATCATCCCCCTCTAGACATTGTTATTTCATTTGATAGGGTAGCAAGTCTCCCCTACAATACAGGAAAAGCGACTCCTGACTTTCATAGGGCGGATTATCATGCAATTCGAAACTTCTTAAAAGAGTTGGACTGGAATTCATTATTCGGTGAACAGAGTGATGTTAATGAGATGCTGGAGGTATTCTACGATACTCTTGGCGCTGCGATACAACAATTTTTGCCATTACGTAAACCTAAAAACCGAAAATACCCGTCATGGTTTAGTCGTAAACTTATTAAAATGTTGAATGAAAAGAACAAGATTCGAAAGCGTTTTAAGAAGTATAAGAACCCAATGGATGCAATAGAGCTCAAACTAATTAGTAAACGCAGTAAAAATCTCGCGTCTATTTGTTACAAGGATTACGCAAAACATCTAGAAGACGAATTGGCATCTAACCCTAAGTTACTTTGGACTTATCTGAAAGCTAAACGAGGAGGTTCAAGTGCTTACCCCTTAACCATGACCGATGGAACTACTGTTACTTCTGATGGGTCAAAAGTATGTGATCTTTTTGCAAGAAAAAGATCTCCCGGATCGGTAGTAAGAATGGGGGTCCCTCAAGGCTCAATTCTAGGTCCATTTTTATTTCTTATTTATATAAATGACTTGCCTTACCTCATAAAGGATGAACATGATATAGTGCTGTTTGCAGACGACACTTCACTTTTATTTAAACTCAAACGTCAGCAGCTGGTTACTGACAATGTAAATAGTGCCCTCGCAAAAGTAGTTAACTGGTTTAATGTTAATAACCTTCTTCTTAACGAGAAAAAAACGAAATGTATTAAGTTTACGATACCTCATGTTAGACAAGTAGAAACAAGTATTCTCATAAAGGGTGAAGAGTTGAAACCCGAAAATACCACAGTATTCTTAGGCATAACTTTGGATGCCAAGCTTCAATGGGGCCCCCATATAGATAAATTGTCAAAGAAGCTTAGCTCTGCAGCATACGCCGTTAGGAAAATTCGTGGTTTAACTGATTTGGAGACAGCCCGTTTAGTATACTTTAGTTATTTTCATAGTGTAATGTCGTACGGTATTCTGTTGTGGGGAAATGCCGCCGATATTCAGACGATTTTTGTTTTACAAAAAAGGGCAATTCGTTCAATTTATAAATTAAGTCCCAGACACTCCCTCAGAGACAAATTTAAAGGGATTAATATAATGACTGTGCCTTCTCAGTATATTTATGAAAATCTTTTGTATGCACATAAAAATATTAATCTGTTTAAAAAGTACAGTGATATCCATAATTTAAATACTAGGAACAAGCACAAATTTGTTGTTCCTACTACCAGGCTCAAGAAAATAGGTGGCTCGTTTAGATGCCAATGTATACGTTTTTATAATAAACTTCCTAGCCACATTCAAGCACTAAGCCTTAATAAATTCAAATCGTTTATAAAAAGGAAATTATGCCAGAATGCCTATTATACTGTCAAAGACTATATTGAGGACAAAAAGGCTTGGGATTGAGTTGCTCCAATAAAGCACAGGCAATGTTAATTTATTTTATTTCGCTAACTATTTTTACTTATAATCTTTGCTATAAGTATCTATACTTATTTACATATACAATGACACTAATATTTACTATTTAAAGTATTATATTATTTTAAATTATTGTGAATGTGAGGACTATGTGTGTTTTTGTTGCAGTTTTAATCATGTTCTGGCAGTTTGAGTACCTGATGCGGCCTACCCAAATGTCCTTTCTTTGGTATTGTTCGTCGAATCGTTGAGCTCCTTAAGTTCTGAGTTGAGCTGCACGGTTACTGACAAATGCGTGCACTGACTGGACAGGTCCACTCAATCTGTGTGGTTCTTTCCTCAAAAGACCATTTCAGACACAAATCTACATGGTCCTCAAAGATTATTATAATATTATTCTAATTATTGTGAATGTGAGAACTATGTCGGTCATTGATTTATTTATATTTATTTTTGTATTTTTCTCAACGTAATCATGATCTGGCAGTTTGAGTAATTTATGCGGCCTACTCAAATGTCCTTTCTTTGGTATTGTTCGTCGAATCGTTGAGCTCCTTGAGTCTAAGTTGAGCTGCACGATTACTGACAATTGCGTGCACTGACTGGACAGGTCCACTCAATCTGTGTGGTTCTTTCCTCAAAAGACCATTGCAGACACCGATCTACATAGCTTTCACATGACCTGACCAAGATTTTGTCTGGACTTTAAAAGAGACTGTGACCTCTGAGTTTGTTTCGGCCTTTCTTCTCAGAGTAGTCAGATAGGAAACGCCGACCCCATCTAGTTTAAAAAAAAATATGATTGACGTGTAAAAGTGTTTGTTCAAACCTACTTACAGAAATAAAATCATTTATCATTTATCATTTATCATTTATTTCATTTATCATTTATCAAGCTATTTTTCGTCAGTTTACAGCCCGGATGATAGTACTGGTACTGAATTCAATTCCGAAGTCATGCAGTTTTTGGAAAATAATAGTTTGGGTCTAACTACCCCTGTTATTTCTTGTGAAACTCTCCACAAAAAACTGAAAAGCTTAGATCCAAAAAAAGGGGCTGGGCCAGATGGAATACCTCCAGTATTCATTATTGCATGTTCATCTGAGTTGGTTTACCCACTTATGTTGATTTATAGCAAATCATTGACCACTGGTATATTTCCTTCAAAGTGGAAAATCGCAAAAGTGGTTCCGGTTCACAAATCAGATGACAAAGGCGTTGTAACCAATTACAGGCCTATCTCAATATTATCTTCGTTTGCCAAAGTATTTGAATCACTGATGTGCCCACATATTCAAAATCATTTAGAGATGTTTTTAAGCGACCATCAGCACGGATTTGTTAGGACCCGTTCTACTAGTACAAACCTAGTCCCTTTTACAGAACTTCTTATAAAGGCTATTGACGCGGGCTATCAAGCTGACGTTATTTATACGGATTTCAGCAAAGCGTTTGACAAAGTAACCCACAAAATATTAATGACTAAGTTACGCGCCTACGGCATCTCTGGATCCTTTTTGAATTGGCTAAGTTCGTATTTAACTGATAGATTTTTCTTTGTTGTCGTTAACGGTTATCAGTCAACTCTGCAATGCGTGTCTTCCGGTGTTCCTCAGGGCTCGCACGTAGGGCCAATTTTATTTCTTTATTTTATATACGATATTCCACGGTGTTTTCTTTTCTCGGATTTTTTTATGTACGCTGACGACTTAAAGTTTTTGAGAATTATTAAGTCTGAAGATGATCCATTACAACTTCAAAGTGACCTCAATCGTCTCGTTCAATGGTGCAACAGTAATAAAATGGAACTCAATCCCAAAAAATGTTACCATGTAAAATTCACTAGAAGGAACATCCCAATACGCAGTAGTTACCACATATCCGAAGTTGAAATTAAGGAAGTTGAAACAATAAAGGACCTCGGTGTACTGTTCGACAAGAAGTTAACTTTCACACCACACCTCGATAGTATTATAAAAAGAGCTTCGAAAATGTTAGGGTTCGTCCTAAGAAATTGTAAAACCTTTCGTCACAACAGAACCAAAATATTGCTGTATAACAGTCTCATTCGTAGCATCCTTGAATATAACAGTGTGGTCTGGCGTCCTCACTACGCCACACATTCATTGCGACTTGAACGTGTCCAAAAACGCTTCGCTTGGCACCTCGCTTTTTCCAATGGAATCGCCAAAAAAATACATTCTTACAATAAAAGACTGAAGCATTTTAACATGACTTCACTAGACAGACGTAGACACATGTTGGATGCAATGTTTGCTTACAAAATTTTTAAGCATAAAATAGACAGTCCTAGTTTACTTGCACTTTTCGGTTTTCGTGCACCCTCTAGAATCCCGCGTAGTGCCATAACACCTCTTTGTACGCCATTTAGAAGAACAGTTTTGGGATCCAATTCGCCTGTTGCAAGAATGTGTAAGGTAGTAAATGGCTACAGTGATGTTATTGATCTCCACTTTGACTCTATTGCTAAACAAAAAGCCATCCTTAATCGTTTGCCAAGCAACCCCTAATCATAGTCAATTATTATTTCATTTTGTCAATTTACCAATTTTACCTTAATCAATTGTTTCATTGTCAATTTTACCACTGTTATAAATTTTTTAATTTTATGATTTTTTTTTCTCTTTAATGTTTATCAATTTATTAATTTATTCAATGGTTTTTAATGTTATTTAATTTTATTCAATGTTATTCAATATTCAATGTTATTCAATCTGGTTCAATTCTATTTTATTCAATTTTATCAATTTCATTCAATGAATTTTAATTTTGTGTCGATCTTTATTTATAACAACAATTTTATCAATTTACCAATGTAATATAATTTTAACTTTTTTATTATATATCTTTTACTAATGTTGTCATTTTTATAAATTAATTTATTTTATTTTTAATTCTATTTTATTTTAATTTAATTTTTAATCAATATTGTCATAATTCTGTTTTTCACTATTTCAAGATTATTTTAATTTAATTGAAAATTGGCGCTTAGTACTTACTAAGTAAGCTCATCTTCCGAATTTATTGTTTTGTGCATGTGGTGTTTACCTCTAAGTAATTGTTGCGCTGTCATTTTAATTTTAAGAATGAATTATGTCGCTGTATCCAGTGTGAACAATTGTTGGTGGACCTATAATAAATAAATAAATAAAATAAAATTCACGCTGTCGCATCGCGCCTTTTTATGGGAGCCTTTATTTAGCCTCAGATTTAAGTATGGCCTTCGAAATCATAATATCACGCCTGTTGTCTCTGAAGGGTTAGACAGAACTGTACCTATAGTACCTACACCCATCTTTCGCCAGTTGTGTTTCAAGTCCCATGTAATAGTGGGCACGCCTATTGTCATCAACCAGGCAGAAGTCCAGACTCCGGGTTTAGAAATCGTTACGAGAAATACGACTATAACTCATCCCGAGGTGAACAATTTTCCAGTTGGCATGATGTTTGGTGGCAAGACTGCTAATGATGCGATTGACTTTAATAATTTCCAAGATCTAGGACGTTTGGACATTCTCAGAAGGTTTATCTATTGTGATTGATGACCCAACATTTCTTCTTCTTATTTCTTTTATATATCTGAAACAAGGTTGACAATATCACACAATGATATCATGTGACAATTCTCCAAGTTTACTAGCATGCTTCTTTTTTTTTTGATGTTGTGATGTCATCAAATAACTTCTCCCGTAGTTCCTTATGTGAACAGGGTAATTGTGCAAAGCGGCAGAGCTAGTACTTCTCCTTACGAAACCTTGTACGTGAAACTTTATAACGTAATATAAAATACCACAGCAGAATAATCTAACGAGATTGTTTTCTAAGAAAACTTAATTATTAACATTAAATTGCTTAGCTTTATGCAATTATTACACAATTAACTATTTACACTCTTAGGCGTCGAAGTACTATTGACCGTTTAATTACTCAAAGTCAAAGCATTTATTTCAAATAGGCACATAAAAGGCACTTTTGATCGTCAATACTGAGCTCTTTAAAGACGTCCTCCCACATAAAAACCTACATACAGAACCCGCATCTATAGATACGACTTAACATTTTTATTGAAGTTTAGGCTCTGATCGGCTCGCTAACTCGCAGCATCCACACCACCCGCACTTTCACGGTTCATTTGACATAAAAAGAAAATAGCGTTTTAAAGGGGATGGAGTGGAGTCCTTTAGACGTTTTTTGTCTGTTTCCCTACAAACCTGTTCATGCTTGTGCATTTATCAACAAACAGTATTTTTACGTTCGTTTGTTAGATATATATATATAAGTGGTTGGTTGGATGTATGAAATGATGAATAGGGGTAGATAGAAGTCATAGAAACAATGGCTGAACTGTGTGAAAGGTTAGAAAGAACGGGAATGACTACTGTCATAGCTAACTACTAATAGAGAAGTTCTTCTTCCTCTTCTGCTTCTTTTCGAGTCGATGGCAAGCGTAAAAATATTAATAATTAAATTATAAATGTGTTGGGCCTAGTAGGTGGCCACGCCAATCGTGGCAACAGTGGCGTTTTAGGTCCTCATAAGTGAAGGACACTCTAACATATGGGACATGGTTTGGCGCTTGGTTTTGAATATCCTGCGTACAACAAAGAAAGCATTGCGGCTTTTTAATCTAACCGGGGTTGTTGGATGTTTGATGGAAGAAGATAATATATGTTGCGTCGACCCCAAATAATTTGGTTGGATGTATAAAAGTGTAAAGTTACCATACAAATTATTAGTCGATATGTTTATATAAAAAAATCTATCTATTGTATAAATAAATAAATAAATATCGTCTGACATTGCACACAGCACCATCTAGTTCCAAGTTAAGCACTTAATTAAGGCTTGTGTTATGGATACCAGATGGTTGATACACTACTTAAATACATTTTTTTTTCGTAAATACATACATATTATAAATATACATCCATGACTCGGGTACAAATGTCCATATTCATCATACAAACATTTGCCCCTACCGGGATTCGAACCCAGGACCATTTGGTTTCGCTGACTACACTTAGCCACTGTAGCCACTACACCAAACGTATCTATCTATATATTATATATGATACTCAATGCGTTCCAAAATGTACATATTTAAGTTTGCATTAGCTGGTGGGTTGTAATAACGACACAATTTTGGACCCTGTCGGGCACAGCATAGAATAATTATGGGAGAGAGAGAGATATCATACGGTTACAGCAATTCTCTTATCGTATCATATTATATATTGATTTATATGTATGGCAAGTACTTATGCATAAAAAGCTTTTTAGTAATGATATGAGTGGTTTACCATTCATCCGTCTATGTCTGTACAGATTTTATTACTAGTGATAGGTGCACAATGTGTTATTGTTAGGTTCGCATTTTTATTTTCATTTATTTGCTATTATATTCTTACTGTAAAAACCAGTAAAATGTTTTCAAAACTGAGCTCAATTAATTACAGGGCATGACAGATAAAATATTGACACTTAAAAATGTATGCGTGCTATTCTATTTTTTTTTTGCAGAATCTGGTGTCACTCAAGATTTTAGTTTAGATAATATTTTGTATACCTAATCGGTGTAAGCGAACTGTTTTATAATCACTTGTTAAAACGTTCTTCAGATATTTTTAATCAGACTGTTATTAATTAAACCTGTCAATATTTTGTGACAGTAGCTTAAAGTATTTTATAAATGCAATAAAATGAATAATGGATTTTTGTGAGGCAAAAATATGCTTAGAATTGCGAACTAGCGTAGATCACCACACTTGCTGCATGTTCATGTTACCTATCAAAATAAATTCAATTTTTATCTTTCAGAATTTAAGTAACATTTATCGTGATAATCACTATAAATGTTACATAAATTCTGAAAGAAAAAAAGTAAAACTTTTGCTTGCATGAATGTTACTCGCCAAGACTAAGATTTACTCACTAAATTCGTATATTTTCTCTTGAGAATAGTGACTTGCTGAGATAGATAACCTAATTTTGTAATCTCATGATATACTTAAATTCTTTAACGGTGACTCCGCAGGTAATTTGCTACGTCATCGCTTCAGGCACTCGGATTATACCTATATTTTCTAGGTCGCATGATTCAGAACATAATCACGTAGTGATCGTAGAAAAAATGGTTCTGTACGTACACACCTCCTCATACAATTTTTTTATTGGGGTGCTTATTTGGTAGCCACTACCCACCATCATTTAACATCATCCTCCATATGTAGGTACCCACCTACATACATCAGTTTCAGTAAATGATAAATGATGATATATTTATTTAATAAAAACACTTTTACACGTCAAAAATAACTAGAAGAGTTAGTTGATTCCTAACTGGGTACTCTTAAAAGAAAGACCGAAACAAGCTCAGAGGTCACAGTCTCTTTTAAAGTACGCTTTCATTGCAGTAAAAGCAAAGGGTTCACTTCTGTACGTTCACTAATATAATTCTGTAACGAACCCAACCCCACAACGGCGAATTATTAAGGCGGCATTACATCGATAGATCTCACAATGATCTTGCAAAACTCCAATTTGATTGATAAAGTACGTTAGCACTTTATTCTACGGGCGTGGTCGAAAGTGTTCACTGAAATGACGCGACGTTTTGGCCTCGAATTCCTCGTAATGTGATTTGGGTGGAGACGCCTTTATTTCAAATGCAAATTTCTTAAAGACACGCTTAATACCTTTAGTCACGATCAGGGGTCGACTGTCTCTTCTTTTTTTATATTTGGTTTTTCGAACTATACGCATTGCAGTGTGATTCCCTATGGATCAATGTATCATTGTTTGCCTAGCGTTTTCCCAAATATATTAGGGTCGGCTTCCATTCTAGGCATATGCAACTGAATACCCAGTCTTAACATGGAGCGACTGCCTATCTGACCTCCACAAGCGTCCACAGCTTCACCTGATCGATCGATCTGTGCGGCTAATATTACCTAGCTGCGAGCCCCGACTACATAAATACCAATTATTTTCCTATATTTAATGTGTGATCGATCATAGGTAAAACATTTCATGTAATTTTCTTCCAAACAGGTAAAATGTAATAAAGCGCCACTATCGCTTAGCTCTCATTAAATTATTGATAAATAATACCCTACTCGTTTCAGATATCGCGATCGTGAAAACTATAGCACTTTCGTATAAACCCTTTCTAAAATTCAAACATGTTTTTATTTATTTTCAATCATCGCTCATTTTTTATTTATTTAACCATTTATGTTTAGAAATATTAATTCGAAAGAAGAACACTGCGGCACTGGCAAACTGACAAACTGGCAAAAGTTTATTTAAAGCAATTGATTTGATGTGCGGATTTGATGTGCGGATTTATGTGAG
The DNA here is from genome assembly GCA_937001585.2 of Brachylomia viminalis. NCBI lineage: Eukaryota > Metazoa > Arthropoda > Insecta > Lepidoptera > Noctuidae > Brachylomia > Brachylomia viminalis. The sequence continues at coordinate 10,332,312 of OW443310.2, read as the reverse complement.
AAATATTTGTTAAGAGCACACAAGTCATTACTGGAAACTACTGGAGACTTACCAATACCGACAGTTTTTAGAAACTTCCAGACTTCTGAAGAGTTACGGTTGTCGAGAGAATTAAGGAATTAGCGTCTCTTTGCATCTCTACACATACGACTGCAGCGATTACGCAGTATCATAAACACATTCGAGTTGCGCTAAGTAAATTGCGGCTTACGCTTGGGAGGGTGAGAAAAAGATGCTCCGCTGACCCCGTGTAGGAAGATGCTGTGCTGATAATCTTGTAGGGAACCCCTATCAGTACGCAAGTATATGTATCTTGTATCTTTACAGATAAGAACAAAGCTAAGAAGGGCATAATGAACATATACAAGAGAGGGTTTGAGGAAGGACTCAGTGATCAGCAAAGCATTATACAGGGTGTTTTTGACAGCCCTCCACAAAAACACAGGATTGATTCAGCTCCTTATTCTGAATCATATCCCACTGGAAATTTTCTCAGGATTAAAAAAAAAATTATGCCGTAACGTAACGTAACAAAAGACGCGGCCCAGGTGCGCCGCGCCGGGGAGCGCGCGGGGTCGGGGGCAGCCTCGCTCAAGCTCGCTGCGCTGCCGTCCGCTACGTGCGTTTTGCCACGGTAACGATACATTGCGTGTGAGGTAAGTGATCACGATGTCCCCCCATAAAACAAATCTGGTTTTTTGGATTCCCTTAATGTTCCTGAAAGAATTTCATGTACCGGTCATCTTAATATGATGTACTGAAGCCACCCTATCAGTTTGCGGAGGGCTGTCAAAAACACCCTGTATATGTGCAGAGTTAATGGAGACAGACATGACGGACAGAGACAGACATGACGGACAGAGACAGACAGACAGAGACAGACATCTTGAGAATTTGAGCTCTCTAGCATTATCCAGGCCGAAGCTATGAGGGCATGAAATCACGACGAAACGCTTCGAGAAAAGGTACCGAGTGCTTTCTTGTTTTTGGCTTGTCTTGGCGGGGGTACTACCGTGCCCCAGATCCCAAAAACAAACTTGACATTGTAGGTGAAAAACATGTTCTCCCATACATTCCAACTGCAATTGTAAGTTTGTACGTATTGAAATATGTACCATGTTATTTTAAGACTTCGTATAAGTTTTCCTATAATTTGTAAGTAAAGAACTAATCTCTGATTTTCTTCCAAAAATTTAGGCTCAGCAGTTTCGGAGATAAGGGGAGGGAATGGTCAGTTTTCAAATATATTTTCATAAATAACTTCAAAATTGTGTACTTTAAAATTATAAAAAAATAAATTGAAGCTCCCACAACAAGTCCTTTCATTATTATAATGTCTTGAGGTACAGTATGCAAAACATTTGTTTTAATATTTTTTGTTTGCCCCCCCCCCCCCCCCCCCCCCGAAAGTGACCCCATAACACATGAGTGCCCTCACTCGTGTGTTATGGGGGTCACTCCGTTTTTTCATTAGGACGTACGGAAACCTGAAAATAAATAAACAACAATATCAAAACGACTTAACGAGTACTTTAGTGCATAAAAACAAAACAATAATAATGAATAAATAGGCGCAAATAATAAAAACACATATTCGCTGTTGTTGGTAGAGATAACTTACCATATTTATACTAGGTAGGTTCATTAAAATGTGAAGGGAATAAATAAAGACATAAATTAAGATAGCAGAAAGACATAAAAAAAATATATTGAAAAAACAAAAAATATAAAAAGTTATCTAACGAAAATATCAGCCACAAAATTCGGAAACAGACTAAGACAAACGCATATTGTATATTTAAATAATTATAGGACAACTATCGAAACGAAAAAATAGTGGCATTTAGCACAATTTGCACTAAAAATATTCACAAACAATAGATATTTTAAAATAAATAAAACGTTCCATTTTATCGAAACGAAAAATGTTTCGTCCGTTTGAATAAACAAGTGGAATTTAATTGAAACAACTTTTGTTTTTGATTGCTGTTACGATTCAATCAAATCTGTGAAGATATTTCAAGAATGTTTTAAATGTTCAATAGAGTAGAACATTGTCAATCGACGGATCACCAAAAAAGCGTTATTTAAACAATTCAAATCAAATCAAATCAAAATATTTTATTTCACATAATTATACCTACATTGGCGAAACGTCTGAGGCTAGGTGCACGGTTCCAATTGGTCATTTCCTATGGAGAAGAGCCGACAAAAAACTCCACGGTTACTCTTTTAAAAATAATTGGCTTTTACAATGTTTTCAAATCACAGTGTTTATAGGTATGGGAGGACAGTGTAGGCCTGTCGACAGGTACCTGGTATTTAACAAGATAGAAAATGGTCTACAAATTTTAAGTTATGCCTACAACGCTCTCACGTTCACAAAATACAAAAAATCTATATATAAGGTAAAAAAAAATGCCTATTAACAACCTAAAAAAAAACCTAAAACCTAATAAAAAAAAAAAAAAAAAAAAAAAAAAAAAAAAAAAAAAAAAACCAACTCACATGATTGACATTACAACTATAAGAAATCTGGATCATGTCAAAAAGTATGTAAAAAAAATAAAAATAATCATCGTAATTTGGGAGCAATTATTAGACATTTAGATAGTGATGCCGTTAATGAGGTACCAGGGAGGTCACATGTGCAAAAGAAATTATTGCCAGACTTCCTTGTCTTCAACGTAGTCTTTAATCTTATAATATGTTTTTTTGATAAGGATACGTTTGATGTGGCTTTTGAACTTCCATCGCTCAGTTCTGTTACCGACAAATTAGAAGCATTCATGGTAAAGATCCTTTTGAGCTAACTAATTTTGTTTTCCGGTCGAAGAAAATAGCATAACGTATGTAGATGGTATAAGTATTCATCTATTAATAGGTAGTGCAGCGGGACCTCTGTGGTTTTCACCTATCAAGTTATTTTTTCTAGTTCATATGACAGGTTTGTTCTTAATTTAAAAAAATGATATGTAAACAAGGTTCTCATTTGATTATTGGAAAAAAAAAACTTCAGTTGCTGAAAAATATGAATTGAATCCAGTCGATCTTTATAAATTTTCGTCTCTTAATTTTATTTTTAGTCAAGTAAATTTTATTGATTAAACTTTACCTTAATTCCTAATCATGTTTCATGTTATTATGTTCTTTTATCTGCAGTTATGCAAGTTATATTGTTGAGCCCTGCAATTTTTTACTTATTTGCTCTCTCAGCGGAAGTTTTAGCCTTTTCTCTGATGTAATATACCGTAATTTATTTGTCGTAGGTGTAGAACCAGTTAAAAAGGGCTGCTTCCGGCCCTTTTTCCGGGTACCGGACTAGTCACAAAGTATGCGAGCTTTTGGGTTGCTTCTACAGCATAGAATCCTTGGAGCTCGAGAGCGGCACGTATGTTTTGGCCCGCGACCCACAATCGTCGCATTACCTGCCATTCTGTTAAGGCGTGCTACGTTTTGAGGTTGCGGTTCGTCAGGATCGATTCGTAATTTTAAGCCATCACAATAAATTATTATAGTTATAAGTACTTTCAGGGTTAATTTTTTAATACTAGTCGATCTTTAACCAGGACTGTTTCTATCGGGATAACTTAGGTCATCTTTAAGATAATATTCATTTATAAGTTTACGTAATTTAGTGGTCACGAACCCATAACCGATTGCAATCGATTGCCTTGTTCGGAAACCAAATTCGTAACAAAGATTTGCCATCCGATGTAGGTACCTTAAGTGTTCTCATAATCTCTTTTCATTTGGGCCAAATTACCTGTTCCACAACGTTTTTAATGATATTTAATTGTTTTTTTTTATATTTTTTATGCGATTCCTTTTTAAAATAGAAATAAATTACTATACGTGTTAAAGTGGTGAATATTCATTTTTATTTCGCTACATTTGTAATAATCAAGCGGATTCCCCTCTTTGTACAAAATGAAAGGTTGTACCAGCAGTTTATTAAAATAAAACTGAAATAAGTAAAATGAGTTACTAATAAATTCTTGGAAACGCTTTAAGATTCTACTTTGAACATAATGTTAATACCAAAGAGCATTTAAACTGTTTTGGTGTGCATAAAAAGTCGCCGAAAACAAACTTTAAATGTATTAATAATATATTTGATAAGTCAACTGTCTTGTCTGAAAACGAAACACTAACAAGATTTTCCAAGCACTTTGAAATCATGTATTTGATGTCTGTGAAAACTATTTTAAAGATAAGTGAAATTAAACCTGATTTAAATATTTGTACGAGTACGTCGTAAATTCATTTTGCCAACAACGTTTTAACTTTTACTAAATGAGAGTCAATCAACTGCGTGAATAAATTTTTAATTTCGAATAATTTGATTCCAGCCTGAGCAACTTAATGCCAAACGACTTTGTGGAATAAAAGTGTCACGTAGAGAATAGGTGCGATTTTCGCAAATGAGCTGCTCAATATTCAAGAGGCAAACGCCTTACCGTAACAACAGAACAAATTCGAAAGACGAAGTATCGGCAACGGACGGCCCTTAATGTAATTATCATAATGGCGACCAATAAAAGAGAGGTTCGGAATTCGTGACACAGCTTTAAAAAGTACTATCAAAGGTGCCCGAGGCGGAAAACGTCGCATCTTATTTAGCGCCCTCCCGAAAGAGGGTACCCGATTGGGGCCTTTCCTAATCACATTACGACAATGAAAGAGCTTCAGATAAAAAGGACCGAAACAGATTTGCATGAAACGTCAGAGTTGATTACGACTAGTCAATCGTCTATAAAATATGCAAATGTCAATAAATCATCATCGACGCTTGTTTTCAGACAAGTTGATGAAATTATGTCAAAATGTGAGTCTGTTTTTAATATGGAAACTGGTGCATCTGCGCCTATAATACTTGATGCTCCGAATCACCCTCCTAATATTACACAATAAGGGCAATTCCATTCACATCTATATCGGTGAGTTGATCAGGCGTGAAGTCTTTTATGTTTGGAGTCACGTGTCGACCAACGTCCAGGAAACCGACAGTGCCGAATGTGTTTGAGCGAATCTAATGCACTCAAAACCATGCGACGTTGGTTCGTAGGGGAACTGGGGTGATATTGGAAACAATGAAGACCGAGGCGAAATTTGGAGACTGTATTATTTGCGGAAAATCAATGGTGAAACGTTTCCGATGGTGGCAGTCGGAGCGTCGGTGGCGGACGGCAGGAACTCTGATCATTATTATTACTGTCCATACTATGAATAGGCGCGTGCCGTGCTAGCTTCCGTGTATAACGTTTCCTTTATTGCGACTGATGGCTTTATAAAGGCGGTTATTTCGTCGTTAGTCTGTCAGCCCCCTTAATTTCTGTTGTTCGTGTAAATTACTAATCATGATACAAAAGCATTTTTATTATGAGATTGTGTATTACCTTTTTCTTCGTCCTTTGCATTCAGTACCAAACAAATATGGTTTGTCTTCAAAATATCTACCGTGAAACATTTCGCTTTCTGTTTTTCTAAGCCAATGCTAATATTTTACATTTTCAACACTCCGAAGTATTAAGTGATGAAGATATTCAAAACATGTAAAGATACTTAACGATATTAAATTGACGTGAATGGATAGAAAAGTTGTAATGGCTGGAAAACTTGATTATTTATTCCATAGCATTTTTGCATAAACTTTCTTAGTTTTAAGCACTGTTGGATTTACAACATGAAATTTTAATATTACTCCATTTAAGCTCTTAATAGTGTTTCAGATTTTTCAAAGAGGTTTTCTTTTGATGTCCTATGCATATTCTATTTCTTGTTGAATTGAAAAATTAAAGTTACAATTGATTTTAAAATGAAATGTAAGTAGTTAAGCCTTTTGTGGTTTGACTGCAATTAAGCAACTTTTTTCACAAATTAGCAACTTTAAGTGATTTTAGGCAAAAGTTTCTACGTATAAGTTTTAATTATTCGCAATTTGGTTCATTTTATTCATCTGCGAACTACATCTACACGTATTCTATTATCAAGTTTCCAGTCTGACTCTAATGAATATAACCTATGTCAGTTAAAATTAAAAGAGGCTAATTTGTGATATTTAAAGAAAGGGTTAAAACAACTCTTCACGTGCCACCAAGGTGAAAATGAAAAAAGTTTGACGACGTATTTAACTGTAGGTAGGTATATATCGTACCTATTATAAAAGGCATTTCAAGCTAAATCCACCCACTAGCATGGATGGTGAACCTTCTTGCTGTAATAGTATTCAAAATAACCCGTACGTACGTCTATCTTACATTATTGGCATACTTGTTTATTCCGCCAATGCAATGTTTCCCACCCATATGTGAATTTAACTGTCACTATCGAAACAGCAATGGCACAAAATTTCGCTCCGTCACCCCCAATCATAAACTACCCATATGCACTTGAATCAAATCAAAAAGTTTTATAGTAATAAATTCGAAAAAGAATCGCTCAAGTTTTTGATCGAATAGACTCTCAATGGGGAAACAAAGATCGGGACCCCCTCTTTATATTATTGACGCGTCGTGATCTAAATTGTTGCTCTAGGGGAGAAAAAATCTTGTTCCATTTGACATATTAGGGGTACTTCGTAAGGCACGCACCTTATGTATGGGGGACAGGTGTGTTGTTTGGTTTAAACTCCCCCGTTTAGTATATAGTCTCCTTTATATTGACAAGTAAAGGGAAGTTGCTGTAAAGCTATTTATTACATTGGACTCATGGCTTCAAAATAATGGGTATTCGAGAAACAACAAGGGCAATATCAATTCTATTTTTTTAAACAGATTACTCGATGCACTATACATTAAATGACTGAAATATTATAGATTATCTTGAATGAAACAACACAGATCATGTGCCTGAAAGTGCGTAAACAGTTTCAAAACTACGCATCAATTCAATTTGAATTGTTAATTGTTCCAAAATTAATATTGTGCGAACATACTGAGTAGAACGAGACTTTAGTGTGAATGGAGTCTGAAAAGTTTCTTAAACATAAGAGAAATTTACAGACAGACACCTCAGTCTGATGTTCTAAAACTTGTTAAAGACACAGTGCCAACAATAAAGTAGATACCTTTACGGAGACAATAGCAAAACTTTGTAGCGACCCTGTTACTGAATACATTACCAAGCATGTGTATCGCTCTACTGAAATGCCATTCACACACGCTCGCTTTATGTACCGTGTACCAATAATCTTACCCACGCTAATAATTTTAGCTATACATAACTGCCTTTGACATCCATTCCGCGGATCGTTAGCCCTTTGACAAACCCCATTAGTTTCTGCATATAATCATGGAATAATTACTTTGGTTTAATTACTCTCTCTAGTTTACCCCCCCCCCCCCCCCCCCCCCTTCACTTTAAGCCGGTGAAGCCAATATTGCGTAGCGATAATAGGTGATGGTGCAAAATGCATGACTTGAGATAACGCGATGTTATTGTGAATTGGTCAGTGGTTTTATTACGTTATTGGATGGAAACTGTGACTTTTGCTGTAGTAAATTTTATTGGTGACAAAAAAAAGATGATCAGTCTTAAAATTATTATAAAATCGTCAGTTCGCACACAGAGCGCTGCAATAAAGATTTGTGGGTAGGGTAACTATTTACCACGATAAAAACCTGGATATTTGCAAAAAAAGTTTGCACATTTTACTATACTTAATAAATTTTTTTCAGTATGCCATTCTCATAATTGTTTTAGAAAATATAAAAAGTATTTTTTTTCTATTTTCTGAAAACATCTAATGGTATTGCATACCATCTGGATTTTAAATCAAAGAATATTTCAAACAGCGAGAAAGTTTTCTCAAAGCTAGCAGAACGGAGGCTGCTGATTTTTCTCCTAAAATAGTTCCTGGATCAACCGTCACCAGGTAAAGTGAGTGATGAGTCCCTTGGCAATTTTTGCCGATACTACAAAGTCTACTGTCAATAGAATACATAATAGGAAAATATTTCAATACGACTCCTGAATGCGATAGCGACTGTAGAGTCTGCAGATAATGTTTGAGTGTGCCCGCATGTGGCAACCCTGCTTAATTTCCTACAATATCCCAGCGCACTTCATAAATATTTTGATTATTTCTTTGTCGAATATCGTTCAATGTGCTGAAATGAAGTATGCTATCTGAGTTGTGGCAGTATGAATGGAATGAATTAAGCAATGCGTGTTGACCGTGATAAAGACGGTTTGTTCGTGTAATAAATATATGATTATTCATTTTATGTTCAACCTCATAATTTTGAAGGGCTCGTTACAGGAATTATTACGTTGGGTTAAGTATCCTATAAAAATATTATTATGAAGATAACTTCAAGGGTTAAATTCACAAATGTCTAATTGAATATTTAACATAATTTACTAAGGCTCAGTCGATGTAGCCTCATGAAGTACTGCTAATATATTACTAGGTATGTAATAAGTGAGTGGAGACCTATACTCAGCAGTCGTTGTAACAAGGTCGTCAATAATGATGGTGATGATCTAGGTACTAAGTAATGGTCAAAGTAAGCTCGATTGGTCTATAAAACTGCTAATTGCTAACTTACTTATGAAAAAATTAAAAAGCGGGTATTTGTTGGGCAATACTAATTTTTCCATAGTTTTTACTGCTGCCAAACTGCAAAGCAGTTTGTTGGCAGATGTAGATCCCTTATACAATCTTATACTGGGTTATTGGTAAAACACCATCAACCTTTTAAGGGGTCATTGTACTCATCATTATGAACAACTTTTACTATGGGACCAAATTATGAAAAACAAATTAGTAAAAGTTGTTCATAATGATGAGTACAATGACCCCTCAAAAGGTTGATGGTGTTTTACCAATAACCCTCAATAATACTTTTACATCACTTATAAAAATTAAAATACATTTTCCGCTAAACATTACCTTCAGCTAAACACACATTTTACAGCAGCACAAAGGCTGACTAATAACATAACGCTATTAACATTTTAAACTGCGTATTATCATTCCAAATCATATCGGCGAAGCCGCAGACATAAGCTGGAATGACATAAATTCAATCTATGCATCTGCATTTATGAGGCTTTGACAAAAGGTATTAAAAAGAAACTTCCCCATTTTATTCTTAAAATAATTTTTTTTATCTATATATGGTTACTCTCCCTAAACTATTATGATATATTTATACGTAAATAAGTTCCATTCAATTCTACCTCCCCATATAAAGTTACGTAGCCAAAATTAGCACCGCTAAAAGCAACACGCTAAGCAGTACAAATCTGTTCAATCGATCCGTCACTGCCCCACCCCTACGTTAAAGCACCATTACTAGATAAATATATGCAATTTATTACATTTACCAATTTACATATACTTTGAGGAGACATGTCTGTAGAGTTAAATGTCGTTAGGGATGCCAAGGGTGACAGGAAGAATGAAGATGTGACAATTTCTAAAGCCTACGACGGATAATGAGAGTTGAGGAAAATGTTATGCGGTGGAGGGTATTTTTAAAGTGAAAAACTTTGCACTTGAGGTAAGTAACAGGAACATTTTGGTGTTAACCGAGAGATTAGGGATCTTCTACTTATTTACTATTATCGATTCACTGTTAAGAATAATAGTAAAATTGTAAATGCAGTCGTGAAACTTTTTGTGGAAGTATTAGGTAGGTAGTTATGAACTCCTGGTCCTTGGCAGCCCTGGACAGAGAGAGAGATGGAAGGAGAATACAAAGGAATTTGCTCAGCACTGTGACAAAAGGAGCATGTAAAAAAGGATATTAAAAATTACAACTTTCTAATGCCAACCACCATTTATTTGTCTAGAAACCCGTTAAATGTTACGAGGGCCAAAAGTCATTTCAGCATGACCATTCCGCATAAGTAGTTTGTTCCTGTTTATGATTAATTGTAGATTTTAAATAACACAGACTGCAGACGAAAATCTTTTCATTCCTGAAGTTTAAAAAGTCACAGTCGAGCCTTTTTAATTAGTGTAATATTAACATAGATATTAGACATCGTGGACGACCCAAAAGTTTCCAAAAAAAGAAAGAAATTTATCTGAGAAAGTCAAGGTCTTCTGAATTCAATTAGAACTTTCGTCGTCCGTTTTATAATTAGTCAAAAAGATAATGAAGCTGCTTTCTGACGTGTAGACTAAGACCGGTATTTTTATTAAATTATTTTCTTCTTTCATTAGCAGTCCGCTTCTGTACAAAATTTTGTCTCGGGGGAACGGAAGATAATAATTTTCTCGTTAACGAAGAAACATGAAATTGGTATTATTTTTTCGTTTTATACTACCTAGGGTGTCTATTTGTCTGACCGGCTTGGGCGGAGCACCGCCATGTCCTCGTGGAGGCGATTGGCGGTGGAGATCTCTCGCGTCCGGCCCTGGTCCAGGCCATGGTACAGAGCGAGAGGGCTTGGGAAGCCGTCACCTCCTTCTGCGAAGCAGTAATGTTCGCGAAGGAGGAGGCGGTACGCGTGAAGGAGAGGCAAAATTTGCGCCCTCACGTCCCTAGCCGACGCAGGAGACGCCCTGGGCGTCGGAAATCGCAGGCCGATTCCCGGCCACCGTAGGCATGGGCTTGCGAATGGCGAGCAATGGGCAGCTCGCCGTTCGATAAGGACCAGGCCCGGGTCGACGGCGCGTTGTGTTCCACGCGCGCCTCAAAGAGATGTCAGCACCAATGACGGGGTCCGCTAGGACCGATGCCTGCTAGGGTTGCGGGGAAGTCCGAGAGGGATACCGAGGCCTCTGGCACAGGCAACTGAAGGAACACGTGTGGGTTTTAGTCAGTAGGAGTCTGACACGCCCTGCCACTCTGCCCAGAGCGGGAGAAGTTATTTGATGAATTCCCACCCTCAAAAAAAAATGGTGTCTTTTTGTTAAGTTGTTATTTTGTTTGTTAGTTAATAATGCTCTATCATAAATGGCGAGAGAATACTCCCTTTCGAGAAATGATAGTCATAATAATGTACCAACGAGTAGGTAAGGTGGAATCATGTTATAAAATATATGATCGATGATGATAGTTGATAATAAGCGCAGCCAGCCAAAGCGCTTGATAAGTTTTATAGGTAGGTACATATATTTTTTTATGATCTGCAGAACGTAAGTGCTTTTTAAAGTAAATCAACATTAACAGCGTAACCCGTGACCAAATCAAGTTGATTTGATCCCCAAAACCAAACATTTCCCACATAAATTCAATTCTTAACATTTAAAATGTACAATATACTCACTCCCCGGGGCATAATACTTAAGTTTTTAAATGGAATTTCTCTATTAGTTGGGACGTTCGACAAATGGACAGACGGGAGTTGTGCATTAAAGGACTTTCGGAGTATCGCCTGAGGCAGCGCGTGACTCAGGCAGAACGAATCCAATGCCGTTATTGATCGAAATAAAAAATAATTCGATTGTGGAGCGAGTGTCTGACTTTTCGGCTATACCCTAAGGCTAACTCGTTACAGATGTTAGTCAAGAATGAATGTGGAATTTTGAATTGTTCTTGTTTATAAATGAAGTTTATTACGCATTGGGGTGTGCTGTGAATAGACAATGCGATTTTGAGAAGAGATACATAAAAATATCATTCAATAATACTAAATGAATGAATTATTACTGTTTATATTTTACATCCTCACACTTTTTCAACCCACTTTCAGGACACCTTCCTTCCTTTTACTCAATTTGTTTCTGTTTTTCGCCAAAGGTATACTGATATGAAGGCATACACGTAAGTACTTTGAATAAAAAAAAATTGCAGTTGATTATTTCTGATTGAAACTTCTAGCATTATTAGGCCCACAATAATTAAACCACTATCGACTGATAATACCGTATGAAAAGAAATACATCATTGAATAAGTAAAAGCACGGTTGTAATACCCCTGAACGATCGAGCACAAAAACAGACTCACTAATTAAAGTGCTAAAAAAATCCTAGAAACAAAAGTTGGCGAGCTTCAGAGGAACAAGTTGATAAATTAAATGGCTCTCATGTTCCACTTACCAAGACTTCTAATACGGTTAGGGTCACGGCGACGAGTACAGAATCAGTCGTGCAATCTTTATCACCAGAATCGCTACCAGGAAGAGAGATAGTCAACTGTTTAATCGAGATAAACTTTGCCATTGTTGTCGTGAGCAAGTGATATGGTTTATTAGAAAAATTGGTTAGAATATTATTAGTTTTAGGAGGCTTTTGTTCTAAGAATAAAGTTGTGCGACCAGATGTATGAATGTTGTAACTTCAAATTCAACTCTTTATTAAAGGCTTTTGTGGAGGAGACATCACCATCTTGTCAATATCACGTAGGTACCTAATGCCCTTGAAATTTTATGAAATATATTTAAATAATTCCTTCTCGAAATCGGATCAAACGAAAGCCTATTATAATTTCAGTGGACAAACTCCGTTTTTGAAAGTTATACGAAGTTTCCTCCTATTTCGTATCACGAACACGTAAGTGGCTTATATATTTCGCAAAATTCAATTACAAAGAAATTATTACCACGATCGAAGAAACAATATTTCAGGCGCCACTCTTTTATTCTAAATTTATTAAGGGTCACATTGGCGCCCTACCTAGTCACTGTAAGTAACCGTTAGGAAAACGGGACGTTTAAATTCCGGGAGAAGTATCGTCATATATCACCCGACCATAATTTCTGGTCCCCTTGGTGAACTTTCAGTGTCCGTAGTGCAACGCGTCTGTTTCTTATTTCCAAAACTGATTGTTTTTATAGCACGAGGGGTGGCCTTAAAACTTTGAATCCATGAAACACGTGTAGGAAACAACTTAGGTAGTGGACGGGACGGCTGCCCCGAGAGAGTACGTTGTTTAGTTTGGTCATCTAATAATAGAAACAATATTTGTTTCATGTGTATTTTGTTTAGTTCGCACTTTAAGAATATGGAAAAATACTGTGTTATGGAAACATTGTAAATAGTAATTGAAAAGTCAACGAAGAGGAACTATTTTTTGTACCTTTGAAATAAGCAACTACGTGTACTTGTTCCCAGAATAGGAATCAATTATTATTAAATAATTTAAGCTGAAGGTTTCATACTGAAAATCTATGAGAGTTACATGAATTGTGAATTTCATTACTGCACCATTTCAGTCGACGTACATTGAAATGAGAATGTGTCAAACTAAATTGGATCCTTACAATGGCTTCGATTCACCCTTTCCATTGAAGAGCTCGAATAAAACGTCAGTGTTCCATCAAACAATTTGCCAAATCTATAAGAACCGATCCGCTGAGGGTCAACACTCTCAAAATATTGATGAAACCTGATACCACTCGAATTTCTGACAGCGACTGTAATATAAATCCCAGAATAATCTCGACCACAATTCGTCGCAGAACCCCTCTCATTTCACCCTAAATCAGAGTGTTCGCGTCACAACTCAACAATAAAAAAGGGAATATTTATTCGTTATTTGTTGTCGGTTCGTATTAAAATAAAGCGACTATCTAGGCCTCAGCACCCTCCTCTTGCCTTATCTAAGATCAGGATTGCATAAAATTCACATCTCTCTTTCGAATGTGACAGGCGCCGGCCGGGGACTACGCATCTCATTTGGGCGACCTCCCGTTATGTCTAGCAAGCTATATTTATGTAATGAACCACATAAGACCACGAATTAGTTCAATATTAGGCGGCACTTGTAGGAATTAAGGAAGACTTATGACAGCAAAAAAATTCAAGTAGTGATGTCGAAAATACGGCAATACCATCTAAGAAGACTCTCTGGTCCAAACCTTTTAAAGAAACCATACAATCTAAGATGATTGTATGGTTTCCTTAAAAGATTTGGACACTATCTAGTTTAACAAAAGAAACGCGTTGGTGTTTTTAAAAACTGCTGTTACCTATTACTGTCCAACTGCATGACCACTGCCTTTTCTCATACAGAGATGGCACGAGTATCGATCACCGCGTTTGCTCTTGATTTATAGTTAATGAAAGTTTGAAATCGCCATACTGCCTTGAGCAAGATATTATAATAATAATAAATATCGTCTGACATTGCACACAGCACCATCTAGTTCCAAGTTAGGCACTTAAGGCTTGTGTTATGGATACCAGAGGGGCAAATCCCGTATTTTTAAGACCGTTCGCATTCTCAGCTCAGTCTCAATCTGTCAAAATTACAATCAATTTACATACATTTTTGACAGGTTTTTGACATTGATTGTCGCTGAGATGAGATTGCGACTTGAATTTGAACGTTTTTTAATTACGAGAATTGGCCTACTGATGGTTGATACACTACTTAAATACTTTTTTTTTGTAAATACATACATATTATAAATATACATCCATGACTCGGGTACAAATGTCCATATTCATCATACAAACATTCGCCCCTACCGGGATTCGAACCCAGGACCATTTGGTTTCGCTGACTACACTTAGCCACTGTAGCCACTACACCAAACGTGTCGTCAAACATAACAATATCGTGTAATAACATACATTATAACAATAACGTAAATTTCTGTCTTGTTTTCTTTCCCAGAATTATCCTGTTTCAGACAAACAAACCGTAACAATCTGTAGCCAATCAGCATTATAATTAAAGACCATATAAGTTAAGAGCAGTACCTATTATCGTGCGATGTTTAAGAGTTATTATCTCGCGGATAGTTATATAGACCTCATTGATTTATGATAGAGAATTTATAGCTACTTGTGTGGTATTGTTAATTTGATTCCATATATTACGACTCTAATGATCTTTTAAATTTTGCGATTAATATATTATATTAGCTGGTTAATTAAATGAATTATTAATGCTTACCTCCGGTGCCGGCCTCCACGTTGTTTTCTCTAGGGGATATAAAGTGTAATAAGTTTATTTATTTCGTAATCAACAGGTTCTAGCAAATACATTTTAAAGACCTTCTTTTAATATGGATATACCTGTAACAGAAGACCTCCCTCTTCCATGTCTATCTGTACACATACAAATCAATAACAAAATAGTTACAATAAGAAAAACCAAACTGGAGAATTTACAGATACTTAGTTAGATACTTGAATTCGAAATCTCAGATAATTTACATTTCATCCCCGCTTACTCGTACAAACGATACTAAGAAGAGCAGAAAAAAATTGGTTGCTATAGAATTTATATCCTGTTGTGTATGCCACTGAGTTTGTGGATCCACATTTGATAATTATCTCAGCTAATAAGTATAATATATATATTGACGTGTAAAATTGTTTGTAAAAACCTACTTAAAGAAATAAAAATCGTTTATCATTTATTTATCTCAGGTAATAAATATTTATTCTGCATAATATACAATCACATCAAGCACTGCCAGGTTTGATAAAATGTATTCAGTAGTTTAACAGTGAAAACATACCATACAAATGGTTTTATTTATTTAATTTTCTCGCAAACTTAGGAATTCTCTACCAGTCAACCAAGGGTGGTGAAGTGATAAGATGGAAGGTGCTCTGTTTAGGAGAAGTTAATAATAATAATAACAAAATATTAAAAAGATTACTTGAACTATAAATAAAATAGGTGCAGTACATGGTAATAAGGCGTAGTTGACGGAGCCCCGCTTCGCTTCGCGGGGCTCCTACATACAAATGTTTTATTTTATTTTTAATAACCATGCCATTAATAACCTTTTCAACCATTTCATGAAATGGTTGAAATTATCAATGCGAAGATCTGGCCACGATATACACATTAATTTAGATGACTCTACGCTATTTATATTGTAAATAACTCTGCAATTTCCGCTTAAAATCATACCGACTGGTGGCCGCCCGATATCAAGAGGAAGCGCATTTCAGAGAAGAATGGACTGAATACGAAAGGAAGAATGAACAAATTCAGAAGTATGAGAAGGACAGAGTAGCAGAATATTGTTGTAAGAACGCAGATTCTTAGCGTGTGAAGAACAAAGATACTGGAAGTGAGACATACGATAAGAAGGAGGGGTGGGAGAGTTTCATACCCCATTACCTTCTCGTATCGACGAGATTGACAGCACCATGATACTTTCTTGGTTTAAGCTTATCTTTCTAGTGTTCAATAATTACAGAAACATTTTGAAAAAAGCCATTGTGTCTCGAGTGGATACACAGGGTACGAAAGGTTAATTATCTCCCAATCTAAGTTAATAAACCCTTTATGTAACATCATGAACAATAACCGAAGCTTAATTCCACAACTATTAACTATGTAGGTTGCCTAACTTAGCAATTAATAAAGTTATTCTGCATTTTGGTGCATCTACACTATACAGTAATGGTCCCAGTTAGTCTTCGGCGTGCAATTACAGCAATAGACCAATTAATAAGGAGGCTGTGCTAACTGCCGACCATAGTATACGAATGTGATACCATAAGTTAGACTAGAGGAAATTACTTCAGAATTTGTGGGTAGTGTAATATTATGTTCAGATCGGGAAATTGGGTTTTGTAAGTTGAAGTTATCGTGGTGGAAGAAGGGCTTCCGTTTTGGTAGATGTATTTTTGTTTGTTATTTTTAGACGATATTTAACTTCTTTCGCCATGTTTTGTAAGCTGTTCAGATGGGCCGACCACTCGTTTACATGTATATCGTTTTGCGCATAGACCGCAATACATGTTAGTCGTCACGCGTCATCACGAAATCGGCAACTCACGAGCTTAATTTGCACATATACTTACAAAAAACGATAAAACTGAAATTGACCTACAATTACTAGACCCTCTTTTTTATATACTTGTACATATTATTATGTATATTTAAGTATCTTATTATATATTAAATACGTTTTCAAATAAATTTACAAAAAATATTTAATTAATGTAAAAAAATCGTGTCGGGAGCAGGGTCTAGCTACCGGTGGTTAGGACTCCAGGGACTGGAACCTCCTCACGATACCAGTTGTATCGAGGAGTACTGCCTTCTGAATAAGGCCCTTGATCCAACCGCTTTGCGAGAACCTGAAGAGATGATTATCGAGGCCGTTACGACAATTAATAATTTAAGTACGTTTAGCATTTAAATGGTGTAAATTGTATTATCATGGACTTTTTTTGTTTTAAATGCAAGATTAAATTATTAGACTATCGTCGCTATAACTAATTGGTATTGCTGTACCAAACCAATAAGATAGGTACGAAGTGGAACGGTACGGAATACAAACATGAATTTAGAATTTTCATACCAGTCATTGCGAATTAAGACCACTTCAATCCAATTCTTAATTCAATCCCCAGAAAACCAATTCACACGCACGAAACCCTCAATTTTTAAGCCTGCCACCAACAGTCCCGCCCCAGGAAATGTCACAACCGTTACTAACATTCGAAATTTAATTGTATTGATAATTCGCAAGCAGTCTGTGTTATGCATTAACTCAGTGTCGAAGCCTGAGGCGAGCACGTGGCCCAAACAAGCACCCTTTGCTTTTACTGCATCTATTTGACGTTAAAAGTGTTTTCAGATTAAATGCACTTTCATTTAATATTCTTGTGATGTTGTTTTGTTTTTCCCTCTCTAGTTTGTACCTTGTAGTTTGATGTTTCGGAGTGGGAGTGTTTGAGCGTTGTCGCTCAAACAGACTGACAAAACTTGGTCGTAGTTTTAAGGGTACCTAACATTTTTATGGCGTCAAAGGAACGCGATGAAAGTGTGCCAACGCAATAGTAAATCAGAAGACTTATTGCGCAGAAAACCAAGCAAATTTTTAATTGACTGACAAAAAACAATTCAACGCACGCGTTGAAACCCTTGACTGAAGCACGCAGCTTTTTAATTGGTTCATGAGACGCTTTGAAAAGCTGCGATGATTAAAAGCAGTTTTCAGAAATTACGCAAAACCGGCAAATAATTAATGAATTTATACTTGACGAAAGGTGTGTGAACACCTACTGTGACTTTCATCAAGTATTAATTGTAGTTTCACTGAAAACGAAGCGTATTTAACGAAATTACAAATTCTTGAAGTGTTTTTCAATGAAAATCATCAAAATTGACAAGTGACGAATGAACTCCTAAATCATAGACCTGTTCGTTTCTTTTTTCTCTTTTCACTCTGACAAAACGTTTTTTGCTGAATAAATGCTAAACATACAAGCTAGTACCTAACATCAGGCAAAACGCTAAACGTAAACAATTCGTGTACCGTTATAGAATGGGGACCGAATCATTGACTTGGGGCAAGTTTCATTAACTTTTCCAATGAATACAGGCATTTGCCTCCAATTTGCTTGCTTTGGTTGCAAACATTTGGTACACACTCAAATAAATGAACGTAATCGATAGTTGTTGTTTGAGTTTTGAACGACTGCATTTATCTACGGATGTGTAACATTTTAAGATACCTATATCATTCAATACAATTTGAATGATATAGACAAGCACCAAAAAGATGACCGGGACAATTTTAGCCCCCTCCCTGGTTGCCTCTGAAATGCCGTGGTTAACCGATGCGGTAAACGCCTGGACAGCAGCTTGTCCGGATACAGATCGGCCCGTGAAAACATTTTCCCAGAGACAGTGGGATGAGCCACTCTGCAGGTTAGTATGGAATAATATTATCAATACGTCCTCCAATATTGCTGAGCGTGCCCGCCAGCTGGCTGTGGGAGAGTGGGAGTCGGGCCTCTGGCTTCAGGTGCTACCGTCACCCAACATAGGCAATTTGCTAGGTGACACCACTTTCCGGCTCGATACTTGTCTGCGTCTGGGCGCACCTTGCGGGGCTCCGCATCGCTGCCAGTGCGGAGAAGCTGTCGACTGCTTCGGACAGCTGTTTTGAAACCGA
Organism: Brachylomia viminalis; assembly: GCA_937001585.2. Lineage (NCBI taxonomy): Eukaryota > Metazoa > Arthropoda > Insecta > Lepidoptera > Noctuidae > Brachylomia > Brachylomia viminalis. Next base: position 10,313,531 of record OW443310.2, on the reverse strand, counting down.
ACGGCTTGGCACGCGACGATGGGAAGAGACCAGACGGAATGACCATAATGACCTGGAAGTTAGGCAGGTCTTTTTGTGGGATGCAACATGTGTCGACACCCTTGGGCCATCCCATCTTCCTAGTACGGCAGGCTGTGCTAGGGCGGCTACTGAAGGTGCGGAAAACCTCAAACGGCGAAAATATTCCAATATTATTGGGAGTTATATGTTCAAGCCGTTTGGGGTAGAAACACTAGGGCCATGGGGTCCGAGTGCTCGCTTGGTTTTTCGAGACATCGCCAAACGGTTAATCGACTCTTCACGTGACCAGAAGGCTGGCCTATTTTTTGGCCAAAGAATCAGCATCTCCATACAACTTGGCAATGCTGCCAGCCTTTTGGGCACTTTTGCAGTTGACAGCCATGCGGACGAATTTTTTGATGCCCTGTGATTCTTTTCCTTCTTTTTTATATACATGTACATATTATCAATATTATTTTAAGTCTGTTAGCTTATATATTATAATTTAAATTTGAATAAAATTATAATCCAAATACAATTTTAATATTACAGAGGCGCAGTTCCCGTATTGTTAAGAACGTTCGCATTCTAATCTCAGTCTTAATTTGTCAGAAACTGTATAGCGTTTACCTGCATTTTTGACATTTGATTGTCGCTGAGATGAGATTGCGACTTGAATTTGAGCGTTTTTAATTACGGGAATTGGCCTTCAGAAATAACAGTGCCACTTACCTATGTATTAACCTGCCCCTGCTTTGCACGGTTTTTACGACTTAACTACGACAAAACATTGAGATTTCTTATTATTATAATTATGCAAGTAATTATTAAAAAGTAAAGTAGGTATTATACACATAAATCTTTCAGCATAAATTCTCTAAATGTTGGTGAAAACCGCATCAAATTCCGTTGCGTTGTTAGGAGAACAACTTGGTCACAGGCAGACAGGAACAGCAACTTTCATTCATAATAATTATGCATAAAAACACGTGACACAATGTACATTTAGAATCACCTTACTTTGACAGGTACGCACGGCTAAAGATCAAGCTATACAGTTCCAGTATAAGCTGATCTCGCATTTTATAGGATTTCCTTACAATGAGAGATCAGTGTAAACTGGAAATTATAGCTTGATGTGTAGCCGTGTGTACGTCTAAATGGAGAAAACAATGTTTAAGCAAAAACAGCGCTGTAATATCGCTGAAAGCTAACTTACCGAATGTTCTATACCCCTGAGTGGAGACAATCTCTAATCGCAACAAGTCGTGCCCGTTTACGTTACGGCCTCATAATTACATTAACTACGCAATGCATGTGTTACACTGTTGATGCACAGGGTGAGCTCACTTTGTGTCGATAAAATAAAATATGGTTTTTCGTTCCAATTTCTGAAAATTATAAAAAAAAAATATGAGCTGGTGAACCGACATCCGACAGTTTGTAATAACGGTCTATGGTTCTTCGTTCCAATTTCTGAAAATTATAAAAAATTATATGAGCAGGTGAACCGACAGTTTGTAATAACGGTCTACAATTATTGTGTAAGAAATATTTATGGGTTATATAACAGTAATTCTCTACAGACTTTTCTGCCTATCTTAGTGCTGCTGTTGATAGTTTGATTTATTTCATTTATTCAGTAGGGAAAGACTGTTCGATCTGTACGGCCTTAAGCCCTACATTAACACTGAAACTTTCAACAAGTATGTTGCTACATATTCAAAAATTTTTAGGAATACCTGCAAGATAGCTAAAGCCCAGTACATTAGCAACAAGATTAAATCAGCAGAAAATAAAATAAAAACGGTTTGGAAAGTTATAAATAACGAAACTAGTAGGAAAAAAATACGTAGCACAGATTATACATTGGAGACTTCACGTGGTGCCATAAGCTCTAACTTAGAAGTCGCTCAAGAATTTGTAAATTTATTTACTAATATACCAGTTAAAACGACGGAAGCTTTAAATTCCTCACCTGATGTCTCGATTGATTTATTAAGAGCGAACGTTTTAGGCTGCCCGGTTGAATTTCAATTTAAACATATAAACCCTATGATAGTTATAAAAGCTTTTCGGCAAATAAAAATCTAATTGACCGAAGATCTATGGGGAATGTCTATCAAAGTTTGTACAGCAATAATCGAGACTATAGCACCATACTTAGCTTTAATATTTAATTTGTGTGTAGATCAAGGAGTCTTCCCGGATTTAATGAAATACAGTAAGGTTATACCACTTTTTAAATCTGGGGACAGCAAAGACACCAACAATTATAGACCAGTATCTGTGTTGCCAGTATTCAGCAAGGTGTTCGAAAAGGTAATGCTCAATCAAATGCTTAATCATTTTAACACCAACAAAATCTTACACGATCAGCAATATGGTTTCACCAAAGGACGTTGTACGACTGACGCCGGTGTCACTTTATTAAAACACATATTTACAGCGTGGGAGGAGGCCCAAGATGCCATAGGGATCTTTTGTGACCTCTCCAAGGCATTTGACTGCGGTGATCACGAAACCTTGCTCTTAAAACTTGAGCATTACGGACTAGGTAAACTCGCGCTTAGTTTAGTACATTCTTATTTAAATGATAGACAACAAAAAGTGCAAATAAATGGTATCAATTCACTTCATTTAAAAGTACAAATGGGTGTTCCACAAGGATCGATATTAGGTCCCTTCCTCTTTTTAGTATATATTAATGATCTACCCCATTTATTTAAAAACCAACCACAAATGGTATTATTTGCTGACGATACTTCTTTAATCTTTAAGATAAATAGACGTGCATCAAATCTTGACGACGTAAATAATGCCCTACTGCAGGTACATAATTGGTTCACTGCTAATAATTTAGTATTAAATGGGAAAAAAACTAAATGCATAAGATTTGCTTTACCGAATGTTAAAAGTAGTGATTGTGACATAGTATTGAATAACGAGAAACTAGAATTTGTCGATGAAACTGTTTTCCTGGGAATAACGCTAGACTCAAGGCTGCAATGGGGTCCTCATTTAACATCTCTTGCAGGACGGCTAAGTTCAGCAGCATATGCTGTAAGAAAAATCCGTCAATTTACTAATGTAGATACCGCGAGGCTAGTCTATTTCAGCTATTTTCATAGTATCATGTCTTACGGTATTTTATTATGGGGACGGGCTGCCGATATTGAGTCTATTTTTATTCTGCAGAAAAGAGCTATCAGAGCAATATACAGCCTCCGCAGGCGCGATTCTCTAAGGGAACTGTTTAAAGACATTAACATCATGACGGTACCTTGTCAATATATTTATGAAAACATCATGTACGTAAGGAAAAATCTAAATCTTTTCAGTAAAAGAGGTGAAAGACACAATTATAGGACTAGAAATAGGGACCAATTAGTTCAACCAGGTTTCAGACTGGCTAAAGTAGACTCATCCTTCATGGGGTACTGTTTAAAATGTTACAATAAAATACCTCCCCACATACTCCAACTGAATGAAACGAAATTTAAATCCTGTATAAAACGCACACTATACAGCCAAGCATATTATAAGTTGGGGGATTATATCGCTGACAAAAATGCTTGGCTCAGGGCTGGTCCTGCTCCACAAGGGCGCGTAAACTAATTAATTAGCATTCGAAAATAGTGTTGGAGCTGATGAAGATTGTACAACCTATCTTTGCATTGTATAAATTCAATCTCATAGTATTGTATAATTGCATAGCACATGTGTGAGCACTATGTACCCACTATAAAGCTTACTGGGTTCGTCTTTCATTGACTTGAATGTGCCCTGGCGGCTGAGAGTATGTCATGCTCACTCAAATGTGTCGCTGGTGGTGGCGTGTGTATTGGATCATTGAGTTCCCTTCAAAATGGTTGAGCTGAATGGTGCTGATCCATACGTCATGTTCGTGAACGGGCGCCGTCAGTAGGCACTGGTCATTTCTTAGCTGCCACGGCTTATTTTAATTCCATAATTGTTTTTATCTTTTTATTACGGACGCTTTTAACGTGCACGTCTTTCTACATCGTTCTCACATGTATAATTACAACATGAATGATGTAACCACTCTATTGTAACAATATTTTGATTTAAAAGAGTGTCCATGGAGTTTCTTGCCCGTTCTTCTCCATAGGTACCTACTACGCTTTGGAATGGGCAACTAGCTTCATCTTTCTGACTGACCGACCCCTTGACAATTCAAAAGTGCCTGTAATTGGTTTATTTGAAATAAATGCTTTGAGTTTGAGTTTGAGTTTGAGTTCATAAAACAATTTACATTGTGTTGAATATATACACATGCAATTTACATACAAATACAGGGAACTATGAATTAGTAATTAATATTCCAAGTGAAATTCAAGTATAGTGCTAAATAGTTTTGGATATAATGTCAAACAGTTTTAAATATGATTTTAAACGGTTTTATTTAAAATGTCAAAAGATTCTAAATTATATAATGTCAAAAGAAAAAAACATTCATCATTTATTATTGTGTGACATCAGTACCGATATATTATACAGACATTTTTCTAATTAAAAGGCTTTTAATTTTGTTTAAACAGGTAATTAGAATAGATTAGGGTAAGATTATCCTGTAGTATAAACCATACCTACCATTGACGCTTGCACGACTGTCTACAAAAGATGAGATATCAAGGGATGACCAGAGAAGCTTTTACTGCTTTTTTTTTTTTTTTTTTTTAGGATGGGAAATCATCAAATGACCCCTCCCGCTCTGGGTGGAGCGGAAGAGAGTGTCAGACTCTTACTGACTAAAACCCACCCGTGTTCCTTCCTTGGCCCTTTATGTTCCGGGTCAGCGGTACCCCTTTTGGATGATCCCGCTTTCCCGGCAGGCTTGGGCCCTAGTGGGCCCCCTCTTCGATGCTGACATCTCTTTGAGGCGCGCGTGGAACACGTACGCGCCGTCCAGCACGGGCCTGGTCCTGATCGGACGGTGAGCTACCCATTGCTAACCGCCCGCAGGCCCGCGCCTACGGTGGCCGGGAGTCGTCACGCGGCTCCCGACGCCCGGAGCGTCCACCGCGGCGGCTTGGACCGGAGACTCTCTCCCTCTCCCGTCCCGCCACCTCCTTAGCTAGCATGACTGCTTCGCAGAAGGAGGCGACTGCCTCCCACTCCCCCTCGCCCCGGACTATGGCTTGAACCAGGGCCGGGCGTGAGAGGTCGCCGCCGCTGCCGATCGCCTCTACGAGGACACGGCGGCGGTGCTCCGCCCATGCAGGGCAGGCCCCCACCGTATGCTCCACCGTGTCCTCGGGGCGATCATCGCAGTGGTGACACCCGGGCGTTTCCTCCCGCCTGATGATGTGCAGGAACCTCCCGAAACATCCGTGTCCAGTGAGGACCTGCGTCAGGCGGTAGGTGAGGACGCCGTGACGCCTCTCTAGCCACTCCTCAAAGAGGGGTCTTACCGCCGCTATCGTGGCGTGCCCTGGGCTGGGTTGCGACAGTCGCTCCTTCCATGCCGCCATGAGATCGCGCCGGAGGTCCGTCCGCTCCGCCGCTATTTGCCGCGGAAGCGGGGTTTCCCCCCGGCGTAGTGCCTCCGCGCGCCACTCATACAGGCGCGCGAGGACTATCGCCTCCAGATCCCACGGCGGCAGTCCGGCAAGGAGACTTGCCGCCTCGCCCGAGATCGTGCGGTAGCCCCGGAACAGCCTTACGGCTACCACCTTTTGGGGCGCGTTCAGATAGTGGGCGGCTCTCCTCCGCAGTGAACGCGCCCACACCGGGGCATATGTAGCCATGGACCGCACGACCCCCGCGTAAAGCCTCCGGCAGGAGGCGTTTAGACCCCTCAGGTTGGGCAGGAGCCGCTTGAGGGCGGCCCCAGTCCGTTCCAGTTTGGGGGCCAAACGTCGGAAGTGCAGCTTTTACTGCTTAGATGTCAAATTGCCTAAAGGTGTTTTTTTTTAATGACAGCCCTTAAATTTTGTCGTTTTCAAATTTATCACATTTGATTTTACAGACAGTAACTATATCAAAATGAATCTACCCTGCCTTTTACACAACTATTTTGGGGTCAGCTTTCAGGTCTGGCAGGATATATATTATTTACTGACAAAATTTCAACAAATTAAATAAGTCCTCGAAAATATTTATTTTCGAACAGACTGTATACAACCAGCTACCCCTGCTAGCCGGTCCAGACAAATTGTCGCTCCCCTCGTTCGCATTATTGCCGATATTTAATTGTTTGCGTAATTTATTTCTCTAAAGCAGGGAACGTTGTGCTGTGTTCAAAATAGGAGACCGGTTGTGTTGTGTGTTGGATATTGTTAACTTTTGTATAGAAAAACTTAGTACATTCGCCAACACATCGGGTTATACGAAACTGTCAAATGTATCCAAATGATTTTAAACCTTAAACAGTTGAAGGTTAAGTTGAAAATCGAATGAGAAAATTTTTCAGTTTTTGGTAACTTGACCGTTGCTGTGTGTACCTAGGTATTGCAAGTGGACGAATCAAAAGGAGTTAGTAATGATCGTAGCATGTGACGTTCTGAAGGTTCTGCCTCAAGTAGTTTGAATTAGTTTAAAGTTCACAGTTTATAAGCGCGGAGACTCATTATTGGCATAATGCAGTAATAAAATTATCTTCAACCTGATCGTTAGATGCCTCCAAAATAGTAAATAAATAAATATAAAGAAAAACTTTACTTTTTTTCATAAAACACAAAATATGTACCTATACCCACCCGTTATAAACAATTATTACCACACAAATAGGTTTTTCATTTAAATACCAAATATTAAATGTTTTAACAATTTTATTTAACCCTTTCAACAGCAACGTACAAACATAAAACGAACATTATTTTTTTAAATCCTCGCTGAATAACCGGACAGCAAAATATTTAATCGTTTCAATTTTCGAACAAGTCACTTATTGCAACTGTTACGTTACTGTAACCGTTGTACTTCCATACTGTAACTTTTTTTTATCTATCCCAATAATTATACTACACGATAAATAAATATTGCAAGTGTGATAGCTAAATTAATATCAGCTGGGCCATTCCCGTAATTCAAAACGTTCAAGATCTAGTCACAATCTCATCTCAGCAGCTGTCAACGTCAAAAACTTGTCAAATTTGTAGGAAAATTTGACGTATTTTTGACAAATTGACACTGAAATTAGAATGCGAACGCTCTTAAAAAACGGAAATTGCCCATAAGCACCCTAATTGCGTAATACACTATCAATCACAATCGGAATCACTTGGAAGGACATTGCTAATCCATTGCTTCTTAAGTTCGAAAAAGTTGTCTGCTACACAACGTAAATAACGCAATGAATGTTTTTGAACTGTCAAAATGAAAGCCATTCCTACTGTTAGTGTGTTACCCAATTACCCCACACATCTCAAAATAGTGCCAAAGCTCTCAGTTTTCTAAAATAATAACTAGCTAAAGTACTACAATATGTACAGGGACGCACACAACCAGAGGATACCAAGCAACACTAAACGGCTGCAACAATTTAGACTGCCATCACATTCGCTGCACATCGCGACAGTTGCATATTTCAATGTTAGTCACGCGCGCTCGTAGGGTTAGATTTTAATTTTTAACACTAAATTCGATGTGTACAGTTTCGTTCTCTGATATTGAATTGTGAGGGATTCTTGATAATACATATATTTATATTCTGGTTTTTTAACCGACTTCAAAAAAAGAGGAGGTTATCAATTCGTCGAGTTTCTTTTCTTATGTATGTTCGCCGATTACTCGAAGACGTCTGAACCGATTTGGAAAATTCTTTTTTGTTCAAAGGGTATACTTTCCAGGTGGTACTATTAAAATTTTATCAAAATCAGTTGAGCGGTTTAAAAAAAATTACAATATTTTTTTTTAAAATAAAAAAAACGACTACATACGGACGTGTACGTGTAAGACGATCGTTTTCGAATTGGTAGGTAGGTACCGTAACCAATAAGTGAAAAAAAAACACTACATAGTGAAACATAACTTTAATTTCGGAAGTCGGTGTCTTTGGATCTGTATTTTAGTTGTTTCCACCGACTTCCGAAATTAAGTTGGTTATTTATTTTTTGGAAAAAAAGTGTTTTTTAATGTTTCATTTGATTGTCTCAAATATTTCAAACAAATATTGACTTTTCTAATTTTAATTTCAAGTTTCTTTGATGTATCTGAATGTATACTATAGGTACATACTTTCCAGCACCGACAGATACCTACTACCAAACCACAATAATTTAATATGACCACTTCGAAACTTAAGAGAATTGTTAGTTCATGTAGTTACGTCTAACTATGTCTATGTAAATATCCCTGACCATTACCAGATATTTTTGGTATGGGTGAAATTACATTCTGAGGTAATTCAGCAGAACGAAATGTTCATTTAATTGAAACTGTCGTCACATTCAGATGCATATTTCAACCTTAGTCACGCGCGTAACTGTAGGGTTAGATTTGATTGTCCTTTGCAACATTTCATTAAAGCCGATTTTACGATGGGGTTGATTGAATACGATGGGGTTGATTGAAAGTACTAAAAACACCCCTTATTTTGGACTGTTTTTATTTCATGGTCCCTAAATGTAACCTTTCGTGTGATCTTTGGCTACCGTTACGCACTATTTATTTACGATTCAATGTTTTACATTCGTACTGCAAATTGAGAAAGGGTACCAACAAGTCATGGTCAGCTCTATACTCCCCAAAGGAGCCCATAACATCACAGCGCGAACGCCAATCTGCGTGATTATGGAAATATCCCTTAGGGACTTTTTATTGACGATGTCCATGGGGAACTGAAATACGTGCGTGTCATCATAAACTGGAATGGGGTTGGTTGGTACCGAAATACTTGTTAACATAAGAACCTGTATGAGAAATATGGACATCTCCATAAAGGACAATTTTAAGTATCCCAAATGACTAAATTTGCAGAACTTACATAAGAAAATTACCTGTTTGTAATTTGTAGGGTTAAATAATACCCGGAAAATATTGAACACCTACTTAGTTACCACGTCCATAGAAGAATAAGAATAAAATGAGAATAAGAATAATTTATTGTTTAAGAAATTACATTCGAATGCGTTGATTCCTGGAACTCACACAAGGATTCCCTGTGTCGTGAGATCCAGGCTCCTTCGTTACGTTTACCTTTATTGCTATACATGTAATAGGTATATTACGTTGGTACAATAAATTTCGGAATAAATTTCAATAAAAGGAACATACAATAAAAACGAATTCACAAAGTTTACTATTTTTTTATCCGACAAACTAAAATAAATTACTTACCTACATACATAAATAGTGCGGTTTTCATAACAGGGGCCGTACTATGACGTGTTAATTCCATCATTGTTCCAGCGTGAAAGAGAGACGGAGCTATACATGACCGATAGCACTATCTCTTTTTCGCAGCGGAATCGTGATGGTGTTAATTAACACATCATAGTACGGCCCCTGGACACAGTAATTAGTACTTAGTAGATTAATCCCATTTTTAAAAACCCTTTAAAAGGGTAGTTCCACTGCTCTCAAGGAATGCATTCCGCTGCGCTCTAAGTTTTTATTACCTATATTATTTCAAAAATTATAAGTACCAAAATGGTTACACAGCGCTCCAAAATAAAATAAGTAGAGTCAGCATAAAAGGCAAACCATAAGCTGTTTGTCATACACAAATATAAATATCGGTAGTGTATTTTTACCGTGGATTCATCTCGTGTGTCAAAAATGCTCAAAGCCATTTCGGACTTTATGGCGCTCGTGTCGCATGATGTTTCATGATAACGCGCGAAATCGCGCGTGCCGCCCGGGGTAATTAAAATTACGATCTAACTAAAAGTCTGTCACCCCAAATTAATACTAACTTTAATTAAAACAGACCATCTCAATAATTAATTGAAGTAATAGACATTACGAAAATGGTTTTATGGCCCAGACCTTAAATATGAAGTCCCAATTTCTTGGAATACCAATCCATATGAACCACAAAAGAATGATATGATTGCGCCTCTAAAGTCACGTGTAGGCAGTAGGCAAACATTTTAAATCGTTATATTCGCCCTATCGCGTCAAACGATGGTCGCTTTTGGTTTCGTTTTGACATCTCTGACACACAATGACGCAGCGACTTGACGTGATTGTCATGGCTTCGAGCTCACTCTTTTAGTATGGAAACTTTTTCGCGTGACTAAATACGGTGAGGGCAAATCTAGCAATTTAAATCTTTGGCAGTTAGGTACAATACAATACAGTACAACGGCCTAATTCCGTTAACAGGATTACTCATGATCTAAGGCTGTCCATCACTCGTATCGATAACGCGAGTAATTTATCCATTTGTAGCTAGAGGAAAAATGAACGCTATCCGTGACCGGCTTATCTTAATAAGTTCCCGAAGATAATTGTGCGTGAATGTTATCTCGATTCGTAATGGATGTGTTCCGTGCAATTATGGTAGAGTTAATACATTTTGGGTGCGTTTTGTTTATACGTAGGTCTATGTATGCCCCTTTCCCCCCTATAGCGTGATCAGAATATTACATCGCATCAAATCCATGAGACTAAGCAACGTTTTCGGATCAACTGCTGAAATACATTTCTCGGAAACGTTTGATTGAGACCTTTACTCCTTGTTTTGAGGATCATGGCAGTAATGACTTGTGGGAGTATCTATTGAGGCAGTAGATATAGACTAGATTGTAACCTGCTGTATTCAACATGCGTTAGATAGTCTACAGGTTATAGACAGCTACTTCATTCACTATACACATACACAACACAAGCCTTAAGTGTTAAGTGCTTAACTTGGAACTAGATGGTGCTGTGTGCAATGTCAGACGATATTTATTTATTTATAGGGTTCGACGAGGTTACACTGCAACGCAAATCCAAGAAACTTGTACTTGCAACCAAGTTGTATATAAACGTCGTCAGTCAAAGCTAGTTTCACTAGGCCAATAACATTATTAATATAATAGTGGTATAAAGTAGCACTAAGATCGCCAGGGATATAGCAGATACCATACCCAAGCCTGTACCAATTGTTCTCACACGCGGTACAAAAAATTCTCACCTAGATTTGTAACCCTAAAACCCACATTAGTAATCGATTTGATAACACACGGATAGGACAAGTAGCCAGTAATCATAAAAAATATAATAAGATAAAATAATTCGTAAATTCAAAACTACCGCCTACGCCACTTGCCCTCTCCTTCCTTCAATTCGCCTACCCTTTGCACGTTATTTGTTTTAATTTCATTGATGCGATGTTATGATCCATGACCTCGGCAAAAGACCTCTGCGCTTAAGTTGAAGATTGAAAATACATTAATAAATATTAGCGTTTAATGAAATTAAAATATACTCATAAAACGAATAGGCGAAACTGTATCTTACATGTGTCAAATTAATGTCGCCATTAAAGCGGCACGCTGTAACTTCAGACTTCCCTAAAGTTCACCTAACCGATATTCACAAAAAAGCGGGATCATCCGAAAGGGGTACCGCTGACCCGGAACATAAAGGGCCAAGGAAGGAACACGGGTGGGTTTTAGTTAGTAAGAGTCTGACACTCCCTTCCGCTCCACCCAGAACGGGAGGGGTCATTTGATGATTTCCCATCCTTCAAAAAAAAAAAAAAAAACGATATTCACAAATATTTCCAATTTACCTTAGATCCCTCTAAAAACGTTTTACGCAAACAAGATGGCGAAGATAAGCGAGTTTGACAGCTGGTCTAACTAGGTCCAACTGGGTCGGTTCCAAGCTTCGTGGATAAAAAGAGATATCGAAACTTCCGAACTCCCGACAGCACACTAATGCGAGGACTTTTTGTGCTCAGCAAAATCTAAACAGGGTCAACCCTATTTCAATTGGAGTTCGCGATATTTTTGTATTGTTTTTTCGCCAGAAAGTCGGATATTTCAGTAATAGTCGCCGTTTGCTAGTTTTGTGAACCACCTCAGCTTTTAGTGGAACACTTTCTAAATGGGGGACGTAACTGCTTGATTCGTGTCACTCGTGTTTATAAATACAAAAATAAATGTAATATAAATATGAGACAACATCCACACAAGGTTTTCAGGTCCCGAACTAGGCAGAGCCTGTACTACGGTAACCTGATGACTGATATACATACACATCCAGAAACAGGTTAAACAGACATGTTCATGCACACAAATATTTGATTTGTCCGGGGATAGAACCCGGGACCAGCGGCTCAGAAGGCAGGGTCGCTACCAACTGCACCAACCGGTCAGTCAAAATGTTTAAATGAATAGGAGTCACAGTATTTCGACAGCGGTACTTTTTTGGATTAAAATTTTAATATTGTTGTCACAGGCGCATGTATTCACTTCTCATATAACCATTTTATTTCTCATGCCACGTATTGGTAGTCTGTGAAAGTGCCATCACGTTTTCAGGAATCATTTCAATGGGTCCACAAAAACGAGTACAAAAATCACCGAATGTAGAATGTAGAACAAAGTCAAATAAAATGAATGACGTTTGACAAACTATGCATATTTGTCCGAACAGATCCAACGAACCATGCCGAACAATGCAGTGACGACTGATTTGCCGCAAATCCTACTATACGGCGCCAAATATGTGAAGTGTTTGCAAGTTTCTGTGTTAAACTCAATTAATTGTAGCCTTTAATCCGTTGTAATTTCGGCGCATGTTGATTCCGCATTCATTTGAAGGATTCCGAATTGCAATATTGCGAGTTGTCGCCCAAAAGCAATTTTAATTGGAGCCCAAGCTTTAGGCCAATTGTTCTTTCACGCAAACCGGAATGTGGCCCGTCGAGCTTTGACAACGGTACAAACGTACATATTTCATCATGGCTGCGAATAAAGGTGAGCCCGACCGTGTAAGTAGAAGTTTATTTAGTGTCTTATTCCTTTTTATGTGGGCCCGGTAGCTCGGGAAGAAATGAGATGTTTTATGAAATTGTTTTTCCGAGACATTAGCCAGTCCTAATTATGGCTGTACTCGCTCGAACCGGGGGCCAATTTCCCTGGACGTTTTCACGTTGACGGTGACAAAGTGTGTACGGCGGGAGAGAACACAATTTCACTGAGACGCCCAGCTTATTAGACAGCTGGAAGTAATGTAAATTAAGTACTCCTTGTTATGTACATTATTGTATGAATTAATTAACAGAAATAAGCCTTCTTATGCCTCAAACAAACGCAGTCGGCGTTCAACAAAATTCTGTGTGAGCTGACAAACAGTCTGAATTAATTTGGGTAGAATTACATTTTAAAATGTTTTGAAACTGTTTCAGCTGTAAGTGAATTAGAGTAACATCCTTTGTATAGAAATTAAATTAATGGTTGGTTTGTTACCTGAAAGAATTCTTTGTTTATCTGAAGAGGGTGATGCAATAGCCCGGTGTACAGACGCAGTCAAAATCACCTTATTTAATGCGTATTGCACCTCACTGTACACGGGGAGTCTGTGGGCTAACTACACGCAACGAGCGTACAATGCTCTGCGGGTCCAATTTAATAATGCGTTCAGGGCGCTGTTGCGGCTTCCACGTTTCTGTAGAGCATCACCAATATTTGCTGATGCACACACAGATGACTTTGCAGCTTTATGGCGCAAAAAGACCGCGTCATTCATTAGCCGGTTGCGTGGAAGTCGCCACAGCATCTTGAGTGCCATTGCTGCTAGGCACGATTGTCCCCTAACTAACACTGCACTAACATCCATATGTTAGTGCAGCGGACCAAGTCCCTGCTTACTATTTTGTACTAGTTGTATGTCTCATGTATGGATCAAAGATAACTGAATAAAAAAAAATAAAAAAATTGGACCTTGCAAGTTAGTTTCTAATTTGATCAATACCTAGAATTGGGTGGAATGGATAGCTCACGTCATCCATGTAAGTTTTGACGGCGGGTTTTTTACAGAATAGACCGCTGTTCTAATTCAAAGAATAATTTTCTTATGCCAGACTTTTCCGTACTAAGGTGTGTCATAAAGTTTCTATCAGGCTTTTCTATAAGCATTGATTTTAATTTTGATGATCTATCCTTTTTAACCGACTTCAAAAAAGGAGGAGGTTCTCAATTCGACTGTATTTTTTTTTGTATGTTTGTTACGCAATCATTCCGCCAATTGTTAATTGATTTTGACGATACTTTTTTTGTATGGTAGGTCACACTTCAGAGGTGGTCCCATAAAAAAATATACAGCGTGGCGCTGCTATGGTGACCTTAATTTAACACACATATACGTTTTCACATTTTCGTTTCATGACAATTTTTTATTTCCATTAAACGTTATTATTTACAGATTTATTAAAGAATTTAGGAAATAGCATCTTAGAGCAACCTGTACTTAAAGAACTGTCGCGCAGCGGTCATTTCCCTCGGTCACGGATCATAACTTCGCATCAATGAAATTAAAGCGAATAAGCAATACTATTAGGATGAAACAAATGCATAGAGTAGGCGAATTTAAGGAAATTTCCTTTGTTGGCGAGCAGCGCAGGCGACGCGCGCTCTCCCTTCCACCCACCCGCCGCACCGAACACGAATTCTTTTTTTGCTTTTCTAGTGCTAGTCGAACCCGTGTCCTTGACGCACTTATTTACTCTAGTGCGCATAATTACGTCGCGAAAAAGACTCTTAGCTATTGTTTTATTTATTTCTTTTTGTGTAATTAGGATAGTAATTAGATCATGGTACTGCGATAAAGACACTTTGATTGGTTTTCGTTTTCTTATCTAGTAGGTACGTTTACACCTCTTGCGATACGGACGCATTTATTTGTGCTATTAGTGCTTGTGTAAACTTATGATCGTGATGGCAGTGATTAGTGATGACAGTTATTACTAATAGTAACAAGAGAGGGTGATGTGATAAGTGTTTGTACCACTTGCGCCGCTCGGTTTCTTTGATAATATGCCGTCAAAGAATCGGACCGATCACGAGTAGGTACAAGACGCGATGCGCCGCGTCGCTGCCGCTCCGAGTTAACGTAAGCGAGCTAGGTAAGTAATTTCATGAATGAATTTTTGCAAGGGTGATCCCAATTTTAATGACTTTTTTATTATTTAGTTTGTTTGAAAAAATTTTTTTTTCAGTTTACGTATTATTTTAACCTATCAATATTTATATGGTTAATGGGCACTAGCCCTACCCGTGTATTAAATTAAAGTCACCATTGAAGCGCCACATTGTAGAAATCGGTTGAGCGGTTTAAAAAAAATCAACAGTAAATTATTTTTTATTAAAAAAAAACACCTTCGAACGGACGTGGACGTGTAAAACGATCGTTTTCGAATGGGTGTGTATACAGTATGGCTGGTAAAGTACCATAACTTAAAAGTGATAACTAAAAAACTTTTTTATAAAAAATAACAACCGATTTCCAAAAAAAGAAAGTGAAAAATAACTTTAATTTCGGAAGTCGGTGGAAACTGCTAAAATACACATACAAAGACACCGATTTACGAAATTAAAGTTATTTTTCACTTTGTAGTGTCTTTTTTTGGAAGTCGGTTGTTATTTTTTGTAGAAAAGTTTTTTTTATTATTCAGAATACCATTTAAGATGTAAGTACCAACTGACAGAGTTTGTGAAGTACCTACTTATATCTTAAGAAAAACAAAACAGAGGGCTTTGTTTTCCTTTAGCTCGCTAGACAAAATAAAAACCACTTATCAAGCTCGCGTAAGCTTTGATATTCTGCCAAACAAACCCTAAAACAATATTTTTACTCGTATTAAAATACATTTGTACCGATAAACCTTTCTATTTATGTTCGCATTTTAGGGTTGTATGCAAATAAGGGTCTATTGGGCATTTTCTTTTAACTTTATTATTTTCTCCGAAGTATTTTCCACTTTTCCCCCTTGTAGGTACACAAATTCCCTGGTGAAAAGTCCCTCGTGATTGACTGACGGCCCAAATTTCATATATTATGTAATATTTGGACATTAGGGAGGGTTAGATATTTCGTGACCGTGGTCTGTTTGCAGTTAGCGATTGTTACAAAACAATATTTCGAAACTATTCGCGTAAAATGGAAATAGTCTGTTGATTAGTTTTGTTTATGTAGATTTTATATACAGGGTTTTGGTAAAACACCATCAACCTTTTAAGGGGTCATTGTACTCATAATTATGAACAACTTTTACTATGGGAACAAATATGAAATCGTGAAAAAAAATCAGCTGTTCCCTACATTTATGTTTGCAGATATCGGCGGTTTTTTTTCGCGACTTGTGCACTTTTTTTGAGGGCGGGAAATCATTAAATAACTTCTCCCGCTCTGGGCAGAGTGGGAGGGCGTGTCAGACTCTTACTGACTAAACCTTGTGCACCCTGTATAGGTGTAGGAACAACCGTCTTTTGTATACCAATAATGGTAAATTTTATCCCTTATGTTTTCTATAGATAATAATAATAATATTACTCCCACACTTAACCCCACTGCTGGACACTTGGCTTAGGCCCGTGCCATCAGTTCTATCCAACTACTTATGCCGAGGAAAACAATTACATAAACATAATAATAATCTATGTATCTACTTCTCGTAATAAGAACAAATAAAAAACAAAAAAAAACATCTTGGCCATGAAACCGTTCATGAAATTAAACAGCATTTGCTACGAAAAGCACTTGGGGTTCAAAAAAATCAACCCACCTAAAATTAGCACAGATGTGAAAAACGTTAACAATTCCAAACCATTAACTATTTCAAACACTAAGAGGCGTAAAGTAGTACTTTAAAACCGCCATCTTATTACCATCGTTACATTAAATCGACGTACATACATCTCTCATTCATTTGATGGAAGCATGCAGTCACGTCCCCAGTCCCTTGGTCGGGGAAATGAAATAATTTGTCTTAGTAAGGGTGCATTTCATATTTATACAGGGCACGAAGGGTGAACGAACCAACGGTTTATGCCTATCACGTGCGTGTGTGTGACAAATAAGGATGGCACGCTTAAAGTATCAAAGTAGTCTTAAACATTAAATAGGCTTGTTGCACTTAGGAGTGGCTCTTATCCTGCAGGGGAAGAAACGTATTTTAAACTATTTAAATGCGTTTGAACTTTTGAACCGTATCGTCAGACCATAACACACCAAGCTAGATCAAAAATGGCTTCTCTAATCCCATAAGAATAAAATATTTAAAAAACCTTCTTGGCGGATACTCTGCTACTCAAAGTTTACTTAAAATTTTATAATTTCCTAGATTATGTCACAGCTCCTATTGATAAGTAAGTGAGTAAGTTTAAACATGATTTTCTGATTACACCGAAGAGAGCCAAAATTAAATAGATATTAATCTGATGTATGAACGTAATCAAAAC
Source organism: Brachylomia viminalis (assembly GCA_937001585.2). Classification (NCBI taxonomy): domain Eukaryota; kingdom Metazoa; phylum Arthropoda; class Insecta; order Lepidoptera; family Noctuidae; genus Brachylomia; species Brachylomia viminalis. Next base: position 10,296,168 of record OW443310.2, on the reverse strand, counting down.
AATAGGAGCATGTAAGGGTCGTAGCAGGTGGCCTGACTTTATGCAGATAAAGTGTAAACTCTTTATAACATTATTCTTTATAACGATAAACTCTCTATAACATAGAAAAGATCACAATTTGGTTGGTTTACCTTAAAACCCACACATTGATACACTCTTTATAGCGCAGCAGCCATTCTCTATTACGAAGAAATGTGTTCATATTTAGACACAGAAAATCGTCACGGTGTTATTGTTTATGTTATCTTATCAGGTTACAAAAGATGCCGACTAAACCTTTGAGGCCCCGATACTTCTGAGGTCGTAAACAGCCGTCTTGCTTTTGTTAATTGCCTTGAACACGTGCTTGGTTTGCTTGAAAGGATGATCTCGAACTAAACACCTACCTATCGTTTTATCAGCAAAAAACGTCAGGCAAAGTTAACTGACTATATGTATTAATTTTATCAAAAACATACATCACAACATCATCATCATCATTAACTGACTAAACATACATTAACTGACAAAAAAAACAAACATTAACAAAAACATAAATTAACTGACTATATGTATTAATTTTATCAAAAACATACATTAAACATACATTGAAGATTATTGCTAATTTGGTTGTTTTTCTTTCTTCACTCCATCGGTAACTCTCTATAACGATAAAAAATGCTCGGTCCCTTGAGTTTCGTTATAAAGAGTTTACACTGTATAATGTGATTCAACTACTTGTTTGATTTGGAAGACGTCATGTATGAAAAATTTATTACTAGATATGTAGCAGGTAATACATGAGCCGTTTATCATCAACTATAAAGCAAGTGTTAGGAATTTCATTGCTATTTCTTTCTCGTTTCACTTTTCTGCGTAAATTCTAACATGAAACAGTCATAAAAAACTGAGCACGATTCTTATTTGCGTGGTAATTTATTACTCACTGTAAATATGTAGACACAAAACAGGTCTATTGTAAGCAAGTGGACAACTAGGGGAACACGCTTAGTTCACAAATGGGTGCTATATTCAATATAGTATTTGGAAAACATTTTCCATAATAGGATGAGAAAGCAAATAAGAATTAATACCTATTTAAGTACCTATATGTATTCTTACTGACTTAAATACTGGTTCCAGCAATGTGACTAAATTACAGGAAATATTTAACTCATGCTCTAAAACATATGGACTTTCTTATTCGCTTTATAAAATTAATGAACCTCTAAAATTTGAGCTTCTTTGATGCACCTTCCAACCACTTGATCAACCACGCGCGATCCAAGCGATCGAAGCGAGCCGCGAGCGGTGCCGTATCAACGGCGGGCGAGCGCTGCGTCCAAGTTGGTCGCAGTAACTGAGCTGCACGATTACTGACAATTGCGTGCACTGACTGGACAGGTCCACTCAATCTGTGTGGTTCTTTCCTCAAAAGACCACTGCAGACACCGATCTACATAGCTTTCACATGACCTGACCAAGATTTTGTCTGGACTTTAAAAGAGACTGTGACCTCTGAGTTTGTTTCGGCCTTTCTTCTCAGAGTAGTCAGATAGGAAACGCCGACCCCATCTAGTTTAAAAAAAATATGATTGACGTGTAAAAGTGTTTGTTCAAACCTACTTACAGAAATAAAATCATTTATCATTATCATAACTTGGCTATTTAGTATTTTAGGACCCCAAAATAGGCATAGGCATGTATTTTGTTATGCGCACAGCAAAAGAGTGGAACTCTCTACCTGCGTCTGTGTTTCCGAACGCATACAACTAGGGTTGTATGCGTTCGGAAACACAGTCTCTTCAAAGTGAGAGTGAACAGGCTTCTTCTGGGTAAGCTCATTCCATCGTCGACTCTGTCTCTGTCACCACTGACCGAGACTAGAGTCAAGAGAAAACCTATTAAAAAAAATATACATATATGAGGTTTACAAAAAGAGCGCTATCATTACATTGGAGTGTTGAATCATATTTTTAGGAAAACAAAACGGGAATTATTTGAGCTTCGATTAAATACATGCCCTATAATATTGCGTGTGGATCTTGAAAGATCCTGAAGATTCTGAAGCTATCAAATCATAAAAATGAAAACCAGGAAGACAGTTTGCTCTTCACAAAAACGACCTTTCCAATTTAAAAAGTAATGGTGTCATTTTCCGCTTAGACGATACGTACAAATGAAAAGAGCCTTCTGATTTATAACTCAATCTTGTGACGACATAAAAAAGACACACACATGAAAATTGCCAATTTTTCATAATAAGGTCGGTTGCGAATTGTGCCATAATATTTCGAGGACAAATTATTTGATTTTCCAGCCTTGTTTCAAAGCGTCATATTATTCAAGAGGTTGAGTGTGACAGTATCATTAAGGATATAGCCCATTTGTAAGTAGCATTATTTTCTATTACCCTACTTGGGGCAGTTGTTTGAAAACTGACACTTGTTACTTTTACAAAAGTGCTCTTTATATTTTCCCCGCAGAGCAAGCAACTACAAAGACACTTTGTCGAGGGTACTTTCATGATCACCACGCTTGGCAGGTGGGTTGGTTATCGTAGTTTGCACTGTTTCTTCATGACATTACTCACATGTCTCCCCTTACGGTATTATAAAGAAAGCAGAAATAGGGTCATATTTTCTTAGTACCCCTCTAACTATAACTATGACGACTACTGCTAATATTAACGGGACTACATGACCTAAACGCATGTTTTATAATGCCTAAAAGTATATGGTCCACTGCAGTAAACAAAATCAGGAAAATATATGATATTTTTCAGCATTTAAGCTAGTTAGATAGTGTGTTGAAAACATAATAGAACTAATTTGGTACGACGGAAAAAAGTCACGAAGATACCTCTAATTTCTTTTTCAGGTTGTTCTTCGAGCAACATATTAACGTGACAGTGTTTTCATTTTTTTGTCCAATCAATAGTTTTTTTGTAAATTTAGAATCGCTTCATTTTTTGCAATAAATTACCAGCTTTGTGTCATCGCGCTTCTCTTTCTTTTCTATGCAGTCCGTTCATTAGCTGTTGTCAGCCCCTTAAGAGAAAACTTTTAGACAAAGTTTTTGTTCATTTAAAATTAAATGTTTAATTATTTTTTATTAGGTTTTTTGTAGGTACAAGACAAAATTAAGAGCTGAAAGCGTAGTTATGTTTTGAATAAATACAAAAACGATAGTTTTATCTGAAGGCTAATTCTCGTATTTAAAAAAACGTTCAAATTCAAGTCGGAATCTCATCTCAACGGCAATCAATGTCAAAAACTTGTCAAAAATGTATGTAATTTTGATTGTATTTTTGATAAATTGATACTGAGATTAGAATGCGAATGTTCTTAATAATACGGGAATTGCCCCTCCGATCTTTAAATTAGAATACGAGCTTAAAAGCTTGTTGAAATGTCTCTTTAATACTAATAAAATGTAATATTAGAAGGTCTTTGAACAATTATAACCGCATACCGCACGAATCGTTCGCCAATAACATAAATCTCCACACACTTTCAGTTATTGACAATATTTCCCCACCATTTGTTTTACTTCATTATTCAATATTCATGTATTTTAAATGCGTGGACAAACAACATTATAAATCACAATATCGACTAAAATATCATTTCAGAAACCTCTCACTGAGTAATATTCCGTTTAATTTTATTTATTGCTGCCGAGGCCGTTCAGTTAAACGATTTACAAACACAATGCTGTTATTAATAACTTCACTCGTCTGTTAATGAAATATTTGTGAAATAGAATAGTTTTGATAAATGGATGCCAATTTGCGAGCTGAAACCTATTTTTGCTTGAAAAGGTAAAGGTCTCAGAAATGATAAAATCAAATCCGAACTGAGATTGGACTTCACGAGTAAGACGTAATATAGATAGATAAGTCAAATTATATCCAAAATAAAACTATTATTTTCATAAATCGGTTAATATTCGTCTTACTCTACCACATGTTATATTTTTGGTATTTCGCACAAAATTCTTACATAACTCCGAAGTAAGACAATCGAATAGAACAATCCATCACCACTCGACTCGAATAACATTGCTCATACATCTCAAATGAATCTAAGAGAACTTTTGAGCTATCCCATCTTTATTCAGAGTTGATACGACAGAGGGGCTTTCCTTTAAACTGCCTATACTAGGTACCATTTTCAAGCTTTGTACCAAAAATCAATTAAATAGGAGCAGTAGTTTAGTCGCAAATGATTTTTTAAGTTCTTGCTCCGTTTGAACACGATGTATCTTTCCAACAGCTGGTTATGTCTGACGCAAGTTACAAGTACAACCAAATATTTTCACTACAAAGATGGCAATGCAAACAAGGAAGCAATAAATACACACACACACTTGCACTTTCATTACAAAGGGTGGTTGCGTTTTACTCTGATTTGTAAGCTATTTAGTTTGTTTGAAAAAAAAACTTATTTTGGTGCTTTTTATTTTTATACTGTATCGAATTAATACTAAACACGTATACGTAGTGTAATTTAACTCTGTATAAAGTTCTATATGCGATCATAAACTTGCTTTTAGCCCGATACCTGTTCAGCTGAATATAAAGCGTTCCGAACAAATCCCAGGCAGATTGAATTCAGTGAAACTTTTCTCTTAGTGCGTCAAAAACTTATAATTCCGTTTGGTGCTCGTCTATTGAATTCACTCCTTATTTATTGTTAGCGATAAAATAATATTAATCTCGCGGGGATTACACTTGGATTTTATTCTTCTCCTCTACTCGGAACTTGGAGAATAACCCCAGATTATTCGCCAGCGTATATAATATCGTGGATGGGCCATCCACTAATGAAAGTATAACGATTGTTTTATGGATGAACATTTGGCTTTAACGAGTGTAAAAGTTGCGCGATAAAACGTGATCTGCTTAAGGCTTTTTACTTACAGTGGTCTGGAAATTAGGTACTAAACACTTCGCGATGGCCGCGGCCTGGCTTGAATATATTTACAGTGGCGCTTGTAAGATTTTACATAAATATTTATTTATCTCCTTGTTTAATTCGTAACCGGGATTGTTCTAGAGATGCTGAATACGGTTTAATTACTTTTCTTATGAATCACTTTCAAGCAACATTTGCAAAACAAAGTAAGCAAAAAGTTCTACTAGCAATGCCTGCTGGAAATTGATAATTTTCATTCATAATAGATACTGTTGTAGCTTTATAAAATGCATCGGAATTCCGTGGTGTATCCACAATAAGATTGCAGAACGTTATCAGGGCCAAGAAGTAATCAGCTGTGGAAGTTTCCGTGCGTAAGAGGGATTATATTTCGATAACTTAGCTTAGGGTGGAGGGCAATAAATAGAGAAAAAGAGAGATAGTGAGGGGACTATTCTGAACGTAAGTAATCTGGGAATTTGTTATGGTTTTAAGAGAAAAATGGAAGGAATCCCACGGGAACGATTCAATATTTTGGAAAACTTACGGGACCCTATAATTCTTGGGTGGCACGCGCGCTATTTATTAATCAGATTTCTTTTATTATAGCAGTTAAGCAATTTTCGTATAAATCTTTAAGAACAGACATTTATTTATTTATTTAAATGCCTTAAAACTATCATTACAGGTCTTACAAACCTAATGCGATAGCTAAGTCACACACACAAAATTAAAAATAAGTCACAACTACATCTCAGGATCATAAAAATCATTGTTTGTAACATAATGTAAACAATAGTACTTTTGCGAATTCACCCCAGTGACATGTAAATATATCCATTTCGACCTGAATATAGTTGATGGTGCGAATTGCTCGAGTTAGAGGGGTTTTGGCCAGCAAGTTGGTCCTGGCTGCTGGCACGACCAGCAGTGGCGGGGGCCGTCGCTTCCACACATAACGATCGGGTACGTACAAGTGAATTAATTATTTATTTTGCACTAGATAAAATTTAATATTTATGGGTAATAGATTAAATTGGCATTTATTAGAAACTAATCATGAGCTGTCAGTTAACAGAAAACACCTGGGATTATAACAGATTAGACGTACCTAATAATGGAGGAAGACAATGAAAGAATAATAAAGAAGTCGTGACTAGTAAAGAAGTTGCGGCTTAGTAGATTTATTATATCGCCTAATAAATATATGTTCATTAAATTCGATACAGTCAAGAATCCAATTAACAACGATTAATAATCTCTAGAAAATTCCATAATCTACAGGATACCAATAAAATAATTCATAGCAATACTTTAGTCGAATAGACTCATTGTTATCAGACGAAAAACGACCGACTAAACTTTCGAGCACATTCGAATAAACACGAATGCCGACCACTCGTGCACTTCGCTAAAAACACAACAAAAAAAAAAAAAATCAACCTGCTTTTTCGACACACATTTTTATTTTCCTTTACATTTTTACACGTAAAACATTTTCTTGACGACATAAAGCGATAGCTCCACATACTTACGCGGTACGCCCCCTTCACTGCGGTTTAGAAAAAACGCAATATCGCATGAGTTTCAAGGGAGGTAAGTGTGCCCTGTGGATTTACAGCATTAAATTGGTTCAGGCAGGGCTGTCAACTTGCTAAAAGTTTTTAAGTCACCCGCTCGCGTGACGAACGTTATAAAACTTTGAGTGGGTGAGTAACTTCTAAGTGGGAAAACTACCAAGTTTGTTATTCGTTGTGCTTTAAATTTGTGGACTTGTTTGTATTATCGCCGACTGGGGTGTGTCCGTACGGGGATTAAGTTGGTACGTTTTAAGTCCTCTTACTTCTGCCATGTCTGTTTCCTGTTAAACTTTCGTAAGCCCTTATCATACAACATAAGTTTACCTAAACAATATTTAACATACTAGCATTAGCAGCAAGTAGGTAAAGGTGCAGAACCATAGGAAACTGGTCACGTCTTCGCAAAAAATACTGACTATCTATCTATTTCTATCTTTATCTGTTGTTAAAGTTAAGTTAAATACCGTGGAAATTCTCAAACGTTTGATATATAAAATGAAAAGTCAATTTAACCGCATTGAACGTACGGAACATAACAAATATATCGCCTCCTACCAACCCTAGTCCACTTGTTTGTTGCCCAGTTGAAATGCTTTGTCCCATGACAGCGCACAGACTCGACTAAGTTTATCACCGCTGCAACTTCCAGTGGTTATTTCGTTTTCCGACTTGCGACTTTGACATAAACGCACCCCTAGTAATACCTGCCTTGAAGACATGAAACCCCGAATCGTAGACGCGTAATAATTTATTACCTACCGCCAGTAAGGATAAGTTAATAAGTAAGTTCTGTCGCTTATAAAAACGCTACATAAACTTGGTTACTTCGTTGATCTACGGCGAAAAGGAATTATTTATTTATCAATGTTCTTCTATTTCTGTTTGACGACGGTATTGTCTTAGAAACATTTTGTTAGTGATGAAGCGAGAAATAAATCGTAAATGTAGGAATTACTTTATCAATGACACAATACTTTAAAAGAGGAAAGTTAATGAATGAAGGAAAAAAAAACAAAATTATACCTAAAATAGGAACATATTGCAACTGTGGGGGGATCTCTTGCGTCCGGCCCTGGTCCAGGCCATGGTACGGAGCGAGAGGGCTTGGGAAGCCGTCACCTCCTTCTGCGAAGCAGTAATGCTCGCGAAGGAGGAGGCGGATCGCGTGAGGCAGAGGCTAAATTCGCGCCCTCACGCCCCTAGCCGCCGCAGGAGACGCCCTGGGCATCGGGAATTGCAGGCCGATTCCCGGCCACCGTAGGCGCGGGCTTGCGAAAGGCGAGCAATGGGCAGCTCACCGTTCGATAAGGACCAGGCCCGGGTCGACGGCGCGTTGTGTTCCACGAGCGCCTCAAAGAGATGTCAGCACCAATGACGGGGTCCGCTAGGGCCGATGGCTGCTAGGGTTGCGGGAAAGTCCGAGAGGGATACCGTGGCCCCTGGCACAGGCAACTGAAGGAACACGGGTGAGTTTTAGTCAGTAAGAGTCTGACACGCCCTCCTGCTCTGCCCAGAGCGGGAGAAGTTATTTGATGATTTCCCACCCTCAAAAAAAAAAAGAAAAAAAAAGGGGAATCCAATGTAGGATGTGAGTCATAGGTACATTATGAAAACATCGCATTATAGGTCGCATTGGGATATTGTGTGTTTCTGTTTGTGCTGACTTTAGCACACTGTGTCCAAATAATATGATTATTGCTGTCGGTCTGAAATCTTGACAATCTATTTATTTCACTGTAGCACATGTGTGAGCACTATGCTACTATAAAGCTTACTGGGTTCGTCTTTCATTGACTGAATGTGCCCTGGCGGCTGAGAGTATGTCATGCTCACTCAAATGTGTCGCTGGTGGTGGCGTGTGTATTGGATCATTAAGTTCCCTTCAAAATTGTTGAGCTGAATGGTGCTGATCCATACGTCATGTTCGTGAACGAGCGCCGTCAGTAGGCACTGGTAATTTCTTAGCTGCCAAAGCTTATTTTAATTCCATAATTGTTTTTATCTTTTTATTACGGACGCTTTTAACGTGCACGTCTTTCTACATCGTTCTCACATGTATAATTTCAACATGAATGATGTAACCACTTTTTTGTAACAATATTTTGATTTAAAAGAGTGTCCATGGACTTGCCCGTTCTTCTCCATAGGTACCTACTACTCTTTGGAATGGGCAACTAGCTTCATCTTTCTGACTGACCGACCCCTTAACAATTTGAAAAGTACCTGTAATTAGTTTATTTAAAATAAATGCTTTGAGTTTCGTAATTTAATCACAAAATTACCTCCTCTACCCTTCAGTAACATTAATACAAATTCAGTCTACTTACTATACCGTCAAATGGGGTTACTTTACGGGGTTACTTTGATAACAACTCTAGGCTTATGAAAAACTTAATTTTATAATAACTACAACGCTATAATACAAAGAAACTATCAGTAGTGCCAAGTACTGATAGTTTATTTTTTAACTGGTGTTGTAGATATTATAAAATTAAGTTTTTCATAAGCCTAAAGTTGTTATCAAAGTAACCCCGTAGTATCAAAGTAACCCCATTTGACCGTACTCGAAAAATCATCCGTTATCATCAAAAACTTTACTCATACGTAATCTAGTAATGGCTCACACGTCACATCAAAGTTTCTATGCCGTGTCTCAAGACGGGACGCGCGTGCATCATCCCAGCTTGAGGGAGTCCCCAGAGGCCTTATGTGTTTGCCCAGAGATTGCAAACTCAGCTACTAACATACCGCCCTGTTTGTTAAAGGGCTTAATACCTTTGTATCGTTAATTTTGTTTGCTATATTGTTTTATTGGCGCTTTGAATTTGGCAGTGTTTTAATTGTGTTTCGTTTGTAAAATGGAGGAGATACATACAATGCCTTTTTCCATTATAGTCATCAACATCTTCATTACGAAATTGTTACCGGACTATAAGAGCTCATTATGAATATTGAGTCACATGAAAATGCTTGTTGGAATCATGTCAGTTTATCGTATGTGTGCTGATAAACACAATTCTCCTCGAATCTCGCTTAAGTACTGTATCAACATTTTAAATTCGTAATAACAGATTTCAGATACATGCATATCACACAGGAAAATAAGTTTCATGTTTCTGAATTTCAAAATTGCTCTGGAAGAAATTAAAATACGAAAAACAGAATTATAATTTCTCTTTGCAGAAGCAAAGCATGCAAAACATTATTAGCACATTTCCAGATAATTTTATCTTAAACCTAAAATGTGTTTTCAAACCAAGACTCGGCTTAAATTCATTATGTTCAAATATTTACGACGTCCCAAGCGTAGCAGAGCTTGAGGTTCTCAAGGAACTCACTCAAGATATGTTCCTAATTTGCCTTTCAAATACTTTGAAACACAGAAGTATTCTGGAGAGCGGCTTTGACTGTGAAAATACGCAAAGAGGCTAGTGTTACGTGCAAACTATCTCGCCAAGAAGGCAACTTACTGTTGAGAAATTCCGTCCGCGTAATCGCCGAAACACACTCCCCTAGGGACCCGGCGGTATTACCCTCCCTATCTCCAACATTCTTACAGTTTAATGTATGCAAACGCATTTTGTTTCAAAGCCTAGCTCCCTCAAGGATGGTGTTACTCGAGAGCCCTCCAGCGTTGTTCACCTCACCACCGCCGACCGAAGTTTTTCCCAGCCCGTGTGTCACAACATGCTCTTTGATCTTCACAAATGCGAATATAATGTCGGAACCAGTTAAGAACATTCCTTTTTTTCCCTTTATCTGCCAGTACACCCGCGAGTTTTTTCTACTTCTATTCCTTAATATTTTCGCATATATTTCTCTAGGGTTTTTTTTGTGAATGCAAACAATATGTATAATATAATGGACCAAGATACAGGCTTGCCTAGTTTGGGGCCGATGTAAAATCTCTGTACTTAATCTTTTTGCAATAAAGTTTTATTATCAACAGGAAGGGGCTCATTTTAAGCATATGATAAATTGATTAATTTTGTATTAAAAATGTAAAAAAAAATTAAACCATTTTGTCTTTTCCTAATCTGACTATTGAATATATGTACCTATTTGTTTATGAAATGAAATACAGATTGAGGCGTTATATTTTCAAATTTGACCGTTTCCCTGAGCCCGTAACAATAAAGATTACACAGTGAATTATGAAAGACTTCCATAAAGTAGTATGAGGAATAATTCATAAAAGGGATTCGTTTCAACGTGTCAGTTCTGTAACGAGGTTCAATATATCACAGGCATATTAAAGTCAAGTTAAGCTCTCAAAGTTGGCGTCATCAATCGGGGTAGTGGTAAAAATAGATATATCCCCAATGATGAGGGATTATTTGACGACAAAGTATCAACAGTAACATGTGGTGTCATCTCAGAAATAGAATGCGTCACCATCTCAGCGATGTCACACGTGGCGTGCTCAAAAACAGATCGTTTCCTTTAAAAAGTTAATTTGGCACTTTTTGTCGCAAGACAGTTACAAAAAAGCGTCACTTTTTTCGACGTTAAGGGGCATATGTTTCTATTACTAATAATGTCGAGGTGTAACGGCCCAGTAATGTGACTCTTATTTTCCGATACGGCGGTGTTCGTGGTAAAGTATCATCGGAAATAACGGATACTTTTTTTAATGTTTAGTATTCATATCCCGACATTTTTGTACTTTGAAACTTTTCAATATTAATCAACATTTTTGCTTTTAATTAGATCGACATATGAAACCGTCTGTTTCGTGTCTTTTTTGCTACCTTAACTGAGTTTTTAATAAGAAACACCGATATTAAAATAGTAAACGACAAAAGAAGGACTGTTTTTCAAGTTTCTCTGAATAAAAGCTTTTCTGTACTTTTCATTCTAGTTGTGCAAAAAAGAAGCATTCGTTCAAAGACAATGATATTTGTCCGAGAATAAATACAGTTGTTACCTAGGCTATAGTTCTCTTATTTACTTACGTTTCTCTTAATAAATAACCAAATGTTTTCCTAGAATGGAGAGAGTATATTAAAGTAAATGAGCATCAAGCTAATACAGTGTCGTTGTATAGCTAAGTCTCATCCCAATTCGTCTTCCTCCCGTTGATGGATGAGACCTCGCCACTTCCCTAATAAATGTAAACAAAACATTTATTTTTTGCCCAACAAACGTTATTAATGAATCGCCCCCGATGATAAGTTTAATTGTTTTGAATACTTCCACTTTGATCTTGATAAAAGGTTCTTGGTAGAACAGTTTTTTGTAGCAAAAATGTCGCGTTATTGACACTCGAGATCTTGTGATGTCACTCCATCCATTATACACCTTTAGAAAGGCCACAAACTAAATTCAACCTTATATGCTAGTAACTAGAAGATACAATAGTCTAGCAAAGTGTTCGGAATACCAGTGTCATATGATCCAAAATCTTTTTTTATTCCACAAAAGTCAGTCACCGTAAAAAAGGAAACGTCCAAAGAATTCCACGTAATAGGAGAAATATTTTAATGAGGATTTAAAAAATAATTAATGCTAATGTGTGAACAGTTGCGTGTTTTCAGGTGAACTGCTGACGAATGCTCGTGTTTCGATATAAAGTAGCAAACGGAAGTATTGTTAAAATTCTTTTGATAAGAATGTTGATTATGACTTTTGTGGTGGAGAAATTATGCGTAAATGGGATTACGAATTCGTCGGAGTATGTCGAAATACGGGTAAGTTGTTTATAGTAAGGCCAGCATTGCACTAGCACAGCATAGCACTTAAATACTAGCTTTGAAATTATATAAAATGATCAACAGAACTAACATTAAAAAAATATAATTAAAATCTCGATTATGATTGTACCTAAATGTAATGCTTGGTCAATCCCTAGCAACAGTGGGATGACACTGGCAGCTCACTCCACGCTCACTTCACCGAAGTGTTCACTTCACGGTGAGATTTTTACAGAATCGACCGGCTGGTCCAGAAGATGATAATTTTAATGACGACTGGATGTCTTCTGGAAAAAATCTACAGGACGGGCAACGAGCTGTTCTATGCTGATAACAACATACCTATTTACTGTAAAGAACAAATACATGATTTGGTTAGTTCGATGTCAAAGGCGAAAAACTTAAAGGTCATTTTATTATAACAATGATGGCGACGGGAAGTAATTTTTTTCCAAAGCTAACAACTCTTCTTGTTTTTGTACAACAAAAGGTAATTTTTTTTTTTTTTTCTATAGTTAATCCGAGAGACAAGATATGAATCCTATAAATACAATTGTAGGTACAGGTTTGTGGGTTACAGTTTAAAGAACTCTTTTGATTCTTCCAGCTCGCACTCGCTATCGCCTATCAATATAATTGCACCTTCGATCGTACGAAATCTGAGCGGTCTGTGAATCATACCACGACACACAATCTTAATCAGTACCAATATGTAGGACTAAACACTAATTGGACCAAATGTCCTTTTATGGGCCTCATCAAAATAATAACCAGATCGAATCGACCACTGAATTGATTCTAGGGAGATGAAGTGAGTAATAAGTTATCGTGAATCATCTGTGCTCTTTTCCTGTGTGAACGTTTAGTTAAGTGCATTTGGGTAAGCATCTATTTGCTTGGTTTCTGTCAAAATATAAGCTCACGCCATTTTTCTTGTAGGTGCCAAAAAACGTCGTTCAGACAACAGCATTTTGTTTTGGCCTATTAGTCGATTCGTACGAATTGACATGCTCGAAACGGGCGAATCGAATCGATCGAGTGTACTTTTCTCTTAACTTTATTGCACAGCATTCAAAACGTGCCAATTGCCTAATACGTATTTCGGGACTTGTCGATTCGCCCACAAATAAATTAACTTCGTGCGAATCGCCTACAGAAAATATTATAATATTCAAAAGTGTCGATTCGCCAACAAATAAATTAACTTCATGCGAATCGCCTACAGAAAATAATATATTATTTAAAAGTGTCGATTCGCCCGTTTCGGGCGAGTATAGGTATTCATGTGAATCGACTCATGAGCCATTTTTTGTTTGGCTTTCGCCATAAACCTCATAGGTATGTTATTACATTTTAAATATTGCAGTTTTGTTTTCGCGAAATTATATTTAGTATCTCTTGATTATAAAGTTCTTTCTTTGTTCGGATCCAACTTTTCCGCCACATTGACAACAATTAGGCCCATGATTCCTGTAATAAAATAGAATATGACAGCAATAGTCGGGATCATAAACGAAGGATTTAATACTTCCAAATTACGACAATTACACCCGGATGTCGCGACCAGATAAACAGATATTGGGCTCTAAAAATACAGCCTACAATAAAAATCTCTATAAATACAGGTACATTTACGATGTACCTACTCACAACTTCAAATTAGGATATCCTGTAGGAATGGACATGGTAACGCATCCGTGATGAGTACGAGGTAAACGTAAGTGCATCTCAAATTGTGCATAATAAAATTAATTAAATTATTGTATATGATGTTCAATTGTAGTAGTACGCACTCTGTGATTTCAAGTGGCTACCTATTACGGTTCAAAAGATACAGCCCTGTGACAGACGGTCAGCGGATCCCGTTGGCACCCTTTGGGTACGGAACCCTAAAAATACTAGAAGCTGGTCCATTAGGTATAGAATAGATAATACTTCAAAAAGTTATCTCTTCAAATCATTCAATCTGTCAAATGTGTTTTTGGAACCAACGCGAATAACTACGGCTACTGCTACATGTATTGATAATGTTTTTTGTTGCTGCGACTATTTAGATAAAGCCATGGCAAATTATCTCCCTTCTGATCACAGCGGTCAAACCGTTACTTTGAGTCCAACACACCAATACAAAAAGTGCAGATTCAAACTAGACCGATAACATCGGGTAACTTAAATTAGTTTAATAGCACTTTATTTAGCAAGTTAAGTGCTCAGGGCCTCATATAAATGATGGTAATATTTTGTATGAAGAATTGTTTTCTTTGGTGCAAACAGAGTTCAACAAAACTTTTAAGAAAATATCTAAAACTATTTGCCCCATGTTTTTATTTAGTGACTGGGAAACTAGGAAAATTAGGGAAAGATTATTTGAACTGTATGACCTTAAGGCGTTTATTGTAACACGGAAAGTTTTAATAAGAATGTTGCTACTTACTCTGAAACTTTTAACAAAAGACATAATAGTGATTACACACTGGACACTTTCCAATATCGTTTTGCTCAGGAATTTGCAACTTTCTTTAACAATATTCCAATTAAAACTACAGAAACTTTCAATTCCTCGCCCTCACTTGCTATTGATTTAAATTTTTCAGCATGTCCTTTGGAATTTAAATTTAAAGCTTTTTTTTTTGAGGGTTGGAAATCATCAAATAACTTCTCCCGCTCTGGGCGGAGTAGGAGGGCGTCTTTGACTCTTACTGACTAAAACCCACCCGTGTTCCTTCAGTTGCCTGTGCCAGGGGCCACGGTAACCGTTTCGGACTTTCGGACACCGTCATTGTTGCTGACATCTCTGTGAGGCGCGTGTGGAACACAACGCGCCGTCGACCCGGGCCTGGTGCTTATCAGACGGCGAGCTGCCTATTGCTCGCTGTCCGCAAGCCCACGCCTACGGTGGCCGGGAATCGGCTTGCGATTACTGACGCCCAGGGCGTCTCCTGCGGCGGCTAGGAGCGTGAGGGCGCGAGTTTTGCCTCTCCCTCATGCGTTCTGCCTCCTCCTTTGCGCGCATTACTGCTTCGCAGAAGGAGGTGACGGCTTCCCGCGCCCTCTCGCTCCGTACCATGGCCTGAACCAGGGCCGGACGCGAGAGATCGCCACCGCCAATCGCCTGCACGAGGACACGGCGGTGCTCTGCCCAAGCCAGGCAGACTTCCGCCGTGTCCTCCGGGCGATCCACACAATGGTGACACCCGGGCGTTTCCTCCCGCCTTATCCGGAACAGGAACCTCCTGAAACAACCGTGTCTGGTGAGGACGTGCGTCAGGCGCAAGGTGAGGACGCCGTGGTGCCTCTCTAGCCACTCCTCAAAGAGCGGACTTATCGCGGCAACTGTGGCGTGCCCAGCGCCGGGTTGCGACAGTCACACTCTCCATGCCGCCCTGAGAAAACACGTATCAACCCTGTGGTCGTGTGGTGGTGTGTGTGTGTTGTGTGTGCATTAAGGCAACTTAAGATCAAAATGACCGAAGATCTGTGGGGCATAATGTCTACTAAAGATTGTCAATCTATTATTGAGACAATTGCACCCTATTTAGTTAAATATTTGTGTGTAGATCAAGGGGTATCCCCGAACATTACTGCTTCGCAGAAGGAGGTGACGGCTTCCCAAGCCCTCTCGCTCCGTACCATGGCCTGGACCAAGGCCGGACGCGAGAGATCGCCACCGCCAATCGCCTCCACGAGGACACGGCGTTGCTCCGCCCAAGCCGGGCAGACCTCCACCGTATGCTCCACCGTGTCCTCCGGGCGATCCACACAATGGTGACACCCGGGCGTTTCCTCCCGCCTTATCCGGAACAGGAACCTCCCGAAACAACCGTGTCCGGTGAGGACCTGCGTCAGGCGGAAGGTGAGGACGCCGTGGCGCCTCTCTAGCCACTCCTCAAAGAGGGGACTTATCGCCGCAATTGTGGCGTGCCCAGCGCTGGGTTGCGACAATCGCACTCTCCATGCCGCCCTGAGATCCCGCCGGAGCTCTGTCCGCTGTACCGTGATTTCTCGCGGCAGCGGAGCTACGCCCCGGCGTTTCGCCTCCTCGCGCCACTCCCAAACGTGCGCGAGGACTTTTGCCTCCAGATCCCATGGCGGTAATCCGGCAAGGAGGCTCGCCGCCTCACCGGAGACCGTACGGTATCCCCGGACCAGCCGGATGGCCATGACCCTTTGGGGCGCATTCAACCAGCGGGCGCCCACACCGGTGCCCCGTAAAGGGCCATGGACCGCACGACCCCCGCGTAGAGCCTCCGGCAGGAGGCGTTTGGCCCCCCTAGATTGGGCAGGAGCCGCTTTAAGGCAGCCCCGGCCCTTTCCAGTCTGGGAGCCAAACGTCGGAAATGCTCCACGAAGTTCCACCGGCTGTCGAGGACGAGTCCCAGGTACTTCATCGTCGACTCGACGCCGATGTGAACCCCTCCTACCGTTATTTGGGAACCCGACGGTGGCGTGTTCCGAGGACCATGAAAACACATGGCCTCGGACTTGTGCAGGGCCACCTCGAGTCCCAATTGCCGGATCCTCTCGACGATTGTCGCAACCCCGCGTGTCGCTAGTTCGGCCGCCGCCTGGTGCGACCTCGCCTGCGCTAGGACTAGCGTGTCGTCAGCGTAACAAACCACGCTGACGCCGCTGGGGAGGTCGGCGCGCAGCACCCAGTCGTAGCCGATATCCCACAGATGCGGCCCCAGGACCGATCCCTGTGGGACACCGCACGACATCTCTTGCCGGTTCCACACTCCCTGGTGACCGGGGTAGATGACGGCCCTGTCCGTCAAATAGGCCTCGACCACACGACAGAGGTAGGTCGGCATCCGGTGATACCGGAGTGCCTCCCTGATGCAACTCCAGGGCAGGGTATTGAAGGCATTGGCGATGTCTAGAGACACCGCCAAGACGACCCCACCCCGGGCCACAGCATCCCCCGTCGTGAGGGCCCGCACGCGCATGATGGCGTCCACCGTAGAGCGCCCCCTGCGGAAGCCAAACTGGCTCTCCGCCAAATCCGGCCCCACCCGCACCAGCCGCCCGACGAGGCGGTTTGCAATGACTCTCTCAAAGAGCTTGCCCACCTCGTCGAGCAGCACGATGGGCCGGTAAGCGGACGGAGAGTCCGCTGGGCGCCCCGGCTTCTTGATGAGGACCAGTTTCCCCGTCTTCCAACGAAGTGGGAACTGGCCCCTCTCCATGCATGCGCTTAGGAGCCCCCTTAGTCGAGGCCCGAGAGCCTCCGAGGCCAGGACCCAGGCTTTCCCAGGTAAGCCGTCGGGTCCTGGGGCGGTATTTTTAGCACTCAGCCTACGTACCGCCACTCGCAGCTCTACCTCGGTCACCTCCGGAGCATCGTCGTCGTCGTCGGCGGTGTGGTCCGCATTCAGCACCGCAGTAGGCGGAGCCATGGGCGGGGAGATATGGTCCCCTCTAGAAGGGAACAGAGTGCTCACCACGTCCTCCACGAGCTGGGGCCGGAGACTCTGCGTCAGCGGGGGAGCCCATGGGCGGAGCTTCTCACGCACCAATTTGTAGGGGCGTCCCCACGGGTCCCTGTTCAGAGTCTCCAGCGACTCCTCGCGGGCCAGTCCCTTGGCCCGCAGGATCTCCGCTTGGAGGGCGGTCTTCGCCGCTCTGTACCCCTCGTACAGCTCCGCCTGAATGGCTTCCGTATCCGGAGGGCGAATACGGAGCCTGCGGTGCCTGGTGTACCGGCGTCGCGCAGCGACGCACGCACTGCGTAAAGTCGTCAACTCTGGCGACCACCAGCACACCTGGCGCTGAGCGCGTCCGGGCTGGGCCCGGGGCATTGCCACGTCACATATTTCGGACATGGCCTCCCGGAACCACTCCGCCTCGACGTTGATGTCAGCAGGCCTGTCCGGTGATGACACCCAGGCCTGCACGATCGAGGCTTCCAGGAGGAGCTCCCGGTCCAGCTGCTTCAGCGCCCACCGTGGACCACTCGGGGCCTGTCGGACCAGCGCGCTCGAGGTCTGGGCGGAGACGTCAAACCGGATGTACCGGTGGTCGGAATAGGTCTCCACCCCCTCTTTGACGCGCCAGTCAAGGACACGCGGTGACAGAGCGGGGCTGGCGAACGAGATGTCCACCACCGATTCACCCCGCATCCGCACACACGTGGGGACAGAACCCCGATTTAGGACGACCAGGCCTGTCTCCAGAGCCCAGTCCTCCACCATCCTGCCCCGTGTGTCCGTATACCGGGAACCCCAAGCCACATTCTTGGCATTGAAATCCCCGAGGACGAGCACGGGGAGGGAACGGAACCCGACGACGACGACTTTTAACTCCGCAAGGGAGTTGTGGAACTCGGCAAGAGTTCGGTTCGGGGAGAAGTATACCCCTACCACTACAATCTCCCCGAACCGTGCTGCCACGCAACCCCGTCCCCTCGTGACTGCCTCGAGGGACGGAGTACCGGCGGCGGCCGACGAAATTAGGGTCACTGAGCCGCTCAGGTCCTCCACCCAGTCATCCCTGGGCGGGACAAAGTACGGCTCAGCGACCACGGCGATGTTAATTGACCACTGCGCCATGCTCTGGAGCAACAGATCCTGAGCAGAGGCGCAGTGGTTGATGTTCGCCTGGAGGAGGCGTAATGGGGCCGTTATTGGCACTCCATGTCAGCCTCCTCCCGAGCCCTCTGTGAGGGCCCCGCCGCAGTGGTGACGGCGGCGACGACGACGGTCGAGGCGGCAGCGGCAACGGCAGTGGCGGCGGCTGCGGCAGTGACGGCGGTGGCGGAGGGCTTGCCCCTGCCCCTGGCTCTGGCGGGTGGAGCGCAGGCCTTGCTCCCCATCCGGTGATCGGCTGGCTTGCCAGCTGCCGCACATACGGTGCAGTGCGGCGCGGCATTACAAGACCCGGCCTTGTGACCGGGCTGACCACAGCGGAAGCAGTGGTGGCTGCGGTCCACCTCCGAGGTGCATTTAGCTCCCACGTGGTTGCCCACCTGGCAGCGGAAGCACCTCAGAGGTCTGGGTTCCAGCAGTTTCACCTGCGCGGAAACCCAGCCCACCAGTAGCCTACGGCCCTCGGCTATTTTTTTGGCCGCCGACACGGGGCAGCTCACCGTAACGGCTCGCATCCCCTTGAAGTCAGGACCGATGGTGCCTGTCCTCACCTGCTCGGCAGAGCACCCTCCAGTCCTAACGACGGCGGCCACCACCTCTCCCTCCGTCACCGAGTCGTCCAGGCCCAGGATGCGCATGTCAGCGCACTTGGTGGGCCTGGACACTCGGGCCTCGTCCGCATTTAAGGACGCCCTAAGCCTTTCGGCCAGAGCGTCAGCGGCCGGGCCGCTGGCCGCACCGGGGATCTCGAGCATCCGGGCCCCAGTCGCCGTGAGCCTCACCCGGATGCCTTCGGTGGCGCCGATCTCCTCGAGGCTCACCGCCTTCCAAACTTACCTACCTAATGGATTATTAGGTCTCACAAATAGTATGTGCCTACGTGTACCATCGTAATGTTAAGAATTTGTGGTTTCACGAATGCATGTAGCGAAGTCGGAGGTTAGTAGGAGATAAACAACTATTTACTCTTTTTAAAAACAACGTATTCCTGGTGTAGGTACTTAGGTATAAGCTAGGACACCAAGGTTTTCCCAAAAACAGATATCAATCATCCGTTTTAAGTCTAAGTGTTTCTTCCCTGTAAAATAGAATGAAGATTGAAATAGCTGTCTATTGAAGACTACATACGCAGTTATTTTTGAATATCTGTATAATGAAGACCTTAATAAAATAAAAATAAATACATAAAATAAAAATAAAATTTATTGTGTCAAATAATTGGTTTACAAATTGTTGTGTTCGGAATCTTCTTTTAGACAAATAATGCCTGTATCTAGTAGAAGACTCCGCCCCTCCCTATTTTGTATAGCGTGACAATTAACACAATATTTTTAAAAATGTAAAAGAAATTAAAAAATAAAAAATAATCAAAGAGTATACTTAAAGATTGTGAGTGTGCGTGTGTGTGTTGTGTGTGTCTGTGAGTATGTGAATAATTCCGTGTTATAACAATGCTTCTGTGTCTTCATACGTAAGTGGTTTTATCCACTTAACTAGTGTTTCTTTACAGTCATATTTATTTTTCGAGTGTATATTTATCTTTTTATTTATTCTATTATACAATTGAGCTGATCGTTTACGATATTGATTACATGCAAATTTGGTCTTAGTTGAAGGTATATCTGCTATGCTGAAATTCCTTCTTTTCGAGGTAATACCCACATTAAGGGGCAAAGACTTATGCTTTTTTAATATTGTTTGGAACACAGTTATTTCTGAACTTAGGTGTTTTTACAATGTTTTTTAACTTGAATACAACCTACTTTCTCATAGAATCAACAAAACGAGGAAAAAACACACCGAGGTCACAGGACCACATCAATTATCGTAACAAATCATGTACAAAACGATACACGCTTTTCCTTCGTATAGATATTAAAGCTGCTTATTCACTAGACGACCAATTGTTGGGCAACAGGTCGACCGCAACGTCGCGCCACTGTTGAGCGACTCACGTTGGTAACTTATGAAAACTACTAGAGATATACAAGGTGTAACAGAATAAACGCAAGTCCTGAAAGTAGTTTGCTCATAATTGACTACTGAATCGATTTCAGTAACTATTAATATAGGTTTTTTTTTAAATTATCTATTTTGCAATACTTACCGCCGATTGAGCCAAAGAAAATTAGATCTTATTTCAAAGCATTAAGACTTAATTTTAAATGCACAAAGTAACGCTAGCGTCAACACAATTTTCTTAATTAGAATAGTTAGCTTTGAAAAAAAATTGTTTTGGTCATTATATTATGCTTTTAACTCATTTCTCTAATTATTGGGGTGTATGTGGTCTTGCGTTAATTATGTCACACGTTGTATATCCTTCTATTTTTTTTTTCAGGCGCATGATAGTAAAGATAGTCACCCACCTACCTACGAGTTTAAGATCAGCCAAAGGTAAGCTTTAGGCGGGTAAAGATTTTTTTGTAAAGACAGCAATTTTTTTTTTTTTTTTTTTAGGATGGGAAATTATCAAATCAGCGGTACCCCTTTCGGATGATCCCGCTTTCCCGGCAGGCTTGGGCCCTAGTGGGCCCCCTCTTCGATGCTGACATCTCTTTGAGGCGCGCGTGGAACACGTACGCGCCGTCCAGCACGGGCCTGGCCCTGATCGGACGGTGAGCTACCCATTACTCACCGCCCGCAGGCCCGCGCCTACGGTGGCCGGGAGTCGTCACGCGGCTCCCGACGCCCGGAGCGTCCACCGCGGTGGCTTGGACGGGAGACTCTCTCCCTCTCCCGTCCCGCCACCTCCTTCGCTAGCATGACTGCTTCGCAGAAGGAGGTGACTGCCTCCCACTCCCCCTCGCCCCGGACCATGGCTTGAACCAGGGCCGGGCGTGAGAGGTCGCCGCCGCTGCTGATCGCCTCTACGAGGACACGGCGGTGCTCCGCCCATGCAGGGCAGGCCCCCACCGTATGCTCCACCGTGTCCTCGGGGCGATCATCGCAGTGGTGACACCCGGGCGTTTCCTCCCGCCTGATGATGTGCAGGAACCTCCCGAAACATCCGTGTCCGGTGAGGACCTGCGTCAGGCGGTAGGTGAGGACGCCGTGGCGCCTCTCTAGCCACTCCTCAAAGAGGGGTCTTACCGCCGCTATCGTGGCGTGCCCTTGTAAAGACAGCTTACGTTTACTTACAGACTTCTTCTTCGAAAATAGTTATCGTATTTCTTAATAGTTAATGAAATATTAAAAAAATATCTATTTAAAATGTCTAACAACACTACACATAATATCTATTTTAATAGTTATTTAATAATAATAAAGCAAGAGCGCTGGTCGGTTGGCACGGTACGCCAGCATTAATGACATCATCCCTCGGGGTTTTATCACCACCGGGGTGCCAGCTATTTTAGAACCCAATGGCTTAGCTCGCGGCGATGGGAAGAGGCCAGACGGAATGACCATAATGCCTTGGAAGTTCGGCAGGCATTTGGTGTGGGTGTTGACATCCTCGCACCATCCCATCCTCCAAGCTCGACGGGCTGTGCTGGGATGGCTGCTGCAAAAACAGAAAACCTCAAACGGCGCAAATATAAAAATCTTATTGGGAGCTATAAGTTTGAGCCAATTGGGATTGAAACTCTAAGGCCGTAGGGTTCGAGTGCTCATCGAGTATGTCGGGCCATCACCAATGTTTTGATGTCCAACGAGCCCTTCCCTTTTTTAGCCTTTAGAAATACAGGGTTACTTGTATTTCGACGTATATCCACCAGGAGCTGATAGGGAGGCCAAAATGTAACAAATTGATTGACAATACAATAATATTTTTAGGATGCTGTTGGGACTGCCGCAATGGTGCAGCGCTTCTGCTATGTGTGCGCAAAACCGAACTGACGGCTTCCACGCCGTCATTCGTAAGAAAACCGCGTCGTTGTTGTCAAGGTTGCGGGCGAGTGGCAACAGCATTCTAAAAACTATGGCGGAGAGTATGGACCCTCCGATTATTAAAAGTTTTGTGAGAAGGACAATCACTGAACATTAATCTGGGGATGTCCTTTTCACAATACTATTTACTCTATATTCTCTATTGTATTTCAGCTACTAACACTAGAAATAAGTTATTTTGTATTGCTTACTAACACGATGGATCACTGTTGTCCGAAAAATAAAGAATATAATAATAATTCCAAACATAAAAAAATATAAAAAAAAACCACATAATGAATAGTTACTATTAAAAAATGATATTGTAGCTGGCACTTCAATTAAGCTATGATGATAATTAAAAGTACCTACCTAATTCAACAAAATAATTATAATGATGAAAAATAGAGGGTTTAGTTATTTTTACGATTGATGTCATAGTATTTTTTTAAACGAGAGGACGTTTTTTGCAGCGTAAAAAGAAAATATTCGTAAGATTTTATTCTTAAATCGCTAATCATTTCACACGCACTTAGGTCACATTTGCTGGGGAGCTCGGAAGCGTCGCACGAGTATTAGGAACCTGTAGAGTTCAATTAATTCGGTGCCTAACGGTTTCACGGTATTGTGATTTATTTTCTATTCTGTTATTTTCTAAATAAATACTTCTAGCGAGATTTACTTTCCTCAAAAAAAAAAAAAAATATACTCCTGATCCTCCTTGCTCTTCTGATAAGAGTACATAATATATTAGTGAGTTAGGTGACAGCAATAACCCTGGACAGTTGGTAAGTGAGCACCAACATAATTGTTGCCCAACTATCGCTTACTGTACAAGCAGCTTTACATCCACACACTAACATCTTCTCAATCTTTGCTAAGGGAACAAGCAAAGTTTACGGTTGATGTATTCTGTTTTACGATCTCCTTTGTTTTCGTTATACGCATGAAGTGAGGGCATTCAAAGATGTGAGGAAACAATTATTGATGTTCTATTTATGATGAAACAGAAAATTCGGTTATCAATGTTGTTTGTTTCTTTTTCATCTTCTTTATGACTCGTTACTGGAAGGACTTAAAATTTCCTAACAGTGCTTATTGAAAACTGAAAATTGGGAATATACAGATAAGGACTGCTCAAAACTCTCTCTCTCACCGAGAGTAGGCCTGTGTCCCAGCTGTGGGAACATTCTAGGCTGATTATGATGACTGCTCAAAACTGAGGCAAATACCGCGCGGGACGTGGTATACAAAAAACTGCCGTTTGATGGCGCGACCACGCGTTCGTGCGACGTTCGCTAAGGATTATAAGGACACCACCTTAAAATAATAAGGACCTTTAACCCTTAAAATAATAAGGAATAAGGTTTGAACACCTACAATTCAAGGTACCTACGTTGAAATAATCAGCAGCGAACAATTTAGTCCCGTGTCCCGCGCGGGATTCCCCGGATTTTCACCAGAGATTTATTCTGCATTCTCACATTGTTCTGCATGTTGTTAGTCAATTAAGGTTAAATTCTGTACTGTTGCGCATTTTGAGACTTACAACTTCCTGTGTCATGACTAAGCTACGTTCGGTGCACTCTTAGCACGGATTTCACGAAACTGAACGCGATTGTCACATCTAAACTGCGTTCAAGAGCTGTCAGTGTCAACATTCCACAACAATGATGACACTGACAGCTCTTGAACGCAGCTTAGATGTGCTGATCGCGTTCAGTTTCGTTGGTGAAATTGGCACTTAGCAGTCAGTTCAGCTACCAACTGTTTACCGGTTAATATTTCGACCACAGATGCCAAGACGAATGAAGAACGTCTTTCTTTGTGATAAAATTTTACTAACTATAACTTTAAATAAGGCAATAAACCCTCGCGTTAAATAATGCTCAGTTGTAACTGCACATCTTCTTTATTATGCTCTTAAAAAGAGCCATACTAAAATACACCTAATAAAATAAGCGCGATAATACAAATGAGTCCGTCTCCTTATAAAGAAGAAAACTTACCGTCTCAAGCCAGTTCAGAGCAAACACGACTTTATCAACCAAAAAAGACAGTCCAGATTATGATGGCCGCTGGTTGGCTCAGCGAAATTTGCATATCATAAATGTAATATTTAGCTCCCAACTTGCTAATTAGAAGTCGTCTTTTGGTACCGTCGGCAGAAATAGATCGTGTAAAAGTTTTTTTTTTTGTAACACCGTAAGCCTATTTATACGGTAACTGTAGAACAGGGTATAAAGTTGGGATGTTCTCATGTAAGTTATTTTTGTACTAATGCAATAAGATGTAAGCATTATTGACAAAAAAAAACTGAATCAACATATTTGCCAACATACAATCATATTATTTAAAAAATTCTTCCAAAAACAAGTGTGAAAATATCACAAATTATAGAAAATATCATAAATAGCGTTTTTATAAGTCATATTTTCAATTTTATGATGAAACATCCATACCGACACACCTTCCCAAAAAAACAAAGGAAGAAAATCTTATTATAATGACAGCTGACGACGACTGGAGCCGAGTATACGCGATTCAGCGTCACCGACGCGAGCGTGACGGCTCAGGAAATCTAAGCCCCAAGCACGAAATCCGTAGTTTCGGTCAAAGTTACGGGCGTTTCCTACTCCACATTACCTACGGACGAAAGATTGGTGTGAGCCCGGAACTAAGGAAGAATGACAACACGATTTGGCAGTTATCCTTACCTAATTAAAAAGTTAATTAATATGGGTATAGGCTGATGATGATGATGATGAGGATTCATCCCGGAGTATCGAGTTACTTTCGGACGGGCCCGTACCTTCGTTGACGGACTTAGAGAGTGGGCTCCCTGTTTCGTTCACCGTTCAGAAAGAGCGCAAAGTGCGCCCAAAGACGTTTTCACTTCAAAAACCCTCAACATTTCCCTATGGGTAGCGTTTTTGCAAACGTCACTTTATCAAGGTAAGGAAGCCAGTTCGTGTCCCGGGTTTAATTAGTAGCGAGTTGTTATTATTGTTACGGCAAATGTAGGTACCCATTAAAATTACTCAGCACCTTATCACTTGGAACGAATTTCAGTGCTTTGAGTTTGAACCGCTTCGTTTCGTACGTAGTCAAGCTAAGTAACTATCTTTTTATTATGAGTAGGTTTTGTTGAGGAGCATAAGATGAATGTTCACTTTTGTGAATGTGGAACTAACATTTAAGGAAAGAAAGAAAAAAAATATTGTATTTGGGACACGGACAGGAAATACAAACAATAAAAAAAGAACATTAAATATAGGTAACAAAATCATGAAAACCGTAAAAGAAGATCATTCATGCTTTTAAGTTTTTCGACAATTATTTTATCTTACAAAATAAAGAAAACAACAAAAATTAAAGAGAAGACCAGTGCGAGGCCCAAAAGGCTCCTATCTCAGCATGATGCTGCGATATATGTACGACATATGTAACGAGGAAGTCAGCGAAGGGAGGGGACAAACCGACAAAAATAGAAATACGACAAGAGGATGGACAGTAGTCTGTGTGGCAGAGGCCTTCTGAAAGTCGCACTGCGTTGATGCACATCACATTTTGCAAGTGTCGTATTAAGATGTATCAATACTTTAAACGCCATCATCATTCCAGTGCCAGAGAGAGACCGACCTATACATGACCGATAGCACCATCTCTTGGCGTACTTCATAAAACGACCTGTGATTTTCTTTCAAACACGCAAGCAGCTATTTTATGCTGTCCAATAAGCCTTAAAACTAATTAATCAAGTCCTGAAAATAAGAGAAAAAATTCATGTTCACCCTACGTACCTAAAAACCTACTAATACCTCTACGGATTTTAATTCTACGAACAACCCACTAGGAAGATAAAATATTCTGTAGGGTAACTAAGTATGCTTAAAAACAGGTTTAGTTCCGTCATATTTACATAGAAGACTAGTGTAAACGGAGCTCAGCATTAATTATGTAAAAGTCCTCAGAATATTATGTGGAAACTTAACAAACTTACGTTTTCATGCCGTTTTTTTAGAAAGTTTGTTTTTTAGCGTGATAGCTGTTGCCCGCGACTTCGTCTGCTATCGAGGATGAAAAGTAGCCTATGTCCTTATCCAGGTCGTGGTCTATCTGTGTGCCAAATTTCATCCAAATCCAATAAGCCATTTTAGCGTGAAAGCGTTACAAACAAACAAAGTCACTTTTGCATTTACGCTTAAGATTAAGTTAAGATTTTGAGTTCAATAAAAATTTGTTACCTCCACTTACACTTAATTTCACTATATTTATTTTTTATTATGGTATATCGACTAATAAAACATCAAGCACTGCATTATGCTCAGTGGAAGCCTTCTTTTAACAGTCACGACGACGTGCAGCCAACTGTTTCTACTCTGTGCTCGTAGTTATAGGTAATATCTTTATTGTGTTGTAGGTAGATTGGTACTAAGTATCGTTTATTCGAGTCAACTGAACTTTTTGTAAGCACATGTTTTGTTTGTGGTTAAAGATACTTCATTCTCATAAAGAAATTTACGTTTCACTTAACTGAGAACAGATTAAGTTTCTAGGTAAAACATAGATAGCATGCATTCGGCATTCAGACTTAAAATAAAAATATAGACAATTACAAGTTTTTTTTAAGTTATCCTGATAGGTACAACAGGTTGTAAAATATACTTAATTATTACTAACTATTACTTAATAATGTGCTTAAATATGTAGTAGAACCGATTTACTCAATTAATTGAGGGTACCCCGATAAATTACGATTCATAAACCATACAAATCTACAAAATGTTTCTGTGACGATAAACCAAGTTTTCATTCTTCTTTCTTTCAAATTTATGCAACAAAACAAAAGGCGGTTTGAACACTGAACTACAATCAATTAGCACAGGCAATTGAAGGAACATGGGTGGGTTTTGGCATGTAAGAGCCTGACACGCCCTCCCGCTCTACCCAAAGCGGAAGAAGTTATTTGATGATTACCCAAAAAAAGGTAGGTGTTGTCTCTGGTTGCTATAATGGTAGAGAAATGACAATGTAGGTGCGTTTTTAGTTAAGTCAATCATGCAATGCGGCAACGGGCTCAAAATTCACGACCCTTCTCTTCATTGTCCATTCGCGGGCACATCCCTCAAAAGCCTCAAGTATTATAACCCTAACATAAACAACCCAAAACTATTATCTTATAGTGACATTAACAATTCTCGTCTAAAAACCTCAAGGGGTAACCGTCTTGGTCTAATCCTGGGTAGGTACTAAACTATTAATTAATCAAAAGTATGTCCGCGGTCCCGTCACGTTCCAATGAGGTCCAAAGTTTTGGACCCTTTGAGGTCTGCCCTAATGTTGTTTACATTGTCGTTAATTAAATGGGGCCCGGATGTGTAATTACCTCTTTAGAGGGGCTGACAAACAAAGATTCTATGTAAGATACGAGTTGTTCTTGGAAAAGTAAAGTTTTAGTTCTTGTTGCATTGAGCGGTGTGGCTTGCAATGGGGTTTTTATTCGTAGGTTTGAGAGAGTATGTTAAGAGCACTTACAGTAAATTTTCGTTATAAGTCAAAGCGGAACTCAATAACTAATATAATTGAGTAGGTACTTACCTATTATAAAAAAAAACCCGAACTGTCATAGGTACCTATTATCTAGTAGGTACCTACTTATCTAATTATTTTGTTGATGGCATGCGACAAGACTTTCAATTCAAATATTAGTTCACTTTGCCATTAGGTTTAGTATAGTACCCGATTGTACCCGCCTACTTCTAGTATGGCAATAAGTCCACTGTCACTGAAACTATATTATAATAAAAACCCAAAAGAATAACAAAATTATATCGATTTTTCAATCTCCAGATAACTTTCATCATTCTAGAGAATAAAAATAGCGGTCTGACGTATTATTTTCAATACAAAACTTACAAACTGTCAATAATTTAATCCTCAGATAGAACTTATTTAGCGATTGTAAAATTGGCCCTTGGAAGATTAGGTTGTTGGTAAAAGCGCCCTCTGTCTATTATAGGAAACAACACCTCAATGAATGCAAGCTACAGGTACTGCCATCTGTTAAAGTTTGCATGTAGCAAGACGAACCAAACCGCTCTAGAAACGTCATAGCAACAGTTGCAGCGAAAACGTTCTTCTTGCTTAAAACAGATGGCGTGATTACTAAATCAATTAAAATATATTTTTTAAATAATATTATAGTATAGTTTAGTATTTAAGTATACATGTTAATTATTTTTATTTAGGTATATTTAATATTTTAGCTTTAGACTTCACACATTCATATTTTTCTCTTCTTGTTCTCACGCACTATTGTCTACGTTTCTTTTTTACTTCTCCTTTCGCAGGTCTGCTGGAAGAAATTTCTTAAGAAATAAGCAGTAGGTACCTTTGTACTCAATTTATAATTATGTCATATCTCTTGTATTTTATTGTGTGTACATAAATAATAAATAAATAAAATAAATAAATAGTCGTTTTTCACCAATCGGTAATAATTATACTGTAATTTTAACTTTTTTTTTGGTAATAAAATCCCTTTTACCGTGAGGAGGCTTGTGTTCCAGCAGTGGAAACATTATAGGCAGAATTACATGTGATGTTACATGGACTGGAGGTGATTTAATAATTTGATTGAAACGCAAATCATAATAAAAAAAACATAATTATGTTATTTAAATAATCATATCTTAGAAATGATTATGTTTTCAAATAGGTATTCAATAATTTTTATGTGATGTGAATTTAATGTTTTGGTTTTGTTATTCCTTCCGCCATCTAGTTAACTTAGTAAACATCTGAACGGTCGTTGCCTACACAGGGCCATCTTTCAGAACTGGCGTCTAACAAAAGGAACTAAACAGGTAACAGCGTCGGACTAGTTGCTTCTCATTTTCAAATGTAAAAGATACACATATAATTCAACAGATGTCACTTTCTCAAGTTAAAAAAATATCACAACTCAATAATTATTGCGCGTAACGTGACTGTCCCGTTGGTCGCAAGAGATACTACTGAGCATGAGGTCCTAGGGTCGAATCCCTGGTCGGGAAAAGTGATAATGGGTAGCAGACCGGAGTCTGGATTTGTGCCCGGTTGATGGCAATAGGCTCGCCCCCTATTACATGTGACTTAATTGGTGATATGTGGGTGTACCTACTATAGGTACACCTCTGCCCAACTTTTAGGGGAAAAAAGGCATGTTCTTGTTATGTATGTTATTATTGTGTGTCTACTTACTTCTTACATTAATTTGTGTGAATGTTTTTGTTAAGGAATTTTCTGATAAAGATGCATGTGTTATAAATGTAAAGTCGCTTTAATATTATATTTACAAAAACTTCTGATACATAAACTATCTAACTATTAAAATTAAAATATAATAACATAAACTATCAAACTATTAAAATTAAAATATAATAACCTAAAGTTACTAAGGGCTGATTTTTCAATAGTCAGATATCTTTTATCTGAGGAATAAATATTGTGGTTTGACAGCTTTTGTATGGAAAATATGTCAAACTGTCAAATTTATTCTCCAGATAAAAGTTATCTGACTATTGAAAAATCAGCCCTTATTTGTCTAGAATTTAAGTAAAAAGTATAAATTACTAAAAGTATAGTTACTATTGTTCCAATCAAGCTAATACGTTTTTTCGCATCGGTCAGTAAAAATATTATTTTGGTGTTATTACTACACAAAGTCATACAAAACCCCGACATAACAAAAGTTCACAACACAGCACAAACTTCATTGATCCCATAGTTCCGTGACGGATCGGCTTTTACCGTGAAGATATTTTGTTTGCAGACGACTAAACGATTGTCCGTAATGGGTATGATATAGCTCCCCTACCCCTTTGGGGGTCGGCAGTTAACGCCTCGCCAAAACGTCAGTGGCGATTCGTTATGGAGCACAGAGGCGTATTTAGAGTTTTGTCTCCTTTTTAGTATGTAATAAATAATAATTCTGAAGGTTGCTTTTGCGTATGAGCTCAGACAGGATTTTGTCAGGCCCTGCAGTCTTGACATAGTTAGCAATCATTTTCGGTTGCTAAGTCCTAACAATCCAGATGTAAATGTTAATGTAAATGTTTGGTAGTCTCGACACTCAAATTTATCGGTTGTTACCTACCGGTACCTACTTACCTAAAATACCAGTAACAACCGATAAATTTGAGTGTGGAGACCACCAAATATCGTTACATCTGGATTGTTAGGACTTAGCAACCGAAAACGATTGCTAACTATGTCGAGACTGCAGGGCCTGGTCAGTTATTACTAAAAACTATACGAATAGACCAATTCATAATCATTAATTAAATATTTAATTTAAAAATTTAATTTAAGTCTGCAGCTGTTTCTACGGTCCGGTTAGACTGGAAGCCAGCCCCAACTTAATTGGGGAAATACTAGGCTGATGACGTGAGAAAAGAACTGAATAGTAATGACTCTGCTGAATATGAGGCTCCTAAAATGACTGCAGTCGAAGTTGAATGAAGCTTATAGCCATTATCACCACCATTGGTGGATAATTTGATCGGGGTACCTACTGCTAAACATGAGTATCATAATAAACCGCAGCGAGCAACGATTGAGGCTCAATATCGCTTAAATCATCACGATTGCCAAACTTCTGGGTGACTATCAGCTGCTCACTGACTGTGAAAAATTGCATTAATATAATGTCAACAAATAGGTAATTAATTAGACTGGATCACCTGTACCTAGGGCTACCATTTCTATAGTGTGAAAAGGCCTGACAAAAAGCTGGACTTTTTAACATTTCTTTATTCAGAACACGTTTAACATTTTTATTTTCTAATAAGAAGAAAGAAAGAAAGAATAACACACAGTTCGTGAAACACAGAATACAAATAACAAAATAAAAAGTGAAAATAATGTTATAACAACAATGGTGTGTCTCACGGCGGCTGCGTCAAAAAGAATCATTTCAGCATTAATGCCAGACACATGCTGTCTGACGCTGGTTTTCTAAAGAACCTTTAGGGACAAGTGACGGGGAGTACAGAGAGTTTCGACATAGGTAATAATAAAATCCCATTTAGTCGAAAGTCCGTAGAAACGACATGTCCGGACTAATCCGGACTGATGGCTACCCTACCTAGACCTGAGTCCATACCTGTACCGTGTCGCGTACTGCGTACAGCCCTTTGTAATCTTATTAGATTAGTTAAAGGGTAAAAGCCGATATATAGCCTACATCAATACCTCTTACGTTGGCATCCAGCCTCCATGGAGGGTGATCTCTTTGAGCTAGCATGCTTTGTCAACCCTATTGTAACCCGTATAGGTATTAAACAGGAAATAATTGGGAATTTTGTCCCTTCTGTTTCAATTAAAGTGGGATTATTCAACTAAGAAACTGTTGTCAGCGACGTAGAATAGACATGTAAAACAAGAAAATGTTTTTTAGTTTTTAAAGTCCATATAACATAGAACTTACAGAGAGAGCGCTAAGGCTAGAACTACGAATAATACATTTAAAAAAAAACATACCTAAAATCCTAATCGTACTATTTAAAAGTTATAAAATATTTAGTGTTAAAACACGAATCTCATAGAAGCAGTCTATTAGTATACCCTACACAGAAGAATAGACAAAGATGATATTAAAATAAATCATTCCAAGAATCCCGTTGAATTAAAACGTCATAATAAACGTTCCCGAAAAATATAATTTCCGAGAAAGCCTGCAGCTAATCACGCGCCCATCAAACAAAAACAGCTCACTCCCTTATTTACAATAGGAAAACAATCACAGTGAAATATTATTTTCGGAAGGGCGAAGTAGTTTTTACAGTGATTCCTCTCAATAGATAACACTAATATTTCACGAGAACGGACCGCGTAAATGAATGACAGTAACGATTGATGGGGCTACGCTTGTTATTTGAAAAAGCGAAGGGCCATTTCCACCATTCCGTCGAAGATATATATCATTGGAAACGTCAACAGAGTAGAAAATTAAAGTCAATAAGCGTCGGACGCCCCGTAATAAGCTCTCACCGTCAGACTGTTATGAAACGCCTTTATCAAGAGAGGGTGCAGAAAAAATTGGCCAATTTGTCAACTGCTCAAGTCGGATCGCTAAGTGCCGTTTCATCGGTTCCCACCTTCATCTTTTGAAGATTTCTCTTACCTTTATTTTATTAAAATTCTCTCTGAAGGAATGAAATTGTTTATTTTTAGGTCTCTAATCTGTATTCGAAGTGGAGTAGCGTCTGCGTTGGGCGTTTTGTTAACATACCTGGAGACGTCTGTGTTGGATACACTTCTGCTTTAAACAGATATTTTAAAAGGACATAGGTTTAAATACTAAACATTTAATGAACATTTTGGGCTCTTTTCAATTCAGCAAAAGATACTTTGCAGAGGACGTATCAATAGAAAATTTAAAGTTGAGTTGCTCTTGAGATATCTTTTGCGTTTTCTTTTCATTGTCCTTTTCGTTCTTGCTTAATAAAGTTCTTTTGAATAACTAGTTATTCCTAAAAAGAAGAAAAAGAAGTTACAAATTTACAATATTGAAATGTAAGTGACATTCATTTGACCCTCAATGATTAAGGCACCATATTCCAAATTTTTCTGATAAGATATACAACTCACAAACCTTTACAAAAAATAACCGATTAACAATGTTTAAATAATGAAACAATACCTACTACAAATAAGCAATCTATGCAAGCTGTTATCGTTTTTACAATGCAAATGCAATAAAGAACTTAATATTTAAACAAGCTACGTGAATGTGCATAACGTTGCCTAAACTATTATTTATAGACATCAGATAACAATATCTCGGTACCACAAACTGGGTTTGCAATAAACATCAGAGACGTTTTATGTTTTCGTTCGTTGTTTTTCCACTTTTTATCTGTTATTGCATCCTAGGGCGAAGTTATGGTGTGTCCATGACGGATGTTTATAGAGAAATATCATCGCACGTGCAATAAATGTTACTGTATTCTTTTTAGATACGCTTTTTTCTGCTATTAACTTGCCCTAAGGCGCGAAAGCTCTGTGATAGACGGTAAATAATGAACGATTTTTTTTTAGTAGAACTTTTTTTGCACACGCTCCTTGTTTTATGTGAGGGAAAATAATGCACTAGTCAAATAAACTTTTTAATAAAAAACCACTCAATACATTTACTTACTTAAACCTTAACTAACCCTTGTTTAAAAAAAAACACGAGCCCTCTGTAAAACTTTTTCATTTAAAAATGGCAATAATCTGCACCTCGTTTCAATTTTCGAACACGCCTGCACCTAATAAAAGAACATGAGTGGTGGAATTCTCGAGGCCCTTAAGCTCCCCAGACCTCAAAGAAAGAAGTATTGATAGGCAAAATGTTTTAACGAAATTAATCTATAGGGAGGATGTTATCGTTGACAGGGACCATTATGTTTGGGAACTATAAATACGTACAAATGGCCCTTGGTTTTTTTAATAAAGCGGAGGGCTGAATATTAGTCTAATATCAGGGAGTGCAAACCGATGTTGCCCTAACAGTGTGCAGTCGGTGCATGGAAGTTTTTTATGAAGTTATGGACGAATGGCTGGCAATAGTATGGATACTCCTGTGGTTGATTTTGATCTGGATAAGTATAGCAGGGGGTTACAAGATGTATGATATTTTAGCAGAAATATTAAGGTTGATTTGGTTAATTTGATGCTTATCAAAAGGTACTAATTTCCTTTCAAAGCGTCTCTAAACTTTGTCAAATACTAACATTCCAGCTGAAAAACGTAATTTCTCGTAACAATTTGAAGGAAATAACATTTATTTTTATTTTTAACATGTTTAATCCACAACGAATTAATAATAATAATAATAAACTTTATTTCAGATCAATGTCCATACACAATTACAAAATACACACCCGCAAAAAGAAAAAGATTAAAAAATTTGAGCACGAATAAATGCTTTCAGGATGTTTGAGTCCTGCTTTTCCGCAATAACCTGTAGGATGCTGTTGGTGCTGCTGATGCTTGTTGTTGGTGTTAATCCCTATTGAGCGGCCCACTGCTATAAAATTACAATTTTAATGCAGGCTCATTTATTTATCTTATAAAAGCACACCTACACTAATCCTTACATTCATAAGAAACCCAAGAATGCACCCAGCTCCCCATAACACGGTTAATATTAAAATATAGCATCGAACCCATGCATTTTTTACGGAGGCGTATCAAGGCAAAACATTGGCTTTTCCTGCCCCTAAGAATCACCCCACAAAAATAATACAAGTATTTGTACTCACATTTTTTATGCCGTAGGGTGAATGCTCATTTAAATACGTCATAATGCGCGTTATGTTCTTTGTCCTGTATCGTAAAATATTATTATATGGCTTTTAAATATTATCTCTTTTATATTTTGTCATATTGTTGTTCTTACTCGTACTTTCTGGAGGAAAAGACTTCTGAAATAATCAGCTAATCAATTCACTTTAATCTCCTACAGTCAACAGATTAAACAGCTGCTTTGTTGTCTTCTTCTGTCGTGTAAAATTAGCATAAGTGACAAAATTGGTCAAACACTCTGTAGACCTCATATTAGAATGCACTAGGATGGCATACATCGACGTGCAAACTGAAACCATAAATTCAGTAGGTGCATGATTCTGAGCCCCCTGCGTTGAAACTTTTCGTCAGTTATTTACAAAAAAAAAATGCTGTTCCTTAATATTAACCGCGGTGACGGTGATATTGCACTTTTATAGAAAACAGCAGTTTTTTTTTTTATAACTGACGAATCATTTCTACGCTGGTGGGTCTAGAACACAGTCTGTGGTCTATAACCATGTGCTGAGTTTGCGAGTCGATGTCGCGGCCTGTAATAATAATTAAACTAGCTAGCGAAACTCCGCAGTCGTGATGGGTATCGAAAACAAAAAAATATTGAATTTGATAGTTTT
Organism: Brachylomia viminalis; assembly: GCA_937001585.2. Classification (NCBI taxonomy): domain Eukaryota; kingdom Metazoa; phylum Arthropoda; class Insecta; order Lepidoptera; family Noctuidae; genus Brachylomia; species Brachylomia viminalis. The sequence goes on along the minus strand of OW443310.2, from coordinate 10,260,593 downwards.
TTTTAGGGTCGACCGCAGTTAGTTTAGTCACTTGAAATATCAGTTTAAAAATCTGTTTTTTTTACTGTATAAACTTTGCAGACGTGGGGGTTTCGATATCTAAAGAAGATAAAACATAAAAACTTTTTTTATAAAAAAACCAACCGTATTCAAAAAACACTACAAAGTGAAAAAATAAACATCCGAATTGATAACCTCCTCTTTTTTGAAGTCGGTTAAAAAGAAAACAGATATTCTCAACTCAAACTTCAAGTAACAAAACTACCAGCGGTCGTTGACCCCCAAAAAATACATCAAATTATTTTTTTATGTTATCGTGTTTAGATATCGACACCCATCACGTCTGCAGAGTTTCTCTAGCTAATTTTATTTGACTCTGTATAATTACTAGCGACCTGCCCCTGCTTCGCAGAGTAGGTATAGGTAATACGTAAATACGGGCTGATGTCCGCAACTCCACGTCAATGCACATATTTTGCGTAGGGGTGGGAAAATCGGTATTCGATCCACCCCAGCTCCTCGATGGTGTTACTGACAATCTCACGTAGGGTACCTGGGTTACCGAAGTACTTTCCCTGTATGTAGCGACCACTGGGCTGTTTAGAAGGACATGAACTGCTGTCTCGTCGTCCTCCATGCAGGTCCTGCACAACGGCTGTCTGTGACTCCTATGTCAAAGAGGTGTTTCTTAAATGGCCCGTGGCCAGTTAAAGCTCCTGTAACTGTACGCAGCTTTTGTTTAGTTATTCGAAGAGCCTGTTTCGTGAGGCGGCCATCAATTGTAGGGGTGCTTCCCTAGCCTGCCTGCAATCACCTTGGTCCACCAACAGTTTGATGTTGGTCCCTGGTGCATTTCCTTACCAGAGTTCGTAAGTACCCGAAGGGGAGTGGCACGATGGGTTCAGGTCCCAGTAGTGCCATGCTCGACCCCCTTCTGGCAAGTTTGTCGGCTGCATCATTACCCAGAGAACCGCTGTGTCCTTTCATCCATGGAATGGTTTTATTGAGACTACGTACGTCTTTGAGGCGCTGCTAATAGCACTCGTTATATTAGCCCAGAATCAATTATGTGACTTTCTAGCGCTTGCAGAACCGCCATACTGTCTGAGAGTATGCGGATCGAGTCTTACCATGATGACCGAAGCGGCTAAAGAAATGCCCATGCATTCGGCTTGGAACACTGTTTTATGAACCCCCAATGGTGTGACTATGTGTATGTTGAAGTCCTTCCGAGAAGATTCTAGCGTCTATGCCAGTACCTGTTTTAGGTCTATCCGTGAAGATGCGCAGCTCTGCAGGGCACAACCTCTCGCATCGGCAATTCTCGTGAAGTTGGATTTTGTACATTTTATTTAAGTTAAACTGTTTGGGTAACCGGTCATTTATGGCTTTCGTAATGGCGAGCTCCCCCTGAGATCTAGTGCATTTAGACGTACCGCCCCCTTCGTCGCTTCCTGCTGTATGAACAGGTGGAGCGGTGGAAGTCCCAACATGGCTTCGACTGCTGCAATCGGAGTAGTCCTCATGCAGTCCGTAGTCACCATGCAGGCTAGTAGGCATACGTTGTAGTTTGTCGGAGGCTGTAACTAGCTTGGTGCAGGTTCATAAGACCAAAGGAACTACTCGAGGAAGCTGCCATAGTCCAGTCCTGGATTTGGGAGTCGACGACGGACGGCCCCGTCGACGTCGAAGCGGTGGCGCTGTGGTTTCGCGGGGCGATGACGCAGATCTGCGACGCGTCCATGCCCCGTGTCCGCCAACAGTCCGCAAGGCGCCAGGTGTACTGGTGGACCGACGAGATCACGCGGCTGCGCGTTGAGTGCGTTGCGGCTCGCCGCCAGTACACACGATACCGGAGACGACGTCGACGGGATCACGTCGAGGAAGACGCGCTGTATGAGGTGTACCGCGCGTCCAAGGAGACTCTGTGGCTGGCCATCGGCGACTCTAAGTCGCGTGCCAGGGAAGAGCTGCTGGGGTCCCTAGATCGGGATCCGTGGGGGCGCCCCTACCGTTGGGTACGGGGCAAGTTGCGTCCCTGGGCGCCTCCACTGGTGCAAAGCATGCAACCCCAGTTGCTAGAGGCGGTAGTATCGGCCCTCTTCCCAGAGCGAGCGGGACACGTTCCCCCGGCGATGGCTTCGCCCTCAGCCACAGACTCTTCAGAAGAGGAGAGCACCGATGTCCCCGAGGTGACGCAAGCAGAGACGAGAGCGGCCGTGTCGCGACTCCGGGCTAAGAACACAGCGCCTGGACCCGACGGAGTTCCTGGTCGAGCTCTCGTCCTGGCTCTGAAGGAGCTAGAGCCCCAGCTGAGGGGGCTCTTCACGGCATGTCTCGAGCAGGGTCAGTTTCCCAGTGTGTGAAAGGAGGGGAGGCTGGTCCTGCTCAGGAAGGAGGGGCGCCCAGCGGACTCGCCGTCCGCGTATCGGCCCATAGTGCTGCTCGACGAGGCGGGCAAACTTTTTGAGCGCATTATCGCAGATCGCCTCGTCAGCCACTTGTGCAGGGAGGGGGCGGACCTGGACGACAACCAATTCGGTTTTCGTCGGGGGCGCTCCACCATAGACGCCATCATGCGCGTGAGGACCCTGGCGGAGGAGACGGTGTCCCAGGGTAGGGTGGTGCTGGCGGTGTCTTTAGACATCTCCAACGCATTCAACACCCTACCCTGGAGTTGTATTCGGGAGGCACTGAAATACCATCGCGTGCCTCCCTACCTCCGCCGTACGGTAGGGGCTTATCTGGAGGATAGATGTGTGAGGTGACTTATCGGGGACGTGACGGTGCCGGTCGGCACCTCATGTCGTGCGGTGTTCCACAGGGATCGGTCTTGGGACCGCTCCTGTGGAACATCGGCTATGACTGGGTGCTGAGAGGCGAGCTCCCGTCGGGCGCCGACTTGACGTGTTATGCGGACGACACGCTTGTCGCTGCCCGGGGGAGCTCGTACAGGGAAGCGACGTTGATAGCCACGGCTGCGGTGTCACAGGTGGTGAACCGCATCCGGCGCCTGGGCCTGGAGGTGGCCCTAAACAAGTCGGAGGCCATGGTGTTTCATGGCCCCCGACGTGCGCCGGCGCCGGGATCACACATCGTGGTCAGCGGGGCCCGGATAGCTGTCGAGTCCACCATGAAGTATCTGGGATTGGTGCTCGACAGCCGATGGGGATTCGGGCCCCACTTCCGGCGGCTGGCGCCCAAGCTGATGGGTGCAGTGGGCGCGCTTTCAACGTTGCTTCCTAACTTGGGGGGCCCGAGCGCCGCCTGTAGGCGGTTGTACGTGGGAATCGTGCGGTCCATGGCCCTGTATGGGGCCCCTGTGTGGGCGATGGACATGACGGCCGACACTCTCGCCATTCTGCGCAAACCGCAGAGGGCGATGGCCGTCAGAGTCGTCCGCGGGTACCGCACGATTTCCTACGAGGCGGCTTGCGTCCTGGCCGGATCCCCGCCCTGGGACCTAGAGGCGAAAGTACTCGCGTCATTATATCGATTTCGCGAGGAAGAGCGGGCACGGGGCTCGAGGCCGGTGCAGCGGCAGATCGCGCTGCGCCGAGAGGAGCTCCATCAGGTCTTGGTGGCGGAATGGCGGCTAAGGCTTCTGCGCCCTACCGCCGGCCTCGCTACCGTCGAGGCGATCCGGCCAGTACTCGACGACTGACTCGGGAGAAGGCACGGCTCCCTGTCGTTTAGGGTGACGCAGGTGCTGTCGGGGCACGGCTGCTTCGGCAAGTACCTGTGTCGCATAGGCAGGGAGCCGGACGCTCGGTGCCACCATTGCGTCCATTGCGGGGAGGACACGGCGCAACACACGCTCGCCGAGTGTGTAGCTTGGGAGGAGCAGCGCTGTGTCCTCACAAATGAAGTAGGAGGCGATCTGTCGCTGCCGGCCGTAGTGCGGAGGATGGTCGGTAGCGCAGAGTCGTGGGACGCAGTGGTGTCCTTCTGCGAGGACGTGATGTCGCAGAAGGAAACTGCGGAACGGGAGAGGGAGATCTCGACTCCCTTCCCCGGCCGCAGAAGGCGCACCGGGCGCAGGAGAAGGGCGGACAACGCCCTTTTCCGGCCCCCATGAATGGGTCCAGGGGCGTGGGACTTGGGGAAGTCCTCGCCCCCTATTTGATGGACCCGAGGCGAAGGCGCGCGCGGGTGTCAGCGTGCGCCTCTGAGGCGATGCACGGGGTAGTTAAACACCTCACTACCCCGTGCAGGAGACGAGGCCCAGACAGACCGGGCCAGCACTAGTGTGGGGCTGCGGAAGAATTTCGATTCCCGCGGCCCCGCGCGCACGTGCGAGGAGACACCGGGGTGGTTTTAGCCGGTAAGAGTCCGGCACGCCCCTCCGTCTTTTCCCCAGGCGGAGGTAGTCCATGAGGATTTCCCCCCGTAAAAAAAAAAAAAAAGATTCATAAGACCACGACCCCGTAGGTGATCATGTGGCGGATCACTGAGGTCTACAGCCATAGTATAATTTTAGGGGATAGGCCCCACTTCTTACCTATCATTTTCCTGCACTGCCAGAAGGTTATGCAAGCCCTGTTTAATTTGTTGTTCATATGACTACTCCAGTTTAACTTACTATCTAGAATGAGCCGTACTGTCGAGGTACTTCACTTCGTTGGCCAACTGGAGTTCAGTATTGAACAGTTTTGGTAGGCGGAAAGGGCCTAATGCTGGTTTTTGGATAAACATGAATAGTTCAGTTTTAGTGGGGTTCACTGATATGTCAAATTCCCTGCACCATCTCTCTACGACAGGTAGCGCTTGCTGAGTGAGGTTGCAGATCGTACTCGACACCTTCCCCGAAACAAGAATTGCAAGGTTGTCTGCATACCCTATTGTGTAATAGCGGTTGGTGTTGAGTTTAGTGATGAGTCATTAATCACCAGATTCCATAGAAGGGGAGGCAGCACCCCTCCCTGGGGGCAGACTCTGGCTATCATGGCCAACTGCTGCCCATCCTCAACGCGAACCACTCATTTGCTTAACATGTTTGAAATCCAGTCGGTTAGTACCTGTTCTACTCCATGTCTGGAGAGGACGCTGCTGATGCTGGAAAGTCGGTTTTGCTGAAGGCTCCTTCGATGTCTATGAAAGTGCCCAGGCAGGTGCCTTTCTGATAAATCGCTTCCTCTATCTGGCTGACTACAAGATTCGGAGAAGATTCAAAGAGAGGATTCGGTCCGGTCGACTTACCCGAGCTTTATGCATGTTGGTTACCGTGAAGCGGTATGGTTTTCAGAGCGCCCAGTAGGTATTACGATTTGACAAAACATGGAGATTTCTTTGCTATAATCATATTAAGTAAGTTTTATATTGTATATGTCGCTGCAAGAGCGTCTACCTGTTTGTTTGTATATTGTTATATTGTTACATGATCTTATTCGTAGCTAACTAATTATTCCAATAGGTGATAATCCTGCTAATTACGTCCTCGGATCAGTGCTATCTATTGGCTTCTTTGTGAATTAGAAACACCAAGTATTGTTTTAAGATTCATTATTTAATTAATTCTGATTTTCTCTTTAAAACTTTGTCTATAATTAAAAGGGAATATTTATATAATGATCTGGTTTTTAGTAATATTAGCAATTCCACATTTGACAGACTAAGTGTTGATACAGTGCCCCAATGACGTAGACAATGGCGGCGTGCCTCAATTTTATAATTGAATACGAGAACTGAATGAATTTCCGTGGAGTTTCTTGCCCGTAATTCTCCATAAGGAACCTACATCGTCTTGGAATGGGCGAATTCACTAACAAACTCAAACTGAAAGACTCCTTGTTACACGATAAATTCAAAAGTGCCTGTAAATGTTTTAGGGCTGATTTCACCAAAGTCAGACATATTTTATCCGTGGAATAAAATTGACGTCTGACAGTTCTAGTATGGAAGAACTGTCAAAAATCCAAAATTTATTCTCACGATAAGATTTATTCTAGGTATAAAAGATTGGTGAAAATCGCCCTTAATTGAAATAAATGATTTGAGTTTGAGTTAAGTGTTGTGTGTGATTGAAAACCAATTACCTATCTACCACTAACGATGAATTACACCAGAGACTGCTCGGAGATTACTTCCCTTGGGCTCCTGATCTTCGTCATATACATAAATTCTCTAAATTATAGTGAAAATCACATCAAAATCCTTTGAGTAGTTAAGAAGAATAACGCGGTCACACAGACAGGCACAAAAAAAGACTTTCTTTTTATTTTCAAGTAAAAAGTGTATAAGTAAATTAATGTAAAGACGTAGGACTATATTTTTCTGATCATCATCAAGAGAACGGACGATATTAGTGTCAAAGCGGCTTCTTCTATTATTTCTTAGAGTTTTTCTTAGTAGTTAAACTTAGTTAAAGTTCACTATTTATTAGTATTATTATTTTATAGTAGCACTTTGTGCTTATCGTAGAACGATAACATAAAATCAAAGTCTGGGTTAAAAACCAATAAGAATTTATCGAAATTGTTAAGTATCTTTATCTATTGACTATTTAATTAAATGGAGAGAATAACACGCCTTAAACGTTCTTTAAAACCATTAAAATAGAGTTATCCTTATTTTTTTGTTTTAATTGACTTCTGTAGGACCTACCTAGGTACTGATTTTTATAAGACACTTGATGTTGCCTGATACTACATGTGCGAGCTTTTTGCATTTCATAATTTTTGAAACATTACGATGGGTTCAGTGGCTTAAAAGGGAACAGACAGAGCTAGAATAGAATAGAATACTCCCTGCTATGTACACCATAAAAATTACACATATTAAAGTAGAATTTTTACATAGGGTGACACAATGGGCGGTCTTATCGATAAAGAGACAATACTGCAGTTAGTCAGTTATGTACCATTTACATGGACAATAAATACATACAGACATAAAACATATTTTTTTTTTTTTTAAAACGTCGCTCCACACTAGGAATTTCTCCTGTATCGTGGGTGCGTTTACAAACATTTAAACTCACATACACAAACAGCCAGACCCGGAACAACTACTTGCAGGTCATACAAATATTTGTTCCGTGCGGGGATCGAACCGGCGACACGTAACGCAGTAGTCAATCGCTTAACCACTGCGCCAACAGTGCCGTCAAACTACTTATCTACATATATATATACTTACCTATCTACATAAACATAAAACAAAAGCAACCAAACTATTCCAAATTAAAAACTAAAAAATAGTCAATTGGCAAAAGGCTATCATTAGGGTTGGTTCTGTTTGGAATTAATTTCTGTATTCGTTTACAAGAGGTTCAGCATAGATCTCAGATAATGCTACAGTGGAATATTATGATGGTGGAGTATTTTACTTTTCGCACCACATTATCTTGCTGAATGTATGAATCAAATGCCTTTTATTTATTTCTTTCAGCAAATTGTTGATTGTTATTAATGCTAGGCGAGTTATGACCACCATTCAAGTTTACCATTAGTTGATTGCCCCCTTTATGGCGATGACAGGAGCATTTTTATTACGGAGCTAAAAATAAAAGCAATGAAGAGCTATGTTTGATCGCCAAATTTTGATGTTATCAATTGGTTTTTGTGCTATTTTTGTTTATGATATTGTTTTGTTTTGTAGGATTTATGTCCGTTTCATACTCGCATAAATCACGATTTTGGCATGCTTTACTAGGTACGTATTTCGTCTTTCTATTAGTGGGGATTATAGCTTAGTAGTAACAGCCGCACGGGTCGATCGATCAGGTTAAGCTACGCTTCCCGCGGTTGGTCCGTGGATGGGTGACCATCTTTACATACCAAGACCCCTCCGTGCCTCGGAAAGCACGTTAAGCCGTTGGTCCCAGCTGTCATTCGTGGATCTTTGATAGTCGTTACGGGTCGTCAGAAGCCCGAAAATGAGACAACCAGTTTTACCAAGGGGTATCGTATTATACAGTAACTGGTTTGTGGAGGTCATATAGGCAGTCGCTCCATGTAAAATACTGGAATTCAGCTGCATCCGGTTAGACTGGCAGTCGCTTCAAAATGCTTCTGCGGAAATGACGTTTAAAAAACAATGCTAGGCAGATGATGATGGTTTCGTCTTTCTATTTTCATCCTCATGCAAAACGTTTTAACTTTAGAAAGTTGACAGTCAGGGTCGAAGATTGTGTGTTTCCAAAATGATGTCTATGTTGTTTAATTTTCCTGCAGTTAAAGAAGGTGACCACTATAAGAAAATATACTTTTCAAAGGTTTCCTATAATGTTCTGGAAAGTCCCAAATTCAAATTAACACTAAGAAGCAAAATCTTCACAATCTCATCACGAAAACATCGTAATACACAAAATGTTTCCACCCCAATGATATTACACCAAAATCTGTGTGTTTCCCTCAGTGCAGATAAAAGGGCGCGATCGTATGACACATTATTCATATTGAGGGGCGTCACACTAAAGATATTGTGGAAAGGGCACTAAGATTGCCAACTGCAATACATTGTTCCCCTGCTCCTTGTTTTGACGTGATAGAACGGCTCTAGACATTCGCAAACAACTTTACACTTACACCCAACGAAACAACTGGACCCTCAATTGTCGTTTGTAGCTCCTTACTATAAGGTTTGTTGATCATTTTCGGGGCTGTAAGGTTAAATTTGCAATTGGTAGCGTAATAAATGTTGCGTATCGATGCGTTTGAAGATAAGTAATGAAGAACTTATAGATTGCGTTTAGAATACGAATGTGTGTAGATAATTTTACAAAATGTGCGGTCGGTTTTTATTTATGGCTGAAATTTTGAAGCTTTGACGTGATAAGCGGATTTTCCAATGTATCATATTTGTAAACGTTTGGAAAATGTAATTGGACTATTATTTCTTATGGACTTAAATAATATTATTTGACTATGCTAACAACCCTTTCAGGAGTATATCGACGGGAGGTTTAGGTAATGTGTAGTTTCAAGAAAAGAATAGACCATCATCATTTAATTGTTGCATTTAAGCATAATCAGCCTATGACGTTCCCACTGCTGGGGCAGAGGCCTCCTCTCTGTGAGAGGGGACGGGCCGTAATTTACCACGCTGGGCCAGTGCGGATTGGTGGATGTCACATGTTTTCACACTTTTAGTTCTAGGACATGCGGGTTTTTTTACGATGTTTTCCTTCATTGTTTTTAATATTGATCCACCTTCAAAACCGAATGAAAGATCAGTAGGCCAATTCTCGTACTTAAAAAACGTTCAAATTCAAGTCGCAATCTCATCTCAGCGACAATCAATGTCAAAAACCTGTCAAAAATGTATGGAAATTGATTGTAATTTTGACAGATTGAGACTGAGATTAGAACGCGAACGGTCTTAAAAATACGGGAATTGCCCCTCAGAACAATCCTCAAACGTTCGCATTCAACTCTCAGTGTCAATCTGTCAAAAAAAAACTTTAATTTACCTTAAATTTTACAAGTTTTTTTACATTCATTGTCGTTGAAATGAGATTGCGACAAAATTTTGAACGTTTTTTTATTACGGGAATTGGTCTTCCGATCAATCAAACACATCTGACTTAGATATATTCAGCGACAAGCTACCGGGATTCAGAAAGAAAATCACACTATTCTTGCAAAGTTGTTTTTAATTTCAATGATTTCAATATACTATTTTTATTTTTGTTTGTTACCCGTCTTACTTACCTACGATAGTCGGTTTTAGTTTATTTTAGTTTAGTTGGTATATTTATTTTTAGGGCATGCAAGATTTTATCATCAATGCTATGTGCGCCGTAATTGTAATGTACCTATATAGTCCTTTAGTTATTAAGATTATTTCTAGTATACCTTTTTTTTTTTTGTTTTTTTTTTTTGGCGTGGGAAATCATCAAATAACTTCTCCCGCTCTGGGCAGAGCAGGAGGCCGTGTCAGACTCTTACTGACTAAAACCCACCCGTGTTCCTTCAGTTGCCTGTGCCAGGGGCCACGGTAACCCTCTTGGACTTTTCCGCAACCCTAGCAGGCATCGGTCCTAGCAAACCCCGTCATTTGTGCTGACATCTCTTTGAGGCGCGCGTGGAATACAACGCGCCGTCGACCCGGGCCTGGTCCTTATCGAACGGCGAGCTGCCCATTGCTCGCCGTTCGCAAGCCCGCGCCTACGGTGGCCGGGAATCGGCCTGCGATTCCCGACGCCCAGGGCGTCTCCTGCGGCGGCTAGGGGCGTGAGGGCGCAAATTTTGCCTCTCCCTCTCACGCGTTCCGCCTCCTCCTTCGCGAACTTTACTGCTTCGCAGAAGGAGGTGACGGCTTCCCAAGCTCTCTCGCTCCGTACCATGGCCTGGACCAAGGCCGGACGCGAGAGATCGCCACCGCCAATCGCCTCCACGAGGACACGGCGGTGCTCCGCCCAAGCCGGGCAGACCTCCACCGTATGCTCCACCGTGTCCTCCGGGCGATCCACACAATGGTGACACCCGGGCGTTTCCTCCCGCCTTATCCGGAACAGGAACCTCCCGAAACAACCGTGTCCGGTGAGGACCTGCGTCAGGCGGAAGGTGAGGACGCCGTGGCGCCTCTCTAGCCACTCCTCAAAGAGGGGACTTATCGCCGCAATTGTGGCGTGGCCAGCGCTGGGTTGCGACAATCGCACTCTCCATGCCGCCCTGAGATCCCGCCGGAGTTCTGTCCGCTGTACCGTGATTTCTCGCGGCAGCGGAGCTACGCCCCGGCGTTTCGCCTCCTCGCGCCACTCCCAAACATGCGCGAGGACTTTTGCCTCCAGATCCCATGGCGATTTCTAGTTTACCTACGTTTATTGTATGTGATGTGGCTGTGCTTTTTAAAATAAATAAATGACCAAAGTAATTTCTATTCTGTTCATCAGGTATATATTTGTCATGTATTCCGCTACCAACTATCCTACCGTAATACAGTTTCGACTAGTACTGAGGACAGTGTGAATCGATTGCTACAATCTAAATAACAATATCAGTGTAAGTAATTGTTTCTGAGTGATTAGTGCTTAAATACGTGCTGAATGATTATCACGTGACGTAAATGATGTTTATAATTTTATTTTAGGTTTGTACAAACACTTTTACACGTCAATCATATTTTAAAAACTAGATGAGTTCGGCGTTTCCTAACTGACTACTCTGAGAAGAAAGGCCGAAACAAACTCAGAGGTCACAGACTCTTTTAAAGTCCAGACATAATCTTGGTCAGATCATGTGAAGACCATGTAGATTGGTGTCTGAAACGGTCTTTTGAGGAAAAACCATACAGATTGAGCGGACCTGTCCACTCAGTGCACGCATTTGTCAGTAATCTTGCCGCCGTAAGGTCCCTAACAACATCTTTAAGACGTTAGAAAGGTGAGAAATATAATATCACATTATTGGCTAGTATTTAAGTGCAGGGACCTATTTAACTGCGTCTGTAAGTAGTGTCTACCTACTAAATGTTAAAAATAACAAATTATATGGTTGTACTTTTATGATGCAAATAAAAATATTATTATAATATTATTTATTACTCTGATATAGACAGGAATTTACAGAGTCTCTCTGGTATAGGGTTAGCAAAAACATAACATGCACCAAATAAACAATCTAATTTATTAACGTCCCTTTATTGACGACACTCATCTACCTTCATCTCGTGCTCCTATATCTCTTACTTATGCACGAGTTTCAAGTGAGGGTCGGTCCCTCAATTGTGTTACTTCACTTACTTCTATTTGTGTTTTTCCCGAACTTATTGCTATAAGTAAGCCTCTGTGGTGTTTTCGTGCCATTACCTGGCTGACAGACACCATAAATATGTCGATACTACGTCATAAATTTTGTGGCTTTCGCTCTCTGAAATATTGCAATGTTTCGTCCAGTTGCTGTGTCTTTGTCAATTTTATGAGGTTGGGGTCTCTTTTGACCATTGTAACTTCTTCTGTAGTTAGTAAACTTTTAACTTACTACTCGGTCGAATTAACTGTGCACCTGGAGATGATGACGTCATTTCAACGCTTTGTTTGCGACGTGGCGAGCGCGGGGAGGTGAGCGGTGTTGCGGGGGGAGAAATGGCATTCCAGCGAGGTGCACAGTTAAGAGCGTTTATACCTTATGAGTGGCAACGTCGCAATTAAGTGTCATATTTCGTGGTTTTCAATTTTTATCATTTAATCGGAGCTATATTTTAAAAATCTGTTTAATTAACTTTTTAGAATTACGTGAAAGTGTTTAAAAAGTAAGTAACCGTAATACTTACAGTTATTTTACAATGAAAATAACGCCCTGCAAGTTTCCAATGTATTATTTGCATATAAATAGAACTGTAAACGCAACGATTTCTTACCTTTTACTCAGTTTTCACATAATTCTAAAAAGTTAATTAAACAGATTTTTAAAATATAGCTCCGATATGATAAAAATTGAAAACCACGAAATATGACACTAAATTGCGACGTTGCCACTCATAGGGTATAAACGCTCTTAACTCGACCGAGTAGTAGTTACCTACTTTTTTAATTTAAAAGTATATCAAGAGTAGTAATTTAATCTGATGGTGAGTCCAAGGCCTAACGTGTTCCTTTTATTCTAAGGAAACAGATATTGTTAACATTAGAGATGCAGATAGCTAAGGATCGCAGTAAAAATATTTTAATATTTTATCATTTTAAACGAGATGTGATTAACCGAACTTAAAAGTTTCATTACAGTCACGAGCTCACTCATATCTTATTTTTTATACTTTAACAATAGAATGAAAGTAGTAGGTACCATAATTTAATTTTAAACCGTAATTTAAAAGCCGTATATTAAAAATTCTAAAGTTGACCAGTGACCCGATGTCCCCATTGGCCGAGGCGACAACTAATCAAATTAAACCAACCGTTTGATGACAAAGGATCGCCGAAACTTTTAGTGATGTGATTAAAGAATAGCAGCTGTTGTCGATAAAATTCCTAGTGTGCAAACAAGAAAACATCCTAGTGTTACGAAAAAGGTCTAAATAAAAAAAAAGATTTTTTTTTGTGGAGTCATCGACCGCAGTTAGTGTATGTAGTCAAAGTAGAACTCGGAGTCACTTAAAACATTCGTTTTTTTTTTGTGTAAATTTAACAGACATTATGGGTTTCGATATCTAAACACGATAAAACCAAACAAAATAGGGTTATCGACCCCAATTTTTTTTTTTTTTTTTATTTATTTTACCCAACACGTCTGCAGAGTTGTGCTAAATAATTTAATTTGACCCTGTATATATTACCAACCAAAGGTTCGGTTGCATTAAGGATAATAATAACAATATGTGTCGATGATTTATATGAATATCATTTGAATAATTAAGTTATTCTTAATAATTCATTTAGTAACTTATACCGTTTTTTGTTTTATGCCAGCAAACGTTTTTTTTCTTTCTTTCTATTAAGTATTCATATAGGTACCTATACTATTATTACAAAGAGGTAAAATTTATGAGCTTGTATGTAGAGGCCGTAAAGGGTAATCTTGGGAACTACTAATCAAATTCCGAAAATTCTTTCTAATGAGAATCTACAGTATTGCCGAGTGTAATAAAGAATTTTACGTGGACGAAGTCACGGGTAGATTATAAAGTTGTCCACAATCTCGATAGATGGCGTTATACTACGTAAAAGATAGCTTGATCTCTGCGACATAAGTCAAACTGACATTCCTAGGGTTGTCATGATATAAAAAATTGTCGATAGAAATTATCGACGTTTCTTACTATTATCGATGCTAATGTAACATTTAATTGGGTTTAATTTATTTACAAACGTTACTAAATTAAACGAATATTTGAATATAAAATACATTTATTCTCGTAAAGCCAAAAACAAAAAAAAATAAACAAAAAAAAATAAAAAAAAAAAAAAAAAATAGCCCAAATCCATATCTGAATCAGTTTCTGAATCGCTAGAACAATCTTGTAAATTTATTATAAACTCTTGTTCGCAAATATTATCAAATCGGACGTCCCGCTCCCAATCTTCTTCCATTAGTTTTACAATAAAATTAAAAAAATAATTAATTTTGAATATCGTTTTATTTAAAATATCGATATTTTGTAGTCTGTGGTCACGTTAATTCATTGCCCATCACTAAGTAGGTCGGCATGCCCATAAAGTATGACATTTACAGGTACTGTCTGTATCTACTACTATGAAATTCAGAACTTCATAGGCGTGGTTTGACTAACAGCTGTTGCAGAGATCAAGCTATCTTTTACGAAGTATAGTGCAAAAATTAGAAGTCGCTATGTTAGGTCTAGGTATCCCAGCCGCTGTAATTTTGGCACGTTTTCGACAATGATGCTGCTGATTCTCTTGTCATAAAATTCCCTAAACCAGACTAAAAATCACCAAAATTTAGTTTATTCTTATTCCTGACAAACTACGTTTCTCATTCTGAAATTGACTAAAGCGACACAACCTAACCATGTTACAGTTTGACAGCACTAAAGTCATTTTAGTTATTCAATTTAGTGAAAATGTCAGATTTGCTTTTCTGAATTTTCAAAATTCTTACGTTATACACCTAAAACTTTGATGAAATGATGATCAAACTAAACCAGCCTATTTTAATTGCGATTAAAAAGGTGTAGAGTGAAATTAGTTGTCATGAACCAAAATTTACAAAGCACATTTCTCTAAATCTCTACTAATTCTTGAAAGTTTGGATGCTTGTGAGTTGGAAATCATTACGGAAGCATGTGATTGCAGCTATTGTCGATTCACGACTTAACAAACAGACACTCAAAAAGATGACTTTGATAGGGCTTTCCTACGGCGAAGAGAATACCGGAGATTCTCAACTTACTGAACGAAAAACCGGATTATCTTTTGTCGAGATCACAATTTTATTAGTAATCTAGCTTTTGCCCGCGGTATCAACCGCGTGGAGGTCGAAAACATCCTTCTCCATTAAAAATACATAATACATATATACCTACTTACCTATGTGCCAACTTACATAGTGTTCGGTGAAACAGTGTTGGAAAAAAACACTCTAGACTCACAAAATAAATTACTCATATTAAAAAAAATACTCATATACACTTTTAAAGTTTATAAATATATAAATAATTCAATCATGATTCGAAAGACACGTAGCGCCATCTAGCGTTTTAAAGCAATTGTAACCGTCGACAGATATTGCTCGGGAACTATATTTTTTTTTCTGGACGTAAGGTACCTGTCCTTTTCTGTCCCCCTGACAACGTATATGCAAAATTTCACGATGATCGGTTAAGTGGTTAAGGCTTCGATCAACAATAGCACTAGAGTATGGATTAGGAACAAAAACACATCACTCAAATGGCCGCGATTGCATTTATAGCTTTATTACATGTATAAACCTTCCTTCAAAAAGTTTACTATCGCTTCCAATATATTTAATACCTTGATTGAAAAGTAAACGTATTTTTTAAATAAGAACATACATATAATTTCTGGAAAAATAAAATATAATTTCTAAGTTCTATGTTGCAAGCTACGACCACAACATTTTTTGTGGTCGTATTTTTTAATGGTCGTTTATGATGTGCTCATCAGAAATACTACTACTACTACACTGTGCTGTACTGTACTATTGTTGATCGAAGGGTTCAGGAGTGAAAAGGTAATAAACAAACAAACTTACATTCGCCTTATAATATTAGTTAGAAGTTAGACTCGTAGCGCCATCTAGCGACCTAAAGCAATTGTGACCGTCAACAGTTAATGTTTTTTCCCTCAGGAACAGTACTTTTTTTCTGGATGAAAAGTACCATAATTATGTCCTTTTTTGTACCCCTGACAACGTAATTATGCAAAATTTCATGATGATCGGTTCGGTGGTTTAGGCGTGAATAGGTAACAAACTTACTTTCGCATTTAGAATATTAGGAAGTCAGGATTACCCTCACGCCCCTAGCCGCCGCAGGAGACGCCCTGGGCGTCGGGAATCGCAGGCCGATTCCCGGCCACCGTAGGCGCGGGCTTGCGAACGGCGAGCAATGGGCAGCTCGCCGTTCGATAAGGACCAGGCCCGGGTCGACGGCGCGTTGTGTTCCATGCGCGCCTCAAAGAGATGTCAGCACCAATGACGGGGTTTGCTAGGACCGATGCCTGCTAGGGTTGTGGAAAAGTCCAAGAGGGTTACCGTGGCCCCTGGCACAGGCATCTGAAGGAACACGGGTGGGTTTTAATCAGTAAGAGTCTGACACGCCCTCCTGCTCTGCCCAGAGCGGGAGAAGTTATTTGATGATTTCCCACCCACAAAAAAAAAAAAAGGATTACCTTTATTACGCTGAAATAAATAGCAAGATAATCATACTATCTGAATCAATTTTAAAATGCTGTAGTTTGTCGAGCTTTAAAAATTAAAGGTTTTATTTCTTATTGAAAACCGAAATACTATCGCCGAACTTACATTACTAACACGTTACAGAATATAGGTTATTGCATCATAATTTATTAAAAATATAATAATTAGTGTAGTTTTACGCCGTCATAATGACGTATTAATATTTCTAAGCTCCCTGTACCTATTTCATTTAAATAAATATTTGATTTTACTGAGATTTTTTTTGCAGTTCGGATCATTTAGTTTACTCTATATTTTAATTTCCGACAAATTTTGGTCTATGGTCTACTCATCTTAGCGATTGTCAAACTTGATTTTAGTTGCGTCAAAATTGTTTTTAAGTTTAGAGAATCTTGTTTGCAGAATATCTTTTAAGATTCTCATAACATAGGTAGTTTAGGTCGGTGTACGACAGAATCGGTACCAATATCTGTTAATTAAAAAAACAAGATTTAGAATTTTTGGCGGTGTTAAAGTTTTTATGTGAGAATCATAACGCACAATGTAAAATTAAGTAGAAACTCGGTATTAATACTTGCGACCAAAAATAAAGAGTGCAAAGTTTTAGGGTTTTTCAAAAACCCCCTTACGGGGCAAAAAGGGAGAGCGTCATCATTTATTTTCAAAGGCTACTTTTAAAAGCGGGTGTTGAATTTTTTTGGGGCAAATACGAAATCCACGCTGCATGCCGAAGTCGCGAGTACAATGAGCTAAGAATTTTACTACGAGGCTGGGGCCTGAATCCGTTTCTCCAGCCATATGGACGTCAGATGTGAGTGGTTTTATGTATCACTAGTATTGATTAGATGAAGATAAACAATTATCATGACCCTTTTTTTAAGCTCGATTTCCAAATCATCGACAACGACCCATCCTTAACTTCATCTCATATGAAACAACAGATTTCATTGTGAGCCGAGCGTGACGGATCCGTTTGGGATCGGGTTTGGTGACACGAGGGTGCGGGCACAGGCCAAGGATCAGTCGATTTATAAAATTAAAGCCTAAACCTTTTTAGGGCGATATTTTTTAAATTTTTACATTTGGGTGAGAGAGATTGAGCTCAAGAGCTTTAGTCGAACGCATGTACGTTATCGCAGACAGTTTGCTTATGTCGGTCACAAGGTGCAGGATATAAGGAGGTTATGTGGGATGGGAAAGTGATTTATATCAAGAAATTAATCGAATTAATTAGGACCCTGTTTCACGGTGTGCTAAAAGCCACTACCTAATAAATAAATAAACTGAATTGTTATGAAATTATTTGTAATAGTAGCAAGTAATTTAACGGGACCTAGTAGCTAATGGTGCTTAATCAAGGTAATAATTAGATGGATATTGGTGATCAATACTTTTTGCACTTCGTTACACTTCACCTCAAAAATTGAAGTCCACCAAAAAAGATACTTACGAGTACTATGTAAAGCACAATTACCCCAAATATTGTCAATTATTGTCGTGTTAAACTTGGGTAAAAAATATGTGTCACTTCTGTACATACCTAGATTGTTATTTTTGCTTTTCTTTGATATACATTTGTTTTTGCATGCTGCGTCTAGTCTATCGCTTAATATTCAGCACTTGCCTTGTGTTATTTGGTTGAACAATGTAACGATTATATAAAATAAATAAATCAAAACATTGCATCAAGCCAGGTTTTGAGTAAGACGTTAACACATAAGTAGTTACAATAACATACGTGACTTATAACACTGGCGCTAGAGCTAGTTAATGAAGCCGCTGCTGATTGCCTCCGCCCTAATTAAAGGGTAAAGCATATGCCATACATATGCGTTAACGTAACACTTACCTAACTACATGACCTACATGTAGGTACCTTTTTAGGTACAGTCTATGTAAAATCTATAAGCAGTGCTTTAGCTGATGTAGTGCAACTTGATGTGTGCCTGAGAATTTATCGTCGGTTTCACTCTAATTTTATATGACGATGGAGGGGCTTAGATCAATGACGAAAACAGTCGTTACTTTGCGGAAATGCACATTCAAAATCGCATTTAAAACGCAGTATTTGTAGTGAAAATAAAATAAACTTATTTTTAAGTGATTATATTCCTGTAAGTATGTTTGTACAAACACTTGTATACCTCAAAAAAATAATTATGTTTTTAAACCTACGGTGTTTCCTATCTGACTAGGTAGTCTGAGAAAAAAAGACCACAACCAACTCCGAGAACACACTCCCATAAAAAGTGCTGACATGTATCTTGTTTAGATCATGCGAGGACGACATAGATTAGTGTCTGAAATGGTAATTTAAGGTAAGAACCACACTGATTTGAGAGGACCTATTCAGTCAGTGCACGCATTTGTCAGTAATCGTGTAGTGGACAGTGTTTTCCTCCACTCTCAACATCGAGAGTGGAGGTAGTCTGCGACGCAACCAACGCCTGTAATTCGGTGGGAAGCCGGTTTGACCACAAACTGCGTAAAACATCGGCGCTGATACCATCGCCAGCCAAAGATCAAAGATGGCGCAAGAACTGGCTCGGTTTTCTATAGCCTAATTCCTCTTGAGTTAACAGTAGATGCAATCAATGATCACGCCAGGAACATAACCGCTTGATGAGTTCTTGTTTTAATTTATTGCACGTATATGTCTGTGGTGGGTTAACGATAGTATCGCAAACTTCCCTCGCAATGGTATGGTCCAACTGCTGTAGAACCGTGTAGAATTTAGTCTGGTCCGTCTTTGTTCCTGCTAGCTCGAACTGCGCCTCGGCTTGGGCGAACCAAATGTCTGGCTCACCGGACCAAAAGGGAAAGAGGAGCACCAACAGCTGGTCCACGCCCGAGGACGACAACGAAGGCGTGGCATAATTCTCAAATTTTCTTTCGCGTCATGATGTCAGTGGGCGATAGTTACGAGTCGCGCAAACGTTGATGGGTCACCGAATTTTTGAGCAACACGACCGTTGGGATCAATCACTATAAAATTACGTTGGGGTCACCTATATTTAGGTGCTAAATAGAATGATACAAATTATGGAAGTACAAGTCGAGAATTATATATGACAGGAGGAACCGAATTTATATTCTAGACAAGCTTCAAAAGTAACATTTCTTTGTATACAAGATAAATACTTATGGCTTAACTAAAAGAGTATTTACTAGGAGTATTTAAGTGGTTCGCCACAATTCCGTTTATGAAGTCAGGAGACCAAACGAAACGCCTGTGAAAATGCACATGCAGAAGGATCAAATAAGCCAGATGTAATTTCAAACTGATAGAGTTAAGGAACCTATGAAGAAAGACTATCTTTATAATAATGTCCTCATGAACTTTAATAAAGTAACTTTCATATACAATACAATATTTATATATAGGAATAAGGAAAGATACAGATTACCAAGGAAGGGAGAGACAGACAACATTTACATAGCTACGTATATATAATATGTTGGAACACAGTTTATTTACAGGTCTCGATATAGGTAGATAGGTATCTGCAAGTGTGAAACAAGTACATCCGACACCGGTACTTGGAGTGCTGCCAAACAATAGTTCCTAAAGTCTAGATTTATAAGTGACGATTACGATCCGATCATTAGTGTTGGTGTGAAGGAAGTTATCTCAAAGATAATTAAAAGTTAATTCTTTTTCGATCAAAACAAAGAAGTGCCGGTTTGATTTGGTTGATATAATGAGTTTACGTCACGTAGACGTAACGTATCCTAGAGGTGATCCTTTATGATGTCATAGCCAGAAAAGTGAAAAAAAAGGAACAGAAGAGAACAAGGAAGAAAGAAAATGAAGAGGAAAAGAAAATAAAGAAATAGAGTGAAAGTAAAGGTTTTGGGAGTGTTAAGAGATTTTGGTGCGATAAGCATCTTGTGCTGCCTAATAAATACACAAATCTGTTGAGAAACCGCCTTAACAGAAGTAAATTATTTGCAATGAAAGATTTATCCAGGGAATCTAAATTGTTTTATTTCACATAAACCTACATAGACAATTATGTAACATCAGAAGCTATAATCGAAATTGAACAAAGCAAGAATTCCACTAGGATCATCTTGATATCGCCCACTGTAAAGTCATAAAACACTAAATCTTGAATCACCAAGAAATACCACTGTACGCACCATGAATTGTACGCGTAATAAATATCAGTGAAAAACCAAACAAACGGTTAACAATGATTTACAATGAAATTAAACGATCCAATAGTTATTTAAACAGATATTAGGTGTCAATAAAAGCCCGCATGTTTACCCATTGTTTGGGTTCATAAATTAAATGTATAATATTTACGATATGTAAATCAATCGTTAAAAAATTTACATCAATGTTTGGTAGGTGTAGAATTAAAGATGACAAAAGTAAATATTGGTGGTTTAGTTTATTCTGGTGCAATCAATGCAAATTATGTAGATTTAGGTACACAATAATTTTGTACACTACAACGGAGTACAGACATAGCCCTATGGGCCATTCGCCTAGAATAGTGTGGGCTACAGAAAATGTTATGTCTAAGTACCAGACAATTAAGCTTTTGTAATTATGGTGACTGATGTTGCTTTCTAAATGCTTCACATGGTTAGTCCGTTTGATGACATTCACGTAATACTTAGATTTCGATCAGAATTAGTTACCTAAAGACAAGTATGTAATAAGACTTGATGACTGCATTAACTAAAATGATAAATTAATTTTATTGTTGCTCGAAAATTACTATTCCGAACAAGTATCATTCACTTCCTCTCATAGAAGCTCATCATAGTTTGTATTCCGACGACGCACCGAGAAGAAAGCTAAAGACACAATTTTGTCGTCAATAAATTCTTAAATCGTAAATTCTCCATCGTAAATTGAAAACAGAAATGTTTCTCGTATCCAACATTCAATATTACAGAACTAAAAAGTGCGTAACAAAATGAAAAAGCTAGTCATTCGTAAAACTGTTGGAATTCTCTCGAAAGATTTAGTTGAACAAGTACAATTTGGCCAGACGAATAAATCAGAAAGATGCGTTGAACAAATCACTACCGCTTTTGCAGCAATACCGCACCTACCAGTACCGATGCATTGGCGATGTCTACAGATTGATGTAGCTTGTTGGAACACAAAACAATTTTATACTCTGTTATAGCCAACAAAAGTTAAGATTTACGAAGTATACTCGAAACAGCTTTGTGGATGTGCGAACGTAGGTGTAACGGTGGATATGATAGAATTTAATATTGGCATGTATAATAGTACTTTTTCTCTTAATTACTCAGATGGCACAGAAAACGTGCCCTTGTTGTGACAGAAAGTAAATGAGGCTGTACTCATTTGGAACACGATCAAACGGAAATTAGAAGGTTCTTTGCTGAAAATGCTTGTTAATTAGTTGCCTAACTTAAAAATAAATTCCAAGTAGCTAATTTGAGAGTAAAAATCGTAAAAATATCTGCCCGAAAATATAATGTACACTTCTCGTCAATCTATGCATTGGGTTGTTTAAAACTAAAAGCGTCATCCATGCCTTGCGTAAGTTCATCCTCAGTTTTTTCAACTTCGCAACGTTCTACGGTGAAAACAAACAATTGGCGTTGAATTTACGAGTTGTGTTGAGAGCCAAGCCGCTTATTGAGATGACTGTACAACGCTCCATTTAAATTCCCTTCCCCACGAAAGACTATCTCTCTTCGTGTTTCTTGCTTTCAGATTATTACGATCTCTTTAACCGACTCCAAAAAAGGAGGAGGTTCGCAATTCGTCGGAATCTTTTTTTTAAATGTATGCTCACCGTTTACTCGAAGAGGCCTGAACTGATTTGGAAAGTTATTTTTTTATTATACTTTCCAGGTGGTCCCATTTAAATTTTATCGAAATCGGTCGAACGGTTTTAATAATCAACAATAAATTATTTTTAAAAGTAATTTTTCAATTTTGTAGGGTTTTTTTTAAATTTTCCATTCCCTAACATAAGTGTTTTAACAACATGGATTTATGTGTTAATATTGTTTTTATAAACGGCTCAGAAAACAATTCGTTTTATGTAAGAGAAAACGTACTGAAGAAAGAACTTCGAATTCCTGTAATTACAATCGCCATTTGAAGAAGTACAATCGAGAATAAAACACTAACTATTTTGGATGTTTGCAAAACAAAGTTCATTATAAATCGGATCTTTATAACGTTTTGAAGTTCTTGTTTCGTCGAAGCGTTTAGTCATGGCGACAATGTTGGCACGTCGTCGTCTCAAACTCTTATCGACACTAATTTATCTTAATTACTCCTTAATACTACAATTAGGATTCTAAACAGAGCGCTAACGAAGCGCCTTATGATGCCACCGTCGGCGTTAAATACCACAGAGCGAATACTTTTGAAACGCGATGGGTGCCGATCGCTAATCGAACAATGGGCATGACATACCTAAATCGCGGCATAATAGTAATAAATTCTATTGTTGCCAAACAAAAAGTAGAATGTGGTAACATAGGGTGACACGGTTGAAGCGCGACGACAATGCTAAACGGAATATCAATATCAGGGCATCACTTTTCATATGCCGACTGGGTTGGTGAAGCAACTGGAAATAAACTCAGTTGCAAACAGTTTAGAGTTCCGAATCGTGATTTTGGTGGCGTGTAAAAAATACGACGGCATTCATGCTTGCGCCTGCACCCGATATTGGATTTCAAACTCTTTTTCGAGTAATTTTTGAAAATGCAATCTGTGTATGTTAGCAAGCAGGACGGCTGCCATTTGTCTTCGCAAACGAACCGATTTGTGCGTCGTAGTATGGATAACGGATGTTACAGAGAGGCACGTGGCTGAACACGCTGACTTATTGTTACACTGACTTATTGCGACGCTCATTGAAGTCTATTAGTGAATTAGACGGAAATAGAACAATGTGTTACTGTCAATGGTAATAGACATTTGTTATTTTGAAACTGGTGGAAGATTTATATTTTAAAACTATTGGTTTTACTAAAAGTGCATTCTTTTAAAACTGTAATTCATGGATCAAAAAAACGCAGGAAATAATCAACACCACACAGTTTCCTGTGAAGTTAAGGATATCAAACCAATTGAGAAATATAAGAAGCAATCTCAGATCAGTGGTTTAAGCTTTCTGATCATAGAAAATATCCTCAAAAACACACTCAAACATAGTATAGAAATCAATTATCAAAAACACATTCAAAACCAACACAACTGAATCCCGAACAAAACATTCAACATAAACCAAGCCCGTGTAAAAGAGGAAGCGAAATTTCATAAACTATAAAACAAAGCCATGTTCAATACGGCCGTCTTGGTAAACTTTAGGGAATGAATGAATAATTCAAGATGCGAATCGGCAGTCCGTCAAGCGGTTCCCCGACCGTTGCATTTTCTACGTAAATCTGCAGTAATATCTGAGGATATCTGAGGATATCTTATGCCGTGTTTACGAGCAATATTCTTCATCTTTCTGTTTTACATTCCTCTCTGATGCTCGACACATGTCCGGATTTCGGTTTACTCCTATTATTTGGTTGCTTTTAAATTGTCTTCCCATTTCGGTCGGCTTATTGGTTGATTCGCACGAATTTTATCCTCCAAAACGGGCGAATCGACACGGTTAAATAATATTCTTTTCTTTGTAGGCGGTTGGCGTATTTTGAATTTTATGCAATGAAGTACACTAGCGCAAGGGCACGCCACGATAGCGTCGGTAAGACCCCTCTTTGAGGAGTGGCTAGAGAGGCGTCACGGCGTCCTCACCTACCGCCTGACGCAGGTCCTCACCGGACGCGGAAGTTTCGGGAGGTTCCTGCACATCATCAGGCGGGAGGAAACGCCCGGGTGTCACCACTGCGATGATCGCCCCGAGGACACAGTGGAGTATACGGTGGGGGCCTGCCCTGCATGGGCGGAGCACCGCCGTGTCCTCGTAGAGGCGATCGGCAGCGGCGGCGACCTCTCACGCCCGGCCTTGGTTCAAGCCATGGTCCGGGGCGAGGGGGAGTGGGAAGCAGTCGCCTCCTTCTGCGAAGCAGTCATGCTAGCGAAGGAGGTGGCGGGACGGGAGAGGGAGAGAGTCTCCCGTCCAAGCCGCCGCGGTGGACGCTCCGGGCGTCGGGAGCCGCGTGACGACTCCCGGCCACCGTAGGCGCGGGCCTGCGGGCGGTGAGTAATGGGTAGCTCACCGTCCGATCAGGACCAGGCCCGTGCTGGACGGCACGTACGTGTTCCACGCGCGCCTCAAAGAGATGTCAGCATCGAAGAGGGGGCCCACTGGGGCCCAAGCCTGCCGGGAAAGCGGGATCATCCATAAGGGGTACCGCTGACCCGGAACATAACGGGCCAAGGAAGGAACACGGGTAGGTTTTAGTCAGTAAGAGTCTGACACTCCCTTACGCTCCACCCAGAGCGGGAGGGGTCATTTGCTGATTTCCCATCCTCAAGAAAAAAAAAAAAGTACACTAGCGCGCAGGAGTGATAAGTATGGATATGGATATACAAACTATATGTGTTTGTGAACTGTCTATTTTATCTGGTTATGGGCCCAGATACTCAGACAACCAAATTACCAGACCCAGGATGGATAGGAGTAGCGTCGATCCAGTAAGAAGTGAGGACTAACATTTATTTTTCATTAACTTGTGCAAAGCTTGCTTTATCACAATGCTGCCCTACTAACCCTAAATTGTAAATTATCTAAACAAGACACTCGCAAAATTTCAAAACTGAATATTAATAAACTTGAAGAAGATTTACGAGTCATCGATTTTGATCCAGTCTATAATTCCGCTGACCCGCAGTTTTGCATGTTGTATGTAATTGAAAACATACGAAATGCAATTCAGCAAAACACAGTCGTATCGCATTTGAGTAACAAAAATCACAACATAAAACCATGGATCACATCAGGTCTTATTCGCTGTATGAAACATAGGGATAAACTGCATATGAAAGCTAAATCTAATCCTGACAATGCAGTATTGCAACTTTCGTACAAAAGATATCGAAATTTCTGCAATGATCTCCTTAAAAAAATTAAAAGAAATTACGACAAAGTGGCATTGGAAAAGGCTGGAATAAATAGTAAAAAGATCTGGAAATATATTAAAGACGCAACATATACAACAAAACAATATGAGTCATCTTCAGGTTTATTACAAGCACACTCGTCACCGCTGGAATCCGCTAACATAGCAAATAATTTCTTTGTTAATGTTGGAAAGTGTTTGGCTGAAAAAAATCTGGATCAGTCCCAAAACCTAACGAGCACTCCTTTATCATGCAGCACTGCTTTAACATCCTTTGCGCTGCATTTGCGCAGCATTTGGAAGATAAATCAGTTCTGTCTGAGCGGCAGTTTGGTTTTAGGCCTAAAGTTTCCACTGCTGATGCGGTACACCATCTAACTGACTATCTAGCGCAAGAACTTGACAAGGGTAAGCACACAGTAGGAATTTTCCTGGACCTCGCCAAAGCTTTTGACACAGTTTCCATTCCAATCCTGTTGCGCAAGCTTGAGATCGTGGGTGTAAGAGGCACCCAGCTGAAAATGTTCCAAAGTTATTTAGAAGATCGTTCCCAGTGCGTAAAGATTGGCAATGTTCTCAGCGCTGTTCAAAAAAACACATTTTTTGGTGTTCCTCAAGGAAGTATTTTAGGGCCCACTCTGTTTTTGATCTACATAAATGACCTTTGCAATCTAAAGCTAGAGCATGGCACTATCATAACTTACGCTGACGACACTGCTCTACTTTTTTCGGCTGACTCAGAAAATGAAGTCTACAATCTTGCGCAACACGGATTTAATATTGTAAATAAATGGCTTCAAAATAACTCACTAACCCTAAATGCAGAGAAGACAAATTACATTAAGTTTTCGATGCGCAAGCAAATATCGAAGATCCCCTCAGCCTTGCGTGCTCATTGTTGCCCAGCCCCTGCAGATAGCCAGTGTAAGTGTCCGAATATTAAAAAGACAGATAAAATAAAATTCCTGGGTATTATAATAGATGAATCCCTTTCCTTCAAACCACATATGGAAGCTCTAAACAATAGAATTCGTAAGCTAATATACGTATTCAAAAAGATATGATTTATTGCAGATCCTGAAATAATTAAGCAAGTATACTTTGCTCTTTGTCAGTCAATTTTGACTTACTGTATTACTTCATGGGGTGGGGCGAGTAAAACTTTGTTATTGCCTATTGAAAGAGCTCAAAGAGCTATTCTTAAGGTGGCTACTTGCCGCCCTTTTCTTTTCCCCACTAACATACTGTACAAAGCTTGTAAAGTACTTACAGTTCGACAGTTATTTATAATGAGCACTGTACTAAAACAACACGCAGCGCTTCCATACAGCACTGAATTAACAAAAAGGAGACGGAAAGATATAGTTTGCCCTCAAAAAAGTACAAAACATGCTTTCACAGCCAAATTTTATATGTACCTCGGACCGCTACTCTATAATAGGCTAAATGATAAAGAAAACATCTACTCCTTAAATCATAGTAACTGCAAGAAAATCCTTATGGAGGCTCTTCAAACTATGTCCTATGAAGATACAGAGAAGTTATTACTTGTGTTAAAATAAATATTGTTCATATTATATAATTTTATACACCTTTTTACATGATAAGTAGGTACCAATAAGATATATATGATAATTATGTGATTATTTAATCAATTAATGTTACCTCCAATCGCCTGAAACACAGGATTACCTAGTTCAGGCACAAATCATAGGTGAACTTGACATAGATTTAAGAAAAACTGTATTTAACGTTAGTCCTTATATTTTTGAATAAATTATTATTATTATTATAAAGGAGCGACGCTGAGCAATATGTTTAGGATCAAGTCCCTGAACAAAGAGAATTAGGATAGCTGGAAAATACAGGTACAGGTGATCCTAATAAAAATTAGGGAAATGAGAGAAGTAGACTATGAAAAAGTCAAAGTGGATCTAATTTTGTCGCTGTGTGGTAGTAAACTTCAACGTATTAGGGGCTGACACTTCCAAAGGGGTTTGGCTGAAATTGGTGTCTATGTATATGCTTCGAAAGAACCTTCTAAGAAGGCTACACTTCTTAACCGATTAATATGGCACAAAATGTCAGAAACAGGTGTTTGAAACTACATAACTGTTAATAAACTAGCAAAAATGAGTATACATATCAAAGATGATTTGCTGTCTATATACTTTACCTCAACAATTTTAAAGCTTTAGATGTGCCATTGAGTCGAAGAGACGAGCGACGGAAGCCAGACGCATTGAAGAATAAAACATTAGAAGAGCACGAATCCAAAGAGAATAAACGCGTAATAAAAACATATATGAAAAAAAAACAAAATGTTACGAGGAAGGACATTGGTATCATCAGAATGTCCGAATAAAAAGAAGGTACAAATAGATGTGGTAGCTCATAATGTGGATGTGGACGAAGCACTAATTACTTTTAATGTTTCAGATTTAGAAGTTAGTAATGCTGCTAAAGAATTATTTATACATTTTTCGTACTTATTATTTCACCATTTTTTATTCTTAACATTTATGTACATTTATGTAGCGTACTTTTTTTTAACTCTATTGCATAAAATTCAAAATGTGTCCATTGCCTAATACGTATTTCTGGAGTTAAATTATTTGCCTACAAATAAATTAACTTCGTGCGAATCGCCTACAGAAAAAATACAATTAATAATAATTGACAATAATTCGCCCGTTTAGTACGAGTAAATTCGTGCGAATCGACCAATAAGCCTTTTTGTCACCTTGTTCGTTTTGTCGTGTTTGAATTTTGGGTATCTCATTTTATTGTTGTGTTCCATCGATTTGTTCTGACAAAATAATAGGTAATTCTGGTAAAAATAGATAAATATATAGATTATACCTACTTTATTCAAATCCAGGCAAGTACTAATGGGACTTTTTCCATTAATATGTACTTTATTACTACTGTTATTAGGTAGTTATTACTGACATCGGTGAAGGAAAAACATCGTGAGGAAACCTGAACTTATAGTAAATAAAGGCCTGAAATCGCCATCCTTTCTTGGGCAAGCGTGGTGATCGATGCTCGTGCCTTCTCTGTATGAAAAGTGGCCTTTCCCCTGCACAATACCCGGGACAATAATAAACGTATTATTAATTACACCAATATAGTAACACAGCTCTTTTATAATATTGTTAAAGATGTATGAAAAACACGAAAACATTCCAATATGTAAGGTAAACACTAACTTGAAATTGATGGAATCTC
This sequence comes from Brachylomia viminalis, assembly GCA_937001585.2. Lineage (NCBI taxonomy): Eukaryota > Metazoa > Arthropoda > Insecta > Lepidoptera > Noctuidae > Brachylomia > Brachylomia viminalis. The sequence goes on along the minus strand of OW443310.2, from coordinate 10,232,049 downwards.
TACGTTTTATACTAGATAAAAAATACTATCTTGAACCATGCTACCTACTTCACCGCGATAGCTTAAATTTACAGAAGTTGTTACTGCTACTACCTATAATGGAAAGAACGAATTTATCGATATAACTTCATCAGAGCAGTTAAAGAAAAAGGTTTCCTCCTTTAAAATCCACTTTCACGTATTCAGTTTTCCATAAAAATCTAATAGAGAAAGCATTTCGCCCGAGTCCGCCATCTCTCTCCATTTTAATGAATAAGTAAACAAAATTAGTGGGGTCCAATATCGAAATAAGTGAAACGAGTTGGTCAGAGGTACGGGCGCAGCATATAAAGTATCCATTTGAAGAAAATAATTTTAAGTAACGTCGTTTCGAACGTTTCATTCTCGATCAAGAAGAATTTTAAACGTTAATATAGGAACATTTTAGCAAATTGCTCCGTATATAATTTCAAGGCAATTATTTTCAGTGATTAAGCAAATACGAGCGACGTGAATTTTTATGTTATTTATTAGATTCGTGAGTTTGTATAAATAGTATTTCAGTCTGCTACTAAACAAAACTCAAAAGTAAATCGAACATTTCGAAGCAGATGAAACTTCAATACCTGGTACAAAATCCAAGATTTCATATCAAAACTGTAATATTATTGAAATACTCGTAAAAATAACTCCACATTTAACCCTCACTTCGCCACACTTGAAAATATCTTGAGTGCATCGTTGAAAGTAAATGTTGGTATAATTCCTGGTTCCACTGCGTTTGGATTGCATTTAGAGACGTTAGGGGATGAAGCCGGATAAACTTTATGTTAACTGTAAGCAATAAAAATAGCCTTTATGACGATACGTGGAATGGTTACGTTTGTTTGCGTCATTTGGTTGTTTCGCCATGAATTGGACTAGGTTTTATTGAAATAGACGACGTTATTAAGATATATATGAAAGCGTTACACTGAATTTTAGATGGATATGGTTGCGGTCTAGCGGAAATAAATATGGAATTGAACGTTTACGGGGATTGTATCGAACGCTAGCTCTGCTCGTGGCTTGTACTACGAATCGTTTCACTGAGTTTATGACAGCTCTCTTAAACCTGGCCGGTCGATTCTGTAACAATCTCACCGTGATAACTTAGGTGAAGTGAGCTATCATCACACCTTCCGGTCGATTCTGTAAAAATATCACCGTGAAGACTTGCGTGGAGTGAGCTGTCAGTGTCATTCCACAGGTTCTGAGGACTGACCAACGTTATATTTACAATCATAATCGAGATTTTACTAATATTTTATATCCAAATTCTATTGATCTTTTTATATTATTCCAAAGCTAGTATGTAGTTAAGTGGCTAAAAATTACTATTTTCGGGGTTTTAAAATAAAATCGCAAAACACAAATTCAGTTAGACACTCAATGTTTTTTTTAGGCACTTATATTCTAGCTTTGAAATAATATAAAATTTTCAATAGAATTTGCCTAAATAATACTGTTAAAATCACGATTATGATTGTAAATGTAATGCTTGGTAAATCCTTAGCATCAGTGGGACGATACCGGCAGCTCACTCGACGCTCACTTCACCTAAGTTATCACGGTGAGATGGTTACAGAATCGCACTGCTGATGCTAGGGATTGACACTATCGACAACTTACTTCAAGCTCACTTCACAGTTATCACGGTGAGATTGTTACAGAATAGCTCGGCTGCTATCAGTGCTATCACAAAGTTTCTTAAGAAGCCAGATTTTATTAAAATAATGCTGCAGTTGCAGCGTTTTATACAACCACTAAATCACTCGACTATATTGTGATCGTGGTTTATGGTCAAATATAGTGGCACACACAGGTAAACTATGCTGTAGCTAAAGTTACTGTGCTGGCAAATAAGTTGGTAGGCAACAGTGATAGTTAGACCACTATCTGTCGTTTGACGCATAGAAAGAAACCAAGAAAAAGACCAAGATATAAGAAAAGTTGTTGTTGCTCTCCGTATTCCCACTTTCGTAAAAAATCTTACAGGAACTAAATAAAAGAAAAGCGCCAAGTACTGAAGATAACAATAATGTTCAGGGTTTAAAGATTGCGGGAACGCATAAGCTACCCAACGCTTAAGCCAGTCGACCCAATTCAACGCTAAGTGCCCTATTTTGCATAGTTCTCCCTTAATGGGCTGTTGTCCTATCAAGCTTTTTGGCACAGTTTTGGAGAACTGTTCTACTGAACTGTGTTTGTTTTTGGTTCCTTCTGTAATGTGAAATACCACACATCAAAAGAGTCTAGGGATGAAGCACGTTTTTGCTAGTAACAAAAAATCAGATTTTTTTATTATTTATTTTGTAACTCCTATGGATACATGTTTAGTCAGGAAAAATTTAAATCTTTTCAGTAAAAGAGGTGGAATACACAACTAACGGACTAGAAATAAGGACCAATTAGTTCAACCAGGTTTCAGACTGGCTAAAGTAAACTCATCCTTCATGGGGTACTGTTTAAAATGTTACAATAAAATACCTCCCCACATACTCCAACTGAATGAAACGAAAATTAAATCTTGTATAAAACGCACACTATACAGCCAAGCATATAATAAGTTGGGGGATTATATCGCTGACAAAAATGCTTGGCTCAGGGCTGGACCTGCACCGCACCTCCGTCTGCGAAGCAGTAATGCTCGCGAAGGAGGAGGCGGAACGCGTGAGGGAGAGGCAAAATTCGCGTCCTCACGCCCCTAGCCGCCGCAGGAGACGCCCAGGGCCGGCAGTCTCGACATAGTTAGCAATCGTTTTCGGTTGCTAAGTCCTAACAATCCAGATTGTAACGATATTTTGTGGTCTCCACACTCAAATTTATCGGTTGTTACTGGTATTTTAGGTAGGTACCGGTAGGTAACAACCGATAAATTTGAGTGTCGAGACTACCAAACATTTACATCAACATTTACATCTGGATTGTTAGGACTTAGCAACCGAAAACAATTGCTAACTATGTCGAGACTGCAGGGCCTGGGCGTCGGCAATCGCAGGCCGTTTCCCGGCCACCGTAGGCGTGGGCTTGCGAATGGCGAGCAATGGGCAGCTCGCCGTTCGATAAGGACCAGGCCCGGGTAGACGGCGCGTTGTGTTCCACGCGCCCCTCAAAGAGATGTCAGCACCAATGACGGGGTCCGCTAGGGCCGATGCCTGCTAGGGTTGCGGGAAAGTCCGAGAGCGATACCGTGGCCCTTGGCACAGGCAACTGAAGGAACACGGGTGGGTTTTAGTCAGTAAGAGTCTGACACGCCCTCCTGCTCTGCCCAGAGCGGGAGAAGTTATTTGATGATTTCCCACCCTCAAAAAAAAAAGGGCTGGTCCTGCTCCACAAGGACGCGTAAACTAATTAATTAGCATTCGAAAATATTGTTGGAGCTGATGAAGGTTGTACAATCTATATTTGCATTGTATAAATTCAATCTCTTAGTATTAAATAAAATATATATAATTGCATAGCACATGTGTGAGCACTATGTACCTACTATAAAGCTTACTGGGTTCGTCTTTCATTGACTTGAATGTGCCCTGGCGGCTGAGAGTATGTCAGGCTCACTCAAATGTGTTATTGGCGGTGGCGTGTGTATTGGATCATTGAGTTCCCTTCAAAATGGTTGAGCTGAATGGTGCTGATCCATACGTCATGTTCGTGAACGGGCGCCGTCAGTAGGCACTGGTAATTTCTTAGCTGCCAATGCTTATTTTAATTCCATAATTGTTTTTATCTTTTTATTACGGACGCTTTTAACGTGCACGTCTTTCTACATCGTTCTCACGTGTATAATTTCAACATGAATGATGTAACCACTTTTTTGTAACAATATTTTGATTTAATAGTGTCCATGGAGTTTCTTGCCCGTTCTTCTCCATAGGTACCTACTACGCTTTGGAATGGGCAACTAGCTTCATCTTTCTGACTGACCGACCCCTTGACAATTCAAGAGTGCCTGTAATTGGTTTATTTGAATTAAATGCTTTGAGTTTGAGTAAATTTCGTCGTTTGAAAAAGTTTTCGAATTTCAGTCAAAAAAAAAAAACTGTCAAGTTGTATTCCTATAATTCTGCAACGGGCCAAATCATTAAAATATATGCCATACTTCTGAGTGGAATCAATACAATAGATCGTTATTATGTATATAATGTGTGGCAATAGCTCTGGGCACTACGCAGAGTGTTATAAGTCGGCTTTGGACACGATACCGCATCACTGGCAGCGTGGCAGAGCGACATGGAGAACGAGCTCGCATTACCACACGCAGACAAGATCGTTGCATACAAATTACTGCTCGATAAAATCTTACAATGACCGCGACGATGTTGGTTACTAGGCTTCATAGCTCTTCAGAGAATGTGAAGAAGCGACAAAACCATAAGAAATTGCTTGCATGAAGTCAATTTCCATTCCCGAAGGCCGCAACGTGTACCAACTATTGAGGACGGCTCGTGAACACAGGAATTGGGCAGAAGAAGTATTCTGTGTGTTTTTGTGCAAAATTTCTGGTATGAGGCTAGATACTAGCCGTGCACGGTGTAAGAACCCCTGGACGGGTATTTGTATCGGCGAAAGAACCGTCTGATTTGGATCATAGGCAATCTCAATGCACAGATTTACGCTGCAAACATTGTATCAGATGTTGTCATTCCTTTGCGGACCCAATTTGGTGCTTCATTTCTGCTTATGCATGATTTCAACAACCTACCAGGGCCTCCTCAAGCGCCATACTTTAATTCCATTGAGCACGCATGGGATATGCTTCAAAGCAGAGCTCTGCCAAATATGGACGCTGTACACACACCAGAAAATCTTTTCCGTCTGTTTCAACGGACGTGGGCGGCCATTCCGCAACGTGATTTGGGTGAATTCATATTGAGTATCGAATCGCTGCGATTGTGCTATACGCGTTAACGGCGGAAATCAGACTACTAATTGTTTATTATACGCAAAAATATTTTTTTATCGCATAAAAAATGTCAGGATTGGGTAAGGTCCGTGTCGGCGGCCAAGAAAATAGCCGAGGGCCGAGGCTACTGGTGGGCTGGGTTTCCGCGCAGGTGAAACTGTTGGAACCCAGACTTTTGAGGTGCTTCCGCTGCCAGGTGGGTAACCACGTGGGAGCTAAATACACCTCGGAGGTGGACCGCAGCCACCACTGCTTCCGCTGTGGTCAGCCCGGTCACAAAGCCGGCTCTTGTAATGCCGCGCTGCACTGCACCGTATGTGCCAGCCGATCACGGGGGATATAAGCGGGATATAAGCCAGCCGATCACCGGGGAGCAAGGCCTACTCTCCACCTGCCAGAGCCAGGGGCAGGGGCAAGCCCTCCGCTACCGCCGTCACTGCTGCTGCTGCCGCCGCTGCTGCCGCCGCTGCCGCCGCCGCTGCCGCCGCCGTTGCCGCCGCCGCTGCCGCCGCCGCTGCCACCTCGAACGCCGTCACCGCCGCCGTCACCACTGCGGCGGGGACCTCACTGACCAGGAGGCTAACATGGAGTGGCAATAACGGCCCTATCTCGCCTCCTCCAGGCGAACATCAACCACTGCGCCTCAGCTCGGGATCTGTTGCTCCAGAGCATGGCGCAGTGGTCGATTAACATCGCCGTGGTCGCTGAGCCGTACTTTGTCCCGCCCAGGGATGACTGGGTGGAGGACCTGAGCGGCTCAGTGACCCTAATTTCGTCGGCCGCCGCCGGTACTCCGTCCCTCGAGGCTGTCACGAGGGGACGGGGTTTCGTGGCAGCACGGTTCGGGGAGATTCTAGTGGTAGGAACCCCCGGACCGACCTCTTGCCGAGTTCCCCAACTTCCGTGCGGAGTTGAAAGTCGTCGTCGTCGGGTTCCGTTTCCTCTCCAGGGCGGCGGACATCCATGACGATTTTACCACCCTGGAAACAAAAAATAAATAAAATGGGAGGTACTCCGGTATCACCGGATGCCGACCTACCTCTGTCGTGCGGTCGAGGCCTATTTAACGCACAGGGCCGTCATCTGCCTTGGTCACCACGGAGAATGGAACCGGCGTCACCGTGGTTAGCTATGCTGACGACACGCTGGTCCTGGCGCAGGGGAGGTCGCACCGGGAGGCGGCTGAACTAGCGGTACGCGAAGTTGCGACAATCGTCGAGAGGATCCGGCAATTGGGACTCGAGATGGCCCTGCACAAGTCCGAGTCCATGTGTTTTCATGGTCCTCGGAACGCCACCGTCGGGTTCCCAAATAACGGTAGGAGAGTTTCACATCGGCGTCGAGTCGACGATGAAGTACCTGGGACTCGTCCTCGACAGCCGGTGGAACTTCGTGGAGCATTTCCGACGCCTGGCTCCCAAACTGGAAGGGGCTGCCTTGAAGCGGCTCCTGCCCAATCGAGAGGGGCCAAACGCCTCCTGCCGGAGGCTCTATGCAGGGGTCGTGCGGTCCATGGCCCTTTACTGGGCACCGGTGTGGGCCACCATGGGATCTGGAGGCAAAAGTCCTCGCGCACATATGGGAGTGGCGCGAGGAGGCGAAACGCCGGGCCATAACTCCGCTGCCGCGAGAAATCACGGCACAGCGAACAGAGCTCCGGCGGGATCTCAGGGCGGCATGGAGAGTGCGATCGTCGCAACCCAGCGCTGGGCACGCCACAATTGCGGCGATATGTTCTCTCTTTGAGGAGTGGCTAGAGAGGCGCCATGGCGTCCTCGCCTTCCGCCTTACGCAGGTCCTCACTGGGCACGGTTGTTTCGGGAGGTTCCTGTTCCAGACAAGGCGGGAGGAAACGCCCGGGTGTCACCATTGTGTGGATCGCCCGGAGGACACGGTGGAGCATACGGTGGAGGTCTGCCCGGCTTGGGCGGAGCACCGCCGTGTCCTCGTGCAGGCGATTGGCGGTGGCGATCTCTCGCCTCCGGCCCTGCCGTTTTGAGATTATTTTTAGAGTATTCGATAATAGTCAAAAAAAAACTACATTGAGTTTCTGTTTTCCTATTTTATTTTGAAACCCAGAAAATAGTAATGTTTAGCCACTTACTACACATACTACCACATACTAGCTTTGAAATAATATAAAATGATCAACAGACTTTGGTTAAAAAATATGATTAAAATCTCGATTATGATTATAAATGTAACGTTGGTCAATCCCTAGCATCAGTGGGATGACACTGACAGCTCACTCCACGCAAGTCTTCATCGTGAGATTTTTACAGAATCGACCGGCAGGTCCACGCCATGGTACGGAGCGAGTGAAATATATAATATATGTATAGCATAAGCAAAAATAGCGAAAAGCCTTTATTAATGCAAAAGCAGGTAGTATTTCATTGATCTATACATACTAAAACATTAGATTTAATCAATCTCAATAGACATTTGTATTTAATTTCAATAGGGCAATATTTTCTCAAATAACACTTTCCAATCCACACTTTTCATGTGTGTAATTATAATGTTCTAACCAAACTCTCATTGATTACTCGGTGCCAAAAAGTTAAGTCAGTGTTTACTGTGATCACGAAACTTATGAAACATGTCTTTAAAAACGCGCTCTCAAGAAGATTCCATTGCACCTAATCGTTCTTCATTATTTTGGTATTTCAGGTTATTCTCATCGATCATCAAAATTAGGTAAGTACCTACTAATCTTAACGTGTTTATAGTGTCTTTTTTGCCATTAAGTTTAATTTTGTTGGGGTAACTGAAGTGCTATCCATTTAAAAATAGGTATTTTACCGCAATGTTATTCATTGTTGTTATGATGAAAAAGGCAATTGCCGCAGGGCTGGTCGCCTACCAATTAAATTGATTGATTCGACGCAAGTTGTTAATCAAAATGTTTGTTTGCCCGCCGGAAAAGCATGCGAAAAGTGCATCCGAAAGACCGTTTAATTTGTACCGGGTGAGATTTTAATTAATTTCGTTGTTGCAGTTTACGGGTTGAAAAGTGTTCGTATATATCACGGGTAGTTATTTTATAAATTTTGGTACTGTTTTTTGTTGATTTTTTTTTGTTACTTTCTAATGATTGGTGAGGGATATGTACCTACTTTAGACAACTGAAATGAAATGAAATCCACACTTTGGATAAAGAATCACGATTAGTACCTACCTACCAAAATCACATGTTTTTAGGGTTCCGTAGCCAAATGGCAAAAAACGGAACCCTTATGGATTCGTCATGTCTGTCTGTCTGTCCGTATGTCACAGCCATTTTTTCCGAAACTATAAGAACTATGCTGTTGAAACTTGGTAAGTAGATGTATTCTGTGAACTGCATTAAGATTTTCACACAAAAATAGAAAAAAAAAACAATAAATTTTGGGGGTTCCCCATACTTATAAACAAAAATTTTTTTTTCATCAAACCCATACATGTGGGGTATTTATGGATAGGTCTTCAAAAATCATATTGAGGTTTCTAATATCATTTTTTTCTAAACTGAATAGTTTGCGCGAGAGACACTTCCAAAGTGGTAAAATGTGTCCCCCCCGCATGTAACTTCTAAAATAAGAGAATGATAAAACTAAAAATATATATATGATGTACATTACCATGTAAACTTCCACCGAAAATTAGTTTGAACGAGATCAAGTGAGTAGTTTTTTTTAATACGTCATAATTCGTAAACCGCAATTTACCATTCATTCAATCAACTCACTATTATTAAAACATCGATCAAAGTTACAACGAACTAAAAGAACTTTTATATTATGTTACTTGCTGCTACGGAACCCTTCATGGGCGAGTCCGACTCGCACTTGGCCGCTTTTTTTGTTTATTAATTAATAAAAACGGAAATGCGTTTAATTTTCCACAGCAATTTGTATAAATTGCGATAAGAACAAAGCTATGTATTATCATACAGCGTCCATTAAAATTCTCACTGTATTCATATGAATTCTTATTAGATTGTCCAGTTCATAGCCACATAGCACGATGGCTCTTCTATACGTAACACCTCTATAGAACGTAACTATGTGCTACACCACGGAGCAATTAGAAACTAAGTCTTCTGGAAGAGGTACAGAAATGTGTTTTTACTTAGAATAAAATTTTCAAATTTTCCTACTTATGATTTTGATATAAAGGCCGCTAAAACAAATTTCCAAAAAGCAACATAGATGCCCAAGTTATATTAATTTAAATTCTTTAGCAGAGGCAGAAAAGGAAGAATCCGTCAATTTTAAAGGAATATGGTCTGTATCTGGTAAAGGATTTCTAGACAGCCTGCAGTGGTAGTGATTACTGTGCTAGCTAATTGCTAATAGCATAATTGCTTATATTATTGTTGTTTTTTTTTTTTTGTTACAAAAGTTGTTATTTTTCCACTCTGCAATTGGCATTTTGATTTTGTTTTGATTCGTTTGTGATTGTTTTGCAACTTTTGTTGTCAACTGTCAGTGTCGCAGATGCATCTGGATTGATTTGTATTGTCAATGTCACATACTACTTAGAGATGTCAACTAAGGTGTCTTGTCTTTGGTCTCTGGCACTGACACATCAAGCAATGGACAAAATTGTCGGCAATATGTATGCTTGAATATGAGGCTTTTGATAACGTTGGATGTGTATACTTGTCTTTTTTTTATTATTTTTTTTATTTGTAATGTGCGTTTTGTTTGTGCAGAATAAACATTTTTTCTTTCTTTCTTTCTTTCTTTTTAGCTAGGGTAATTGGTCCTAGACTAGAATTGTTTCATTAAAAAATATTCACACAATCGTATTGTACCAAACATCCAAAAATATTGTCCAACTCGCTAGTAAAAGCGATTCGTAACATATGAAACTGTTGGTACATCCAGTTTAATATCCTTCTATATCCGGACGCGTCCATTCGCCAAACCGCTGCGACATGCTGCCGCCATTATGCGTGCGTCCATTGGTGTTCAAATTAAATACATAAAGAAGAAATGTTTACATACAACTACGCTGTACAGACCATTACACAAGTGCGTCATATGGTGCTGTAACCGACAATGTGAGCCAGACCTCCCATATAAATGTAGATACGAGAGCAGAACACAATTTTATGATTTCTAGTTTTATGTTATGTCTGAATACGGTGTTGCATCGGTCTAGTGTTGAGGCAGCTGCTAAGTTCATATGAAGTACTTTGTGTAGGATGCACTGCTATTATTTGTGCTTTAATTAAGGTGGTTTCTATCTATTTTGTGAGATGTACTTAGCGTATACAGGGTACTATCGAGGAAGTTCATATCTAAGCAGTTTTAGAACAAAATCCCGTGAACACGATGACCGCATCTGTTTTACGTTAGTTACTGTTAGCGCCCGAGCGCTACAGGGAAAAATAGTCCTAAAGGTGCATAGATATGAACTTCCTCGATAGTACATACTCGTAGCTACTTAAGGAATTATGCGTCATGCGTTAGGCCATTGTCTTGGTCATCAATATTTTTCATCAAAATCTTCAAGTCTCTCATTAAAGTTATTGTTAAATATGATAATTAACTAACTTATTTTTAACTCTTGTCTTGTAGATTTTGTATTAAGTAAGTGTTTCTTTTTGGGATCAATAAAAGTCACAAAAAATTATTTACTCATCTAACGTAAAAGTTCACAAACAGCAAACCGAACGAACTAAAAAAAAAAGCCACGAATGAAAACGGTACAAAAATCCGGGAGACAACGGCAGCCGAGATAATGTCCCGTATAATTATCACGATACGAATTTATGCAACCGGGTCGTTGGGTCCTCACAACGCGTGCAGTGACTGTGACAACGTTGCTGTTGAAGCTGGAAACGAGGCAAATCCTGGAATATTCTAGTAGCATCATCATCAAATAGTACAGCTTTGCTGCATTCATGCCTCACTAAACTGTCTGTGATCGAAATTGAACGAATTTGACCTAAACCATAAATCGGTTCTTCAGTAAATGTAGGCAACCCACTGCCATAGTGGGTTGCCTACATTTGCTGAAGAACCGATGGTCGTTGAAGTAGGTTCGTCTAAAAGTGGCGATGGCGGCGAATGGGGATATGTACGACAACCTAATTGTGATGGTAAATGGCGGGTTTCAATCAGAAGTTGGACTCACAATAATATGCCCGGTAGTGCAATTGGACTCACAATAACATGCCCGGTAGTGCAATTCGAAAGAGCCCAGGGGTTTACTGCAATTACGGAGTGTATTTCTTACAACCCATTCCACATTTACCAACTTTTATTAGCAATCCCAGGATTTACTCGAGGCTCGACATTAGCCTATATTCAAGTTTTTACAGCAACATCTACGCTTGCATGCGAGATCGCATTTTACCGCGATTCAGTTATTCATGTCCCGTGTTTCATTCGTCATCACGTTTTGATGTAATGATTAGTGTACTGTCAACAGAATTAGTGGGAACAACGGACTGTTTCATTTGTTCGGATTATAAATTAAGTATTTTGGTGGTACCTACAGGTTTAAGTATATTAACTGCGGTTTTATGTGTCACGTATGGACCTCGGCAATGGTACCTTTAAGAGTAGACTTCATCAAAGTTTACATTGTGAGATATTCGTCGTAATTACACGATAGTCGTCCACTTTACATTTATGATGATTAAGTGATAATTTGTCATAATCACCACGCTTGACAGATGGATGATCCATGTTATTTTCTTCTCTCGCCTGTGGTCGTTCTTCTATAGCCGTTGATTATATACCTTGGTCAGCCCTTATTATAGGTATTTACCTATGAAGTTTTACAATACTATTTTAAACGTAATTTTATGTATGGCTGGAAATAAATTCTTAATTCAAACGAATTTTATTAAAAAAATATGGAATTATATTTTCAAATCCAGTCATTTGTTTATTGATTAGTGTTTTTTTTTCACTACATTTGTTTCTTTTTCATCAATATGGACACGATGAAAAAAACGAGTTTCGTCGCGGTAGCAATGCCGCACAAACGGCTCGCAACATTAATTACGGGTACGGAGTGAACACTAATAAACGAACGCACGACTAGTTATGAACGCTTCCAATATGGAAATTTTGATTTAAAAAATGAACGCCGTGGTCGCCCGTAAACTAAAGTCAACAACGACGATTTAAAGGCGATAGCGGAAGCTGACGATACTCAATCTATGGCTGAGTTAGCAGCAGCTTTCAACGTTAGCATCAAAACAATATTGGTCCATTTGCGTCAAATTGGAAAGGTAAAAAAACTTGATAAGTGGGTGCGGCACGAATTGAATGCTCGCCAGCGCGACGAACGCGTTGAAGTATGCCTTACGTTGCTTAACAGACACAGAAATGAAGGGGTTTTGAACCGCATTGTCACTTGCGATGAAAAATAGATTCGTTTTGATAATTGTAAGTGGTCATCATGTTGGTTAGACCCTGGTTCAGCGCCTAGGTAATGCCTCAAATGAAATCTTACCCCTAAAAAAGTCATGGTCACTGTTTGGTGGTCTAGTGCCGGTATAATTCATCACAGCTTCTTAAAACACAGCTCTATTCACGAAACACTATAAAAGCAATCAACACCTTTGCTATACCTGTGCTCACCTATTCATTTTTGTATTCTAAGTGCTTACTGTTTGTTTAATTTTATTTTGTTATAAGTAGTACCAATCATTGAACCTGACTTGGTTTCCGTACGTCCTTTTCAGGTATGTAACCACTGAAAATCAGTGCTGTGCTGTGGGTCCCCCATAGCACAGCATCATGCTGAATGGAAGCCTTCTTGTCACAGCCATGACGTGCAGCTGCCGAGGATTTCTGTTTTGTGCTCGTCATTATAGATCTGTTTTCGTTTTATTTTTTTCTTAATTATTAGAGCTTTGCTGTAGGCACGTGTTTCTGTGACAAATAAATCTATTTTTCTTTCTTTCATTCGGGATAATAAACTGGACCAAAATGGACCACAAAAACTTACAACGGAAAATCAACACTACAATGACAAAATTTCGCAAACATCACCCAAGATCTTGTATACAAAGGTTAACGTTACCGAGAAAAGAAGGAGGCAGAGGACTTATAGATATCCTAAACTTACACAACAGACAGATCACCACTCTTAGGCAATACTTCTTTGCCAAAACTGAATCTTCCCCACTCCACAAACTAATAGCACACAACGACAAACACTTTACACCTCTTAATTTAAAAGACCCCACAGAACAAAAACACGAGAAAGTGATAGATGACAGAACCAAATGTCAAGAGTGGACCCAGAATTCTCTACGCGGGAGACATCGCCAAGATTTGTGCCAATTAAATGTCGACAAATATGCGTCGAACGCGTGGTTAAATCGAGGTGAACTATTCCCGGAGACTGAACGGTTCATGCTTGCAATTCAAGACCAAGTAATTGAGACCGAGAACTACAGAAAATACATTATAAAGAATTTAACAACCGATACTTGTGCAATACTTCTCCAGAGACAATCCAACATATAACCGGCGCCTGCAAATCAATAGCCTAGATACGATCAAGCAGCCAAAGTCATACACCAAAAACTAGCTCATAAATACAAACTTATAGACACCGTAGTACCTTATTATAAATATAACCCTGAAACGGTATTAAAGAACCCCACAACAAAATTGTACTTCGACCGAGCCATACTCACAGACCGCACAATTCACTTTAATAGACCCGACATCACATTAATTAATAAAATAAATAAAACTGGGTTCCTTATAGACATTGCCGTGCCAAATACGCATAACTTACATACTACAATAGCAGAAAAATTATTCAAATACACCGAACTAAAAGACGAAATAACCCGACTTTGGCATCTTCAAAAAGTCACAATAGTCCCCATAGTGCTATCTACAACAGGAGTAATTCCAAAACAGCTTCATCAGTCCCTTAGTTCCCTCAACCTGCCATCTAACACCTGCCACCTGCTGCAGAAGGCAGTGATTCTTAATACATACAGGCTAGTTAGAAAATTTCTTCAGTGTGAGTCGGACAACTTGCACCAATACTCCCACTCAAATATAGTTTCGTCTACCATACAGTCTACTTATAATATTACTCCCACACTTAACCCCACTGCTGGACACTTGGCTTAGGCCCGTGCCATCAGTTCTATCCGGCTATGCCGAGGAAAACAATTACATAAACATAATAATAATATATAATTTATTCTCTATCACAATAAGAGTGGCCTTAAAAATAATGCAAACTTAAACCTGTAAAACTTTTCCACCTTTGTGAGAAACTGGTGCCTGATGTAGGTTTTAGGAATAAAACCTGTGTCACCAGGACCCTTACCCCGGTAAGCCTTTTGTAGAAATGACCAGAAGATAACAATAACAGATAAATCTAAAAAGTACAAAAGACATAAACAGCTACTAAATTAAAAATAATACAAAATAATTGATTAAAATTATATGTGTGTTGGGCGTATGAGGTATATAGGTATGCATGACTGTGCAAATTGAGAATGATTGTGAGTGAGGGTGTAGATGTGCTTGGCGAGTGTTCAGTTTTGTGTGACTGTGTTGCGAGATATGGGTGGGTAACAGCTATGAAGGGTAATTAGGGCTTTGATCCTATTTGGGTACTATCAATAAGTCCTCGGTTTTGGTAATTTTGGTAATCAATCGATTTTAGATATTTTTTTAAGGCAAGCATTACTACGGATGTGTACCTTGAGGAAATGGACACAATGGAGGAGAAGCTCGCAAATCTCCGGCCAGCCTTGGTTAATCGCTCGTCCCCGCTGCTACTAGACGACTGCACGACAACGCTCGACCTCATACGGCACAACAGCCGGTCTCTAAGCTACAAGAGTTAGGATTGAAAGTTTTGCATCTACCACCGTAGTAACCAGAGGGGCAATTCCCGTATTTTTAAGACCGTTCGCATTCTAATCTCAGTCTCAATCTGTCATAATTACAATCAATTTACATACATTTTTGACAGGTTTTTGACATTGATTGTCGCTGAGATGAGATTGCGACTTGAATTTGAACGTTTTTTAAGTACGAGAATTGGCCTACAGACCTTGCAGACTTCTCCTTTTTACAAAATTTGGACCACTTCTTCGCAAGGAAAAAATCAATACCCGAGAGGCAATACAAAATGCCTTGAAGAGTTTTTTGGCTCCCGTACACCTGACTTCTTCAAGAAGGGCATTGAAAAATGACCACTGCGCTGGCAGAGATGCATCGATAGCGTGGATATTTAGATTGATAGAAATAAAAATTATTTATATAAAAATGACTTTAACTTTCTGTATACTAAACGGCAATTTCATATGTAAGGACCAAATATTATATGAGCGTCAGCTGTCTCTTTATAGAGCTTCGTGTTTTTATTACCATCTTTCAGAAGCATTTAATTCAACAATTCTCGTAAATAGCATTATTATCTATCTATATTCTATGTTTATATCATTCTAACTACAACTTCCAACTTCTGAATTTGAATTTATCTTTTCATTCAAAACAACGGAACAACTCAATGTTTACGTAGACGGAGAAAAGCGATTATGGCGAAATGTTAATTAATCTACACAAGTTTACGTCAAATATTCAGTTCATTTTACTTAAGAAACTCCAAATTGACATCAGGAAGAGAATGCTCAACCCGTTAAATTGCCATGGGGTGGTCTGTGTGGCCCCATCTGAGCTAAAATTACACTAGACACAAAGAAAATTTAAGTGTATTTTGGTTCAATTAGTGGGAGGGTTAGGGGTGTGAAATTGCGCGGGGATAGTAATTTATTTTAAGTGTGACAGCAGACCAATTTCGACTGGGCAGCGATTATAGGATGTCTTTGGTGGAGGAGCGAAGTGTTTGGGTGATAAAAAGCATTACCTATATCCAAAAGCCAATTATCAAGCCAGTTTAAATAAAACGCGCTCAATCGTTCTCTGTATGTAAGAGACTTGTAAAGGAACATTACTTGTTGTTGTGATCTTGTTCTCGTAGCTGTAATTATCTGTAGTCGTCATTTATTTTCGTTGCTTAGATATTCAGTATGTATTCGTGTATATATATGTACATATATGTAGTATACAAAGTGGCGTGTACCTTATCATATTAAAATATACCACGTCTGCTACATGGTATACTTAGACGGTATACAAAATTTGAATTATATTATCGCAGAAAGCGATAAGGCCTCCCATTGTTACTTTTGTAGTGTTAACTGTATTTTTTTTTTGTTATTTTTTTTCTGGTGTACAATAAAGTATATAATACAAGACATCCTCAAACTACTCAATGATTTAAATTCATTGTATCAACACTACACTTATGTTCCTCTCATTCGCTACCCATGCAAAAAATGAAGCATATCCCATAAGTCCCGCATGTGTAGAATTAGTACTTAGATAAAGTATAATTCCTGATTACGATCAACTTAATTATGACGTCAGACAAAAGCTTACGACCTTGCCGTATCAGAATTAAAACCAGTCGTAAAACATAATGACGGTAGGGCTCTGATAACGTTATCAATAGATATGTCTAATTAGGGATTTCCCAAAGACCTTTTCCGATATGAGGGTCTAGATTATAAACGAGAGTTATTACGGCAAGGATGAAATAGGTTCAAAATGTAATGAAATTGGAAAAATAGTTTTTAACAACTGCTGATATTTTGAGTAGTTTTGGCGGGTTGGCAGCTTTACCGTAATAGGCACTTATATAATTATGTCAAAACAATTTTTTATTAGGATGAAAGTTACCTGACTATAAAAATCTGCCCCAAGATGTGACTATAATTTCTAATGCATGTGCCCTGGCGGCTGAGAGTATGTGATGCTCACTCAAATGTGTCGCTAGTGGTGGCGTGTGATCATTAAGTTCCTTTCAAAATAGTTGAGCTGAATGGTGCTGATCCATACGTCATGTTAGTGAACGGGCGCCGTCAGTAGGCACTGGTCATTTCTTAGCTGCCACGGCTTATTTTAGTTCCGGAATTGTTTTTATCTTTTTTATTACGGACGCTTTTAACGTGCACGTCTTTCTACGTCGTTCTCACATGTATAATTTTAACATGAAGGATTTAACGTATAATTTTGTTTATCGTTTAGCGCGGCGAAAGCCGTCGCCCGTAATCTAAAATCGTCATGACTCAAAAACTTGTGGCGAACGAACTGCTGGCGTTCCTGCAGCAGAAACTAGACGTGATGGACGAGGTGTCCGCAGTTCAGATCTGCGCCTCGAACTTCAGCGAGGATGACATCGCAGCTTCCAAGCTGCAACTGTACCAGTTACTCAACAAGAGTGACAAGATGGTGTCCCGCCGGCGTGACGGGACGAAGAAAAGTATCCAGGACATCATCACGCTGCTAAAAGGGACCGACCCTGACGACGTGCCTACGTTTGTGGCGAAGGACGTGCGCAAGCTCCCCCCAGGCACTTTCGACCACGTCGACGTAACCAGCCTTCTGAAGGACATCGTCTTTTTGAAGGCAAGTTTGGCTGAAGTACTGAGGAAGTTGGAGGCATCTCAGAGCACCGTTACGGATTTGCGCGCAGAGCTCGACGAGTTGCGCAACTCGGTGACATTAACTGGGTCACCCGCGGCGCGTGTAAGCAACGAGAACACGTGCCGAGGTGCAGCCTGCCTCGATACATCGGTTGCAAGTTACGCGTCAGCAGTTTTGTCGCCGGCGCCGATTGCTGAGTCTGCGTCGCGCAGC
Source organism: Brachylomia viminalis (assembly GCA_937001585.2). NCBI lineage: Eukaryota > Metazoa > Arthropoda > Insecta > Lepidoptera > Noctuidae > Brachylomia > Brachylomia viminalis. Next base: position 10,214,430 of record OW443310.2, on the reverse strand, counting down.
TCCGCTCCCGTCCCCGCAGCCCCTCCTCGTAGCGCTGCTCGAAATAAGAGACCAGCTGAGTCGCTGGTTATTGACAGCACTCTCCTCTCAGCTGCTCTCCCCGCGAAGCCCGTGCCTGTAAAGGCAATGGATCGGGCTGTGGATGACGGCTTTGTGACGGTGCAACGGAGGAAATACCGCCAACGAAGCAGTAAGAACCGCTGCGGCCAGGCTCCTCTGGAGCCCTGCGTTAAACTGCGTGCAGCAAAACCGAACACTCCGGTGTATATCTCGCGCCTCCACTACACCACTGAGGCAGATGACATCGTTGAGTACGTGCGCCGAAAGCTGAACTACACGGCGAGGGTGCAGCTGTTAGAGTCGCGCCGCAATGTCAATTTCAAGGCATTTGTAGTGCGTATTCCGACGTGCTACCTCAACCTGGTGTTGGAAGAAAGCTTTTGGCCGCAGGACGTGGTGTTCCGTCGCTTCCGCGGACCTATTCCACACGGCAGCACAAAGACGTAGTGCAGTGCTAGTGAAGTGTTACTAACATAGGCTTAAGTTTTATTTACTAACACTTATTGTTGATGATAATATGTATACTTAGGTTAAGGTATTTATTTATGGGTCTATGCAACCCGAAATAAATAATTTGATTGATTGATTGATTGATTAACCACTTTTTTGTAACAATATTTTGATTTAATACAGTGTCCATGGAGTTTATTGCCCGTTCTTCTCCATAGATACCTATTACGCTTTGGAATGGGCTTCATCGTTCTGACTGACCGACCCCTTGACAATTCAAAAGCGCCTGTAATTGGTTTATTTGAAATATATGCTTTGAGTTTGAGTTTGTAGGTAATTTTTAAGCACATAAATTCACAGACTAGCTAGCTGGTAGGTACCAAAACATTAAATAAATGTTTACCCACTTCCTCTTTTATTTAAATTCTGTGTTAACTGTTATACACTTTTATTTTACCTATTATTCTTCCCCAAATTACTCCTACACCAACCTATTTTTTGCTACGCATATTTCCAAAATATACATGCGATGTATTTTCTATTTATAACAACATCATACAACCCGCGTATTCTCGCTTGTGGTATAAAACGTACAAACAAAATTATGCTAGAGAAACAGGCATTGGAGGAGCGAACATAAATTCCTGTGTTACACGGTTAATCAACATAGAAATTGTAATTCGAATATTGGCCCCACAATTACAATACATTTACATACAGATTTGGTCGGATTGAATTTCTATGGTAACATTCAGCTTGTTAATTTGCCTAAAAGGAAAGTAATTGCTCAGATGGAATTTATACCCCATACGAGCCCTATGTGAAATAACAAGTGTACTTTAACGAGGTTCCTACAGAACGCAGCCTTTCTTGAGTCGGCGTTTTGCGTCTAAACTTACTTCCATTATTGTCATCATCAGCAATCAAATCGTCTTTTACACTATAACTATTTGATTTTATATTAATTTCAATCTTTCGCTTTCTCTACTTATCTACGAAAAATATTGGTTCAGAATTTCTATTATCCTAATCAAACTGTTCTATGTGTGTTTTACAAATAAAGGGTGCCCCATTGATGTGTAAAATTATTTTATTACATTACATTGTGTTAAAATGTCCGAATGAGTTGTGGGTTAAGTCATTATAAATTCCATAAATTAATATGAGAACGATATTAGAGGAAAACTGGTAAAACATACATGAAAATTTATCTGGCATGTACCTAATGTTTTCGGTTTTCCCTCGAAAATGTGGTAATGAGTCTATGATTTTGTGCTATAAGGGCGAGTTAACTACCCACTTAATAATTTATAAAGTATAATTTTTATTGTTCAAAGACAACATGTCCTGCTTAAGACTTGTTATTAGCTCAGCAGAGATAACTTATACGCATTAAAGACTGTTCGTAAAATAGATTATATCACCAAAGTTATACCTACCTATCCTATATCAATTATACCAAAACAATGCTATTCTATAGCTGCAATAGAAGTGGTTCACGAACGTAGCATGTAATCGTTTTATTCGCCATGATTGCACTCTGTGAATAAATATTTCTTTTTTTTCCACACCCGCAGCCCCACAGTTTCCGCCGTACGAATAATTGTGAGCATTCGGTCAATTGTACCGGCACGCGCCATTCTGAGTGTTTTGCTGGCATTCTGTAAAGAAAAGTGACGCAATTTTTCGACGATTATGTATGAAAGGAATATATTGGGCGCGGGATGTGTGAGAAAATATCTCGTAGGGAATATTTTATGAATATGTGAGTTTAAACGTGTTTTTGTTTAGGGCTTCTACTTTTAGAAATCAATTTAAATTCAATAGTCGCGTTCCGTTGGACAAGGATCAGTTCACAACGATAATATTTAAATGGTTCTGTCTATTTAAGACGGAACTGCATTTCATTATAATGTATCATCCACAAACCAAGCTTTGAAATGAACGCAATAAACAATACTAATACCTAATTTACAAAAAGTATGGTTTAAATTGCTTATAACACACGTAATAAAAACCGTTGCCAGGAGGTCTGTACAATATCATATCTTCCCCTCCCCTAATTCAAGTGTGATGCAACTCATAAGAAAATGTCTTTTAAAACACATGCCATGTGGCCCTCTAATATATATTTTAAACTGACTTTATTTGCCTAAATTTAATGCAGTTTAAAGGGTGCATAATTTACTTTAGACTAATTATTTTGCAACTAGGGATGCGCAGATGGTGTCCCAAATTGGGGACAAAGAGGAAATTCCGAGTGACAAAGTTTGTTAGAAAATTTTAATTAAATTATAAGGTGTTTTATATCGATGAACTGTCTCAATATTCTTCTTAATTAACAAGACTTGTTCAACCAGATTTGAAGAAACTTTAGGTAAATTGAGAAATTTCCCTAAAGTTTCATGAACTTTTATCTTACTGAAAACTAAAAGCCTTTCGCCTACGCTACGTTACATAAAGGAATTGGTACCTACCTATCTAAAAGTCTTCAAATGTTGACTTTACCCCAATTACTTCAAAAACAACCGAAGATGGTGTTATTTGCAGATGACTCATCATTAACCTTTAAGATAGACCGACGGTCACAAAATCTTGACAACGTGAAGAGCTCTATTCTTCAGGTCCAAGATTGGTTTACGGTAAATAATTTGGTACTAGATGGAAAAAAAACCAAATGCATTAAGTTTAAATTACCAAATGTTAGAAGTAGCGAATGTACATCATATTGAATGGGAAAAACTGGAATTTATTAATCACACGGTTTTCCTAAGAATCACGCTAGACGAGAAATTACAATGGGGACCTCATATAACATCTCTTGCGGGGCGGCTAAGCTCGGCCGCTTATGCTGTTAGAAAGATAAGACAGTTAACAGATGTAGAAACCGTGCGTTTGGTCTATTTTAGCTACTTCCACAGCATTATGTCGTATGGCATTTTACTGTGGGATCGGGCTGTTGACATTGAATCCATCTTTATTTTGCAAAAGAGAGCTGTCAGAGCCATTTAAGTATAATTTACGTCACCGTGAATCTCTCAGGGAACTATTTAAAAGGATTAATATTATGACGGTACCTTGCCAATTCATTTATGAAAATATTATGTATGTAAGAAAAAATCAGAATCTTTTAAATAAAATAAGTGATAGACATAATTTTAATACTAGAAATAAAGATAAAATAGATCAACCATTTTTCAGATTAGCTAAAGTACCTACATACGATCTTTTATGGAGTACTGTGTTAAATGTTACAACAAAATACCTTGTCATATATTGCAAATAAATGAAAGAAAATTTAAACCTCATATAAAAAGTTCACTTTGCAAACAAGCATATTACAAATTAGAGGATCATATCCAAGATAAGAATGCTTGGAAACATGCTGGTCCAGCTCCATAGGATAATCTAGGGTCTAGACAAAATCATACTTGTTGCTACTTTAATTGTTTAGTTTATTATTTTTATGACATTGATTTACATTCTGTGATTACTTTAACTCAAACACTGACATATTACTTGTTTACATAATTTAGGAAATCGTATACTTTTACAATGTTTGTAAATATGTGAACACCATGTATCTATCACTTAAAAGTTATTTATCATTGCTACATTTATTAAATTATTTTTACCTATTGTGGTAGGGTATTTTTATTATAGGTGCATCGTCTTCACATATAATTATATAAATAATGTATACAAAATATTGTAACACATTTTAAAAGAGTAACGGTGGAGTTTCTTGCCCATTCTTCTCCATACGAAACTACCTTTTGGAAGGGGCGACTAGAATCAATTCTATTTAAATGTAAAGGTTGACGTTCAAAAGTGCCTTTTATGTGCCTATTTGAAATAAATGCTTTGACTTTTTAATAATTTGTTTTGCAAAATTTTGTCTAAGTATCTAGTTTTTATTGGACAAATGTCGCATGGCGTCCGTTTTTACAAGTACCTCTAGGTAGACAATATCCTGGAACCACATACTTTTTAAACGAAAGCCAAAAACTAAACCACTAGTAGGTACCTACCACTGCATTCAAAAGCATAATCCACACAAAAAACCTAAACGTTTACCAAAAAAACCGAGACCCATTCCCGACAATCCGACAAATGAGATTCGTTAATAGGAAAGTCTGGAGGCAAATTTTTGGCGCCGTAACGACCATTTCCCATCCCAGTTGGATTTCCAATTTTCTATACGTGACCTTTTTCACTCCAAAAGTCACATGCTCTACAAACGAGGTGTCTTTGAAAACGTAATTAGAAAATTCCCCAACGACACGACGACGGCGACGCGACCGTACTGTTCTCTGTAGGATTTCGGTACTCAGGCGCTGGAAGTCGTAGATTAGTTTTGTTCATGATATGTTATCGTAGATACTTAGGTACCTTTTGGGTTCCGCCCACCGAGTGACCCCAGGGAAGACGGTGGCACAGTTGTCACGTGCTACCGTGCACTGCGAGGCTCAGGGGAGACACCTTTACAGTCTCCCCAGGGATGTGCCTGACAGGCGTTGCACAGGGGGGTTCTGGAGTTGGTCTTTTAAGAGGAATCGGGACCCATCCATGTGCTGATGGTGGCCACAGGGGTGGTTTTAGTGAGGTAAGAATCCCACACGCCCCGACCTCTTTCTCCGGAGGCCGGGCGCCTTTTGAAGGTAACCAAACAAAAAAAAAAGGTTCCTATTGGGTGAATGTTTGTGTTTTGGTCTGTGGTGAGGGTAATCTGGTATCGAAATGAAATGTGAATGGTTTTTTATAGTTTGATAATACCTATAATAAAATTGTAGGCATGTGCTAAAAGGATCCTATCTTAATTTTTCACATTTAAATTCAGACTGAACGTGGCTAATTCTGCGGGCAGCTTCGCCCCCTCAAGAATAGAAATAATTATACTCATCTGCATCAGCGTAGCTAAGCAGACAAACAACCTGCAGTTTTACGTCACAGTCATTTGAAAATCTTATTGGCAGACTCACGAATCATTTTGGTACTATTCATAACGATCCGTTTTTCCAATTTAGGAACATACCACTACTAGCGGTTACAACAGTGGTAGAGTAGTTTAAATATAATACATGACATAACATCACGCGCGTAATCCCAGAAGGGTATGGCAGAGGTGTTCCTATACCTAGTACAAAGTCCCATGTAACAGGGAGCGAGCCTATTGCCACCAACCGGGTACACATCCTGGATCCCGGTTGCTACTGAGAAATTCCAGGCAGCCTAAGCCCAATAACACTTTGCCTGACCTGGGAATTGAACCCAGGACCTCGTGCTCAGCAGTTACAACTTGCGACAACAACGCCAATGAGGCTATTAAAATATTAATTTATTTTTATTTAATTTATTATTATTATTGGTTGCCTGGAAGATATCTCAGAAAGGGATAAGGCCGCCCATTGTATAAGTTGTAGGTAGTGTTCAATTCTTTTTTTTTTTGTTATGTATTTTGTGGTGTACAATAAAGAATATATAAATAAATATATAAATATTATTGTTCTTGTAAATATTATAGGTACTTAAGCATGCAATTGTTTTTTAATTGTTTTTACGTCCGTACGTTTTCATTTAAGCATAAAATAATAGAATTGCCATCCCAGCGGTGTTGCGGCGCACTTGCGTAATTGGTTTAGATAAATTAACAAAGTAGTTCCAAAGAGTGATATCCCACGAGACACACTTTAATTGTAAACCCGCCCTTGTTTTAACGATTCTTGCATTGATAATGTGTTTTTATGATTATTGTTTAACGCTGTTTCTCGTGATGGTATTGTTTCAGTAAAAGTTTGCGGTATTGTGTAAGTGGGGTGCGCAAAAATCGCGGCGTTATACGTTGTTATGATATTATTATGGCTTGTAAGGTTGAAAGGTGCAGAAAATATTTATTTATAGAAAAAATAAAACTGCATCGCAAAGCTAATATTTTTTTTATATATTATCCTCTCTCACTTTCACAGGTTTTATTTATTAATACGATTAAATAGCTTACTAAGCTAACTAACTAATTACTACAAAAAAGAAAGGTGTATGTAATATCCTAACTTAACTAATTAAATAAATAAACAACTAAAATATGGCGTCCCAAAATTCCTCAGCATCGCTGTTGACTGATAATGTACAGAGGGGCAATTCCCGTATTTTTAAGACCGTTCGCATTCTAATCTCAGTCTCAATCTGTCAAAATTACAATCAATTTACATACATTTTTGACAGGTTTTTGACATTGATTGTCGCTGAGATGCGATTGCGACTTGAATTTGAACGTTTTTTTAAGTACGAGAATTGGCCTACAGATCGTGTACTGAATACATTAGATCATTCACAACAAAATCAACTTTCAAAGTCAACTATTCCAATATCTTGAATGGTAAGATTCAAGATATTCTCCTCTTCCTCCTCCTCTACGGCTCGGAACTCAATACCTCTACAACATGTTCTGTGCTCACATCAAATTCGAGCGATATCGACAACTCGCGAAGATATGGAGCGTAGGGAAACTGTGCAAACGGTCCGAGCGATAAGCTCGACTTGCATGAATTTGAATAACAAACAGACGTCCTGTTAGAGACAGAACGACAAAAACACGGACCAATAATCTAAATGCACCAGTCAGAGCGAATTAATACTCAAAGCAAAATATTAAACCAGAATGCTTTCTTTTATAAATGTGCATAACACATATAGCGGTGGCGTTCATAAGTGCTTCGCCAAACTTCGCCTGTATTTGCCTCAAGCGATTGTCGCCCCTATTTGTTTCATCCTTCCACTGCCACCCCTATTTTTGTACTCATCCTTTCATTGCAAATTGCATTTCTGTGAAAAGGCGGTGATGAATTTTGCTAAACAAATATAAAAGGCCATCGACATTGGGACACCAATATAATTTTAGGCCATTGATTTCATTCAGCATATAGGGTGTAAAAAGACCCATCACATAGCCGTCAACTACGCATTCGGTACATCAAACTAAGTAACATCACGCAAAAATAAAAAACTCCTGGGAAACGAATTTAATTTTTGGTGTGGACATTTGCTGTTTACGGTTGTGCGCAATGTAACACACGCTAAACATTGTGTTTATGGGTGCATGCAACGGTGCAGGGGTCGTGGGGCTATTTAAAGTTGTTTTATAACATCAAAAACTTGTTTTCGTAAAAAAAATGTCAGTAAAAGTTGGAATTTTGACCTTCAATATCTCCCTAACCAGAATGTTCCCAGGTATGGGCCAGTACAAAAAATGATCACAATGACGGGTAGTACACGTGACTCTCGGCTTCGTTAAGTATCTTTTTACACCCATTATACTAGAGCCATAAAGTTTAATTACAGCAATGTCATATGATGGCAGAAATAGATAGGTAAATGATAAATGATTTTATTTCTGTAAGTAGGTTTGAACAAACACTTTTACACGTCAATCATATTTTTTTTAAACTAGATGAGGTCGGCATTTCCTATCTGACTACTCTGAGAAGAAAGGCCGAAACAAACTCAGAGGTCACAGTCTCTTTTAAAGTCCAGACAAAATCTTGGTCAGATCATGTGAAGGCTATGTAGATCGGTGTCTGCAATGGTCTTTTGAGGAAAGAACCACACAGATTGAGTGGACCTGTCCAGTCAGTGCACGCAATTGTCAGTAATCGTGCAGCTCAACTTAGACTCAAGGAGCTCAACGATTCGACGAACAATACCAAAGAAAGGACATTTGAGTAGGCCGCATAAATTACTCAAACTGCCAGATCATGTTTACGCTGATAAAATACAAAAATAAATAAAAAAAAACCAATGACCGACATAGTTCTCACATTCACAATAATTAGAATAATATTATAATAATCTTTGAGGACCATGTAGATTTGTGTCTGAAATAATCTTTTGAGGAAAGAACCACACAGATTGAGTGGAGCTGTCCAGTCAGTGCACGCATTTGTCAGTAACCGTGCAGCTCAACTCAGAACTTAAGGAGCTCAACGATTCGACGAACAATACCAAAGAAAGGACATTTGGGTAGGCCGCATCAGCTACTCAAACTGCCAGAACATGATTAAAACTGCAACAAAAACACACATAGTCCTCACATTCACAATAATTTAAAATAATATAATACTTTATACAGTAAATATTAGTGTCATTGTATATGTAAATAAGTATAGATACTTATAGCAAAGATTAAAAGTAAAAATAGTTAGCGAAACAAAATAAATTAACATTGCCTGTGCTTTATTGGAGCAACTCAATCCCAAGCCTTTTTGTCCTCAATATAGTCTTTGACAGTATAATAGGCATTCTGGCATAGTTTCCTTTTTACAAAAGATTTGAATTTATTAAGACTTAGTGCTTGAATGTTGCTTGGAAGTTTATTATAAAAACGTATACATTGGCATCTAAACGAGCCACCTATTTTCTTGAGCCTGGTAGTAGGAACAACAAATTTGTGTTTGTTCCTAGTATTTAAATTATGGATATCACTGTACTTTTTAAACAGATTAATATTTTTATGTGCATACAAAAGATTTTCATAAATATACTGAGAAGGCACAGTCATTATATTAATCCCTTTAAATTTGTCTCTGAGGGAGTGTCTGGGACTTAATTTATAAATTGAACGAATTGCCCTTTTCTGTAAAACAAAAATCGTCTGAATATCGGCGGCATTTCCCCACAACAGAATACCGTACGACATTACACTATGAAAATAACTAAAGTATACTAAACGGGCTGTCTCTAAATCAGTTAAACCACGAATTTTCCTAACGGCGTATGCTGCAGAGCTAAGCTTCTTTGACAATTTATCTATATGGGGGCCCCATTGAAGCTTGGCATCCAAAGTTATGCCTAGGAATACTGTGGTATTTTCGGGTTTCAACTCTTCACCCTTTATGAGAATACTTGTTTCTACTTGTCTAACATGAGGTATCGTAAACTTAATACATTTCGTTTTTTTCTCGTTAAGAAGAAGGTTAATAACATTAAACCAGTTAACTACTTTTGCGAGGGCACTATTTACATTGTCAGTAACCAGCTGCTGACGTTTGAGTTTAAATAAAAGTGAAGTGTCGTCTGCAAACAGCACTATATCATGTTTATCCTTTATGAGGTAAGGCAAGTCATTTATATAAATAAGAAATAAAAATGGACCTAGAATTGAGCCTTGAGGGACCCCCATTCTTACTACCGATCCGGGAGATCTTTTCCCGTTAACATCAACTCTCTGAATCCTATCACTTAAATAAGAACTAAGAAGATCCAGAGAGGCGTTCCGGATTCCGTAGTGGTGCAGTTTCCTGATTAATGTTTCATGAAGAACACAATCGAATGCCTTGGACAAATCGCAAAAGATGCCCAACGCATCGCATTTGTCCTCCCATGCATTATATACATGCCCTAGAAGTTCAACTCCGGCATCAGTAGTTGAACGACCCCTTGTAAAACCGAACTGTTTGTTATGCAGTAATTTATGTACATTAAAAAATCTCTGCATTTGATTTAAAATAAGTTTTTAAAAAATTTTACTAAATGTAGGTAGCACTGAAATAGGTCTATAATTAGTAGGGTCTGATGTACTACCCGATTTTAACAACGGCATTATTTTACTGTTTTTCATAAGATCAGGAAACTCACCACGGTCAATACAATTATTAAAAATAACAGCTAAAGTAGGTGCTACAATATTTATAATTGACTTAGCAACGTCCACAGAATTACCCCATAAATCTGCAGTCTTTTTGACATTTAACGTGTGAAAGGTTTTAATTATATCTTTAAAAGTCACATATTCGAAATGAAATTCCGAATCACAAACTGGAATGTTTTCTTTAAGTAAAGACTCTGCAGCAGTGGGTGAAGAGTTTAGAGATTTAGTAGTCGATACGGGAATCTCTGCAAAGAAAGTTTCAAAGGCCGCGGCGACTTGAGAATCAGATTTAATTATATATGTATGTTAGAAAAAGACACTAAAATAAGAAGACATTAATAATAAGCTATTATACAAATGGCTAGAGAGCTTTAATGTTACCCAAATAAGATTTATTATATTCAAGTATAGCTGCTTCCAATGCATTCTAGATGATTTTCTAAACAACACACACATAGTTAAAAAAAAAAATGTAATGTAATGTTGTTGTTGTTTGTTTGGAAAACAAGTCTATAAGTAAGGTACTAAAAACAATGTAGATTTCTGTAGGAGTTCTGCTTTAAAATTTGTAAAAACGATGACAGACGCTAATGCTATTTAGATCAAATCGCACATAAGGGTATATAAACGCAAAATAACAAATATTTAGTTTTGGTATACTCTGTTTACGGCATAATGATAACACAGACCGAACCATAATTCTTATTAAAATAACAAAATTAACGGTCATCATAAAAATCACTGGTAACAGACTTAAAAGCAGTGCTATTCTGACGTATGTGAAGTGAGCGTGGAGTGAGCTGTCAACAGTGTCAATCCCTAGTATCAGGTGGACTGAAAGCTCAGTCACTTCGCTTCGGACGTCCGTCGGTCGGAATGTCCGAAATGCGGGCGGAGTTCACCCGCTTGACAGCCGCCATGGAGCTTCTCTGAAAGGAGAACGAGAAGCTCCGAGCGGATCTGGCCGGGCTCCGAGCAGCCGGCCTCAGCGAGGTGCCGCAAGGGTGGGCGCAGCAGCATGGGCAGGGACGGCCCGTGCCTGTGGAAGACCGGGTTCTCACCCTGGTGCGGCAGGAGCTGGCTGCCTTCCAGAGTCGGTTTTCCGCCCTGGAGGCCACTTCGCTCACTTCACCTAAGTTTTCACGGTGAGATTTTTACAGAATAGAACAGGTATTCATCGGATAGCACATTCAATAAGTTTGGAACAAGTCCGTAGCTTATTCCTATATTAGCACTATCTATTCCGATAGTGAACACTGTAGCCTTCCTCTTCACAATGCTTATTTCTCAGAAGTAAATGAGTAAAAGTCTTATACATATTATAAGCGAGCACTAAGAACAAAATAACCAGTATATTGATTAAATAATGAACCTGAGTGTAAAATTCAACAGGATATTTGCCGAACCGCACTATAGCTGCTGGTAGTTATAAGTTGTAACTATAACTATATAAATATTTTTGATTTATTATACCAGTTGCTCCTAAAGTACAATAATGTTATTCAAATTCTGATTCCTTCTTTTTCTTTTACTCAAATATAGCTTCCAATGCATCCTAGTTGATCTTCTAAATAAGACAAATATAGTTTGGAATACAAGTCTATGGGATATTACAAACAAAATCGGATTAAAAATTTGTTGTGTCAACATACTAGTAAATATTAATATAAACACTAATGCTATTAATATAGAATCACATATAAACGCAACTGCTATCAATGATACAACATGACTTATGTTTCGTTTCGACATAGTTTTCTTATCGCATGATAACACAGACCTAATTATTCTTATAAAAATAAAGAAGTTCATGATCATCATAAAAACCAAAGGAAATATGCTACACAAAAAGCCATCCAATTCAAACATTTTTGGAACGATGACATCACATATTGCTATAATAATACCAGCTATTCCGTAAGTGAACACAGTTGCCGTCCTTTTCTCACAGCTTATTTTTCCAACGTAGATGAGTACCAGTCTTAAATAAGCGAGCATTGAAGAACAAAGTGACCAGCATATTGATATTATGAGTAAATAATAACTGATAAAGTCACTTTTAGTCGTAGAGTAGTTAAACAATATTGAATATACAAAAGAACACTGAAACACTGCACCAGTTATGATTTGGTTCAAGCTGATATAGTTTTGAAGTGAACGCCACTGCGGCAGGAGACACCATGTTATTAACAACACTATAACACACAATATCGACAGACTAGATCCCGTGAAACAAACTATGTCTTCATAATCCAGAGTCGTGTTCATTTTCACTGCAATTATTAACTGCGGTGAAATGTAGAAGTCAATAGGTTAAAATTTTAGATTAACAGCTGTATGTATGGTGGTAGTTATATATTCCAAGTGTCACTTGTACATACGTACAAGCCATTAAAGCGTTATCAGGGATAACTTTTATAATCAATATCAATTATTTTTAATTAGGTTAAATAATAGATCTTTACATATGAAGTTGTCGTTTTAGAATACTGGCTATTTGAAACGTAATAAATTGATGTATGGCTGGCAATAAATTCTAAATTCAAATGAATTTTATTAAAAAAATATGGAATTCTGTTTACAAATTCAGTCATTTGTTTATTGATTAGTGTTTTGTTTACACTACATTTGTATCTTTTTCATCAATGTGGACACGATAAAAATACGAGTAGTTATGGAATACAAGTTCCGTCGCGGTAGCAAAGAGCTGCACAAACGGCTCTCAAAATTAATTACGTGTACGGAGTGAACAAATGAATGCACGACTCGTTATTGATTTGAAGGTTCCTACATGGAAATATTGATCTAAAAATGAACCCCGTGGTCGCCCGAAAACTAAAGCCAACAACGACGAATTAAAGGCGGTAGTGGAAGCTGACGATATTCAATCTACGGCTGAGTTTGCAGCAGCTTTCAACGTTAGCATCAAAACAATATTAGTCCATTTGCGTCAAATTGGCAAGGTAAAAAAACTTGATAAGTGAACTGAACGATCTCCAGCGCAACGAACGCGTTGAGGTATGCCTTGCTTTGCATAACAGACACAGAAACAAAGGGATTTTGAACCGGATTGTCACTTGCAATGAAAAAAGGATTCTGTTTGATAATCGTAAGCGGTCATCATGTTGGTTAGACCCTGGTTCAGCGCCCAGGCAATACACCAAACAAAAACTTACCCCTAAAAAAGTCATGGTCACTATTTGGTGGTCTAGTGCCGGTATAATTAATCACAGGTTCTTACAAAATGGCACCAGTATTACTGCGGATGTGCACTGTGAGGAACTGGACACAATGATGAAGAAGCTTGCAAATCTCCGGCCAGCCTTGGTTCATCGCTCGTCTAATCGTCGTCGTTACCGTCGTCGTCGGTAATCGTAGAAAAAAAAAATATTTATATTACTTTAACTTTCTGTATGCTAAACGGTAATTTTATAGGTAAAGAAAGACCCAATATTTGGCCGGCGACAGAAACTTAATAAGTGGGGATGGACTCATTGGTAGTTTTATAGGTCTGTTTTCAGTAACCTTTACTCGTATAATGCTCGTTAACTTTGTTATTTTTATAAGAATTGTTGCATCTGTGCTATCCTTTCTTTTTTTTTGTGAGGGTGGGAAATCATCAAATAACTTCTCCCGCTCTGGGAGGAGCGGAAGGGCCATGTCAGACTCTTACTGACTAAAACCCACCCGTGTTCCTTCAGTTGCCTGTGCCGGGGGCCATGGTAACCCTTTCGGACTTTCCCGTAGCCCCGGCAGGAATCGGCCCTAGCGGACCCTATCATTGTTGCTGACATCTCTTTGAGGCGCGCTTGGAACATAACGCACCGTCGACCCGGTCCTAGTCCTTATCGGACGGCGAGCTGCCCATTGCTCGCCGTCCGCAAGCCCGCGCCTACTTGCCGGCTTGGGATTCCCGACGCCCAGGGCGTCTCCTGCGGCGGCTAGGGGCGTGAGGGCGCAAATTTAGCCTGTCCCTCACCCGTTCCGCCTCCTCCTTCGCGAACATTATTGATTCACAGAAGGAGCTAACGGCTTCCCATGCCCTATCGCTCCGTACCATAGCCTGGACCAGGGCCGGACGCGAGAGATCGCCACCGCCAATCGCCTGCACGAGGACACGGCGGTGCTCCGCCCAAGCCGGGCAGACCTCCACCGTATGCTCCACCGTTCCTTCGGGCGATCCATACAATGGTGACATCCGGGCGTATCCTTCCGCCTTATCCGGAACAGAAACCTCCCGAAACAACGGACCTGCGTCAGGCGGAAGGTGAGGACGCCGTGGCGCCTCTCTAGCCAATCCTCAAAGAGGGGACTTATCGCCGCAATTGTGGCGTGCCCAGCACTGGGTTGCGACAGTCGCACTCTCCATGCCGCCCTGAGATCCTGCCGGAGCTCTGTCCACTGTGCCGTGATTTCTCGCGGCAGCGGAGTTACACCCCGGCGTTTCGTCTCCTCGCGCCACTCCCATATGTGCGCTAGGACTTTTGCCTCCAGATCCCATGGCGGTAATCTGGCAAGGAGGTTCGCCGCCTCACCGAAGACCGTATGGTATCCCCGGGCCAGCCGGGTGGCCATGACCCTTTGGGGCGCGTTCAACTGGTGGGCTGGCCGCTGCCTCAAGGAACGCGCCCACACGGTACCCCGTTAGGGCCATGGAGCGCACGACCCCCGCGTAGAGCATCCGGCAGGAGGCGTTTGGACCTCCTAGATTGGGCAGGAGCCGCTTAAAGGCAGCCCAGGCCCTTTCCAGTCTGGGAGCCAAACGTCGGAAATGCTCCACGAAGTTCCACCGGCTGTAGAAGACGAGTCCCAGGTATTCATCGTCGACTCGACGCCGACGACGTGAACCCCTCCTACCGTTATTTGGGAACACACACAGTGGCGCGTTCCGAGGACCAGGAAAACACATGTTCTATCATTGATTCCAGTTTTGTTGAAATGTAATTCTATATTAATAGCATTAGTGTGTTTGTTAATTTATCTGAACTATAATATATAATTATAATAAAAGTAGTAAAGAAAAAATATTTTGTCACGCTTCGACGCTAAAACAGGTGAACGGATTTCGATGAAATTTGGTACATGAGTAGACTGTGACTGGATTAGAATATAGGATACTTTTTATCCCGATATTCCCGCAGGATCAAGACCTATGCGGGTAAAACGCGGGGCGCAGCTAGTTCCAACCATAAATAAAACATTATTCAATAGAATATAATAGATAACTCTTTATTATATACACAATAAAAATAACAGATATTAATATGGAACTTTGACATAAGGTGTCACAATGGGTGGTCTTATCGCTAAAAGCGATCTTTTACAGAGAACCCTCAGTATCCGACAATGTTTTTTGACACATAAACTCGTCTTTCAAACTTTGTTTAACCTACTAAGGAGAACAACTAGGATGCATTGGAAACTATACTTCAGGGAAAGAAAGCCTTGGAGTAGTGGTTGGGCTTGGAGAACTTAATATTTACACGTGTAAAATATAGGTTCTATTTGTTTAATTTATGTTTTCGAATCAAGAATCGAATTCGCAATAGCTTGGGATACCAACAGAACACACACCAAATTACATGACGAACATAAATTATTATTTCCCTCTACCAACTATTAAACCTCATTAAAATTAATTGACATTAATTAAAAAAATAATCACTGATAACAATAATAATGAAAGTACTTGTGACATTCACAAATAAAAGTAGAAGCCATGCACGCTACTAAGAGCACAAACGCGAAATCGATTGTTTTGGCAAACAATTTAAGATAATAGGTAATCACAATAGAAATGAACGTGACTCTGGATTACCAAGACATTTTATATTTTACGGGAACTGGACTGTCAATATTGTGTGTTTTAATGTTGTTAATAACATGGTGTCTCCTGCCACAGTGGCGTTCACTTCAGAACTATATCAGCTTGAACCAAATCATAACCGGTACCGTGTTCATGTGTTTAATAACTGTGTTTCCATTTGTCGAATTATCGAATGAAATTCTTATTCTCATGCAATATGTTTTCGTAACATCAATATGCTGGTCACTCTGTTCTTCATTGCTCGCGTATCTAAGACTTGTACTCATCTACGTTGGAAAAGCAAGCTATGAGAAGAGGAAGGCTACTGTGTTCAGTTACGGAACAGCTGGTATTACTGTTGGAATAAGTTTCGGAATCGTACCAAACTTAGCAAGTGTGGATGGACCCATTGATGATTTAATAGGTCTATTTTCAGTAATGTTTATAATGATCGTTAATTTTGTTATTTTTATAAGAATTGTTCTTTCTGTGTTATCGTGCTGTAAAAAGAGTGTATCAAAACGAAATATCAGTCATGTTGTATCATTGATTGCAGTAGCGATTATTTGCGATTCTATCTTAATAGCATTTTTGGTTTTGATAATTTATTGCAACTATAAAGTTCAATTCCTTCAATATCCGGCAATGTTTTTTTTTACCCATAGACTGGTCATTCAAACTTTGTTTGTGCTACTAAGGAGAACAACTAGGACGCATTGGAAGCTATACTTCAGGAAAAGAAAGATCCGAAATGTAAATAACATGTTTATTTAGTTAGTTAGTCCTTTAAGTACCTAGTATAAATAATGCGATGTGTTATATTGTATACATAATTATAATCATTTAAATGTATATGGCAAAAATGTTAATTAAAGACATACATTGCAATATATTTATTGTTGTTTTACTAACAAAAATTCACATTCCAGGGTAGGACGGCGAGTTACGCTGACGACACGCTAGTCCTGGCGCAGGGAAGGTCGCACCAGGCGGCGGCCGAACTAGCGACACGCGGGGTTGCGACAATCGTCGAGAGGATCCGGCAATTGGGACTCGAGGTGGCCCTGCACAAGTCCGAGGCCATGTGTTTTCATGGTCCTCGGAACACGCCACCGTCGGGTTCCCAAATAACGGTAGGAGGGGTTCACATCGGCGTCGAGTCGACGATGAAGTACCTGGGACTCGTCCTCGACAGCCGGTGGAACTTCGTGGAGCATTTCCGACGTTTGGCTCCCAGACTGGAAAGGGCTGGGGCTGCCTTAAAGCGGCTCCTGCCCAATCTAGGGGGGCCAAACGCCTCCTGCCGGAGGCTCTACGCGGGGGTCGTGCGGTCCATGGCCCTTTACGGGGCACCGGTGTGGGCGCGTTCCTTGAGGCGGCGGCCAGCCCGCTGGTTGAACGCGCCCCAAAGGGTCATGGCCATCCGGCTGGTCCGGGGATACCGTACGGTCTCCGGTGAGGCGGCGAGCCTCCTTGCCGGATTACCGCCATGGGATCTGGAGGCAAAAGTCCTCGCGCACGTTTGGGAGTGGCGCGAGGAGGCGAAACGCCGGGGCGTAGCTCCGCTGCCGCGAGAAATCACGGTACAGCGGACAGAGCTCCGGCGGGATCTCAGGGCGGCATGGAGAGTGCGATTGTCGCAACCCAGCGCTGGGCACGCCACAATTGCGGCGATAAGTCCCCTCTTTGAGGAGTGGCTAGAGAGGCGCCACGGCGTCCTCACCTTTCGCCTGACGCAGGTCCTAACCGGACACGGTTGTTTCGGGAGGTTCCTGTTCCGGATAAGGCGGGAGGAAACGCCCGGGTGTCACCATTGTGTGGATCGCCCGGAGGACACGGTGGAGCATACGGTGGAGGTCTGCCCGGCTTGGGCGGAGCACCGCCGTGTCCTCGTGGAGGCGATTGGCGGTGGCGATCTCTCGCGTCCGGCCTTGGTCCAGGCCATGGTACGGAGCGAGATGGCTTGGGAAGCCGTCACCTCCTTCTGCGAAGCAGTAATGTTCGCGAAGGAGGAGGCGGAACGCGTGAGGGAGAGGCAAAGTTTGCGCCCTCACGCCCCTAGCCGCCGCAGGAGACGCCCTGGGCGTCGGGAATCGCAGGCCGATTCCCGGCCACCGTAGGCGCGGGCTTGCGAACGGCGAGCAATGGGCAGCTCGCCGTTCGATAAGGACCAGGCCCGGGTCGACGGCGCGTTGTGTTCCACGCGTGCCTCAAAGAGATGTCAGCACCAATGACGGGGTTTGCTAGGACCGATGCCTGCTAGGGTTGCGGAAAAGTCCAAGAGGGTTACCGTGGCCCCTGGCACAGGCAACTGAAGGAACACGGGTGGGTTTTAGTCAGTAAGAGTCTGACACGCCCTCCTGCTCTGCCCAGAGCGGGAGAAGTTATTTGATGATTTCCCACCCACAAAAAAAAAAAAAAAAAAAAAAGGGTAGGACGGCGAGCAGTGGGTAGCTCGCGTCTGATAAGGACCAGGCCCGGGTCGACGGCGCGTTGTGTCCCACGCGTGCAACTGGCAACTGAAGGAACACGGGTGGGTTTTAGTTAGTAAGAGTCTGACACGCCCTCCCGCTCCACCCAGAGCGGGAGGGGTCATTTAATAAATTCCCATCCTCAAAAAAAAAAAGGGGGTTTTTCGAAAATAAAACAAAAGGTACCTACACCTCTATCTTTACACAGAGTATCGAGAACCGCCTACGGCCCTCCAATACGGAACTTAGTCGTTAGCAGAAAGCGTCGAGCCCGGCGACAGACAAAGCCCACTACATTACTATAAATCTGATTGGTCCTACCAGACCTGCCACATCTCCAATGAACTCTGTGAACGAGATGACAGTTCACTTTCCCTAACCAAACATGCAATGAATTTGTAGTCTGTCTGTTAAGTCGCTACAGTCTATCTTGACATGTGTAGCGAGCTCTAATTGGGGAGAATACGCTTTATTAGCAAGAGATTTGCAACTTTACACAGATAAAGGGACCTTTGAAGGGATGTCGATGGTAACTGTTTAACCGCTCACTAGTTGAGAGTTCATGCCATATTTGGGAAACGTTTGATTTGCATCATAAAGCTTGTTTTGAATTTAGCGTGCAAAGTTTCACAAGTTTAAATTAGTTGAATGAATAAATTTGTGTTTGTAAGACGTCTCGTACAGACTTAGAACAGTCTTGTGAAGTAGCTGAGATTATTTAGAATATAGATTCGCTTGCTTTACGTCGTTATTAAGTCGAGGGTCTAAAAATAAAATAATAAAGCAAGTATTATTATTATACCATTCCCCCTCTAAAAAGCTTATTTTATTCGCTGAAGACAGTGAATAAAAAGCACTTTTACTCACTGTTATATCGCTACACAAGTTGACCATCCTAATAATAATAACAAGAAAATTACTCTTAATTTTAGTAATTGTTCCAATTTTAATGTGCATTTTAATTAATTAAAGCTTCCTTTTTCTTTATTAAATGTTTATTTTCGCTTAAATCTTTCTTTTTCTCGTAGGTATAAAGTATAGTATGCAACTCTTGAATAAAACGGATTTATATCGAGGGCCATGAATCACTCGTGTTGCTCAGGATTCTAATACTTGAATCACTCGCTACGCTCGTGATTCAATCATCATGAATCACTCCCTGCGGTCGTGATTCAGTCGTTAGAATCCTTCACTAGCTCGTGATTCATCTATGTCCCGCGCTTTTAAATCCGTCATTTATTCACTAATTGCATAATATACTATTTATAACTTTAAATGAACCTAAAACGTGAAGAGTTTTTTGATGCAGACGATTTTTTTTTTTGTTCTTGGAGCCACTTACTCAACTCAAAAAAAATATTGAAAACACAACATAGCTGTAGCAAATCGCCAATCATACACTTATAAACTAGAACAAGATTGACAATTCCACAAATTCCGGAATATTGACCCAAGTCATTGACCTATGCAGGCTTCGTCTTTCACGTTTGACTGGTCACTGTGATTGTTTTACCGACCGACATCTGCCTGACCACCTGGAGCAGAATTCTGATACGGTTCGCATAAAATATTTTCAAAACGGAACGGTCCATTGATCGTTTCGCGATGAAACTTTATTATAAGTACCTTGGACTAATAGCCGAAACGTGACTGGAGTTAGGAGGTAATTTTGTAGGAGGATCTTAAGAATATCATACACCAACAATGTGGAGAGGTTTATGTGGTTGACTCAATATGTTTTCGGTGTTGACTTTCAGTTCACACTGCCGTTTGAAAGGTCAAAAGGAAGTTGGACTATTAACAGTGTAAACTAATTATAAAACATTGTTATAGACATTTTTTTTTAAAGAGTTACTGACTGTCTTGCCAGCTCTTCTTCATAGGAAATAAAGAAATGGGAACCGTGCACCTAGCTTCTGGCATTTCATAAGTGCCCATGTGAATTTATGTGATGTATTTGAATTAGCAAGAAAGATATTTTCTTAAAGTTAAAGACAGTGCCACTGTCACAAAAGATCATGGTGTTTGTAGGCCATGGTACTGTTATCGAGAAAAACGCATTGTCCAAACATCTATGTGATTTTGGCATTGATAAAATGTCAAATGGATCAACTAAGTAAAGTACAGAAAAGCTTTAAGAACAATTTGCAATCGCACTCTTTCAAATATTATTATAATTTCTGTGTACGCAATCAGCTTTTATTGGTCTTACTGCTGGGATACAGAAACCTCCTCTCAGTGAGAGGGCGTGAGCCGTATTACACCACGTGGGCCCAGTACGGCTGGGTAGATCTCTCTTCGATTTTTTGTTTCTAGGACATGCCCGGTTTCCTCACGATGTTTTACTTAATGGAACGCGCCTGTCTGGGTTAAACCTACGACCCTACAACTCGTAAGTCGCGGCCGATTCCACTGGGCCATCACTACTCGATCATCTCTCTGCAATTTGTGTGTGCCTATTTATAATTCTGTAGGCACTATTTACGTCAGTCTTGTCTTCGCTGTGCTGTGTCTCAACTTTTCCGCGACTAAATTGCTCACTTTTGCACAATTCCATCCAATTTATTCCCCCCTTACAAAGGTCTTATCTTGAATGAGAGAAGCTTGTTTTAATGTCGTTAATTTAAGACTCCGGCATCGGCAACGATTTCATTCTGTTGTGTTGTTATACCTACAGACTAGTTTTCCAATAGTATTGTAGGTAGATTAAGTAATGGGCTGCCAGTGTACCAGTGTTTAGGTCAGAATATAAACGAAACAGGTATTGTAGATGGAGATGAAAACAGCACTAATGGGTTTAGTGATGAAAGGGAATGTGTCATTCCTTCAATTATACAACCTTCAATCCTTTCCTTTCAATTAAAGCACCTGCCATCTAATCTCTTCACCACCCTTGGTTGACTGGTAGAGAATGCCTAAGGCATTAAGTCCGCCTTTGTACCTTTTGTGCGAAAAGTTTAAATAAATAAATAAATTAATGAAATATAGATAGTTTTCAAGGATTATATACTCTTTGGTAGAGAGATAAATTATTATAGACTGGCAGATGAATAACAAATGCATGGTCTTGCTAACGCTATGTGTAGAAGAAAACTACCAATGTAGGTCTCCAAGGAAGATTATGATATACCCTGACACCACAGAACCATGAGGTTAAGACTTGAAATAGATAACGCGTCTTTATATAATTATATGAACTATATTTCTTAATAAGGCATTTCTTATTATTATAACTTTTCGTCCAATACTAACGACCAACATTAAAGCTCCCAATAAAATCAGCGAATCGATTCGCATACTATCCACCTAGCAATCTGATTCGTAAATAAGTAAAATATTCTGTACGCACCAAACCACTTTTTGTTCGACATTATACCCAAATTATAGACATAGAGCCTCGTAAAGGGGTGAATGACATTGGACAACATTTTATAAAAGTTTTATATATCTTCGTTATAATAATATGGAAATATGATTGTGACTACAGCCTTATATAATGTTTTTTTTATTACATTTCCGGTTTGAATGCACTTACTGACTTTTTTATAGGTGACTATCAAAATAATAATGACAGATAAGGTATAGATATCGTGATTATAATTGTTGTATAGTATTTTGTGTAATTAATTCTGTATTTTAAACATTGATACAGTGTTAATGTCTTTATAGACGCGAGTGTATTATTAAACACTTGGTTGAAATTCTGAGAACTGTTGAACTCGCTCCAACCTTAGTCCAACAACAGAGTGGTTCTGAGAGTTCGGTAAGAAAATATATGAGTAAAATAAAGTGAGTGAGCGTATACCAACTAGCGGTGCTCGATGAGATAACTATTCTACTAATGATTTAGATAATAATTCGGTGAGGAGTGGAGGTTACAGTAAGTAAATCGAGGTATCAGTTAGAATAATTAGAATATTATTCGATTTAAAACGGTAACAAAGTTTAGCTTTATTTATTTATGTACAAACAGTAATATAGTTACTTAGGAGTACGACATAATTATAATTTGAATAGAAAGGTACTGCTTATTTCTTTATAATTTTCTTCCTGCAGCTATAGGAGTAGAAGAAGTTAGTAATAAAAATACGAGCTCAGAAGTATTTGGTATAGCTAATAGCCTTGCACTTCCAGTATCATACGAATTTCTAGCGATTGAAAAGGCATGTGACATTTCGACCTATCAATCTGTCTAGTCTATACCCAGTTATGTTGGGGTCGCCTTCCAGTTTAGCCGAATGCAGCTGAATACCAGTATTTTACATGGAGCGACTGCCTATCTGACCCAGTTACTGGGTAACACGATACCCCTTGGTAAGACTGGTTGTCAGACTTTTGGGCTTCTGACTACCCGTAACGACTGCCAAAGATCTACGAATGACATCCTCAAATTACGATCAGTAGGCAAAATCTCGTAGATTTGTTTATGAAGTCTGTGACACATTTTGAAGTTTGCGATAAATGTTTTTCATGAGGTGGTTCGGGACATTTAAAAATCTAAAACAAATTAATAAACAGGTTCCCATTTTTCTTTTTAGCAGGAATCGTTTAGTATAAGAATTCGCAATGTTACTGAGATTATAGATTCACCGGTTAATCCCCTTGTCCAGAATTTTATTAGTGCAGTTGAAACGAATCAGTAGGCAGATATTTACTTTGTTAGTAACAAACAGTAAATAAAACGGGAACACTATTGACAAAGGCGATTTTTACGTCATGTTATACGGGTATTAAACACAATGCAAGCCAATTTGTTGTATTAAAATTCACGTGTTTCCCAATAGTCGATACATTTGCGATAAGCTTGGCTCACGGTAATCTGACTTTATCGGTATACCTGTTTGAACTGCAACTTTTACTGTGTGCAAACGGTAAATTAATTGCTTATACATTTTTATTTTATTTATTAAGTTGATTTTGTTTCATTGCTAGTGAAAGTAAGCCATTCTGTGGGTGGGTAGTTACAGTCCAAGTCTTGGTTATAAAAGCAAGTATGGCACCAAAGAGAGGAGGCGTAAATTCAGCAGTGGATGGAACAAGACTGCTAATGATGATGACGATGCTCTTGGTTTTAGGCGTTTAAAGGAAAATATCAGCCATAAAATACAAGGCTTAATTCTAGAACTCGCTGGAGGATATTTGACTTCAGTTTTTGTTCCGAAGACTTTGCTACCAGATCATTATTACTGGTCATTGACACCTTGGCTATTCCTTTTTTCCTGCTAGAAAACTCAAAGATCTCTTGAACTTCAGTAATGTGGCAGCATTTATGTATAGATAACGTTGCAGCTGTAAGTGCTCTCTACTCAAACTATACATACATTCGGGATTCCTGAGACCTGACAAAACCAACATACAATACATTTACAATTCCGTATGACAAACGGCTGTTATTCGAAGATTATCGCTTGAACATGACTAATGACATGTCGGTTCCTACACGTCTCTTCTATATGTTAATTGTACCGAATGCTCCAGGCACTAATTTACACTGTGTTTATTTTACTGAACACAACTTTATATTTGCTGGTGCTGAAAGCCATTCTAATCGATTTTGCACCTTATCTGTTTAACATAAAATAGTTGTGATGTTTGATTGGTAGTAAAGTTGAGGTTGTCAGAGTCAAGATGATTCACACGCGTTACGTTGTCATTTCAGACGTACGATTCAATTTTTCATTTAGATGAGAACTGTGTAAACACAGTCGAAATGGAGGGGAAAGTTTCTATTTTAAAATGTTTTTGTTTGGGCCCTCTCTGATTCTTTTACGGGTGTGTTAAATAGAATTCACAAGTTAGCGATCGGAAAGTTTCTCTGTGAAGTTTGCTGAATTGAAAACACGATCTGAGTTGCAGGTGGAATAACATTGTAGAGTTTTCTTCAGATTAATTCTTTTAATTTTTCTTAGTATCTAAGTGCAACTTAGTTTGATATTTTTGTAACTTTTTGTAACTCATCTTTTTTTTTGTGCATAATCTCTAACTAGGTACACACAGAAGCAGGTCAAGTTATCACAAACTGTAAATTTTTTTCATTCAATTTTGAATTTAACGTTCAGCTATTTAAGGTTTAAAACCATTTGGAGAAATTTGAGTTTCGTAAAACCTGTGCTGGCGACTGTACCTAATTATTAAAATGATTTGACTACAAAAAAGTGTTAAAAAGTAAAAATCAACCATAAATTATGTTTTGAGAAAAAATACTTCGTCCAAGCTTTTAAAACTAGGAAACTCGCGTATGTCCAAAGTTAAAAAAGCTGTGAAACGTACCCTTTTAAAAATGTATACTGTTAAAAAAAGAGTCCCATCATTCTACGTAGAATAATGATGTTTTGCCACAAGTTTAAATTAACGTCCCAACAATCCAGCAATCCCAACAATGATAAAATTTTCTTAATTTTAAGGAATTTTAGAACAACGCCAATCTACACAATATCTTTCAAGTGATCATTATTTTAAGGAAAAAGCTGCTTTCATTGTGATAAACGACTTGACGAATACACAGGAAATTTATTTAAAAAAATCAAACACGCAAGATAATACAAAAGGCGTTCTCTACATTCATTCTTTTTTTTTTAAACGTTGCCCTACACTATGAAATTCTCATGTATTGTGGGTGCGTTTACAAACATTTAAAGTCCCATACACAAACAGCCAGACCCGGAACAACTACTTGTAGGTCATACAAATAATTGTCCCGTGCGGGAATCGAACCCGCGACACGCAGCGCAGCCGTCTATAGCTTAACCACTGCGCCAACCGTGTCGTCGTATATTTATAGTATCTAATTCAACATTGTATAGGCATGTCGGACATCGGCAGTAACTTGCCAGGTACATCACCATTCTAAACACAGGCAGGGAACATATGTAATTACAGGCTACATGTACTCAAATGTGACTAATTA
This sequence comes from Brachylomia viminalis, assembly GCA_937001585.2. NCBI lineage: Eukaryota > Metazoa > Arthropoda > Insecta > Lepidoptera > Noctuidae > Brachylomia > Brachylomia viminalis. The sequence continues at coordinate 10,189,093 of OW443310.2, read as the reverse complement.
GGTGAGAGCAATAGGTACAATGTGTCACCGGGTACTATTAGGTAGATACTATATCAACAATTTGCATACCTATAGATCTACGTATTTGTGGGTACTGTATCTATGTACTCGTATCTGTACATCAAATTAGCATGATCAGTTCCATGTTCTATGTAGGCTAGATTCTACTTCAGTTTGCTCAAAATATTTAATTATGCTAACAATAATACAGGGTAACATTGAATAAGCTAGCGAAACTCCGCAATTAGTGTACTTACTTAAAATATCAGCAAAAAATCGGTTTATTTGTGTTTAAACTTCAAATGTGATGTGTGATGGATGTCGATATCTCAACAGAATAAAACAAAAGAAAACAGATTTTCCAAACTTCTTCATTCTTACTCACTTTTTGGGAACAAAATGTAACTTCATTGCTTCAGGTTAGATATTTTCGGAGTAATACCAGAGGGGCAATTCCCGTAATTTTAAGAACGGTCACAGTCTGATCTCAGTATCAATCTGTCAAAAATACAATAAATTTACATACATTTTGACAAGTTTTAGACATTGATTGTCGCTGAGATGAGATTGCGACTTGAATTTGAACGTTTTTTAAGTACGAGAATTGCCCCTCAGGAAGATAGAATACTTGTAGGATATTCCATCTTTTTCCTAACATCAAATAAACGTAGGCCAAATTTCTATAACAATATTTATTCAGAAAAAAAAGTTAGCGATAGTCCGCCCCACTTTCCGGGTTGAACAAAAAATTTATAGGTATATTGTTTGAGCACGCGAATCAAATTTAATATGCACACCGTTTAGGTCGTGTTAAAACATAGTGTTGCGTGAATGCGACATCGATAAAAGTAAATCGACTCGCGTGTGTATGCCGATTTTAGTACTTACAGTAATCTTATTTATGTAATGTTCTCACTTTTCAGTTTGACGTAATTGTATCAGTAAATTTTAATGATTTACACAATTAACAGTATGGTTTCACCAAGGGACGTTGTACGACTGACGCCGGGGTCACATTATTAAAACACATATTTACGGCGCGGGAAGAGGCCCAAGACGCCATAGGAATCTTTTGTGACCTCTCCAAGGCATTTGATTGCGTCGATCACGAAACCTTGCTCTTGAACTATAACCTCAATCTCCTTTGTATTATATAATTGCATAGGACAAGTGTGAGTACTATGTACTATCGAGCTACCATTTACCGGGTAATGTCTTTCATTGACTTGAATGTGCCCTGGCGGCTGATAGATGTCATGCTCACTCAAATGTCTCGCTGACGGTGGCGCGTGTGTTGGATCATTTAGCTCCCTTCACAATGGTTGAGCTGAATGGTCGAACATGACGCATGGATCACCATGCGTCATATTCGTGAACGGGCGCTGTCAGTTGGGACTGGTCATCTCTTAGCCACCACGGCTTATTTGAATTATTTTATTATGGATTGTTTTGTTTAAATTTATATTTGCTGTACACTGGACACTCAATGTGTACGTCTTATTTACATCGTTCTCACATATAATTATACCTATATTCAAGATTAATGATGTATATAATAATTTAAAAGAGTGTCCATGGAGTTTCTTGCCCGTTCTTCTCCATAGGTACCTACTACGCTTTGGAATGGGCAACTAGCTTCATATTTCTGACTGACCGACCACTTAACAATTCAAAAGTGCCTGTAAATGGTTTAATTGAAATAAAAGCTTTGAGTTTGAGACTAGCTAGAAAAGTGTTTTTTTTTTTAAATATAATTTACTGTTATTATTATTCCAAAACTTTTAACGGGAGTAATGATAATGTCTGCTAATAGTTAGCATGAAAACTAAAGTGTATTATTATTTTAAAACAAAACGTTAACGTTAAAGCTTAATACAATTATACGTACCGCTTTTATTCGAACTTTCTTTTGCGAGCGTCTTGCTATAAATTTGTCACTTTCTACACTTTGTATGTGGTATATCAACTCAGCCTAGCGCATTCCACTGCTGAACAAAGGTCTCTCCCAGGCTGCGCCACAGCTGCCTGTCCTCCGCCTTCGGTATCCAGTCTTTCCCAGGCACCTTTTTAGGGTCGTCGCGTCGGTCCATCGAGCTGAGGGTGTCCCACACTACGCTTGCGTACGTCATCTCCACTCTAGGTCTCGTATGCTCTACCGGCCATAGGTCCTTCAACAAACATAGCCAGCCCACTGCCACTTCAGCTTGGTATACAATAAAGTGTACGATTAAATGTGCACTATCAATTTCACTCTAATAGTTGGTTATAAAAAAAAAAAAAAACTATCGATAACACACAAAACACAACCTTAATACGCTAATTAGGTGGTTATTGCTAGGGGCGGGACGAGCTCACTCGATAACCGCTCTTTACAGCCATCTAGCGGTGAATATAATTATCTTAAAACCAACTCATGGGAAAATAAATCATAGATGTTCTACACAAATTAACAAAAAAGAAATAAAGTAGATTTTATCAGTACAGTTTATAAGCCTAGTGTTTCAGCCTCTTCGATAAAGCTGCGCTACTTCGCTTAAAAAAAAGAAGTTGAAATGATAAAATTAATTTTAAATGTAAGGGTATCACATAGACATAAAACATGCTCTTTGAAAAGGTTTCGTAGCCTTTTGTATGAGACACTTGAGCTTTTAGACTAATAAATGTTTGTTGTTGTTTTTAAAATACATTATTTTTATTGTTTTTATAGAGTGTAACTTATTGCACGAACAGTTCACCTTCGAGTGATTCTCAAGTTTTAATTTTATTATTAATGGTAATCTGTGAACAGCGCCGCGGGCTACATTACTTACTATCTAAGTTACTTATGTTTGTTTTTTTTTGTTTTTAATTTTGCATAATGTAGCTGTTTGTTGTTCTTATTTAAGTAATAAAATAAAAATAAAGTACGGGTAGGTAAAAAGGGTTGCTGATATACATTTAATTCAATAAAAACAAATAATTTCCAACGAAAGCTTGTCCATGATTCAAATTTTATTAGTAGCTTCATGAATTTTCATAATAATAAAATGGTGATTTAATGAAAATTATTTATTTCTATAACTAACACATACAAATAAAAAAACTAGATCAGGCTGCAAAAATCTTACCGGGAAAACTTAGGTGAAGTGAGCTTCAAGTGAGCTGTCAATAGTGTCAATAATCCCCTAGCATCAGGTGAAATAAAGGATCACTTCAAGCTCACTTTACCTTAATTTTTGAGATTGTGATTTGAATTTGTGTGAATGTAACAAAATAGATAAGCAGGTCGGTGTTCCCTATCTGATTACAAGAGGTCGGATACTCGGTTGCATATTCACCTAAGGTTGAGATATTGGAAATTTAGAAATCGCTTCCATACTATACACCCGACTAGTTATGCATTCCCGATGTTCCTGCCATCCCGGGGTTTTTTCTATAAAAATATATATTTAAAGAAGCCGCTTCCATACTTTCACAGTAAAATTACCTTTAGGTAAATATGCGTCCGAATATCCGATCTCCACTAATTACTGAACTTAATTTCGTAAACACCTTGAAAAACAATAAATAACCATGAATCCGATCAATACACCAATTCTATTCTATGTAACATTGAAGTTCAACTTTGTACCATCAACAAAGTCGACGCATGATCATTTTTAAAAATTTTCGTTTTCACGAAGTGACCATGCTCAGTCCCCCGCCCATAATTTTGTATAAAATTGATAAAATGAAAATAGTTTTTTTTATTTTTTATTAAAAGAAACGCATGTTTTAACCTTTTGCCTGGACAAAACATATTTGGTACTTCCTTCCTTGATTGGTTGGTCAAATTGGTTATGGTGGCGGTTGGGTCTAGTCGCTGTAAAGAAATATAAGCCTTAAGGTGGTCATGCGTCAACTTTGTTGACTGTACAAGAACGTGTAGGTTGTGAAGCCGTTTTACAATGGCTGAACATAGAAAAACTTGTAGAAGACATAAAATGGTAATTTTGTAGTCTACGGAAACCCATTTGAATGCTGGGAGATAGTACAGGTGAAGCAACTTGAGACAAAACATTGGTTTTACATACAGTCTGTTTTAAAGAAAAAAGTAGGTACTCGTAGAGCTGAATTAGATGTTAAAGGTTCTTTAAAAGTGGTTAGCTAAGTGGTTTTTCTTTGAATGCTTTTGTGCCTTCAGTTCTTTTAAGTGTGTCTGCAGTTTTAGAACGAGCAAACATAGTCTTCCTCATATACTTAATTGATAATACATTTCAATGCTAGTATCCAGAAGGATTTAAAAAAGCAACGGCCTACGGATAATTTTTGTTCACGTTTCTAATTTTTCATAACGTTAGTGTTACTTGTGTTTCGAATAAAAGCAGTCCAACAAAACTATTTCCAAATTTAAAAGCCAACTAGTTCAATCAGAACTATACTTATAAAAATACATTCACGAAATTCTCCCTACCACCGGCAGTCTCCTTAACATATCTAGTGGGTGGTCCATTCACTGGTATCACGAACTACAAATTGCCTTATACTTGTTTGTGCATTCAGGCCCACATCGCTCAATTACGCACTGGCCAATTATTGTATGAACTCTTCCCATGCGGCTAAGCGTACTGGCATAAAATAGATTGGTACAGAAGGTTTGAAGGAAAACGCACGCACACAAAGACACGTGTCAACGTATAGTCGACCTCAGAATTGCTTTACTATTTTTGACAGAAAAATCCCCAGTCAATTAAAACTTTCAGGTTGAAACTATCTAAATGTCATTAGGTCTTTTCATAAATAGGTACTCTAATTTTAATATTTTTAATAGATAACTAAATGATTCATATAAGAAATATTTTATTTAGATATTTGGTAGAATACTGCTTAAAGAACTTTTGTTATATGTATCACCTCATTTACCCATATTCAAGCAAATAAATTATTTATTCGGTTTTTTTTTCTAAACTAAAATAGACCTTGATGTTTCATGACGTGCAAGTGACATTCAACCTTAAGGTCGCCCGGTCATAAAACAATTAGGTACAAGTTTGAGTATACAGCAGTACCTACAGCAACTATTTTCGCTCAATGTAATGAAAAAAAATATACGTTGCGTACGTTACGTTGTAAGGAGTTTGCCTTCTCTACAGATCTATTTCATGGTTCTGGCTTACTAGTTATGCACTTCAACTTCGAACTCGTAATTACCTGTGTTAGCTTTGAATTATTTCGTGAGCGCTTTTTAGGGTTCGGCACGCATTTGAATAGAATTCGATTGCTCGTGTTTGCCTGTTTGTCAGTTGTGAATGCAATGAGGAGATTGTTGAAAAAAAATTCTTTGAAGTTTTTTTTTTATTTGTAAATTAGTTTACATGTTACGTTTATATGGTAAAATGATGTTGAATTTCACCCTGAATTTTAGATCTTCCGCCCATTTAGCATCTTTGTTCATTCTGATATTGCTTTATGTAGGTGCTCATATACGCTATAGTTCAAAAGCACCTATTTGTGCCGACAATCTATACTTTGTTTATTTTCTGATTCTTTTATGTATGATCATAACTGTCCAATGTGTTATTGGTAACATATAAAAGTTTGACTAGGTCGATGTGGCTCATATTTAAAATAATTCTCGAAAAATACGTCTACAGGACCACTAAATCTAAAACCAAACTCGAACCAATATTTTTTCTAAACTATTGAATTATTTAATAGGTAAATTGAAGGTAGTGACGGAAAATTATAATGTTGTGTATCCGGTTCTTTCGAATCTCGATAATATTGTTAGCCATCTTTTTTTATCTGCTTACACAGTTAAGGCGTTCACTGTGATTATAAGAAGGTTATTATACTCGTACCACAGTGTTTGGTCAGACTATGTTTTTCATGGCTATTAAACAGCTGATCTAGATTAGGAAACAATGTGGGATTTATTATTGAAGATTGATGCTTGTTTATGATATTAGATGAATTCATAATAATACAATGGACGTCGCAAAAAGTTGATGGGCTGATATAGGTACTTGTATTATTATTTTGTGAATTTATTTATTAGCTATTGCTAATAAATAAATTCACAAAAAAAAAAAAAAAAAAAAAAAAAAAAAAAAAAAAAAAAAAAAAAAAAACCGTAAATTACCGTTGGTCTTTTGAACTATCTTATTATATTTAATAAGATAGTTCAAAACACCAACGGTAATTTTATTTTTCGTAACTTTTCGTTTTAGTATCTAAAAAGCAATTATTAATAATTGCAATATTTTCAAAAATGTTTGAGGTTCGACCGCTGCTTTCCACTGCTCAGACATTATCAAGTAGTCAAGTGAGTAAAAATCATCAGATTCGTTTATAATATCGAACTACATACTATCGTAACACTACAAGTAACCCTATCCCATGTGTGTCACAAACACACATACATAATTTATTTATAATTTAAACTTATCACCGACTTCAAAGAGTTAAAGAAACATGGTGAGAAATCCCACACGTTCGTTATAATTAATACCAAGTTTAATGTCATGTGAAGGGTGGCTGGGGGGACACCTGTCATCGTTATGAACTATGGAAGCAATAGGCTGATGAAATGACGTGAGATTATCATGAGATTAAAGTATCAAAGTATTTTTGGACCTAATAAAGCTACCAAATGTTATTGAAGAGGATTTTATTAAAGCTATAAGATATGCGAAGGAAAGTTCTTATTTTGTAACTTTTAAATCTTCGTTTCCAGAAAATAAGTCCAAGTTCGAACTTGAAACATGGAAATGAAAATAGCAATAGGAAAACATTTTCCACATTAAAATTAAAAGAACGTTTTTTTTTTCAAAGTTATTATAATTATATAATATTATAACACAATTAACTATTTACATTTGGTACTAAATTAAATGACTAACTAACTATATAAATAAATACAAAAACAAAAAGATACTTAGGCGTCAAAGCACTCGTCCACATCACTGTCATCTGGAAACGTGTCCAGAAAACGCCAGCTTTGCCATTGCATTTAAGCATTTTAATGTTTAAAATAAATACTATAATTATACCAATGACGTAGTTTATATATCATTGAATTATAATATTAAAAAAATTATGAATGGATGTTCCTGTATTTTTACGAGTATTTTTTTTATCCATAGGTCATTTTACATAAGCTCCATAATTAGAGGTTATTTTTCTGTCAGAAAACGCCTTACTTCCTACTACATTCAAGATTAAATCCACTTTCCCTGCTCCCATATTTATACCCAAGTTTACCTCATAAACGAAAAAGCATATGCGTGTTATAATACCTATGTGTTACATTTTACCTAAAACTCTGAATATGTGGGAAATTCTCAAAAAAAGTTGGCGCTGCCTTAAGAGGTTTCTGTCGACCATAATGTAAGAGAACACGTTAACTTCAGAACCATGTGGTGTCCCAGAAAACTATTTTGCAAGTCTTTTATCCCATTTTCACAAGAACGATCCTGAGTAAAAAGTTTACCGAACTTGTTCAAGACACAACAGGTGTTCCTAATATAACGGTATTAGCCCCTTTTTTAAAGAGTATTGTTTAAAAAAAAAGCAACTTTGTGTTCAATGAAGAAAAGTTTTTAGAGTGCCACCGTTTATCTTTCAGGGTTTTCATATAAAATACACTCGTGAGATACATTTAATTCTAAAACTGCTTTTATTTTGTACTGTACTGTAAGGTACTGTTTAAAAAACTTAAGCCAATGTTGATAACTTAAAAAATGTATACAGCGTCCCCAGTGCTGGAAGAAAAAGTTGTAGCCCAACAACGAGCTCTACGAAACTAGATCTCAGTTTGTGTATAATTAATGCTCGATACACCCGCACGGGAATAATTCAACGGTTTATGCACCCTTGATAATATGAGATGAAGTTTCTTTAGACGCCGGGGCGGCGCGGCAGCGCGGGGCGTACGACGCTGTGGGGCGGAGCTACAGAGCGCCGCTCAGTCGGTGGGCAGCCGCCGTACGCGACACACGCCTGTAGCTACCGCGCTAAACGCTGTTATGCCACGCGAGTCACGATGTCGCTTCCAAAGCGTGAATATTTATGACGCGATCGACCAATTCGCTCCCTCATAAATGGCACTGCCGACCTCGATGTCTCACCGCAGCTCGCATATGACCGTAAAATGCTAATAAAACAAACTGTCGTGAAAAGACTCGAGCACCGAACTTTTAATCGAATCATAGTGTACGTGTTGTTCTATTGCCATGCCATCGAGAGGAACTCCGCGGCCGAAATGCCGCACGAGTGCGCGTACCGCAGCCTCGAAGCGGAAACGTCGGAGAACGCGGTACTGTTCTGCAAGATCCGAACTATAAGCAGTTTGGACCACCTGTTACAAAATATCAGTAGGACGCATTTCGACGACGTGATATCTTTACACGTACAGTGCAGTGAAATTTTGTTTTTCGAAAGCACTTTGGCTGCTAACGCTGAAAAGTCATCGGGAAAACATACAAGTCTATCGAAACTACGAGACCTCGTAGTCGACAAATGCAAGATACGCCAGATACCGGCACGTGCGTTTGAAAATTTCAAAGACCTGAAGCGTCTGCACGTGACGACTCACAACAGCGAGTGGTCGGCGATGACAATGGAGCTACACAAACAAGCCTTCGCGGGCTTGAACGAGTTAATCGAACTCGACCTAAGTGACAACAACATCTGGAGCACTAAGACAGAAACTTTCTGTCCGTTGTACAGTTTGAAAACTTTGAACCTGACTAATAATCACTTGCAAAACATAAAGACTATTGGTTTCTCTGATTCATTGAGAGAACAAAACTTAAGTGTAAGAAGTTGTAATTTAGTCATAGAAGTTCTTGATATGTCGTATAATGACTTAATCGTTTTGACCGGCAATAGTTTGTCAAAGTTACGTTCGTTGTCGAAATTGTTGCTACAAAATAATGCAATATCTACCCTAGAAGATGGTGCCTTTGAAGGATTGCTCAGTCTGCAGGTTTTAAATTTATCGAGTAACTTTTTGAGTGATATTCCTCCTGAACTGTTTTCTGACTCAAAGTCCTTGAAAGAAATTAATTTTAGTAACAACACCTTAAATACTCTGCCTCCAGGACTTTTTGAGGGACTAGATCAGTTACAAATACTAGATTTGTCGCATAATGAACTTACTAGTCAGTGGATAAATAAAGGCACATTTTTAGGTTTACTTCGTATGGTTATACTCAATCTCTCATATAATAGAATAAATAGAATAGACCGTCACATGTTCCAAGATTTGTATAGTTTACAGAAATTAAATTTAGAGCATAATGAAATTACTGCTATAGACGAGCATGCATTCGGAGAGTTGCGAAACTTGCACTCCCTTACACTTTCAAACAATAAACTTGTACATATTCACACACACTTGTTTACGGATTTACACGTCTTGCACGAATTGTTCTTAGATAACAATAAAATTAAACACATCGAGGAGAATGCTTTTGATAATATGACAGCCATTGAGGACCTAGGTTTAGGTGATAACTTTTTGTCAGCCATTCCTTCCTCGATTCGTAAACTTCGATCTCTAAGGTCCTTAGATATTGGAAACAACAATATAACACATTTGAATCGGGAAAACTTTAGGGGTCTATCTGAACTTTTCGGTTTACGTCTAGTTGATAACAAAGTTACATACTTGAATGAAGATACTTTTGAACATCTACCGCAACTTCAGTTGCTTAATTTGGCATCTAATAAAATAAAACATGTTGCACCTGGATGTTTTAGAAAGAATGTAAATTTAAAATTGCTCAGAATGGATGATAATGAAATACTAAAAATTGATGGAATTTTCAACACCTTAAATAGCTTGGTTTGGCTCAACATGTCAGCTAACAAAATAATGTATTTTGACTTCAGAAGTTTCCCTACAAGCCTAGAATGGCTAGACCTTCATAAGAATAACATCGCAAATTTTGTCAATGACGATATGTATTCTATTGTAAATATTAAATTGTTAGATATAAGTTTCAATAATATAAGTCAAATAACTGTGACTTCGATACCAAAATCTGTTGAAAAACTTTACTTGAATGACAACAACATTCAAAACATTCAAGTCGGTTCGTTTTCTAAACTACAAAGGCTATCAACTGTAGCATTGAATAATAACAAACTAGTACAACTCGACATGAACGCGTTTAGGTTAGATCAAATAAACGAAGATAGTGACTTACCAGAGTTCTTTATAAGTGGAAACCCATTTGTTTGTGACTGTTCAATGGAATGGATTCAGCGCATTAATTATTTGAGTCACAGTCGACAATACCCGCGCGTGTTAGATTTAGATAAAGCCTTTTGTACGCTGGTCCATTCGCGAGCCAAAGAAAAAAAGACGATAATAGACATGTCACCTTCTGACTTTCTCTGTCCGTACGAGAGCCATTGTTTTGCTCTGTGTCATTGTTGTGACTTTGTAGCATGTGACTGTGAAATGATTTGTCCAAATAACTGTAGATGCTATCACGACATTACTTGGAATGCGAACGTTGTAGATTGTTCGTACGCCGGCTACAGCGAAGTGCCCGAACGAATTCCAATGGACGCTACCGAAATATATTTAGATGGAAATCACATCAGCCATCTGGGAAATCACGTGTTTATTGGCAAAAAGAAGCTACAAGTTTTATACTTGAACAACACAAAGTTGAAGGAAGTGAATAATCAAACTTTCAAAGGTGTTGATTCTCTCAGAGTTTTGCATTTGGAAAATAATAAGTTGGTGGAGTTGAAAGGAGACGAATTTGTTCATCTTAATAATTTGAATGAATTATATTTGGACCATAACGCTATTGTACACGTTGCAAATAACACATTTTCCTCGTTGAAGTCACTTTCGGTTCTAAGAATCGATGATAATAAACTCGTCAACTTTTTCCCCTGGAAATTATTAGCATCGTCTTCCAAAAGTTTGGCCCATGTATCTATTGAGGGAAACCAATATTCTTGTGACTGTAAAAGTATAGCTGAATTAGATTCGTGGCTTAGGAGGGATCCGGGAGACCCGGAGAAAATGTTGTGTACAGATACTGAAGGAAAACCAACTAAAATAACTATTGCCTCGGTATTGAGCCATTGTAAAGAGTATATGGGATCAGTAGGTGACCCGACTGTATCCAGAGATGAAATTGTTTCCAAGTCAATATTTCTTCCCGATAATTACTTCGCTGTTATATGTGGCGTAATAATTATCCTTGTGGTAATCTTTCTGATAGGTGCTATATTTTATGCGTTCAGATATGGGATTAGTGACTGGTTGTACACTAAATATGGCGTACCTTTGTTCAAAGAACAGTCTTGTCCGAATGTCGATCATGTGTTAGAAGGTATTCCTAATCACATGTATGACTACTACGTTATATGCAATACCAAAGATACACACTTCGTATACCATAATATTATGTCTGAGATAGAGTTCAGGAAAATGACCTCCAAAAAGTTTTCTCCTAACGAAGCGTCACTGAACATTCTAACTTTAGGTGGTTTTTCAAAATCGTCAAAACTATCTAAACGCCTAATTATTGTTCTAACAACGAACTTTATTTGCAACGACCTCTGCGATATTCATTTCAAAAATATATTTTTTAATTACTTAAAATCTCTAAATCGTAGTGATTTAAATAAAGTCATATTTATCAAAGTCGTAGACAACAATCAAATGAGCGACGAATTGTGTTTTGTGTTAGATAAATACAAGAATGTATCTTGGAACGATCCACGATTCTGGGACAGATTCATCACTTTACTCAATTCTACCGACACTATTATCACAGTAAAAGGCTCCGAGAATAGCGTATTCAAGAAGTCGTTACGTCAGACTCCGACGTTGAGATACACGACAATGCCGGTCTCAAACGATGGTTGCTCAAAGCAGAATTTCACAAATTCCTTACAGTATTGTAAGAGGAACGATGGGGAATCGTCTCAGAATGAAAGTTCTCCGTCCTCGGACAACAACACGTACGGGGAAGGGAACAATTCTAACAATAGCTACATGTCGATCGACAACAGGACTTGTCCTCGGTTTAATTATGACCTGAGGCTCTCCCCTAGCAGTGGTCACGTATATTCTAGGGTAGATGATATTTCGCCGACCGTTCCGCGCTCCATAACCGGGAGTGCCTCTAATAAGGGGCGCACGTACTTCGTTTGAACGTAATTGTCGGTATTTGGTATTCCAGTAAGTTTTTATTTAATTTCTTTTGCACTAAAGCTTGCATTTTGAAATATTCATTCACATTTTGTAATTTATTTAATTATTGTAAATACATTGTTACTCTTATTGTCGTACATTTTGTCAATTTTCACATACGTAATATAAGCATTACGGAAATCATGACGTTATACAAGAATACGAGTATTTTAATGAAACAATATTTGTACAAAGTTCGTGTGAAAATGTTGAGTCTGATTGTGGTAACATTTTTCAAATATTAAAAATTATTATTAATTGTATTAACATAGTTTATTGAACATGTGAAATTAATATCTTCACAGATCACTCACTGTAACGCAACACCAAATAGCTTAAGATGTTTAAACGTATTTTCCATACTCACAATTATTAATATCAATGTGTATAGCTTTATTTGAAAATTGTATTTAAATATTGAACATTTTCTTCAAAATTATTTTTTTATTATTTTTCACCCTAATTGTTGAAAATATATTGATTCTCAGTAAAAAAAATGCTTTTATCTAAATGTTATGTTTTCGTATCATCATTTTGTATTAAAAATATATTATTTATGACGTACGAAAGCGTATTTAGGTATGTTACACTTATTAATGTGCTTACTCATAATAATTATAACAAAATTGTATATAATGATATATATTATGTTCGCAATGTTATCGTTTTATTGGCTATACTTAGATGTATTGCTTGAGTACCTATTTAAAAATAACTAAGCTAAATCGTGATATTAGATTTAATAATTATAAACTTGAAAATAAATGTAATTTTTGGATTGTAATTATTAGTCATAATGAAAATTATTGTTTTGTATAAAAATGTACAAAGATATCTTGAAAACGTAATAAATTATACTGACGTTTTGATACTTATTCTGCTTTTCATTTTACTCAGGGACCTTTAAAATTACTTATCAAGGAATCAATATATAATTGCTCTTATTTTAATTACTTAATCTCCTAGCGATATTTCCGAGATCAGCACATTTGAGTACCTACTTAAATTAAAAATAATACGGTTGGTATATCTTTTTATGTTTTTGTTTGCTTAACTACTTCTTAGATTATACATCCAAGAAAAAGAATATAATACTGGCGAATGTTACTTTTATTTTCAGTTTTCGCGATTGACTTTGTCTTGTTTGTAAGAAATGTTTGATAGAATTTTAATTAGAATACATTCTGAATAAGAACAGCTAACAAGATTTGTTTGTTGTTTGTTAAAGAAAAAAAACATCGCCTGGGTTACCGCTTCAATCCTTTGCGGCAATGACACACAGGCCGAGAAAAAAAAATACTCATTTTTAGGATAGATGTTGTCGAAGTTACATCAAAAGCAGAACCCAAGATATAAAGATCAAATTCCTAAAGCTGTGATCTAACTTGTTTTCTGTTAATAATGTTTAGATCTAATACATGAATGGAACAGTTTCCAATATAAGATGACAATGGTGCCGATTCTCTTGTCACAAAATTCTCTAAACTAGACTAAAAATCACCAAAATTTTGTTTATTCCTGTCACACGACGATTTCCCATTCTGAAATTGACTAAAGTGACACAACTTAACTATATTTTAGTTTGACAGCACTAAGATGGCACTGAGATTGTAATTGAGTGAAAATGGGAATTTAGCTATTCTGAATTTTAGGTTTTTCACCAAAATTTTTGATTGTCTTAATAAATCTGACTATTTTTAATCGCGATTAAAAAGGTGTGGAATAAAATTAGTTGTCATGAACTAAAATTTACACCGACACCTCGACTTCAGATGCAAAAACAGTACTGTATCTTTTTTTATTTTCTTTTGTAATAATTGGTAATTTTATTCTTTTTCATATTTTCCGTACAAAAAGTGCAAAATACCATGTCGAGGCTGCATAAAAAGCGCGCGTCAGGCTCTAAAACAAAAATCTTAAAGATTTTAGGTATGGCAAACAAGTACCACGTGGAGTCGCAATTGCCAAATTTGATTTTAGGTGTGTCAAAATTATTTTAAAATTTAGAATAGCTTTATTAGATGATTCTCATAGCCAAAATTAAAGGAATTTAAGTGAGAGTTTAGTTAGTTTAGTTTGGTGTACAACAGAATCGGCACCAGTATCTTCTATGAGGTCGGGATTAAAATCATGACAGCCAATTAAAAGTCTTCACTTCTAAAAACAGATTGGAAAGAAATAGTGTGAACAACACAACACAGCTACCAAAAAAAAAAGAGAAAAAAACATTATGACATTCAAGCTTAAACTAAATTCAATTCATAATCAATACAAGAATAAAAACCTGAACATACAAAATCTTAATTAAAAAAGCTAAGTCATCCACCTACTTTGTTGTTTGTTTCTTGGCTGTTTACTACTAACACTAGTTATAAGATATTTTTACTAACAAAATGGACTACATTGTAGTCCTAATCTAATATATAAATAAATAAATAGGGACAAGCAACCGGGCACACATCTAGGCTCCAGACTGCTACTAAGAAATTCCTGATGGAAAAACCCAATTACACTTTGCTCGGCCTGGGAACCGCACCCAGGACCTCATGCTCAGCAGTAGCTCAAACTCAAACCCAAAGCATTTATTTCAAATAAACCAATTACAGGCACTTTTGAATTGTCAAGGGGTCGGTCAGTCAGAAAGATGAAGCTAGTTGCCCATTTCAAAGCGTAGCGTTTGCATAAGTTCTTTAAATTATAAAATAGACCTTAGAGGCCCTATACAAGTGCCAATCTCCTTTGAAGCGTTTCGTGTTTCTACAACGATTTCCAACTGGATCGACAAAAGCTTTCCAGTAGCTTATGTTAGTTCCATACACTTTTGACATCTTCCATCATCGTTATCGCTGACAGAATGTTACTTCTCTAGGCCCTCTGGTTTTTAATATTGGCGTAGTCTAGTAAGATTCCAATACGATACCATAGGAATGTAGGTACCTATCTACTAGCGAAAGTCTGTTTACACCTATTTTTTGCCAGTGGCGTCAGAGCTAGTCTATTTAGAGGCAGTCTAAACAAAGTTACTAAAAATAATTATGAAATCTGAATTAACAGCTACGCCAGAATGCAATTCTATAAAGAAATCCAACAAAAATATAAATCATTCAACCTCTTTCCTCTTCACTGACCGCTTCATTTATACACCAACTCCAAGACTCCTTGGTTGGCATTTGAAGCCCTACCTATATTATACCAAACCCAGATGGATTTCTGATGGCAGCGTCTTGATTGAAGTACATTATTCGTCTGTGACTCAATATTTTTTTTAAAGCGTTGCCCCGGTCTGGAATTTCTCCTGTATTGTGGGTGCGTTTACAAACATTTAAACTCAAATACATAAACAGCCAGACCCGGAACAACTACTTATAGGTCATACGAATGTTTGTTCGTTTGAGAATCGAACCCGCGACACGCAGCGCAGCAGTCAATCGCTTAACTACTGCGCCAACCGTGCCCTGATATGCGGGTGGTGGTGAATATGCTGGTTTCCTATTCTCAACACTGAAGAGCACAGACAAGACAGGAAGTAATAGGTAATTTCTAGCCAAGCGTGCTCTACCATCCACCACGTCATCGCTTACAATCACGTGAGATAGTGATAATAATCATTTACAAACAGTGTAACCAACTAACTTGGTGCTGGGTACAAAAATCTTTAACACTGGAAACTTAATTAACTGTCGTCCTACTATGCTCTTGGTTACTTTGCATAGGTACAGGTTTCATATAAATGACCGAGTGCATAACCCGTTTCTTTATTCAAAATAGCTCATGGTACCTACATTCTGAAAGCTTAGCCCACGTTCGCACGGACGTAAAAATATCGCAGCCGGGTTTTATCGACCACTAGATTTTCAACTGTCGGTGTTGAGCCGAACGTTGAAAATCCAACAGAAAGCACCCCAGCGCGTCCAAAAAGACAGTTTTGTATTTTCAACTCTCGGTGCTAGGCAGTGCGTTGAATATCCAGTACGCGAAAAACAATCGCCGCGAGCGCGGCGGCGGGTAAAAGTCGCCCATGTTACGTGCGCTTTGGTGTTAAAGATGGCCATCGTTAGGTTTAAGTTGGATTGGTAAAGTCAAGAAAATTCATTGTTTACCAAATTAACTATCAACTTAAATCGTCCGTATATTCAAATTACGACTGTCATGCTTTGATAGTTATGGCTATAACACGGCAAATTGACGTAGGGTGTCAATTGGATACACAGTAAATTTCCCTGGCTGTGTCTGACGTATACCAGGACGACTAACGTCAGTATTTATTGACATACAGCTTTATGAAAACTAACACAAGCATTACATACAGATAGATTAGAAAAACAAAGAACTCTCAAACCCATTAGTGGCAAAATCGGATTTTCAAAATTCTTTAATTCAATGAAATTTAGTAGGTAACTATAAGAGTAAACGGTATGAAAAGAACACCTTTTTATGAATTTTTAGGGATATACCCAAATTGGCACAATGGGTAAATATTGGTGATAATGAGCGAAACACGATTTTTCAATACACAGGGTTTTCTTGCCCTTCTTGCGTCCCCAGCGGCCTCTGATATGACACACAGCACATCGCACTTGTTTTGGAAGCTTTTCAGAGACGTGATCAACCCCATCCAACTGTAAACTTCCAACTTTGGTTGATAAATGGCGAGCAGAACATATTTGGGGTGTCAGTTTGAGGTAATTACTGGCGACACTTCGGCATAATAGTATCTAATTGGTACATTAGTTCTTCTTTAGCGATTACGTGCAATCGTGCATTAGACGCGGTCATATCAACCACGTAAGTAAATAAGACCCACCACCATGTATCTGACCAAGATTATGTCTGGACTTTAAAAGTGACTGTGACCTCTGAGTTTTTTCGGTCTTTCTTCTCAGAGTAGTCCGATAGGAAACGCCGACCTCATCTAGCTTTTAAAATATGATTGACGTGTAAAAGTGTTTGTACAAGCCTGCTTACAGAAATAAAATAATTTATTATTATTTGCCGTTTACTCCAATTCTATACAGATATATAGATTGGTCTAGTTCATCCATACCACCCATACTATCTATTATTATAATTTTGGAACAAATGAGGAATGTTCAGATCGGATTTTTCTCTTTTTTCACTGCACTATCTTTGTACGGGGTCCATATTGGCTCAACTAAAGTTCTTTACCCGAAATTATTCTTCCTAACGATTTGTAATCCGAATGATCACTCTTCCTAGAATTTTTCATCCTAAAGTTTTCATTCATACTATTTGTAGTGCTACCGGCGATGTTCATAACACTCATGTTTCCGAAAATTGTAATTAATAATAACATTAATGTAAATATATTTAAACTCCTACTGTTTTTTATCATAACGCTTTTATCCCTAAACATAATTACCATAATATTTTCACTCATACTCAGAAAGAAACATTTACCAAGTGTTATAAAAAATATACGTGGGTAGAAGATGTTACTTATAGTTTTAGGTTTTTTTTTCTGTGCATGGTTGATGGTGGGCTACGCTCCTACTTCTGTGTGGTTTATAAAAAAATAACCACGAAGGGGATGGTGGGGTCTATTCGCTCGCTTCGCTCGCTCACACGACCGCGCCATCCCCTTCTAACCTAACCTGTCCGAGTCGGGGTGCCCTAAAGTCCCAATTGCATCCAATTTCTCTTGATATAAACAACCGTTACACACCCGATGTCGATGGCAAATTATGTTATGGCATATCATAATTATGGCATGTGATAATTAGGGCTTACAATGTTTAATGTATATAATACTGATTATTATGAATAAAAAGAAATCTAAACAAAAAAGATATGACTTTGAATAATAGTATAAAAGATGGTTATGTTGAGAAAATATAGGGAAACAAATAAAAGTATAATAGATGTTTATTGCTACTGACATTATGAAGTTGAATGCTTCGGAATTATGAACATTAGAGACAGAGTAGTTAGGAATTGTGATTGTTAGGATGAAAAATGTTAGGAAGAACATTTTCGGATTTCCAATTATCGGAGTTGAAAATTTAGGTGAACTTTGGCGCACCCCTTTGTACGGGTCCTACTGGCTCATACGAATCGTAATCGGTCGCCATTATGCACATACTCTTCTTATATCTCTCCAGCGGACCAACAGAAGCTCATTATTTATATCAAATCTGTAGTAACTCTTGCTTTCTTTATCATCTTTTTTGCATTCGATAACGGACATTTTTTGTAGCGATTTTTAACAATAGTTCCAGTTGCACGGTACTCTACTACGTACTGGCGTAGATCACACAGCAGCTCGCAGCCAGTATTTTTTTCAATTCTTGAAACGAGGCTACTGTGTGGTTAACCTCGGATGAACTGCTTAGCAAGGGCTAAGCAGTCCATTCGAGCTAAAGGTAGCTTGCTGACCTTTTAGCAGCCAAAGGTTCATCATCGCTGCTGTACTTGGATTCCGAAAGAGTACCCACTTTGCAAACAAATACCTCGAAATTACCTGATGATGTGGTACCTAGTACCCTACCAGGGAACTAGGTGCCACATCATCATCACCTTCTTCGTCAGTCACGAACTCACGACGCTTGGTTCTGTTGGAATGTCACTATCCTCTGCTATTGCGCAAATACCATTTTCTAAGCCGTGAAGTCATTAGTGCCACTAAAATATTGCTGGCGATTCAAATTGATACTTACTGTAAATTAAATGATTATTTTTAGTACACTTGTAGCCGTTGTATCCGAATTGGCACACCAATATTTATGTCACTACATTTTTATATACATGTCTTTTTTTTTTTTTTGTGGGTGGGAAATCATCAAATAACTTCTCCCGCTCTGGGCAGAGCAGGAGGGCGTGTCAGACTCTTACACTCTCACCCACCCGTGTTCCTTCAGTTGCCTGTATCAGGGGCCACGGTAACCCTCTTGGACTTTTCCGCAACCCTAGCAGGCATCGGTCCTAGCAAACCCCGTCATTGGTGCTGACATCTCTTTGAGGCGCGCGTGGAACACAACGCGCCGTCGACCCGGGCCTGGTCCTTATCGAACGGCGAGCTGCCCATTGCTCGCCGTTCGCAAGCCCGCGCCTACGGTGGCCGGGAATCTTATATACATGTCTTGACATGTCAAAGTTATTTAGTTTCTGTTACTTGTAACAGAAACTAAATAACTTTGATTGTTAGGGTAGGTAAGTACTTATTTTATGAAAATAATATAAACAATATTCACGATATTCATCATCTATAGTAAATAATAGTAACAAAAGTATGCAGTTACCCTTACCACGGTAATAGATAATATTACCGTGCGCTTACTGTCCTCCGAATAACGAACTTCAGTGAATACAAAAAGAAAGTTTTTTGAACGAATTAGTATAATCCGATGCTATTAGCTAATGAACGCTATCTCTACAGCACAACAAAGTAACGCAAGGTTAAGTATTGTCAAAACTTTTTCTATATACCCACATTTATTAAGTGTGCCCAAATTGGTACAGTGGTCAAGAATGGGTCCAAAATATCAAAATAATATACCAATACACTACAATACTATAATACTAGCACTTAAACAAATGTTGACAACACGATTTGAAGTATCGCTCTGTAAATAAGACCAAGTGATAAACAAGTGACAATAAGACCTACTTAAGCACAAGTTTATCAAGTCTCATAACTTTACTTAGCTCTCCATACAAATGCTGCTATCAATTCTAAAACAAATTAGAAAATCGTAGTCATAAACATGTTTTGTTTATATTATCAAGATACAATGGCTGTTTGTCTCTGCATCACCCAAAGGTTGACTGGTAGAAAATGCCTATGGCATTAAGTCCGCCTCTGTACATTTGTGTGCTTAAAGTGTTAAATAAATAAATAAATAAATGGCTCGTATATTAAAGTTGGTAATATATTCTGGCTAATTACGAGTTCAGAGTATTATACGAGTATGTTTAGTCTCACAAACAATGCATCGTGTGGATTCTCTAATTGGCTGATTGTCAGGTCAATAAAGATAGAACCGATAAGTCAGAGCAATCCGCACGCTCAAATAAATGTATTTTTCATCAATTTGCCTGCAGCTTAATTGTTTTATTATTAAATGCTTTTAGATCTCTTTCCAAAAATAATTATTTTCATTTTAATTAAACGATTTCGTGATTTCAAAAGAGCTTAATTTAATTTATTATTTATTTGAAGTTTTAAGTGGAGAGGTACTTATTTTTTGGATGACTTCAATTAAATTGAGAGGTTATTGGATTGCAATTTCAAATAAGATGGATTTTGCTTTACTTTCTCCCCCTGATTAGAAGAAAAAACGTTCACCTTTACGAGATTAATACCAAAACTTACAATTAATTAGGTAGCCGTTAACTTTATTAAATTATTATTTAAAAAGAAAACATTAAGTACGTATTCTTCAATTATTAACATTGACGAAAGCAGACATTATTTGCGTGTTCTTGTAAGACATTTGAAAATTCTTGTTAAACAACCAACATAAACCGTGTACCTAATAACAAAATTTCAAAACGATCTATCCAATTATGAACTTTCGTTTTCAAATACGAATAGAATTCGATTTTAAAACCTTTAATTGCTTCGTTTATTGCTTGATAGTTGACAAAAAATTCTTTAGTTGCGTGAACGTTCGAAGTGTTTTTTCTGTACGTTTGACTTAAAATAGTCAGGTTAATTTTCAGTGAAGCTGTATTGTTTTTGACTACTTCTAAAGGTCGTTCGTGGAAAAATACCAGTTCCAGACATGGCCCTGCATTGTTAGACTCACATAAGCTACCTAATAATATAATGTTTGGACTTTAAAAGAGAATGGTCTCTTTTGGAAACTCATAGGTCATGGGACCTATGAGTTTATTTCGGCATTTCTTCTCATGGATCAGTCAGCTAGGAAATTCCGGCGCCATCTAGTTTTAAAACATTGACGTGTAAAAGTGTCTTAAAAGATCTACATACAGAAATAAACATTTCATTTCATTTCACAAAGGTAGTTGTATTATTTTGAGTTAACGTTAATTGGTTTGACAGAAACTGTTGAAGTTATTTCATACGAATAACTCTATCTTTCACCTTATAGAAGGTACGAGTAAGTATATGTTTGATTTCCTATTAGGAGGAAGTTTTTGATGGGTCTGTGAGAAAGGCAACGCGTTTGAACGTATATGCAACATTATAGTGAGTGATTAGTTTAGCAAACGCAATAGTACCTAACCCAATCAGATTCAGTGGTCGTTGCCTGTGCAAAGGTTTATAGGAGTTATGATAATCTTATAATAATTATCATAATCTTATAATTATGATAATATTATAGTAATTAGGATAATCTTATAGTAATTAGGATAATCTTATAGTAATTATGATAATCTTATAGTAATTATGATAGTCTTATGGTAATTAGACACTGATTAAAGTTTATACGGCCTTATTAATACTGCCTCGTTGGTATTGTGGTTGCATGCGCTACCATTGAGCGTGAGGTCCTGAGGTTTGACTCCCGGGTCGGGCAAAGTGTTATTGTATTTTTCCATCTGGAATTTCTCAGTAGAAGCCCAGAGCCTGGATTTGTACCCAGTTAATGGCAATAGACTCGCCCCCAATTACTTTAACATAACTGAAGAAATGTGTGTATACCTACTAGGTATAGGTACTACACCTCTGCCAAGTCTTCAAGGAATATGGGCGTGATTTTATGTTATGTAATACTTACCAAACCATCTAATCACATGCTTCTTAGAAAACGTTCCTAGAAATACATGGTATACAAACGGTTTTTACCTAAGTACAAAACTTTTTGTCACCAACATCGTCTATCTAGGTAGGTATCTTATAAAGCTCCACAGTTTTAGTTAACTTTAAGTGTTTAACATAAAACAAGTTGAAGTCGCAGTG
This sequence comes from Brachylomia viminalis, assembly GCA_937001585.2. Lineage (NCBI taxonomy): Eukaryota > Metazoa > Arthropoda > Insecta > Lepidoptera > Noctuidae > Brachylomia > Brachylomia viminalis. The sequence continues at coordinate 10,167,023 of OW443310.2, read as the reverse complement.
GTAAGTTAAGTCTTTGTGGCAAGCCCTTAGCAAATTGATGTGTCTGCATCTCACCGGTAACTCATTCCTGAAGTAAAAGATGGCGCCAGGGAACAGAATACTGCTTTGTTGTTAGCTTTAATTTGTATTTATTTTGTTTTAAATTAGCTGGTATTGTTCAGTGGTTGTCTAGTTTTAATGCTTGATGGGTGGATTTGTGAATCATATTTCGATAAGTTCAGATCGTGATAATTTTTTGCTTATCTGAGTTATTTATTTTCTTTTTCTAGCTTAGACTTTCGGACTGACTGACTCCTTGACTATTCAAAAGGTGCCAGTTAACTTTTTTATTTAAATAAATGCTGAGAGGTTTTTTTAGATAGAAAATAAATTCTAATTGGAATTACTTTGTTCAGATTTCGTGTTCTGCTGGTGTGATGATAAAAGGGCTTTTTTTCAACGAGATTAGGTTTGTGAAAAAGTTGGCCGGGCCTTTAAGACCACCAGCTATATTTCTGCCACCAAGCGGCAATATACTAAGTAACGGTTCAAATGGTTTAACAGAGCTCTAAGATTGGCAATACGCTGCCAAACATCGGTTGTTGCACTTGTTTCAGGTATCTGTAGGTGGCAGGAACAATTTTTCCAATCAGCTCCAGTTAGTCTGTCGGACAATCTATAAAAAAAGATGAAGGGTAAAACCCTTTTATTGTTTGGGATACAATTCTATAATAAACATATTAGTACCTACAGGGTCATAGACCTCTAGGTACTCAATAATTCAGGAATCACAGACGACAGCTTTCTAACGTACCTTGATTATCAAATAAATGTTGAAGACGTACTAAATTCAAAGTTGTGGATTTCCAATAGGTACTTTATGTACGTACTAAACTAAGCAAGTTCAACGTTCGACCGCAAATAGATTTTGTTTTGACTCTAGTAATTATCGAACCGCGAAATTAACTGAATCGCTATGTGGACAACAAAATCAAATTAATTAGAATTTAAACTATTTTGAATACTTTATGTTCCTTTACTAGTCTAGTACTTCGCGATTATAGATTCAGTTCGCGTCCGGTGTGAAAATGAGCCTCCCTATAGACTGGTATCATACTACCCCTTGGCAAACAAATAGTTTACCAACTTCAAATTACCGTCAGAGAGATCTACTTATATACAGGGTTATTTGTAATACGTCAGCAATCCATTAAGGGGATTTAGGGGAGGTAATTTGCAACCAAATTACCCCTTAGGCAAATGTCAACCATTTTCCAGTAATTTGTTTTTTGTTTTTTAATATATCTGGTGTCTTATTGTATTTCGTAGGATAGCTGACAAGTTGTACATATTTTTTGGAATATTCTGTCGATAAAGTACATCCATGGTTTTTGCAGATATCAACCATTTTAGTCAAATAACCTGCTCAATATAATCAATATAAAAAAATGTGTGCTCTGATTAAAAAATATTACAAATAATTTTATTGTCATTTTATGGTTGATTATTAAGTATTGAAGTAGACGAAGAAAAAAAATAACTTTAAAAAATCATGCATTAGGTTTTTTTTAATAAATTTTCCAAATTGTGTTCTACCTACCGCTAAACAAATATAAAATGTCAAATTACTCGAAAATGGTCGACATTTGCATGGTATTTAGGGTCATAATGGGTCATATGGTTGCAAATGACCTCCAATACATCCTTTTAATGGATTGCCGACATATTACCAATAACCCAGGGTGGCAAGGACATCGACGCGGAATCTGGTAACAATGAATTCATCAAATAACTTCTCACGCTCTGGGCAGAGCGGGGTGGCGTGTCAGACTCTTACTGACTAAAACCCACCCGTATTCCTTCAGTTGCCTGTGCCAGGGGCCACGGTATCCCTCTACGACTATCCTGCAACCATGGCAGGCATCAGCCCTAGCGGACCTCGTCACTGATGCTGACATCTCTTTGAGGCGCGCGTGGAACACAACGCGCCTTCGACCCGGGCCTGGTCCTTATCGGGCCCCCTAGCGCAGACATTTTTCGTCGGTTATAAAAAGAAAATTGCTGTTTCATAGACAAGTGGTCTACAGTGGTCCACCTGAAGGACTAAGAGCGAAAACCAAAACCCCCTAACATAGAACATAGAATACCTGTAGCGTTACTACGCTACAGGTATTCTATGTTCTCCCCACCGATGTGTCTTCACGTTGTCGTCGTGGTGGGGCTTGTGTGTCTCAATGATCTTGGAGCTTTGCCGGTAGAGTTACTCATGCCGGAAAGGTTCAAGTGAGAGACCAGACTAAGAGAGACACGGGGCAGAGTTCATAACATCGGAATTCTGCGAGAGGCGCACCGTTTCGGGATTTTAACAGTGCTCATGTTGCTGGGCGATGTGCAATTCATTCTCCGAGTTGTTGGAGAGTGAATGGGGACTCAATTGAAGAATTCTTCGTGGAGTGGGTCCGGGGTTGAGGTGTTTGTCGTGTGCCGTGTAATGGCCCACGGAGCGGGTCATTGGACGATACGTGATTTGTGATTCGCTCCTCTAATATTTTTAGAGGAGTAAATCGGGGATGGGGTTTTCGTCGTGTGCCGTGCGATGGCTCACGGAGCGGGCTTATCGGACGGTACGTGATTTGTGTGATTCGCTCTACTGATATATTTTTAGAGGAGCGAATCCGGGATGGGGTTTTCATTGTGTGCCGTGCGATGGCTCACGGAGCGGGCCAGAGAGAACAGCGGTGAATTTCATTGGTTATTGGTGGAATTATTAGGCCAACAAGGACCAGAGGCCAGGGAGGGAAACTAAAAAAAAAAAAATTAAAAAAAAAAAAAAATTGGTTAAGATATTATATTTATTTTAGGTTAACATAGAGGACTCCACCTCTTTAAAAAAAAAACAATATCATGAAGGCGAATTGTAAAAACAAACTACCCCAGGGGGGTACCGGTTGCTCCGCAGCCGGAGAATCCCTCACTGAATCTAGTTCGGTCAGCCCTTCGTATTCTGGGGGGGGGCAACAACCGCCAACAACCGTCAGTCGACGCAAAGAGCCAGGGTGGCTCATGTGCCCGAGGTATGGAGTCGTTGGATGTATCCAACACGTCCGCATCTCAGGGACCAAAACAGCGGACGCAAAGCGTCGCAGAGGCATGTCCAGTGTCAGAGGGGAGGGTGACTAGGTCTCGCTTCAAGCGGCCGGCTACACCAGTGCGTGAGATGGTGAGCGACAGCGGTGATTCTGACTGATCGCATATGTCGCTCGCTTCCAAGGCGTCATCAAAAAGCAAGCGAACGCGGAAGGTAGCAGAAACGGAAAAAGCGGCGTCAGGGGAAAGTGGTTTGCCTGTTTCGGATAGGGCCATAGTGGAGAAGCTGGAGAGAGAGAACGCGGACCTGCGTTCACAAATCGCTAGCCTCACAGCAACGGTGGCACAAATGGCGGAACAACTCAGCCTCATCTGTAAGGGGCAGTTTGATGGATCTTTAGCGGTGACAGGACTAGCACCGGAAGCAGAGGCCCAGCTTCGGCGTTCCATCGCCATAGAAATTGGGGGTATGATGGACGCCAAGTTTGCTGCCACATTGCGAGCAGGTTGCCACCTGAAAAGCCACTACGTCCGCCTCTTGCATCCGACGCAAAGAGGGCTGTGGCTCTATCGGAAGTTGCGCAGGATCCCAGCGTGATTCCTAATTCCAACAGGAAAAAAGGTAAGGGAAAGGAAAAAAAGGGGAAGGAGAAGTCGGTGGCTCCGGTGGTGGAGCTTCCCGCTGTACCTGCAGCAACCGCACAGGACTTACAGCCTGCATCAACGGCTGAGGCGGAGTCTTGGTCGACTGTGGCAAAAAAGGCAAAGGCTCCTCAGTCCAATGCCACAGTTAGTGCCCCAGCCGCTCTACCCGTGACATCTACCGCAAAGTGGAAAAAGCAGCCGGTCAAACTGCCTCGAGTTCCCGCTTCGGCAGCGATTACCATCGCGGTAAGGGAAGGATCATCCGCCACTCTCGCAGAAGTTCTGTTGGTAGCGAGGCAGCAGATTCGGTTGGCCGATCTCGGCATCGATACTGTTGGCCAGAAGAGGGCTGCGGATGGCGGAATGGTTCTTTCCATCTTTGGTGCAGACTGTTCTGCCAAGGCTGACAGCCTGGCAAGCCGTATGAGGGAGGTCCTTGCCGATTACGACATGCATATTGCACGTCCGATGAAAATGGCTGAGGCGAGGATCATGGACCTCGACGACGCTGTCACGCCAGCAGATGTGGCGATAGCGATTGCCGAAGCAGGTGGTTGTTGTTCCGGGGACGTAAAGGTGGGTGAAATCCGACGCCCACCTACCTCTCTGGGGCACGTCTGGGTTCGTGGTCCACTAGCGGCGGTAAAGAAGCTGGCGTCCAACAATCGCTTGCGGATAGGATGGACGTCGGTAAGGGTCGAGGTGTTAGAGGCACGTCGTATGATGTGCTTCCGTTGCCTGGAGCCCGGGCACGTCCGTCGCCGGTGTACCAGTGCGGTGGACCGGAGCACTCAGTGCTACTCTTGCGGAGGACCCCACAAAGCAAGAGAGTGCACGTCAGAGACTGTGCGGTGTCCTCTGTGTGCGGATCAAGGTCGACCAGCTGACCACAGGCTGGGAAGCAAGAAATGCGTTCCACGCAAGAAGGGGGCCTCACTTGCCCCGGCCACATTGCAGAGATCGGCGCCGGCACCACTGGGTGCAGGCTCACTAGAGGAAATGGATACTTCATCTTCCCAGCCCTGAAAGTCCTTCAGTGCAACCTGAACCACTGCTGCAATGCGCAAAATCTTTTTCTGCAGACTGTTGCAGAGTGGTCGGTTGCCTTGGCGGTGGTAGCAGAGCCCTATGGTCTCCGGGATCACCCTCGCTGGTTTCGGGACACTTTGGACTCTGTTGCTGTTTACTGGGCTGGTGGAGGCGATGGGCCTCACTGCTCCCTTCTCGATAGGGGGCAGGGACATGTCGCAGTCGAATGGGGACATCTGGCCGTAGTGGGCTGCTACGTGTCTCCCAACATTTCCCTCGCCCAATTTGAGGGATACCTGGATGGGGTTGCGAACTGCATTCGAAGCAAATGCTTACCCCGTCCAGTGCTTGTCCTGGGAGACTTCAATGCTCACTCCAGAGCTTGGGGTAATACCCGGGATAGGCCGAGGGGACATGTATTCCAGGATTGGGCAGCTTCGCTTGACCTTCCACTACTGAATCGAGGATCCGTTGCCACATGCGTTCGATGGCAGGGGGAGTCAATCGTGGATCTCTCATGGGCGACTCCTTCTGTAGCACGCATGGTGTCGGAATGGAGAGTAGCAGAGGAGATGGTCACTCTTTCTGACCATCGCCACATCGTTTTTGATGTGGCTCTCCGTCCTTCTGGCGGCCCGAGCCGTTCAGGCTCAAGTCCACCGGCGCGTCGTTGGGCCCTCAAACAACTTAACCGAGATTTACTCGTCGCAGCTGCCAACGTCGCGGCGTGGCCAGATGATGGTGGATCCCAGGGGATCTCGCTCGATCCAGAAGAGGAGGCGACCTGGTTCCGGCACACAATGACGTCAATTTGCGACGCTGCCATGCCCCGGGTCAAGTGCGTCCAGCGTCCTGGTGCAGTTTACTGGTGGTCGGAAGACATCGCGCAGTTGCGGATTGTTTGTCTTAGAACCCGGCGCCAGTTTCAGCGCACCCGGCGCAGAAGGCAGCAGAGAGCTACGGAGGAGGAGATAGCCAGAGTTTATAGAGCTTACCGAGTAGCGACTATGGCGCTTCAAAACGCTATCGCGGATGCTAGATCTCGGTCCTGGAGCGAGCTTCTCGAGGGGCTCGACAGGGATCCGTGGGGGAAACCTTATAGGATGGTCATGGGCAAATTACGCCCGTGGGTCCCCCCCATCACGGAGACCATGGAACCGGCTCTGCTGGAGAGAGTTGTAAGCACACTCTTTCCAGTAGCCAGGGACAGTCCCTCGCCGCCCGCGTCATTATCAGACTGGTCAGACGAGTTAGGGGTGACGGAAGGGGAGCTCGACCGAGCCGTGAAGCGCTTGGGGGCTCGCAATACTGCGCCAGGTCCGGATGGTATCCCTGGCCGGGCGTGGGTTCTAACTCTGGCTGCTCTGGGTGACCGCTTGAGACGATTATATAATAGCTGTCTCCGTGCAGGCGTTTTCCCCTCTGGTTGGAAGGAAGCTGGATTGGTTTTATTGAAGAAGGAAGGCAGGGCCGCAGAGTCTCCCTCTGCATACCGTCCCATATGCCTGCTTGACGAGTCTTCCAAGCTCTTTGAAAGAGTGATTGCTGAAAGGCTCGTCGAGCACCTGTCGCGGGTTGGTCCCGACCTGGCTGATAGCCGGTATGGCTTCAGGCAGCGGCGTTCAACCATAGATGCGATTCTTCGCGTCCGCGCGCTGTCAGAGCAGGTGGTGCCCCGGGGTGGGGTGGCGTTGGCGATAAGTTTCGATATCGTCAATGCCTTCAACTCTTTACCCTGGGGTGCAATTAGGGAGGCACTGGTATATCATGAGGTGCCTCCTTATCTGCAAGGCATTGTCGGGGCATACCTACGCGACCGGCACATTCGCTATGTGGGCCGGGACGGTAGCGTTCAGCGGAGGGAAATTACGTGTGGGGTTCCGCAGGGGTCCGTTCTAGGTCCTCTCTTGTGGAACCTAGCATAGGACGTGGTCCTGCGTGTCGATCTCCCCGTCGGCGTTAATATCGTTTGCTACGCAGACGATACTCTGGTGTTAGCCGGCGGGGACACCTTCGAGGAAACCATCCAGCTTTCCGAGCTCGGGGTGGCAAAAGTCGTGGCGTCAATCCGCGGGCTGGGTCTTGAGATAGCGCCTCAGAAAACTGAGGCGTTATGGTTCCATAAACTGCCGAGGGGCAGAGAGCCACCCAGCTCGTTGGTCCATGTCGGAGATGCGGAAGTCCAGGTGGGGCGATACTTAAAGTACCTTGGCCTCACCCTGGACGGTCGGTGGGGCTTCGAAGAGCACTTCGAGCGCCTGGTTCCCCGGATCGAAAAGGCAGTGGGTGCTTTGCATAGACTGCTGCCCAATCTCGGGGGACCTCGGGAGGAAGTTCGCCGCCTCTACGCGGGTGTCGTGCGATCGATGGTCCTTTACGGGGCACCTGTTTGGTCAGGTAGACTATCAGGCGTCCGACGCTGCAGGACTAAAGTCAATAGACTGCAGCGGAAAATGGCCATTCGTATCGCGCGAGGATACCGAACGATATCCTTTGAGGCGGCAACTCTCCTGGCGCGCTTTCCGCCGCTGGACATCCTGGCGGATATGGACGCGAAGGTTTACGACCAGATTCGCGATATCCGCCAAAGCGGGAATAGTGTGCCAGGAAGCGCATTCGTAAGGCTGAGGCGGCGGGAACGGCGACACGCGCTCGAGCGGTGGCGCGAGCGGCTACAGCAGCCGCAATACTCGTGCAAGCGCGTTGTCGAAGCCGTCCTGCCGCACTTCGAAGCCTGGCTGAAAAGAGAGGAGCGCATCTCCTTCAGGCTCACCCAGGTGCTCACCGGACATGGTGGCTTCGGTGAGTACCTGAACAGAATTGGGCGAGAGGCCACGGCAAATTGCCACCATTGCGGAGGCAGCCTGGATTCCGCACAACACACGCTCGAGGAGTGCCCTGCGTGGGCCTCCGAGCGGCGGGTCCTGGTTGCCAAGATCGGGCGGAACCTGTCTTTGCCGGCAGTAGTGAGGGCTATGCTGGCAGAGACAGAGAATTGGGCAGCAGTAGCTTTCTTCTGTGAGACCGTGATGGTCCAGAAGGAGGCCGCCGAGCGGGATCGGGAGAGGGCTGATCCTGCTCGGATAAGGAGGCGTCGGGGAGGCAACCGCCTTGGCGCCTGATACGCCGAGGTCTGCTTACCAATCAAGGTAAGTGGACCTTTGGGGTCGCGGGTGCACAGAGAGGGGACTCTGTTCGCCCACCAAGTGACCCCAGGGAGGACGGTGGCACAGTGGTCACGTGCTGCCGAACATAGCGAGGCTCAGGGGAGGCCCCTTTACAGTCTCCCCAGGGATGTGCCTTACAGGCATTGCACAGGGGTGGTTCCGGAATTGGTCTTTTAAGAGGAACCGGGACCGCCCCTATGTGCTGATGGTGATCACCGGGGTGGTTTTAGTGAGGTAAAAATCCCACACTCCCCGACCTCCCTCCCCGGAGGTCGGGTGCCTTTTGAAGGTTTCCCAGCGAAACAAAAAAAAAAAAAAAGGTATTCTATGTTCTATGTTATGTCACGGAAAATCCTGCATCGCACAAGCAGAGTTTACCGCGCAACTAGCATATATACAAACTTCCACCAACAATCGTCGGGCAGTTGCCCACCAGACCCGACAGCCGTCTGGTCAGAGGATCCTACCTTTTCTGTAGAGTATGACTGAACTTTACACCCTGTTCCTCGTACATTTATAATGGCATCATTCTCCAATATCATTTTCTATCTGTGCAGAATGGCTCGAGTTTTTCCCAGGGTATGATCTACTTAGTCTGAATTATCTGAAAACACATTTATGTAATATTTTTTACTGTGGGCTTGGTATGGCCGCACTCTAACTGCATATCAGCTACGTTCCACGTTCCAATGTGTAGAGTTCTATGAAAACAAATCCGGCCAAGTGCGTGACGGACGATACACAATGAAGGGTTCTTATTTCGTATTTGGGATTTTCTGAAGTTGAAAATTATGTTTCCGATACATACCAACTGCAAATGTAAGTTTGTACGGACAAAAGAAGGAATGGTAAATTTTCAAATGTTTTTTTTTTAATAACTTTAATATAATAAAAAGATATTTGATACCCTCACAGTAAGCCCTTTCATTTGATATGTCATAATATAATAAAAATATATTTGAGACCCTCACAGTAGGTAAGCCCTTTCATCTGATATGTCACACGGTACAGTTTTCAAAACTTTGGGTCTCAGAAATTCATATGATTACAAAGTTTCAAATTAATCGATCCATTAGATTCAGAGCAAATTGACTATGACAGGCGGCCAGACAGCCAAACGAGTGATCCTATAAAGGTTCCGTTTTTTCATTTGGACGTAAGGAACCCTAAATGAAAACAAAACACTTACCTACAATAAAACAAAAAACACGTTATGTTATGCATAATTTCCTCAATATTATTATCATGAGAGACATTGACTAAACTAATATGGTAGAATCAACATATCGAAACTAGCTATATGAATAGTCGATGTTTTGACGCCATAACCACCGAGGCGCGTTATAACCGGGCAATTTATGACAACACGGAGTTAATCACGGATAAATATTTGCATAAGTTATCATAAACATTATTGTTCGTCTGTACGTTGATGATGCTATTGTGTCCATGGTTCAGTTAGTTTATTGGTAGGATTTAATGCGTATTAATTAGTAATCTATACTAATTTAATAAAGCTGAACAGTTTTTTTTTTGTATTTTTGAGCGCCCTAATCTCTGCAACTCCCACTCGGGATTAGAAAAAATATTTTTGCATTTGATAGCCGAATTCTTAAGAAAGGTTAAAAGCTAATTAACATCACCCTACGACCCTACGGACCCGGAGATATAGAAAAAAAATCCGAAAGAACGCTATGCGAAAATTAAGTAACGGCGCAGGCGCGCGATGCGATGCGACGCGGTGTGTCGTGGGCGAAGACCCGGGTTGAAGCTAGTAACTACCTAATAATTGCAGAAAGAATCGTGTTCTCACAGTCACCAAAACGACAAAAATCTGCAGTTATTAAATTTGGGTGTCAGAGAAGGTAGCAAGAAGAAATAGCGGATTATTTGGAGCCAACACAACAATATGTCATTACCTACCTACAGAGACACACAATATTCGTTTTCAATAAATATTAGTAGGATTAAGATTGCTAACGCCTAATGCATCTGCCTCGGTCAATAGGTATGAACATTTGAAGACAGCCTTCCACAAGTGGTAAAAGCAGAATTTTCATTAACCACCACGCATTGTTCAGTGTTTATTATGTTCGATGTTTACACCAGTCAATAATATATTAACTGAGTATTATTTTATGATAAGCCTAGAGGATGTGAGTAAGTACTAATTTGATAACGAATAAAACCGACTTTGTATTCTATGAATCAAGTGTGATTCACTGTACTTCTAACACATTTTCGCAACAATTAGTTTCAAAATAGAACTGTTTTCACACTTTTCAGCTAAATACGCTAAAAGTACAAATTAGTGTGAAACAAATGACAGCGACACAGTTTAGGTACAGTTCATCACAGGCCAGCACATCAGGTTTACGAAACTGTCAAATTTCTCCAAATTATTTTAAACCTTTAAGTGTTGAAAGTTAAGTTCTAAATCGAATGAGAATTTTGACAGTTTGTGGTAACTTGACTTACTGCTGTGTACCGTCACGTAGTGAAAACTAACAGTTTTCTGTGGCACAAAATAACAGTTCTTATTTTATTAGGAAGTTCTGTTTATAGTGTTGTGGAATTTTTAAGAAAGTCATCAATAATGTGGCACTTTTCTTTTTGAAATGACGGTTTCCGTGTTAAAAATGAAAGCTGTTAATAGAAGTACTGTTCCAGTACAACTACCTTTGTTTATGTAGTTAAGGGCATAGAATAAATGTGCTAAGAATAGTTTATTGGAAATAGGTTCGTTCACAAAGTTCAAGGGTGATCAAAACGTCTAGTCATACCACCATTGACTACTTTAATTTGTCTTTCACATTCGTACATGCACAGGAAAATGTACGGGCTTTACGACCCCTGAACCCGCTCCATCACCACGTCAATCAGATGTTATCAAATTTAATTTCTTCGTCCATTAGAACGGAATCATGATAGGACAACAAAGTAATTCAAACGCATCTCGACCGTCTTCCCCTATTGGACGCCAATTTTAATCGGGTGACGCTCGATGCATTGAAACACATAATTACGAATTCGAAACTCTCACGGGACACGGTTCCGTATTAGTTTTGACATTCGGCTTGATGGATGGACCACAATCTCTGGGCGAATCTCGTGAATGAACGCCCGTATGCTTAACCAACTACAAACTTACAACTTCGTCTTGAATCAATCTTATTTTTTAAGTGTTAAGAACTATTTTTGAATGTACCGTTTTTAGTTGTGAAAGGTTAGATTGTACGGGCGATAGGTGTGTCAAATTGGGAGCGTTGGTTCACGTCAGTTTGACAGAATATGGACGGTTAGTTGAATTTTAGATTGATCGCTAATATTGTTGTTAGTTTTTAGGGGTTTTTTCAGTTTTTTTGTCAGCTATCAGAATCGGGTTGTTCGTTTTTAGTTTTTAGAATAGGAATTCAGGCTACTATGGTGATTCACCTCTCACATTTTGTAACCATTTTTTTTCCATAAGCTTTTTGACCTGGATACGTTATTCAAAGCTACTGATTGATTCTAGATTAGTGACTAAGCGTACCTACGAAAACAACTTAAATACTCACGGCATTTGAAACGTGTATGTCTAGTACCTACTAGTATTCACCCATTTAGTTAATATTTAATCAAGCTTCGATTTACAACTTTTTTCACTTTATTCAATCAATTCACACAATCTGTCATGGCCTATGGTACTAAATAAACGATCGGAAATCATGTAAAGGTACCTATACCGAAAAATTTATATAGAATTCTTTCTGACCTAGTTTTATGATATTTTCATTATTTATAGACATTATTTAGCACCAATTTACACAATAATGTAATGTAAACAAACATTTGCCGCTTCTGTAAACTAATAAACGCGATATATAATGCACGTATCTATACGTCCATTATTTTTACTCTATTTTTTATCTTATCGTGTTCACGGAAGTCTTCGTGAACAAAGCCTACCAGTAGCGAGATGTTGGCACATCACAGTGTCAACTTCCGTTTCCATAGTCGTCTCGTGTCACTATGAATGCATCATTGTTGGTACTTTTTGGTACCAACATACATTGTGTTCGGCGCAGTTTTCTGTGAGCTTTCAAAATATTGTTACTGTACCATTGTGTGATACGATGCGGCTTACTGGGCTTGTGTGTGCATAGAGAGTGGTGGGCTGGGTGTGTCGGATATCATTTGAGTGTGCTTGAAGGGAGATTTTCTAGCATTCGATAAATATTATAATTTTACAGTAAACCGAGGTAGTGGATATTGCCTGGTAATAAAATCCAATAATTAAGTTAAAGTCTTTATCCAAATCTTATTTACAAGGCCTTAAAGATTATAAAAAGGCTGCGTCCCTTTAAACTTTTACGAATATACAACCCATACTATAAAGAGGAAGATTTCATCATTAACTTTATTGCTATTTATGAAAATTTTATGCATAAGTACTTTTCTTATTGCAGAAATGCAGTTTAAAATGTTTAAGTAATGAATGTGGTATAAATAGGTCCAGATAAATATGAACAAAACTGGTGTATCATCGATTACACACAATGATTACTGGATTCAATAAAAACTGACACCAAAGCTTCTTAACGATGCTCTTTGTTGGCTTTTGCATAAACTTATCTGGCTATAACAATATTTTATAAATACGTATGACGTAATGTACTCGTGAGGTGCTTGGAAGCCGACCTGAACATAGTTAGATAGGGATATTATTAAAGTATTATATAATTTTTAATTATTGTGAATGTGAGGACTATGTGTGTTTTTGTTCCAGTTTTAATCATGTTCTGGCAGTTTGAGTAGCTGATGCGGCCTACCCAAATGTCCTTTCTTTGGTATTGTTCGTCGAATCGTTGAGCTCCTTAAGTCTAAGTTGAGCTGCACGATTACTGATAATTGCGTGCACTGACTGGACAGGTCCACTCAATCTGTGTGGTTCTTTCCTCAAAAAACCATTTCAGACACAAATCTACATGGTCCTCAAAGATTATTATAATATAATTCTAATTATTGTGAATGTGAGAAATATGTCGGTCATTGTTTTTTTTTAATTTTTTTCTCATCTTAATCATGATCTGGCAGTTTGAGTAATTTATGCGGCCTACTCAAATGTCCTTTCTTTGGTATTGTTCGTCGAATCGTTGAGCTCCTTAAGTCTAAGTTGAGCTGCACGATTACTGACAAGTGCGTGCACTGTCTGGACAGGTCCACTCAATCTGTGTGGTTCTTTCCTCAAAAGACCATTTCAGACACCGATCTACATAGCCTTCACATGATCTGACCAAGATTCTGTCTGGACTTTAAAAGAGACTGTGACCTCGGAGTTTGTTTCGGCCTTTCTTCTCAGAGTAGTCAGATAGGAAACGCCGACCTCATCTAGTTTTTAAAATACGATTGACGTGTAAAAGTGTTTGTTCAAACCTACTTATAGAAATAAAATCATTTATCAAGTTCAGGACGATTATGACCATATCAGCTGCATCTAGTGAGAATTCCCATATAATATTATTAAGATTTGATAAGCTACGGCATAGTATTCCTTTTCGTTGTAGTATTTAATTTTAAGGCTCCGTGCACGTAAAAAACCCTCTTTTGTCAATTTCTTATCTAATTTTGAGAAAGCTGGAAATAATTGAAACATTATATCTGTGTGACTACAAAAGTACAGTTTTCGTGGCGCTAAACCATTCGGGTCAGTCACAGCACCTGTTAAAAGTTTCATAAGTTTTGCGCTCTCGAAAATATAGTTTATTTTGTCTTTGTTTTACTTAATGAAAATATTGTATTATGATAAAATGAAATTTTAATTATATTTTATGATAAACTAAAAATTAATGTGTGATTTATAAATTTCTTGAAAAGGTTTGCTCAATAGTAGGAAAAAATACATCACTGACGGGGTTTGTTTCGAAAAATAGGTTTGTTCAACATTATTATTCTGCTATATTTTGTATCGAAGTTGAAAAAAGTGGTCCAGCCACGTGCCAAGTAGACCATAAAATGATGTTGATGATATTTTTGAATGTTCAAAATCAAACGTAGTTTCTATTAAAAAAATGATTAAACGTCAGTCTCGTGTCGTTTTTTGGAATACTTGTTGTGAATATTGGTGATTTTCCATGAAAACTTAACTTATTTGTTGAATCCCTTTCAGCCACATGCAAAACAAAGAACTCAAGTTTTCGAATCACAAATAATTATGTTAAAATAATTTATCCGTTTCCTACAAAGAATGCACAAAATTGTTCAAAATCAGTCGATTTCGTGCACGGCCCCTTAAATGCTACGAAGATTTAACGCCTTCACGAACAATACATGTACTCATTCAATGCATTTACAACTCAGCTCTGCCAGTATAGCTCGCCGTCCGATAAGGACCAGGCCCGGGTCGACGGCGCGTTGTGTTCCACGTGCGCCTCAAAGAGATGTCAGCACCTAATGTCGGGGTCCGGTAGGGCCGATGCCTGCCAGGGTTGCGGGAAAGTCCGAAAGGGTTACCGTGGCCGCGGTACAGGCAACTGAAGGAACACGGGTGCGTTTTAGTCAGTAAGAGTCTGACACGCCCGCCCGCTCCGCCCAGAGCGGGAGAAATTATTTGATGATTCCCATCCTAAAAAAAAACCTCTGCCAGTATACATGTTACACTTCTGGAGAAATAAATGCATTGGGAGGGTTTCGGATATGTTGATTAGTCTGTAACTAGTGTGTCGAAGTTTTTGTAAACTTAAATTATGATTAGTATTGTTCTCAAGTAATTGTTATGTTTTCATTGAGAATAAAGTTTATTTAAACCTAAATGCTTCGTACTGGCGTAGAGTTACGTAACATAAACACGATACGACGTCGCATCGTGCTACGACACGGCATCGGATCATGATGCGACGTCGTATCGTCGCAACGTGCCACGATTTCGTCGACAGGTCGGTCGCAGTAAATCTCGAAAAATGGACCGCACTTGACGTGTTCTCCGCGAAGACGAAAAAAGAAGAAACAGATACACAGAAGATACTGGATGCATCCATTTCTTACAAATATGAATAGTGAGTGTCATTTTAAGAAGAAATATATCGTCTTGAAAATGGATCCCGGAAAGTGCTCGTCGTATTCCCACGATACGACGTCGCATCGTGAAACGATGCCGCGTCGTAGCACGATGCGACGTGGTATCGTGTTTATGTGTAGGAGCCCTTAGTTCACAGTATTTATAACTCTTTGCCAATTCCTGTCCGACTTTTTCTTTTCTTGTTTCCAGTATCTGCTAAAGCTACTGTTTTTTAAAAAACGTTTTGGATAGTTATCATTATGTTTGAATGTTTTATCAAAGGTTTTACTCAATATTTTCATGGCGGTTTTGCTAATATGTATGTTTAAAAGGCATTAAAGGCGGCATAACGTAAGGTATTTAAATTTTGTAATAATTTGAACTAGTCAAACGCTAGATGTAATATCATATGGACATCGGCTATGCGCTACGTGATATCAATGTATCTTTTGTTATCTAAGTATGTACCGTACTTATGTTATTTGGTTAGGTAACATTGCAATTTCGCAAGAAACTTATTGTTAGAACATAATTTTGTTGTAAGTCTTGTGACGTATCCAAGCATCAATAAAAAAGCGACCAAGTGCGAGTCGTAGGTACTTGTACACGAAGGGTTCTGTGAGTCGTACTTGGAGTCGTACTTGTACACGAAGGGTTCTGTACCACCGTACAATGTTTTCCATTAATAAGATCGAGCAAAAAACGGAGAAAAAAAACATGCCGCTCTCGCTTTAATATCACTCACTTTAATAAGTAACTTTATACTTTAACCCACTCGCTTTAATGTGTAACTTTGTTTTATTTTTATTATTTTTTGTTTTAGCGGTCATAGTAGTCTACATTTTGTGAAAATTTCAAGTGTCTACCTGTTACGGTTCACAAGATACTGCCCTGTGACAGAGAGACGGACAGCGCAGCCTTAGTAATAGGGTCCCGTCGCGTCGGCACCCTTTGGGTACGAAACCCATAAAATCAAGTAGAGCCGGCTTAAGGGGCTGACAACAGCTAAAGCGCGGTCGCTGTCGGACTGCATAGAAAAGAAAGAGAAGCGCGATGACACAAAACTGGTAATTTATTGCAAAATATGAAGCAATTCTTTATTTACAAAAAATTTATTAATTATACAAAAAATTAAAACACTATCACGTTAATATGTTGCTTGAGGAACAATCTGAAAAAAAACCAGAATGATTGCATCTATATTAGTATGGTTTCTAATCGTTAAAAGACTTTTTTGCTATCGTACAAAATAAGTTGTATTATGTTTTCCACACACTATCTAACTAGCATAATATATCCTGAAGAATATCATATATTTTTCTGATTTTGTTTACTGCAGTGGATCATATACTTTTAGGCATTATAAAACTTGCGTTTATGTCATGTAGTACCCTTAATATCAGAGGTGTCTGTGAAAAAATACATCAAAATCTCTTTTAGTAGGAAAAAGCAACGCATCAGAAGAAATCAAATGTTCCAAGGATGCATAGAATATCTTGTTTATAAAAATCTCTGAGATTTAGTTATATAAAATACCTAATTACTTACGTAAAACAAAGGTACAATATTCCATTTTAGGCGTAAAATTATTTCTCATTAAACTCGAATAACTTTTCATAGACATCAAAAAGTGCATCCAAGTCACGTATCAACAACGTCGGTCCTTTGTAAGTAATAAATAATTCTTCACCTTCAAACATTTTGAGGAAAAAACTTCAAACTTACAAACAGCTGCAATACACCAACTACATAATTTAATGACCACTTCCGACCGCACCGGCTTTAGTTCGCCAACAAACTTTTCAGCCAAATTACCCTTTACTTTTCTGAAAACTTCTAACAACCTTATCCCAAAGACTTAAAACTCAAATTAGCCTGGCCAATTTCAGATGTGTTGAAATAGAGAGTTGCATTTACTATGTTCGGTCCAGAAATCGCACAATACAAAAGTACGCGACACTAACAGGCCAAATTGTTGCGATTGACAATTGGTACAATACAAAATAATATAATATTGCGCTAGTCCTTTATATCAGTAGGTATACCTCTGTACTTATTATACTACTGATACCGGTTGCTGGTTCGACTAATATGGGTGCAATGGTGCAATTTCTGCTTGGTACACACGGCTACACATCAAGCTATACATTTCCAGTATAAGCTGATCTCACATTGTATAGGATTTCCGTACGATGCGAGACCAGCGTAAACTGGTTTTGTATAGCTTGATGTGTAGCCGTGTATGTTTTTGTGGCACAAGATGGCTGAACAAAATCTCAAATTCCATCGGTAGCTAAAACTGTTGCGTTTTCCTGCTGTTTATCTAACCTAATAATTATTATAGAGACGAAATATTTGTTTTTTCGTATGTTTGTTTGTTGCACTTTCACGCTAAAACGGCTGAACGGATTTGGATGAAATTTGGCACATAGGTAGACCATGACCTGAAGTAGGAAATTGGGTACTTGGCTTTTCTCATGCTTGTGTTTGAAAATGGTAAACGGCAATGGTAAATGGTATTAGGTAGATGGCCATAGGAAAAAGATTAAGGCTTAAGGTCTACAACATTCGTTTTCAAAGCTCTACCCTTGGAATATTTATTGTATCATAATCATAATGTAGTCACACAAATAAATTCCAAAAGCAGATTTATTAGAGCAGTCCATTCAAAAACTGCACCTAATATTGCTGAACGAGCATTAACCACTACAATGTGACAACCCTCTAAGCAACTCGATACATTTGGAACCACCCACAGGGTCGGACTGGGTATCGCTTTACAGGAAACTGGCGGTTGCAACAATTGTGTCATACATCGCGAACGAAATACGAATCGAATTTGTTGAACACACAACAGTTGAAAATTCAACTCTAAGGCCCCACAATACGAGTGAATGGATTTATTTGTTCGACAAAAGGTACCGGAAGAAAAAACGATACGACCACAAAATGACGGATGACGATTAGACGTTATAAAAGATAGTTCTTTGATAACAAAAGAATGTTGTAAGAAAATTTTATTGTTGTGATTTTGAAGGAAATATAATACGTGACGCGACTTTTTTGCAGCTGTTTTGCGAAAAGAAGTAAGTGCACTTAATTCTGTTGAAACTACCTATTTAGCTAGATACACAACGTCGTATACAAGGGGTGCTCTTTTTAAAATTAATTTTGGTTCTTTTATTTAGTAAAGGTGGAGTTTCTTGCCCATTCTTCTCCATACGAAACTACCTTTTGGAAGGGATGACTAGAATCAATTCTATTTTAATGTAAATTTTGACGTTCAAAAGTTCCTTTAGGCTAGGCTAGGGCTAGTAGGCTGAAACGTGTCATAGGTTGGTACGCAAAAATACAGGGTTTAAAGACTCACCGTCATCACGTAACCACAGACTAAAAATCAAACGAAAACCTGCAAAAACTCAAACAATAGCAAGTCATCAAATCTGCCAAAACCGAATACCACATTACCGACTTTGAGGCGTAACTCGGCCAGCACAAAAACCTCCTAACCACGTTTACCCAAGGAAACAAGGTAGAACGGTTCTACGAATAGAACTGTGGTTAGATTTAAAATTACAGTTATTATACTTGTTAACGTCGTAATCAGGGTTTACGTGCAACAAAAGTACGGCTATTCGCGTTAGCAATAGAAAAATGATGGCTTTTGTTGAATGTATGCAAAACGTTAGTTTGTATGGAAAATTGTTGATGCGATAATTGTTTTTCTTGATTGTGGTCATTCCCGAACCCTTTACCAGAAGAACTGGAAAGATGTTAAGATGTGGTTTACATAAAAACAGAATGCATCGTGTGTCATTTCCACAGATAGATACGAAGAGCAACCACGGCTGTCTGGAATCGATAAATGGGGCAGGAAAAAATGCTGTTTGTAGGTAAATCAGTACTCAGTTCTGTTCTATTTGAAAGACATTACTTTTACGTCGGTTGTGGACTCCTTAAACATACTGGCCGGTTGGTGCAGTTGCTAGTGACTCTGCCTTCTGAGCCGCTGGTCCCGAGTTCGATCCCCGGACAATTAATAATAATAATAATAATATGAGACAACATCCACACAAGGTCTTCAGGTCCCGAACTAGGCAGAGCCTGTACTACGGTAACCTAATGACTGATATAGTGATATACATACTTATACACACCCAGACGCAGGTCAAACAGACATGTTCATGCACACAAATGTTTGACTTGTCCGGGGATCGAACCCGGGACCAGCGGCTCAGAAGGCAGGGTCGCTACCAACTACGCCAACCGGTCAGTCAATTTCAATTTTTTCACAATTCAAACATTTGTGTGCATTAACATGTCAGTTTGACCTGTGCCTAGTTGTGTATATGTATATAAGTATGTATATCAGTCATCAGGTTACCGTAGTACAGGCTCTACCTAGTTCGGGACCTGAAGAACTCGTGTGGATGTTGTCTCATATTATTATTATTATAAAGTACTCAAACAACTCAATGAAAAAGAAGATGCCGTGGGTCGTTATGGACAAGCATACTGCACACTCAGTCCGTTAGCAGTAGGGCCAACTTCATGCCATGAAATGCGTTCCTTTTATATCTTTTTACGTCTGATATCGTGCTTACGCCCAATGAAGCGAGTCTGTTTTTTGTTATTCTATATGACATAAGTGCTTTTCATTTAACCGGTAGTAATAATGTAATTATTAACGCATTATCCTGCCCAGGCCAGGATAACGTTTACACGTTGTCGTGTTTGAATTTAAGTGGACAATAAATAGTTCGGAGCCCTAAACTGAGCCAGCACAGAATCAGAATATCTACATAATTATTAGTATGTGTTTTAGAGTAATTACAATGACCACTAACAAATATTAATGTTGTAAGTGGTTATTGTAAGATATGATTATACTCGATTGAGCTGGATCAGCTTCAAAAGCACAAAGATCTAATAAAAACTGCAACAGAATTTATATTTCGCCCAACTTTAAAAAAACCTCATACATCATTTCGTGTCACTCTACCATCCTTTTAAAATTTCCGGATACACAAGACCCACCTGCAAAAGATCATCGGACTTAAATTTGGAATTCGTTGTTACGTCATTATAATAACCCCTCGTCATAATTCTGTTACTAACGATCCGAAACATTGTTTGTTCTTCTCAGGCCGCCGTCTGGGCTCCATAAACGTATGTATGTAACCAACAATCATATCTATAGGCAACGACCTTAATGATAGCCCTTCGAACGAGTAAATTATCAATTCCGCCGAAGGGGCTCGGACCTTGTTTTTGGAAAGCGGTAACAAGCCTATCATCTGCCCTCCTTTTACCATTATTCATACATGCTATTTTGACCTTAACAAGATAAGTAATTGGGCTCAAGTTTCTGTAAGAGAAATATAGGAAATAACTTGGTTAGGAAAAAAAAACTGAGGCAATTTTTCGATTTAAATATTTTGACCTTGACAAAGTTCATCATGTGATTTTTTGTGCGTTTTTGTTGATTCAGTGTTTATTCAGACGACGCGGGTGTTGTTAATACCCTTATTGGTTTTTTTAGGAACTAATTTTATTGTAATAAGTTCACCTTGTGTGGTATTTCTGGAAAAAAATAATCGAATGACGCATATTACTTGTCTTATATATATATATATTACATGTCTGTTTGACCTGTGTCTGGGTGTGTATATGTATATCAGTCATCAGGTTACCGTAGTACAGGTTCTACCTAATTCGGGACCTGAAGGTCTTGTGTGGATGTCTCATATTATATTATATATTACTTAAAGAAATAATCAAAATTAACGTTTTTACGGAAAACTATTTTGTGCCTAAGCTTGCTTATTACCAGATTATTGTGAAATAATACAATTAGCTGGTTTTATTTCAATCTACTAGTAAAGATCTTTCCTGGAAGAGCGTGTATTTAGTACAAGAGTTACTGTTTCATAAAATGACTCAATCAATCAATCAAAAAAAAATCATAGGTTTACTCATAATTCTCAAGTTCTAAGTACGAGTTGTAATGACGTACCTACATCTAGTTAGAAAGTTGCATGCATGTATGTAGTACTGAACTCGGAAAACATTACTGTTAACCATTTTCAACGAACTGCACGAACATTTCTGTGAAGAAACTTTTTTAGTGTTGTGTTCGTTTTTACTGTGTTTTTTCGATAAATGGCGACATCGTTTTCCTACTAAGGAACTCGGTATTAATTGTGTCACAGAGAGAGATTAAGTCATAACTATTATTGGGAATGCGCTCGGTTTTATGAGCGCTTTCGACCCAGTGAGCTTAATTACTATGGATCTCTAACTTGGGTCAGTGCAATTCCCTGTTAGGCGTCAAAATACTAATAAACTACTACTACTAAATAAGGTACTTTTAATAATGTTCATAATTTAATTGAAGTGCCAGCTACAATATATTTTCTTAAGGGTACCCATTCAACATGTAGTTTATTTTTATTTGGAATTAAATGTAAAATTTTGGGTAAATATCAAAAAACCTTAAAATTCAAATAGGATCTCGGAAACTGTTGACTTTCGGCCATCTAAATAAAGGGATCAATTTGTTGCATTTTGGCCCACCTATCATGTCCTGACGGATATACGTCGACTTACATGTAACACTGTATATTCGATATTGCTGTGCTGAATCATGCCGACCCGAACAAGTGTAAAACACCCCTTAAGAATGAGCATCTTTTTATAATTTAAACTGTGTCGTCAATTTGGTATGTAAAGAAAAAATGTCCTACGCTGATTCCAAAACCATTTCGAGCTTTTAGGTTTCTTAACCTTACTTTTTTTATTTATAGCGCGTTAGAATAAAAGATGGAGTTTATTTTAACATAAATACATGAAACCACTACACTTTTATTTGACCTCCAAAGGTCGTCAAAAAGTAGGCGGATTGGGAATACTTTTGGTGCCTCCCATGATAAAAAAATCAAGTCAAATGTCGAATGTCAACTTTAGGGATGACCTCATATAATTCAGTCATGCGAAAAATTCAGTGTTTGACTCGATTCAAATCAAACGCTGATAGTCAAATCACACAAAATTCTAAATCCCGACGCCAGAATTATGGTTCATCGATATAAAATTTAACAAATAACAAAAATCATTATAAAACCATTCGAACTATTTTGTAACTACTAATGGTGTTGGAAACGTGCAAATATAACTACTGCTCGTTGATTTGTTTGGTATTACAACAAGAAATCAATCGCAGTCGTGCACCACATGGTAGATAGTAGATTCCTAGTAACATCCGTCTTCAGTCGACAAGACTACTCTATTATACTAGTCTCTAATTCCATATTTGATCAGTTTAACGTAATAAGTAAATGTTCGATTATGTCGATCATTCCTACCTCTAACTTCATGGGTCCATCAATCAACTGTCAAGTGCCATGCTTGAAGTATCTGTTAACAACAATGGTTATCAAGCAAAAAACGTCAAAATGTAGGATTTTTCGTATTGTGTGTTATACGTGGCAAAGATGTCAAACTATTCCAGCCTACTTTTCAACGTAGAATAAAAAACAAAATTACTAATTAGAAAATTACAAATAATAAAAAAATACCTGAAAAATACTTTACATACCGAATTGTCTGTGTTTTTATACTAACGTCGTTCCGAAGTTTTTTATTGACAACTACAAGTTCTGGTTATCATTAAAAAAGGCTTTTCAGCAGCTTTTTTTTGTAATATCATTAGGTACTTCGAATATATTGTTATCGAATTTAATCAAAATTAGACATGAGTAAATTTGTCATATCACCATACAAACTTACATTCCAGTTATAATATTTTACTCATTAGAAAATGTTAAAGTAAAAAGGGAGAGTTTTAACATTTTTTATAACTACAGTTTGCAACCTTTTTCTAAAAGGTTCGTGTTCGCGCCAAAAGCAACACCAATTAACGTTTTCTGACGTAGGTACTCAGTACTTACTATTTAAAAGTAGGTAGTCGGTTTTCCTAATGTTTATCCATATTGTTTTTCGATACCTCAATAGTTTTGAACTTTTGAATAAATTTTGACATCATTTTAGTATGTAGTTTTTTGATGTAAGTCGAAAGAAGGTAACTATCTATTACATTCTTGATTGTGAATTTCTTGGTCTACCAATAACCCTGTATAATTATCGTCGATTCACATTACGGAATAAGTAATTGGTCCACAGAGGACAAACTTATACGCCATCTTCGTACGACAAATATCGCCTGAAGCACGCGTCTAACCTCAACAACCCTTAGCATAATCATTTCCAACTATGTCAGTACAACATCAGAAAATAAACTGAAGCAATTATAAATAAATGTTAGTCCTACATTCATTAAAGCAATACAGAGAAACTAGTTTAGCAAAATAGGAAAGGAAAACTTCGGGCCTGGTAAAAACGTTGACGTGTGCACGAAGGTAAACATTTCACAAGACCTAAAGTTGAATGACCGTTTTGATATTCTTGTGAACCTTTTATGTACCAATAATGATGTCCTACTTTCTTATTATGGTCACTAGGAATATTTGAGACGATATTAGCTATCTCTGGGGACTGAAGCACTTAAAATAGATAGAGATTGAATATCATTCCATTGTTCCTTTCTTTTGGGGTATAGGTACTTATCTAGTGAATATAATTTGAAGGATGCTGTATAGGTTTTATTTTCTGGATGATAAGGTATTTATTTAGGTTATAGGTTGTAAGAGTAGACAATAAAAACGATAAGAAATAGTGATTTGAATGGGAGACAAAATAACGATAAACTGATTATTGAAACCTAAGTCAATTGTTTTGTACTTCGATCAATAAGAACAAAATAGGTACTATTTTGTCACATCCAAATAATAAACCAAATGCTAAAATTAAAGCAATAGGTATATACAAATCTATGACCCCACTTTGTGGGTAGGTACGTCATACGAAGGTATTTCTTTCTACGAGAATCATTGGAAGACGAATCACTGACCGGAATACAGTAGCGAGCGTTTTATCGTGCCATCTTCATTTGAATCATAATTAAATGATAACTAGCGCCAATGAGCGCGCGCGACTTGGGTCACCACACCCACCGACCGCCATCTTGTTTTATGCGCATGGGCATATTAATTGCCTTATTAATTATTAATGGAAAGGGAAATGCTGTATTAATATTAATATCATTTGGTCTGTCCTCATCACAAGTTTTTTTTGTTCAAAATAACATAACCACTGCATTCCCTGAATAGTAAGTTAGAGAAAAAATAAATAATAGGTCGAACTGCCCTCACTTCGTCATTTCTGTTAAAATCTGTTGTGTCTTTGATAAATATTTTATGATTTTCTACCAATGATTTTTGGGAGTTATGTTACAGTTATCGGCTAGTAATTTATTTCAAAGTTGTTATACAACACAATTACTATAGTAGTAAATGTTTGATTGTCAAATAAAGTGACAGTCATCGTGCACAATTTTGTATAAAATTGATGTGAACTGTTTATAGAGAGTGACTTGCTTTTAAACTCATGGGATTAAAAGTTACAAGAGTCATCTTTCATGTAACATTGTTTGTGATAATTGTATTGCCTACGGTATGTGAGTATTTTTTGTTATCTCTGTAGTCTTTCTATCTAGTGTACGACTAAACGCCGACAGACTACGCCGAAAGACTGAACATCAACAAGACTTTACTTCGACGGGACTCTTCACCGACAGGACACTTCACCGACAGGTCTGTGGTCTTGTGTTTGATTTACTGGTGATATATACTGGTGTATATGTGAAAACATTTCTGCGAGCAACTTGGAAGTAACGCTTGTAAGCCGCTGCCGCGGCACCGCTCGCTTCAGCTCGCTCGCCTCACGTGCGGTTGCTCACAGTTCTAACCTAACCTAACCCATTTCGTATAATCGATTTCCAAAGTAAGTATCTGATTATATATGTGTATTATATTATGATCGAGCGAGGTGTCCTGTCGGCGAAGAGTCCCGTCGAAGTAAAGTCTTGTCGGTGTTCAGTCTGTCGGCGTAGCGTCTGTCGGCATTTAGTCGTACACTTATTTTATCAGTAGATTGGTATAATATAAAATGGGTTATGTGATTGTATGAGACTATGAGCCACTTGTAAAGTTAATAGTGTCTCATGTGTGAGGAACCAATAAACCTGTCGGAATCTGAACGTCTTGTTTGATTGTCAAATCCTTTACCTTTACTTAACATGTCGCAGCCGGTTCTAAAATAAGAATAGTTAATTTCGTATTTCGTCATTGTCAGTGTACCTACCCAGTACAGTCATAATCAGTAAATTTGCAAATACGTTTGAAATATAGATTCTGCCATTTAATTTCCAGCAACATATTGAATAACGTTACAACTGGGAACCTATCTACAGAAGTGGAAATCACAACCTATTTCCGAACTCACTTTGGGCATATTTGAAGCAGAATCAGATACTCGTAGAATAGAATATTCAATTATTTATTGAAGTGAAAACTTCTTTAGCTGCTTTGAGTAACTTTTGTAGGGGTAAATCTTGCGGGTTCGCGTCACCGACATGCGACGTGTACCTATGTGACGTGTTGCGGCAGACTGGCGAAGCGCAGCGGCCTGTGAATGATTTGGGGTGTTCACTTCTGTCGGCAGTCCACATGAATGCCATTTTTTTTTTGTTTCATGCTATTGTTACAGAGTGTTACTTATTATAATAATAAAGGCTTTGGTTACTGATAAACTATAACTAATTACAATGTAAATAAATTAAGCAAAACATAACTATTTCTCTTTGGTGTCTACGTCAATCAGCGCGTCCTTTGACGCATAGGCCTCCCTCAGGCTCCTCTATGTCATGACCGCGTGCGTCTCTAGCCCATATGGCAACAAAACTCAACTATGTCGTCGTCCTAGTGTTTACGTTGTCTTCCTCTACTTTTTTTAGATCCATCTCTAATTTGCCATTCCGTTATAGCTTTAGACCACTTATTATTCCTTTCGTGGAGCATATGACTATTAATTACATTCACCTAAATATCCTAATTATTTACAGAATTAAGTCACAGGATGCCCACACATAATTTAGCCACAAATAGTAATAGTACACTACAGTTAGTAATTCATCAGCGGTTTAGTAATAAATCCGTGGTTTAGTCGATTTATTAATAAACGATTCATCAAGCTGCAAAAGGTACACACAGCAGCAGGTCGTTAGCACAAACTGTCAAATTTTCTCATTCGATTTTGAACGTAAGTTTCAACATTTTAAGGTTTAAAATCATTTGGAGAAATTTATCAGTTTCGTATAACCTGATCGGCTGGCGACTGTACTAGAGCTTAAGTACAGTTGACCGTACGTCAGTAGCAACATTTTGACTTTCAACTAGTTTAGCGTAATACGGAGTTTCAATAGAATATGAGGCCAGCATATACCTACTGGATTTGTTATTGCTGACGTGCGGCTGACTTTACTGTACTAGGTTACCTACATATAGTATCAATGTATCTCTTTTTTTTTTTTTTTTTTTTTTTTTTGAGGATGGGAAATCATCAAATGACTCCTCCCGCTCTGGGTGGAGCGGAAGGGAGTGTCAGACTCTTACTGACTAAAACCCACCCGTGTTCCTTCCTTGGCCCTTTATGTTCCGGGTCAGCGGTACCCCTTTTGGATGATCCCGCTTTCCCGGCAGGCTTGGGCCCTAGTGGGCCCCCTCTATGATGCTGACATCTCTTTGAGGCGCGCGTGGAACACGTACGCGCCGTCCAGCACGGGCCTGGTCCTGATCGGACGGTAAGCTACCCATTACTCACCGCCCGCAGGCCCGCGCCTACGGTGGCCGGGAGTCGTCACGCGGCTCCCGACGCCCGGAGCGTCCACCGCGGCGGCTTGGACGGGAGACTCTCTCCCTCTCCCGTCCCGCCACCTCCTTCGCTAGCATGACTGCTTCGCAGAAGGAGGCGACTGCCTCCCACTCCCCCTCGCCCCGGACCATGGCTTGAACCAAGGCCGGCCGTGAGAGATCGCCGCCGCTGCCGATCGCCTCTACGAGGACACGGCGGTGCTCCGCCCATGCAGGGCAGGCCCCCACCGTATGCTCCACCGTGTCCTCGGGGCGATCATCGCAGTGGTGACACCCGGGCGTTTCCTCCCGCCTGATGATGTGCAGGAACCTCCCGAAACTTCCACGTCCGGTGAGGACCTGCGTCTCGAACTCGAAATAGACACAAATGTCTTTAAGAGATCAATGTATCTCTTAAAGACATTTGTGTCTATTTCGAGTTCGATCAACAATAGTTCTAGATTCCCGATGTGCGCATCAAAAATGGCCGGAAAAATAAGACCACAATTAATAATGTTGTGATCTTATTTTGCAACATAGTCATTTCAACCTTATTTTTTCTCTTATATAAAAAATACGTTTACTTTTCAATCGAAGTAGTAAACAAGCAAACAAATTTATTGCAAACGATAATAAACTTTATGTTTAAGTGTTAAGGTTTATAATCAAATTATATGCAACCGCGGCCACTTGAGCGATGTGTTATTGTTCAGTAATCCTTAATCTAGTGCTATTGTTGATCTTTTAGTCGCTCTTGTTAGACACCCACGTTCCAATGGGGTGGTCTCAATTTGTAGTTGAGACAACAGGAACAAGATACATGGGTTTTATTATTGTTTAAAATGATGAGTCAGATGATTCTAATGCTTGGTACACACGCAGAGCCGCGTGTGTCACAGGCTCACAGCCGATTTGTCGCTAGCGATGTCCTTATCGAGCATGTGAGATTTATTGCCAGCGAGTCGCCGTTGACTAAAGTCACTGCGTATGTATCAAGGATAAAGTAGACACCGATGACTAAATCAATCCGAAGATGAGCCAAGTTTCTTCATTTCTAGAATAGTAAAACTAGGTCCATCAAAATGCTATAGGTTAGCGTTCTGTCAAAATATCTAATAGTATCTTAGAAAGTGCAGATATAGAGGTGTACAGCTGAAAACTTCTACGAGTTTAAAAGTGGGAATAAATATATAATGATACCTACCTTGAAGCAAACAGGTACCTAGATACAATAATTAACTGACCCCACTGTGAATTGTCTACAGTGGAGTTTATCCAAAATAATCAATCTGCAATCTGCCTAGCCTCGTTCCTACTATGTTGAGGTCAGCTTCCAGTATAACGGGATGCAGCTAGATACCAGCGTCTTACATAGAGCGACTGCCTATCCGACCTTCATTTTAATTCATTCTATTAATGTATTAAAACGGACACAAGCCTCCCTATGTTTTGTTATTCTAGCGCATGGCACTCGTGGGTTGCAGCTGAAAATCAGCGTCAGGTGGTACACCTTGTGTTGTCATCTGACTTTATGCTGAGCTGAGGCCCGTTTGGCATTATATTTTTTGTATTCTGTTTTTATAGTATTAAGGTGTATTTATTTTGCTGTAATGCCAATAAACGCATTTTCTTTCTTTCTTTCTTCACAACCCAGTTACTGGCTAACACGATACTCATTGGCGAGACTGGTGGACTTGGGTTTTTGACTACCCGTAACGACTGTCAAACATTTACGAATTTCAGCTGGGACCAACGGCTTAACGTGCTTTCCGAGGCACGGCGGGGTCTCGATAATGGGTGGTCACCCATCCACGTACCGACCGCGGCAAGCCTAGCTTAACTTTCGATCGATCCATGCGGCTGTTATTATTTAACCAAGAGCCCCTCAGTTTACCAAAAATAATTTACCAATTTATTTTCTTGCAATGTCAATTTAACGCATGGGTGTGTTTTCATCGAATGTCTTAATAGGAGAAACATCGTTATTTTCCGTTATTTGCCCATATTATTTAGGGCAATTAACTTCCAAAGAATTACAGCTGACCTGTTTTACATTTACGATACCTTTTTGGGGGTGTGTGTATTTTGGGTAGCTATATGTTATATTTTTCATGACATCATTTGAAAATGAAATGGAAGATGGTTTCTGTAATATCAGTTCTAACGAAGTATGAAGGGAAAATAGCAATATGGTAAGTAAGCATGCTAGTTACTTTTCAATTTGTACGAAATTATTCCATCTGAACAAACAAACAACGATCACCAGTAGGCCAATTCTCGTACTTAAAAAACGTTCAAATTCAAGTCGCAATCTCATCTCAGCGACAATCAATGTCAAAAACCTGTCAAAAATCTATGTAAATTGATTGTAATTTTGACAGATTGAGACTGAGATTAGAATGCGAACAGTCTTAAAAATACGGGAATTTCCCCTCAGTTCATAGCAAATAACACACCTGCAAAAGTAAAGAACACGATCGAAACGTAACACAAAAAATCGACACAAAACTTTGACCCCCTAATTCTTCAACCTATCACTTTAAGTACACAATTACAACTACAATTGTCAGCGCAATCACATCTTTTGATAGCCAGACATGTCCATATGTTGGCACCACTCACTGTCACCATCACAAATGTTCGACTATAAAAGTGGACAAGGCTAATTTAGTACACCATCATTGGTTCGAAACTTGTTCGGGACATTATGTCTCTTGTGGGCGAGCCATGTTGATTCTTAAGATATCGGCTCTTATTCCGTGTTTATATCACTTTCATCTGTTATGCGTGTGCGCGGAAGATTGTAGAAGTTATATGACGAATGAATAATTAATTCATTGTTGTTCTTTCGCCAAAGAAGATTCGAGTAAGCTTATCTTATTAAGCTCGTTGGTTCCCGGATGTGGCTAGATTAAACCCGGTAAAAATCATACTACAACAAAGATTGATCGCAATTCTGATCCTTTTCCAAAAGCACCAAAGATGGCAATTTAGAAAAGAAAGAAATAATTACACTTATTTGGACACAGCTCGTGAAACACAAAATATAAAATAAAAAAATAGTAGAAGTAGTAATAATCATTAGTTGGCAGCTAATGTGAGAACTTTATCACCATGCCTTGCTTGTAATAAAAATACCCTAAATCACGTTTAAATTACCCACAAAATTTAACTTAATCACAACAAGCAAATGGCAATATACAATTTTGTTTGACCACAAAAGAGCTGCCTAAAGGAGACAGTATTTTGTACAGTTCACCAGAATAAACCACCAATAACATTCAGACTCCAAACCCGCTAAGCACAAACTGTTATGTACCATATATGGCACAAAGTCATTTTCGACAGCATTCTTGTACCATGTCTGAAATCGTTTCATTTCAATTTGTTTACCATATTCTCTCTTTTATTCACTTGTTTATGCATGTATATCGTTATCTCAAAGTATCATACCAAGGAAAATACTTGTTCGGTATCAAGGAATATTCTATTATGTAAAAGCAGTCAACTCAAGTTTATGTGAAGCCTTCTTTGGAGTCCTTTTGTGCAATAGTCATTTTGGTTGCTTTGTTATCAATCTGGTTCAGTCATGGCTAGTTAAGGTCAGTTTTTTTTATATAAAGAAAACAGTCTCGTTATTGATAACGATTAGTCCTATTACTTTAGAAATAATTTTCGTAGATTCGTCTATTTCATCTCCTCTATGCTTGTGTTATATCATGAAGTGAAGCCACGTACTGATGCAGTGACTCAATAATAAAGATTCAATCACACTAACACTAAAATAATCTCTAAGATTTAGTTGCCTACTGAACCTAAAAAGCTGATGTTCTTAACGTTACCTTATATCCAAGTTTATTTTCTTATAGTGATAATTGTCATCATTGGCTACGCCATTTGGCTTAGATAAAAAGACATTTCTCTTAAGTTTTACTTAATGGCTAAACCACATCAATCTATTTTATTTACCATCCTTATCAAGACGATCAGTGACATTTCTTTTATCGGCGTTTTATTTCGAATGACTGATTTTAGGACCGTCCCTACATGTGAAACCGAGTCTATTTTTATTGAGCAACTCTAATGGATTTTCGTAATATGATCCTTAATTTCTGTGTTGTTTTTTACTGCACTGAGTTCTTAAAATGCTGTAACGCACACGGTCTAATTTTAACTTATCTGTCTGAAGCGATAAAACGTTGACACATTTGTGATTACTTCTTTTAAGTTAGATTTACAATACCCGGTGGAGATTGAAGACAGAGAACGCGCGAAGTAAACATATATTATTGTAAATTCGAACAATTTTTTATCGAAATACAACTGCCCTATAGCATTTTGGTTAAAATTTATGCGACAGTCACATTTATTATCACCCAAAGGTATAAATGAAGTCTTAAAATTAAATAAACATTACGTGCGAAACGAGTACCTATTTGAAATTTTCAAATCGATGGTATTTAAGAAAGAAAGAAGAAAAGAAAAAAGAAAAGGTTTATTCGTCACAGAAACACGTGCATACAAAAAAGATAATTAGCTCAAATACTTAAGAAAAAACGTACGATTTACATTACGTTTACTCCGCGTGTTCTCGACAGGTCCGCAGATATCTTTAAACTATTGCTCGATTTATTTTGCTCATACTAAGCATCATACCTATTATGGCTGCATGTTTCTTTTCTTTTTAACTCAAGCGCATTTGCTGAAAGTAATCTTCTACCTTCATAGGACATTGTACTTACTCAAAAAACTTATACATCAAACCATAAAACAATTTCAACATTCATATATTCAAATTGATCACCTCAAACCGTTCACATTATGAAACAAACAAGCAGTGAGTTGTTAGCAAAGTGATGAATAAGCCAACATTTATTAAAGATTCTCATTTCACTGAACACGAACCTAATCCTGAAGCAGTAGGTGGCAGAAATAATTGAGCATTGTCTTCCAATGACGTAGGCGTAACTGAATGCAGTGATGATTTTGTTTGACAAATCTTTATGCGTGTTATTAATAGCTTTGATGATTTATTTGATTTTGTTGTTGTGTTTGATGAAGTTTGTTGTGTGGTTGATGTATGAGGCTGTATAGTTAAATTTAAATATGATTTTGATAAGTACGAAAGATTGGTAGGAAGAAGAGTCCGTTACTGCTCAGCTAACGAGACACTTTACAATTACAATGTTAATATAAGAATTACAAACTAGTCTGATATAAATTATATAATATACATACATAAAATCATTCCTTTTGCTCATGGGGGTAGACAGAAACTATAAAACGCCAACTGCTACGATCCTTACACACTCCTTTTGCCTTGTTTATTTTCATACATCAGAGGGGCAATTCCCGTATTTTTAAGGCCGTTCGCATTCTAATCTAAGTCTCAATCTGTCAAAATTACAATCAATTTACATACATTTTTGACAGGTTTTTGACATTGATTGTCGCTGAGATGAGATTGCGACTTGAATTTGAACGTTTTTTTAAGTACGAGAATTGGCCTACTGGTCACACATGCACGCTGGTTGCGGGTACCTACTAAGCACCTGGGGCCGTACTATGACGTATTAATTCCATCATTGTTCCAGCGTGAAAGAGAGACGGAGCTATACATGACCGATAGCACTATCTCTTTTTCGCAACGGAATCATGATGGTGTTAACACGTCATGGTACGGCCCCAGACCTTTCTGAAAAACATCATCAATAAGGTCAGTATATGGCCTTTTAGGGCGTCCCTTTCCGGCGTTTCCATTCAAATCTGCCTTGTATCTTTTGTTTGGCGCCTTTCAAAAACTAAATTAGTTTTTTCTTTTAAACGACAGGACGAATAAATCTCAACCATTTCTGAAGTCCAAACAGTAACAAGATACTAAAACATTTTATCCTTTGTAAGCTAAACCCAATTAATCATGAAATCAAATGCTCTAACTAAACTAACATTAATTCCGGATGTTTTTCGTTTAATCTTTTTTTTTCTTAGCTAATGTCTTACGGAGTTGCTTACGTCTTTTCTTGACGTAAATACGACTTAGGAATTCTTATTAGCTTGTCTAAATAATGAGGTTTTAGCTCCCTTAACAAACTAGCTCGCCCTTGCAAACGCACATCAATAAATAAATTCGCTTCATTATTTTTGTACGCATTGTAATCGGATATATTTTTGGTTTCGAAATACAGCATTATTTTGGGCTGTATTTACTTTTACGCGCCGTACCTATTCTGTGTGAGCTTAACTTCAAGCTTCCCAACTAAATATTTTCAGGCAGAAAAAATAGTAAATCCATCGACATTTCGTGCTCTGCTTAGGTTTCAAGTGATATGGAACTAATGAAAGTCAACATGCCAATATTTCAGAAAAATCCAAGGCTTATTTTCTAAAAAAGCATTTTCTCGGTTACTTCACGGAAGATAGGTAGCTAGGTAACCTCATGGCCTGGCAACCTGCTAGAGTATAATATTTATTATAAAAAAAAAAAAAAACATTGACGATTAACAGTTTCTATCGAAGCTTCATTAAGCTAAGGCGTGAGTCCAAAAAATAAGCAGGTAGGTATTTATCTATATAGGTAATCTTATTTAC
This sequence comes from Brachylomia viminalis, assembly GCA_937001585.2. NCBI lineage: Eukaryota > Metazoa > Arthropoda > Insecta > Lepidoptera > Noctuidae > Brachylomia > Brachylomia viminalis. The sequence goes on along the minus strand of OW443310.2, from coordinate 10,133,685 downwards.
TTTCTTTCTTATATTTCAAAGCTTCAAAGAAATTCTCGCCAACATAAGGATAAATAGCGAGCTACGATAACCGACCGCCTCACATACATTATAAGCATTGTGCTCATGAACCGTCATCCATCCCTGTTACAATCATAACGAAGCCGCTGTGAATTAATAATGATATTAATCATCCTTATCAAATATAATTTGATGTATTTGCTCGAAACAATTGACTGTGTAAAATCATAAAACAAGTGCCCAACTCTACTCATACTCTTTGACGAACAAGAAATTTTACTATAACCCTTAAATACTCCACTAAGGGTACAAAAATCCCACAATGCAGTTTAACGTGATCGCGTTTACATTCATTATTTAGCCTTGCCATATCTACTGCAAGATTAAAACGGCGACTTGTGCGAAGATTAAATCCAGGATTTTATTCCCATATTGCCGTACATTTCCACCCCACAGTTGAGGCAGAAAACTCGAGTATTCATTGCGGGTAGCCAAGCTATGTCGGCGAGGGTTGACGAAGCAGCGTTTGCGGGTTAACCTCAGACGTGTGCAGAGGTACCAGGTAAATATATTTGGCAGATATTAAATTTAAATTAATATTAAATTTGTACTGTTCACTTTTATCATGGAGATAAATATATTTTAAATTAAAAATCAGCGAAGTACCTATTATAATGGATTTAATCTTCTGTTTTTAAAGTATAATCTGACATATTTAACATTAGCATGGTTGATATTAAAAATAAAACCAATTTGTATTAATTTTTTAATGAAGTTTTTGTAGTTCGTAGTTGGCACGCATACTCATTAGAAAAACACTCCCGTTTTTTCTTTTGCTTCCCTATTTCAACTATCTCGGTCACCTGCCATCCATTGCCAAATAAAAAAGGCAATGTTTCGACAACCCTGCGAACTGTAAACCAAGATTTATATGGAGGTCGTGGTTATTTATACTTACCAGCCTTATTTTTATTCCCCGTGTGATATTTTTAATGAGGCAACTGAATAGCTCTGCTGCACCTTTTATTAACTTTTAAAAGCATTAGTCGTGCCCAAATAGTGGGAATTCAGTAAAAGTTATGTCTCGTGACCCGTTTGTTTATAGTTTTCGTATAATAAAACTTATTTTACTTAGGATTCCATGGCTACCTACCGTGAAAGCTGCATTTTGTAGTTGAGTTTAAATAGAAACCGTGGAATCTTCAACGGGTTTCCCTAGAAATGTATGATTTATTAATAGACGCTTTGTTCAGCTGCTTATATATATATTTTATTTTTTATGAGACTACATCCACACAAGGTCTTCAGGTCCCGAACTAGGTAGAGCCTGTACTACGGTAACCTGATGACTGATATACAAACACACATACATATACATATACATACCCAGACACGGGTCAAACAGACATGTTCATGCACACAAATGTTTGACTTGTCCGGGGATCGAACCCGGGACCAGTGGCTCAGAAGGCAGGGTCGCTACCAACTGCACCAACCGGTCAGTCTAATATATATAATTATTAATCTGTTCTTATTTGTTTTAAATTGTTACCTGACTGCTACTTTCAAAAAGTACTGTCTGTGGTAAAAATGAGAAAAATTAAAAAAAATTACAATAAATCTTAATAATTAACCTAATTGTTACTGAAACATATTATTATAATAAACTTTGATCACTATTTGAATTGGTAAATTATTTCCTTTTGGCGGTCATTGGGACGGTTATATATACACGTGTGAATTCGTGCCTCGCTTGAATTATCTATTCATAGCGTAAACTATAATTTAAACTAACTGCTGACTATTGCGTGCACTGACTGGACAGGTCCACTCAATCTGTGTGGTTCTTTCCTCAAAAGACCATTTCAGACACCGATCTACATAGCCTTCACATGATCTGACCAAGATTCTGTCTGGACTTTAAAAGAGACTGTGACCTCTGAGTTTGTTTCGGCCTTTCTTCTCAGAGTAGTCAGATAGGAAACGCCGACCTCATCTAGTTTTAAAAAAAAATATGATTGACGTGTAAAAGTGTTTGTAAAAACCTACTTACAGAAATAAAGTCATTTATCATTTATCAATATACTAAAAGTAATATATATTAACAATATTAAGAGGTAAGATTTGTTTGCCTGTAAGCTTGTATGTACAGGGGTTATCTCTGGAATTACCAGTCGGATTTGAGAAATATGTTTGCATTTGATAGCCCAGTGTTTGAGGTAGGCTAACATCACGCTAGGACCCTTAGGAACCGAGGAAAAATAATATAGTCATATAGAACGCTAAACGAAGTAATATCGCTTGCTGGCGATGCATTGCGAGGGCGTGGGTCGGGGGAGCAAGAAATTTTATGCGTACGAAATCGTTGGCAGAAGCTAAATAATATTATAAATGCGAAAGGAAGTTTGTTTGTTGTTACATTTTCACACCTAAACCACTGAACCGATCATCATAAAATTTTGCATAATATACGTTGTCAGGGGCACAGACCAGGACATAGGGTACCTTTCATCCAGTAAAAAGCACTGTTCCCAGGGGAAAAATCAATAACTGTTGACGGTCACAATTGCTTTGGGACGCTAGATGGCGCTACGTGTGTTAACGAGTAAAAAATAATAATATAAGTAATAGGTATATTTTATGAGTCTAGAGTGAACTCCCACCGTTTGACCAAACACCATGAAAGTTGGCACATACGTAAACTGTATATGCATTTTTACTGGAGAAGGATTTACAGGATTTTTTTAGACTTCCACGCGGGCGAAGCCGCGGCCAAATGCTAAACTCAAACTCAAAGCATTTATTTCAAATAAACCAATTACAGGCACTTTTGAATTGTCAAGGGGTCGGTCAGTCAGAAAGATGAAGCTAGTTGCCCATTCCAAAGCGTAGTAGGTACCTATGGAGAAGAACGGGCAAGAAACTCCATGGACATTCTTTTAAATCAAAATATTGTTACATCATTCATTTTGTAATTACTTATACATGTGAGAACGATGTAGAAAGACGTGAACGTTAAAAGCGTCCGTAATAAAAAGATAAAAACAATTATGGAATTAAAATAAGCCGTGGCAGCTAAGAAATGACCAGTGCCCACTGACGGCGCCCGTTCACGAACATGACGTATGGATCAGCACCATTCAGCTCAACCATTTGAAGGGAACTCAATGGTCCAATACTAGTAATATTATAAACTAGTAATAGTAATACTAGTAATAGTGCTAGTAATATTATAAAGAGAAAATTATTTGAATTTTCTTAAGTTTGTTTGTTACGCTTTAACGCAAAAATGGCTAAACGGAGTCGTATAAAATTTGGCACATAGGTAGACCATGCCCTGGAGAAGGGCATAGGCTTCTTTTGACCCTAGATCGCAGACTAAATCACGTTTCTCGTATCTGTCTTTATGACCGCTTAGCTCTTCTAAACTACAAAATGTGCATCACTTAGAGAACTTATTCCCGAAGGTTTATCTGTTATAATTTATAATACGCAACTTAGATATAGCACAGAAATCTCGATGTTTTGTCATGTCTGCCTGGCTATCGCTGAAAACCAGGGCTGGGGCTCTGTCTTGCATAGGGTCGCAGCATAATACTGAGCGATAGCCGTTTTGCGTGGATGTGACGCATGTTTCCGCCAACCTTTTCTTATTTTTTGTGTTTGTGTTATTTTTTGCTTCATGTTTACCGCAAATAAACGCATTTTCTTTCTTCTTCTCTTTCTTTCATGTCGCTACATCGGTCGCTTTTCTTGTCTGTCTGTGTGACCGCGTTGCTCTTTTATGTCATTCAACATCATTTAAGAAATTTATTCCGGAAGGTTTACGTGTATCATACATTAATATTTAAGCTAGGTTTTGTCACGTCGCAAACACCGCACGAAGCAGGGATGGGTCGCTAGTTATTGATAAAAAGTATTCAACTGACCTTTTTAAAGTTTAACCTCAGCGTTTTAAATACAAAAACAATTTAGAACTAATATAAAATGTTTTTCTATCCATTATCTAACGAGAGAGAATATTATTTTTATGAACCCGAAATAATGTACAGTCACGAGCACTGATAAGTATAGACTTAGCAAAATTTAAAAGCTAATTTCTCGTGGAATATTGATTGCAACTTTGAAATAAGACTTATTTTTTAACAGTATAAATTCCAAAATATTATATTCGTAACAACATAAAATTACAACCAATACAGTTGCAGAAAATCACATTTAGAATTTTCTAAGTGTATACATATTCGCGCTTGTGACTGTACCCAAACATTATGTAGAGCTATTTGACCCTCTATTTGTTTTAAAACATAATTTGGGCCGATGAGTTCATAATTGAGCCTTACATGGACCGGTATGCAAATGTAGCAATTAGGTTAATAAATATCCCGGTAACCTGCTTGGTATAAAGATGGGAAGGCTAATTTGAGCGCGCACTCGCATTTCAGGTTAAGATTTGTATTAGCACGCGATCTTTAAGTGTTAAATAAATGAATGGAGTGAGTAAATGATTATGATTATAGAGTGATTATGATTGCTTGGATGTGTGTGTGTGTTTTATTTTTTATTTTTTATTTTTTGTGCGATATTCAGGATTTTAAGGACGCTGAGTATACAGACAATATAGAATGGTAATGGAATTTCAGCAAATTCTTAAGACAAGTACCTTTCGTTTAGATAATGACGTAGATAGGTACGGGAATAAGTAAATAAAATTAAATATTTATTTCTGTAAGTTGATCTTATATAATACTTTTACAAATCAATTTAATCAATAATATTTAAAAACAAGGTGGCAGCGAAAAAAATTGTATCATCACTGGATCTCTAGTCAGCAAGTCGCAAGGGTGGTAGTTAGGATTCAATTAAGCATGTTAATCGTGTTTTTATTTAAATATAGCATTATTCTCCATTCAATTCTTATTGAAACAACAGTAGGGTTTGGGTCCCGGGATGTCTCGTGCCCCGAAGTCCCGAGACTCTTGGGTTGAGTCTAGAGAAACGGTTGTTCAAATTGTATCGTAAAATGAATATTTTCAAAACTTTATTAGCTTCCCGCACGTTGCACGAATAATTAGTTGATATTTAAAGTTAAATGGAACAGGCACTCAAAATAAAATCGAAGAAGTTGTACCCGAAATTCTTGCAAAAATACAAGAGCTACATTAAAAAGGAGTTCCAGTTGTTTGAAGCAACTGGAAAAAGTATTGAAAGTTTGGAACTACTTTACAAAGGTTTAAAAACAAGAAAAACGGCGTCCGTTGAAAACGAGAGAATATTATCCGTGTCCGGTGAACTCCTGCGGCAGTACTACAAAAATCTGAAACATATTGTCGGACAAAGCAGTTAACGCTGATTTTTTTAAATTATAATATTTTTACTATAATTGTTTTATTGATTCATCTGGCCCAAAATAAACTCGATTCTAATGTTATTCTAAGAATTCTCGAAGTCCCGGGATGTCCCGGGACTTTGATCGTGTATTGTCTCGTGTCCCGAGACTTTGAGACTGTCGTTTCCAAACCCTAAACAACACATACTTGCTTCTTTTTTTCTCTTGCGCACCTAAAACTTATATAAACATCGTTGCGTCGATGCCTGAAACTTTTCCAAGAACTCAACAAATAGTGTTCAAGACTTAGCGAATTTCCTAAAACTGATTAAACGTTTTTGTTGGTATTACCCGGATCGAAGCAAAGAGAAGTAGACCGTTTAAAAGTCAATGCATCAGCGAACTTCCTCTGCGCATCTCTATCTTTCACTCATGCTTAACGATCTAAATATTTAATGGAACCAACAAGATCAAATGAAATAGCAACGGTACATCAAGGGTTGGCATCTACTTAGGTACTTATAACAAGGGTACTTGAATCAGAATATATTATGCGATCAATAGATAGGGATTAATCCAATATGTATTTGGATAACATCTTGAACAACTCAAATAACTTGACGAGCCGATTCTTGTTGGGTTACAATAGTTCGCTATTAGGGTAAACCATGTCTAGTTTCAAGATGAACGTGATTCTCAAGTAGGGTTGAGCAGCAATATGAGAATTTGTAAGGTTTTGTTCATAATAAACCTAGAGGTGGAACGTGCTGCCCTGGTTTTAGAGAAACTTACATGATTTAGTAGTGCAACTACGAACCCTTTGCCTAGAACAGTACACAGGCATTGAAGACCCTGAAAAGGCAATGTTATGCAAAGTGTACACGGACATTATGTGTAATATTAAGGGGACTACATGACCTAAATGCAAGTTTTATAATGCCTAAAACTATATGATCCACTGCAGTAAACCAAATCAGTAAAATATATGATATTCTTCGTGATATATGCTAGTTACATAGTGTGTTAAAAAAAAATACAACTAAATTGGTACGATAAAAAAAATCACGAAGATACCTCAAAAAATATTTTAATAATTAAAAACCGTACTAATTAATATACATGCAATTATTATGGTTGTTTTTTCAGATTGTTCTTCAAGCAACATATTAACGTGATAGTGTTTTCATTTTTTTAATCCAATCAATAGATTTTTTGTAAATAAAAAATTGCTTCATATTTTGCAAAAAAATACCAGTTTTGTGTCATCGCGCTTCTCTATCTTTTCTGTGCAGTCCGACAGTGACCGCGCTTTAACTGTTGTCATGCCCTTAAAATACTTGCCATTTGTAAAAAGGCAGGCAGGCACTTTACTTTGTGTATTTAATTTCATCACCACTGCTCTAAAAACGGTGAAGGAAAACATCGTGAGGAAACCGGCATGTCCTAGAACCAACAAATTCGAAGACATGTGACATCTGCCAACCCGCACTGGAGCCGCATGGTGGATTATGGCCCTCCTCCCCTTACCGAGAGGAGGCCTGTGTCCCAGCAGTGGGAACATTATAGGCTGATTATGTTTAGGTTATTTCTATAAAAATTAAATATTATAATAAACTGCCTTAGGTATTTTCCAACGAATATTACTTAGAATTGAAACTATGCTCGCGGCCGCGGCGCAGCAAAAAGGGAGCGAATAAAACGTCCCGCTATACAATATTAATATCGCTCTTTCAAAAAGTTTGAACTGTAAGCAAGTCCGTTATCAATATTCATAAGAACAAGCCTGTATCTGAGGGTTGCAATAAACAAAGCGAGTGAACTGAGGCAACGTAACCGATCCGAAGAGCTCTTACTTACCGCTGGCTCATAAATTTCAGTTTGCAACTTGCACCGACTAACATTCGATCAATATGAGTTTTGTATGGGTTCTATATTTGCAAGTTAATACGCCACGTCAAAACTTCCATGCTTGCCCTCGCAGCCAATATTACCTACATACGTCACGAAGTTGCAGCAACCATTCTGAAACACCTTAAACAACCCTTCTTGGTAAAGTATTTTCGTATTTATTCCAAGAGACATAGGTGAACTATTCCTACGAAATAATCGCGTTTTTTGTTGTTTTTTGAACAAATTTTTGTTGCACCGGTGTCAGTATGATCACGTGTTATGTTACAAAGGGCTAAATCAGATCATGTTTTATCGTAGCAAGGAAATTATGTTATTATTTCAAGGGTTTCAATAGTTGCCGGTGTTATTATCATAGTTTAGTGGGTGAAGGTCGTCGCCATTGTTATTCGGTAGCGTATTTAATCGGAACTGACAATGACCGCTATTTGCTCAAACAAAATGCTTTCATACTACCTCGTTGGTCTAGATGTTCGGTAGCGCTACAGCTCAGTATTAAGTCCTGGATTCGATTCCCGGGTTGGGCAAACTATACTTAGGTTTTTTCATCTGGAATTTCTCAGTAGCAGGCCGGAGTAAAAAATTAAATAAATTTAAATTTAAAACTATTTATTTCTTCAAAAATTTTCAGGATTTTTTACACAGCAAAAATAGCGCTTAATCTTGTTATAATAAGATTATGTGCGCTATAAGCTTATTTAATAGTTGCTCACATAAGTTTATAGGTTTATAGGTTTGGGTTTGTGGGTTTTTTTAGTTTATAGGTCTGGATCTGTGCTCGGTTGATGGGAATAGGCTCGTCCTCTATTACATCGGACTTAACCAAAATTGGCAAAATGTGGATGTACTGTAAGTGGACCTCTGCCTAAGCGTTCGGGTAGTACATTCCTGATGTTATGTTGAAAATGCTTTCATCGAATTATATTTTAAAGTTATCGATTCGTGTTATCATTTACGGGTTATATCTCGCCGCTGAAAGTGAAAAAGAATGAAATAAAACCTCACAATTTAATCACGAGGAATTTTATACGGCGATCACGTTTTTTTTTATTTTCATTTTTATAACGTTACACGAGCGTGACTTAATCAAATAAAGTAAGGAGTATATAAATCTGGGAGGTTGGTGCATTAAATAACTATATTTCGTGAAGGATTAAAAAAGTATCATTCTCTGTGGTCTATGTGAACTATTTTTATATGCGGGTGGCCGTCAATTTGATTCATTATGTCCGTAGGTGGGCCAGTGAAGTTTGGACAAAATGACCCATAATTTCCTTGTTAAGGCTTTGGGGATATAACCGTGGGTAACATATTAATCTAGAGTCATAAATGTTCTACAAAAAAGACTATTGTGTTGTATAAACAGGTTTGCAGGCGACTCGTAAATCTTCTATCGGTTTGGCTAATTGATGGTTGCCCATTTGTAGTAAATTAACTTTAATCAAATTATTTGGTAAGGATACCTAACGATTTTATTAGAATTTCAACTAATTTGATCGACTCTTTTATTTAGGTATCGAAATAAAATGATTCCTTACCACGTTCGCACGGACGCGGCGGGATTTTTTCGCGCATTGTAACTTCATAACACTGCGTAGGGCCGAGAGTTGAAAATAAATTCAACAGTTTGTTTTTTCAATGCACTGGGATGCACTCAGTTGGCTTCTCAATGCTCGGTCCAACACCGAGACTTGGAAATCCAGTGCGCAATAAAATCGCGCCGCAATATTATGTTTACGTCCGTGCGAACGTGGTCTATCTGTGGTAATTTTTGTCTTCTCCGAACTATACAAAGTTCAAATTATTTTCTCAGTAGAAGTCTTTGGACTGAAAGCAAATTTTATGCCATCTAGATATTGGTCCTTGAATCATTTTACCCCGGAATGTAAACAGGTTATTATAGTGATGATTTCACCTACATATTCTAATCTCAAACCATAAACTCAACAACATCTTAAGGGAAATCAAACCAAACCAGAGCTTATCATAATCGATGTATCAAGCACAAAGTTTTAAATAAATATGAGCATTATTAATTTTAAAGTAGATTACACCACAGCCGCCAGAGTATCAAATGTATAATTAAAATTTATGAGGGATGATTCGTTAGGTATTACATAGCCTGTGTTTCTGTTACAAGTAATATTAACCCATAATAACTGAGGGGTTATCTAAATCCCTTTGTGTTTTGAATCCCGTTAGGCTGGCTGGTTATTACGAACAAATGGTTTATTTTCCGTATTACAATGTTAATATCGTATTAATTTATTAATTGAGCGCGGTATTTTGTTGTTTTGTGTGTTTGAGGAAAATATTTTACTATTGTTACTGAGGGGCTTGTGGTTAAGTAATGACAGTCGCACTGGTCGATCGATCAGGTTAAGCCGCACTTGCCTCGGCTGATTCGTGGATATTTAAATACCAAAATCCCTCCGTGCCTCGGAAAGCGCTTTAAGCCGTTGGTCCCGGCTGTCATTCGTGGATCTTTGACAGTCGTTACGGCTCGTCAGAAGCCCTAAAGTCTGACAACCGGTCTTACCAAAAGGTTATCGTATTACCTAGTAACTGGGTTGTGGAGGTCTGACAGGAGGCAGTCGCTCCATGTAAAATACTGGTATTGAGCTGCATCCGGTTAGACTGGAAGCTGACCCCAATATAGGTGGGAAAAAGCTAGGCAGATTGATGTTTTTATTGTTATCGTTTCTAATGAAATAGGTACTATCGAGGAAGTTCACATCTAAGCAGTTTTATAACAAAATCCCGTGAACATGATGACCGCATCTGTTTTACGTTAGTTACTGTTAGCGCCCGAGCGCTACAGGCCAAAATAGTCCTAAAGGTGCATAGATATGAACTTCCTCGATAGTAGGTACCTACTGTAGAAGTTCTGTCCGGATGGCTTTGTTAACTGACCTCCATGAATATTTTTATAAGTTGACGTTTAAATGAGAAACACTATTTAATATTTAGAAGAAAATAATAAACATTTGAGGATCAGCTTTGAGAGCTGACAGCTCGTGTCATGAAGATAAGATAATTTTAGTAATTTTTTTAAATTAATTTTTAATAATAGTTCATGTAGATGCAATTCTAGAACATTTTTTTTTTTTTTTTGTTTTTAAAAACGTTGCCCTCACTAGGAATTTCTCCTGTATCGTGGGTGCGTTTACAAACATTTAAACTCACATACACAAACGGCCAGACCCGGAACAACTACTTGCAGGTCATAAAAATATTTGTTCCGTGCGGGGATCGAACCCGCGACACGTAACGCAGCAGTCAATTGCTTAACCACTGCGCCAATAATTATTATAGTAAAATACCTAAATACGCCTTTCATTGATGATTGCATTACTATAAGGGCGCGGAGCCCAGGTAGTACCTACTGTTGAATCATGTGTAGAGTCGTTCTTTGTACTAGATTGGTTACAAAAAATAATAATAAATATTCATATTTCGTAATAGATCATTGTTGAAAAATATTAATGACTATGAATATTTAGTAATAGGTCACTGTTGAAACCAGGCTTCTTAATAAGAAATGCTAAAAGCATAAGTAAATTCAATTTGGTTCACTTTAAGTTCACTTGAAGTTTACTAAGCGATGATTATTAAGATTCACACACCACACCAACTCACTACTCACACTCAAACCCATGCTCACTCACAGTCTCACACAGACTCACCACACACTCACTCGGTATACACTTATCACACATACACGCGCGTTTTGGCTTTTTCTGGCTATTTTTTTTTTTTTTTTTGTTTTTGTACATAACGCTCATTAATTTGCAGAGCCATTTGTATAAATTTTAAATTACCCTTTCTTTTATTTTATTTTTTGTCTTCTTTTTAGTTTTAGTCTAGCATGTTTACATTGGTGCCGATTCTGTTGTACACCGAACTAAACTAACTAAACTATCACTAAAATTCCTTACTTTGGGCTATGAGAATCTTAACGCTATTCTGCAAAATAAAATCTCTAAATTTAAAAAAAATTTTGACACATCTAAAATCAAGTTTGACAATTATTGCGACTCCACGTGGTACTTGTTTGCCGTACCACGTGATCTTTTTTTAGAGCCGTAGGCGCGCATTATGTGCGGCCTCGACTTGTTTTGTATGGAATTTTTTACTTTTTGTATGGAAAATATAAAAAAATATTACCAACACGTTGAGATTTATAGGTTTACGGGTATCAAAGGGGTCGAAATTTTCATTATTTTTGCGATACGACACACCGTTTTGGAGATATAAGCAAAAGAAAAGAAAAAAAGATACAGTACCGTTTTTGCATCTGAAGTCGAGGTGTTGGTGTGAATTTTAGTTCATGACAACCTAATTTTATTCCACACCTTTTTAATCGCGATTAAAAACAGGCAGATTTAGTTACGACAATCAAAATTTTAGGTGAAAAACGTAAAATTCAGAATAGCAAAATTGCCATTTTCACTAAATTATAATCTCAGTGCCATCTTAGTGCTGTCAAACTAAAATATAGTTAAGTTGTGTCAATTTAGTCAATTTCAGAATGGGAAATCGTCGTTTGACAGGAATAAACTAAATTTTGGTGATTTTTAGTCTAGTTTAGAGAATTTTGTGACAAGAGAATCGGCACCAATGTCTACATATTTTCAATTGCATAAAATTATAATTGGAAGTGCGGAGTCTCCTAATACAAGCAATTCCTTGCTTAAAAGGTGATCTCCAATTATTTGTATCGAAATGCCAATTTTGTAATTGAAATAAACATTTTTAATTTTTTTTAAATTTTAAAATGCTACCCATTTTGATGAATGGTTATAATAATATGATATTTTCATAGTTACTCAGTATATCATTGTTATTCACAGACAAGAGACTTTTGCTGTCTAATCTGCCCACCCCTTGAAGTAATCCCCTAGCTCCCTTTTAACGACACCCATAGAGTTAAGTCTCCCAAAGGGGTCGAGTTGCGTCGATATTTGCGGCTACAAAGATCTTCCTTTAGGCAGAAGTTCTTGGTCAAGGGGGCAAACTTACTGAGAAAGTGTATCACATTATGAACATTCTACCTTCATTTTAAACGAGTTTAAGTAAATAGAACATCGTGTAAAGTATGCAGTTAATAATAATTTTGATCGTTTGTCGATACGTTGAAAATAATTAGAAAAATTTTGACTGTGAAAATGGCCTTTACTATAATTTCATAAACATATTGAACACAAAGTCACTAACCACGACCTCCATCCAAACAAAGTAACATCTAAAACCTAGTTCACACTAAATTAACAAATCAACAACAAATAGAGTCGTTTGCAGTAAAACTTGTCAGCGAACAAGTGCCTATAACGTTTACAACGTGTCTATTCACGTCCTAACGCCTGCATCGAGTAGTCGTGGAGTAAAAAAAAAATGACGGCAATTACATGTGTTAGGTTAGCTAAATCTGGCCATTCGAGAATTTCTATGCAGGGTTGAGGCATAGTGCTAGCGATTAGCGGGCTGAAAATTATAAAAGTTATCGCTATTGTAGGTACTCTTTAATTCCAAAAGTTGGATAATTCAGTTTTTTTATCCTTCAGTGGATTTTGTTTTGATGAGATTTGAATAATAGATTGGAGTTGTTATAGAGGCATGAGTGACAGGGTGTAAAGTTCACTCATACCTCCATAGAAAAGGGAGGATCCTCCGAACAGACGGGTGTCATCTCTGGTGGGCAATTGCCCGATGATTAATGTCGGGAAGTTGTATAATGCTAGTTGCGCGGTAAACTCTGCTTGCGCGATACAGGTTTTGCGTGACGTCAGTAAGACGCGCAGCTCGCACGTGGCGATGTAGATACCGCTACTATATCCGCGGTATTTTTGATCTACGAATTAATCCACCTGAAAGGATAAAAACTTTTATGAAATAATTTTAATATTTAAACATTTTAATGTTAGGATGTAAATAAATGTAGATAAATTAACTTTTTTTTTTTTAAGTAAAGATTAATTTAGTACACTAGGTACTAAATAACTAACTATACAAATAAATACAAAAACAAAAGGAACCTTAGGCGTCGAAGTATTCGTCCGCATCGCTGTCATCCGGAAACGTGCCCAGAAGACTGGCAGCATTGCCACGTTGAATGGCAATGCTAATTCTTTGGCCAAAGAACAACCCAGCCTTCTGGCCACGTGAAGTGTCGACCAGTCGGCGAGAAATTTCCTTAAAAAGGAGACGCGCACTCGGGCCCCATGAACCGAGCGTTTCTACCCCAAACGGCTCAAAACTGTAGTTACCCATAAGGTTTCAGTATTTGCGCCGCTTGAGGGTCTCAGCAGCCGCAGCAGCGGCACCAGCACATCGCGCCGTGCTAGGAACATGAGATGTCGCAAAGGTGTCGACACAGGTTGCGTCCCACTCCAGAGGCCTACCCACCTTCCAAGGCAACAACGTTATGCCATCTGGTCTCTTCCCATCGTCACGTACCAAGCCGTTTGGTTCTAATACCGCTGGTACGCCGACGGTGACAAGGGCTCGACGAATAATATCGTTGATGCTGGCGTGCCGTGTTATACGACCTGCGCTCCTGCAGCAGGACAGGCCATGGTGCCCGAGGCTGTCGACAGTTTCACCACAGTGACACCGATGCGGAGCGACACAAGGCGTGCCCAAGCGGAGACACGTAGTGAGCCGAAACGATGAGCTATCCGTCATAGTGCCTATGGTGAATGACGGGAGTGCCTGAAGCCACAAGCCTGACTCCCATTCTCCCACAGCCAGCAGACGGGCACGCTCAACCGTATTAGAAGACGTGCTCAAAAGGGTATTTCGTGTAGTACTGCAGAGCGGCACGTCCCACTGTCTCTGGGAGGACGGGTTGTCGGGCAAATCCATATTGGGACAAGCCATTTTCCGAGCGTTCAACGCATCAGTCAAAAACGGTATCTCAAAAGCGACTAGTGAGGAAGATAATTTTGCGGACGCCGAGACCACCCAGACGAATGGGAAGTGTGGCTTGCTGCCACGCTCGGTCGTCCAGGGCCACATTTAGGATCGAAGTTAGTGTGTTTCTAATAATTTGGTCTACTTTTTCAAAAAGTAGTGGATGCTTCCACAGTAGATGGGAAGAGCGAAGGCTATATGTAAATTTTGGTCCAAAGCAACAGTATCGAATGAGTGTAAAAGCCGAATGAATGTTAATTTTGAAAAGTCTTTCCAGGCATCATTGACAGTTAGATTTTTTTTCTCAATGAACGTTGGAAAGGGTTCGTCAAAAATTGGGGACCCTAGGAGGTGTAGAGAGTTTCTTTCCGTAATTTTGATATTTGCTGCTATTGTATTAAATTTTGCAATGGTAGTCTGTCTGTCAGTGGTTTGAGGAAGATAAATTTTACATTTTGAAAGGTTAAGGTCTAGGCCAATGGAAAGGAATGTTTCTTTTAAAAAAGTCAAGTCATTTAAAACTATGTCTAAATCACCTCCTAGGGTTCCGTCATCCAAATACCATACGTTGAATTTAGAATTTAGTTGTCGAATGATTGGACTTTTTTCTAGATTTCTTTAAATAGATAGCACCCATCTTTTTCATATTCAACATTAAGTCCTGCAATCGATGTTATTTTGCATACCTACTTGTAAACATTGATAATTTTTGTAAACCATCGTAACCTCCTACCTATTTTCCGCCGGTCGCTCTCTGACCATAGCTTCAAATTAGCTCCTTTACGATCGAGTAATCAAAGTTATGAGACGCTAATATCAATCAATGCGTGACTAATTAGAAATATTAATTTGTGTGCTACCAATCACAATAATTATTTACCTTACGTATGAAGGATTTGTTTTCAATGCAATGCTAATAGATGACAGTATGAAAAACCATACTTTCCAGCTCTCGGAATTTTTTGGCAAAGCGTGTACATATTATACGATTTTTTCATTTTTTATTTCTGTTTGATATCGAGTCTGCAAACCATAACAATTCCAATGTAGGTAACCTGGAAAATGTCTAACATATCGACAATATTGGCACGTATCCAAAGCACTGTTATTAGTATCGAAAATTTGAAATTGCGTGAAAATTTGAAATTGCGTAATAACAAGGGGGTATAAATACAAATATGTATTAACACTGGTCAGCATACCTACTTCTTAACAAGAATTTCATAATATTAGCTAGACAATTTGTTAGCCAACTTAATAATGTCGAATGAAAAATCCCTCGTGACTCCTCAAACAAAAAGTCAAAGAGTCCGGGGCATCTCTTCTTTTAATATTTATTCAGGTTTCAATTTCCTGCGATATTCCGTCGGTTTCAGTGTGCTTTTTTCGCCTAAAGTCTCTCGCAGACTGGCGCGACGCGACAAGTATAAAAAGTTCTAATGAAAACTAAATGAAAACTTTCTGGAAATATTGATCTACCAGAATCGCGTTGCACCATCGACTCACGCTTGTCTGCGGGAGCCTTAAACTGAACCAGAGATCCAGACAGGAGGAACAATTCGCACGTAGGTAAAACAAATACTCAAGGACCAGGGTCCTATTGGAATAACATTCGCACAGTCCACTTATATCAGATTTCTTATTGTTCTTCATTTCATTCCATTAACGTTTGTGTAAGGGACACTTGCGTTAGATGTCTTCTTTGTGATTTTAGTGTCCTTTATGATTTCTTAGGAAGCTATTATTGTTTTGATTGTGATATCTTTAGCAAGATATTGCTCGTAGCCTTGCGGAATGTATGAAATGTCATGTTTTGTGCGGATATTGTTTTACCACACATTTATAATGAATGGGTCTGGTAAAGATATAGTTGTATTCAAATGTTTAATAGTAGGTACTTGATTATCGACTGACCAGTTGGTGCAGTTGGTAGTGACCCTGCCATCTAAGCCGCTGGTCCCGGGTTCAATCCACGGACAAGTCAAACATTTGTGTGCGAACGTGTCTGTTTGAACTGAGTCTGGGTGTGTATATGTATATAAGTATGTATATCAGTCATCAGGTTACCCTAGTACAGGCTCTACCTAGATCGGGACCTGAAGACTTTGTGTGGATGTTGCCTCATATTATATTATGATATTATATTACTTGTGTGTTGATATGTTTTTCTAACAAACTAGAATCCAGACGCCGGAAGAAGACGCCCTCGAAGGACATATAGTCACTTTATTCGTGATGTTCTTCAGAAAGGTCAGATGCGTTGTATTTGCTCGCAAACGGCGAGCGTGTATGACCAGATACATGACCGTAAGAGACGTAAAAAGAGTATGAAGAATCTTAGCAGGTGGCGTTCTGTATTTCTGCCTACCGTCACGGGGAAAAGGGATAAAGATAAAGATATTTTATTTTGCAAATATGGGTACAGTACATGGTGATGAGGGTAACAAGTTCAGCCATATTTTACCAGAAGGCATGCAAAAGTTACAAAAATTTAAGCTAATCCACTAAAATAATGTAATAGGCAAACATTAACAAAAAGAGCAAAAAATTAAAAAAATACCACCACAAAAACAAACATAAACACACACACACACACATACAGATATATATGTCACATATTTATTTATTGGACTATCTACAATCGTTACACTGTTGTTTTATATGTGAAATTTTGACAAAAAGCTGTTACTAAGTCATTAAAGATGTATAATTGAGTATTCATCACATTCTATCAACTACAATGATTTTCAACAAAAATAACGTAATTTGAATTGTATGTTTATTAACACCATCATCCCAAAAAGAGAATAAATAACACGGAACGAAAAAGCAAATAATTTAACGTATTTCATAGCAGACATAACATTGTTTTACGCGTTAATTCATTAAGCGACGGACTTCATTAATATCATGTTTTTTTTATACAAATTACAACATTGAAATGGTTTTCGATACGAGCTGTTTAATGCGAAAACTTTTCACATGTCCTTTTTATATGGGATTTTTAGTATAGCGTGGGTAGACCAAGAGCTGATATCGTAATGTTTTTCAGTCTTTAAAGGTGTTTTAAGTTCTTCCTTATTGGGTTTTAATAATGTGTAGGTCTGTAATATTCACATTGTCGTGTTATATTTTCACTATAAAATTGCAAATAAATGATTTTGATTTGATTTGACAGTTATGGGTATGAAAACAAATTTTATTATAGACCCGGTTGAGAGATAATAATTATTTTGCAGGCTCGTGTGTAATCGACCATAAAGTGTCTAAAAGGCTATCCTTTTACTAGAAACACAACCAATCGACCAATAAAACGCTTCAAAATCTATAAAACCTTACCTACTTAACTTTTTAAGTCGTTTAATGAACGCAAGACACAAGCTAAGTAAGAATTTTATTACCACAAGAGAATCAAATACGAAAAGCACGAAAGCTCTAAGAACATTTTCCTTAACTAAAAAAGAAAAAGAATAATTAAAAAAATAACAAACTAGAAATAGACTCCTGTACTAACAGCGCAGCCGTTTTTAAATACGCAACATTAAATTTCGTATAAAAGTTCCTGTAGTTTTGATGCTGTCGAGTACACTTTTCAAAAATTTTGCCATGA
Organism: Brachylomia viminalis; assembly: GCA_937001585.2. NCBI lineage: Eukaryota > Metazoa > Arthropoda > Insecta > Lepidoptera > Noctuidae > Brachylomia > Brachylomia viminalis. Next base: position 10,115,926 of record OW443310.2, on the reverse strand, counting down.
TTTCTGCTGGGCTTTGAAATAGTCCGAGCAAAGCGTTACGCTATACTGAATGTATGTGAAAGTTGTTTATTCCTACAAATGAAAAGGCATTTGAGATGAATAAAAGGCACGTGTATCGAGCTAGGATAAGTTTTGATAGATGTTTTTTGTGATTACAAAAATTGGTAAGCTCTCATGAAATTCACGTGTCGCTGGATCGCTAGATGAATTCTAGGAGCACTCGTCTTGTTTTACGAAACACGTTTCAACGTCAAAGAACATAGGTACTGCTTAGAAAAATACAAGTGCTATGATAATTTAAGAATAGTACAATAATCTTTTTTTCTGACTGATATCATTGCCTCCTCGGTCGACAATTGCTGAGCAGAGCAGCAGCTGCTGCTGCTTGAATTATCTTGTCCGAAAAATGCGGCCACCTACTGTGGGTTATGTATGGGTGTCCGTGAACCTACAGGGTGTACATGAAACAATTTCATGCAGAAACCTACACAAAGCATTTTCATATTCGACAAAAAAATAGGTACCAGAATAGGCAACGTTTTTTAGAACTTATCAAATCAAGTTTGAACAAAACACACAGGATCCATCAGTTCCGCTGTGACGTGAGTGCATGTTGTCACAGACTCAGTGTGAGGTGTTTATGGTGTGTCTCGCACGGGACAGCGTATCGGTTACTCACGAGTGATGCTTGTTTGTAAGGATGTGGTTGTGTTGTGAGGCAGTAGCGTTTAGCGTTTTAATTAGGTTTTATACAGATCATTTTATGGGGAATCCATCAGTTCCCAAGTGATGCGAGTGCATGTTGTGATTTAGTGTACGGTGTTTACGTGTTCGGCGCGGCACATCGTATCGGTTACTCACGAATGTGTTTGTTTATAAGGAAGCGGTTAAGTTATGAAGGATAAGCGTTTTATCGCAAAAACTGAAGGTAGGTTTAACTCTAATTCATGACATAGGCCCATACCTGCTTTAAATTACCTCTCCAGGTAGCTTTTAGTTAGAACCTTCAAATTGGCATGCACGAAAGGTGATATTCGATAAAGAAACCATTGAATCTGATCATCCCCCTTTTTGAGATAGGTACCTAATAAGTAGAGGCAGGTCCTAGAGCACGTGCGCACAGCGTTTTTTATATAAGCGTTTCATGTAGCACGCGTCGTCTGTGCGCCGACGACAGCGTGTTTTCTGGTTTGTTTGAAGCGCGTATACGCGCGACATCAGCGCCTAAAAATAACACTTTATACATAAGCCCATAAGCTTCCAAGTAAGGACTCCGAAGTACTAGCTAAGTCGCTACCGCTCATCAACTTCCTCAATAAACCACCTACCTTAATAATACCATTTCGAAAATGAGCTTTCGTTATCGATATGCACTACAGTGCTTTAGTGAGTCTTACGAGGCGTTTAATGAAATCAGTCATTAACTAAAGTGCCCGTAAAATGTTCTGTTTGGCTAAGAATGGACGGTTTTCGTCTAAGTAAATAGGGTTGTCAAGGAAACTAAGTGCGTCTTGAATAAAAAAATACTACGGAAATCAGCAGGAGGTACTTAAATGACTTTGTTGTTTTACAAAACGGGTGAGACTTGCTGTGAATATAAGGCAAGCCACGGTGGCGACAATCTAGGTTGTAGCAACATTTAGAAAAAATCGTATCTATTTTTTTTTAGAGTCGCTATCAATCAATCATTCAATTTATTTAACGCAGTTTATTTCTAGACCTATCCTAGCCTATCCTTAGACGCTGTCAACTAAAGATTGTTAAGTTTAAGTCATAACTTTAAATGCGTTGACTAAATAAAAGACCATTTAACGCTACAAAAATATTCCGTATAAGAGAAAATAATATTTGGTAAATATAAATATAGATCACATCTACAAAATGACATGAATATTTACTTTTTAGAGTATTAGATGACACATTTGTTATGATAGTGTGGACTATGTGAGTTTTTTTTTCAGTTAGTTTTAATGATGGTCTGGCAGTTTGAGTACTTTATCCAGCCTACGAAAATGTCATTTCTTTGGTATTGTTCGTCGTTGAGTTCTGAGTTGAGCCACACGATTACTGACAAATGCTTACACTGCCACTGGCTGGACGGGTCCACTCAAATCGGTGTGGTTCTTTCTTCGAAAGAGCATTCCAGACAGTAATCTACACGGTCCTCACACATGATTCCACGGCGACTCCATCTCGTTTTTTTTTTTATATGACGTGTAATAGTGATTCCGATATAAAACTTTATTTTATTTCAATCAATGCTCATTAATACTCAAAACAAACGCATATTTTTGAATTTTATACGTAGGTACCTATGTCAATTTATTCATGCATGTACCTATTCATTCAATGGCAACGAGTGCTGCCAATAATTATAAGCATGTTTAAAAATAATTTAACAATCGGTATATAATATAAGCCTATATTACCGAGAAACGAGGTCTGGTTTTATCACACAATGCAGTTACTGCTGTCATAATTAAAAATAACCGGGCATAAATCACAGTGCTGAGTCATATGCGTGGTAGCTTGCAGAGTATTAAGTGTTTGGTACTTTTAATAAGCAGTTTTTAAGAAAATGAATCGACTTCCAAGGAACTAGACTTGTTTGTGTGTTAGAAAAGAAGGTATTTTATGATGCCACAGTACAAAATTAAATATACAGGGTTATTGGTAAAGTAACATCCACCTCTTAAGGGATAGGACCAAATATGAAATCGCGAATAAAAATCAGCTGCTCCCTACATTTTGACGAGTTCTGCAAACATAAATGTAGGGAGCCACAAATTTTTTTTTCGCGCTTATAGGGATCGAAGTATATGGCATTCTGCCTATGCCAAAGGAGAAGACGCAAGAGTAAATTTTTGTTTTTCTATCGAACCAACTTGCCCGTGAAAGCATCGGCTTTAGCAAAATATAAAGGTAGCTAATAACACCCTTCCTAAAAACTAAATGCATTGGATTGGATTGGTGTATCATACATTATCAATGCAGTGACGTTTCTGACGAACTTCATGTTTATAAATTAACTTCGGAACATTGTTCTCGTGTAGTTAAGTGATTTTGTGTGCCGACAAATTCAAGAACTTACTGAACACTTATATATATTAGATCGAATGTTAAAGCTATTTTAAACTTTGAATTTAATCTTAAGACTCTTCCACGGTAGAAATGACAACCCTAACTTTACAAGACGAAATTTCAAGTGACGAAATACTAGTTATCTGGTTGACTCATAAACTTAGTCCTGTAAGCTCATGTTAGATTAAGGTATTGCTTTTTAAACGCATGACCTCATTATTTCACCATGAGATAATAGAGCTGTCACTGACATTGTAAGCATTCCTGTTAGGGCTAAGTAAACTTTAAAATAACATTGGTCCTAAAATCCTGGAAAATTTATAAATAAATGTTTTAACTTTATTTATTTGTCGTGGATTGATGGCGCCACAGTACAACGGACAGCGCCATCTAACTATTTGAATCGTAAACGAATAATCATGTGATCGGAAACGCAAGCGAGCGCTACCGCTTGGACACGATCGTCGGTGGAGGGGATGCAGCGAGGACTGGCGGAGAGACAGAGTGTTGCGACAGTCTACAGTTGACAGTCGAGCTCGGACAGGCTTGGCAAACGCTCAGTACCAACGCACGTGTTTGTTTCCGACACGCGTGTTTATTTCGTTCGCTAGTGTTATTATTATTTAGTTATTTAGAATTCAAATTATCTTTTCGTTCGAGTACCCACTACAGTGCCCACACCTACATAAACTATGTCGGATCGCGAAGAAGGCCAGATATTTCGTATCTCGGCCAGCCCTGATGCGACATCAGAATTGGGATACACTCGAGCTGAAGAAAATGTGGAGAATGGAGCGATGACGTCACGGTGTGACGAGAATTTACTTTGTACGCTGCCGGCGGCTCAAAATCAGAATATGTCCCTGATAGAAGCCATCAAGGGTCCGGCAGGTCACCGAGCGTCGGACTGCCAATCAAGAAGTGAGGTGAAAGGCAAGGCATCCTATGCTACCAATATGGCGTCAGGTTCTTCGGGATCGAAGCAGCGTTCGGACAGCATCTGTTTTCGATGCGGCAACACTGAACATCTTGCTTCGAGATGTTCACGAAGCAATGAAGGAGGCGCTAGCATGGCGGGCGGTCCAGGCGGTTCCGGGCCAGCGCCTGCAGCAGCGGTGAGCAGCGAGCGATGTGTTTAAGTTTGCTATGTCAGCAATCTGAGCAGTGTACTGATGAATACTGGGTGAGTCATATCCATTTTATTATGATTCTGGCGTCGAATGCTCTCTCATCAAAGATTGTGGTTGCGTCAAAAAACAAACGCAAATAATACTATGAACATAACGGCGATCTGTTATGGTAGTGTGCAAAATACCCTACACATTTTATTAGAGATTACGATTAACAATCTGCGTTCAGAGATCTAATATCATGTTGTACCGGATAGTTGTCTTAAAAATGATATTTAGATTGGCGTAAGATTTTAGATCAGGGATTCAACGTTAGTATGACATCTGATGTGTAGTTTTGTGTCGTTTATCACGACAGGTTTGGTTGATATATTAGGTAAAGTTTCAAATGAGCTCAAAAGTGATTCTTATTTACAAGTTGTTTTCGATAAAGTGAATACTGACGTTCCGGCTGGTTTCGTTCCCAGTTAATTTATCTCTTATCAGAATACTCATCTTCGTATTCTAGTGGTGTTGTTAGATCCAGTAGGACAGTTGCAAATTCCGCTTGCAGATCCTAGTATTACTGTTAATCGTCGCCCTTATTGGCATAGTCAAGTGACAACTGCTGATGATGTAACTGATATCAATTTCGATGAGACAATTAATAAAGCACGTGACACAGAATATTGAGAGAAAGGCCAATTACGTTTAAAATCGATTTAACCAAAGTAAAGTTCAAGTCTCTAAGTTTGCTTTTAACAATTGTTTTAGTAGAAAATTAGAAAAGGAATCGGACAAAATTCGATCATAAATTCAAAGACCCATTTAAGAGTATCGATGTGTTAGACGGTAATAGATACCTACTAAAGGCGCTTGACTCTAAACGAACCTACGAATATCCTCGTGATAGTGTGAAGAGGATCCCCGATCACCAAGTTCCTTGAGATTTAGATGTTAAAGTTGAGGACAGTGGTAGTGAAACCACCTCTGATTAAGAATGGCTTGTCTACTCATACTCTAAATTCTCGACCGCACCTCATGTGCAGTAAGCACATGTGGCGATGGGTCTCTATCGACCGCACCTCATGTGCAGTAAGCACATGTGGCGATGGGTCTCTCGACCGCACCTCAAGTGCAGTAAGCACATGTGGCGATGGGTCTCTCGACCGCACCTCATGTGCAGTAAGCACATGTGGCGATGGGTCTCTATCGACCGCACCTCATGTGTAGTAGTGCGTGTGGCGATGGGTCTTTACCGCACCTCATGAGTAACATGTGGCGATGGGTTTTGACTGCACTTCACGTGTGCTACGCATGTGGCGATGGGTCTGTAAGAAATCGTTGGTGCCATTCCTGTGTGTTGGTGCACAGATTGTAGTAAAAGTTTCATGAGTTGAGTATGCACTACATTGTATGAGATTTATTTTTTGTAAATTTTAACTGAATTGTTACGATTATTATGCTTCAACTTGTTGATCGGTCGATTCTGGTCTATTTTGGTGCTCAGAGTGCTTCATGTGTTGTAACACATATTGCACTAGATGTTTATGAGAATTGTTGGTACGATTCTGGACTGCGTTGGTTAACCGACCACCAAATGTGTGGTAGCACAAGTGGCGGCGATGGGTCTCGACCATTGAGCTAGGAAAAACACTCGACCGTACCACACGTGTAGTAAGCACATATGAAGATGGATCTCGACCGCACCTCCTGTGCAGTGGCACATGTGGCGATGGGTCTATAAGAAATCATTTGTGCGGTTCCTGTCTGTGTTGGTGCACAGATTGTTATAAAAATTTCATGGGTTGAGTATGCATTGCTTATGAAATTTATTTTGGTAAATAGTAACTGATTCGTTACAATTATTTGGATTTTTTTGTTTACTTATTGATCGGGCCTTTTCCAAGTTTTTTTTTGTTATGTGTGGGATGCACTGTTTATGAAACCTTGATAACAAGGCATTGTAAATTAAAACTAGAAAAATTAAAGTAAAAATGAAACACTACTACCTTAGTTATTAGGTATTGGCAGGATAGCCAAGCTACCTTAGTTATTAGGTATTGGCAGGATAGCCGAGCTACCTTAGTTATTAGGTATTGGCAGGATAGCCGAGCTACCTTAGTTGTTAGGTATTGGCAGGATAGCCAAGCTACCTTAGTTATTGGGTATTGGCAGGATAGCCAAGCTACCTTAGTTATTGGGTATTGGCAGGATAGCCAAGCTACTTTAGTTATTAGGTATTGGCAGGATAGCCAAGCTACCTTAGTTATTAGGTATTGGCAGGATAGCCGAGCTACCTTAGTTGTTAGGTATTGGCAGGATAGCCAAGCTACCTTAGTTATTGGGTATTGGCAGGATAGCCAAGCTACTTTAGTTATTGGGTATTGGCAGGATAGCCAAGCTACCTTAGTTATTGGGTATTGGCAGGATAGCCAAGCTACTTTAGTTATTAGGTATTGGCAGGATAGCCGGGTTACCTTAGTTGTTAGGTATTGGCAGGATAGCCGAGCTACCTTAGTTGTTAGGTATTGGCAGGATAGCCGAGCTATTTTACTCTCTGAGCATATTTTGTCCCCAGGTACTACACCCGAGGACGGGTGCTAGTCAGGGATGGCCGTGTCGTGGATTGATGGCGCCACAGTACAACGGACAGCGCCATCTAACTATTTGAATCGTAAACGAATAATCATGTGATCGGAAACGCAAGCGAGCGCTACCGCTTGGACACGATCGTCGGTGGAGGGGATGCAGCGAGGACTGGCGGAGAGACAGAGTGTTGCGACAGTCTACAGTTGACAGTCGAGCTCGGACAGGCTTGGCAAACGCTCAGTACCAACGCACGTGTTTGTTTCCGACACGCGTGTTTATTTCGTTCGCTAGTGTTATTATTATTTAGTTATTTAGAATTCAAATTATCTTTTCGTTCGAGTACCCACTACAGTGCCCACACCTACATAAACTATGTCGGATCGCGAAGAAGGCCAGATATTTCGTATCTCGGCCAGCCCTGATGCGACATATTTATTATTATTTATTAATTACATGGTGTAGGTACAACGAAATTGGGTGAATCACAGCTCTCCTAGCTAGCGTAATCTGTATTAAGGAGAGACAGTTTCGAATCCGTATTTGAATATCACAATAATCATGTTTTATGCTTTTGGAGCATAGATTATAAATATAAAACAAAACAAAAGCAAAAATCATAAAATTAAAATCATCTTAAAATTATAATTAATTATAAATAAAACCAAATTAGAATGAGGAGTGTTGGTGTAGTGAGTCGAGTGCGAGTGCGTGTGCGATACTTTACGATGAAATGATAGATACGTAACTGTCATACTTCAGGATCTATACATAGGTAATAATACCTATGTATAAAAAGACAATGCGGTCAACTAGACACACACGAAAAGCGACTTTAATTTATAAAAATTAAAGTCGCTTTTCGTGTGTGTCTAGTTGACCGCATTGTCTTTTTAAATTACGCAAATGATTTTGATGCGGTTTACACCATCATTTAGAGCATTTATTCCGGTGGGTTTCTGTGTACCTACATTGTGTATTTATTGTACATTAATTTTAAACTGACTTATCATAACATACCATAATCAGCCTGTAATGTTCCCACTGCTGGGATACAGGCCTCTTCGCTTCGAAAGGGAGTGGGCAGTAATCTACCACGCGGGCCTTGTGCAGGTTGGTAGATCTCACATATCTTCGAATTTTTGGTCCTAGGAGATGTTGGTTTCCATACAATGGTTTCCTTCACCTTCGTAAAGCGTCTGCCTGGGTTCGAACCCAAGACCTAAAACTCGTAAGTCGGGGCCGTTACCACGGGGTCACCACTGCTCTTCAGTAAATACATTTACAAATAACAAAAAAATCTCGATGAACCTTAATCCGTGCTAAAAAGTCGATGATAATAAACTCGTCTATGAATTACATTACTGGCTATAAATTAATTAAATACAAAATATTAACAAATATTGGAGAAGGTATTAATTTATTATTCAGTTCCCGTGTAAAGTTGATAGTACTTGACTCGGACAGCTCAATGCTCTTGATATATCGACGAGATTATCAGTCGACTGCCGACAGGCGGCTCACACACATGCGATTATCTGGCGTCAGATGAGCTGAAAATAAAACGGTAAAATGTTTTTTTTTTATGAATTATAAAGAAATAGGTACCTATATTATATTGATAGGTGCTTTCATTTGCCCGGTTCATGGCAATAAGCCCGTCCCCTATTACCTGAATTGACTTGTCATACATTGGTGACATGTGGCAGCGCTATACCTAGGTACACCCTCTGCTTAACCCTTCAAGGAACACAAGACTGATGTTATGTTATGTTATATTGTGCTTTATAGAAAGAAAGAAAGAAAGAAAGAAAACTATTTTATTTGGGGATACCCATGATGTACTTATAACAAAAATTACCAGTCATCGAAAAATCATAGAGAACTATTATTTGTCCAGGTATTGTACCTACCTACAGGCTTGAATAAAATAAAATATAATTTACTTGTTTAGAACCGTCAAGACATTTTTGTTATGGAGCAAGGACTTGAAGTGAATATTATCCAGTCTGGTGACAAAATTAACAAGAGACACAAGTTTCAATAAATAGGTAATCATAACGCAAACTTGTAAGACAAAATCATGAAGTAAAAAAAACAGTAACATAAACAACAGCTGGTCTATTCTGTAAAAATCTCACTATGAAAACTTAAGTGAAGTGAGCTTTCATTCCTCCTGATACTAGGGATTGACACTGTTGACAGCTCACTCTCCACACTCACTTCACCTAAGTTTTCCCGGTGAAATTGTTACAGAATAGCACAGCGGGGCGAGCACGGCCTACTGTGATAGGCTTAAGTCACACGGTTTGTGTTACGGACGCCGAACTCACCGTAGAATTACGTAGTATAAACCTGTGTACAATAGCATTATTTTGTAGAAACATACTCGTACCCTAGAATAAGAAAATCTTTGTAATTAGTCACGGGGTTTGGCCTCCGACGGGCTGGACAAGTCGAAACCTGTTGGAGATCAGGCATGAACCAAAGTGGCCGCATTAGTGGGTCGCCAGGAATAATAATAAACTTTGTAGTAGGGCACCCACTACTTGTGCCCATGTACCGGACTATAATAGGAGGCCAAAATCCCTTGTAAAATCAGTTCGCTTCAAGAGTTCGCTTCAACAGTTCAACCACAGTACTACAAGAATAAACCAGAACAAGTGACCAAGTCTTTCATTGAAGAACAACCATACAGTCCACACCTTACAGTCTGGTCCAATCGAGCCGGATCAAGGAAAAAGGAATCTGCGACTTGGAAAAGGAATTATTCGTAAGTTGAACCAGTTATAACTCACCTGCATATCTCCGCTGTGTATTCTACTGTGTGCCGTCAACCGAACGTGATGGTAGTTACCCGTAGTCAAGGTGACTTAGTAGAATTGGAAGAACAGCGGCGGGCCCTAGAACGAAGGGACCAAGAGTTGCTAACATCAGTGCGTCGCCGGGAAGCGGAACGAATAGAACGAGAGCGACTAAGACGACTATCACTCGATCCACCGGCGTCACCGCAAGTCGAAAGTATGACTGGACCTACCACCGCCGAGGACATCGCTACCGCAGGACCATCGGAACAGCGACGAACAAGATCGCCGCCACGCTCAGTGAGATCGAACGCGAGTGCGACTACGCGGCTACGATTGGTCGAACTTGAGGCGGCCGAGAAACTAGCAACCATTCGACGAAAGGAACTAGAAATTGAAGCAGATTTGGTGAAGAAGAGATTGGCTGCCGAGGTCTCTGTGATACAAGACGACCAGGAAAGCGTCCATGAAGATCTACTTCGAGAAGAAATCCAGCACCAGAAGGTGGACCAATGGCTACGCACCCACCCCCTCAGTACACGGGGGGAGGGGGGCGCGAACGCAGAAGCCAAAGAAGACCCAAAGCAGCAACGCTTTGATGTACCACGAGGAAGATCGCCGACGCCAACGAGAGCCAGAAACAGCATTGACCAACTAGCTGCGACCCTGGAGAAGATGGCTAGACCACGACTTCGGCACACAGATCTACCGACTTTCTCTGGTGCAGCCAGCGAGTGGTTACCATTCAAGGCAGCCTACTATGACACGACCAATATGTACAACGTGTCACCGGCAGAGAACCTCCAGCGACTAAGAAGTTGCCTCAAAGGCGAAGCACGAGACACAGTATCGGCTCTTCTACACGCGGCCACAGAACCAGACGCTGTCATGAAAACGCTGGAACAGTGCTTTGGCCGACCAGAGGTGATCATAGACAAAGCAATGGATGACCTGAAGAAGATGCCAAAACCTAGTGCCAGTGACTTAAATAGTTTCGCGGTTAAAATCCAAAATACGATATGTGTGTTAAAGACAATCGATCGCAAGGGATACCTCTATAATCCCTTGCTAACCCGGGAAGTGCTTGAAAAGTTAAGTCCCCATCTCCGATCTCGATGGTGCGACTACGCCTGTGACAACGAAGGGACAGCAGAGCCCGAGATAGTGACGCTGTCTCGCTTCTTAATGCGAGAAGCGGACAGGGCGTTACGTTATACATACGCCCCAACAACGAGTACCGCAACCGCCATTCACAAGAAGGAGACCAGGCCTGCCATAACCCTGAAAAAGAAGCCCAATACAGTGTACGTCACGGTTGAAGGGACCGAAGAAGATCAGTGCCCCAGTTGCAAGCAAAGTCACGTATTGACTCAGTGCCCGAAATATAAGGCACTGACCGTGGACCAGCGCTGGGAACTAGTGAAGGAACATAAGTTATGTTTCAAGTGCGCCCAGAAGAAACACAGGCGTATCATGTGTAAAGCAAGACCGTGCGGTGTGAACCAGTGCCGCCGGCCTCACCATGCCACGCTGCACCAAGAAAGGAAAGAGTCGCCCGAAGAACATTCAGCGACTGAACATAAGTCTGAAGAACCAACGAAGCAGGAGGCAGTCATGTCGGTGGCTACCCTACCAGCTGCCGGCCCGAAGACTGTCCTCCTCAAAATGTGCCCCGTAATCATCGCAGGTCCACGGGGGGAGGTGAAGACTCACGCACTCTTCGACGAAGGAGCCACCATCACCCTCATTGACGAAGACCTGGCTGCGAGCATCGGAGCAGAAGGGATGGCACAACCACTGCACATCCATGGAGTAAACATGTCTTCGCGAGAGCAAGACAGCAAGATCGTCACAGTGCAAGTGAGAGGAATAAGCGAGATCAGTGCACCACACAAGCTTCAGGCAAGAACCTGAGACTTCACCAGCAGTCAATCCCAGACACTCTGCTAGAATATGAGCACCTACGCGACCTCCCACCAGACGAGGTGTGTTATGCACCAACACGCCCCGGACTCCTAGTAGGGACAGACCACTGGGAGTGCATCGTGTCAAGAAAACTCAGAGTCGGCGGCCCCAACCAGCCAGCTGCATCCCTAACGAAGCTTGGCTGGGTAGTACATGGGACCGCACCACGAAGCATCATCATAAACGAAGATAACGTGCTGCATCTCTATGAAAGCGAGAAGCAGCGACACGACCACCAGCGGCTTCACGACCTAGTGGAAACCCACTTTAAAATAGAAGCACTAAGTATTGCACGAGAACCACGCGTGAGCGACGCTGACCAACGTGCGGTGGCCATCGTCGAAAGAACCACGAAGAAGATCGACGGTGGCTACGAAGTCGGATTGCCATGGCGACACGATGACGTCACCATGCCACCCAGCTACGGTGCAGCACTCCGCCGATTAAAGAAAATCGAGCAGAAGATGGACGCGTCACCCGACTTCACCGAGCAGTACAGCGCCCAAATAAGCAACCTACTGGAGAAGGGGTATGCAGTGCCATGTGACGGCACAGAACAATCAAGTGACGTCTGCTGGTACCTGCCCCATTTCGCCGTACAGAACCCAAACAAACCCGGCAAGCAAAGGTTAGTGTTTGACGCAGCGGCAAGAAGCCATGGCGTGTGCCTGAATGATAGGCTACTGGAAGGCCCGGATCTGCTGCTATCGCTACCGGGAATCATATTCCGTTTCCGTGAGAAAGCGATAGCAGTAACGGCAGACATCCAAGAAATGTTCTTACGCATCAAAATAAGAACTGAAGATCAACCAGCCCAGCAGTTCCTGCGGAGAGGCACCGACAGAACAAAGCCCCCGCGCCACTACAAGATGACGAGCATGTTATTTGGCGCAGCCAGCTCTCCATACATGGCCCATTATGTCCGCAATCACAATGCAGACATACACGGGAATGAATACCCACACGCGCTAGAAGCCATTAAGAACAGCCACTACATGGATGACCTGGTGGCCAGCTATGATGACCAGGAAGAAGCCCTGAAGGCAATACAAGAAATAAGACAGGTGCACGCAGTCGCCGGGTTTACTCTGCGTGGATGGAGCACGAACCACGAGACAGTGCTAGGCGACGTACCCCGGGATCTGCATGCCACCATTCCCACACAACTGGGAGGAGAGAAGCCCGCGAACAAGATACTCGGGCTGTACTGGAACGCCGAACGGGACGAACTCGGGTTCAATACCTCAATGAACCGAGTCCCCGCTCCGGTACGAGAACGGAAGCGCCCACCGACAAAGAGAGAAGCACTCAGCGCAGTAATGTCCATCTACGACCCTCTAGGACTGCTGAGCCACTTCACAATAAGAGCAAAAATTATATTGCAGAGTCTGTGGCGTCTCCAAATAACGTGGGACGAGCCGATACCGGAAGAGGAGAACGAACTCTTCGCAACCTGGCTCGCTCAAATCACCGACATCTCGCAGCTTCGACTACCTAGAAGCTACACGTCGAAGAAGTACAAGGACATAGAACTACATGTCCTATGTGACGCGAGTGAACAAGCCTACGCAGCCGTGGCCTACTGGAGAATAATGAACTGCGACGACACCGTGAGCATAGTGTTGGACGCCGCCAAAGCTAAGGTGGCGCCACGACAAGCGCAAACTATTCCCAGGCTGGAACTACAAGCAGCAGTCATAGGTGCCAGACTCGCTGACACAATCCGAAAGGAACACCGCATCGAGGTCAGCAGAACTGTGTACTGGACAGAGTCTTCCACCGTCATGCACTGGATAAAGCACGACATGCGACGATACACGCCGTTCGTTGCGCACCGACTGGGAGAAATCGCCGAGCTCACTTCAAAGGAAGAATGGCGTTGGCTACCAACCGATCACAACGTAGCCGACGACGCCACCCGACTTACCAACGCGCCGATTCACATAACCGATCGGTGGTTCCAGGGGCCTAGCTTCTTATACTTACCCGAGGAGCAATGGCCCGGGAAAACGCCACCCGCTGTAGACAGCGAACAAGGAGTCCTGCACATCGCCGAGGCTCCACGAGACAGCTGGTTACCTGCCGCTGCCCGCTTCTCCAAATACGAGACGCTAGTGAGAACGGCGGCAAGAGCCCTGGCGTTCATCGATATATGTCGACGCGCGGCTACGAGACTGGAACACAGACACATCCAGCGCGCCGAGAAAGAACTCCTGCAACGAACGCAGCAGGAAAGTTTCGGCGAAGAAATGAAGCGGATGCAGTCAGCTCGTCCTCTCCCGAAGACGAGCAGACTGTACAAACTCGATCCTGTACTGGAAGACGGCCTCCTGCGGGTACGAGGCCGCATTGAGGCATCAGCAGCACCACAAGAAGCAAAGCGGCCGATTATATTAGATGGCCGCCACAGAATAACAAAACTTCTGGTGCTGCGAGAACACTGCGCAGCGGGTCACGCCAACCGAGAGCGCGTGACCAACGACCTACGTCAACGGTACTGGGTCATACATCTGCGACCCACCGTACGCACGATCGAGAAAAGCTGTGCTTACTGCAAGAGACAGAAGGGGACGCCACAAGCGCCAGCCACGGGAGACCTGCCACACGCCCGCCTAGACCCTTTCCACCGCCCGTTTACTAACTGCGGGGTGGATTACTTTGGACCAATGATGGTCAAGGTGGGCCGCCGTCGTGAAAAGAGGTGGGGTGCCCTATTCACGTGCCTCACCTCCCGCGCCGTGCACATTGAACTCGTCGCATCCCTTTCAACGGACTCTGCAATAATGGCATTGAGAAGAATGGCTGCACGCCGGGGTTGGCCGCGACTCATGTACTCAGATAACGCGACCAACTTCCGCGGGGCTGACCAGGAGCTCCGCGCCGCCTACGCCGAGTGGCTGCCCGACCTGAACGACGAAGGGCTGCATCATCGAATGGAATGGCGGTTTATACCTCCTGGCGCGCCCAATCAAGGCGGCGCATGGGAAAGGATGGTACGCTCCGTCAAGGCGGCCCTCAAAGTCACCCTACGAGAGAAAGCACCCGCTGAAGAAGTCCTCAGCACGCTCCTCGCTGAAGCAGAATTCTCCATAAACGCACGACCCTTGACCCATGTCAGCGTGGACCCGAACGATCACGAGGCCTTGACCCCCAACCACTTCCTGTTGGGGTCTTCTAATGGCCTACCTATGACAGGGCCGTGCAAGGAGGACGACCGACGAGCATGGCGAGCTAGCCAAGCGCTCGCCGACCACTTCTGGCGGCGCTGGCTACGGGAGTATCTGCCCACATTGGTACCCCGCGGCGAACCGAAGAACAAAGCAAGGCCGCTACAAATTGGCGACGTGATCCTGGTGGTCGACAACACGCTGCCCCGGAACACCTGGCCGATGGGGATCGTGGAGCGCACGCACCCTGCGGCTGACGGCAGCGTCCGAGTAGTCGAAGTACGGACCAGAACCGGAATCTTCCGACGCCCGGTGAGCAAACTCGTCGTCCTGGAGAAAAAAGAAAAGGCTTCGCGAGCTACGCCGGGAGGAGAAATGTTACGGACGCCGAACTCACCGTAGAATTACGTAGTATAAACCTGTGTACAATAGCATTATCTTGTAGAAACATACTCGTACCCTAGAATAAGAAAATCTTTGTAATTAGTCACGGGGTTTGGCCTCCGACGGGCTGGACAAGTCGAAACCTGTTGGAGATCAGGCATGAACCAAAGTGGCCGCATTAGTGGGTCGCCAGGAATAATAATAAACTTTGTAGTAGGGCACCCACTACTTGTGCCCATGTACCGGACTATAATAGGAGGCCAAAATCCCTTGTAAAATCAACCCGTCCGATCACCATGTCTGGCCAAAAAATCCCTTGGGATAAAAAGGCCAAATACCTAGGGGTCACTCTCGACAGTAGATTAAAATTCACCGACCACATAAGGGACGTTCGCAACCGTGCCTGCTTTGCGCTCGGTCGCCTCCACCCCCTACTCAATACACGTAGTAAACTAGCCCTTAAGGCAAAAGTCCGCATCTACACTACGTGTATACGCCCCATTATGACGTATGCTAGCGCCGTGTTCGCACACGCTAAGCCGTCACTTCTAAATAGACTACAAGTCCTCCAAAACCGATTCATGCGCCGTGCCACAGGTAGCCCCTGGTACCTACGCAATGAACAATTACATTCCGATCTAAATCTGCCGACCATCAAGCAGTTTATTAAAAAAACGAGTACCAAATTCTTCGATTCTGCTACCACACACACTAACCCTCTAGTGAGAGCAGCTACCCAGTACACACCGTCACGCATATCCCGCATACGCCGCCCAAAACACGCACTACTAGACAAAGACGACGACATAACTCTGTTTCAACAGAGCCAAATGTCCGCTCGCAAAACAGCCAACACTATAACACAAAACAGACTAACTACATTCCGTACCCGCCGGCGAGTACCCCCGCGAACTAGAGTAGCTAGACAACCCCCCCGACCCTTGACCCCGCCCGCCCGTGTGGAGCCTGTAATATTAAACAATGTCCCTAATAATAATAATCACTCAGATCCGAGTCTCACGACCGCTAGTTCAGTGACCAGTAGCGCGCTAAGCCCAGGTTCGAGCCCCACTATGGGGCGCCCTTAGTGACGCTACTTAAATTAAATTTAGTTAGTTAACCTCTATTTTCAAGGCGAGAGGCCCTTCTGGCCCCGCCGACGCTAGGTTACGCAGAATAGGTTCCTCGGAGCCAACTGCAATAGGTCCGCATCAAAAAAAAAAAAAAAAAACTTGTAAAATCAGTTCGCTTCAAGAGTTCGCTTCAACAGTTCAACCACAGTACTACAAGAATAAACCAGAACAAGTGACCAAGTCTTTCATTGAAGAACAACCATACAGTCCACACCTTACAGTTTGGGAGCTGTGATGAAAATGTGTGACACAGGCCTATCACAGAGGCCGTGCTCGCCCCGCTGCTGGTTTACAAACACTAACCAAATCTATACATCTCACTTAACGACTGTTAGTCGCACTCACCACGCCTGCTATCAGAGCCCATTACAAATTTAATCTAACGCGTCGCCGCTTTACAACGATCCTTAATCACGTCCACGAATGTTTATTCAGATGCAGGCCATCTAAAGAGCTCCACAATTTACTGGAAATTAAGAGGACGCATCCGCTGAGGATGTTACAATAACATTGTGCCACCGAAAATACAACCACTAAGTGACAGAAATAAAAACAGTAGTGGCACCGCCGTATTGGGATTGTGGGTAAAAATATTAGGCGTTATTTTGGGATGGATGGTTAAAATTATAAGGATTGTTACTACAGGCCCTGCAGTCTCGACATAGTTAGCAATCGTTTTCGGTTGCTGAGTCCTAACAATCCAGATGTAAATGTTGATGTAAATGTTTGGTAGTCTCGACGCTCAAATTTATCGGTTGTTACCTACCGGTACCTACCTAAAATACCAGTAACAACTGATAAATTTAAGTGTGGAGACCACCAAATATCGTTAAATCTGGATTGTTAGGACTTAGCAACCGAAAACGATTGCTAACAATGTCGAGACTGCAGGGCCAGGAGTGTTTTATTGTTCCATCGGTAACTTTTTTTTTTCCTTATAAAGTTTAACAGGTTCGAGATACTTTATTCACAATACAATCTAGCCTATTCGGCAATAGGTCATTTGAATATCACTTAAATGACTAAAATTATAACTTTTTTTATACTACTATATACTATATTAATTAAATAACTATAATATTAAGAAATCTTTCTTATTCACCACTTAATTTACGTGTTCTTTAGTCAGCACTTGCACTGCAGTTTACGTTCGCTCACACTGCACTAAACTAACTCAAAAGGTTTTACCCTTTTTAGTCTTCGCAATAATCCACCGAGTTTTGAATTAATCTTTATGGTGGTAATTCCACATGTGGGTAGAAGTTTAAAGTGGATATAAAGAACTGGATCAAGAAGAAAGTTAACTGGTAAAGAACAGAACAATTTTAACACACACACGCATAATCAGGCTATAATGTTCCCACTGGACACAGGCCTCCTCCCAGAGAGAGAGTGGGCTTGTAATCCACCACGCGGTCCCAGTGCGAGTTGGAACAATGTGAGCCTAAACACACAATGATGCGGTTTATTCTGTTACAAAAAAAGGACCTGCATTCGTTATGCCCACAGTATTAAAGTCCAACCAATTCAGCTTAATCAGTAAAGCCACAGCGTAAATACTGTTGTAAATGGCAAAAATGCAATTTTATGTTCACAATTTCTATCCATAAAAGCAATTTGCAATTAAAAACACCTTTTTATTCAGCTAGTTAATTTTAACGGCCGCCGAACAAACTGCATAAAAATAAAAATAAATCCGATGAACAAAATCTCTGCATTTCAGTAAGGGTTGCGCGATAAAAAATACGCTGACCAACGAAAGAAGCAGGGTCGTCCATTTGCAACTGAACGACATCTTTTCATTAAAATAAAAATTGCTAATGACTCCATCTCCATATTTTAGCATAAAAACGTCAGCGCTTTGTACCATTTCGCCTTGGTTATAAAAAAAAAGTATAATTACAAGATACATCTGCATATCTTTTGACGCCTCCGCGTTATTCCTCGACACATGGATGGAGATGTTAAATGTTCTGTTTTAATATTTTTTGCTCTTGAAGTGCAGATGACTTTATTACTGAGGATGGTACGACAAGGAATGTTCTTTTTTTTTCTTTGTATGATATACGAGATTTATCCGGCTTGTTGTGTTGGTATGAATGAAATAATTTTGTGTATTTATAGTCTATAATGATTGTTTAGTGGAGGCAAATTATCATTGCAAAAATTTTTTCTAATGGAGAAGGACAAAAAGTAATTACCAATAGGTACTTAAAGTTACATGCTTTAACGTGAAGTAGGCTCAATGTTTGCACGTAGGAGAGCGTGACCTCTACGGTTACAACCTACTTTTGTAATTCATTATATCTGATAATCAATCTTTTTAATCAGAATTTTTCAAATTTTGACGTAGACTTGCAAAACATTTGACGGAAATAGAAAAAAAATCAATTGCGGAAAAATAGAAACCAAGACAAGACGATTTTCATATTTTTTCAGTTTTTTCTCTATTAATGGAGTCCTAGTACGGATTCTAATTCCTTATCAAATTACTGCAAATATTTTACAGTCAACCAAGTCGCCACACAATTTGTGCACGACATTCTTTGGATCTGGTGTAGAAACAGTTAAAAGGATTGCTTCTGGCTCTTTTTCGGGTACCGGACTTTTTACCAGGCTTGCGGTTCTAATATGTCGGTTTTGCCAGCCGCAAAGAATCCCTGAAGTTTGAGACCAGCATGCCTTTTATGATCCACGACACATGATCGTCGTATCACCAGCGATTCCGTCGAGGTCTGCTGTACTTCAAGGCCACGGTTCGTCAGGGTCCAGGAAACTGTCACCTTTATCTATTGTTCCATGCTTCGAGCCCGTGGTTCGCCAGGGTCCAGGAAACTACCACAGAATTGAGTGTTTATTTGTGAAACATAGGTATTTACATAAATATCTTAGGTTATTATACCACCTTTACCTATTGTAGCGGTATCTACATCGCCACATGCGAACTACTCATCACACTGACGTCACGCAAAATCCTGCATCGCGCAAGCAGAGTTCACCGCGTAACTAGCATTATATACAACGTCCCGACATCAATCGTTGGGCAGTTGCCCACCAGACACGACACCCGTCTGGTCGGAGGATCCTCCCTTTACTATGGGTACGAGTGAACTCTACACCCTGTTCCCCATACCTCTATACTATTATTATCATGACCTAACACTTACGAGTTTAATACCTTAATGCTAGTCAATCTTTAACTATGACTGTTTTTATCGGGATAACTTAGGTAATCTTTATGAGATAATATTCATTTTAAAGCCTGCGTAATTTTGTGGTAACGAGCCTGAAAACCGATTGCAATAGATTCCATAATTCGTAAACCAGCGTAACAAAGATTTTTTTTGTGTTCTCTTTACATTTTGGCCAATTTACCTGTTCCGCAACTGTGTTTTTTATGACATTAAATTTTAACATTTTATACTTAATCTTGTGGGTCATTGCCTTTTTCAGTTAGAATATTTATTTGTTTTCAAATAACTATATAAACTAACCAAACAAAAATATAAAATATAATAACCTAAACTAACTAAAACTATTAACAAATTAAAATATGGCGTCGAAAAATTCCTCTGCATCGCTGTCGACTGGTAAAGTACCCAAGAGACTGGCGGCATTGCCACGTTGTATGGCAATGCTAAGCCTCTGGCCAAGGTAAAGGCCAGCCCTTGGATCCCGGGAAGTGTCAACAAGCCGTTTGGAGATTTCGTTGAACAAACCGTGAGCACTCGGACCCCACGGCCCGAGGGTTTCAACCCCAAACGGCTCGAAAATATAATATATCGACTTAATCTTTGATGTCATTTTTAATAATAATACAAACTCACACTCAAAGCATTTATTTGAATTAAACCATTTACAGGCACTTCATGTGGTCGGTCAGTCAGAAATATGAAGCTAGTTGCCCATTCCAAAGCGTAGTAGGTACCTATGGAGAAGAACGGGCAAGAAACTTCATGGACACTCTTAAATTGTTACATAAATATTAGTTACATCATTAATGTTGAATATAGGTATAATTATATGTGAGAACGATGTAAATAAGACGTACTCGTTGAGTGTCCAGAGTACATTATACCTACCTATTTAAGCGGTGAATTTCCTTTTTTATTTCGCTACAGTAGGTATCAGAGGGGCAATTCCCGTATTTTTAAGACCGTTCGCATTCTAATCTCAGTCTCAATCTGTCAAAATTACAATCAATTTACATACATTTTTGACAGGTTTTTGACATTGATTGTCGCTGAGATGAGATTGCGACTTGAATTTGAACGTTTTTTAAGTACGAGAATTGGCCTACTGGTATCTTACTACTTACTTACATCATAGCGTTTATTTGGTGCATGTTGGCTGTACGTCAAATGAGACGCTTTGAAATGTTGCCATAAAGCGTAAAACGTTTATTGAGGATGATATTCTCGTAGAATGTATGTCTATTTCCTTTTACATTTCTGTTAAGTATATTCTATAACATTATTTGATTATATTATTTTTATTTAAGTGCAACATTCGTAAGTACACTGTACTGGTACAGCGTCCTAACTATTGTTTGCCTCATCGGACGACGTCACTTCGTTAGCGCCGGCTGTCGCTGAAAACCAGCGCTTGGGCTCTGTCTTGCATAGGATCGCAGCATAATGCTGAGCGATAGCCGTTTTGCGTGGATGTGACGCATGTTTCCCCCAACCTTTTCTTATTTTTTGTGTTTGTGTTATTTTTTGCGTCATGTTTACCGCAAATAAACGCATTTTCTTTCTTTTTCTTTACTACCTAAAAGAGAGTTTTTAGAAAAACTGTTTTGGAAATCCGGTTCAAAAGCCGAAGTTTCCGAGAAAATCAGTGAAGTTAACTCAATTATGTAAAGAGAACAAAATACGTCTTATTCACAAGATATAATAGGAATAACATAAAGAAACACAAGGTGATTTCGTTCCAAAAACAGACTGTTTACCCCTCAATTAATAACGTCGAACAATCAACATCGCAAAAACAAGAAATCAAAAGGAAGTTTACGCATCAATTTATATAAAATACAAGGAGGTATCTCGATCGTTAATTTGTTTACACTTTGCATATTCCCTCCGTGCCACTGTTTACATTTCACATCTAAGTATCCTCGTAAAACGTAATAAAGTTCGCCTTCCGATGATTATGGGCCTTTGAAAATAAACTTGGAAGTCGATTCACAAACACTGTCTTTTATTTTTGTTTAGTTTACTTTCTTTATTTCTTGAGTTATGGATATTTTCGTTATTCTTTCTCTCGAGTACAGCGGAACTTGCCCTCGTCCCCTTTTATTGATACATTAAAAATTATTTTTTCATGTTATTCGGTCATAAAAATGACTTTGGTGTCTTGTTTTGCTTATGGCGTTATCTTCGTGTTCTGTGCATGTATTTTGCATTGGATTCTTACTTATATATTAACGTCGAAAGAGGACAAGAATTTAAAAATAGAATTGATCGTAAAATTTGTATTTATTGGTTAAATACTAAAATCCTCTAGTAGATATGGCGCGAATTGAAAGTCATTTTCATACCTGGCAAAACCGACTATGCACAGCCCAAGGCTTATAGGCCTTATAAGACTCACATCCTTTCTACTGAAAACTCTCTCGAGGGTTTGTCTCTTTGATAGTCCTATCCGAGAAGGACCTCATCGGTAAAACCACTTCACAAACAACAGCATGCGTTCTCCACAGGCAGATCAACAGAATCCGCGCTACACAGCGTGGTATCCAAAATTGAATGCAGTGGACTACAAATGCTCAGCACTGGCCGCCTTCATTGACACTGAGGGCGCCATTCACAATGCCATGCTCTGCTGAGCATGGTATTGTCATTAACATGGCATGGCATGGTCATTTGTATTGGCATTAACATGGCCTTCAACAGACATAGCATAGACTCGATCTTAAGCGGCTGGATCACAGTGAACGGCACTAGAAGGGCTATTGCATACGGTGGAAGTCTGCCCGGCTTGGGCTGAGCACCGCCGTGTCCTCGTGCAGGCGATTAGCAGTGGTGATCTCTCGCGTCCAGCCCTGGTCCAGGCCATGGTACGGAGTGAGAGGACTTCGGAAACCATCACCTCCTTCTACGAAGCAGTAATGCTCGCGAAGGAGGAGGCGGAACGCGTGAGGGAGAGACTAAATTTGCGCCCTCAGGCCCCTAACCGCCGCAGGAGACGCCCTGGGCGTCGGGAATCCCAAGCCGATTCCCGGCCATCATTGGCGCCTGCTTGCGGACGGCGAGCAATGGACAGCTCGCCGTCCGATAAAGACCAGACCCGGGTCGACAGCGCCTTGTGTTCCACGCGCACCTCAAAGAGATGTCAGCAACAATGACGGGGTCCGCTAGGGCCGATGCCTGCTGGGGTTGCGGGAAAGTCCGAAAGGGTTACCGTGGCCCTTGGCATAGGCAACTGAAGGAACACGGTTGGGTGGGTTTTAGTCAGTAAGAGTCTGACATGCATGCCCTCCCGTTCCGCCCAGAGTGGGAAAAGTTATTTGATGATTTCCAACTAAAAAAAAGGGCCATTGCGGCGAAGGGCTGCCCGCAAGGGGGCGTCCTCAATGGCAGAGGCTATTTCAGTGCAGGCTACGCCGATGACATTACCGTAATAATAAATGGCACCCACGAAAATACCCTAAGCAACCTCATGTACCAAGCCTTGAAAATAGTAGAGGACTGGTGCAATTAGCATCAACTGTCAGTGTACCCTACAAAAACTGAGATAATTCTCTTCGCAAAAAAGATACAACTGACGACACCAAAACTACCACGATTCCTTGGAACTTAGAAATGCCTAAGCCAATCAACCGAAACCAAATACCTGGGCATATTTTTGGACAAACAGCTGAATTGGGCAAAACATACCAACTACATCACTACAAAAGCCAGCATATTCCTGTGGCAGTGCAAGTCACTTACTGGCTATACACAATTATAACATACGGTTCACTAGTCTGGTGGCCCAGGACAACCTGAGCACAGCCCAAAGAGATCTCTAAAAACAGCGGCGGTTCGCTTGTGTAGCAATCACTAACTATATGAGAACTAAACCCTCTGCTGCCCTACAGGCAATGCTTGAACTGCCACCTCTACACCTTATCGTGCGGGAGGAGGCAGCCCTGGCCGCCTTTAGGCTCTATATATAACCCTAAGCAAAGACTCTAGAGTTAAGCACATACGCATAAAGGATGATGAGATCAAACGACCACCAATGATGGCATCACAACATAATACTCACAGAAAAACGGTGTGACTACGCAGGCCCGAAAGAGTTGAGAGTTTACACCGACGGATGAAAGACCGCTATCGCAAGTCCAGCTATGCCATCCTTAAAGTCAAAGTCAAAGCATTTATTTCAAATAGGCACATAAAAGGCACTTTTGAACGTCAACATTTACATAAAGAATTTTTAAATAGAATTGATTCTAGTCGCCCCTTCCAAAAGGTAGTTTCGTATGGAGAAGAATGGGCAAGAAACTCCATCGTTACTCTTTTAAAATGTGTTACAATACTTTGTATACATTAATTATATAATTATATGTGAAGACGATGCACCTATAATAAAAATTACCCTACCAAAATAGGTAAAAAGAATTTAATAAACGTAGCAATGATAAATAAGTTAATTAAATGATAGATACATGGTGTTCACATATTTACAAACATTGTAAAAGTATACGATTTCCCAAATTATGTAAACAAATTAATATGTCAGTGTGTGAGTTAAAGTAGTCACAGAATGTAAACCAATGTCATAAAAATAACAAACCATACAATTAAAGTAGCAACAAGTTTTAATTTTGTCAAGACCCTAGATTGTCCTATGGAGCTGGACCAGCATGTTTCCAAGCATTCTTATCTTGGATATAATCCTCTAATTTGTAATATATTATGCTTGTTTACACAGTGAACTTTTTATATGAGTTTTAAATTTTCTTTCATTTAATTGCAATATATTACAAGGTATTTTGTTGTAGCATTTAACACAGTACCCCATAAAAGATGTATGTACTTTAGCTAATCTGAAAAATGGTTGATCAATTTTATCTTTATTTCTTGTATTAAAATTATGTCTATCACTTATTTTATTAAAAATTAGATGGCAGGCTACCCAGACGTTTATTACGGATGGACAGGAACGACCAGAGCCTAGTGCCGGGAACCATCACGGGACACTGCCTTACTAAACAAACACTTCCACACAATAGGCATAACAGACAGTCCTCTATGAAGGGTTTGCATGGAGGCTGAGGAAACCGTTGCGTCTGTGCTCTTTGAATGCACAAGCGTCTCCCAGATTAGGACAGAAACCCTCGGGGCACCCAGATCTTACACAGATGTTCTCAACAGACTAGGAGATCTAATCAACTTCTGGAGGGAGGTGGGCTGGTTAGAATAACCACCGACGGCCGCCATAGCCCACGCACAATGGTCCACCTGAAGGACTAAGTGCGGAAACTAGACCCTCTAACATAGAACATAGTCTAAAGGCGCGTTTAGACAGTGAGATTTTCTTAACAGTCGAGAAACTCTCCTCGTGTTAATAGCTCTACAACTAGTTTTACCTAAGTAGTTTAAACAAAGTTATTGCGACGCTTTGTAGTTTTGAATAAATCATAACTAATATAGATATGATGCACAACATTGTTCTTTGTATCATGTTGAGTTTAGCGTAAGATTTGTGGGGGAACGTCTTTATAGATTGTGTGTAGCTTTCCCGATTGCTTACTTTTTTCTTGCAAAGAAGTGTAAAGTTTAATATAAGTTTAAAAAAGTATCCCACATAATTTGAACTTTGTTCAAACTCAAAGCATTTATTTCAAATAAACCAATTACAGGCACTTTTGAATTGTCAAGGGGTCGGTCAGTCAGAAAGATGAAGCTAGTTGCCCATTCCAAAGCGTAGTAGGTACCTATGGAGAAGAACGGGCAAGAAACTCCATGGACACTCTTTTAAATCAAAATATTGTTACAAAAAAGTGGTTACATCATTCATGTTGTAATTATACATGTGAGAACGATGTAGAAACACGTGCACATTAAAAGCGTCCGTAATAAAAAGATAAAAACAATTATGGAATTAAAATAAGCCGTGGCAGCTAAGAAATGACCAGTGCCTACTGACGGCGCCCGTTCACGAACATGACGTATGGATCAGCACCATTCAGCTCAACCATTTTGAAGGGAACTCAATGATCCAATACTAAAACGTATGTTCTTAATAAAACGATAAACTCACATTAAATATATCGTCTACATAAATCAAACTTTTAATCGGACAACGGAAAATTCTTGAAGCCGGTAAGGTAGGCAGGCATACTTCACCCGGTACATTTTACATCGGATACATGCGAAGCTATAAATATTCACTCGGCTCCTGTTTGTTTCCACCTCTTAGGCCTCATAAAATTAATGCCTTTATATTAATATTTATTAATATATGAATGTCTCGTACATTGTAGGGAAGCCGGCATGATAAAATGGTAAGTAAAGTTTATGGTGCAATAACAACGGTATTATGCTGTTGCCTATGAATTTCCATTGGATATGCTTACAGTCAATATGCTGTCTCATTTCTATTGGTTAGGAAGGAAAGAGAGGAATATAACAGGAGCAGAGGTTACACTTAGTTATTATGAGTTTATGATAGGTATTACATGCTGGACGATTAATAGGAGTAATCGAATGCCTAATTAATGTGAAGCCTATATTGAAGGTTATACGACAGAGGTGTAATTAAATTCCATACTGGTAGTATTAACTGTAGAGTTTACTATCTTAGCACATAAGGCCTAATTACTTAATAAAACATTATATTTAATGTTGTGTGTCTGTAATAAATCAACACCGATTTTGCAATTCGTTTGGCAGACATATTTTAAGACTGCAGTCTATACAAGGCGTAACAGAATAAACGCAAGTCCTGAAAGTAGTTTGCTAATAATTGACTACTGAATCCATTTCAGTGACTATTGATATAGGTATAAAAAAATGGAATGCTGACCGCCGAGTGAGCCAAAGAAAATGTAATCTTGTTTCAAGGCAATAAGACTCAATTTTAAATGCATAAAGTAATGCTAGGGTCAACACGATTTTCTTAATAATAATAGTTAGCTTAAAAAAAATTGTTTTGGTCATTGTTTATTGCTTTTAACTCAATACTCTAATTGGGGTGTATGATGAGATCTTGCGTTAATTATGTTACACGTTTTATAGGGTACGCAAATTAATTGACTTGACATTATCCATATTAGGTCACAGTCACTGTAACAATATTTGCACGTGTAAAATTAATTATTATTAAATATGTCGCGGTCTAACTTATGGATTAAAAATGATGTGTCATTGTAAACAACAAAATAATTTTAAAAAAAAAACAAGAGAAGAACCCATACAATAAAAATTACTCAACCAAAAAGCTTTTAACCTAGATCAGCATGTAAATGTATTTCAATTCTAAATTCAAACATCAACTTTACACTATTTAATTCTACGGATAAAATGTCAAAGCGTTTCACACAAAATTCGGTTACCAGATACGGTATAAAACAAAGTGACATTAATCGAAACAAATGAAAAGCTTCCATTTTAATTAAAGAAGCAGGTAACCCAAACCTTTACGGAAGATTAAAGAACAAGTAACACAAACATGAAAGACTGAACCACGAAATTAGAATTTCACGAATCAAAAACGAATTTGTAATATGATAGATCATCGTTATTCGTAGAAGTTTCGAAATTACACCCCCATAACAGATTGGAACATGACAAAGGAATCACACCTTTACTGTGAGAGAAATACGGTGGTGTGAAACACAGGGTCTGAACTGTCGTTTTCTGTCCATCCGGCCGGAAGATTACTCTTTTGATATGATTAAAAGGGTGAAGACTGTTTTATGTGGCAATTAAAGAGTTTTGTTGCTCCCTAGTTTCTATTTCTTCATCTATGACCTGGTAACGAATGGATATATACAACGTGACATCTTATTTGTTGGAACCGTGAAGGCCATTAATTTATATTCGTACACAGAAGACATTATTTTATAGAGTTATAGTTTTTATAATTGAGGAAATATGAAGTTCCAGATACAGATGTTTGTAGCTAAGTGTGAATAGAGGTGACGCTTACATTGAAAACTTTGTAAAATAAAAATTTGCCTATCGGAAAAGCTAGTAAATATGAAAGAAATAATTGATTTACGAGCGCAACCGAAGCGAAGTTACACCAACTCCACCGTTTCATATGTAAGCAAACTTAAATTATACAATATATTATATAGGTGTTAGTCAATATTCGTTTTTTACACTCCAGAGGACGGTTAAAAGCACAAACAACCGAACTTTTCACTTACAGTCAACGTTTGTTTGTTGGTCCAATCCGTTCAGTTTGCGGGAAAACGTAAAATTTCGTACATTTAAAATATATTGACGTATGCATTGAGCACCAAAGTTGGTACCGTATACAGTCATTCGGGAAGAGTTTTTGTTTTGATGGAAAGTGCTACAGTTGGGCCAAAACAATACGATGTCTGAGTAAGATACGTTTGTATCAGGTGATTTTATAGCAAGTTGGTGATAAAAGTCAAAGAAAGGATTAGATTACTATAGGGAATATAGGCGATGAATTTGGAAGTTTATGGACGATAGCCTTGCTTTTAACAATCGCAGTTTGGATTACATTACAACATTACTAGAGCTGTTTGAAGTCTGCTAAAGGGGAAGATAGAGAAGTTCATACGAAAGTGCAATTAAATAATGAGTAGCCTTTCCTGAATTCATTCATCCAAGTGATGTTATATCCGCGTTTAAGTTTTGTTCAATTGCGAAACGAGATAAAACAAGCATTCATTGATCAGTAATCATTTCCTCTAGTCATTTCAAATAGGATGAAAGCATTCCATCTTTTTAACTAATAAAAGGATCATTTCATTGTTAAAACATAAAAATAAAACATTAGGCCAGCCTGAATCGTGAATCGTACCTATACCCTGTTTTGTCTGCAGCAGTATTTTGTTTTCGCGACAGCCGGAAACGGATATAGAGGGAGACAGAATAATAGCCGTCGGAAATGGTCAGACATGGTGGAATCTTACTTTTTTTTCTCATACGCTGGACATTGCTAACTCAATACAAGGGGGTTGCATTTAAAGGAATTCATGCCTTAAATTATTCGTGATAAAGTTTAGATTGTAGCGTCAGAAATAGTGTCTTGAAATTAAAGAAAACTGGTGTTTTTAGTGAAGCATATCGTAATGCATACACATCGGTAGGGGATGTGAGATAGCATCGTTAATTTGTATGGTTTTATTTCACGATGTTGGATTTAATTGTCTTTGTCTTGAAAACCGATAAAGGGGTAAATTAATTTGATAGGTATCATTAATACTAGTCCTAGTAGTCGTGCCTTGATTTATATTTTTTGTGGATATGCTTATTGGGGCTTGTGACTTAGTAATAACTGTCGCACGGGTCGATCGATCAGGTTAAGCTACGCTTGCCGCGGTTGGTCCGTGGATGGGTGACCATCTTTACATACCAAAACCCCTCCGAGCCTCGGAAAGCACGTTAAGCCGCTGGTCCCGACTGTCATTCGTAGATCTTTGACCGTCGTTGCGCGTCGTCAGAAGCCCGAAAGTCTGACAACCAGTCTTACCAAGATAGAAACCCCCAGTCTTAACAAGAGAGAAGCCGACCCCAACCATAGTTGGAAAACGGCTAGACAGATGATGATGCTCTTCAATTAAGAATGAGGTCTTTTGTTACACATATCTGCTTCGAGTCTTAGAGTCCAGTTAAATATTTAAAATTAAATGTATTCAAATATTTTATACGCATGGACATTTAAAATATTTGGACAGTGCCTCTTGAAAACATTGAAAGATGAAAGAAATTATAATAATCCCGATTTTTTAACTAGGTATATATCTTTCATCATTATTATCCAAATAAAACTGATAAAAATAGTTTCCTTTTAATAAACAAAAACTATTTCCAACCACAGACTTTCAAGAAACGAAGAGGTATTCAATAGAAATGTAAATAAAGCTTGTCTTCAAAAAGTTCGGCTACTTGGCAGGAGTGTCACATCTACAGGGGGATAAAATAATATTATTACAACGACACGGAGTGAGAAAGTCCATTTGTCTGATTAGAAAACTGTTCTTTGATATTAAAAATAACAATCAGGCGGTGGTGGAAAAAGTTTCTTTACTTTTCATTTTGATGAATTTATTTAAGGTGTGAATTAGTTTGATGCACGTTGTCCCTCTCACAGAGAGGAGGCCTGCGTCTCAGCAGTGGGAACATTATAAAAAAAAAAAAAAAAAAAAAAAAAAAAATTCATTTATTTCAGGTCATTGACCCATATTAAATACAAAACATACAATTTAAATACAAAACTCCGGTCACATTTTACTGCCAACTGAAGAAATAAAATAATGACACCATTAAACATTACATGTCAGATCAGATCAATTAATGTCAGATATAAATAAAAATTAAATAAAACAATGAATTAAATTAACAAAATAGGCAATTATTACAATTTTTATAGGCTGACTATGTAGCACGTTTTAATAAAATAACATCAGGCAAGTAGTTGTTTTTGACTCTGTGAATAAAAGTTTGATTCTTAAAAATCTACGTATTATAACTATAGGTGGGTACTTAATATTGAATAGCTGATGACCAGTGATCGTAGTAGGTAGAGCAATTTTGGTTCAATGACCGCAAACGTTGTTATTAATATGAACATTCCCAGGGATTCTTAATGTAATGAATAAATAGATTTTTTATTTACAAGGATAAATAAAAGCTTGTCTTATGTACTTAAGTTACAAAACTGTTACAGAAAATAAAAAAAATATATTATTTAAAAATTGAGTTTTTAATTTCATTAATAATCGGAAACATGTCCGCCTTATACTTACCCGTTGGAGGGGTGGAGGGATATGTGTTCGTTCATAATTACATAAGACGTGATTAGCTTTTTACAAAGTAATTTCTAACTTGTTTAATAATATTATATATATTTCAAATCCTCAAATCCCGGGATTCCGGGAGTGTCCATATTAAGACAACGTATCGCAAGAACAAAAAAATTGCTCTATCTACTCCGATCCCTACTGATGACAGAATGGGTGCAAAATAGGTAGCTGTTACAACTTGTTACCTTTTGTATTTTTATTTAAGATGGGTGTGCTCTTGACTCTAGTCTAGGTCAGTCGTGACAGACACCGATCGACGATGGAGTGAGCTTACCCAGAAGACGCCACAGACGCAAGTAGAGAGTTCCACACTTTTGGTGTGCGCATTACTAAAGACGGAAACGCTTAGTGCGAATTGCATAACAACATAACACAGAATTAAGTATAGGCAATATTAACGTTACCCACTTGAGTGCCACCCATACCTAGTCGGGCAGTACGCTTATAGCGATAGAAATAAGTACTTTATTATATTTGCCAAACTCGTAAAATGAAATGAAGAATATTTTCGAAAAGGGTTGAATCCCTATAAAACCTAATCCACTGTTTAATCGTTCGAGCCTGCGGTAGTTAACGCCTCCATATTCATATTAAATTCCTCGTCAGATATTTGTAACAAGGATTGTTAGCCTATAACCGCACGAGAAAATTAGGGTACCGCAAACAACGTCTTAATAACGGCTGAACTTAAACAATTTACAAAGTAAATATTCAAACAAACTTAATTAGTATATCCTCGGTTTAACGGACGTGAAATATGTTGTGTAACTATAGGGAATATATTGATTGGCCATTAAAATAATGGGCACATGCTTGAACGATACGCTTCGTCGCTGGAAGGCCGAAGGGGCATTCTACATCAAACATGTTACAACCAGCCTACATGTACCCGCCCCTCCGCTTTCTCTGTTCAAATTTTACGATCACTGAAGGGTTCACCTGTAGAATATAAGAGGTCAGTTTATAGTGGGCATGTAACTATTTGTTTAAGATCGCCGCTGCCGGGCCTGTATCGAAAATAACGTGAAAAACGATCAAAAAGCGAAAACGAGTAATATCCGGAGTTGTATTGTTCTCATATCGGGTCCGTGGAGTTAATCGAAATTAAGTGATCCATTACAAGATACCGGTCAATTTTGAGTTAAACAAACGACTGTATTATTTATGGAATCGATTTTTATGCGTCGTTAAACTTAAACCTTTGTGTTTTCTTTGTTATTAATAAGAGAATAATTTCTTTTTTGACTGAGTTTTACGTTTACTTTTCATGTCTGGATTCCAGCGAGGCCATGATTCGGTCATTTAAAAAAAAAATTGTTTCATTGAAACTCCTTTCGTCTGTGCGTTCTCTTGCTTATTGCTAAGCGTTTGTTTCCAAACGCTCTAATTTTCATCTACATATAGGATAATTAGATATCTTAAAATCTAGCTTAAGAATATAATTGAAAATCGTATTTTAAAATTACTATTTCGGTTAAGCTATAAAAGAAATAAACTTCTCCATCCAAAGACTTTGTTTCACAAATACCCTGCCAAGTTGAATGCCTACAAAGTTTCTATCTCATAAAGAAACTTTTCATTTAGTCGTAATTCGACTTGGCTTAATGATTCACTCTCCGTGAAATATATATATCCACCTGTGGCATACAAATCATAGTATGTATGAAGATGTTATTTTCTACAAGTTACTGCTTGATAAATGAGACACAGCAATGCAAATCATGAGAGCTATGATTTAATATACAACTGTTAATTTTCTGAACGGGTGTGGCATCGTCAGGAAATCATTTTCCGTGTCCACTGCTGTTTGATTTATTTCATAGTAGGTACGTGTTTATCTTTTGCTCACTGACACAGATTCTTATAACTGTTCTAATTCATTCTTGTGTCCTCGCGATACGTTTTCAGGATTGCCTGTGTCCTTATTAATCATTCTGTTTTATTTTGTTCTACCGTCTAACATTGTAGACGTGTCTGCCAATTTATCATTGAAGTTTTTGCAAAAAAGACTTTCGCATTTGTTGTTATCATGTTTTCAGCAAGTTTATGTCAGAGGCAGTATAAAAAAAAAAACTGTGAACCATACCGAATTTATTCACCAGAATCAAAACAATATATTTTAACTTTTTTATTCCTTGCTCCACTACAACTCCCATTAGGGTAGTTTCATTGAAAAACACAACTCTTTATGCCGTGATTTACTGTTTAATGGTTGTTTGAATACCGCTTACATTTACGAGCTAGCCCTCTAGCCCTCACCACTTTTAAATCTCACTTTGAAGTCACCCAGAATTAGATGGGGCGAATTTCTTATTTAATCTTTGATTTATAGTTGACACATTTTGAAGTACAACCCGTATGCTCGCACTTAATCTTGATTTAGCCGACTTGAACCGCTTGTCGGTACCCAAGATACGGTTTACGAATAATTTACGATTACCTTATGAGGCCTATCATGTGGAATTTGTTGTGGCATGATCGAAATATTGGATGACTCTAACGTTCTTAATGATTTTAAATTCAAAAAAAGAATCATCAAAATTAATTCATAATTGGCGGAATGATCGCGTAACAAACATACAAAAAAAAACACGCGCTCGAATTGAGAACCTCTTAATAATAATCAATTTAAAAACATACTACACATTACACACTGTTTACATATTTGTAAACATTATTTAATCCTTTTTAACACAACTAACTATTTACACTATATACCTAGTTAGTTGTGTTAAAAAGGATTAAATAATGTTTACAATATTTTAAATTGTTTCATATTTTATTCAGTCTACCATGGAACTCTTTTATATATTTCTAGTTTTTTCTATTTTGAAATTCTTTCAAATCTTTTATCTTTTTTTCTTTTATACCATACTAGCTTATGACCGCGACTTCACCCGTGTTGATGTCGGAAATTATCTCACGGGAACGTGTCTATCGTGTAACGTGGAAATAGTAGCCGTTGTCCTTCTATATATATCCTTTCGATATTTTATCGCAATCCATTCAAAGGATTATTGGTGAAAAGGTATTATCCAGACAGAGTTACTTTTGAATTTATAATAATAACTATGAGTAGGTATGGATTCTATTTCGTGCAGTCTATCATTGAAGTTTGGTTGTTTTAAAACAAGAAGCCATTAATATCGGTACTCGTAGTTACACTTAAAATTTTAACCTTATTTCTCGACTCATTGTTATCGCGTGTGGTAAAATTATAAATTTTTACTTAGTTTTTGAATTATTTTCGATAGCTTCTGTCTGATAATATAAAATATGAAAAGTATGCTCTTAACAGTATTTTAATAACGTCGTCCGTCCTTCATAGTTTCTAAAGTAATATTTGCGGAGATAGTCGGGTAATAAGTTGTACCATCCCTACTTCACACAAAGCTTTTAACATTGACCGAATAGTTGAGTAAATTAATAATCTCCATCAGAATCTCATAATAAGTTCGAACTTGAAAAAATCGGGTTGAAAATTTTAATTAGTCCGAAAATACTTCAATAAAACCACGGGCCGAGGCTGAAACTCATAAATTAAAGGAGCGTTGGGTTTAAAGATTAACTATTAGAGTTTAAGAGTCAAAATTTATAGTTGGTCGTGGTGCAACCCGCTGTGACGTGTTGCTACTGTTTTTATTTATCCGCTAATAAAATTGATTGACATTCTTTCCTTGGACTTAATGATGAGGCTGTTAAATGTGTTTCGATTTAAGTAATAGACGGTAGCGATTTTGAACAGTTCTTGAGATTTGAAATCAGTTAATTTAATTCATAAAATCACACTGCCTTTATCCTTTCGTATCCATTGGCTTATGCCTAGACTGCTTACTTTCAGCATTAGCCTATGTTTATTGAAAGCTGAATAAATTGAATGAGTTATTTGTCAAACCGTCAAATCGTATTTTGTTTGTTAACATTTTTTTAATGGATTATTGTCTGTGCCATTTATTCTATTTAATTAATTACGCATTTTCTTTTAAAAACAGTGAACCCATTTTACACACTGAAACATTCAACATAAATCACTCATTCGAAAGCCATTCTTTCCTTGTTCCTAAAAACGTATTCATTCACCTTCCCTCAAGCTCCTCTCCGCCATCGATCTACCGCTAGTGGCCACGTCAAACAGGCGGTTCCATAAAAACTCTCTAAAATGTGCAAATAAGTGAATACCGGTGTTTTGTGGTGATTAAATACAAATTGACTTGGTGTGGGAAGTCACAAATTAAGAACAAAGCAACCGAGCTGTCGAAGAATTTATCCATGTAAGTACCTTCCCATCGAATTATAATGAAAAACCATAAACATTTTAGGGTTTATTCATAACCGTTGCTTAAAGTTAGGGGACAATGAAACGGCATAAAGGGACGTTAAGCAGACGTTTAGCATTACTTAACTTGACGAAACGTTTGTAAATAAACCCCTTCGTTTGAATAGTTTAGGACAGAATTAAATTCAAAAAGAACTCTTCTAAAAAAATCTTCTTCATCATGACAAGTAGTGGGAGTACTAAACTCTTGTCAAATGTACACACGCAGCAGGTCAAATTACCACAGACTGTAAAATTTTCTCATTCGATTTCGAACTTAACCTTCAATATTTTAAGGTCTAAAATCATTTGGAGACATTTGACAGTTTCGTATAACTTGATGTGCTGGCGACTGTAGGTACTTATCGTCGCATTGATCTTATAACTTAAACCACTTCCTTATATGATACGGTTAGCATTAAAAACCAAGTCAGTTCTACAGGGGCATTTGATGTTTATCAAACATAAAAGTTAAGGGCAGGAAGTGGCTCCCAGCTATAAATCACCACACCTAACCGTTAAGTTTTGACTTAACCTTTGATATACTTAGTTAAGTTTTAACTAGTAAAAATAAAATCATTAATGTCGTATATTTAATTTATTGGGAGGTAGGATATTAATTAGATGCTCGAAAAAAGGAGTAGAAAGTCAAGTTCAGGGAGCCTACTCTCTTAGTGCGAATTCCATAGTTTCGGCCGAAATTACGGGCGTTTGTTACTCCGTATCGCCTACGGACATAAGATTACTTCGAGGCCTGAACTCAGAATGAATGAACGATTTGACAGTTGTCATTGGCCCGTCCGAAAAAGTTAATCAATCGGGACTAGGGTTCATTCCGCCGTATCGAAATACTTTTCGACGGGCCCGTATATTCGTTGACGGACTTAGAGAGTAGGCTGTTTCGGTATTAGCATCGGTGTTATGAACAGTCCCATTAAGTATTTAAGTAGGCACTTATGTACTCGTAGTAAACTGTCAGATAGGTACTACTGAATATCCTACTAACGAATGTAATAAATGTGTCAGTGCACTCAATCACACAAAAATGGCTGAACAGCCGGTCGATTCTGTAACAATCTCGCCGTGATAACTTAGGTGAAGTGAGTCATTCCACCTGACGCTAGGGATTGACTCTATCGACAACTCACTTCGAGCTCACTTCACCTAAGTTATCACGGTGAGATTGTTACAGAATAGTTCGGCAGATCGTTGTGAAATTTGATATATAGGTAGCCTGGGGCCTGGAGAAGGACATAGGCTACTTTTCACTCTGGATCGCAGACGATGTCGCAGGCAACAGCTTGTTTTAAAAAAAAGCATATCGTCTAGTGATTCAATTAGTTGAATAAATATTCAAACCTAGAACATGGCCGGAAATAATCATTGTTCAAATCCATGATTTTACAACAGCAAAAGAAAAAAAGTTAAACCTTAATTGAATAAAAAGTATATTTATCAGAACTTTTGTATTATCATATTCCAGAGTTGAAAGAGAAAAAAAATACAGAACTTCGTTATAAATACGAAAACAAAAGGAATATTTTTTTTTGACGGAGAATTTAATTAAAAACATTACAGTATCCGAGTTTATAATATGCCTACTTAATTAACGTTTTTAACGTAAAAACGGTCGTTTTATAACCTAGCTATGGAATGTGCGGAGGCAAGGCCAACAGAAATTTCATCAACTGAACTTCTACAGTTCAATTCTTTCCTCAAAGACCCCCGTCAATGAGAAGAAAGTCTTCATGAAATATAACATTATGAAAATGGGCGAAGTAAAAGGCGAAATAGAAACTAAACTAAATAAAAGTGAAAGAGGCTTTTTTAGTTATGAAGGTACTTCTCAAAAGCCTACAAAAGAAAAGTCCCAAGACTTAAGAACGTTTATACCTTATGAGTGGCAACGTCGCAATTTAGTGTCATATTTCGTGGTTTTCAATTTTTATCATTTAATCGGAGCTATATTTAAAAAATCTGTTTAATTAACTTTTTAGAATTACGTGAAAGTGTTTAAAAAGTAAGTAACCGTAATGCTTACAGTTATTTTACAATGAAAATAACGCCCTGCAAGTTTCCAATGTATTATTTGCATATAAATAGAACTGTAAACGCAACGATTTCTTACCTTTTACACAGTTTTCACATAATTCTAAAAAGTTAATTAAACAGATTTTTAAAATATAGCTCCGATTAAATTATATAAATTGAAAACCACGAAACATGACACTAAACTGCGACGTTGCCACTCATAAGGTATAAACACTCTTAAGACGATATTACAAAAAAGATTTCACTACTTGAACGTGAACCGCATAATTTTTACGCTCACCAATATGGAATAACCACGGCGATGATAACATAATCTAAATCATAGTATCGTTATAGCAGACTTTTTTCTTCTCTTTTACAACAGGATAGGCTTAATTTAAAAGCAACCACGTATATTGTGGAAGGCGTTACAAATATACAAAGTGGCGCGTACCTTATCATCACATTAAATTATACCACGTATACTAGGTACATGGTATACATAGACGATGTATACAAAATTTGAATGAATTCCATTCACTTAAAAAATCTGCTGTTCCATACATTTTGTCGAGCCACGTGTAACAAATTGTATGGAACAGCAAATTTTTTTTGTGAATGGTATTCATTCAAATTTTGTATAAATCGTCTAAGTATACCATGTAGTATACGTGGTATAATTTAATATAATAAGGTACGCGCCACTTTGTATGACTATGGAAACTATACTATGGAAACACTTTCCCCCCTAGATCAGCTTAAAACAATAAACGTATTTACCAACCCACAAAATGAAGTAGTTAAAAAAACAAACGATTACAGCGTGAATGATTAAGCGGCGTACATTTTCACTTCATTAATAATAACACTTTGGGGCATTTTATTAAACTGAAGGTAATTTATAAATACTTAATATGAGCGCGGTGGTCGTAGATCACGTTAATTGGCGTTTCGACCGACGGTAGGTATGGTTTATATGACACAGAAACGCACTGGATTAAACATTGGCACGCGAATCCGTGACTCGGTTTGCCTACTTTAAGTTTTCAAGTGTGGGTTGTCTTTAATAGGAATGAGAATATGGGTATTGTTGTGGGCGATTACACTGTCCTCCCCACACTGTAATTTGAAAACATTGTAAATGCCAATTATTTTTAAAAGAGTAACCGTGGAGTTTCTTGCCGGCTCTTCTCCGTAGGAAACGGCCAATTGGAATCGTGCACCTAACTTCTGACGTTTCCTAAGTGCTCATCTAGGTATAAGTGTGACTAGCTTTTGCCCTAGACTTAGTCGAAAAAATAAAAAAAACCTTCATACTTACCTATGTGACAACTTTCATGGTGTTCGGTCAAATGGGGTTGGAGTTCACTCTAGACTCACAAAAAGTATTACTTATATTTTTTTTTAAATACTCTTGTCACACTATTAAAGTTTTTAATAATATAATTCAATCATGATTCGAAAGACACGTAGCGCCATCTAGCGTTCTAAAGCAATTTTGACCGTCGAAAGGTTTTGTTTTTTCCCTCGGGAACAGTACTTTTTTTTTGGCTGACAGGTACCCTATGTCCATTTTTGTACCACTGACAACGTATATGCAAATTTTCACGATGTTCAGTTCAGTGGTTTAGGTGTGAAAAGGCAACAAACAAACTTACTTTTGCATTTATAACATTATTTAGAATATAATCTATGTATTTTGATTTTGATTCCAATTTTGGGGTGAAAATACAATATACGGTTTGAAAAAAACGTTTTTTTCTGTTGTATTACAGCGTGGCGCTTTAATGGCGACATTAATTGAACACACGAATACGGTTTCGCGTTTTCGTTTTATTAACATATTTTAATTTCAATGAATCTCATTTCTAATTTATTGATTTATTTACAATTTTATAAAATAGCATCTTGGAGCAACCTGTATTTAAAGAACTCTAGCGCAGAGGTTATTTGGCGGGGTAACCGATCATAACATCGCATCAATTAAATTAAAATGAATAACGTACAAAGAGTAGGCGAATTGAAGGAAAGAGAGAGCCTCATATCCGGCGAGTGGCGCAGGCGGTAGTTTTCAATTTACGAATTATATTTTTAATATATTTTTTTTATGATTACTGGCCACTAGCCCTACCCGTGCGTTTAATTAATGTCGCCATTGTAGCGGCACGTTGTATATAAAATCTCCGTTAGTTACCATTTAAGTGTAATAATATACGAAGAAGTTAATTGGCTTGTTATTAAGCTGTGAAACTTTTTGAGACACCAAAAAAGTGGTGCTTTTGAAAAATGAAGTTAAGGCTAGAGTTTTGTATTTGCTTCAATGTGCCAACAGGTATAAAATACCATCTAGAATTATAATAATAATTATATAACTAGACCACCACTCAAACCATTCAATTACCAACCCACAAAAAATACCCCAATGCCAAGGTACAGTCAATAACAAAAATTATAGTCGTCTCTCAATAATAAAAATTACGTGAAAATAGTGCGGCAAAAGTAAGCAAATAAACGCTCGGTGACATTTAGCTGTCGTCAGTCTATTAAGGGCTCTCACCCAGCTTTTTATAAATGGCCCAGTGACATGCAACCGCAGTCAATCCACGGAAAAATTGGCCTGGCAGGTAGGACGTTGAATAAACAATTTTATTTCCACCTTATTTTCGGCGTGTGCTTCAAACAAAAGAGGTTAATGGGGATCTAGTGGGTATACGCTGACATAGATACCGATACTGGAGATAGGTAATATATCGGTATGCATACTGTTATGAAAAATAGAAAAACGAAAACACTTGCTGTTATAATAACTCGCTAATTTGCAAGAAGGGTGACATAACTAAAAAATCTGCAAATAAGAGTTAACTATACAGGTGAACGGACGGTTTATTCTTTTTACTATTTGCTATAAAAGCGACATTACACTAAAGCCTAAATATGAGGGAGATAGAAAGATGTGACTATAATATGCTTCGTCTCACTCTTACTGCTAGTTTTACTCTTTTAAATCATCATACCCAAAAGTTGCTCTTTTTTGATTATATCAAGCTTTTCGCAAATGAACGAGCTAATATAATAGATATCTATACAAAATTATTATTAAATAAAGTCGCTTTTCGTGTCTGTCGGTGTGACCTCGTTGATTCTGATGCGGCTTTCACCACCTTTTAAAGAATTTATGTCAGAAGGTATCTGTGTATAAAACATAAATATTAAACTTACATAATTACAATAAAGAAATCTCGATTTTAAATAATAATGTACCTACTTTATGTATCTTCTGCCTACTTTATCTATCTTTGGCAACATATATTTATATCATACAAGCTTACTGTTTTTGCGGACAACGGCTAAGGTTCAAGTAGTATCAAAATATTTATCATTATCATAATATCTTCAATCTTCATATCTTCAGAACGTAGCTTCATGTAACAGACTAATTACCATCGTTTTTAAAGAGAGAACAATGAAACAGACTTTCAGAACGTAGCTTCATATAACTAATTTAATTGTTGTAGTCTTAAACTGTACATGTATTGCTGACGCAGTGGCTTGCGTCATTATATAACTATAAATATACATACAGTACAATAAATCAGCGAGTGCGATTACTGCTACGCGGTGACTAACATTAGAGAAAGGAATCGTCAACAATTTAACTTGTAAACTCAGTTATACGTTTTAAACCTAACGGAATCTAAGTGATCTTTTCTCTACGCTCTTCAACCCCAATAACAACAACTAAGTAAGTGTACGAACCGTACATGTTGCAAAAGCCTTGCTGGTATAATCCAATTGGATGTCGTCATCTATGGCTAAAGCGCATTTCAAAGTCGATACTATAAATTTTGATTAGGTAACAAAAACAAAAAATAAAACAACATCGCTGCCAAATTAACAGTTTCAATTTCAAATGCCAATTCCAGTGGATGGGTTAAAACACTCGAGAAAATTCAAACAATGGAAATACCAATTAATTGCTTCATTGTAAACAGATTGCTTAATTAAGAGAAGGAAATGAATAAAGAGCGTTTAGCGAACATGGAGTCAAATTAATTTTAATGATAAACGATTTACATAGAAGTCTTTGGCGGCGCGGCGGCTCACAGAGGGCGGTAGGTAAACTTTAATTTTCTATCCTATTATTCACAAGTATATAATGTGAATTGAGTATCTGAAGAGGATATAATGCAGCAAAGTTTTGAAATTGCCTTCAGATGAGTTTAATATTCAAAAGTTTCGTGTTGTTTGCTGTATATTGCTGTATTGTTTTTCTATTTGCATACTCAGTATTCGTTATCATGATTATCATCATGATCATCATTATGGAAAGCCTACATTCAACTTTGGATCAACTGACCGCCATGGTACAGGTATGTTCTTGCTTTTCTCCTCTTTCTTCGGTTAAAATAGGTTTTCTAAGTTATTTTCTGATTCCATTAAGTTCCAGTGAGCTGAATAGTCTTCTCTGATACGGTTGGTTTGTGAACTGAAGTGCTCAATGGCGGCTTGTGGTCATGGCGCACTTCAAGATATTTTCCGAGACCAAATGCTTTGTTAATTTAGAATTTTACGACTTTCGGTACGTGTACTGTGTTTAGAAACTTATAATAAATTATAATGATATATTATTATAATATATTATTACATAATATAATTATATAATAATAATATACATATTATATTATATATTAACTTACACACAGAAATAAAACAAGTAAGACACAAAAAAATCCAAAAAGAAGAAATACTTTATCCGGCATTCCCATATCGCCACTAAAAAAGGCTCGAAAATCCTAGCAAATAAATCCTGAAAATTAAATAATAAATTCTTTTTTATTTACACACGCTCTAAAAAAACGCATCCGCGGAATAGAGGGATTCACACAATTCCCTTTGAATCCCTGGTGTACAATTTTGTAACTCTTGAACCGGTTTTCACGGAGCTTTTAGGTTAATGCTTTATAAATCATAAATTAGAAATGGAAGACACGTGCTGTTCCTACGTGACGTGGAAATTATTTTCTTTTGTTTTGCTCGAAAAAATGTTAAAATTGCATTAATAGGTAATGTTGGAGTGCTTACTGTAATAAGCCTACTTTTTACCCGACTAAGACAAAGCCAAAAGGAGGGGGGGTACAATTTTATTTGAAAATATAAAAGCAAGAGCTACATATTATTTAAAGACACCATAACCTTCAATACCTCGTAAAGGATATTTTATGATGTTTAATAATAGAGCTTCAATTTATTATAAAATAAAAATCCGAAAATACACTGTTTCCACTCTATGTTTCTCTCATTTTTATCGTTCGCACGGTAAAAAAAATAAACGCAGAAAGAAATAAAAAATATTGCAACGTAGAATAATATGTTTGTTTAGGTTGATCAGAATAATATAAAGGGTGAAATTGAAGGCCTTTTATAATAAAGTAAAAAAACGTAACGTACCTAATAACAGAGCAGCAGATTTTTTTCACGTTTATAAACGAATACAAACTGAACAGTTTGTATTCGTTTTTAGGCTTCTTTGTTCTTTTTTACGCATTGGTATTTCAAACCAGGGTTTTATTCAATAGATATGTATCTAGAACAATGTAATCCAAGTTTTAATAATAATAATAATA
Source organism: Brachylomia viminalis (assembly GCA_937001585.2). NCBI lineage: Eukaryota > Metazoa > Arthropoda > Insecta > Lepidoptera > Noctuidae > Brachylomia > Brachylomia viminalis. The sequence continues at coordinate 10,073,725 of OW443310.2, read as the reverse complement.
ACTTTATTTCGGGTGGCATAGACCCATAGAAACCTTAATGTAAACAAAAAAAAATTAAAAAAAGATTTGCCATTACTCACCACACATATAAGACATGACCCACTGATTTTAAAAGGGACAGTCAAAACGTACAGACTAGTGATGTAACGAATATTCGCATATTCGCGAATATTCGCATATTTTTGCATCAAACTTAAACTCACACGGCCTTATTACAAAACAAGGTTTTTCTTTTGACATGGTTTAAACCATCGAGCCTGTTTTTGAAATAAGAACATAACTGAAATCGAAATACAGTTCCTTTTACAAAACTGTCAACTTAGTCCGGTCTTAGATTGTCAATTTTGTATTAAGAACTTTACTAAAGTCGGCATAAAGTTCCAAATACAAAAACTAAATCGAATGTGTAGGTTGGGGCTAAAGTTAGATCGTGTTTTGTAATAAGACGGAAAGCATTTATTTCAATTAAACCATTTACAGGCACTTTTGAATTGTCAAGTGGTCGGTCAGTCAGAAATATGAAGCTAGTTGCCCATTCCAAAGCGTAGTAGGTACCTATGGAGAAGAACGGGCAAGAAACTCCATGGACACTCTTTTAAATTATATTGTTACATAAATATTAGTTACATCAATAATCTTGTATATAGGTATAATTATATGTGAGAACGATGTAAATAAGACGTACACATTGAGTGTCCAGTGTACAGCTAATATAAATTTAAACAAAACAATCCATAATAAAATAATTAAAATAAGCCGTGGTGGCTAAGAGATGACCAGTCCCAACTGACAGCGCCCGTTCACGAACATGACGCATGTGTTCAGCACCATTCAGCTCAAACATTTTGAAGGGAGCTAAATGATCCAACACACGCGCCACCGTCAGCGAGACATTTGAGTGAGCATGACATCTATCAGTCGCCAGGCATATATATACATATATTCGCTTTCGCGAAATTATTGCGAATGTTTTTGCGTGTATATTTTTTTTAAGTAGGTAATAATAGTTGGTTAATATAAGAAAATCCAATTCCATTAATTTCTTATGTTTTTTAATGCAATAAAAAGTAACTTAACCTCTTAATCACATTATCAGTCTTCTCTTTATCATTTGGTATCATTTATTTATTTAACCTTGGGCAATGAAGCTTAACAATCAAACTTTCATAACAATTTAAAAAACAAAACGGGACTGCCGCAAAAGTCACCAAGCCATAGACAAATGGCGCCAAATTTAAACAAAAACTGAATATTCGCATTCGCATTCGCGAATGTTGGCAGCAGATATTCGCATTCGTGAATGTCCAAAATATGACATTCGTTACATCACTAGTACAGATATTGCATTCAGAAAGCCGTTGTTGCTACCCCGTATACGGGCGTAATAATAATAAATACCTAGTAATAATTAATAGTTACCTAGGTACGATTAAAACTATTTCTAGGAGTTTACATATTTTTTTCCAATGATCATTCATTTGGACGTGTTTGGAATACATTATAAATGGTAAAACATAACCCCTAAACCATCACTCAAAAAAAATTAAGACAAATTATTAGACGTTTTAAATCTTAGCAATTAACATTGTCACAAATTGCATTGTGTTGAGGGGGCTTTCTTTTTTTATTTTCGTTTACGGAACCCTAAACCAAGTGAAATGGGCGCTTTGATTCGCATATAAACCTCCATTTACCGCTATATTACCTAACAAAATATAAAAGGGCAATGCCCTGAAGCAAACAGGTGTGGGGTAGCTAAGTACATAAAGGAAGAAAGCTTAAAAAAGGTTGAAATAAAGTCAATTTTGGATCGCGTAATATTGTAACGTTGAGTTTTGATTCGTAAGGTTTTGGTTCAAGCCATGAGATTTTGCGATTTTACTTACTTAATAGCAATAGTGGAATTGTAAGTTCTTTTAATAACCTATTTTATCTAATTTCTGGGCAAAGGTCTTCCCCATACTCTTCCAACTCTCTTAAAGAAAGAAATAATGAAAAAGTATTTATTGGGACTCACACAGGAAGATCACAAACTAAAAACACACTCATACTTACACATATACGAGATAAAACAAAAGTAAAATGAAAATAAAAACAGAAAGTCCTGTACGAGCCCAAAAGGCCAAAAGGCTCTCTAACTTTAATTGGAAGCTTATCATTAAAATAAATATATTCTGAAAAGAGTGTGTGACCTTTTATTACCCCCGAAAAAAAGAGGAGTGCTTTGTTTATATCCTAAACATAATTATTATTATTACTTAGAAGACAATGGTTTTTGACAAAACGAATAATCAAGAATTCTCTCAGATATGACTAAAAGCTAAATGTATCCCTTTAATTGGCAAAGATGCAATTTTTGCTTTCATAATCATACTAAAATTGACAACGTTCTTTACTAAAAACAAGATACGACAAAAAATCTCTGATTAATGTCCGTTTTCATTAACATAAGTATACGTCTACATGAATGCCTAAATAAAAGCGCACGGTTGAATCTTTTAATTTTTGGAGCTAAGCCGAGCGTTGTAAATCTAAAAGCGCATTTTTTTTAGGCATTCATTTAGAAGCTGACAGTGTTAGTGGACACGGGCATAATTGCACCAATAACACCAGGTTCCTTAGCCCTCTTTCGCTCCTGTCTTAAGCCATAGTGTTAAGTGCCACAAGTATAAAACATCGTATCACAACGGCTGCCGTGTTTGCGGCGCCTGCGGGCCATTGGATATTAAAATTGCTGCTTGATTTTTATCTGCACCGCTGAGTTTAGAGTAGAGAGCTTTGTGATTCTACTTTATTCGGAATTTTTGGCAACTCAAATGTTTTGTAAAGCTGTTTGAGTTCTAAGTTTTGTTTTCATTTTTGAGGAGTTAATTTTTTTCAATATTTTGAAGAATATGATTAGGTAGGTATACTAGATTTTTATTAACATGAAATCTATAAGTAAAACTGCTAGTTGAGACGATTAAATAAGCAAATGGCAAAACTGACGTTCGTTTAAAATGATTGCCTGTCTAAATAAAGTATATAAGGGACACACGTGAAACGTGAAAATATATATTCCCAAATTCAACATTTAAGTCTATCTACATTCAGTTCGATACCCAAAATACGTTCATATTTTAGGTTAACTCCAGCGAGGTGTCGCTTTATTGAGTTAATTGCGCGTAATTTACAACCTGGTTTGCTATCAATGTAAATCTTTGTCGAAAATACGACAATAGAATACGTACAAAACAAAATTAAAGTCGAGCCAAAATCATTTCAACGTTTAATTAAACGGCACATTGTGGTATAATTGTGGATTAATTGCCAACTGGATTCAAATTCATCGAATTTACACGACAATTTGTTGAAAACGCGTCACAGTAAATTGTATTGCGAATCTCGTAATATGAGCGGCTGTATTTCAATGTGAGTTATCGTTTTAAATTAATTATTTTAGTGGTAGATTTTTGAATTTGTATAGAAACTCACTTGAGGAGAACCTACTCAGTAAAAAATACCGAACAACTATAGCTTCTAAAAGGATTGAAAAGCTCACAATGGTTTCGCAACAGAAGCCTTCTTAAGAATACCTTCAAATCAATTATTTTGGGATACTTTAACCCTTGAGGCTCTTCTATGAAATCCATTTTATTTCTGCCAAAAAGTACTTTTGCGATAAGAATAAACAGCAAGAGTCTTACCTAAATAAACAAACATACAACCTATACAAAAACTGTCTGAACTCTATAAAGATAACAATTCGTCCCAAATCCAAAGAAATTCATCGCTACGCTTTGTTACTATTACCGTGGAAATTCTTTTATATCGTAGAAGATCAAACACAGTATCTCGTTCACAAAAGATGAACATAATGATTTTGATACACGAACCGTAACGGCCAACACTAAAATAATAGGGGATGAAATTGGGGTGCTCAATGAAAATTTGCATTCACAACTATAAATTAAACATGCGAGGGTTGTTCACCCCGAGAGGTTCGGAAATAGCCCTCTAATGAATGGAGTATGCGAAATAGTCGAATTACTGGTAATTGGTAATTTGCAAATCGGTAAACTTAACGGAATAGAGAGTAGGGTAATGCTGGCAAAAGGATCGTTAGAGAACCTTCTTGTTAATAAAATACCTAGCTACGCAAGAGCAAGACAGATAAAAGCCGGTTGGTTTTAAAACAATGTTTGGGCAACATCTTTAAAGTGCTTGAAGAAATTTTTGGCGCCTCAATGACATTACATGGGGGCTTGGTGATAGACATTTGTGAAATTGTATAGAAAGAAACAAAATGGTGGTGTTGGTTCGGTATTGACCACGCGCCAAAAAATCTTGTACCGTTGTACTTAAGTACATATTATAACGTTTAGAAGTCATAGATGCAGTGTTTGAAAATGTAGTATCAAAGCAGTAGCGTAGTAGTCTAGCAGTAGTGTTGTATTTAGTTTGAAGCATATAGACCCATGGCATGTAGGTATAGATAACGACTATAGTTGACACAAACACAAAAGATAGTTATGCGGGCTTTACACTATAGTGACTATAGCTATACTGTCTATATGGCAACTAGGCTAGCCCGCAGGTGACTAAAATTGCAAGTTCCAAAGTAGGTTTCGACTTTTGTCTTACTGTGACAGGTCGCATGCGGCGGGTGACTAAAATCTACCGTTAAATGCTTAGTCGCAGGAGAGCGCCCACCGCATGAAGGCCGAAGTTTTGACGAAAAATGAACTAGTCACCTGCGATTTTTATCGACCTGTGTAAATGGGGTGGCGATTCGGCTGGTGAGCCGTTTTGTTAAGTAACCAGCCGCACGGAAAAAATCTTACTTACTTTGATTTAGGGTAAATCCACCATTAAATTATAATAAGTCTGACTATCTTTTGTGTCAACTACAATTATTAACTGTCGCGTTTTAGCATAGCAAACTAGCGTCCATTGCCCTTTCCCTAATATGATAATATCTCTCCATATGATCCCAAACAATTAACTATGTATTATTTTTCGTCATTATAACATGTGAACATGAAGATCACGATAGACTGATTCATGACGTTAACGGACTTAATTTCAGTTTATGAAATTAAAAATGCCATAAAATGTAGGTGGGTTAATGTTATGACCGTCATTGCCATGCTAAAACGCGACAACCATAATGATAGTAGCTAATCTAGGGGTGCTAAACCAGCCTCTTCAACTCACAGAATGTCTTGATGACGTGCAATTAATACTCTCGCTAGATCAACGCCTATCCTAAATTGGTATTACACAGCGTATTCTAATATACCTCGCCTATGTCCCATATCTGAATTCATGTAACATTATGCGTCAATCTACTAGGGAGGTATTTCAATAATTAATTTAGATGAGAATGTCTTATGGTTGCCTCTGCGACGTCATCAAACGATCATGATGTCACTATTTGCAATATGTGACGTAAGCAGTAGGAGAATATGGGTTTATTGAGTGCTTTATTTGTTTGCAGTGAGAATGCAATCTTCATTGGTGCTGCCTAATAGCGTAGCTTGACATAAATAAAATCGTAGAGTAAATCGGTAGAAGTAAACTAGTTGAAGGTTTCTTTATACTGAATTGTTTAATTTTGAGCAGTTGTCAATTTATCATGTATTACATCCTCTTTTTTTCTCTCTTGTTGTGAATTGTAACACACTTTTATTTGAAAACTGTTTATAAAGGTTAAGAAGTATAAAACGGTTTATTTCCAATCGGTATTATTTTTTTAACTTTTTATTGCTTATGATGTTAAATAACTAGTTTATGTAATGTCTATCTAATTGACATATATTTTATTAATATGACTTTATAAAACCCCTTATAGGTTGTGTTGCGTCGTTTTATTGCGGAGTTCCCATAGAAACTTTCCAGGGTTCCACCTTCTGGCTCCATAGTCAGACCCTGGATATCATCTAGGACCAGAGTCCTTATCAAGACGAATTAAACGAGCCCAAACTCGATGGGGTTGCGGCGTTTTACAGAGTTCCCATGGCCACCTTCCGGCTCCATCATCAAATCAGCTCCATGCCTTAATAATGCAAAATTTCAGCTCAATTGGAAACCGGGAAGTGGGTCAAATATAACTTGCAAGATTTGATTACAAACAGACAAACACAGGGACAGATGAAACTACATAAAAGCTTGTAACTTGTAAAAATAGAAAGCGTTCTTAAGAGTAGTTTGACTGAAAGATGCATAATAATAATATTATATATACGTATATTAAATGCATTTAAGGATATACAGCACCAAATGGAAAATCGCAAAGAAAAAGCGAAGAAAGAAAAAGTCAGATAATATTTTTCATTTCGAAGTCCAACTAGAAGAACCGGTAAGTACCTGTACTTATAAACAGATGGTATCATTCTCTCTTGCCCTCACAAGAATGAGAAAAGAATGGGAATTTCCTACCGCACTCCAACATGAGATACAAAAGAAACCGTTAACACGTCTAGACACATAATTTAACAAATTATCGTCATATTAACGACTGCCATAATTAAACATTGAGGCGAGATGATCGCACTCTCTCCATTTGTTACACCGTTGACAAGTTAAGTCGTAGTCTGGGGTGGGTAGTCAGTATTCATAAGACACCTTCCTTACAGGCGTTTCATTATAACGCTGCGTAGATACACCAAGAGAATAGATGCGGCAAAACACTGTCTAGACTATCTAGACTCTAAACCCAGTTGAATGCCTGTTGAATATAATGCTCTTAGAATGTTAATGAAATGGAAATCAATACAAAAATGCAAGGTTCAATCTCGATAGGAATCGATTAGGAAACTCGTTGGAGAAAAATAAAGTGAGTTTGAATGTAGCATGAAAAAACGTTAATGAGAAACTTCGTTCGATTTTAAAGTTAGCTGTAGAAACTTAAAACGCTATAGCAAATGAGCAAGTTAGAGAAACTTTCTGCTAAAATAGATGATTATTTCTTTCGTTTTACGATGGCTTAGTAAAGTTTACTCTTCAATATCTAGTAATATATAGTTTATTTATAGTCTTCAAATAACATGACAGAATGACAAATTCTGTCTGTCGGTTAAATTTTTCTCTATTTTTTTGTCGTCAAACTCTTTGCCATTGTAAATTTAGTACAAAAAAGTACCTAACTTCTTTACTTCTTCATTTGTTCTACTTTCTCATTGTCTATCACTTCCCCAAGCATTGTCAATATTCATAGCTTCTCTAAATATTCGTGGGTCCCAGATGATAGCCTACATGCGAACGTTCGCGGCTTCACGAATACCGTCACACGGTGTTTTGGGTGCTGTGTAATGCAATTTTGATAACCTCATCAAGAGAGTGCACTTTATTAGCGGCTTTGCTAGTTGCAATCTCATGTTCGTCGTAAACTTCGTTAATTTTCTTGTTGTTGTAAATAATTGGTATTGGGGCTTCTTCTGTAATCGTGGGACCTCGTGATCATCTAATTGTAGTGATTTGTTGCTTCACATCTGTATTATCTCTAGAAACACAAGCTGTGCATATATTGTTTTTAATATAATAATGAATTCATACTTAGTGTAGAAATAACATAATCTTCAGAATTTAAAAAACCTTGCTGTGTTTAATAAAAAATGTGTACATCTGTCTTTCATATCATCATCTCTTCGAAGTATCTGCTTCTTTTATTGTATCCTTCTATGATCCTAAAACCATTATCTAATAATATAAATGAAATATAAACTAAGAAATCTCCTACAAGAAAAATAACGTGACTTAGCAATAACTAGGGATTAAGCTAACGTTCCCTCCACGGGGTAGCACTAATGCGATGGCGTAAGGCGCGATGAGCTCATCACCATGAAAACTAAATTAATTGCACGAAGACGTGTCGGGATTACGGTTCCTGCATCTCAAATAAGCTAGAGAATTGTGTTTTAATACAAATTGATTATATTTTGAACCTCATTGTGACATTTTAGACAGAACAAATACTTTCAAATAATGACAACAGAGAACCTTGGAGATAAAAAAGACAAATATGGAAAAATTAAGGGTATGACAATGCATAATTTTCATATATTAATTTATAGAGTAGCAGACGCTTCTAAATGTACTACAATACCCTGATGCATATATTATACTATATCTAAAGCAGGTTGTGCATAAGACATCAATCAAACGTACTGGGAGCGGGGGGGGGGACACCTTTAGAAACTATGTCACCCATACCAATCTAGATTACTAGGCTTCATCTATGACTGCTTTGGTGGAGGCACCAGACTAAAATAATTCAGGCATTGGCAATTCGCTCCATTGGTTTATTGCCTTTGCTTATGTGCCTTTATACCTAGATTTATGTTATTAGGCTCAGTTAACTGTATATTCTCTTACAAACTCTAATTCTTTGCAAGTATTACAGTCGAGACGATGAAAATTAACTACAATTTCGCCAGAAGTTTGGCAATTGGCTTCAAAGACACAGCGTCGAGTTCTAGACAATTTACTGCTCAGTAAAGCTCAAGAGAGTCTTAATACATAATACGTTAGACACTTTATTTTGTTTTTTTACTTACCATTGACAGGAACGATGTACTTATTTAGATAATTTTATTTTTGTAAAATTTATTTATTTTTGCATACCTAAGTATGTACAATAATTTTGCGCGTTTTTTAAGTTAAAAGCAATATTCTATCTAAACCCACGTAGTGCATTTGTAACACCGTAATTTAATCTACACACTATGATTATAAAGTCACTTTTTGTGTGACTGTGACCGCATTGGTCTTCTAAACTACGCATCGATTTTGATGCGTTTTGCACAATCACTTAGTATAGTATAGTATTTATTTTGAAAGGTGTGTTATGTGTATATTAAATTAATATTTAACGTACATATAATAAAGAGAGTTCCGATACTTTTTCTAGTCATAAAAACTGAAGCGGGAGCGGGTTGCTAGTGTAATATAAAAACAAAACGCCATTTTAATTAAAAATCATTAACAAAATATGAATAAATCTGAAGACACTAATTTCCCAGTACACAGCGAGCTCGAGAGCAATCTCGAGCTCGAGAGCAATCTCAATAAAACAATACACCTACAGCTTGGCAACTATAGGAGTAATGGTTAAGACACTTAGCCAAATGACCTAGTGCTCGTGATGTATATATGAAATTAGCCGTTTCTGCAAATTGCTCAGTACCCTCTACCACTCTGCCACGACCCTCACAGAATCCAGTCAGCGGTACACTCGCTAAAATATTTAACATGCTCTCTTATTAAAGTTTACAAGCTTCGGCTGGGGTTGAGAATCTTTCTTGATCTGTTTATGTGGTCTGCTTTAGTTTAATTGCTTTAAAACGATGTGCACCATGCACATTTGTATGATTGCAATGATTGCAAACAAGCCTGGATTAGATTTATTTTATATTTATAGTTACTGAGTCTGATTTCAATTGTTTCTTCTTCTTTTGCAGCAGTATCGTTTTTGGCACTGGTTAATAGTATTTAAGTAGTTCAATGCGTTTCTTCAACTTAAACAAAATAGCGTGCAATGATACACGGGTGAAATTTTCTGTATTTTTCTTTCGTAATTGTAGAAATAATGACACCAAACACTTCTCTATTATTTCCTGTCCCACTTTATAAAAATTCACCGTGGTCGCAGTTAATTATAACTTTGGTCAAAATACTTCGTGTTGTCAAGTGCTTAGCAATTACCTTAATAACTGACACTCGACTGGCATTAGTGTTACCCCTCAAGGGACAACATGAACTCACTTTTAAAATTATAGTGAAATCAGCCGCAAAATGCAAATACACGTATTTCCTACAACTTCTGCATAAACGTCAAGTTCCATTTTCTTAAACCGGCCAAAATGACTTGAAAATTCTAAAGATCCCTCCACGAACTTCAAATTCTCCCTTCCCAATTTAAAAAAAATATTTGAGTATGCAAATTAAAATCAAGTCGTGGACTATGAATGTCATAATTAACATTCATTACTTACTTGCCCCAACCTAAACGGGCTTAATTTGACGGGACCATCTTCGTCAACATACCTCAGGGGTTTAGGGTTTTCCACACCGTCAGGTCTTGTCTGCGAAGGCTTTATGTTAGCTAGGGATACGCAGCACCTCAGTATAGAGCCGGGAAGAGACCGCAAGGAGTGGGACATGGATGTGCGAAACAATTCAAATGTGACTCTTGTTGGATGTTTTCGTAAACAAAAATGGAGGCCACGCGTTTAATGTTGTTACTGCATCATGATTTTTGCTGGGAAAGTTAAGTCGTTTAAGGGCTGATTTTTCAATCGTCAGATAATTTTTATCTGAAGAATAAGTGTGTCAGTTTGACGTTGTTTCTATAGGTACAAAAGCTGTCAAACTGGCAATTTTATTCCTTATATATAACATCTGATGATTGAAAAATCAGCCCTAATTGAAGTAAGTCTTTAATGGGTATTGGTTAGAAATTACATATAACACTTTCATATTTGTTGTACTTGTAAGTATCGCTTTATATCAATTTATTGTTAATTGAATGACAACAATTTGATTTGCGAAGTCGAATTCCAATTCGTAATCTTGTCAGATCAAATAATTTACTTTTTCAATAACTATAAAATTGACGAAAATTAATAATTAGAAATCTAACAAATATTTTAAAATTTAACGCGTAATTTCTCTTCGGTGAAAATGGGCGCACACACGCTTCTTTTCGTAGGTATGTTGAAAGTAGAGTAAAAGTTTCAAGGTTCCAACATGATGACACAGAGATTGTATGTGAACGTTTCAAGGTGATGGTAAATTCGTGTTCGTACACTTGTAAACTGTACGTGTACCTACGTGTACAGTCATGGGAAGTACAAACAATATAATTTCTAAATAAATACTTTTATGTAAAACGGAATCATTTTTTAAACCTCGTTTTTATTTTTTAGACCTGTGGTTGGCATTTAAAATGAGAACTTATCTAGCGTTCAGAAACCACGCATAGAATACGCAGCAGACCTTTAAGCAGGATTGCTCAAAATAATGACTTAACTAGCATACAGGCACCTTATAATGATTGCCCACTATATGTTTAAACAAAGAACACGCCGTTTTTTGTTTCAAACGGTCATGGGTGACTGGAGGCCAGTTACCCATAAACACTACTTTAGAAACCACATCTTCACATGCCAATGATTTTAGTACAACCATAAACGCTATGATTATTTAAACTAGAACTATAAAAGAACAGCTAGTTAATGTTGTAGATACCTATCAGTTTCGGATAAAGGAAGCGTAAAATTCTTTGGGAATTTCGTCTGAACAAAGAGTTTCGAACTTTTGAAGTAGTTTTTAGAGTTGTTAGCGTAATTCTTCGGTTTGTGTCTTCAATTACGTTTAAGAGCAGTAGGTAGGCACTTATTTTTTTATTATTATGACTAGTAACCTACCTACTTTTTTTGAAGGCCTGTCTGACTGACGAAAAAAAAATCTAATTAAACCAGGCATTATTACAAGGTGAAATGGTATTTTAGGAAAGGATTTTTTGGAAAACCTATCTCTAAACAGGTCAAGCGAACGAACACATACCCATGTTCTTAAATATCTTCGTATTATCATCATTATTCTGCCCTTACTTCATATTTATTTGGGGTCGGCGCAAGATGTCTTAAATATCTATATACGAGTATAATCAACTTATTGACAATAGAGACATCAATTTGTTCTTTGTCATTTGTCTTTTGACACTGCTCAACCTAAATGGAGCACACCCTTTCGCACATCCCAGTTCTCGATAACCGCTGAAGAATGTCAGCATTCAAGCTGCTTGAAGGCGAGTAATTAGCTCTTATTCGCAATGAGCGCCAAATAATAGATGCCTGGTTCTAATACCGAAGTACATCTGAAATACGGACTGAGGAATTTGTGGTATGTACCTACGTAATGTACTGCTGTTATGAAAACCAAGTAAGCTCTCCTAGACTATATTCGGGCTTGGTTTAAGATGGACTTCATTTTAGTAAATCAAGGAATCTAATATTAGCTTTGTTGTTTAGCGAGTGGTTTTACAAGATTTCAATACCTACAGTCCATACATTTTTGGGTTTGGTTTCTTTTCTTTTAACCGGTATGGTAACACCTGTAAATATTTCTTGGAAAATATTGAGCGTTAAATATAAATATAATAATAATAAATAATATCTATGTGTTTTGGTGGAAGAATTTTCATATTATTATGTAGGGCAGAGCAGTGGTGGCGCAGTGGTAACGGCCGCGATTTACGAGTTATATGTTGGTCATAGGTTCGAACCCAGTCAGGCGTTTTACTTTGTGTTAATTATTTCATCACCACATTGGTCTCAAAAAGGTGAAGGAAAACGTGAGGAAACAGGCATGTCCTAGAACCAAAAATTCGAAGACATAATGTGACATCTACCAACCCGCACTGGGCCCTCGTGGTGGACGTTACGGCCTACTACACAGCTCTTCTGTCACTGAGAGGACACAGGCTACAGGATTACAGGCTGATTATGCTATTATATAGTCAATACAGGCCCAACACGAACTATATGAAAATGCGCTAAAATTATTGTTAACCTAAATAAGCTGAAACATCCACAGTCAAACTTATAACAGTATTACCATTCAAACGAATGCCACAGCAGCAAACGAGAAACACGCCCATTATACAGCATAACAACTTCAGTAACACAACGATGGCCGAAGGTGGTCTTGCTATAACAATAAAACTCCTAGAACCGCCGCAGGTATAGCTGTTAGCAGAAACTGAATAACTAGAGTTAACGCCGTGTTATGTTCTAGCTTCATATGAGCTTAATTAATTAATATTAACAAGCCTCGTACCCTGTTAGCTAAACTCCTTGGTCTAATAATTTTATCAAATATTTACACGGTATTCATAACAAAACATGCTGATAATTAGATAAATTTAAACCTGTGGGTAAACACATTCGACGTTGAGTTCAAACCGGGAAATCGGTCAAAATTGTAAACGGCTTATTGTTGGCGCCGGGCCTCGATTGTGATCCGTTGCTTAACGCAAGCACCGAACCGATTTATATGAAACTACCCTCGGTCCTAAGTTTATTTATTATGCCTTGACCAACTGAGGGTTCTGCCTAAATTATTAATTTTGAACGTCTGTGTAAACCCTTTGACGCAATTAAAATAAATGAAGTTTAAAATAACATTATACCTCTTGTTAAAATCGCATTAGTTTAACAAAACAGTATATTTAATTAAACTTCGGTTTATATTTGCGAACGTGTTTTCACAACACGTAGCAATAATAATAGTCGATTACAACGGTGTGCGATAAAAAAATGAATGTGTGGTTTTAAATTACATTTCAAAAACATTTAAAATGTTATCATGCTCTTATCAAAATTAAGTAAGTAGGTAATATTGGTTATAAATATGTAGGTACTATTCAGATGAATTGTGATTCCCAAATACTTTTTCTTTTACCTACAAACAACAATAGAAAAATAAATATATACGTCAACGTATACAGAGTGTGGCGTAAGTAGTGGTCCACCGTTCAGAATTCGATGAACCAGATAATTAACTATAACAATTTAAAATTTTAACCATTTTTAGTAGTAAATTTATTTAACAAAAATCGCTCTTGAACTTGATGGTGGTTTAAAAACTAGGGTTAAAATTAGAGAAGAACCAACTTTTTCTTCAAAAGAGCTGAATTTACATAAAAAATCATAATTTATCATGATAGCTCTAGTATTCAGCAGTCATTAACAGAAATCAAAATAAAAAAACAATGTTTTTTTTTTAAACTACAAACAAATTTGTAATAAAAGGTAGAAATTTCGTAAATAAAAAACAAAAAGGAAATATTTTCGGAACCCTTGGGTAAAAATGGTTAAAAATTTTAATTGTTATAGTTAATTATCTGGTTTATCAAATCCTGAACGGTGGACCACTACTTACGACACACCCTGTATATAGATGGCTACGCTAACACGCTATACAGTGTGTTCGGCAGAACGTTGAACATACGAACATGGCAGATAGGTGGCCTTCAAACATTACAAAATCAGGTAAAACATTACTTAAGCTTATATTTGAATTGCATTAAAAAAAAAGCAAGTCTTCTAACTCATCATCAAACAAATCATCTGGGTAGATAGCAGACGACCCCACCTATCTGCCATTTTCGTATGTTCAACGTTCTGCCGAACACCCTGTATAATGATGTGCTTTTAGTCCGCGACTAAAGGACAACGGTCGTGTTCAACTGGTCCCGTGATCCGTAGGATTCGCGGGTCAATCCCGCTAATTGCGTCCAAACTTCGGCGAGACGAGGGCTTTTTAATTAAAACTTATTCAATATTATAGAGACAGTTCGACCCGGCCGGTCACTCGGATAAGTTTGAGTTTTTTAACATAACATTGTGAATCCAGATTTTTTACCAATTAGGTTTTTTTTCTCAGAAAATCGATTCTTACGCCTTACGTCTTTTTATTGTAAATAAAAAAGTCTTCGAAGTCTGACTTCAATGAAATCCTGCAAAATTAAAGTACTTAAGTGATTACCTTCAAAAACTCACGTACGAAGAGACAGAAAAATTGCTTCAGGTCCCTTCTTAATAATTAGTTCTCATTTATAAAGTTATCTATCTATTATTTAAAATATATATATATATACAAGGTGGAGACGACAATACGACAATAAATTAAACTGCGTATATCAAATGATGTTCCCAGCCTGCATACAAAAATTCAATCAAATATATCCAATAGTTTAGGCACTATAGCTAGTCAAAGATTGGCAAAACCCATAGTCGGCCCATCACTACTATTTAGTTTGTTTGAAAAAATCACTTTCATTTGATAGTTTCAAAATACTCCTATGCATTAGTATTGCCAGTGTTTTGTATATATATATACACATTAAAAAAAAAACACCAGTCCCAAGGTTCTGCAATCTCACACACCCTCTCACACTCACTCATGCGCGCCCCCATCTCACACAAAGTGAGGACTGGTCTCACACTTGCATGCTATGTTACCCAACTGTTAAGTTATTTCTTAATTCTTTTCTTTTTTTTATATTAAATTAGGCACGTACATTAAAACATGGACTCATTCAAATACACAACTTCAACACTTATATGTAACTCAGGGGGATCGGCGTTGAGGGCTGAAATACACGCTTTGCCTAGTTCGGCCCCAAATGCTAATACTTTTGTAAAAGTAAAATAAAATAAGTTTATTTCATATAACCATTTGGCTTACATTGCATATCGAGGAGTCTCCATTTAAGCATAGAAAATGCATGTAGTTGAAGCAGTTGTAGTTGTAGTTGTTGCCTTCCCTTACTTTGTGTACAGTAACTGTAGACTAAACACTTAATTTGTGTAATAATGTATTTTTTTCCTGTGAATAAACTTATTATTATTATATTATTATTCACGTGAGATGTAATTCAAATGTACACACTATTAAGTTTCATATTATAATTTACAATTAATAAACCACAGTATGGAGTCAAAACAATTATTAAAAGCATAATTCATCTTAATATACAGTGTGTGCAGCGTAACTACTGATCAAGTACGTTCATGGCACTGCGCTGGGCGGCTATGCCATTTATTTTCTGGTAACGGCAAACGACCAATAAGTCTTGCTTCCCGGGATATTAACACTATCATAGGTTACTCTAACATTTATGAAGACACATTAGACACCGAGACATTTCCATAAAATATTTTGATATAACGCCGTTTCGAATTGAATTTGGTTGTAATTTAAAGCTTTACTATGGATTTTGGAGAAATTAATTTCAATTAACGGTACAATATTATAACTATTACTTTCTTTATACATTCAACTGTCTAATCTAATAATGTGTAATTTAGAATGAGATATATTTAGGTAGGTACTCATAGCGAAAATTAAATGAATTATTAACTGAGACATAGGTCGTTGACGTTATTTATTACAACATGCCACCTTCTAAGAGAGACTGCTTCAATAAATTAAATTCACACTGAGCGATGACTAGTGTGTGTCGCACTTTATTTAGTGGACGTGGACGGCGGACGGCCAAATAGCACAAAGTCCAATAAGTCGTGTACTCGATATTAACTGCGACATAGTTTACTGTACGCGCCGCATGTTCATTATTACCCAGCTCAGTTTTATGACATCCGAAATTCGAATTTATATAATTGACCGGTTTAAATACCGGAACGGGTTGAAACTTAATTATTGTAAGCTCATAATAAAATTAACTGTCGACGCCTACGGAATTATTTTGTAGCAATCGCCTCGTTTTTAACTTACTTCTGAAACAGGCGATTATAACAATTAAATACAGCCTGTTTTGCTTTTGTTTTAGAGCCGATCAATCACATTTATTGTGTGCCATTTTGCAGCCCATTGGAATAATAAAATAATTCAGTCCATATTTTATATTATATAGTATTTTCACAAGTGAATTTTGGTATAAAACAAGATAAAAATTAACGAGCAATAGGGAATACCCAAACTTTTAGGACGTTACTCCACACGTGTGGTTTGAAATAAGACTAAAATGTATGAAAACCTCAAAAGTCCCGAAAATATTTTGTCAGTGCTAAAGCCGGGATAAAGCTCGGTAGGCCGAAAAGAGCGGCTTTCGTGGTACCGGGACTGACGAGTCCTTTGACATGTTATTGAGTTCAATTTACGTTTTCATATTCATCGGCTTGCGTAGTACTTCTTTTGGGAAAAGTACGGAGTTTTGGTTAAACATGAAAATATGTATTTCGTGGAAACAAGTTTTGAATACAGTTCTGGAAAATGGTAGCGTTTACTTGTTTGGAAGATTTAATCTCTGACGAATATAATTTTTTGCTTATGGAACGGAACAGATTTTTTTTTATACTATCTACCCCTATGATACTTAGGTACTGTATGTCCAATGTTGAACATAAGTCTATCACATCGCAAGCCATCTACCATCGTCGTTGGTCGTGCCATATTGTCATTATCACTGTGGTTAGCAAATGGGTGAACAGTGCATCACTACGTTGTTATTAGCGCACTGTTGGATGCTGTATGTCGGGTTTAAGGCACGGTTTCACATAAATTTTGTGTTCTACGTAACCCTGTCTTGCTATATCATGTAAAACAGGTAAACATGTTTTCTTTTTGTTTTTATCTCTTACATTAGACTACTAAAATTTATGTCTAGAAATACGACGTAAAAACACATCTGTTTAACCTCTCTTAGCGTGATGTATTTAGGCATTTTATGTTTATGGACTTTTTACGGTAAATAATATGGGCTATATGTAAAATCCCAGTGTTTGGAATCTGTTGATACCTTTTTTAAGGCTCCAGTAATACGGTTTTATATTTCAAGGACGTTAACATTAAGTGTTTTTCTTTTATTATCTACCTGTTATTTCATGTTTGTGATTATGAAAAGAGCTATAGTGATATTGTTTTGTTTATCACGCATAAACATTATCAATTGCAGAAGTCTAATTCAGGAGAAAGCCCAGAACATTGTATTCAAAAACTTCCCTGGATTATGCTGAGGAGATAAATAATTTCAATAACTAAACCACGGAACGTTTCAAACAAGGAAGGGATTCCCAACGCCACGTTGGATTCAAAACAAAAGGTGAGCAGGTCCATTGAAGGAATCCCTCAATGATTATTGAAAAGTTTCAACACAAAATCCGTGGGATAACCCTGTTTGCTCTCACAAAGGGTACCCTTGCCCCACAACGTTGTTTTATTCTGGTGAAATATGAGATAGGAATGAAAAAGCGAGTTAGATTCTTGTAGGATTTTCCTTACTTTACGGAATTATGTCGTTCGATTTTAAAGTCTATTATGTTTGTAGAGGTCATTTATGGGGATAATAATAAAAGCTTCGGTGCTATTGCTGAACATGAGGTCTTGGGTTTGATTCCCAGGTCGAAAATTCTCAGATAGCAGTCCGTGGTTTGGATTTGTGGCAGTAGGCTCACCTTCTTTTACATGGGACACAACTGGCGAAATGTGGGTGTACAGGCTGAATGCTATTTTATCTAATAAAAGCTAAAAGGATGAAAAATAAACAGTTTCATTTGAACTTAGTCAAAACATTGAAAGACCAATCCAAACTCATGGCACAAATCATTTATCAATAGATAAAACAAGACAGCTAATAACAAAGCTTATAAAACCGGACAAAGTACGCCTCATCGCAGACGCAAGATAAATTAACGCGAGAGTAATCACGCGCATATATCTACGTCCAACTTCAACAGAAATAGTTCGGATATGACTAGTGTAAACAAACTGCGTGTGCGTGAATAATTCATCAAAGAAACGGGCGCTGACAAATGAAATCTAATGAATACGATATGAGAGAAGGAGTGCTCTCAGAGATTCATGCAGAAATAGATACAGTTACCCATAAGGTAGAATTTGATGAAAATATTGCAGACATTTTCATTTTTTACGAGATGCTATAAAATTTGTTCATGTGGATAGATGTTTTGGAAATATGACGTGAAAATTTAAAGGACAGAGGAAAGGCAATCGATTCTTCCTCGATACAAAGTTCCTTTTTCTTTTGTATGTGCTCTGTTGTGTCTGTATAATATTTTCTAATCTAAAACAAAATGAATAGGCAGTTGTTACAGCCATTTAGTGTCTATATGTAAATTCTATCAGCACATTGGCATTGCAGTCATGCATTAATTCAGTATAGTCATTTGGCAGCTGTGTTCGAAGCATTAAATTATTGAAATAATCACAACGGCATTGCGGCTTTAAACAGAACTGGCACCACACAGAAAGGCTAATAAAAAATTAATCATCATTTATTTTACAGCATTTGATGATTACCTGTCGTTACTATCAATTAGGAATGAAGAAATGGATCAGTTCGGTTATGGTCGAAGTAATAAAAATATAATTGAAGTAATCATTACGAAAACCTTCACGGCGGAATGGAATTCGTAAAATTAGGCTGCGTTTACATTATGTGCTTGCAGCGGGTTAATAAGTATGTTTATCTACACCCATGGTATAAAGCCTGTATAAAAGCTTCTGATACAGTTAGCTTATTGTCAACATTAAAACAACCAGTGTCATAGTAACCATAATATCATCCAAACGAGAGTTATAATGTTGTACTAAATTTCATTAAGCAAATCGAATTTCAAAAAAAGAACATTGTCATGCACGCGCGTTTCACTACAACAGCTAATAATTAAAAAAACGAACTTATAGATTGTTCGAATTCACGGCGTATCCCGCCATTTTTGTTCGATATTAGTAGGTATTGCGAAAAATTATTACTTTGTTGTTTACAAAAATGAGTGATAGGTACAAGCTTTGATAGCACACCACCAGATATTTCTTAGTTTGTTTGTAACAAATACTCAACAATTAAACTTACCATGAATTAACGTAGGG
Organism: Brachylomia viminalis; assembly: GCA_937001585.2. Classification (NCBI taxonomy): domain Eukaryota; kingdom Metazoa; phylum Arthropoda; class Insecta; order Lepidoptera; family Noctuidae; genus Brachylomia; species Brachylomia viminalis. The sequence continues at coordinate 10,054,324 of OW443310.2, read as the reverse complement.
TTCTTACAACAGTGTACAACCCCCTATGGTTTCAGAATCTTTTATAGAGGATTCATATCAGGGGTGTAGATAAAGTCTTGTATGCAACTGGACATAATTAGGTTAAATACTCCTTATTAGTTATTATACAACAGTTGCATAAAATGATTTATTTATCATGATGTTTATACATGCATCCTTTATAGGTTGGCATTTCAAATTGTTAAAAAACTGGTGTAACTATGACATTGAGTTCTTGTTTTAAATCGAAGAAATGGCATGCTTCGTGCCTACTTTTTCTACTATGATGTATATACTATACTAATGCCTAGTATGTTTAATATCCATATTATCTTCTTCGACTGCAGTCATGTATAGTTCTTGTGTGTGTGTAAGCTTTTCAGTTGTGTCATCCTTTTAAGAGGTAACGAACAGTTCTAATATAGCCGGTGCATTATTTTACAAAAAAACAAAAAAAAACTTATTTTTTATCCGACCAGTACGTAGCGGCCTAGACAGCTCTGACGTTGGACTCGTTTAATTCCTGGAGATCAACGACCTTAAAAAGATAGCTGGACGTGGAAGGTGGAGGACAGGGTGTTGTGGCGCGACCTGGGAGAGACAGCAGTAGACTGCGATAGGCTGAGTTGATTACGATGAGGAGAGAAGTTCAGAGCAGACATATTTAGAAAAAAAAGGTGTGGCATTTATTCTGTGTCGGGGCTCCACACATCTCGCTAAAAGTTACTATGCGGTCATAAAGTTTCTCGTTATCGCTTACGCTCACGCATCATATCATCACCTTTATCAAACTGCGGGATTAGCCCGCGGCAAATAACTTTATTGTAACTCTCTTAATCTTGTTTTGTTTTGGCGTGAACAAACATTCATAATTATCATTATATGCTAAAGCAGTGCAACAATTTAATTACAATGTTTTGCTGTTTTTATTTGTTTTGCTTACATTCAGAGGTAGGCTTTTGTACGCGTCTAATGATTAATTCTTGATGTTTCTTATTACAGGCTGGCAAAGCATTGCTGTGTTTTTTTATTGGTTTTGTGCCTTTAAATTTTCCACTTGTTGCAATTAGTATTAATGCTTTTGCCAAGGATATACTTTCATAGATTTTTACATCATACTTAACTTTTTAATATCGTGTCGTCTTTTTTAGTCTTGACGTCGTTTTATTTTTGTTGAATTATGTATATACAGGGTGTGGCGTGGCAAGAAAATTTAACCATTTTTAGTAGTAAGTTTTTTTACAAAAATTGCTCTCTAACTTGATAGTGTGTTAAAAATTTGGGTTAAAATTAGAGAAGAACCAACTTTTTCTTCAAAAGAGCTGAATTTACTTTAAAAATCATAATTTATCATGATAGCTCTAGTATTCAGCAGTAATTAACAGAAATCAAAATGAAAAAAAAATGGTTTTTGTTGAAACTACAAACAAATTTGTAATAAAAGGTAGAAATTTCGTAAATAAAAGACAAAAAGGAAATATTTTCGGAACCCTTGGGTAAAAATGGAATTTTTTTTTAATTGTTATAGTTAATTATCTGGTTTATCGAATCCTGAACGGTGGACCACTACTTACGCCACACCCTTCATATATTATAGGTATGTTATACAGGGTTATTGGTAAAACACCATCAACCTCTTAAGGGGTCATTGTACTCATCATTATGAACAACTTTTACTATGGGACTAAATATGATATCGCGATAAAAAAATCTGCTGGTCCCTACATTTTGACGAGTTCTGCAAACATAAATGTAGGGAACAGCTGATATTTTTTCGCGATTTCATATTTGGTCCCATAGTAAAAGTTGTTCATAATGACGAGTAAAATTACCCCTTAAGAGGCTGATGGTGTTTTACCAATAACCCTGTATAGTGACCTTTGGTGATGTTCTTCAAAAAAGTCAGGTGCGGAGTACTCGCGTAGTTCAGCGTGCGTGTATGACTAGATATATTTTTAATTTAATACTAAAATAAATTAGGCTAAGTTATACTACTACTAACAATATATGGATGTAATTCTGAAATCAAATATTTGTATTTGTTTATGAATGTATGCGAGGCAAAAGTAGTATGTAAAGATCGAAGCAGGTGGCGTTCTGAACTGTCTGCCTACCCCCATGACAATAAGGCATGAGTTTATGTAATTATGTAGGTTAGGGAAAATCAGAGTACAAAATGAAACTTTCCTCTTATAGTGATACAAAGATACATCCTCCAAAGATACTTTGAAAACCTAATTCTCCGCTCCAAAAAATCTTCCCGAATTATTTACAATTAAAAACCAATACAAATGATTCAGTTCCGTCTCTCCATTGTTTAAACATTCACAAAAGACGAACTTGCAGCTTCTCAAGCATACCTATTTCCTCGAATTACCGAGTTTGACGACTGTATAGGAATATTTATGAATTTGCTAAATTCGTGAAATACAAAAGAAGTAGCTGTTCACAATATACCGTCGCATAAAGAACTTGAAATCCTTTGATATCATACTTTTATTACTTATGTAGGAATGTGCTCACTGTATGGATATCGTTATTTTATTGGATATATAGGTAGACGTGAGTTCGTGCTTTCTTTTATTGTGGGGCATCGATACTTATTGATGGAGATGTATGAATTGGTACAGTGTATTAAGATTTCTTCTTATGGGACTGACAACACCTAAAGCGCAGTCACTGTCCGATTGCATAGAAAAGAAAGAGAAGCGTGATGATGACACAAAGCTGGTAATTTATTGCAAAAAATTAAGCATCATTGAGCATAAATGAAGCTCTATTTACAAAAAAATCTACTGATTAGACAAAAAAAATAAAACACTATCACGTTAAAATGTTGCTGGAAGAACAATCAGAAAAAAAAAACAGAATGATTGCATTGTACGGTTCTAATCGTTAAATGATTTTTTTTGAGGTATCTTTGTGTCTTTTTTCTATCGTACCCAATTAGTTGTATTATGTTTTCAACCTCGTAACTAGCATACATCCTGAAGAATATATATATATTTTTTTTGTCTACTGCAATGGATCATATACTTTTAGGCATTATAAAACTCGCGTTTAGGTCATGTAGTCCCTTAAATAAATGCACTAAGCATTATACAGCTTTACTCGAATATGATGCCGTTTATGATAATGTTATGAATATGATACAATCTACGGAAGTTTGAGCTCCGTTTTTTTTCTTTCTATGATAGAAAGTTTTTGGTAAAGATTTTATAGTGCATGTGATACATTTCAAAAAGAAATGTTGATAAGAATAAAGTAATCGCTATTTTCCATCAGTAAGATGCAACGTGTGATCACGGTGTACAGTTGATAACATATTTATTTTCTTTTGGTCCAAATGCACTAAGTACTAGCATTGACAAAATTAAATAACAAGCCACTCAGCCAGTTGAAAAATAACATCGTCACACTAACCCGTTTCTGTCAAAGATTATTTGCGCGGCAAAATGAACAGCTAGCACACTATGTTTTCCTTTAATTCCCAGTACAGGAATCTACCTTTAAAGTTGAATTTACTTTATAGAATTGGTATAGCCGTGCCATGGTAAAGCGACTTAAAGTTACCTTTCCAAAATAATTAAAGGACACAGTACAAAAGGGTACACTTTCATTCATACAAAAATAACAACATTAGAATTATTGGTAAAAAGTATCTAAGACAACAACAGACTCTCTTCGCTAACACTTACAGACAAAAAATAATAGGTACACTCTCAGAGGCCGACTGAATAAACACAAGCATCCGTCTATATCGCATAGCTGGAATATTGTCTTGTTTATTAGAACCGGACGCTCCCCGGCCTAAGGCAAGGATCCAATATAATGGAATACCTACTTCAACATTATTTGCAGATACATGGGTACTTACGCGATATGCCTCGGGCCTGTATTAACGTGTGGTATGCGCTTATATCGGCTACGACACGAATAAAGGCCCAGCTGATACAAATTCGGGGGTACTACAAAAGGTGAAACAGTGTCTGGGAATTTCGTTCTTTGATAGTTCAATATTATTAGCCCCGGAGCGACGAGTCGCTTTGACATAATTCTTTTCAAAATAACAATGGATTCGCTCGTCGTACGTGATCCTTTATTCAATATTGCGACTGAATTCATCAGTGGACGGATCCTGTTATAAGTAAATATATACTATGACATAATATCTACTCGAGATGAATTACAATAGTAAGATTGTTTTGATTTGAATTTGTTCACAATTAAGGTCTGTTTGTGAAGGTTCTGAGATTACTTAGTGAATACGTGAAACTGGGAAAACTTTTGTGGTTTTTTGAAAAACATCTATCTTCATTATTCGTTCTCTGACAATATGTTTATAAGATTTGTTTATTATTTTGTACTGGGAATCACGAAGATAGATACAGAAAGATATAGAAAGGATACAGAAAATTACACGAACTTTTTCTTTAAAATCGTTTTCACTGATTGCATTGCACCAATCGAAACACGTGCAACAGTAAAAACTGTAGCTTATAGACCACACTGGGCATTGGCATCCAAGATATATTGCTAGTTTGCAGCTTTCCTATGTACAATCCTGGTCTTATTCTTGGCTTCTATGGTATTTTAAGAGTTCACTTATATTTTACTTTATTAGTCACAGTATCAATTTCTTAGTCTGTTTTGTTTAGCTGTAAGCCTTCCAAAGGATATAAATAAATAAATAAAATAGAGTGTGCAATTCTACGTATTTTATAGTAGATGAAATGCGGGTCAACTTCCTAATAAACCAGGTTTGTTACTGGATTCTATCTGGATTACATATCAACTATTATTATGTATTTCTGTAGTACGATTTAATTATATGTTCCTCTATTGCTTGGCACCTATTCCTTTATTATATTTCTTGAGGGGAATGGTGCTGATAGCCGAAATACAGGCTCTTCCTAGTTCGGCTACATACGCTAATCTCATTTGTAATGTAATATTTTGTAATCAGCCACATAGCCATTGTAAAGTAGCACTAAGTTTTTGGAAATAAATAAACTAAACTATTAAACTATGCTCATGAGTCTCTATATTTTAATTACCTAGCTCTTTAGTGAGCTTAAGCTTAAATCACTCTCCGGCGGGATCTCAGGGCGGCATGGAGAGTGCGATTGTCGCAACCCAGCGCTGGGCACGCCACAATTACGGCGATAAGTCCCCTCTTTGAGGAGTGGCTAGAGAGGCGCCACGGCGTCCTCACCTTCCGCCTGACGCAGGTCCTCACCGGACACGGTTGTTACGGGAGGTTCCTGTTCCGGATAAAGCGGAAGGAAACGCCCGGGTGTCACCATTGTGTGGATCGCCCGGAGGACACGGTGGAGCATACGGTGGAGGACTGCCCGGCTTGGGCGGAGCTCTGCTGTGTCCTCGTGCAGGCGATTGGCGGTGGCGATCTCTCGCGTCCGGCCCTGGTCCAGGCCATGGTACGGAGCGAGAGGGCTTGGGAAGCCATCACTTCCGAATAATAAATGTAGGGATGTAATACGAGAATGGCTCCTACGATTAAACTATAGTGAAACTGAAGAATTTACTAAAAGTTAAACATGTTTAAAGAAAGATACACACCAACTCCTCTACATGCACACCCTCACACACATTACACACCCTCACTCCTTATCCCACTACACACACATTCTTCACTCATCACTGTGGTACTTATTCTTTATAAATAGTTTGTTTTCCCCGTAGTTTATATTGGATTTTATTAATTTCATTTTGCAATATTACAGATATTGTGCTTAAAACAACGAATTGTGGTTGTAATAAAATAGTGTGGAAGACGCTGACGACTGTGACACAGTTTATACTAGTATAGTCGTCGACGTAATCTCTTATAAATATGTATTTATTGCCATGATTTTGTACATAGACTAAGAGAAATTTGTAATTTTAGGAGTGAAATAAACTATTATTATTATTACCATTATTATTACATCCTTCTGCGAAGCAGTAATGTTCGTGAAGGAGGAGGCGGAACGCGTGAGGGAGAGGCAAAATTCGCGCCCTCACGCCCCTAGCCGCCGCAGGAGACGCCCTGGGCGTCGGGAATCGCAGGCCGATTCCCGGCCACCGTAGGCGCGGGCTTGCGGATGGCGAGCAATGGGCAGCTCGCCGTTCGATAAGGACCAGGCCCGGGTCGACGGCGCGTTGTGTTTCACGCGCGCCTCAAAGAGATGTCGGCATCAATGAAGGGGTCCGCTAGGGCCGATGCCTGCCAGGGTTGCGGGAAAGTCCGAGAGGGATACCGTGGCCCCTGACACAGGCAACTGAAGGAATATGGGTGGGTTTTAGTCAGTAAGAGTCTGACACACCCTCCCGCGGGAGAAGTTTTTTGATGATTTCCCGCCTTCAAAAAACAAAAAAGGCTTAAATCACTGACTGAAAAATGATCAAGCTTATCTCGCAAGACACATGTGGCAGACAGTTGATTTGCTAAAGGTACGAGTTTCAAGGTAGGTATACTGTTTTTGGAAAGGAAAAAAGTTCACAGCCTATTAAAAGCAATTTGTTTGCATAATCAGCCTATAATGTTCCCACTGCTGGGACACAGGCCTCCTCTCGGTGAAAGGGAGTGGGCCGTAATCTACCACGCGGGCCCAGCTACTATAAATTGCAGTGTATACTATTTTTTTTTTTTTTTTTTTTTTTTTTTGTGGCGCCTACCTCTCCGCGCAAGGCGGAGTCTGCGAGCTAATTACCTCGGACATGGTCCAAGACCTTATTTGCTATTATTTTTAATAGCTAATTCTTTATTTATTTCAAAATTCAATCTTATAATTATTACATTTGTTCTCATTATCATTTACATATTTCTTATCCTTATAACTAAACAGTCTTTATTTCTATATCTTAAATCTATAATAATGTTTACATATTCATCATCCTTATAATTATAACAATCCATACATTCTATTAGTCCAAATTTACAATTAATATATATAGTTAAATTAATAAAGTAACATTCATTAATTTATTGTCATCTTTTATTTGGGAATACATTCATAAATTTATTAACTCTAAACATTATTATCATAGGTCTAAAACGTGTTTGTATATTCTTATATTTAACAATTTATTTCGGACAACATCTCTAGGTATATACATTTTAAATATACCTTATTTTTGGGCTCACCATAGCACTGTTTCGGACCTTTTCTACGACTTAGTTCTTATGCTACTGTTTTATATTATAATCAAATATGAGTCCTAAGCATAATCGTCTATTTGTTTCTTTTTATGGTCATATTGGCTAGTTTGATGCAGTAACTAATAAAAGTGTCCCTAGTTCCCTTTGTTGTAATTAGGGTGTTTAGTGTATCTGTCCCTATGTTGATACCTAGTTCCTGCTCAACCTCGTACCTCTCCAAGCAGTAAGCGGGGCAGTCAGTCAGTATATGTATTACTGTCTCGTCCTTGTCAGGGTCACATATGCACGATGGGCTTTCCTTACACTTAAATCTGTTCAAGTATTCGGAAAACCCACCGTGCCCCGTTAGTATCTGTGTGAGTGTACCGGTCGGTTTTATTACTTTCACGTATTTGAAGGCTTGGACGGCGTCTGGGAAAAACAATTTGGTAACTCCAGCTGTTTCTTCGGATCTATATCTAAGATTCCATTTGTCAAGCGTGTCCAAACGGATCTGTCGCTTGACAAATGAAATTGGGCATTGGTCATAATCTGGCCTAGTTTTCGTTTTAAGAGCAGCGTCCTTTGCTAACTGGTCTGCTCTTTCGTTCCCCTCCAGTCCCGCGTGAGCTTTAATCCAAAAGAGTTCAACCTCTTTGGATTGCTCCCTACATTGGCGCAGGTTCTCGCGGATCTCAACTGCGAGGGGATGGAGAGAGCGATGGTTGGTGATCGTTTCCAGCGACGACCTAGAGTCGCTGTATATGCCAAAACTGTTTTTTGGGCTAAGCAAAACTTCCCTTGTGGCCTTGCATATAGCCAACAGTTCCGCCTGGTAGACGGTACAGTGGGCCGACAGCTTTAATTTTTGACATTTTGTTTCTGCATCATTGCTCCAATGAGACAATGATGCCCCAACCTTGCCATCAATTTTGCTGCCGTCCGTGAAGATCCGCACTGCTTGAGTGCAGTGGGTGTTTACGTGCTCCTGGTCTGCCAGGCATATGAACTGCAGGCTTATATGTTTGGCCGGGTGGGGAGTTTTATCAAACGCGGTGCGCCGCTCGATCTCCTTATCTCCTAGCGCTGGCTGAGGCACCCCCTTCCTTGCCCCATATAGGGCAGCTGCCTCTTGGATTCGGAGGTCAAGGGGTAGTATCCCAGCCAGCACCAGTGCCGAGTTCAAAGAGACCGTGCGATAGGATTTGCACAGTTTCTGCGCAAATCCCCTTTGGACCGCGTTTAATTGTTTGCGCACATTCAATTTTGCGGTTGCCGGTGCCCATGCGCTTGCCGCATACATAATGGTCGGTTCGACTACTGCCGTGTAGATGGTACGAATTACCTCCGGATGAAGTCCCCAGCTGATCCTGGCTGCCCTAGACAGCTGCTTGAACAAATTTAATGCCTTTTTGCATACACTAGATGCATGGGCATTAAAAGTCAGCTTGCTGTCTATGGTCAATCCAAGGATTTTGATGTACTGCGACATGCCAATATCGACCCCGCCCATGCTCAGCAGCGGGGTATCATGTTTCAGTTTCCGCGTGATTACCATCGCATTGGTCTTATGCGGTGCGAATTTCAACTTATTCATGATCCCCCACCGATGAACATACTCGAGGGCGTCATTGGCACGTCGCTGGACCTCCATCGCGGAGTCCCCGTCGAAAATCAGTACTACGTCGTCGGCGAAGGCTTGGCAGTAGTCTCCCCTTTGTACCAGGCCTTTAAGTAGCGGGTCGAGTAAAAGATTCCAAAGAATCGGACCCCCTATCGATCCCTGCACACAACCCTTGCTCGTCTCCCTAGTTACCTCCTGTCCCGCGTACCTTAACCTAACCTTCCGGTGTTCCAGGTAACTATCCAGCACTCTTCTCAGATTTACCGGGCACTTTGTTTCCGCCAACCTGGTTTTTATGGCCGGCCACCATGCACTGTCAAAGGCTCCCTCTATGTCCAGCGATATCATAACTATGAGCTTCTTGTCTTTTAGTTTTCTGCGAATGAGTTCTAACAGGTCATAGAGGGAGTCTTCGGTGCTTCTCTGTGGCATAAACCCGTATTGGCGTGTACTGAGTCCCGGTAGGATGTGCCATTTCAGTCTATTTATCAGCATTTTTTCGAGTACTTTTCCCATCACTGGCAACAATCCTATTGGTCTAAATGACTTGGGAGTTGTGTAGCTCTCCTTCCCGGGTTTCCGCAAGATAACCACTGTGGCTTCCTTCCAGATCCTCGGGAAGTAGCCCAGCTCTAGGCATTTGTTTGCCAGCGATAGGAAAAGCTCCGAGTCCTGAAATACCGCTTGCTGGCAGATGTCGGCCGTAAGACCATCTGACCCCGGGGCTTTCTTAGGGTTGAAGCAGCGTATGGTGGAGTTCAGCTCTTCATGAGTAAACGGTGGGTCATGTTCTTCATTATGGTCCATCTCGTTTACTTTTTCAGCTACCGTCCTGATACGCCTGTGCTCCTCGTTATCCTCCTCCTTCTTGTCCTCGGGGTAGAATGTTTCCGCCAGCAAAGCGGCGGATTCAAGGTGGCTTAGTACCTGACCTTCCTTGACCAGGGGCAGATCCTCATGTCTTTTCATAGTCCTGCCTATGACCCTGTATATGCCATCCCAGAGTCCCTCCTTATCCTGTCTTTCACAGAAGCTTTTCCAGCTTTCTGTTTGGGCCGTTCTTTCTAATTGCTCGTATTTGTCTTTTGTTTGCAGGTACTCTTCCACGACTTTTGCTCTCCGGATCGGCGCTGCACAGCGGACTCTGCGCTTCCTAGTGGCGACCTCCTTTTTCAGTATGGCGAGCTCGTTGGACCACCAGGGTAATTTAATTTTGCTATTGGGCTTTAGCTTTGGTATACTGATTTTACTTGCTTCTACTATTACGTTTATATATTGTTCTATTTTATTTTCTAAATCTGTTTTATTATTAATGCTATCAAACTCAATTTTGCCTATTTTATTTTCTACTAGGAACTGGGCCAGTTTCTCATGAAACTGCTCCCAGTTCGCTTTTTTGCTGTTAAAGATCCTTGTGGTTCTGTCGATATCTAATCCCTTTGCCCTTTCCAATTTAATTTTAAAAAGAATGGTGTTGTGGTCAGAGCTCGTCATACCTTCGTCAACCCTCCAGTCCTCGACGAGGTCGAGCAGATCCGCCGTACACGCCGTGATATCCACGAAGCTGGTGTACAATGAGGTTCCCCTCACTGTGTGGAACGTAGGTGTGTCGCCTGTGTTGAGCACCTGCAAACCCATCTCTTCTAGGGCACCAGCCATTTCGGTCCCTCTTTGGTCGATTTTACGGCTACCCCACCAAGAGTTTTTGGCGTTTGCGTCTCCGCCCAAGATGAGTCTCCGGCCGAAACTCCTCTCTATCCTGATGAGCTGCTCCAAGTATGGCCCTATCGGTGTTGGTTTGGGTTCAAGGTAGAATGAGACCACCGCGATCTCCCAGGCGCTTGTCTTCATCTTCACCACTGTGATGTTAGGCGTGGTGAGGTTCGGACACTGGACAACGTCTATATCGCCATCGAAGACCGCGATTGCGGTCTTGATGACGCCGTCTCCATCGCCAGCATGCTGGTATATTCTAGCCCCGCGGTAGTCTTTCATTCTACCCAAACTTCCGATGTACGGCTCCTGGAGCAGTGCAAAAGCCACCCCCTTACTGTGCGCCTCAAGCATAATCTCATTGGTGGCCAGGGCCTTCCTTTGCAGATTAGCTTGTGCCACGAGGTATGGCCTTCTTTGAGAGACTGAGTTTCCCCCCGAGACCACCTTAGCAATACGCTACTCTCGACCTTGCTATAGCATCCCATTTTGCCCTGATGGGGCATTCCTGGCTGAAGGCATTGTGGGCTATATTGTCTATCTTTGCGCGCACGCAGTTGCAACACGACGGGGTCACACCCTCACGCCAGTCGGGGCACTCTGCCCTCATGTGGGGTCCCCCGCAATGGCTGCACTTCGCCTGTGACTCCTGGCAAAATCGCCTTCCGTGCCCATAGCCCAGGCAAAGTGAGCATTGTACTATCGGAGACTGGTCGGCTACTCTTATCCTCTGAAGGTCAATGAGAACCGACTCAGCCTCCGTCAGTCTCTGCCACATTTTGGGGGACACCCTCATAACGATGTGATTGGTGTGGGGGTTCCTGGTGCGTTTTTTATAAACTATATAGTATATACTATTATATATTATATAGTGTATACTATTATACACTGTAAGTTATAGTATATTTATAGTTTCTAAGTTGGACTGTTCCAATCTTCTCTGGGTTCGATTTCTAGGTCGGGAAAAGTGTTATTAGGTTCTTCGATCAGGAATTTCGCAGTAGCAGCCCAGAGTTGGGATTTCTGCCCAGTTGATGGCAATAGGCTCGCCCCTATTTAAACATACTGAACTGTTGAAACATGGGTGTACCTACTAAAGGTATTCTATATATTATATATATTACTATTCCGGGGCTGGCTGTTTGTGTATGTGAGCTTAAATGTTTGTAAACGCACCCACGATACAGGAGAAATTCCTAGTGTGGGGCAACGTTTAAAAAAAAAAAAAAAAGAAAAAAAAAAACAGTCCCTTTGTGCTGCATTCGTGATATTATTTTCATAGCTTTTTTTTTACTGTAAATACATACAAATCTAAAACAGAATCCATATCATCACTTTCCAAAACAAGAACTAAAACTTCTCACTTCTCTTCGCATTGCAAAATAAATAGCAACTCCACTTACTATAATACCTCACCTATGTATTTGAACGTGCTTCAGGCGGAATAATAGACAAGTTTGGACGGCGTACAACATTGTAGGTTGCATAATGTTAATGTAACTTTGTAATAAGGGTTACAGGCCCCTATGCTTTGTTCCGCTGGTTCCGGTGCATAATTTCGCTATGTCCATTCTTCCGAGAAAGCTTGTTTTGCCGAATACATTTTAAAGCGAGTACGGAATAGAGAGTAGTGATTAACACTTACGAAGTGTGGTTATTTGGTTACTTTGGCAGCTGTTCAGGTTTGTAGATTTGTTGGTTGTGCGGAATGAGTCGGTTTATGTTATTGTGGCTGTGTCTGACTAAATTTTAGATTGGTCTTGTTCAAACGCAGTGGTGTGATATGGCTTTTTGAAATAATGGTCAACATTTGCTTCACCCGTCATTTTTACAAAGCTGGAGTCTCTCCAGTTTTGTTAAAGCAAAGCAGTTTTTAAATAAATATTAGTAACTGTCATAGCCTCTTAGGGCCGGTTTTTTGAAAATAGTAGGTAACTATGGTAAAATTTTGGCAAAATGTGTTGATCAAATTAACACATTTTGCCAAAATTTAACCATTCATTACTATATTTAACAAATTTTTGAGTTAACTACGGATCCAAAAAATTGGCTCTTAACGATGCTTTAAAATGAATTCGACGTATTGTTCGACGGGCTGTGTCTAACGTCCTCCTACTTATAAGGGTTCCTCAATCTTAACGTAGGTGTATCTACCTGGTTGCGGAAGGATCGTACGTTCCCGTGACCCCCAGCGGTGCTTTTTAGTGAGTCAGAGTCGGACAGACCCCGCCACCCGACCCAGGGCGGCGGACATCCATGAGGATTTTCCACCCCGGAAACAAAACAAAAAAAACGGTGCATCTACCTATTTGTTTGGTATTTCCTTCGAGTTATGAATCACATGACGCACGAAAATTTCACTTTGCAATAGGTAGGTACCTACTATATTTTCATTAATTAATTTGAGTAAAATCAATTACATAGGTACACACATTATTTGTAGATTAGTAATAATAAATTAGTTAAAGTGATTCACACATACCCAAACCCAAAGAAACCCTCTACAATTTTTTGTATGCTAATTTTGAGCACGTGAGCACAAGGGCTAAAGTGTGCAGTCCAGATGTCGACGAAAAAAGTTCTCAAGGGGACTCTTAACGCTCATAAGGAACTTAGATAGTAACACCATAGATTTATGGCACTTTTAAAGATGGACTAGTGTCAAAATTTGCACATTTCAAGTGTTGCTTCCGTTATCCGCAAGACAGTTTGTCTGGTTGTCTTATCCTGTTTAGTTCCGAGAATAATTTAATATAGGCATCATAAATCTTAGTAATTTAATGAATTTAAGTAAGTATCAGTAGTTTTTATAAGCTTAGAATGAAAGAAAAGTAAATGAAAGTTTGTTTACCTATAAATGTAGGTTTGTCCAGCACATCCATTTTTATTTTTTTTTCTGTATTTAGGTCTTTTAAGACAGTTTTACACGTCAATATTTCTAGATGGCGCCGGCAATTCCTAACTGACTGATCCCTGGGAACAAATGCCGAAAAAACTCAGACAATGAACTATTCTTAAAAAAACTCGCACCGATATGAGATAAAAAGATGATATACGAGGAAAACTGTTTCGCGCGTTGATAAAACCGTCCACAAAACCTACTCAATAAAAACCCGCTCGTGATAATATCAGAACATAATTAACCACCAAATCCAGTTGGAGCACATTGAGCAAATGTTCCCGGTACGCGGAACAGGAAACGGGAACAGCGATCCCGGAACATTGTGTAATAATTACTTACACCGCTCCGCACTGTTCCGTTTTGGTGAGTCACTTCTGTCGAAGAGGCCTGGTGGAAAATTTAAGAGACAATATGCCAAAGTTGGATTGATACCTACCAAATGAATATGACACGCGCTTATGGTGTGAAGACCTATGTTTATGACCTCATGATGAACTTATACGTCCATCATGAGGTCATAAACATAGGTCTCTTCATATAAGAAAAACGAGGGGAAGATTAAAATAATAGGTAGGTATAGTACTTACCTACACCCAAAAACTGATACGAAATACTTTTCCAAAAAAAAAGCCTTTAATAAAAGGTTTAAGGTTTAAGAACAACTTTATTTCTCATAAAGAATTTGATACATAATTCACTTACTGAGAAACAATACTAAAACTAAGATTAATAATCAGAGCGCACAGAGGTGCGTGTATATAAAATAACAAAACAAAATAGTTAAGAAAAAAAAAGAAAATAACTAAATGTGGGTAAACAGATAACATTAACTCGATCGTAAGTTAGAATAACCAAGCACAACATGGATGTATGAATTTGATTTTTACTAGATGTGGCATTGATGGCTCAGTCTGTTATTAGAAAATTAAAACCTAAGATAATTAGGAAGAGGTGTTCTATTTATGTAGCAGTGGTGGCCTAGTGATAACGGCCGCGACTTACGAGTTATAGTTCGTAGGTTCGAACCCAGACAGGCGCTTTACTTTGTGTAAAATATTTAATCACCACTGATCTCAAAACGGTGAAGGAATACATCGTGAGGAAACCGGCATGTCCTAGAACCAAAAATTCGAAGACATGTGGACCTGCACTGGGTCCACATGGTAGATTACGGCCCACTCCCTCTCACAGAGAGGAGGCTTGTGTCCCAGCAGTGGGAACAATTTAGGCTGATTACGTATGTATGTTCTATTTATTGCGGAATGAGGTTGTTTATATTGGCGAAAGCACCGGTTACAAGTTTTTAGCATTATATAATGCAAGCTGCTGAAAGGTACACATACTTCTTCGGTGTTCTTTCTACTATAGAGGTACGACGAACAGGGTGTAAAGTTCACTCATACTCTGCGCGATGCAGGATTTTCCATAACGTCAGTGTGACGTATAGTTCGCATGTGGCGATTGTAGATACCGCTACACTACTGTGATCTGCTCAACAGTGATAATTATAAAACCTCCTCGACTAAAAAATACGGTTTTATTTCAAGATGAAAATACGTAATTGTTTTTAATAATTAATTAAGTAGGTCTTAATGCTCTGTTCTTTTCGCCGAATTACTTTACTACGTGAATTATAACAAGAACAGCAAGCAAGGTGTTTGTTTAATTTTTAAGTAATTTTCTGAGAAATAGCTGTGTCCAAAGTAAAATAAAATTACGCTTTAGTTAGATTATATTTCGGTGTCAGAACACGTTGTTCTCTTTGATAAATGATTTTATTTCTGTAAGTAGGTTTGTACAAACACTTTTACACGTCAAACATATTTTTTTAAAACTAGATGAGGCCAGCGTTTCCTATCTGACTACTCTGAGAAGAAAGGCCGATAAAAACTTTAAAATCATTATTAATATTATAGTGCTATCCCAGTTAATAGTACGGCTTTGTCAGTTTAAAAAAACCTCTCTTGAAAGCAATACTGTCAACAAAAATATTTTGAAAAATCCAGTTGATAAGTTGTACTTGTGTCTACTTGTTGTTCAATACTTACTCGTGAAACAATCTCGTTTAATAAAATGTGAATTTCTGGCACCTTGAAAAATCATCAACAAGGTTAGGGATGATGGCCCTCTCTCTCTCACAGAGAGGAGGCCTGAGTCCCAGCAGAAAGAATGTCATAAACTTATGCTAAGGTTGGCCAGGTCAGCGGGGCTGCCCAGAGAGCGATGACGTAATGAAACGACGTCACTTTCAGCATTACTATCAAACCCAGAGTAAGATAGTTGTGCTACTAACTCCAGAAGCATGTAACAGGAAGTGTCGCTCAGTACCGTGATCTTCGGAACAATGTTATGCAATAATTACTTATACCGCACTCTAGCGTTCCGTTTCGGAAATTGAGAGTAAGGAAGAGGCGCCTGTTTAAAAAAAATTGTATCTCTTTTAAGTTATAATATTCAAAAAGGTGTGAGAATCATCCCTTTTGCCTGAAACCTGAAGGTTTTGTACAAAGAGTATAACATTCTCCGAATGATATAAAAATGCAGAAATTAGAATACCGATGTACTTAAGTACACGACAACGTTGACGTGTTCATCGTCATCTCCAGCCTTTATTGTCCCTCAACTGGGTACAAGCTTGCTGACCATTAGGCCAATCCCTTCTGATCTGTGGAAACCACATTCAAGGCTTTCCTGTGATTGTATATATGACCTGGCAGCTGGTCTAGTTGCGAAATGTTTTGCCTCTTTCGGTGTCAACACTCCCCACCACGCGGACTGTTAACAAATTTCCAAGTGTTGTGTCTGTCCGAATTATGGTAATTTTGACCATAAACACTTAAGACACCTCTATGATTAAAAAAGCTGCTTGATTCATTTAAAATTCAAATATTTATTGCTCAACACAGTACATAACCATACATTTCTAGGTGTCAAGTGAATGCGGCATCAACTGTTTTGCACCAATTCAGGCATGCAAAATTATGATTAAAATTATGCTATGTCATAAATTCCAATTAGTACTTTAGACAATGTCATAAAATCATTATTCAATATCAATTCAGTTTTACAAAAACTCCCTTTCCACACTAGCCGAGCACGCGCATGTGTCGATAGACTATGAGCATTCCGCGAGCGGTTTTAAGACGCCCGTAATTCCGCTCGAGTGTTTCACACGTAATAATCGGATAACGTGCTGTAGTGCACGTGTTGCGCTCATGCAAAGCGATAGTACCGCAAATGCATTTAGGTAGTAGGTAATAGGAGAATAAAATGGAGGTAGAATGTGGCAAGGATGCTTTTGACTGGTTCTTTGGTGGAGATAACAGTTCAATAAGCAATTCTGTTTTTGGAAACGATTTTTTCGTATTACCTGTTACTGTAGCTACTTATCAAACATAAGGGAACGCTTAACGGGGCCCAAGCTTCTGGGTAAGATGAAAAAAGGAAGAAAGGAATTTTTGCATAAGAAAACAAAAGATGAAGCAGTCCAAAACCCAATACGCCTCTGATCTGATTGACCCCTTTATTACGACCCAATCAAACAAACTACTATGAAAATATTACAACATGACCTAAGAGCCGCTCTTTTAATTTGTAAAGCCACACAATAAACTTATACAGGGTGAACAATATCGAAAGCGCACCCGCCGATGCAGAAGGGCGCACAAAATCATAACACAAAAGAAATATGCGGTTATTTTACACCAATGCGGTAGATTATATCTTTTATGTTCAAAATCAACAGGAAGCTTTCAAATGGGGCATGTAACCTACACTTATTATAGACGATGTTTCGCGAGGGTGCATAAATTTTTGAACCCAAAGGGTTTGTGCAAACAACTCTCTGAAAGTAATTTGGTACTTTTTTTAGTAATTGCACACGATACGGGGGTATACGAGTATGCAGCGAGTGTTCGGCCGTTTGCAGAGTTTCGAAAAGTTTTAATTCAATTTCGACGTGGAAACAAAGTAAACACTCAGTGGACCGTTCTGGGGTTTGAGCTAAGTTCTAAAGTAGATTTGTGACAATAAATTCGACGTTACATGCATAATGAAATAAACAGTTTTGATTACGTATTAAGTAAATGAAAAAATAAACAAAATACCAAATAAAAACCAATAATTTATTATTTTGTTTTTAAGAGGAAAATATGAATAGGTCGAATCCAACATGCCTATACAATATTTATCACCTATCATTAGATAATTTTACACACTATTACTCTTTTGTCTTCATTTCCTACTCACTTAACTAATGATTGTACGTTGATTGTACTTTTACATATTTATCTTATAACTGTTCCTTTTTTATGAAGCCCCGAAACTTGCAGTTAAATTAATCTATCCCCATTCACTACAGTTTCAATCGTCTCCTAAGATCATCAGTGGCATACCTACCATTATTTGGTATATTTTTCAGCATACCAATATAATCATCTGGCATATGACATTCCACGGCACCACTCACAATACATTGTTTGTAAGTAACTGATGGTCTTCTGTCTTCAGGAAGAGATGACAAAGATTTGACAAATGGAGGAACAACACAGTGTTGATATGTCCGACATTTGGTTTTCTTTCCATTAACTCCGCTTATATCCACTTCTTTTGGAAAATAATGTTTGTCATCAACTCCTTCTTGTCTGAAAAAGAAAATGTGTTTTATGTTTGTTTGTTGTTACGACTCTAATAATCTAATCAGGGTCAATTATGAAATTATTTCGGACTAAATATCAGAAAAGTCTGATTCGTGGTCTGATTCAATTCAATTTAATGTATTATTTTATTTATTCGTTTATTCATTACTAGCTTCTGCGCGCGAATTCGTTCGTGTGGAAGTCGTAAGACAACACAATACAAGGTGTTGTTTTGCATCCTCGTCAAATTCGAGGAGGTAACTATGCTAATGATTCTCGACACGAATCAATAATAAAATAAGTAGGTATTTATTTTTATTTTTTGTATTTTTCGGAAATCGGCATGTGTAGGGCCCGTGTGATACCACCCTGTAACTGCGCTGTAACTGTAACGCATGCACACAGCGACATAGTCGTACGACACTGCCTACCGCATACGCAACGGGGCGATTTTGTTCTTCGAAAGTGGAGTATTCTGAAATACTGTCAAACTTAAATACCTAAAAAAACAAGTATGTATTAATTAATTATTGAGCAGGATCGTAATTTTATTTGATTATTTATGTCTTTCATAATAGCCTCCTGAAATTTGATGAGGATCCAAAACAACACGTTGTATAATACTTAGTACTATAATTACAGCCACATTTTTATAAAACTTCTCTGTTTACTACGTTTGTAATTTTAGGTTCAGCAGCCAAAAAATACAGACAATCAAGACTGGTGGCGCCGGATCAAGAGACGTACCTACAGTTGTTCGTGTGAGAAGCAGCTCGTCCTGAGGTCGACACCCGCAACCTTCAGTTGCAGTTCCCCATTGATTGCGAACGCAGGCGGTCATTAATTCATTATAAACGATATAGTATTATCTAATGGCACAACACACAATATATTTTCAAGTCGTTTCCAGACCTCGCAAAAATTACTTTGAAAAAAGAAATCTGTTTACAGTGTTGTCTTCGCTATGATTTTATCATAAATGTATTAGATAACTTAGTTGTAATAAATTATGGTAAAAGAACAAAACAAATAGTTTAAAATCCTCTAGGCGCCTACTAATCGGACCGATTGGTTCACGTTTTAGGCAGAGGTGTGCTAATAAAATTGGTGAAAGACAGCCCGTGTTTTTTTTAAGAGATCACATGCATCTTCAACACCTCAACTTTATTCACTGCTAGGTAAGGTTCTCTTTTTGTGCCAAATTGATCAAGGATATACTTGTTACGAGCTTGGAGGCAGGTCCAGCAGTGCACGTCTTTAGAATCAAATGAAGATGATCATTTTAAACAGTCTTATTATCTAAGTTTCTTACATACCTGTCAAGGGAAATGAGATTATCATTTTTCATTTTCCACACAGCTCCCCATACATGCTCTTCTTCGCTTTTGACTATAGTAGCCACTGCACCTCTCCATAAACTGTTATACTGTACAAAGTCTAGCTTGTAATTCTGTAAAAAATGTAGTTCAAATTGGTCAAACTGTGTTATAAGTAAATAAAATGCAGGATGTCACGCCTTCTTCCCATACGGTTAGACAAACTACAGAACGCCACCTGCTACGTTCCTTACGTAGGCACTCCTTTTGCTTCATTTACAGTAGGTATATCTACGTGTTCCAGGTAGATTTAGTGAGAGATATACAGAGTAGATACATAGGTATCAAGCAAATGTAAGATTTCAAAAAGTGGTGCTCAATCATCATCAGCCTATAATGTTCCCACTGCTGGGACACAGGCCTCCTCTCTGTGAGAGGGAGTGGGCCGTAATCCACCACGCGGGCCCAATGCGGGTTGGTAGATGTCACATGACGTCGAATTTTTGGTTTGGGACTTCTGGGACATGCCGGTTTCCTCACAATGTTTTCCTTCACCCGTTTTGAAAGCAGTGATGATGAAGCAATTTACACAAAGTAAAGCGCCTGTCTGGATTCGAATTAGTGCTCGATACAGTTCAAATACACATTCGTACATAATTATACTCACGCTTTTTACACAATGTGCGAAGGCAGAACTGCAGAACGCAACCTGCTATACAAACCAAACCTTACAGTAAGTAGGTATCTAATAAATGCTTCTTTATTTATTTATTTTATACTGTTTGTATTGCCTGTTCGTGTCTCAAATAAAATACTTTTCTTCCTTTATTCTTTCTTTTCTTTTACTCCTTTTCTTTCAAATCACACAATACACACACAGTGCTACAGTTCAAATCTTGTTTTATTTTAATGTACAGAGAACGAAAATGTTGAAGTAAAACATGTAAATCCTTAATTATGTAGGTACATACCACTTACATCAAGCCGCCCAACTCCTAAGAATACCGCAGAAGGATTATTTATAAGAATTCTTCTTTTTAACAAATTACTACCATAAGCAAAATAATGGAAATAGCTTTTAGACTGTACCATCATACAGCAAAGGGCAAAGTTTATACATTTGATTATGTAAGCAATAACTAAAATTTGGATCATTGACATTGTGTAACTTCTGTAACGTCATTGTGGAATGACAGAATCAATGGACAGAATAACAAAAAGTTTGTGATCACTGAAGAATTTAATCAATTTTGATTAAATTCTTCTAGTTAGTGAACCTAGTTTGTGAGCAACAAATCTGTAATTATTCAAATCTGTACCGCACAGTGCTGCAAAGATCTTTTAGCGGTTGTATGACATTGACGGTACTGTTGGTATAATATTGTGATAATATTTTGTCAAATTGTAGTGAAAATGCAAGATTAGGTAAACAACGATTCTAAAATCATTATCATTATCATCAATATTCTATTATATCTTCTTTTATCTTCTTATTTTTGCTTGTATAAGTTTCAATTAAGTTTTATTTATATATATAATAATACTCTCTGTTGAACGTAATTTAAATCGCACGCCGTTCGTGTTTATATAACTTTTTTATATTATGTGGAAAATGTTTTTGGTTTTATTTATACCCCCTTTTTAGTTTTAAGTTCTATACTATAAAATTGTAATGTGTAACCGTTTATTTTGCCAAATAAATAAAATAAGATGGCGGCATTTGTTTCAATTTTGCCCACGCGCCAAATGATCATTGTACAGCTCATACATGATATACACGGTGGTAGAGACACCTGCGCGAAAACTGTAGCCATTAATTCAGCACATAATTTTAGAACCCCTTGCTGAGAATATTTCGTCACACATTAAAAAAAAAACTGCCATTTCTTAGAAAATTGCAACACCTACGCGGTCCAAACCGATGGAACAGCAATTTTTTTTTTTTCTATCATCGACGAAAAGTTTTTAAGCTAGGGAGTTCAGAATCATGTACTGAGTCCATGGTGACAAGCTGCGCGTCGGTTTCCCTGCCACCCTAGTACCCCACAGGGTTAGTGCCCTAGTTGATAAAAAAACGTCATCATCTGCTTAGCCGTTTCCCAAATTAGTTGGGGTCGGCGTCCAGTCTAACTAGATGCAGCTGAATACCAGTATTTTACAGAGAGCGACTGCCACAAAGCAATAATTGGGTAATAAGGTACCCCTTGGTAAAACTCGTTGTCAGACTTTCGGGCTTCTGCCGACCCGTAACAACTGTCAAAGATCCACTAATGAGAGACGGGACCAACGGCATAACGTGCTTTCTGAGGCACGGAGGGGTTAACATGGTCATCAATCCATGGCCCAACCACGGCAAGCCTAGCTTTAGCTAATCGGTCGACTAATGCTGCTGTTATAATTTAGCCACGACCCGAAAAAACTTAAAACCAAATAATGTTCTTAGTGAAATTATAAAGTGCCGTAAAACGAAAATACCTATCGTCTGTTATTAAAGGCTGAGCTGATTCTGAATGGAAGATTATATCTGAAGCTAATTTTGCGCAGCGTATAAGCCACAGTGTTATTGGTTTACCAAAGGCCCTGGTGTTTGCATTGACATCAACTTGGGAATTGTTATTAAAAGCTTTAAGAGATCGGTAAATATAACTTAAGTCTTTGGATATTCCAGTATTCGCTTGTCATCGTATTGATATTTGATATTAAATACCTAGAATATATATAATTTTATTGGCTTTATAACCAAAGAGTCATGGGATGTATCAAAATTGATGTTGATCCAAAGATTCAGCTTTATTTGTCAACTGTTTGCTCTTCAATATTAGTTTAGTTTTTAGTTCTATTGTAATTTACTAACGACTACCTGCGCCCCGCGGTTTCATCCGCATAAGTCTCGATCCCGTGGAAATATCGGGATAAAAAGTATTCTATGTCCTAATCCAGATCAAGGTGTGTGCCAAATGTCATCTAAATCCATTCAGCCGTTTTAGCGTGAAAGGGTAACAAACAAACACACAAACATACAACAAATCTAATCTTTTCTCTTTATCATATTAGTTTCGATTAAAGTTCAACTGAATCGAAGGGGGTTGAAGTTGTTGATGAAATCAGACCAAGATGCAGAAGCCAATAAAAATGACTAGTCCTACAATCTAAAGCTCACGGAGATAGTCGAGAGTCGTATCTGTGCATGACACATCCGTCTCATCGCCACATGTTCGGCATTAGTGATTTATGGCGCACAAATCCAACGATCACAATATACAATGTAGTGGATTATTAGGGGATCCTACTGGATTAGTCTTGCTCGGTGGTCTCCCAGACCCTAATGTTTTTTGTCAAGCACATGATGTGACATACGGTCGAGTGCGTTTGAGGACATCTGCCAAATTCCTATTGAACTCAAATGAGCACATTTGAGTCATATATGTGCAATATTTACGGCAAATGTTATTTTAATTAATTTAATGAGCTTATTCACTTTGAGTGTTTGTGTGAACTTATAATTATGTTACTTTGTTTACATCGTAATTTTTCGTTTATAATAAACTAGCTTTTGCTCGCGGCGTTGCCCGCGTGGATGTCGGAAAATGTCCCACGGGAACGTACTACCGGGATTAAAATTACCCTATGTGTTAATCCAGGCTATCAATTATCTGTGTGCCAAATTTCATCCAAATTCGTTTAGCTGTTTTGGCACCAATCTGGAACATCATCCAGGCAAACGGAAAAAAAATCTATTTAGTCTTCTACTACTACTACTAAACTATATTTTCGGCATCAGATTCGTTCCTATACCTCTTAAGTATTACTATTTCTTTTTCAAAAATAATTCAATGTATAGTTTTGTCTTCGTTGCTATTATATTAGGTAGGTATATGTATAGATTATGGCAACGACAAATCAATCCAAAATAAGGTAAGGCCTTAGGTAAGTATGTCAACCCAAAAGTCTCTAAGATTCAAATGACCTTGAAGAACGTGGTAAAAGAAAGAAAAGAAAGAAAAATATTTTATTTGGGACACGCACAGGAAACACAAATAATAATAAAAGAAAATAAAATATAAAAAAGAACATTAAATCTAACAAAATCATGAAAACAATAAAAAAAGCTGGTACGTGTTAACTACGTGGTGACTAAGTAGGTACAATGATACAAGAATCTTTTGGCGCCTGAATGACATTGACAGGGCGGCGTTGTTGGTAAACATTTATCAAATTGTCACAGAAATCTATTACAAAAACAAGATGGCGGCGTTAGTTCTGATTTCGCCACGCGCCAAAAGATCTCTGTATCATTTTACGCTTAGAACCACAAAATTGATCGATATTGAGTATTATCAAAACTTCAATAACTCACCCTATTCATTGCCATTGGAATAATTTGCATACTTTTTTCTCCATTTAAACACGTTAAAGGATTAGTTTAATAAATAATTGGCCACGTGCCTCATAATTATTTGGGTGAAAATTCAATACTACTTGCACACATTTTATTTTACAAACCAGAATGCGTGATTTTTTGTGAACACTGTCACCCCTTACTCGCATACGGCTAATACTGGACTCATGTTCATTCATGATTTAGGGTTCCGTATTGTGTTAACAGTGAAATTAGTATCGAAAGGTGTGACGTAGCACTCAATGGTTATTCATGCTCACGTAATGAAACTGGTTCGAGTTATGATTTTATGGGGTTTACCGAACCCTTCGAGAGGGCTATTTTTTAAATGGCGACAGCACGGGTACCAAATGACAATAGGGTTGTGTTGTGTATTATTCAATAATTTAACATGTGGGCTAGTTACATTGCCAAGTTTTTATTATTATAAACCAAGTACCCGAATACCAGACATCATTACCGTTCAAAATTCAATACTTACATCAGAATATCCTAGCAATATTTTAACACAAAAAAGAAGATTTAATAAAAATATAACCCTGACAACTCACAAGTACCTATACCTAATAAAGCTTATAGGTAAAATGTGATATCATTTTCATCAAATGTAGGTAAATATTCTAGAGCTATAGATATTTCGTTCTCAGTATTTTATACATATTCAGTCGGTACCGAGACACGTATCTTTGAATAACTTAAAATAATACGTGAAAGATTAATTATAGTCTGGAAATATTTTTGTAACTCAATATTTTCAAGATATACCTACTCGATTTCTATTCAAATGTAATTCATAGACTACAAACAGAAAGGCACATCAAAACAGAAAACAGGAGTAAAACCAACGTCCTGGACTGCTTAGATAATTTTATAGAGATATTAATATGCAACACGTCTACGAATTGCTCAGTTAAACTCCAGTTAACGTATACTTCACAACACTTGGCTTAACGAGAGTTTTGCATGGATAATTTGTTTAAACGGAGTTTACCAGTTTAATCGCAGGTCAAGTAGGGACCGGCCACCTAAGCACTTTCTTAATTACACCTAAAATTATACAGTCCGTCCGGAGATTTGGTACTGTCCGTTATAAGTGAATGATGTCATTTTGTTTTATGTCCCTGCCTGATGAAAATGGCTGCTGATCAAGACGAACATTTTTATTTCGTAGAGTAGATAAAAATTTGCTTCTTTAGATACCTACAAGGTAAAAATAACATCCTATCCTATTAATATTATAAACGCGAAATTTTGTGTTTTGAGGATGGATGGATGGATGTTTGTTACTCTTTCACGAAAAAACTACTCAACGGATTTGGATCAAACTTTACAGTAATATAGCTTATACATCATAATAACACATAGGCTACAATTTATAAAGATTTTGTATAATTTAGGCATAATATAACGATAAGTATCAAGTGAGTCGGAAAAATTCCTGCTCTCTGAGAGCTATTAATATTTATAACGAAGAGTTTTAACAGTACACCCACATTTTGCCAGTTATGTTATGTTTAAGTCCCTTGTAATAGGGGGGCTATTGCCATAAACCGGGCACAAATCCGGACTCTGGGCTTCTACTGGGAAATTCCTGTTAGAAAAACCCAATAACACTTTGCTTGACCTTGGAATCGAGCTCAGGACCGTATGCTCAATAGTAGCGCTTGCGACCGCTACTTAGATGAACGACAACAAGGTAATCAAGGTACTAATACCCCAAGGCACTAATACCCTAATTATATTTTCGTAAATAACGTTATGGCGAAATACAAATTTACTATTTACAAATTTAAATTTACTATTTACTTACGTTTTTTGTAATTTGCTGGCTACTGTCACGTTTAATATTGATTAAAATAAGATTCGCGATTGTAACAAATAAGGCTTTCCAGAATTATAATCATAAGAATCAACAATGTTTTATATTTTCTTGTTTATTGTTGTTTTTAATGATAATTTTGTTTTAAATGCTCCTTTATTTTTATGTTTTTACTGTTTATAGACAGAAAGAAAGAAAAATATTTTATTTGGGACACCCCAAATAAAATGTTTATTTCTTCTTTTCTTTCAATACAACTCCTTAAGTTTTAATTGGCTTCAAATGTCATGATTTCATGGAATAGTCATACAATACGGTAATACGAACTTAGAGAGGTTATTCATTGGTGATTTTTATGATTATAATTATTTAAATAAATATTTGTTATGGTCGCGAATAATATTTAGATCAACAAATCCCGATGCTGATCTGCAAATTGCTAAAACGCAAGACAATTTTAATTTCACTAGGTACCCTGACACAGAGCAACAAATATTGCGTTTATCCGTTTTTTGCGTTTCCCTTTGCGATTTTAAAATGAACGCCTGGAGCACCCAGGGTAGTCAGCCTGACTAAGAACCATCTTGCTGAATTTTACTACAGCGTGTTCTTGTAGAGAAAAAGCGATTATTTGTGTCCTGAAAGAACATTATTTTACATTCAGCATTTTTATACTAACTTCTATAACATTTGTCGAATCGTGTTCGAAAATTTACCAAACTGACAATATCGGCGCGACCACTCGGCCTTTGTCAGCCGGCCGACTCTAAGCGGTTAATGAAAATCGGCTTGCCCGCTTTCTGCATATAGAGAGGCAATTTACTGAAATGGTCGCATGCCTTCGAACTAATGCAAAATATTTCCGCGGTCTGCTGATTTACAAACTTCAACTTTATCTCGGTGAGAACAAGAGTGTTAAAAAGTAAAGACTGAAGTCTCGCAGATCGATGCGTTCGATACTTAATGATTATGCAAATACCTACTGAAGCTGAAGAGTATTTAGGTTATATCTTCGAAGCGTTAATTTGGTTGAGTAAACCATGTCTGTGTTTATTTTAAGATGTTTGTTTAGATGGCAGACGAAATACTACGCTCTATTTCGTTAGTTTCAATAAGTGGTGTACACTTAGGGTAGTTAATTGCTACGCAAATTGACACCCTACGTCAACTTGCAGTGTTATAGCCATTTCGTACAACTATCAAAGAATGTAAGTTGTGACTTGAATATACGGACGATGTAAGCTGGTAGTCGCTTTGCTTTACAATTCTTTTCGTGACTTAACATTATTCACCCATACCTATACAAGGTGTAACAGAATAAACGCAAGTCCAAAGTAGTTTGCTCATAATTGACTATTGAATCGATTTCAGTAACTATTAATATAGGTATTTTTTTTTAATTATGTATTTTTCAATAGGTACTGGCCGCCGATTGAGCCAACGAAAATTAAATCTTATTTCAAGGCAATAAGACTCAATTTTAAATGCATAACGTAATGCTAGGGACAACCCGTTTTTATGAATAAAAATAGTTAGCTTTAAATTTTTTTTAACTCAATAGGTACTCTAATTGTGGTGTATGAGGTATTGCGTTCATTACGTTACACGTTGTATATGCAAATAATTATAATATAAAAAGAACCTACAACGCAACAACGATGAAATCAATAAAATGTGTGAACCACTAGGTAAGAAAATTCTCAATAGCAGCCTGAATCCAGATCCAGAGGGATTTGTGCCCGGTTGATGGCAACGAGCCTATTGTTCTCTATTACATGGGATCCTAAACTAAACTGGGCATCCTAAATAGAGTGAAGCGATACTTTACGCCTGGACAGCTTTTGACTCTTTATAAAGCGCAAGTCCGATCTGCATGGATTATTGCAGCCACCTTTGGAATGACTCAGCAAAGTACCAACTTGCCGCGCTTGACTCGGTGGAACGCAGAGCTAAAAGGCTCATTGGCAACGTAAAACTGGTGGATGCCAAGCTTCACAGCTTGGCTCATCGCCGCAAGGTCGCCTGCTTGTCGGTCTTCTACAGATTATACTTCGGAGAGTGAGCCCAAAAACTCCATGACCTCATTCCACTGACCCCCTTCTTCCATTGGTCATCTAAACGCACTGCAAGCTACCATCCTTACCTGGCTATTCCACCAATTCGCAATAAGCGTTTCCAAATGTATTTTGTTATGCGCACAGCAAAAGAGTGGAACTCTGTACCTGCGTCTGTGTTTCCGAACGCATACAACCCTCATCTCTTCAAAGTGAGAGTGAACAGGCTTCTTCTGGGTAAGCTCACTCGTCGACTCTGTCTCTGTCACCACTGACCTAGACTAGACTAGCAAATCCATCTTAAATAAAAAAAAACTAAACCTAAACCTAAGAGGGGCTCGTGGCTAAGTAATAACAGCCCCACGGGTCGATCGATTAAGTTAAGCTACGCTTGCCGCGGTTCGTCCGTGGATGGGTGATCATCTTTACATATCAAGACCCCTCCGTGCCTCGGAAAGCACGTTAAGCTGTTGGTCCCGGCTGTCATTCGTGGATCTTTGGCAGTCGTTATGGGTCGGCAGAAGCCCAAAAGTCTGACAATCAGTCTTAACAAGGGGTATCATATTACCCAGTCACTGGGTTGCGGAGGTCAGATAGGCAGTAGCTTCATGTAAAATATACTACTCAGCTGCATTCATTGAGACTGGAAGCAGACCCCAATAAAGTTGGGAATAGGCTAGGCAGATGTTGACTTGGGACCCTTACTGGCGAAATGTACCTAGGTGTATATACACCTCTGCTTAGTCCTTAGGAAAACCCGGCGTGATGTTATGTTATAACTAGAGATCGGTTATTCGGATGCATAGTCATGTATTCACTTAAAGTTGAGAAGTTGACTACTATGGAGGGCGCTTTTGTATCATAACTAGAGATCGGATATTCGGATGCATATTCACCTAAAGTTGAGAAGTTAGCTACTATGGAAGGCGCTTTTGTATTATCATAACTAGAGATCGGATATTCGGATGCATATTCACCTAAAGTTGAGAAGTTTGCTACTATTGACGGCGCTTTTGTATCATAACTAGAGATCGGATATTCGGAGCATATTCACCTAAAGTTGAGAAGTTGGCTAATAAGGAAGGCGCTTTTGTGTCATAACTAGAGATCGGATATTCGGATGCATATTCACCTAAAGTTGAGATTTTGGCTAATATGGAACGCGCTTTTGTATCGAAAAAATCCCGCGGTACCGGGATCGACAAATTTAGGTTTCTGATTATAGAATCGGATGTATATTTACTCATATGGAATGCACTATGCATGTATCGATCGTAAAAATCCCGCGTTTCCGGAATAGACAGATTTAGTGATTTTTGTGCCTATAGAATCGGATGCATATGTACCTAGCTAATATTGTAAAGTACAGTTACATACCAAACTGCCGTAGCAAACAACGTCAAGATAATTATGTTATCGGACTACATATATTTAGAATAATTCATTGAAACACCTCCAGGTAAATATTTTTTTAGTAGTCGCTTCCATATTATAAACCAGACTAGTTATGCATTCCCGGTATTCCTGGCATACAGTAATTGAAAAAAAAAGGTACCGGTTCAATATTTCCATAGCTAAAAGTTAACTTTAGGTAAATATGCTTTTCTTTTTTTCTATTTTGTTGTGTCTCTGTATGTTTTGTTCTATTGAATTTTACTTTTGCTGTTTATATAAGTTGTATATTCCATCACGTAATGTTAATTTTAAACTTGTTAATTTTAGTTTGTTTAAAGTTTAGTGCTTGTGGCACACGTAATATTTTTATGGGGCATGCGGTGCTAACCTGTAAGAAATTGTTACTCTAAGCTTAGATTATGGTAGTAGATATTTACTTCAACTATTTACAGTGTAAACAATTGTTAGTTGGTCAATTAAGGAAAAAAAATGCTTCCGAATATCCGATCTCTGGTATGATACTTGACAAAAGTAACATAACCAAATAAATGAGATTTTCGGCTTAAACTCAAACTCATGGCTCAGACTCAAACGAGTATTTGAGCACCAAGGTATCAAAATTACCACAACACTGTTTCATATCAATTCGAGTTTCCATACACTACTCGTTAAAACGCCAAAAGTTCACGGTTAGCTTAGTCTCGTACACAATTTGGGCCAACTAGAGGCTTTTCATTTTTACCTTTAACTTTCAGAATTTTCAGTAAAGCCTTCAAAGCCCGAGCTGATGTTAGCACCACTGATGAAATTATAACATCGACATTCATGGAGTTTTCAAACTTTAAAACTATGTCGTTTTCAACTAAATTCCAAATATTCTGGGGTTCACACAATTAAGCTTTAATTTTAACGTATGTTAGTCTAGAAAGTTGGAACGCTTAAATTTTAATGTGGATTTTGTTTAATCACAATCTTGTTTACGCGACTTTTGAAAGTAATGCCTGTGGGTTAACTACACACTGGGAGCATACAACGCCCTGAGTGTTCAATACAACAACGCGTTTAGGGTGTTGCTGGGGCTGCCACGATTCTGCAGTGCATCGACGATGTTCGCGGAGGCGCACACTGATGGCTTTCATGCCCTAATAAGGAAGCAATGTGCGTCGCTGCTGAGTCGTGTTAGGTCCAGCAGCAACAGCTTATTAAGCGTGTTCGCGGACAGGTGAGACTCTCCACTGCTGCGCCACTGAATGCGCTTGCACACTGCCTTGTGAGCAGTGGGCATTTCCTCCTCGTCAAATTTAATGTGTTGCTTCTTCTGTGTTGTCACTGCTATTTTATTGTTTGTATCTTTTTGTGTGTTGTGTATTTTTGAGATAATTTTGAGATTGTGTTAGTTTTTGTTAGTATGTGTATTTTACTGTATGTTTCGTTCTTTTATGTAAGTGTACATATGGACAGAAAGTCTGAAATAAACGTTTATTTATTTATTAATACTGACGGCTTTGCTTGTTAGGAACAGTATTGAGTCGAAACTCTTCTATCTCTCTAACTTTAAGATGGTGCAGCTCGATAAGTGTGTTCTAACTGAACAGAGAGCTGTGCTGCTGGGGAGTTTTTTTGCGCCACTTCTTCTTCTCAGCTAAAGCACTAGGGAGTGGTGAAGGGCGGGCGTTTTGGAGGACTGTCTTATGTAATTTTGACGTTCAAAAAGTGCTGATTGTTAGCCTAGTTTGAATAAATTACTTTTGATTTTGAGTGTATCGTCTCAGGTTCTGTACCTATAATAAAAAAAAATTATAGATGATAATCCAACAAATTATTATATATTGAAAGGAGGCTTGGCATTTTTGTATGCGAAGTTTTTACACTAGATATTGGTTCCAACACTAGCTATAGTACCAATTGCGATACGGTTTCGATATCTGTGTAGGGATACGTACTTACCTCATCTTTTCTCATTTCTGGGTCAGATTTGGATGCCTCTTTGCACACATAGTGGTACCTATCCCTACGTAAATATCGAAACAGTTTCAGGTCCATAGACCACTTTGGCCCAGTCTGGTTTAACTCTGCTAAAAAGAAGAATTAATATTCTTTTAAGAATTAATTATTAAACATTTTAATGAAAAATAATCTCGTAAATTGGCCTAGAAAATACGGAGAAATCGATTCAAGTACAGTCGAGCTCACTAATATATTGGCAGTGACAATGATTCAAAATATTGTAAGCGTTAAAAGATCGTAAGCGTAAAATGATCAGATAGTTCTAAGCAAACCTAGACATCAATAAAATGTTATCATATAAACTGTTCTTAAGTATCGTACGGTAGTGCAGTCAAAAATATCTGACTAATCTTCGGAACATATCTAAATATTCTAGATTTAAATATATTTGGTGCAACCTAGGATTCGTAAATATCTATACAGCTTTGAATATTCAACTAAATGCAATATTATTGATATAATGTAGTCACATATTTATGATGTCACAGATTGTTTACAATTTATTGTAAGGCAAAGCAGTTTAGAGTTATATGAAACTTACCATTGCCTATATATTTTTGATTCACGAACATGCTCAAATATTGAAGAACTCGACTGCATATACAAGAACAAATCGCTAAATATATAATCATTAATCACCTTCTGTACTTTGTATGTCGGTTTTCTATTCGTAATAGACGGGATAATAATAAATTATGCGTACCAAGATCAACCACGGCATTGATGCGTAAAAATATTTTTTGTTTAGCGCCAATCATTTATAAAATCCCAAAACCTATTCGACAAATGCCTACTGCTCTGTTTAAAATACATTTAAAAAAATATCTCATAGCCAAATGCTATTATACCATATCGGAATTTTTAAATGACCGCAATTAATTAAATAGAAACCTATATTTACGACACTTTCACAATTTGACGCCCAAATCTGTTAAAACAATACATATTTTTTTTTAATTATTAGCATTAAGTTAACATTATGTCATTGCTTTTTATTTAATAATTTGCTGTGTAGACTCAACTTTTAATTTTATTTTTGTATGGTTTTTTCTCCAAACCATAAATATTTTGTTTTGTACGCCATAAATGGCGAAACATGCAGATCTACCTGTTATTTTAAGACCTTGCCCATATTCTTTGATGTATACTCATGTTTTACAATAAAAATATATTCTATTCTATTCTAAAAATTGTACTGTTCAGACAGTATTACTCAAAATGCCAACAATAAAGATACCGGTCTCGCTAGACTTCGATCAATATCAATTCAACGAACCATAAATTGAATATGAGATATCTGAATAGTTATTAAGTTTTACGGCTTTTAAATTGTATTCTGATCATTTGGTAGCCAGATAACATATCGTGAAATAACCTTATTTAAAAGTCTTCTTTAAAGTATCTAACAATGACTTTCAATTCAGAAAATGTTATATTATTGCGCAAATCACTTGTAAAATATTTTTTACGATAATGACTATTCTTATTTAAATTAAGGTAAAGAGACAGCTCAGATATTTATGTAAATAAATTAATGTCTTTGTTCCGCTATTTATCTGCTTTTAGCTACTGTGATATAGGAAAACTGTCAATGCCAATAACAATTTAGCGTCCATCTTTTTCCAAATAAAGATTGATGTATGATACAATAAAATTATAATAAATATAAAATCATGGATATCTTTGATTATTTGGTATACGAATAAAAGCTTTATATTGTTTTAAAATATATTTCTGCCATAGAAAGTAACGTCTGCAGAAGTCGAATGTCACAACAAGTTAGCAGACGTAAAAAAATCACGTTAAAAATTTCCTTTAATAAAACTTTCTCCATTACAAAGCCGAAGAACCTTCAGTTTACAATTTATTTACGTGAACTCCCAAATACTGGGAATTTGTAAAAACTAAACAAACTGTCAAAGTCCATTAGTTTATTCTTTATACAGCAAATGTTGGATGGGAACAAGTTTAATCAGACTTGAAGCAGTGCATACAGTGACTGAAAGTAATCTGATACTTGTTCAACAAATCCGGCGACTTGTCGTGTGACATCCGAGGCCACGTGTTTGGACTGTGTTAGACGGATATCTATGTATATCGGAATCTGTGTACTATTATAGCGATTCAGTATGAAGGGGAGATAGGAAAGTTAATGTCACAATAATGTGAGAATAATATCGCTGTGTAGTAGGAGATAAATAAGGATACATTTTCAAGTCAAGAAGGAATATATTATAATTATTTTCTTAGGTAAGTATTGATTATTTGTGCTCTTTTGAAAACATTGTAGTTGTCAATAGCCTTGTTGTTGTTCTATGTTTTAACCATAAATATACTCCTAAACCATTGCAGTTAACTGCAGCTATTGTGGCTGCAATAGCGTCGGAAACAGTAAAAAGGTGGTTTTATACCCTTTTGTATCGCATTGTAATTTTGTATGTTTTATTTTACGGTGGTTTACTCAAAGTTCGCATCAATTCATTCAATATTATTTCTAAAGGAACGCTGTCGTTAAATCTCTCCGTACCTTACAATATTAGGCTTTATTATTATTAGGCTTACAGTGAAAATTAACCTAACTGAGTTTTTATTTCGGCCTACACACCGTAGTACAAACAAAACCAAAAAAGGTGAGATAAGTGAAGCAGAAATATTTCCACTAATGTATTTAGAAATCAAACATAGCCGGTAGCGAAACCCGATACTAGTCGAGGTAGACAACTACCTCGACTCTAGACAAACATTCCGGCGTATCCGAAATAACATAATAAATCATTTTCTCTACAAACTATCACTTTTTCTGGTGAAATTTGTTATTTCGTGACAATCTGTTCCGCTATTTGCTTAGCGTCGCTAAACAGATGGCCGGAGTGCATCTATCATATTTGTAGATTATTCATTTTGAGTCTTACGGATTTTAGAAGTTTGACAGGGAAACTAATAGCGGCTTATGCTGGAATTTTCATTAATATTCGTCTTAGTTTTGAAAAAGTTAATTACAGGATACACCATCGTAGACTTAGTTTTTTCATGTCTTAATGACATCTTGAAAATAAACAACTACAAACGTATATGTTTACCAAAAGTAACTTCTTTGAAATAAATGATGGTGTTAATGATCTTTGCTTGCTTCTTTTTAAAAACATACAGAAAATCCACGATCATTATTCTTGAAACTTCGTCCAAATTCTCTTCAACAGATCTTCCTACTTCACCACCAACGAACTCGGCCTGTTCAAGTTCAAGATTGAAAAATAAATCCTAACAAGCATTAGCAGACTTTTTGCAACAAACCAACAACTACGATTGCACTTCGGCGTTCGTATCATGTTCGCAATGCTATTAGGAGCTGACATTTGCTCTCTTGCTGTACGGGCATTCGGGGAATCTCGAAATTACTCATTTGGTATTTCAGTCACGGGCCACAGTACCGATCCGACGCTGATTTTTACTTCTTTCAATTCCAATTGCACTATTTCACCAGGTAATTTGTCTTCATATTTCGCTGAATTGTCACGGACTTAGAGCTGCTGTTAAGTGTAATTTGTAACAGTATTGAATTCATATTTAATACATTGTTAACTCACATTATAATTTATATGCATTAGGTACCTACCTCGTATTCGATTATTATTTTATTGGACCCATTTGGAAGTCGTTCAAACGGATTTAACAATGTGACTCAATTTATCATCTAACGGCACAATTCGTAATTTACCTCTTTATAAAGCCATCTGTTTTGGATTCCACAACTACGACGTGTTTGTCCGTAAACTGTATTAACACCCACACACCAATTATTGGATCCCACAACGATGTGACGAAAGCCACCGGAGCTTTAAATTAGTGATGAAAATTACCGTAACCGTTCCGCTTACATAATATTTAGCTACGCCATTAATATTTAACACAAATATATGACACACTTTTATGATCTATAGACAATGTGATATGAAGAAAGAAAAATCTAGAAGCTATCATAGAACTGGTCCAAAGTTTTTGATGTCCATCAAAGAGCCTAATGTGCGTAAAATATGAAACTTATTGACTGTAAATGAAATAAAAATAGCCAAAGAATAAAATATTCCGTCTAGACTAGATCAGGGCAAAGGAAAAAAAAACTTTTTAAAGCACCCTCGAGATCAAATTTGTCAGGAGCGCCGTGAGTTAGTGAACGTCTAGTGAAAGAAAAAAGTCCCCGAAACAAATTGTTGGCAAACGGGAGAAGTGTCCAAGAGCGAAAATATGTTGATTGAATAAAGAAAAACTATTAAAAGTTTTCCCTTGGAGTTTCTGGTTCAGTTGCGACAGACAAAACGAGCGCAGTGCGTGGAACGGCGTTGCAACTTTAACTATATTATTGTGCACAGTGTTGCTCCTTCCGATTTTCTACAAGGCCTTGGATTTTCCAACAATACTTTATTTTAAGAGCAAGCCGCTCAAAGCACGGTGAACAACAACAACAACTTCTACCATTGCACTCCTATAAAATGTTTGAAGAAATTCTGTTTTGAAAAGTAAAATCCAAACTTGCTACGGACGTGTAAAATTCTGATTTTTTTTTAAACCTATTGATTTTCTTTTGAGTATGTAGGTAAAAGCAAAGTAAACTGCATAAATAATGGTCAAACGATTCAGATTAAATTGCTTGATAACATTCCTCAAAATATACCTACAAGATTGTTTATATAAAAATCACTAATATCTAAACAGAAAGTTATCATCGCCAAAAGTTTTTGTGGACGCAATATCAGTACAAAACTAAGTTTCTCCACCCTGAAGATTCGTATAAGTTTCCTAATACTTGGACGAGATTATACCCACTCAGCCGTATGCTATACTCAACAATATATCCTTATAATAATAAAAACGACAATTCTCTTTTATCTGTTGCATTAACTTCTACGGCAATAGTAAACTAATATGTAATATTTCTGGTTATTAATTCTGCTCAATAAAATCGAATTGTATTAAGATACTTTGGAATATGGGAATAATAAAAGTTATTTTATCGATGGTCCTAGATGACTCATTTGTTTTATTGTTGGAGTAAACGGATTTGGACACAACGACTGCGTACCCGTTGGACCTCAAAGATTAGACCCTATTACAAATGTTACCCGTTCGACCTAATTTTTAGGTCCCTTTGGACCCTCTTCAAAATAAAATAATCAATGTGCCCATTGGACCTCATTTGTAGTACCCGTTGGACCTTCAAAATTAAAACAAGTAAAAAAGTAAACGTTGGACAATGACGACATGTCATAACAATAATAATACTTAGCTGTGTCCAAATCCGTTAACTCCAAAAGTATTAGAATTGGTCTATTTTGTCTTTGTTTCAATTTTAAGACTATCCAGGGACAAAATTTATAATATGTACAGTCAGCAATAAAATACGAACACTGTTACTTTTCTTTCATTTTTTCTAAATGTATATGTCGTACAATAATTTGATACTTCGAATCTTCGCGGAAATCCTAGTGGTTTTGCGAAAACGCGGATAATTAGACATAGGCGAAAAATTATCAAATCTTACTGGACAAAGTCAGGATCTAACATAACCTAACCTAAATGATACAACAACAATAGAAGGGTATCTGGCGCTTGGCGGCCGCTGCCGCGGCACGCTCGCTTCGCTCGCTCGCCTTCGCGCGCTAATGGTCACTGTTCTAACATAACCTAACCTAAATTCTAATTATCCGCGTTTTCGCAAAACCCCTAGGATTTCCGCGAAGATTCGAAGTATCAAATTATCCTACGACATATACAAAATGCATTTCATGCTATAGCTAAGAGATCTCTTTAAATTTTGTATCAGTGAAAATTTTGCTTAAATATTTAAAAAAAAATAATCGTTGCTGACCTACCTTCTAACATAGCAGCAATATCACCTCCTATAATAATTTATAATAAAATGGCAGAAATAATTATTACCTAGAAGTAGATAGAATAAAAAAAAAAAAAAATGCTGTTAGGAATAATTCGGTATGTAGGTAAAGTTCTATTCTTGTATTTTTTATACTTGCCAGTGGTTGATGGATCCAAGGAATTAGAGGTGGGAATGATCGACATAATCGAACATTTACTTATTACTTTAAACTGATAATCGAAAACAGTTAATCGATTAAGGTTACTTATTTAGTCCTCACTAGTCGTAAGAAATGTGAGTTTAGTAGTCGCGTCGTGTGAAGACGGATACTATCTAGGTATCTACTATCATATTATGGTGCACGACTGTGAATGATTCCTTCTAAACTATTATCAAAATCAATCAACAAGTAGCAGTTATATTTGCAAGTTTCCATCACCACTTGTAGTTACAAAATAGTTCGATTGACTTTATTATGTATTTTTTATTTTTTATTGTGAATGGATTTTCTTTAAGTTATCATAATATTGATTTTAACGATCATTCAGGCTTCGGGTTTAGATTTTTTGTTTGAATTGATTTTCAACATTTGATTTGAATCGATTGAAAGACCGAATTATTCGTATGGCTGCATTATAATTATGGTCATCCCTAAAGTTGACATTGTATAACTTGATTTTTTAATCATGGGAGGCACCGAAAGTAGTCCCAATGTGCCTATTTTATGACGTCATTTGGAGGTCTGATGAAAGTCAAGTGGTTTCTTGTGTTTATGTTGAAATAAACTCCATCTTAATATTTTAAGCGCTAAAAGTAAATATAAAAAAATGAGGTTAAGAAACCTAAAAGCTCGAAATGGTTTTGAAATCAGCGTAGGACATTTTTACTTTAGATATCGAATTATATCGTGTAAATAATAAACAAGCCTTCGTTTATAAACAATGAGATCTCTAAACACCAGCAAGATAAAACGTGGTAAAATATGTCACAGCCGGAGACCATAAAATAAAAAAATAAAAACCACAATAGGTTCAGCTCGAAACTGTCACATTGAATTATTTGCATACCATTATAGGGGACGCGGTCCGAATACTTCTCATTCCAGTAGCAGCCTTCGAATAATTCACTGAGTGTTTCTTTTTTAAACGGGCCGACGTCAATTAAAATAACGTCGGATTTTTTTCGGTTTCCCCAAAAAGTGTTGAACGGGCGACGCGGCTTTTGAATCTTTCCGCGCGATAGGCACATTCTACAGGTGCAATGTCTGATGGTGGCCAGCCGTGTCAACCTAGCGGTCGACCACAATATTTATTCATCCTTAACTTTCCATCTCAAAAGAATTTCAACCTTATTCTTTAAACGACAAAGAACTTGACGAGCTGCAGTGGCGTGGTTAATATTTTAGTCACCAACAAAAAAAAATAGGGTTAAAATGATGGAGCATTTTGACCCTTATCTGCTGAGGTGTTTAACGTGCGAACTTTATTTTTTACTTCGTTCATCAAGGTCCCGACACGACCAGTAATTAAAATTTGATAAAATCTTGTTTCCCATATACAAGAGCGGATATACATATTTGTGTGTTTTAAGTAAAATTAAAAAAGAGGGGTTTAGAATTTTATAATTTAAACTCCATGGTGTTTGATGAAAACATTAATTTCCCACGGGGACTGTACGCGGTTTATTATTTCATGAAAGGCGAACATTAAATTTAGTTTAAGAGTGTTGTTATAGTAAAAATAGGCGCAGATAAATTGGTTCCTTTTTATTAAGAACGGAGAACAATTAGGTTATATATCAAGACAGTCGCGGGTATCAAAAAACTATATGTTTTAAAAAGCTGGGAATAATTAAATTAACATTCCTATTATGTACTAAACATACTGTAGATGCATCTTCCATTAGCCATTCCCTGAGGTTGTATTTATGGACATTATAAAATATCTCTCTACTCGCCAGGTTCATTCCGTTTCCTGACCTTTGAAAGAACTAAATCTTCACCTAAAAAAAAATTAACTTTTCCTTGACACGTAGGAGGACATAATCGTACAATAAAGGCAACTGCATACTTGGGTAAAAAAATAAATCTACAGATATTTGAAGACCATTATTCTAAAACTTGATTAGTACCCTTAACATGATGTCACCATCAGCGACTTTATCAATTATTCACTGAAATTCTTACATATCGAATTCGTGAGGGTTAACAAAATTTGCATACATACATGTACAACCTATACCTAAAAATCTGTATTAAGACAATGTATTATTAATCTTTAATTTACTTTATTAGCACGCTCCCCTACGCGGTGCAGACACCCTCGCCCAAGGGATTTGCACGAGAGTGAAAATTTAAATTTGAATGACCCTCTACAATTACCTATATTCAGAATGTTGGTACATTTACCTATGCAAGTAAACATAGACGGTTTTTTATTTGCGTAAGAAAGGGTTTGTTTTTGAATAATGAATTGATTAATTACTATGGCCCAAATTGGTCAACAGAGGGAACCAATTATATATCGCTTCCTGCTAATCAAACATTTTGGTAATGCATGTAAAATTAAAATACTAAAATTTGTACCTTTACCTACTAATGTCTGATTTGGCGAGTTTAGCAATGGTCAAAGCTCAAACGTCAGTCTAATATTGACAGTTTTTTTATTGTAAAGTGTCTGGTACTAAACGAATGTAATAATAATGAATAATGTAGTAATTGTGAATGTGTGTGTGTAATTAATTGTAGTAATGTTCGCGAAGGAGAAGGCAGAACGCGTGAGCCCTGGAGACGTCCTGGGCGTCGGGAATCGCAGGCCGATTCCCGGCCACCGTAGGCGTGGGTTTGCGAACGGCGAGCAATGGGCAGCTCGCCGTTCGATAAAGACCAGGCTTGGGTCGACGGCGCGTTGTGTTCCACGCGCGCCTCAAAGAGATGTCAGCACCAATGCCGGGGTCCGCTAGGGCCGATGCCTGCTAGGGTTGCGGGAAAGTCCGAGAGGGATACCGTGTCCCTGGCACAGGCAACTGAAGGGACACGGGTGGGTTTTAGTCAGTAAGAGTCTGACACGCCCTCATAAAAAAAAAGGTATTAGACGTCAACTCGCTACTTAACTAATGGCAATCTGTTTAATAACATGCACACGAGATCAGCATACTTACATAATTTAAATTGCGGGTAAATTCTTACATAATCTCACTCCGGACTTGACATAGCACTTCATAACTACACCAATAATATTCACGTATTTATCTCGTCACTGCAGGGATCCAGTATATTTTCCTGACACTTGCTGAGCTGGACTCCCATTTAGTGCAACCTTGAGTCTCACACCGCACTTTGTTTATCGTTGTTTCTTTTAAAGCGAGTAGTCCTTAATGTCTTCACAATTGGTACTTTTTGTGTATTGGCACCTGTACTTATTTTATTAATATCCATGTAATTTGTTGTATTTTAATTGTACTTTGTGTGCTCCAAATGAACGATATATCTATCTACATCTGCTTCATCCCACCCATTAAATTACATTACTTGACATTAAAGAAAAATAAACTAGAAATACGATTGCATACTATCACGAAGAATTTATACCCTAATCAAGTGTCATCAACCTTGACACAACTCTTGAAGTAGTATCGCGTGACAATAGATAGTACATCGTTTATATTATGGCAATGAAAAATAGACGTACTGAAAGTAGGTCTATTGATACGTAATACGAAAATAATAATAACATTCAATAATACAAAGTTAATATTTTATTGCATAGTGGAAACAATCAACACATAACATCACATCTGTACTCGTATTATCTGAAGGGAAAGGCAGCGAAACAAACCAGACAATCATTCGTTTATTTACATGAATCAATTTCTGACAATATAATAAACTCATGATAAAACTTATATCTCCTTCAAGAATTGGCTTTTTCAAGCAAATTGGATTTTATTTGATTTAATCTAAAAACAGTATTTATGTTTTAATATAAAATTGAACATATTCGACGAGTAAAAATTTTCATAGCTGACTTTTCTATCCTGTTTAGAAAAGTTTTCTTTCCACTTGCTTTTAATATCGTACCTATTGTCTTTGCTTAGGTAACTAAGGTACCTACTAAGTCTGTCGCCTAGCTTTTGTCTGAGCGAAGAAAATATAGTCCACTGTGCATCTTATACATTTTCATTCTCATTACTTCTATTAAAACACAAAGTAAAGCACTTTGTTGTACTCTTATGCAAATATTCAACGAGTAATGAGAAGCTAACTGCATGCAATTTAAAATAGGCGAGATTACTTCGCCAGTAGATCAGTAGGGTGGTGCCAAAAAGATAAGAGAGAACATGGAAGCCAGGATTAAAAATAAATAGGAACATGCTTTTACAGGAAACTGGATTGTAAGGTGGATTTTGAATGTTGTGTACTAATTCGTCGTGGATATTCGGTGTGTCGACTTGTCGAGAAAAGGGGTTGGAAAGTTGGAAATGAGTGTTAAGTTAGTTAGAGTTTGTCATGGATGGTAATGTAGAATTTAAACTCTGTAACTAATCAAGGTGGTAAATATAGTGATGCTTGAGCTGAGCTTTACTTAATATTCGTTTCAAAGGTGATTTTTCTCAAATCTAATAAAAACAATACTGAAACAGAAAGATCCATTTACAAAAAAAAAAAAAACGAAACCCAAGAAACTCATAGCCAACACAATTATCTAGAATTTGACGATCAAATAAAGTTTGAGGACGAAAGAATAAGTTTTAATATAAAAAGAAACAATAAGCCTTTGAATATTAAGGCGAAAAAAAAACAGCATTGAATTGGTGAAAACATAGCATAAGTTCAAAAGGCAAGTCATTAGGTGACGGCCAAAGAAATGTTCGGGTTGTAATGAGCTAGCTGGCGGCGATTAAGACGTACAAACTTGAACCAGCCCTGAGACAACGGACGACGTGG